>CAJQTU010000089.1:1379404-2758809 GCA_906901685.1 Desoria tigrina
TCGGAAGTTGTTCGTTGATTCCAAATTCCAATTACAGGAGGTTTTATAAGAGTATATTCGTTTCATATTAATTTGGAGCAATTAGGGAACTGTTTGACTTAAATCTTCACGTAAAATAAATTAAGTCGGTCAAGAATTAATTGGTTTCGAGTCGTTATATTGCGGGGGTTTTCAAGGATTTAGGGGCTGCCGGGGATTATCTTCTGGGAGATGGACAAACTTAACTATTTAATTTTTGTAAATTTTATAAATCCGCGGTCTACCTATAAGTTTCGTCATAGTTTGTACGTTTGAATGAGAAGAACCCGTCATTCAAATAAAATTTGAATTAAAAAAATGCCAACATTTTTCTTGTTTTCAAAAAAAGTTCGCCCTAAAGAATCTTGTAAATGAGAGCAAGGCGTAGGTTGTCGTACTAGGTAATAGATTGACAGCACGAAACGCATTTACTTAGTACGTTAGAAGTGATTAATTCGTTGGAAGAGGTTGGACTCTGGCCTCCGATGAGAGATTGAGAATGTGGATTCCTCGAAGACATCAAAGATCAAAGCAAACATCCCATGTGCATTTCATGAATGATGAATAATATTATTATTATTAACTGTGTGTAATATTATTTTAATACCTTCTTGCTTTTAATCTGTTTTTGATGGGACTTGGGACTGTAACATTTATACTGGATTTACTGTACTTTGTATAGTCCGTATCTCTGCTCCGGTTATCTGCCTCTCCGTGAGGCTAAATGGATTTGGGTTTCAAGTGGCAAAGGGAATGACGATAGAGACATCATCATATGAAGTTGTAAGAAGGGCAAAACTACTCCTACCGTTCATCGAATTTGTATCAATGAAAAATAAATCACACGAGAATGGATATAAGAATGGGGCGTAGATAAAAAGAAAACACGTATAAAAGTATTAAATGATCTCATTTTACCCCAATCATAGAGCGAAAATCAAATATTCTTACATTATCCTAACGAAGCATCTAATAATATTGTGGTGTTACTGTTGTTTCTAATTAAAACCAATTTTTACCATTAACTTCAACAGTTGACCTATCCGCGGGGGTTTAAATTCAAATATTTTTTTATTTTTGACCTTTAATATTTTAATATTTGACTCGAAAAGCCATTTGCAAACACGCATTTGCTTCAAGATAAAAAATAAAGAAATTTTTTTAAACATTCGCCCGTGCTCAAGTTTGAGCGCACACGGACAGACAGACGGACAGGCGGATACCGAGACATTGACATAACGACTCTATAATATAAATTGGAAGCTTAGAGGCTTGGCCTTCGAGCTTATAAAGCTTTTAACCCGTAGCAACTTCTAGATTTTGTGAGGGAGGAATTCGATTACGAATTTACGAAGAAGAGTATGAGGATGATGAGATTCAAGAACATAACAACAACATCATTAAAACATTACGAGAGTTAGTACATTATACAAGTATAGTTTCATATTTATTATTCACAGAATACATCTCTTTCTTTACGTACTTGAGTTACAAGTGCACTCATTTGCATATATGTCACTACAGTTTATATTTTTATGGATGTGGTTATAGCCTGGTTTCTGGATATAATTGGATTTTTCAATCGAAAGCAGGTTTCAATTTCTGTGTTTAGTCAATTCTTCTGAAATTAAGGTTTATTTGAAGTAGCCAAACGATAGATTACACGGTAGAAAAGTCAGGAATTCCGTATACCAGACTTTGATCATCTTGTTATCCATTCTCCGGAAAGTTTGTTTATTTAACTGTAAAAGTCATAAGTTATTTATGGCATGTCATAAGTAATGTAGAGTATTTTACCAATAATTATTATTTTTACTTGGAAACGTGATGAGTGAATTGACACGAAAGCTTAATTTATTATTTTATTTCCTACACAATAATCATCTAAATACTCTAGCGTTTTTCTACAAGTCGGGAGATCGTCATTGATTTCCAGTTGTACAAACATTTAAATTTCCCGGGAATTTCCAAAATTAGCTCAGAATACGCGTTGGAACTCACGTGTTCTAATATCTAATTGCATGATCACCTTGCTTACAGTGATTTATTTACCAAACTGTCATGTATTTACAGGATTGACTCACAATCCATTCATTGTCATAAACATAATCAATGATTCACAGATGCTTTTAGGATCTATTGACATATGTCATATATCTAGAATGCGTATACTTGTAATGCAGCAAGTGTGCCAACTCTGCTAATAGCACGAACATGCCCTTATTGCTTATATCGGAATCCAAAGAATTGTGTCGCCGGACAGTATTACTTCTCTCTGTAATACAATTGAATAGTTAACCAATTCTCTGAATTACGACTGTTGTTACGAGGGCAGAATGGAATTCCATTCATTCCTATGTACTTTATGGCCATCGTAAAGGAAATATATCAACAATTCCTTTTAAAAGTGTACTTTACTATCTGATGACTGGATCAACTCGGGTTACTAAAATTAGACATGTCATAATTATCATGAAATGTTAAACACATTTGAGGCCAAATACCGGGAAAATCCGTAATATTTCATCATTAGCATCAGCGTCATTTCTATTACAGTCTCATGGTACCCCAAGTTATAAACAATGTTTTTTAATTTTTTTCGGACCCCCAATGATGTTTAAACGGAGAATGCCAAAAACCGCGAAAAATCCTCACATCCGTGTAGAAGTGAAATTTACAATAGCAGAGTGTCATATTGCATTTGATATTTGTGTAGGAAATAAAATCAGCTACCATTTCGAAATAAATCTATGTTCTTATATGTTAGCTGTAGGTTGTAGCATGAATGATGAGATCTTTGTAAATTGTTGATGAATTAGAGAATTTAAAATCGTAGAGCGTCAGTGAATATTAATCTGCGTACAAGGATATTCCTAATTACGTATACGTGTACGTAGTTAAACGGAGAGTCCGGGATTGCTCAAGTGCTGTTAACCATCGGTTAACTGTTTAATAACTGTTTACTTATTACAGTTTACAAAGGAGCAGATCCAGCAGATTTTCAATTACCTTGTGTTATTATTCCGCTTCTCACCCCCACCACCTACTGTTATTATTGGTCTCTGATGCCAATTTAAACGGAGGCAATTCCAGGTAGCCGTTATTAAGTGTTGAAAACACTTTATGCGAACGACAAGTCCGTCTGTCCGTCCGTCTGTCCGTCCGTCCGTCTGTCCGTCCGTCCGTCTGTCCGTCCGTCCGTCTGTCCGTCCGTCCGTCCGTCTGTCCGAGCGATAACTGGAGAACGGCTTGACCTACGGTCACGAAATTTTGTACACTTGTTCCTTGGTTCAAGAGTGAGGCTAAGTTCGAACTTGGGTCAAATCGGTCACACCCCCTGCCCCCCATCAATTAAACCCCAAAACAAACCATTAAATCAAACAGAATAGTGATATGTAGGAGTCCAACGCCAGGATAGAGCTCTTACTCATTTTAAAACTGACGCTTAGGTAGTTTACATTACACTCTATGTCTATCATCTATACATGATAATACCCTGAACCTACATTTCAGAGTGCGAAACCTGGGATTTTTGGGGAAATTGAGATTTGGGGTTGAAACGATTCCCATGAGTAATAGAACATCTTCGACGAATGCGGGACCACTCCCACTGACACCAGGGTGCAGTACCCGGGTTTTCGGGGAAATTGAGATATGGGGTTTAAACGATTCCCATGAGTAATAGAACATCTTTGACGAATACGGGACCACTCCCACTGACACCAGGGTGCAGTACCCGGATTTTCGGGGAAATTGAGATATGGGGTTTAAACGATTCCCATGAATAATAGAACATCTTTGACGAATACGGGACCACTGACACCAGGGTGCAGTACCCGGATTTTCGGGGAAATTGAGATTCGGGGTTTAAACGATTCCCATGAGTAATAGAACATCTTTGATGAATACGGGACCACTCCGACTGACACCAGGGTGCAGTACCCGGGTTTTTGGGGGAAATTGAGATATGGGGTTTAAACGATTCCCATGAGTAATAGAACATCTTTGACGAATACGGGACCACTCCGACTGACACCAGGGTGCAGAACCCGGATTTTCGCGGAAATTGAGATATGGGGTTTAAACGATTTCCATGAGTAATAGAACATCTTTGACGTATACGGGACCACTCCCACTGACACCAGGGTGCAAAACACGGGCTTTTTGGGGAAATTGAGATATGGAGTTTAAACGATTCCCATGAGTAATAGAACATCTTTGATAAATACGGGACCACTCCTACTGACACCAGGGTGCGAAACCCGGGGTTTTTGGGGAAATTGAGATTTAGTTTGTTTATCGTTATATTTTCAACACTTGGTTACACCCGTTACATCGGTTTATTTACAATCGTTTTACGAATGAATATTTAAATGATTTACCTGGATTCAGGTCTAGTTTACCAAGGTTTCCTGCTATTTCCCCTATGCTTTTGGGTAATCAATATTTGTAATATAGCACCGCAGCAGGGTTTACGAAATTATTTAAATTATTTAGAGCCTCACCTCGAAATAAATACCCACGATTAGTCTTAATGGCTACAAGTCCCATTTTGCCCCTATTGATTGCTAACCTGGTTAGGTTTATGTGTAAGGCAATTTTGTAGTGTTGAAAACACTTTATGCCACCCGTCCGTCCGTTTGTCGGTTTGATACATGCCAAACCGCTTGACCTACGATCACGAATTCTTGCAAGTTGCAATGTGCCCCTGTAAGTTAATGCATTTCTCAGCGTGCCCCCAAAAAATCCAGGAAATTCTTAAAGGTGGATGTGCAGTCGTCCGAAAAACTAATTTTCGGTTAATTAGGTAAAGCAATTCATTTGTAAAAATTATAAACACGTAATAACATCATTCGAAATTGGATTTCACTCCATGTTTTTAACAGCCGATTTAACCGAGATGATTTACACCAATTTCGAGTTTGACGTCAGTTAAATGCTTATCAATTCGAGGGCATCCGCTCAAATACGTAATTCACTTAATGATTAATGCTAATAATAGAATCCACTACTGATTCCATACAAATGCGTAACTTCACGTATGAATCCCTGTCCCACAACTATTGATTGTTTAGTTGATCCCATATTTGGATTACAACGATAAAAAAATTATCAACAAAAGGCTCAATTCTTTGAAGCCGTGCCTCAATTCTGGCTTTTCCATGAAATATCTCCGATTAAATGAAATACAAAATATGCATAGATTCGATGAAGTATTTCTGCTACAAAATTCTCGTTAGCGACTTTGCCCTTTCCAATAAATATGATTAATAATGAAAATAAAGTCAATTGATTATTGAATTTAAGGTTCATAAAATATTAGCGTGGCATTCAAGTCCAAAGTCGTGTGGTGTAGACTCGAATGGAACATAGTCTGGACATGCGTTAGGATATCAAATTTGTTAATTATTCTAATAATTACTCAAGAGCTTGTAGACAAACTTAAATGTAAGAGGGAGGATTCAGGGAATTACGTAATCGGTCTAACAAGAAAACTATTAACGTCAAACGTGGCGATTAACTAGAAATCATCTGTCCTGGTTTCCGCTGGAAATATCCAGACTTTTACTGCTTCGTTAGTGAAAACAATTCCATGAAATTTTTAATTAATTGATTTTGGGTCGCGGTTATTTTATTTCGATTTAACAGGGTTAGACTTGCAAGTCGTAATGCTGTACAATTAACAATCATCCGCTTGCGCTATTTAAGAGGAAGTTTCCATAAAAAAAAACAGTTTCAACTTCCGAAATCAGTTCATTGGAAATTGGGAAGTTGGTTTGTAATTTGTAATGTATGATTTTTGCAGGATGACGTACATCCGAATCAGTTAAAATGAATACATTAATATATCATGTACAGAAGAAGATTGGCAGAAGGATGTGGATATAATATTGTGTTCGTGTGGCTTGTACTTGACTCGGAGCAAAAGCAGTTGGGGGTTTGCTAAAACATTGTAAACACTATGTGTTTTTTTTTTGCTTTTAACTAAACCAACTCCACAACTCATTCATTAAATCCTCCATTCAAAACTTCAAACGGACGGAACTGGGAATTTTATTACTATTAAGGGTCGTTTATAAAGAACAATGTTCCGGTGGATTGTAGAATAATGGGTTTTTAGGCTTCTGATTTCATGAAAAATAAAAACCTGAAGATGTCTGGGGTTTTTTAAGACTGAAATCGAAAACTGATCATTGGTTTGTTTAGACAGCATTGAGGAATATGCTTTTTTAAGAAAAGTGCAAGAAGTGAGGATTGATTATTATCATGGAGATATATTTATCAACTTGCCCCAATCATTATTAAAACAGATCAAAAGCTCATGGTTACGGTCTTTGATAAAAATCCCCGGTTGTGTCGATCCCTGAACTACATCCCTCTGGATTCTCCGTATTTTAGTTTGAATTTATCATTTAATTCTATGCTCTTATGTCATGAAATTTCATGACCAGCCTATGTTTCACATGAAATTTCATCGCTATTTGAGACAGATACAGATCGATGTAAGTTTATGAATCCCCCTGTTGAACCTGATCTTCCAACAATCAACTAATATATTAAGGATGTCATTGGCATTCTTTGGAACGGTCTTGATATTTTAATATCAAGTGGACACCCATCGTTCAAAATAGTAAACTGTTATGTCATATCAATGGATTAATATCGCCGAAATCGATACACAAACAAAAACATATTTCATTCCTATTTTACTACCATTATGAGTTACTAGTCTGTTTTTCGCATGTCTCAAAAGTGCCTAACGCTAACCCCTTCACTTTTGAGTAACGTCGATAACAAAGTATTGGATGACGTATCAGGACATTCGTCAGGGTCTAACGGACAAATTGTCCAAACTATTAACAAGAAACGGACCTGATATTAGTGATAATTCATAGGATAGTGCAGCTTTATTTTAAGAAATTGAATAAAGAATACACGAGATGTTTACTAGTTTTGCTTCGAAACGTTGAAAAACATCCGTGTTTCATTTTAATAAAATCCTAATTTTTTGGCTTAGATTGTTGTTTAAGCAGAGTAGGCGAACCCCCAAGATTAAGGATAAACTTTGGGAAAAAAGCAAACGTTTTTAAAATTATTGTAATTTTTCACGAAACAGAAATCTGACAATTAGATAAGCATCAGTTATATTTTTACGGTTTTTTTTGCCACTTTTTTAGGCATACTCAACAAACACACAAAAAACTGTCAAAAAATCAATCCCACCAATAAAAAAATGCTATACATATATTAACTGATAAATGGTGGACATATCGTGTTAAAAAATTAAGCAGTTTTGCAATTGTATCCTACATCTCCAAATCCAGACGTTGTTGTTGCCTGGAACATATTACAAGGACACTCTACCTCTTTGAAATTCATCCTTCAAACCATATTTCAATGAATTTAAAAAAATCTGTAGTTTTTTTCGTCTTCCTAGCAGTCAAAACAACCAACGTTCTTTGTATCCGCATTTTGCTATGTGAAACATCTGAAATTTACTTCAAAAGCGTGCAAAACGACTAAATTGCAATTTGCAATGAGATTGCATTCGACATGATTCTATCACTGCTAATTATTCTGCTATAAGCAAATGACTGAAGGTCGGGTCAGCAGGTGTCGAATTAATTTAATTCCGAAACGATCTGAATCCCTCTGCATAGTTTAAATTGTCAGGTTTCTTGCCTGTATTTTTTTTTAACTTCGCATTTGGCTCCCGTTCTTATGGACTCTATCATGAAAAAATGGACAACCTGCCAAATGGAGAACAATTCGTTTGCATTAAAAAAAACGAGATTGTCTGTCCAGACACCTTCAAACTTGCGTTTACTTCAAGGCAGCTGGAAAATAATTGTCATCGGATGAGATGAGTTTAGTAATCTCTTGATTTTAACTAAATTAGTTCCCCAAGCCAGGTTGCATAAGAGAGGATGAGTTATTTAAGGAGTTTTAAAGAGGAATGAGTAGTTTGGGTTTCCAATGAGGACAAAGATGTTATAAATAGTGTTTGCAATTATGTTTTATAATCGTGAAGAGGAAAGTTAGGTAAAGGTTGATGGGGAAATATGATACAGGGTTGGGAAATGATGCAAATCCTCTCATCACGTTTTCCACGCTCCCTCTTCGTGGCTCTTTTATTATTTTTATTATTTTTTTTATTATTTTTTGTTGTCGTGAGGGAATTTCCGTGCCAGTTCAGGAAAAAGGCCAATAAAAAACGAAAACAACAACAAATCCTCGTATCAGATCGAGAGAGGAATAAATATAGCATGTGCGAATTTTTATAGAAATATTGCCAATTTTTGCGTTAGATACTATTTTGCACAGATTAAATCAAAGTCAAAGCCATCGTTGAGCTCTTATTGCTGCTTTTCGACCTCCCAAAATAAATTGCGGGGATGTCGACTGCTCATAGAGGATTGGCATATACGTTTCAACAATGGAGGGATTGTGTGCAGTTTTGCAAGTAATTTGCCTCATTTTTATCTCAGGTTGTGAATAACAAAAAATAGCGACATTGCATTGATACGTGAAAAGTTATGATAAAAAGGAAGGCCTTGGGGTTAGAGTTTCGGAGGGCTTTTATTTAGGAGATTTTTTTCTGGATATTTTTTTTAACTCAGCAAATTAAGTCAAAATTTTATTAAATTCTGAAACTCTTTGAGGATTTAGCGTGTCTGTGAATCTGAACAATGCAAACAATTTTACTCTATGGGTGGGGGAACAAGAGATTCTTCTACAAACCTACTACAAGTGTTGGACAATCCATCCATATACAATTATATATGAGTGGAATTCAGTACCATACAATTAAACTTGGATGGTATCTGCTGTTGCAATTTGCAATCCACATGAAATGCTCTTGTTTTCGTAATTCTTGGCGAAAAAAAACTCGTAGGGTATTGGCTTGGCCTCCTAATCCGGTGTTATTGATTGGGTCGTTGTACTAAAATTACGAAAATTGATCGGAAATTTTAGATTCGAAAACAATCCTATTAATTCTGACGAGAGTAGTGATTTAAGCTGCCGTAAAAAAGCACCATTCAATTTCAAAGTGAAGAATTCCGAAATACTGAAAAGGAATGCATAAGAGATAGCCGGAGGTGGTGGAGCCTTTGTACTTTGTGCAACAGACGGGATAAAAAACGTTGCAAAAATTGTTGTTGTTGTGGTTATTTTTGGCGGCTTTAGTAAGCCGATTTTTTTGTTATTACTTGCAACCAGACAACTGCAAGTTTCTTTAAAAGAACAACAATTCGAAAGCCCCTGTGAGATTTTTATGCCTTATTTAGTTCATGTCTCATCAACAATCCACCGTCTCGTCTACAACAATGTTTGGCCTTACTCAAGTCCAACAGAACAGGATCTGATTTTTATTTTTGTTTTGTAATATTACACGGATTCCAAGACCGATACCTGCAAATAGTAAGCTATACCTTACAACATTGGCTAACTTGTTGTTTTTAAAATTAAAGTTATTATCCTCATCATCATCCTCTGTCTCCTTCGGAGTTGCCAATAACAAGTTGGGGATTATTTGCTTATTAAATATGAATGGAACCTTATTATGTTCATGAGCATTTAGCTCTTTTTTAATTTAACGGTTGAGGATCTTGGCTGCTTTTTAATCTGAAGGAGTGATAAGACTTGCAGGGGGCGATGTGATATGAATTATGTTCCTATTTTGACTTTTGACGAAATTAAGGACCACCCAAACGTCACGAGGGACACTTTGGCAAGGAAATTGTCAATAGGCTTTAAAAGGGGTGATTTGAATCAAGGACCAAGGAATAAAATTTCCGTTGTTTTAACCTTATTTCGTCACATGTCTCAACTTACCCTGTATTAGTAATGATCTCTGAAATCAATTTACGGAGGTTTTAATAACTAGATTCCCTGCTTCATTGACTCGCAGGGTAAAAATCGTGTTTTAATTATATTGCTGCTTATTATAGCCTATTGCTTTAATGTGGAACCAGATTGACAACTAGATGAGTTTTACCCGGCGAGTCAAAACGCACAGTGACTTTAAAGTATATATGCTTGACTCACCGGGTAAAACTCGCTTCGCTCTCTAAAGCCAGTCCCACGTTAAAGAAATAGGCTATGTTCTAACCTAACCTATATATACATATAGACAAAATGCATTTTAACTGGCGAGTCAACTAGCCCAAGGCACTATATATGACCTTAAGAAAAATTGCTGAAAACATGACTCCTGAATTGGTTTAAAAAATGAAAAACAACCATGAAGTCTTCGAGAAAACTCCTCCAACACTTAATTTCTTGTCTGAAATCCCACCTGATTTAACAATTAAATCAGAAAATATGAAAAATATCCTTAACAGTAATCCTTTATCCTATTAATGGGATCCCACAACGACGGGTGTTGTTTTGACGGGAAAATGTTGTGCTGCTGTTTCTATTGCTGCAAATAAATGCATCCATCAATTGACTTGAAAGCCAGACAACCCGACCTGGCTCAACTGCATTGGCACCTTTTCTTATCTCACGGGCTCCTAATTTGCATATTCACAATATTCACATGTTGCTATTGAGGAGTTATGAAAAAAACTCGGAAAATAGGAAAGGGAGTGAAGAATAGGAGGATACGCTGAGTTGTGCACAACAATCCTACTCAACGACGACGGGGTGCAAGACGAGCACAACAAAAACAGGACATTAAATTATAAATATGAAAGCTTAATGAGAATTGGAATAAAAATACATTTTTACAATTTTTACTAGAGTTAAACAACAACAGATTGAGACAATCCAGGCTAACTTGACCTCTCGCCCTTTCAGCTGACCTCTGAGGTCGTGGGCTTTTGACTCTTGACCTTGACGTTGTTATAACCAAAATCTTTCATCCAGGAGATGTCTTCAAATTGAAGTATCTCAAGACGTAATTTTGCTTTCTTGTGCACAAAAATGCTTACAAAAGGTATTAATAGACCGTTGAAATATTGGGGTAAATGTTGCTGGGGTAAATGTTGATGGGGTAAATGTGAGGGACAAGCAATTCAACCGATTCTGAGTTATGATTTTTTTTAAATCTTTCTGTCATCCCGACCATCTATCTTTACACATTCTACAAAATCATATGCGAATAAATAAACACAAACAACCTTAATTCACAATATATACATCTTTTAGGCAATAAAAAGGTATTTTAAGTAGTCTCAAACACTAGACTATTTTGTATCTGCTAAAGAGGGGACACAGTGCCTATTTCCTTGCGGTTGTAGTAAATACGTGGTCCTGTTCTGTCTGGGACTCCTGTTGTCATGTGTCTAATGCCATATTGTATCTGGTTTGTCAGTGTGGGAAGATGCAGTTCCATTCAATAGATTCCTTTGAATTTTGCAACAGTTTCCATTCCTAAGTCTGCAATCAAAGTCTCGAGATTCTCAAAGAATCCTTTGAGGACGGGATTCTTTAGCGAAATTCAAAGTTACATTTTTTCTTGCAAAACTGGGATATACTGTAGGGAATAGACTACTCTCAAAGCATTCAGTTTACGTCAGTTAGAGATGAAGAATTAGGGGGTTATTTATAAACTATTGCTACTGACGAAACTGATCGTTCGTTTGTCCGTTTAAGTCTTCGTTTCTTGTGAATTTGCAGAAGGCAGAAGGACTAAAGGAAAGGATACGGGGATGGTTTCGTGGAATTCAATGAAAAATCTCAGATCTCTCTTTTTCTCACTCTAATGAATTATTTGCAAATCGGAGATGTTAATGGACTCCTTATAGAAACTCTGATTATAGAGATAGAACTGCAGTTGAAGTTTGCGAAAATTGCAACCCCTTAACACCACCACCATCAATGTTGCCTTTAGCTTGTATTCTGATTTTTATCATTCTAGTTTGTATAGATAGTTAGTACTAGTAGATCTGTCTCTTCAATCTTGGTCATTTTATATTTGTATTGGAAATTGGGACTGGATATATCGCATAATATGGTGACCCCGGTGTGATTTTCAAGTTATACTCTAAAACGGGGTAAAAATGAAGGCTGTCTTGGTTTGCAAAAAACACGGGGAAAATCGTTGAATGACTTAGGCCCCGCGGAATTGACCGTGGCCCCCGTTTAGTGATACGATAATGGGATGTTTTCAACGATCTGTGTATTTACAAAACTGCTAATTCATTTTGACCGTTTTAAAATCTGAATAGTCCTTTGGAAAGCGTACAATTAGGCCCTGTCACATTGACTGTTTGAAATTTCCAAAAATTGACCCCGTGTGGGTCAAAATGCCATATTTTAGTCGTTTAGGCACCTAGTTTACATTAATATCATTAGGTTTATTTATCGTATGTTTATTTTCGTGATTGACTGACGGGGGCCACCTTGTAGATATAGTGTCTGTTGCTGGGACAATGATAAACATAAGGCAGATAGTGTAGCCTGTTCCCTTTCCACTTGTCAACGGACAACAAAAGAGGCTGATGGATTTGGCGTGTATAATCAGGGACAGACGGTGTGAATCTGTAGTCATTGCCATTTGGAAATGAAATGTACATTCAACAACTCATCCTCCAATGCCTAATAATATTCCTCGTGCAAAGATGAAAGCTATGGATTTTTTACAGGTCCCGAAATACGTACTTGTCACTTGTCCCTTCTTTGCTCAATGCCAACACATAATTAGGGATATAGGATATAAATATTATAGCTGGGAATCGCACTTTACGAGTCCAATTGTTTGGTAGGTTAGAACTGTTGGAACAGGAGCCGTGTAGCAGGTTCTTTTTAAGATAATTTAACCAAAGAGTATTGATTCGACAGGGAAGGTATTCATTCCTTTTTTTATGTTTGGGAAGCAGAGAGTCGAATTTTGGGCGTGATTTATTTGAAAAAACGGTTCAAACCCCAGTTTTACCCCAGAACCATATAGTTAGACCCCGTCATTTTTGGGGGTTAAAAGTAAAGAGGAGCCACCAGGCTTCAAGTTCGAGCTTCGAAAGGGCAAAATATGTCAAAAAATCACAAAAAACCCTAGTTTAACCCGAATTATGGGGTAAAACTCTAAAGCGGGGTAAAAGTTTAAAATGATATTTTTATGACTCCTTCTTTCCATCAGGTGTCATTTCCAGAAGCAACGTCATGGGTTTAAACTACACCGAAAGACCATATAGTTGTACCCCGTTGTTTCGGGGGTTTTTGGGGCAAAAGAACAAGCTACAAACATAGGAAGCTGTTAATGCATATAAATTTCATCGATAAATATACAAGACAATAGATGAATGGAAATGGAACAGCCTGTCGCGCAAATAATGAACAAGACAGTTAAATGACCTTAGTTGATTATCGGGAGCCGTATGTATGGCAATGGCTACACATTCCTCAGCCTTCCCTTTCCTTCCAATCAATAGACAACGAAACACAGACATTCGCGAGTTTGACAAGTTAAAACCTTTAAAAGAATTAGAAACGTGAAAATGCGGGATCATGAAAGCTTTTTCTATTTCTTCAAACGGTTTTTATGGAAGAACTCAATCCGTCAGACTTCAAGCCCGTCAACTGACAAATAATCATGTTTCAGAGAGTCATTGATAACAATTGCTGTAATTGAGAAGTGGGGAGGAATAAGACGGCGCTGGCTCCAATACTAATGGAAATGGCAAACAAAGAGGACGGTTTTTTGCGATAAATTCTATTATCTCTCCAATGTTTGACAGGCGTCAGATTATGAAGTCAGTCCCGTTTGCGATTTTTTCTGTCTGCACAAGGGTCAGGCAGAAATTACAGATATGATCGGATGGATTGGGGTTTCAAATCATTTCTGATGTGATTTTTTGTGCATCGAAATTGATGAAACAGTTATTGATTTACTTTAAACATCCTTCGTTTTTCATAGAAAATGGTAAAAAAATGTAAATGGTATCTCGATTTAAATAGTAGTTATTGTTCTACGGAACCTACTGTTTCATGAAAAATTCGGTGAAAAATGAAAATTTCAACAACCAAAGTTGATTCCGTACCTTAAATTCCTCAGAAATTTAAAACATTTCCAAGATTTACTCTAAACCGCCTTAATTTTTCACCAAAATTCAGTGCAAAATGAAAAATCTACACCTTGTTACCACCCTGGATTAATTCTGAACCGCCCCTCTCGATCTGTATCGGTTGAAACACCTTGTAATTATTCTTGATAAATTGTTAGTAAAGTCAGGTAGGATCCAATTGTCGCTTTTTCCGTCTCTTTTTCCCCGCAAAAGAAATGGGATTGAAATTTAAAGTTTTAAAACCTCTCGTTTTTTTCACTCTTTACAATTAATCCTCTTCTTTTACGTCATTCCTTTTTATCTGCCGCAATTATTAATTCTCTCCCCCGTTTTTACGATCATAATAATAATAATAGGCTTGGCTGGGGCTCTACAACCACTGCGTTTGGGATTCCGAATTCGAATTCAGTACTCTGTTCATTGTGTGCAGCTTTGGGAGTTTGAAATGAATGTCCTCGAAGACGAATTTGCAGATGTTTAGCTGAAAAACGAGGAGCTGGGAACAAGTGCTTTATTGTTGGGTTGGAGAGATGTAAAATGTGCAGGCATCTGAAACAATCAAACCAAAACGATTAATCAGTCTGGACTTCAAAGGAAGGATAAATAAGCGATAAAAATAAAAAGTTTGAAAAAGCAGAGAAATGAATGAAAAGTGGTAAACTGCTTCTCTGATTTCTAAATTCCTTTGTCCTCCTCGTACGTTTACAAGCAAAGAGTTGTTCATATACGAGTTATATACGTGTATTTCTGCAGACAACCAGCCTTATTCTGTAAATATTAAGCCGTTCACATATAGAAGTGCTAAATTTAAATCTAAAAACGAGCCGATTATGCCTAAAAAAACATAATACTCGTTCGTTCAATTGACTTAAAGAGGAATAAAAAACGCTTATTGGGAATAAATTCAACGGTTGAGCGATTTAATTTTTTTGTAAGAGCTAGGATTCGGAAAGCCTGGGAACTGTATAAGTTAGTTTGAGGATTGTAAAATGATTTTGATATTGGAGTAGGTAATGGACTCTTGGTTTTTAAATGCTCTCTAGAAGGGATTCCAAACTGCAGTTTATAAAGCTCGCTTTTAAGCTACACTGTGTTCAAATTTATAAAATTTTTAGTATGTACGCATGTATTTGAATTCAGCAAATTCATATTTTTTGTTCAATATTGAACTAGGTAATGGACTCTTACTTTTAAAATTTCAACTTTCGAAGACGTTTTTAAGCAACTGTCTCTAAATTTTCTAGTTTTTAGCCCGAGTAAGGGCTTGCTGTCCGTGACACGCTAGCGGCCAAACGACTGGACCGATCGACTTGAAATTTGGGGCACTTGTGTATTTTGCAAATGTGAAGGCTAAGTTCGAAGGTGGGAAAAATCGGTCGATCGGTTGACCCGTGGGGGTCATGCAAAGTAGTGTTTCCAAGGGAATAGGTTTAAAATACAGACACATTGAAGTATCCTGACTCGGGCTATATAAGACTGCACACTGTAGGTTTTTAAGCTGGTGATGGTGATAATTCCTAATAATTTCCTTCATGGATTATAAGTTATAAACATTTTATTTAGGTAATTCCGAGCTATTTTTTAAATCCAAATGCATTTAAATTGCATCACCGTTCATGAAACTCCATTGAATGAGAGATAGAGATCACGAAAATAAAAAATCAAGAAGGAAATAATGGAAACTCCCTCAACTGCAACTCCCAACTGCCAGAGGCTCTGAAACAAGTTTCGGAAGGCCTTTAGCTTCAGCTTTAGTTAGAGCTCTATAAGAAAGAGTGAGTATTTGCAAATACTTTGACGATGAGATCAGATTCAGAAAGAATTCACTTATTCAATCTCTGACTCTCTAAACATTTTAATGTTCAAGGAAAAAAAGTTTGAATGGCAAAACCCGTTAGCTCTTCTTCTTTCGAGAAGGAAGGTGATGCAGTTTGGCTCTGCATTTTTTATTCAGAATTCCTGTCTACAATTTTGCAGCCACACCACCACCAGCATCGGAACCAACCCCAACCCCTAAATAAGTGAAATGCCAAAGAAGCAGAGGGGGCTCTTCTTGCAGATTTTAAATCTGTTCAGGAAACGAGGAGGATCGTCTAGAAACGATAAAAACGATGAGTTCTTTGAGGAGTTTGAAGAGAGCGGCTTGTGAACGACCCTCTTGGGGTTTTTCTGCAACCTGTTCAGGACGAGGATGAAGTTTGGTTTTGAATGAGAGACCCGTTACTTCATCGCATTCCTCACTTCTTCTCAAGTGTAAATTAGCCGAGGACTTCGACTCGATCTTCAGCCACAACAAACGATTAGGAATGGAGGGGGACTAGTAGAAGAGTATAGTAACAAGACTGGTGGGGAGGCCACGGAAAGTTGGGCAGGGGTAATTTAGTTTTGCCGGAGGCCCAGCAACGATACAATCCGATTCATAAGTTCAGATACCTACCGCGAATAGCTCGGTATCCTACCCCTACCTACCTTGCATAGCTCGGTATTCTACCCCTACCTACCTCGCATAGCTCGGTATTCTACCCCTATCTACCTCGCAAAGCTCGGTATCCTACGCCTACCTACCTCGCATAGCTCGGTATCCTACCCCTACCTACCTCGCAAAGCTCGGTATCCTACGCCTACCTACCTCGCATAGCTCGGTATCCTACCCCTACCTACCTCGCATAGCTCGGTATTCTACCCCTAACTACCTCGCATAGCTCGGTATCATACCCTTACCTACCCCTACCTACCTCGCTTAGCTCGGTATCCTACCCCTAACTACCTCGCATAGCTCGGTATCCTACCCCTAACTACCTCGCATAGCTCGGTATCCAACCCCTACCTACCTCGCACAGCTCGGTATCCTACTACTATATACTTCTATCTACTTCGCATGGCTCGGTATCCCATCCCTACCTACCTTCTTAACCTGGATCTAGTGTTTTCTTGAGATTTTGGCGCCTGCCGGCGGGGCCCCTGCAGGGGGCAGGAAAGTGGGGTATTAAATGCTATACTGTCTAGCATAGGGGGCAAAAATCAATAAAATTTAACAACAATCGAATGTTACAACAATCAACATGTAAAGTACCTTAAATTGAGAAAAACTCTTACAAAACTGATTTTTAACCGTTTTTGGGTAAGTTTTTGGCACATATCTCAGGAACGCTTCTGAGATATGACAATCTAGTTAGTGATATAAACTCATATTTAAATTGTCAACAACAATTTGCAATATTTTTTCCACACATCGTATCATAAAGAACCTAAAAATAAAGAAAATCCGAAAAAATCCGATTTTTACAAGGTTTTCGGGGTTTATCTCAAAAACGCTTCTTTGATACGGCACTTTTTATTGCAGATTCGGATTCTACGTCAAATTTGCCACAAAATGGTATATAATATGTCTAGATTTAAAAAATTGACCTGAATATATGTAATGGTAGTAGTGTATACTAATAATATTGGAAACTTAATGTAGTTGAAATGAATTGTTTTTATCGACGGGGTTATCGAAATCTGGCAATTTTGGAGGAAATTTGAAAGTATTTCACTAAAATCTGATAAAATTTCATTAAATCGGTTGGAAAATTAGACTGAAAAGTACAAAGTTAATCCTTCAGGCAGGATGAACTATTCAAAGACTGAAGTAATCGTCCCCAAATTTCTTACGGATATTCGGTTATTAGCCACCTTCTTAATCGCTAGTTCTTGACACCGAACATTTTGTCCCAATTTATATATACTAGCAGTCTAAACATTAAAATTGCAGGTTAGTCCGTCAAACTAACCTAAGTCCAAGTATTTGTCCCTAAGAACTCTTAATCAACCGTCGTCGTAATGCAAAAATCGACCATCAAGAACTGAAAAAAATCGTATGGCGTTGTAGTAATTTAAAAGGTGTCACACCATTTCTTGAATTTTTTCCAGTGGGGACATGCTTGTGGGACACCCTGTATACTAAAAACTAGGAATAAATGCCAAGATGCGATAAATAGGAATAAAACAGAATCAAAAGTCAGACGACGGAATGATTAAAAAAAATCAGAAAGTGCCCATCCCCGATTTTATTTAAAAACCATCAACTCAGCGTCTGCTGTTTAGTTTGAAATATTTTTGGCAAGGAAGTAGCCGAATTCCGGTGTAAAAGTATACAAATCCTGAGCGGATAATCCTAAATTTATTGAGCAGGCTAGGGTTCTTAACTCCCTTTTGTTTATTTGTCCTGTTGTATTTATAGACAATGTTGGGGCAGTTGGAGGTGGAAGCAAAAGTAAATGGCAATTGTAGGTTATGAGATTAGTGAGGAATGTTCAGTTTATAAGCTTATTTTTAGCGTTTCATTAAATCAATCATTACAAAGTGATGTTTGTCAAAACATTTTTGAATGGGTTTGTAAAAGTCCTGATTGGTTGCTATGAAGATTTCAAACATCCTTGTGTATAATTTTGCGGAATGTTTAGAAGCCGTTTTGTTACTTGGCCGATTTTAAATCAAAGTAGCTTTTCCATAGCTTCGCATCTACAGTTCGAAAATACTAAAAATTGAACCTGTAGGGCTCAAAATATTTTTGAAATACCCTTTCAGTGAGTAATCACCTGCAATTATTATTTTAAGCCATTTTATTATGACCAATGAACCAACTATGATTTATGGACGCGAATTTAACGTTTAAAGGTAAGTTTGTTGAGGCAGGTTTGGTTTGGGATTATATTTCAGAGATACGGTTCAAGGTGAGGCATCAACTTGAGCCGAAATTTTAGTTGAATTCAGTGAAACCGTCAAGGCCACAATTTTGTCTAATTCCTAAGCTCATTGATATTTTGGTTTTAAAAAGCCCTGACTTCAAAGTTGACAGCAATGTCTCTAACAATAAATTTTGATTTTTTTTAAATAAAATATAAAATTAAGCCTTGGACTCTGGATAGATATGCAATCAACATGTAGGTAGAGAGGTAATCAGTTAAACTTGAGAGTGCAAAAATGCAAACAATATTTAAAATAGTTATCTCTGGACAGAGAATGTTGCAACTGGGATGTAAAATGTAATTATAACCGATCATGATTTGCTAATCAATCAAAATTTATGAATATAATAAAACATGAAGTAAAGTGGGTTGAGGTTAGCAAATATTTGCCCGGAATTTTTTGGAATTCCCAACGGCTCATTTAATTTTTATTCGGTTGTATTAGCTAATGATTATGCCTTCCTGGAAATTTGCTGGAATTTGGACATGAAAATTGAGACCGTCTGCTCGGTGTGGGATTCTTGACGCCTTTTATTGCATAACTAATCTTGAAATTTGTATCAGGTTTTAAATGCAGTCGGCCCAGATCTCAGGCTTTGCTTTAGATTGAATAATGTGGAAGATCATTCTCATGTTACTTGGCTGAAAATCGAAGCTGTGGGGTCTGTTTGGAAATCAAGGAGACTAGAGAAGATATTTTTATGCGGCTTGGGCGATGAAAAATCATGAAATTTCATAGATTAAGATTATTGCAAAATACAATTCGAAGATTCCAGTGTAATTTTGAAGCAAATTTCTTGACGAATACAAATAAGTTCTTAATTCTTTTGAAATTTTAAAAAATATGTAAAAAAAACAACATAAAAACAAATAATCAGGTCGTGAATCCTGCAAACACAACCAGGCTATATTTTGACAGTACGAACGTATAAGATTTCTAAATATTCAAAAATGCAAAAAGATCCGGAATATATTATTTTGACTCGTTCATCACTAGAAATAAATGTATTCCTGCAAATTGGCGACGATGTGGATTTGGGATGTTTGTCCAAAAAAACCTGAAATCATAATATTGAAGTTGGCAGATGGTATTCCCAGAATCCACGAGTTTGATTTATGTCATGGGAAATTATTTTATTGCCGTTCTCTCACATTTATTTACCAATTCATCATCAAGTTCCGCTGCCAAAACTCAAATCCTAATCAGCCCATTATTATAAGCACTTGGATATTGTCAACCCTCGTTATGAGAACCGTTAGTTTTGCAACATTAGCATGTCAGTGTCTAATTATAAGAATCCAGTCGTTTAAAATTTAAAAAAATCAAAGATAATCAAGTGATTCAGCCTAATTTTCAAAATTAATTTTTTCCATGAAAATCATAAATTAGAAATCCACATTAAATTCCCAAATAGCTCATTATAAAGCGGCTGGATTGTATTTAATCAGAAACAATTATGCCGGGCTTAGGGTAACTCAGTCGTTACTTGACTAGCTATCGGCTTGTTTAAATATAAACTGAGCATTTCTCGGAATTCCATGAAATTTCATGCATTTTTATGTATTTACTTTAGCCGTATCGATGATAATGAAGAGCTCAGTGGTTGAGATAGGGAGGTATCAGTAGACTCGGCATTTTTCTAAATAGGAAATGTGGCAGACTGAAGATAAACAGAGATTACAGGGCTCATAAACAAACAGCAGACGCCTAAATATAATATTACTCTCTCGGTTCATTCATAAAACTGGACTTAAATTCCATTAAGTTTAAGACAATGCTAATTAGAAGCTAGAAAATTGCTGATTTTCAGACCTAATTTCCATCATTAGCTTAAAATTGAGATAAAAAACATTATTTTTATTCGCGATCCGGTGGTCATATCTTGAATTTGCACCAATTTGTCAGAAAATTAAAGTTGCCATGGTAACTATTCCAGAAATTGCACGCATTTCTCCATTTTGTCATGACATCTTTGACAACATGTTTCATTGGAATAGGTCGATAGGCTCTACCCACGAAGCCAACTTTTTCCATAGCCCAAAAGTTTGCAAATAATATTTACCAAGAATGGCAATAATAGAAACTGTTTTCGCACAAATTACGGCGAAAATGTCAGCCAGGCTGCATGGGTGTTATTCCGAGCCAATAAATGCAATAATTTCTACACAACAACAAGACGGTGTAATTCATAATCTACCCTTAGTGGATAACCGCACTACTTGGCTTCTGTTGACATAAGCAAGGAGGGCACTGACACGCCCAAACTCCAAACCTCGTCAACTCAATGTCTCCTTGTTTATGTGACGTAAATTCGCCGACAATCCGACAGTCAGTTCCTTTTGATACAAATATTTTGTGAACGGAAATAGAAAAAAACACGGAGCTCTTTGAATTATTAATCCCCATTTAATTGGAGAGGAATGGAGGTGGAGAATCTATTTTAATTCTGTTCCATCCCATTATCAATTGAACTTAGGTATAGTTGTCCTTGACAAATTGGATAAAATGCCCAGAAACATCACTATAGGCTTGCAGTTTCGACTGTCGATTGTCGTCGGGAATTTCGTCAGCTCATAGACGTCATTCCAGCTATTACAATAAGGTGTTCTATTATGATTTTCCTCCTTATGTGTAAAGTCTGACGTGGATCTGGCATCTACGTAGGCAGTTTAGCTCTATTTAAATTCTAAATGTTTCTAATAATGAGGAGTTCGTTACACTTATTGTACGAGAATGGTAATCAAAATTAAATTGTGGTTGCGAAATCGGGACCAACGACGTCGGAGGTCGGGTTTTAATTGGCTTGCACGTACGTATATCCTCGTATGTTTATCATGTGACTGGGGGAGAGATAAGACCAATGTTATCCTAGCAAAAATGACCCTAGAGTGTCAAAGATTTAGGTGTAAGAATAGTAAATAAATAAGTTGAAGGTATTCCTACACGACCTTGCCTCTACTTTTCCTTCTAGAGTTGCAAAATTAAAGCTTCTGATGTTTTGCAAGATTTCCTCCTCTCTCTCGAGATATAAGTTGCAAAAATCGCAATAATGTACCCTTGTTAGATTTGTTGAGTAAATGTCAAGGCTCCCTTTCACGTGAATGCATTTCTGATAAATAGGGTTGGGAATGCATGCAAAATCGCCTTTATTCCGCTTGAAAATAGGGCCATGTGAGACTTTGCAAAGTGACTATTATTATTGTTGGTAAATTTAGCATAGTTCAAGGTTTAATGTCGCTTTTTGCAAATGTGGAACTTTAAGGGATAGTTACATCAGCAATTAAGTTGTGTTTTATATGTTAAAAATCTAAAAGTAATTCGCATAATTTTTTTGGGATACATAATAATATATACTATTTTATATCAAAATTGAGACAACCAATCTTGAGTACAGTCCAAGACCCAGTGGATGTCATAAACAGTCATCTAATCGCCTGTTTTTTTTAGAAGAAAATACGATGACATTTGTCCCAATTTCCTAGGATCTATACTTGCTGTCAGTAGTTGTAGTAACTTGTAGTTGTAGATGTACATATATAGTGTATTAAGGGTTAATAATAATGACTGCAAGCTATTATAGTTTAGTAAATAACAACATTGGGAAAGGACGGGGAGGTATTTGTTGACCTTGGCCGGGTTTTTTGTTTATGATATCCTCATTTCGTTCAACGTTTCAACTACTCCTTTCAAGTTTGTGGGGTTTTTATTTTTATTTTCATTGAAAATGGTGAAAAAATTGTTGACAAAGGAGTTTTTGTTGGAAGAGGATTCTTGGCCTTTTTATTCTATCTCTCTCAAGTCGACGAGTCTGGAAGGATTGAAGTTTCCGTGGGAAACAGGATTCCCACCGCGGATTTCCACAATTTTTACCGAAAAACAATGTTTACCTCAGTTTTTGCTTTTAAGGCTCAACTCATCTCTTTTTCTGATCTCTTTTCATGCTTACTGTAGCTTTATTTGGTTAAGAGATTCACCAGGAACGTTGGATACAGTATTTTTAGCCCGACTCATGGTTTATGTAATTTTGCTGTCCGTTTGTCCGTCCGTCGGTCCGTGGCACGATGGGGCTAAAAGTACTGGACCGATTGCCTTCAAATTTGGTGCACTCTTGAAGATGAGACAAATCGGTCGATACCGGAGGGGGTCATCCAACAGCATTAGGTTTAAAATACGTACTAATTTAGGCACTTAGGCTTTTTAAGACTGAACTCACATAAAATATTTTTGGCCAAAAACATCGGGTTTTCTCCCTTTCTGCTCGACAATCGAGAGTCGAGAAGTTGTGTTTATTGTATTGACGAGAATAATAGGACTTAAGAGAGATTTGAAGGGTTTGAGATTTCAATTGCTGGGGATGCAATCGATCTTAAAAATGTTTAGAAGAGTAGAGATGCAGCTCGGGGCTCTATTTCCCAGACGATTCGCTTCACTAGAAAATATATGAATCAACAAAAATGTCGACCTTACTCGTTCAGCTGGTTCTGAGATCCCAGACGGACCTTTGGAAATCTATATCCTCCTGAGCATTTAAATATGTTTAAGGAAACATGTTTAAAGAACGGAATTGGAGCCATTATAATTACTGCTTTTATTATCATTGTTATTATATAGTGTGATGGCAGATGGAAATTTGTGCAGATTGCAGACAGGTAAAGGGACCTCACCTGCCCAGACCATCTCGGTCCTATTATCATTTCATTGTGTGACTATTGGGTTTTTCTATGTCTAGAGTCTAGAATGTGTTATTGGAAATTGGAATGAGAACACCTTTTGCACTTCTAAATGACGAGTGTATCGTTTAGGTATAATATTATAGGAACTGCAATTATGAATAGTAATTAATTCCTCCCTGCCTCTCGTGGATTTGCATGAAGAGATTCGGAGAAGGAAACGATGAATGGATGGGGAATTAACATTGGAATTGAATGTTGTGATTCATTGGAGGGAAATGGCTAGACGCTCAGGAATGTGGTTGAAGGAAAGAATCATAATTATTAGCCCAAAGACCTTTTGCTTACAGCTAGCTGTTTGCAGACGTGGTAGGGTTAAGCAGTTTGGAATTTGCATTATTATGTATTGGCTAGAAATTATGGGCTTGGATAATATCATTTTGGATTTTATTTAGCGGTTCTGATTTTCAAGGTGGAAGAATTGTCTGATTTTTTTTGGTTTGAAACAGAATGAAAAATGGTACAGGAAAGTTCATTTTAGAGTTCAAAGTCTCCCGCTGTCCCTTAGAGCGTCATTTGAAGTATAAGATACTCGGATAGGGCAGGGTTTAGCCTCGCATTCGGGTTCACGCTTCATGCTGAGAGGGCTACAGCTCGGGTTACTTGTCTTTCTAGGTAACATGTGACATTAACATTTACCAATTTTAATTTTGCCGAAATTAAGCCTAGAAAATCAAGATATTTGACAATTTGGGAGTAAAAAGGGATATTTTAACTGGTCTCCACTTTTCAGATTTCTGAAATTTCATCAGCGGGTTACAGCTTCGGCAAAATTCGAAGACATACATCCGACAATACAGCGACAACAGTTGCTTATTCGAATCAATAAAATATTCGCATGACAAAATCAGGGCTAAATTTTAATTTCATGCCTTATTTTTAGATTACTTTCCAAACTGCTCTAGACGCGAGACCTGTTGGATATCGAACTATAAACAGGGTAGTAAACATTGGAGATTGAAATCCTCTCTTCCTTAAACAAAAGACAGAAACTAATGCAACAAAGGGAATTAGAAAATCCTTTCCGAAAAATTCGAGGTATTCACGTCCCATTAAATTACTTTATTATTTAACACCTATTCAGCTAATTTATTTTATTACTATTTATTCAGTCGAGACAGTCTAGGGTGGAATGGCAGTCTCAGTTTAAAAAAAAAATTCGGAAAAGTGACGGCAATAGGAACGACAGTCCTCTACACCTGTTGCATATAAAGATTACTCTTCTGACTGATTATCCCCTCCGTCTTGATAGCATAGCATCAGCCGGGAAGCTTATATTAAAGCAAATGCTGGCCTTTGAGCTAAAATCCACCAAACTATTCGTAGAAGGAGTCGTGATTTCACACACCAACTTTTACTAACGGTTATTCTCACAACGATGACGGGAGACAAAAGAAGTGAGAATTTGTTTTTCTGAGAATGCAGATTTAAAAAAAAATCCCAACATACCCCCGGGGCATTGCAATACATAAATACCGAATGATCCTCTAACATGTTGTAGACTGAGAGCTATTTCAGTTTGCAATTATCTAATTAATGCCTAGAGATCTATTAGATCCTCTCCCCCTATCCTATTCATGTGAGGCAGTGTTTAGCGTCGTCTCTGATACAGGTAGGTATGTATGTCTGAGTTGAAGCTAGCTTTGGGGCATTGTGAAATAAAGGATTGGATTCGCCAGAAGCTTAGCAACGCGTGACTATAACGCGCGACGACTGTATTTATGTAAGGATTTGATCTATAGGAGAAGATTTCTCCTTGTCCTAATTCCTTACGACGACATTTTCCATTACTTCTTGTCTAAGAATAGGGATGCTAACATTTCAAGAGCGTTACAATATTATCAAGAGCTTTTCGTAAATTAGTTGGGAATTTTAGCTGAAATTAGTCTAAAAATGCCTCAGAAATTAAAAAATTCGTATTCTCTATGATTTTTTAGCCTGCATTTTTAGAGGTCTGTAAAGTCCCTTACGAACAACCCCAGAAAGAGAGCCAGACTCGACTGTAGAACAGTTTTACGTTAACAAAGTACCAGACAGACTTGATTTAAAAGTTTGCATGCAAATGACACAAGCCACTTTCACAGTTATCAATATGGCCTATTTAGGTTGAGTAGAAATGGAAAACCTCTTACCATCATTACCTTTAAATTCATGGCATTTTCACCGGATTTTGCAGTTAAAAAATGAAAATCTTATGCAACTGGCGTTAAAAATTCGAAACCATCCTATTCAAACCTAAAAACTACTTATAATGACTTTAAACTTCGCATGTAGCAAAAATGAATCCTCGTGATCCCCAAAAAATCATTGGCCGATGCATCGGCACTTGCTTTTTGCAGTGTAATTTAAAAACCCCGTCTGGAACTTGGGATGATGAGTCGACATCGACAATCTGGGATTTTGGCAAGTCGGAATAAATGTGGAAATGACGTAAAGGCAGGCTGGCCAAAATAGGAGACTGCTGGAAATAAGTCATTAAACGAGTTTTTATGAATCGAGGCGAAATGGCCGTTGCAAGTTGCAACAACACTTCCTCCTTGTCCCTTTATGTGCCGTCGTCTGGGGCGAAGTGTAAGTGCTCTCGTAAGGAGAACAATATTGACTAGAACATACATATAATATTCAATATATCACACCATATAATTAATGTGTTCCATTGACAGAAGGCATTGACCGAGGCGGGGAAGAATATTATGTCGTCGGGTCGGGAGTCGTAAAAAAGTCGGTGGTGGTGGTGGCACAAGTGCTAAGCAAAACCGGGGATTCCAAGTACTTCTGGGGACCTGTTCATAAACACTTGAAATTGTATGGTAGAGATAAAATATACGGGTTTTATGGTACTGATTATGTTTAGTGTAACCACGTGCTATTTATGAATGGCAGCAGGGAGAGGCTATTAAAAGGAGTCGAAAATCAATCAGCCCGTCACCTTCCATTATTACGGAACAAACAAAGTTGGGAAGAAAAAAGAGGTCGGGAAATGTGTCAGGTTGACAGGGAACTACTCATTAATGTTATTCCGTTTGTACTGTATGTTAACAAGGGAAATGTTAGCCCTGGCCCTGGCATGACAACTTTGACTTGAGACTCTAGATATTGTATAGACTGCTTTATTGTGTTGCGATAATAGGATTTTTGAACGGGGGCTAGGAACTATTGAACATGGGCAGAAATTTTGGCGATTTTGTCAACATCTTCGGTTTAAAATCCACCGAAATGCCCCGATTTTAGCCCTGTTTTAAGGATAAGCCCGAGGGGGCAATGCATAAAATTTACAATAAGATTGTATACCATATAAAGAAATAAAGCAAGTTTATTGGTTAAAAACCCCGAATTTTTGGGGTTTATCTCAAAGTTGCTACTAGGTTCTGGGGTTTGAATTGCAGATTTCAAAACTACGCGAAATTTTAGAGAAATTGGTATATATAAATCCGGAATAAAAAATGACTTATTTAAGTGCAACAGAAGTAGTGTATACTAAACTATAATGAATGGGATAAAAACTCAAATATTCAACTCGTTACAGGAATACAAGGAATCTAGACGAGAGAGTGTAGGAACGTTTGAAAAGAAACTGGGAGACGGTTTCGTACATAAAATAAGAATACAATGGGAAAATATTGACTAGTCCGCCTCCGCAAAAATCAGACTACAAACTGAATTAGCTAAAGTACACACCCGATGTGCACAACTTATTCAGATAGCATTCGGGTTCGGTTCTACCACCAATTTCGGCTCGCATTCGGGTTTGGCCACCAACATATGAGAGGCCCTCATTCGGAACCTCGCTTTCTGATAGCATAGCGATTCGAATCTGGCCCCGATTCTATTTATCTCATCCCTTCCGAAATGGAATATAGTTTTCTATTCTTATTCGTCTTTTCGTATTCGGTCCTAATCAAAATAATAGTTTGAAACCTCACCTCCCTCCTCCACCCCCCCCCCCCCCTCCACTTCCCTCCCCCACTCCAAAGTATTATGATAATAAAAAGCAAAATTCAATTAAGTTGCTAAAATAATATATTGAACACATTTATTCAGTTGAATGTAACATGGGGATACAAACATGAGCATTCTTAAATGGTAACTTGATGTACTTATACTGAATATCACTTTGACTAACAATCATTTGTTTTTCAGATGATAAATTGGAAACAATAACAATTCCTAACCTAGAACTGTCTAAAGGATATTCTGTAACAGGTTTTAAAGTTTCGAACTCCCGATACACATATTCAATTTTATCGTCTACTTCTACTACCTTGCGGAATAACACAATAGCACCATTTTTCATCCTAAAACAATTATCTCCATTCCTCCATAGCTTTTTTGAAGACCATTGTTTTTTTAAATTATTGCACTGGTTTGTCTGATCACAATTTAGAGCTTCGCCCTCTAAAATACGCTTAGCCACCTGTTCCAAATGAAAATTGTGAGAATGAATGTGCGACTTAAGTTTTTGCATGAAGTTTTCGAATGGAAATGTGCTAGCATTATCTAACTGACCAAAAAGCAAAGCATCTTCATTAATATGTAATAATCCATGTAAATTGTATACTGCGAATTCCTGACCGTACTTTAAAATACATTTTTTGACAAATTTTGCAAGTAGTTTTTTTGCGATTAAATTCCAATTGATGTCGCTTGCTTTTGGAGAAAGTAGAATGAACATAGCCGTATGGAAAAGTAAATACAATCTGTACTCAGAGCCTGACAATATTCCCTCTAACACTGACACCCCTGTGTACAAAAGTAAAGTTCGAAATTCTGAACCTTTAAAATGGTCAATTTGAACCAATGGACGAGGTTTTCGTTGAAAATCTGTAGGAAAATTAGTTCGTAATCTATTCAAACGCTCTCCAATCATGAGAGTATCTTTGCTTTGAAGACGGTATGGTAATCGACCCTTTACCCATTGCCGAAAGAGCTTTCGCGTAACTCCAAGACAAACCAAATGTAAATAATCCAAAGGAACTTGGGAAACTAAACCAATGTTTAATTGGGTAAGAATTGAAACACCAACGTGATGAGACTCGTCGGTTTGCATTGAAAACGATTCATCCGTTCTAGGGTCAAATTCAATACTAGGATAAATTACTCTACCACTCCACTCACCGTCTACTTTGCACTTTTCACACCCATGATAACTATTGTGACTTTTGCAGGATTTTATAAAGCTACGTGCTGGGGCGTCTGCAAGAATTCTAGATATTCTAAAGGAATAAAGTTGGTCCAGAAAGATCCCATCTCTTTCTAATGTCAAACACTCGTTAACAAAGTCATTAAAAAAATCTAAATTTTTTGGTTTAGTTTCACCGTAAAACAATGCAATCACAAAGGGACTAGAATTTATAGACTGATCAACACAGCCTAAAATCGGCCAGAACTGCTTATTTGTGCTTCTAGTCAGTGGAATTCCGTCAACTCCGATTGATATTGAAATTAAAGGACCTGCAGCTTGGCAGCTTAGTTTATCGAATATTTTAGGGACATATTTAAAATCACGCTTCCCACATTTCATGCGTTGTACTATTTGTTTTTTAAGCCCAAAATAAACATATGTGCCCCCACTTAGTTTCAATGTTTCAACTTCTCGTGGAGTTTGCATAAGCGTTCTGGGATCTAACGGCAGTTTTGACAGTTGAGTTTGGGAATTTAAAATTGTGAGTAAGTCTCTAAGCGCAGAATGTTTTATGTTATGTCGAAGTGTGAATTTCCTTATAGCTTGATCTAGAGGAAGACAGTTTGATTGGCCCGTCTCACAAATCCTATCATCACTATTTAATTCATCGCTACTTTCTACAGTTTCCTCTGATATACATTTTTGTGCGAGTGAATTATCTACTCTAATATTATTAATATCGACATTATCATTTATAACCCTATAAGATATCATATCACTAATACTAGAATGGGCGACATTATTTGGACCAATCTGAGTTACCAATAATTGTTGCTGGTTGAAGGTCCGTTGTCGAGTTTGAGCGAGCAAGTGTCTCACTTCCCTTAATTTTCGTCGCCGCTGAGTTCGACTTGAAGGGGTGCAGTTTGGCATTTCTTCTTCCGTTGTTCTCTTCCACCTTCACGATCTTTGCAATTTTTCAGCCACTTCTTTGTGTGTGCATCAATTTCAAAATCAGTCGTGTTTTCAAATGATGAACTAATGCGAACGGTACCTGCAAAAATCGAATCGTTTTTAGTATGCCTTTAGTTTAGTGATTTTAGTTTTTAATCACTGTGATTCTTACCATAAATAATTTCCTGGATTGAGGAATTTTGAATCCCCCGAGTTGCACACTTTCCTTTTCCAGTCAGACTTATGGATTTTCCAAGCTCATTAGAAATCAATTGGTATAAAATTCGGCTCACAACATCAAAAGCGTTTCGTCCACCTAAAAACCGGAGACGCTGTATCTAAATACAAAACATAAATAACACTAAAACTACTAATGACAAACACCACCACTGATGCAGATTTCGAAAACTTTGGTTTCAATACTTACCATCTGATTTTTGTGATCCCCATTTTTAAGCCATTCGTCGAAAGAGTCAAATTCTAGAGAGGTCTGAAGAGGTAGATTGACTCCTTCCAGGTCCAAGGCCAAGGGTTGATCAGTCGATGGTGTCGTACGACGTAGCAATTCGATGATATGATTCTCAATCGTCACAAGCTTCGACAATATTTGCTCTTGGAATTCTGAAATACCAAAGAAACTCAAAATTAGCTTTCAGAACTAATTGATTACAAAACTAAATTATAGTTACTGACTTTGTGATTCAGTAGTTACACCACACAAAACATCAGACAGGGAAATAAATTGTTCGTCTGCAGCATTGTCTGTTTTCTCAACAAATGAAGTCGTCGAACTTGAACCTTCTTTTTCAGGCAATGTATGTATTGCATTTGAGCTCACATTCGGCGGAGAAAGTCTTGCTTGTTCTATGAAAGGGCAACAATAACGTAAAATAAGTATAAGAAGATCTTACTGAATAAAATGTTAACCGTTAATATATTATGCGTTGACCTGAATTAATTTTCTAACCTGGAAGAGTGTCAAACAGCAAAGTACGAGCACCTCCATCAATCTCTAAATCGCTTTCGGAACTGCTATGCCTTGATCCACTGTCATCTGAATCTGTCTGCCGTGCTGATTTTTTTTGAACACCCGACCGGACATTTCCACTCTTCCGTTTACGAACGTTGCTTCTAATTGGCGTTGTGTCTATTTCCGAAGATTCCAATTTGTCCTTGCTCCGTGCTTCTCTTGCAGCTCGATTGGCCTTATCAATGCTCACTGTAAAATGAATTTAAAAACATTGAATATTTTATATACAAAATTAAGAAATCCCTAGATTAAATCTAATTAGTTCTTCTGAATTTTTTAAATAATCTTACCACACAGTTTTAGCAGACGACAACTATGATTCGTCCATGTATCCTCAGGTGCACTGTGGTTTATTAACTTCTTGTGACTTCCAATCCCTGATGGCCATGCACATTTTGTGTTTGATTCACTTAACCAAGAAGTTGATACAACTGACACCAACACCTGACCTTCTTCTTTAAATTCAACAACTGCAAACTTTTTTGACTGAGACATTGTTGAGATCTGACTTGAAAGGTTGGAGAGTCACAAATGAATAACGGACAAAAATGTAAACCAAGAACTTTGGCGGTACTCCGTCTCTAGTTGTAGCATTCCCTAAGAATACGCTCAGAAAGAGTAACAAATAAGATCGTTGGCGACGGTTGTTATTTAATATATAGCATTACAAACGAATGCTATAGGAATGAAGGAATTGAATGCTATATGAGTGCGAGCAATAGAACTCTATGTGAGTACGTTGAGTAAGCGTCGATTCGCAAGCTGTCAGTAGCAGTCGGTCTGAGCGTAGACCTAACGCTAACAATAGCACCAGCTGAATTCTATTTTCCTAAACCAACCCGAATGCGGCTGAAGGTATCTTTAAGTTCTGTGAATTCTGCCACCCTGAAATAGCCTTTGTAGATGTAAACTAGCCGTCGGACCGAATCGGTGTGCACACCGGGCATGTCATGTGTCACTTATTATCAAAGTTGGATCTATTGGAAACCTTAATGTGTTTTATAAGTCTTTGAAATGTTAACATCGCAGGGCGTACTACTTATAGAAATCAATTACTAGCACAACAAATGCACACCGAAATAAGTCCCCACCCCCTATAGCCCTATAGAGCCTTTCGCCTGGAGCTGTTTCTAAGTAACTATAGTTCACCCTGCGGACCTTTTTCGGTAATTTTAGTCCCCTTTTATTACGAAGATGGGGAGTTATTGAGGTTGTGAATTAGGAAGAGCTAAATGTAGGTCAGGAAGTACGTGCTTTTCGAGACTTATTTTTTAAATCCTCGGTGGTCTAGTCAAGCAGCAGGGGTCAATGGTTGGGCATTTCATATATTTTTATTTTAAAGTCCTTACTGTGCTTGTCATTAATCATCCGTCTGTCCGTCGGTATTTGCACAATGAATTCGCAGCCTATGATTATTATTTGGGGAAAGTGCGACAGGCGAAATGCCGAAGACAAAGGAGTCGTTGGCTTGGAAAAAATCAGGATCACAAGGAATTATGAATGGAGGCGGTTGGGATGTGATAAACTCAGTTTGTGGCAGTTGGTTCTGGTCCTCATGATCATATCATATGATATGATGACTAACCCTCATCGTCATAGTCATGAGCTCCGTTTTTTGTCAGGAGTTTCCACGTACAGAGAGCAGATAATTATCATAAACTCTTGTATTTTGTAGGTGTTTCTAAAACATATATCCCCTCACTATTCGTTTGTAAACAGGTAAGGCAAACAATCACGGCAAAGTGTCAATGAAATGGAAGTGTAACAAACTACGCAGTTAGTAAGAGAAAGGCATACCTCAAACCATTGAACTCATACATTCATTTTTTATAGGGTTCAACATTCAACAGGGCCGGGGTTTATTGAGCATTGGGTTTTTGGAAATTGGGGGTTATCCCGGGCTTGTTTTTCATTTTGCGAAAATAGTTGAATTTGGAATTTTCATGCCAATTTTGCTTAAATGACATTTTTGCAAGGGTGCAAGCGGGCCTAAGTCTCTGTGTTTTCATCCTGCAAAGATGTTTGAGCTTGGAAATTTCATGAAATTTCCTGAAATAACCCATTTTTCACCCCGAAGTACATGTACAGCCCGAATCCCGGATGACCCCACAGACCGATGTCACCTACTTTCCAACCCACAAAGAAACCTAACAAAACACTTACCAAACTTCAGGGAATTGTTTTCCTCTCCGATTTGTGAAAATTGACACGTTGTCAGTTGCCACTTGTGCCCAACTTGAACAAACCTTGTGAGAGATCTGAATTCCAAATTAGGATGTAGTTCAACCCTACTGCGGTGTGTGCTTACATGAGATACGGGATTGTTTATTTATTATTCTACAACTTGGACGCGAGGAGTAAACAAAAATAAACATCGTACTATGATTATGATTATTATTGTTTTTTGCAGTAGACAGAAGATAGCTCATTCTTTTCGAATTTCAATGCATTGGAATTGGAAATCTTGGTATTTCACCCAGAAATTCTGCAACCAAATGTGCGAAAAACAAAGGGACGAGGAGGAACAATAATCGAGATTAAACATCCATTCTAAACTGTCTCTAGTCTCCTTCGTGTATACCAAATCCTCGTTCCAACAATAATAACAACAATAACAGAAAGTAACTGTGAAGTACACGTTGTTGTTACTCTATAAGACATAAGAGTGCTTTATATGCTCGGCTAGGCCTATGTCTGCCTGTCTGTCCCTATAAAAACTATAGTCGAATATCTCAGGTTATTCGGAAACAAGTACGCAGTAGATAGATTAAGTAGCCCGAAAGTACAATGCACTCCCTCCTACTTGCTATATCAACTCTCTATATAGGGATATTATATTCTATAGCTTTGTTATAATATTATGATAGGTATAGTAATATAATAGAAGTGAAATAATCCATACACAATACACAATAGCCTCCCAATCGCCTCGACAAACCGACGATGAAATGATAAAAACATGACCTAAGGAAAATGCACTTTTGGCACAGTATTTTTCCCTCTTGTGGAATTATTACTTGATTCTGTTTAACTATGGGGACCCCTTCTATTAAGAGATATGAATCCTTAATTGCCTTATTTACTCCGATTCTATGGCTTATAAGCTGATTAATGGAGTGGTTTTGGGTTCGTGATAATGGGATTGCAACTGAAATGCAAGCGAAATTGCAACAAGGATGCATATAGTAATGAAGAAGCCTTTGAAGGATTACTTCATGGTTTTGTTGGATAAGGGACTAAAAAAGGCGATAATTGACAAATGCTTTGTGGCTTGATGTTTATATTCCCGAGACTGGTAGTCAGGGTTTTCAGGGTATGGGGCTATTCACAGGGTTTTGGGGCATTTAGTTACACCTCGGAAATTAAGTAATTAAGTATATTAATCATTACTGTGGGCTTTAGGGGTATTTTGAGATTTTAATATCCAATCATAGTTTAACCTAGCGACAGAGCTACTATTAACCGTTGATTCACATGGTATCATTGGGCGTTTGGCATTGACTAAATAATTAATTGACGTTTAAGACTAGCACCAAAAAATGAAATGCTTAAGGGTTAAAGTGAAACACCTACCGCGTCATCTAGCGGTTTTTTCAATCCGTAGATAAAACATCGGGGTAACCTGAACCCTACTATATGCTTCCTGTACAAAACTACAAGGAAGAGTTTCTAACGTTTTAAATCTGTTCGTAAATCATAATCACTTAATTTCTCGAATAGAAAAAGAGGAGGTCTTTGCAGAGCTGTAAGCCAATTTTAAGTTGGCTCTTTGAGTCAAAAGCCATTATGTTTGAAACGATGCACTTTCTACAGAATAATCCCCTCGATCTCTCGACTAATTCGAGAAGACGGAGAGTCTTTCCCAATCTCTGAACTATTAAGGTAGGGCCTAAGGAATGACGACAATTCTATCCTCCATTATTCCGATGAATTTTTTAGAGCTGGATTTCCATATAAATCTAATAGAGGAAACTTGCCTAGATTTTGCATAATCACAGTTAGTAATTGCATGTGCATTTATCTTTCGTTTGGGGGTCTGTGGATTATTCACACGAACTTCCTCGTAATAGACTCTATATGATAACATTTGGATACTTGCGTATGTTAAATTTTAAAATGGCAACACGACTTGCAATAACGGCCTGCACAACTGCACTTAATAATGAGGAAGGCCATTTCTAATTATATTTTGTGGGAGGGAGTTGGATTGCCTATTTCAAGGTAGCTTTAAATGATTGACTCTATGCTATTTTACATATTTCGTAGTTAAGATATAGTGTTGTTTAATCACGATTAAAATTCCTCTAAATTCCAATTAAGGACCGTTCATGCAAAAGTTGAAACTACCTGGGTTTTTTGTACGTTACGTTTTCTACTTCAATTATGACAAAAATCAGAGACCACCCATTGAGTCTCGTCGAAATCGAAGATCAAAAGCCTTCAGAAAATCTGAATTTTGTTAGCTTGCAAAAATTGCAAAATAAAATGCAATTTTCCTACTAACTTCTAGAACTGAGATTCTAATCGATCTGAATAATTATTGAGCAGTCGGTTGCACACGTCCCTTCAAGTACAACAAGTTATGTGGTTTTTTTTACTCGATTAGGTTTCTAATTATGGAGTAGTTAGTAATTGAGGTAAAGCTCTTGACTTCCTTGAGCTTCAGAGGATTTATTTGAAGTTTGAATAGAGTTGAAGAGGAAAGTTTGCATTTTTTATGATTTCTTGTTGCAAAATAATGTGAAAAGAGTTGAGTGCCAAAGAGTAATTACCTACTGGACTTGGAGAGCAAGTCCCATTAATGATCAAGTAGTATCAAGTACAAGTTCATCATCGTAATTAGGGGAATGCCGTAAGGAATAGCAAGTCACTTATCAAATCACCCCCGACTTATATCAATAGGAAGATGAGTTGAAATTATTTGAGAAACCTTGAAAGATTCGGGAATTCTCGCCAATTATTCTGTTAATGAGGAGATGCAGTATTTTCTGCATTGATTTTAGTAACTGTACTAGATTTTTGGGAAAATGTTGGAGTAGTCGTAATTTTATGTTGTAATTGTGAGGTAAATGGGGCAAGTTGAGTCCTTAGGCATATGGGCGGTTATTTAGGGCTATTTCGTCAGGTCGGTTGGTCATCAATCTTTTTGGAGATTTTGTTGGAAATTGTGTTAATATTTTCAATACTGATTTTGGTTTATTTGAAATTTAGAGTCTTTTGAAGCCTGGTGGCCTAAATACAAAGAGATTATGTCAGAAACAAGAGTAAGTGCTACTATTTTGTGAGACGAATTGTACATTTTTGATAATTGAATTTGTTTACCTGAGAAGGACTTTGTATAGTGGTGATTAAGAACGGGATTTCATCCTTGACCGAGACATCAATTATTTTACTCATTTTTCCACATTTATTGACCACAGTTCACTTTTCTCATTGCCAAGGTAATGGCAAATAATTGTAATTTGTAATTACAGTTTATCTCCATTCAATTCGACATACTTTTGGGGTCAACTTGGCCTTTTTTTTTCTAAAAAATTCGCAGCAAAACCAAAACTACTGATTTTTAAGCTGTAAAACTCAGAGAGGAGTCTTATGTTTCAATTAAAGGTAGTGGAATATTGAATTAGTAAAAAAGCCTTTTAAAAGAATAGATCTGACTTCTGACCTTTTATGAACCTTACAAAACGTTGTAAAAAGTTTAAGATAAAAACCCATCACATTAACTATTTTCAATAGCTTTGCAAAACAGCGAGATTGTGCTTGGATTTTCGAAATTTATAATTTTTAATCAGTTATTTTTCAAAGCAATTCATAGGCACTTATTTATTTGTTAAATCTTTAAAAAATCGAATATATTAATATTCCTATATTTTAATTTGATTTTTAATTCAGATTCGGAGAGTTCATTACTATCGAAAAACTGCAAAATTGCACTATCCTCGTCAGAGTCATTTTTTGTCTTCGTTTCTCCGCATTGTTAAGATTTTAGCCTGGATTTTAGATTTTAAATTATCTGAAGTCATAATATTTATCCCCCCGGTATAGCATGATGGATATTATATCCGAATTCGTAGCATATTTAATTCACCAAAAATTTAATTCTTTGCCAGTTAGCTCGCATTTGGGACTGGGAAATATGATTGAAAATAAAAACGGCTGTTCCATTTAACAGTAAATATCGAAAGTTTGCGAATTCCTCAGCACTTGATTCTTGACACAAAAATCCCGTTTTATACCTACCAACCTACTTCATCTCCTCAATATCAAATAGAAGCCTCTCTCTCCATTCAAGTGCCTTTAGCCCCATACTATACATTAACTGAGGATAATGCACTACTCTCCGAGAGATACAAACTATACAAGACACAAAGTACATTTGCAGAGAATAGTGAACAAGTCCCGTAATAAATCAAACTAATATCCCAGAGATTCCTGTAACGAACTCAACCACCTGACTCTCTTCCAATTCACCCCACTGCCTTTCATGCTAAATTCCTCAGTCTCTAAGACGGGGAACATAGGACTTTGTTGCACCTTGTTCCGGGCCTCGTTCCTATCAAAAGCATTTTTAATTCAACTTATAAGATTAGAAGAATGCAACTTGAGGTTGTTGGAACTATGACTAATCAGACCGACTCCCATTCAGTGCAAATCATATTAAATTCAACTGCAATTCGGTCTGCAGACTTCAATTTAACTCACAAGAAGGCCTGCTCATAAATAAGGACATACATAAACCGTTGCAACGAAATCTTAAGTTACCCCGACCATAGAGTAAAATCGCACTCATCGTTGAAATGAGCTTGATGATACATTTCCAACGATGTACTGGATTTGGGGGTTGCAATTTAAAACTGTAACCCTTGACCTTTGACCTAAAATGTCTTCAAACGAACTTAGCCCCTTATGAAAGGTCATCGTAATAAGCCAGTTTCGAAGCAGGATTAAGGAGGAAGGGTATGAGAACTTAATTAGGGCTTTTAAATCTAACGGGTATCTCTCTGATTTAAGTAAAATAGAGGTCGATGGAAATCCCGGATTCGCAAACTGTTTTAAATCACAAATAGGGTTTCCCATTTGCAAATTTTTAAATCCAGACAGCCTTACTAGTTCTAGCTGCTTTAATCGCCAATTAGTGATGGTAAGGAAAAGAGTATAAAAATTTTGCGGCTCTAATGGGGATTTGGAATCCGTGGAGTGAGACTAAAATCTGGCTGCCGATTATAATACGTTATTATTACGAGATCTCGGCAGGGATTTCCTAAATGGTATGGATTTTTATAACTCCATTCCATCCGGTCTCTAAGCTCCTTACTTAAGTGATCCTATCCGATGAGATGGAACAGAATTAAAAGTTTCTTAAAAATAGTTCCCCACTCGAATATCACTCGTAAAATTAAATATGCAAATTGGGACTAGCAATTATTCAAGGATGGGTTGGGAAATTGTATTTTAATAAAAATTAAAAAAAGATAAAAAAGCTAAAGTCTGGCAATGCTGCGTGTTAAGTACTTTGGCATTTATCACCTGTCGTGATTGAATAGGAAATTGTCGAAAATAGGGAAAATGGTCACGGGTGACTGACACTTTAAGGTTTGAGCATGACATTGTCACTTTGTCACCAGTGTCAACCAGAAACTTGGGATTTTCGACACTTCTTGTTTACATGGAACTCCTTATTAAGTATCGGAGATACTTTATGTTTTCGTTGATGGTGTCCGTCCGTCCGTCTGTCCGTCCGTCTGTCCGTCCGTCTGTCTGTCCGTCCGTCTGTCATCGCGATAACTCGAGAAGGGTTTAACTTTTTCAAATTTTTATTTCGGATATCTATATAGGACATCCAAGCGGAGGTCAAGTTCGTTTGGGGCCTTGCAGGTCAAAGGTCAAGGGTGGAAAGGTCAAAGGTCAACATTTTTTCAAATAGTAACCCCCCATGTGTGATACATTGATGGAAAGCTACGGTCAAGGGCTATTTAATGGTGTATATGATTTAGGGGTGGGGTCATCCCCTGACGGGTGGGGAGGGGTCAAAGAGGTCAAAAAACAAACATATATGTGTGATACGTCATTTGAAAGCTATGATCAAGGGCTTTCGAATGACGCATGTAATTTTACTCTATGACTGGGGCAATTTGAGATTTTTGATATTTTGTGTGTTTAGGGTTAGGGAACGACAGTAAACACATGGGACACATGTATATTATATAATATATTTATATAAATATGTATATTATATAATATATTTATATAAATATGTATATTATATAATATATTTATATAAATATGTATATTATATAATATATTTATATAAATATGTGTATTATATAATATATTTATATAAATATGTGTATTATATAATATATTTATATAAATATGTATATTATATAATATGATTTGCTAATTCGATGATTGCTCTCCGATACTTTGCTATATGCATTTGAATGGTTTATTTCATGTTAGGGAAATAAATATGGAGAGCAAGAACTGAGCAGAAAATGATTCAAAATGGCAATAGTTAAGGCTTCTAAATGCTATTAAAGTTAAAACTAATTCCGAGCGCTTTTTAATTTAATAACATTCGATGCATGGTTAATTGCAATAAAAGTCAAAAGGGCAACATGAGATTTCAAGGTTTCCTTAAACCTAAACCAGTGTCGTTTAACCTTGGTCATTGCTAAATTGCACAATGCACAACGGATGTAATATATAAAGGACAGAGATCATTGTTGAGGTCCAGCACAATAGAAACGCTAAACAATGACAATAGTTAAATAACCAACTGTACTGTCCTATTTTTAATTTGTCTAGACATTTGTGTTTATCATTATAGCTAATAGCCAGTGACAGTCAATAAACAAGAGGTTAATCAGAAATCGAACTTTTTAATGGCTTGGAAAGGGGTTTGAAATTAGTTCAATGCCAAACCATGGTTAATGTCTTTCTAATCGTAAATTGCTTGGAAATTTTAAAACAAAGCTTAAATTCGGATCAATAACTCAAAATGCTTAAGCTATAACTGAGCTAATCACTTATTTGACGTTTTTTTTTCCAAGAATAGACAGACAGTAAATATAAGAGTCAAAATAGTACACTCCTAATTGGGTCTGTCTTCATGTATATTTAAAATAGTCGGAGGGAGAGGATCAACAAATGGAGTAGCACTGCCATTTACACTTCGGGCGAGTTTCCAAACCAAATTCGGCTTGTTAAAATTGCAAAGGAAAATGCGGAGGAAGTTGGCAGGTTTCGGTTATTTCAGGTACTTTTTCTTTAAAAAAAATCGCAACACTAACAAACTGGACCTTCTTGTTCATAAGCTCCGTTGTTTAAACCCGATGAACATCAGCACATCAAAATAACCTAGGCGGGACTCGATTTCGGGTAATTTTTTATTGTAACTGTATAAAGTAAATTAAAATTTTGAATGTTACAAAAAATCGGTTTTAAAACCTAATTATACAACCACAACGAAATATTTCAAATATAAAAATGTGAAAATTGTGTAAAATGTATAAAATATAAGGTTTAGTTCCCGTCGTTCTCCCCAGTGGGCCTTTGTTTCGCTTTAAACTTGCCTTAATTAACGTATAAACTCACTATTTATGAATGGTCTAACTGTCTCCTGATTTGTATCAAGTACATTTTTCTCTGTAATTATTCTTTTGCAAATTGTACACATAAAAGACTAGAGAAGCCTACAAGATGTGGCAAGATCCTGTGGTCCGTCCTCCTAAATCCTCTGTCTCACCGTTTTCCCATTTGCTAAATATAGCTCAGAACTGCATTGCCGATGTATTTACATTGAGAGTCTTCACAGACTCCTCTATACCGCAAGTAGGTCATCATTGTTCCGCAAAAAAACACTTCGAAAGAGCGAAAAAAACGGCTCAAATTCCAACACAATGGAGCTTAAAAACCCTGTGTCTAAATCTGTAATGATTGCAGAAATGCAATATTTGGTTGGACTTTGTAGTCACTTTCCGAGGCTGCAATTTGCACAAAAAACTACCTTGTGATTATTGTCATGTGCAATGTGTCGTCATTTCATTGCGTTAGCTAATTCTTGATTAATGTCAAAATTTAGTATCTACAGGGTGCCCGCAATTTAATCCTAATTTCGGAACACCCTGTATATAGACAAACAAGAAGTCTCGTACCTAAGCTATATAAGGATATTAAAGGAGTCGTGATTGTTGATAAAAATCAGGCTAAAAGGATTGGACTCCTGCCAGTTATTATTAGGATAGGTCCAGATCCGTTCTTCTGAATTAACTCTACTCTCGTCCCTAAATCATTTGTAACAATCTGTTTAAAGAGTTAAATGGGCCTGAAATTTATAATAAGCAACATATGGGCCTTTGATTTCCTCGAAGATTGAGGAAATTAGTAAAAAAAATTTAAGCTGCAAGTTTAAAAATCCTGTTACGAGTATGTTGATGATGGTCGGGGTTCTAATTTTTTAAATCCCTTTCTATTGTAACTGTAAGAAAACCTATTTTTGGCTGTCATGCAAAATAAAAACTTTAAATGCTACTAGAATCTTAGTTTTTTAAACCTTGGACGAAGAGCATATCCATCATTTTATATTGTTTTTGGCTTAAAAGCGGACGACAAAATTCCTCGATGTGTCAGGGCCATTACATAACGGGTTTCCAGTAAATGCTGAAAACAGTCCTCAGACTGGAATAACAGGGCTTATTTTTTTGAATGAATTAATAATTCACCCTGGGGAGTTATTTAAAGATTCACTCCACCCGATCTGTGTTTGCAAACAAGGTTTCCTTGCACATTGCAGAAAAAAATATTTATTTTCTAAAGTGTTATTGAAGTCTTATCTAATAGAGCACCCATCCATGAATATACTACATTTCAGACTAGATGCATTTTGAAATTTGTATGAAATGGAATTACTGTTACGACGAGGGCATTGTTAAGTCTTCACACTGTTGTGTCTGGCTCTTTGAACTCAAATGATTTGCGATTTCATATGTGAGTCTGTTGCTGTCTGGGATTTACTTCCTATTGAATTGTAAAGTGAACAGACGTGGGATACATTTTGATTGGATGTTTTTCATTCCGAATGCAAAAATTAATGGCCAAGTTGTTTTTAGGCAGTAGTGGTATTGTTGTTATAGGCGGCTTTCTGATCAAACTGACGAATGAAAATAATGAAATGTAACTACTATTTGTTATTCTGAGATTATAAATTTTATAATTTGTTTAAAATTAAAGTTTCCGAAACTAACTTGATTTTAGAGTGGTTTTGGAGGTCTGCTTGTATTTTTGTAAATATCTATCTTAAGATGGAGTTTAAACGCTGATGCGTTTGAAACGTTTAAACGACCAAAAACGCTGCACAGACAGTTTTTAACCTAATTACACGTTTAACCATTTATTAATATTATGTGATCAAAACAGACAGCTTTTTTTTAGGAAAGTCCATATTTAACTGAATTCGGCCACTATTTATCTGAATTCACCTCCTACTTTTAACTGGATAAGGTTCCCAAACAATTAACCTTTTCCTTCTTGACTACACACATGTGTGTAGTCCTGGATACCCTTTCAGAGACCAAGTACACGCCCGTGTGTACCCTTGAAACGGTTGTCAGGAACTGAATACACACATTTGTGTACTTTGAAAATCGTTAGCAACGACCGACTACACAAATGCGTGTAGTTATCTAAATGATAACCACAGACCGAGTACACACATATGTGTATTTGCTTTAAAATATCTGGTACATTTTTTGCGTTGCAATAAATTTTGGCCATCCGCATAATGGACATTGATGACACAATATAAACGCATTGGCCTATTTTTAAAAGGGTTATATAATGATAAATAATCGTTTTCAAACAGAAAATCTGGAGGATTTTCTTTTTGAATGTAGCGATCTTGAAGAGAACTAGAATACGACTATACGACTTGTAATTTGTAGTAAGTCCAAAGCTAGACTATAATTATTGTTGTAGCCGCCTGTGTTTTACTTTGAGTTTTCCGTCTGTTGATTGTTTTGTTTTGTTGTTCAGTGTCAGAAGCGAATTCTTTGGGTTTTTAACACTTTGATTCTTTAACAACCCGTAATTCATACTAAAAGTCCCTGTCGTTTAATTACAAAATCTAATAGATTGCAATAATAACAATGATGATAATGCAAGACCATATTGTTAAGCATCGTCCATACCGGGTTGGTCTTGGTGGGTATAATTAGGGAATTTTTTTTTAATTCAGACAATTGCTAGCAGAAACCATCCCATGGATTTTTATAATTTTGAAGTATTTTAAGTATTCTTATCCCTTTAGTCCGCCTGATATCTAGATAATTATTAAAATTGCCCGTTAATTAATATATCAACACAGATTTGACCCAAAACTATCAAACAAACAAACAAAATATCCTTTTCAATTTAAAAATCGCCCGTTCACTCGTCAATCATTCATTTCACTCCGTGGAGCTATATGGAGACTAGATTTCAATCGCTACCTCAAAACCTGAATTCTGTCCTGAAACTCGTAAAATTAACTGATTGAATCTTTAGTAACATTTACGATTGAAAAATGAAGATGGATAAAGAGTTTCAGTATTCGTCAATTCCCAAGTCTCTCCCAAGGGAACATTCCCAACTGTACCATACCGATATTTTTTTAACTAGTCTCATTCGAAAGAGCGAAGGTCAAAGACTGAGTTACAAATTAGCAGCGGTGAGAAGGGGAGGAGGAAGAGAAAGTCGACTTTTCCCCTTTTCACTACTTTTCTCTAAAAAGTCACGATTGAGATAGGGAATTAACATCGCGTCAGCACAAGCCATTTCACTTGAAACAGATAGACGTTTACTATAGGAAACTGTGAAATAGTTCGCGCTTCTTGACCTTCAAACCAACTTTACCATGTCAAATATATTTTAGATGCCCATAGTTCCTATATTAAAGTTATTTTACATGCTAGTTAAAAAAATATTGGGTTGGTACAGTTGGGAATGTTCCCTTGTCAGTCAATCTCAATGGTGGCATAAATGAAGCTGTGAAATTTGCCGTTCACCACGTTTTTAGTCAGCGTTTGGGTCATAATACTTAATAGTCATAATGTGTTCCGCATCGTACTGCTTGTAATTAAATTGTGCATTTTATTGCCTAAAAAGTTTCGTTAAGTTATGAGGTTTAATAAAAATCTAGTATTTTGTTAAAAAAATTTCGAAATTAAATTGGTCCAGGGATCACCAACACCAAAATTGTACCTGGTTTCTTGACGTTCATAAATGAGTATAAATTAAGGTCTCTTACGTAACGTTTCGATTTCAAAATGTAGTCGCTAAGTGATTATTTTACTAATTTAATTCAAGAAGGAATATACTTCTCAGCAGAATTAGATACAGTGATTTGACTTAAAGACAAGTACCTCAAAAGAGCCCTTGGAAGACAGAATTAGACATTAATATTGACAAACTTCAAGTATGCTAACGACTAATAATCTACAAAAGCAGTTCGAAAATAATGGCAATGAAACCAAATACACATGGCCTTAGAACAAACTTCACATTCCCTATTGACAAAAGCCTGTAATTACGACAGAATACAGAAGAGCAGAGTTTAAATAAAGAATTGAATCGGAATCGGAGGACAAGAAACGGCACCTGCCAAAAAACTTTCAATGAAACAACTCAAAGAGGTCAAGGTTCCCTCTGACCCATAAAATCCTACAAACAATCGAGGAAAAATAAACAAATTCGGATTGTAAATAAATAACAATCCTACACCATATTATTACTCTACATCCATACTCATCACAAAACCCAATCAGGCGAACCAAAGTCAAACAAATCCCAACCGACCTGCCTCCCCTGTCATTCAATCTCTGGGAAAATAAACCTTGGCATTTGAATCCAAGGGACTGTTCACGGACTAATCGAACCGATTTTACAAAACTTAAATCTGGCACATGAAATCCCGGTTACTTAGAGCCCCGTATGTTGTGAATGAACTAAATGGCATGAAAGCTTATTTTACTCGATCTAATGGATTTTTTGAAGGTTGTTCTGGAATTGTCACGAACTCAAAGAGTCTAAATTCCATAAAAATAAGGTTAAAACGTTGAAAGCTTTTAACGGAATTATGGATTAAGGGATGAATGAGAGTTAATTATAGGATGGAACCCGGTATCGGAATCATTGTCATTAGACCAGTACAAATTCCAGCCTTTTATTGTCACGGAATCTTCCTCGATTTTTCATACCGTTTTTAGGAAGTGGATCAGAAATTCCTATTCTTAGCTCAATGACCATGAAATATAACATGAAAAAAAAGGCTGGATTTGCATTTGACATTTCAGCAGGAACGGAACGTTGGAAGTGCACTGTAAAGTGCTGGTAACCGATGTATGTAATTTACTCTATGGTTGGGGAACTCTGAGATTCTGGATCTAAATCCGTACAACGTGTTGGATAACAACGTTAAGAGTTATTTAACGTCCTTTTGCATGTTCTTTCAGCTTTTGTTTGTTTGTTTATTTAAATCAGTAATAATATGACAAAGTTCTCCGAAATTCGAATTCAAATGAGCACATTCTAACAATTCTACGTACCAGAATTCCCCTAAAAAATATAAATGATTCCATTTTAAGGAACTCATCCGTAATTTTAGCCCTCCTTTCCATATATCCAGCTAAATATGCTTTTAGCACTCTGGAATTCCTCAAAATCGGGGATAATCTCCGAGCCGTTTAAACGTGTTATTTCAGTTCCCTCGAAAGTCCTAAACTCTCAACGGAAATCAGATTAGGACATAGATTAAAAGCACAAGTCCCGATAAACGGTTTGCCCTAATTCCAAAGGCGTCAGAAGATTGTCAATTTTAACCCTCATACTTGGATTTTTTTTCCTGTAAATTTGCACAAAGTTATTCGACAGTTGAAGTAATAATTTTGCGAAAGGTTGTGGAAATACTGGTAAAGGAGCACGCGATCTGAGTTCCTTCTCGGATTCTTTCCACGTGGACGTATTGTTTCGAATGTGGTTTCATTGATTATTTTTGTGGTCGTTGGGGATGGAGTTGCACGTGAGTTGCTGTTCTGCGTGTGTGTGTGCTTCAATCGATTTCCGCAAAAGTCATCTTCTCCGGACGTTTTTCGCCAATTCCCTCTCCATTTGATTATGAGTTTCTAAATGTCCACTTTCCGCAAAATGTGAAATGGCAATTCCAATAAAAGCTTCACATCCCCATTCATGCACACCTTTCCACGCGAGGTGTGGAAATCCAGGGTTCGGAACCTAGAATCCGAACCTTTGCGTATTTTACTAAAAGTTCCGTTTTTTGTCCTTTTTATAGAGTTTTTAAACATACTTACAATTCAATTTCACATGAAAAGGAACGCCAAAATGATTGGTTTACATGAACAATTAACAAAATTAAAAATCCCACCAAACTTTATGAAAACAAGATTGTGAAATGAAGGCATTACTTGGCATTTTTATTTAAAGTGAAAAGTATTATCAAAAACATGAAAAGTTGCTAATTTCATTTATCATAACTAAATAAAAAAGGCTATTTTAAATTAGATCTTAAAACCTTTTTCTTATAAGAACTCTAGTATTAAAATTATTTTCGAACTACAAATCCCTGGACCCTGTACATGGGTAACCCTAACCAAATACTAGAATCCTCTTCAATATTTCTATCTAACGCAACTCCGTAATGATAGGGTCAGTTCTAATGGATATTATATATACAAACTAAATAACAAAGCTGACTTGACATGCAAAGTACAAAGTCCTTGGTTCCTCCTCACTCCTCCAGTTCTAATGGAACGGATGGAGGTCAGAGGTCAAGTGAATTACAGGAAGAGGTAACCAATGCCTTAGGTAACCCAATACGCGGTTTATGTAACTGAAGATCGATATTTATTTAGTCTTAATTGCCCCATAAACGATACCTTACTTTTTCTCTAGCCTTGAAGGAACTTGAGTCATAAGCGTGTTAATAAATAATAATAATGACCTTAGTCAACATCCGGTGTAACACGGCAGGTGAGATGGATTATGGGAAGCCCGTGACCAGAAACCGTAGCAAGAAGTAGCACGGAATCAGACCTACTTTTTAATTCATGGCCAATTAGCAAATTGGATAATTAGCTAACTTATTTGAGCTCTTAAATGGCATCCATTAACTCCTGGCCTTACAAACTCGGTGGTCACATGAACATTGGAGTACGAATGAGCTTTAAATAGTAATCGACGGATTTGGGTGTAAGGTTAAAAATAACCTTTTCTTATTTTGTAATAGAAACTAAAACAGCAAATATTAATCTACAATCCTGTGAAGTTGATGGTAACTGAGGTTAAACTGTTTTTTACTGTATCCAAGAGGTTAAACAACTTTCTCAGAAATGGAACCGTTAAATGATTCAAAATTCAAATTTCTAAAATGATATTTGCCATTAAAAATAAGAAGCATTTTGCTCATGTACATTTACAACATGTTTAAACCCCTGCACTTGAAATTGCAGGAAGAAGTCAAAGTCAAGGAATCGACCAAGATCTTAACAACTTCCAGTTGACTGCTCTGTTATGAAACCGTTTCGCAATATGATTGGATCTGTTATCAAAGATCCAAATCCCAGATGAAAGGAGCAGGTTCCAAATATGGGGAAAATGTTACAGGATAACAACAAAAACAACAACAACAACAACAAGAGCTCAAGAGATCGGGGTACGTTGACATTTCTCGAGTGTTCCCGAGGCATTCGGTGCAGATGAAAGGAGCTGGTGGGGAAGTTCGGGTTCTGGAATAACAAGGGGTCCTACAACCCCTACGTCCAACTACCTCTGTTAAGATTATTCTTGTTAACAGAACTAATTAAGGTTATATTGTGAGCAATTAGTAATTCATTTAGGGCCTAGTTATTTCGGGGGTGGGGAATTAAAGTAGTGGGTGGAGAGCCCTACTACGTCAGAACTGGAGATTGGGTTCAAGGGCAACCGGGTATTTCGTCAACAAACCTTCCTCTCCCTCTCTTTCCGGTGAACCTGGTTTTGTTTACATCTTTCTCCCGTAAATAGAACTCCAGGAAACACACACGAGCTCCTATTTACAATCCCGATACTCCTGCAATCAATAAACTTGAGGGGCTTTGAGTCATTCTTAACTCTTCATCTTTCCTCAACCAATTATTTAGAGGCTTCTGGAATTTCGAATATTCCAGATCCGATTTACTCAGAAAATTAAAGATGAATTGATCAAGAGCAGGCTTCGCGAAGGACTGTTCGGAAACGGCTGATTTTAATTTGTCTTAATGATTTTCTGTTCCGATATGAGGAAATGAGAGGAGTATCATTGACACCTTTTCTGACTCGTTTTTAATAGTTTGTATTTAAAATTCTTGGAATTATGAATTGGTTTTTAAAAGAGCTATTTTAATTATGCTCATTATTGATGTAATTTAGCCTAGTCAGCTATTTTGAAGTGATTCCACGGGCTTTACCTGTTTTTATTAGAACTAGCCTGCTTTTTTTTATTGGAATTGGCCTCCTAAAACATTAAATATACTCCTCTTTAAGCCATTTTTGCAGGGGGGACTTAAAGCCCGTTTTGCAGGGCATACAATTAAATACAAGATGCATGTTGTCGAAAAATAAATGATGAACAATAATCAGATCATTTCAAAACTTAAAATATGTTGCTTTCCTTACATTTAAAATGTTTAATTTTTCATGAAAATCCTGTTCATATCAGCTTCTAGCTGCTGAAAAAATGACAAAAGTCCCGATCCCACGGAACCCTAACTGAAATTGATTACTCCAAGGCCAAACGCGTTTAAAGACTTTTAGTCAAGTCATGTGGACTGGAATTGACAGGTTTTGAGGTATTGTTTACCATCGGAATAAGTTATGATTGTGTTAATTAACTTGTCAACCTTTTCATTCATTCCAATCCGGATTAGTTATTAAACTTCTGCTCCTTATTATTATTACTAAATTATGGAGAGGGTAGATGTACAGGAGCCGCACTTTCTTTTGCTCCTTCTGGAAAATTATTCATTCCGGCTCAGTTTGGATTCGACAAGAACTTTCGATGAAGAGCGTTGAATAAACAAGAACGTATCGACGTAGTAGAAATTCAGGGAATATGCAATCATAGGAGCCAAGGCCGTTTAGTTTCCTTTCTCAAAATTTATCTCTACAGGTAGCGCCGATTAAAATGCATTTTGTAACAGGAATCGGGACTTCAAACAGTTTCTTCTAAAACCTTGTCTTGGACATTTTAGTTCTGTTTTGAAACAAAATTTAAATTTTAAAGCATCTATATAAACTCCCCGAAACTCAGCCCCAATCCGGAATAAAGCCCCTGCGTGTAGTATATTTTAAATAAAGATACACTTATTATTATCGGGCATTTGGGCTAAGATGAGCGATTATGATTCAAGCAGTAATGCTGGGGCGGTATTGATGGGGCGGTTATTGCGGGGTGGTTTTCTCCGCATTTTCAATTTACCTAATAAATTCCAGTAAAATCAGAATTGTCAAAACCAAAACCTATGAAACCTTACAAAATCTCGGGGTCTCTTTAAAGAGAGTGGACTATTTAAGTCCTCAAGACATGTTGTTAGGTGGTTTTGTGTAATAATAATAATAATAACATGTGGGTTTTCCAGGGAATCAGGTTCTTGTCCGAAGTAAGTAATATTTAGCGGATGTTGTGGTCTTCTCCCGTTGTTGTCTGTGGATTTATTTATGAGGGCCCTCCACGTGCCGGCACAAAGTCCACAATTCTCCCGAGCTGTTCCTCCGTAACCTTTTAAATATTAATTCTCTCCTCCCACCACTCGCACCGCAAAATGTACCCTCCCGAAACACTGGCAAAAAAAAAACTTTTGTCACGTTTTTTTTCGTAATAAATTATTCATAAATTTCCAATCTTTAGTCGACCTTTATTCTCTATTGATTCCTCTCGGTTCTTAGAGGATAAGAAAGTTTCCTTGACAGAATGAGGAGAGAGAAAAGTTTCTGAGGAACGGGACTGGGTCTTAACTATCGGGATATTAATATTTCAGGCCTTATCTGCCTTTAATATTGTTTTTATTGAATTTTCTCTGTCACATGGTGGAATAGGGAATGAGGAGTTGTTCTTGCGATTCAAGCCTTGGGGTGAGTCATATTATTCCTGTGGTTTTGCTTGAGATGAAGATAGGACATGAAGTTGCATTTGGAGATATGCAAAAAATGGCAAGAAACCAAAACCACTTTGTTTCGGTGTGGAGTTCGTAGAAGGGACTAGTTTAGGAATTGCAAAATCCAAATCATTGCAAAAGGGACCAACGCACCTGCATTTCCTATGAAATCCAACTGAAAAATATTTTGATGAATTTCGTGAGTCATCTTGAGAAGGATAAGAACAAAGAGATGTTGTTGCTGGTTGTTGAAATTATTGCAGAATTTACGGTCAACTGACACGAACATTTAACATCGGGAGGCAAAGTTAGTAAATTGGTATGAGGGGGAATATAATGTTAGTTCTTGGGAATGTGTTAAGGCTAAGGCCGGTTTAAAAAAAATCGCAAGTCGCATTTTTAGAAAAATGTTAACCTTTTTCGAGAAATCAGAAAAATAAGCACCTTTCTAATTCCAAGTTCCCGTTTTGCGACGAAATTGTCGAAATTCCCGACTATTTTCACTAAATACGGTAAAATCGGGTTATCCAACTCGTGATATTTTTTCATATTACCAAACTCTATCAGCCAAGGCTATTCCAACAATGCTGATTTGATTTCTATGAACTGGAAAGATTTTGTTTTATTAGAGGGCTATTGTAGTAATAAGGACCAGAAGATACTGAGATGACTTCATTATTATATTCAGAACAACAAAGCGGGATCGTCGGGGTTTATTTCGAAATCTGAGTAGGATCCAAGGGCACGGGCTAATAAAGAATACAGCTCGACCTTTCTTTTTGTAGAGTTAACCTACTCCCTTTCATGTATCAAAGCATCTTAGGGTTTAATGCATATTTTTAGCAAAATAATGGTTGTCCTAGTCGGGGCAGGAAAAGACAAATTCATGTTAACCTGGAGATTTAGCCCGAAACGAGAAATAGCGAGAAAGAGGCTGAACTGTTCCTTTGAAGTACTTTCACGGCTATTTGCTTTTCATCTCATCTTATTCAATGGTCTATGAAGAAAGCAAATCTCAAACCTTCTTCTGCTTGGAATCAGAAACAGGAGGGTTCAAGGTCCTTAGACCGAGTTTCAGAGCTACGTGTTTACTTAAATAAGTCCCCAGGGATATTTCAGCCTCGCAAATTAAAACGGACCCTGTTAGGATATGAGGGGTGGGGGAGTTATTCCGGGGTGAGTTGCTAATCGGAATAATTCCCAAGCCTTGTTAAGGCGTTGACCAAAAGGATTACTGATGTTTATTAAGGGGCTAGGATTTGCGTTGCCCCTCTAAATATGAATGTGCCCTCTAATTTGAATAAACTTGCCCCCGCCGAAGATAAGATTGCCCCCTAAAAACAGCAATAATTTCAGGTCAAATAAGTAGGCATATGTTTAAGGATTTAGGATTAACAGGTTAACATGCAGGAATCGGATATTTTTCAGCAATATTATCTCTTTGACCTCATCTTCCATATTTCCAACATGGGGACTTATTCCGGACCTTAAAAACTTTGATCTCTAAAACACATGAGGCGATGAGAGTATCCGAAAGTTTTTAATAGTTGTAAACTGTGCCCAGTTCCTTCCGGGTTAAGATTCGGTGTTTGTAGTAGTTGTATAATACCCGGAAATGGAAAGGCTCCTTCCTCCGACCTTCCCTTTCGATATGGAAGATGAAAGTCCCGAATCCGGGGATTAGTACTAAACCCGTGTCTAAAGTTAGAGCTTATTTTTATCAGAGATCAACTGGCTCCGAGAAGAGGAGCTAGAGGCCTTTGCTAATCTCTAATGAATTTCAGTCACAAGAGGTTTAGAGTTCTACCCGTTTTATTTAACTCCTCCGTACATTATCATTCTACCCGTCCTTGAACCCAGAAAAATAACCTGTTTTTTGTCATAAAAATCGGAGTCGGAGCCCCTTTCCTCCACTTACTTAACGCCATTCCCCAATTTCCTCCGCCTTTTAAACTTTTAAACAAATTTGCATCCGAGATCGGGGAATAATGATCTGCACTCCGTTTGAAACGGGGAAAAACTGCGTATTACGTAGGTTATTATTCAAGAGTTTATGGGAGGAAGTTCGGGAAAACAAACAAGATGTTTTCCAGCATGTTTATCGGCATTTCTGATGGAATGCCGGGATGGGATTTCGGTTCCAGGTTGTTTCGTAACCTGACTCCCGCATCTCTGACACTGATACGCAAAAGATACAGCGTATGTGGGAGTCGGTTCTCAGTTTTCCCCGCATTGTTATTTTGTTACCGAATAAGGGATTCGGGCATTTGAAGATCGGTTTAGGCGTGGGTTTTGGGAATTTGATATGTTATATCACTTTGGGATTTGTTACAGCAATTTGAAGAGTTTACCTTGGGGCAAGGTGGAATAATAAAATATGATTTCAATTTTAATCCTGTAGATTTTTTTGCCAAGGTTGAGATCCATTGCTAGTCAAAAGGTTATTCACATTTCGCCAGTAATTATCTCCGTTCCCAATGGGTTAAACCCACAACCACTGGACATCCTGTTCCCGACAAACCGTTGCTTATAAGCCTTTGGATGCGTTTAATAAGAGCTAATTAAAGTTAATTGGTTTAACCGAAAAGACCCAACCTCAAGGAAAGTTTAGCTGTCAAAGCAAAAGATAATCAGGTCATTTTGCAAGGTTTTTCTGATTTTTCCTGTATCGGGTTTTCGGCGGAGCGAAATGTAATATTGAGTTTTGTGATTGAAGATGTTGATCAAAAATATTAAATCCAGTGGAATTTATTGCCTAGTCGAATGGTTATAATTACCAGGAATTCAGAACTAGGAAATGAAATGCTTTAAAAATTCAATTAAATAAATATGAAATAGAAGCTGTTGGATATACCCGAGGTTTTATTTACTCAATGAATATCCATACAGATATTTTTTTTTGAGGTTTGAATTTCTTGAGTAAAAAGGACGGAAGTTGCTGTTTGTTGTTAGTTGTGGAAGGATTGATGATGAGTCAAGGGGAATTTTGTCTTGAATTTTAAATTCGTTATCGGGACGAACCTCATTCCATGTCCATGTTATTCCTTGTTCCAGGAACTGACAAGTGGTGGTGGTTGGGCAAAGTCCACGAAGGTCCGGGACGGGGCTCTTTCATAATTACAGTCTTTGAATTTCCCTAAAAAATTAAAAAAATCGAACTACATTTTAAGTAAAGTTTTAAAATTTCCTTGTTCTTTGGCTTAAAATGATATGAAACCACATTTTAAAGGCCTACCTAAAATATTTCAGCAGCTCACGCACAGGATTTTTCTAGGGTTTTCAAACTCTCCATTTAAATAACATTGTAGGCGGGAAAAAAATTGAAAAATACCATTTTGTAGAAATTACACACTTACCTTCTCCAATAACCCAACATGGTTTATGAACAACTCTTCAAACCTGCAGTAACAACATTGTAAGTTAACAAAAACGGCTGGACTTTGAACCAAAGGATTTTTGAGAAGGAAGTCCGAAATCCGCCTTAAAGATCAGGAAATATATTCAAAGTCAGTAAGGAATCCGTGTTAGTGATGTCGGGATTTTAGATTTTACTACGAAACGTTACCCTTATCTTTACTGTCCAAATTGAGATTTAGTATAGGAAGTAAGTAATAAGGAGAAATAGGGTTAGGAAAAATGAAGGGCATTTCCTGACGGATTCGTTGGAAATTAGATTGTCATTTGGAAAGTGGAATCTAGAGCCCTCGGAGGACCTTCAATTTATGCTCAACGTTGAATCATCGGAATTTAGGGGACTTTGTTGCCGTTGTTCCTAATTAGCCCCATGATATGGCTGGGGCGAAATGGGGTGAAATGAGACATGATGGGTGGATGAGCCCCTCTAGGAATCGGACCCTTCCTTCCTTGTTCTATTCCATATCGAATTATTGGTGGCAGATGACATATTCGAATTCCTTGTTCTATCATTATTTAATTTGGTGGGATATATATGGGGGGAAGATAGTGGGAATGGCATTGGTATTGGTGGCCCACTATACTGCCCTTTGCACAACTCATTTACTATTTATTAGGAGGAACCAGGATGATGGGCCAAAGTCCCTACCCGAATACGGGCTTTGACAGATTGCCTCCACGCACGTTCCACCTATTCCTACTCTGTTTCCTATGTTGATCTAGGGACTGGAATGAGGGAGCAAGGTTAATAAGCTATATACCGTTAGCTCTGGTTATATTAAATCGTGTCATTGTGACTGAAAATTAAATTTTGCAAAGCATGGGCTACCATGACAACGGAAGCATGTAGAATATAGGTTTTTTTGTGAAACTTGAGGATAGGAGTTTCGGTTACTTTAAAGTCCATGTGCTTGTTGACTCGCCGGGAAAAACTCATTTCATCCATAAATATAGCAGTATATACAGCCCGTTTCTTTAACATCCGACTGGCTATATGAGGATAAAACGAGTTTTACCCGGCGATTTAACAAGGACAGGGACCTTACTAAAATTGTTTCGCAAAATTGATGTTCTAAAAATGCTCAATATACCGAATGAAAACAGACAAAGTTCCCAATTGTTAAGCTCTATACTTCTTCGACTGTTTCAAACCGCCCTAAAAACGGTAGTCACCAATAAAATGCCTTATATATTTAATATTACTGTTTATTTTGCAGGGTGCTACGAACATTGGAAAGGGAACAGTTGGGAACATTTCCTAATTAAATTCCTGAAACTTGCTCCAGAATTTTTGTTCCAAAAAGCTGGTGAACGCAGGGCTCCCGGAATCATCTGTCCCAAAATGTGATTTCCTAAATCGTCTCTTCGTGCACCGATCCTCTTACTATTATTTCACCCCAACAAATGAACTCCGTTCATCAATAATGTTCCTAAAATTATTTCCCTATTATCGGCCCTCGCTTAGATCCCACAGGAGTTGGATTTGTCGGAGTCTGGGTTGTAAATTGTAATATCATTTTGATGCTTCTATTATTGGAGTAAAAGCTATAAATACGTAGACAATGGAGATGGGACAAAAAATCCAGTGTTTTTATTTATCACTTTCCCCCCATCGCCGGACCAGTCATTTTGATCTGGATGTAAGATTAGTAAAGTACAGATTAATAAACATGACAGACGAGTTCATCATTCCCATCTCCATCTGCCCCATTTATAGCCTCTTTCCATTAGCGAGAGGGCTGGATTTGGCAGATTGAAATCGCTTCTGTTTCTAGAAATTGTAGTGGTTGTGGCTTTTGGGCTAAATAACCTCAGGTTTGTGGAAATGCTTGAAATTTCAAAGTTGCAAAATTAAATAAGACAGACGTTTAATAATCATGTAAATACATCACAATCCGTCAAAAAACTAGAGAAAATCCTCAATTTTGAATACCAAATTGTGTGAAAAATAGAAAGTAACCATTCCTGGGCAAATTTTTGTAATTGTGAGGTTTTGATTTTATAAAGATCTGATACCGTTTTTTCAGACACTTCATACTGTATGCAGCCTGGATAAGACGCGTACTTTACAGTTGTTAAACTGTCTCAGGATTTACATTGATATTTTACCAGTTGTGGGTTCATCTTAATTACAGTCTATTAAAATTTAAAGCGCATAATTAGTAAAATTATGGGCAAGGAGTACGAATTATTTACCCTGGGCTCAGGAGAGTTCGTGGTTTCTACAAGACCTTAAGCTATTAAAAGATCATGCGGGTTAAAATCTAAATTCAATTGAATTTTATCGCTGTATCTACAGGAGCTTAGAACTGAACAATAAACTGAGGCCGGAAATCGAGGATTAGAGATTTACTCTCCATCAGATTTGATCTTTGATCGTATGATTATGAATCTTTGTGGTTGGGATAAGCTATTAGTATGGATCTTTGAATGCTACTGTTTGAACTATAAATGACAGGAAGCTTTAAGCAGTTGCAGATTAGGGAAAAATACCTGTTGAAGAGGATGAAACTACTTTCCTCTAGAATTTTTTTAAATAAAAAATATCATTACAATCAAGTACTATTCAACTCAAGATTTAAATTAGGAAATTCATGTTCTGCTATAGATTTAAATTGTTGCGTTTTTCAACATTCCGTTTAATATGATTCTGGTTCATTTTAACTTCCTGGAATAAATCCCCACATCAAAATAAATCCCCACTTACTTGTAAGGTTTAAAAAATCACTTCCTCAGATACTCAAAGTAATTTATTGACCCTAAAAACGCACGTGAATTCAAAGTGTAAGGATTACAACGACCTCTTCGCATATGGGCTCAGAGTTTATGAATGAGGTTGTAAAAATCGTAAATCTTTTCATTCAAAGTTTGAATTAATTAAAAGCCCACACACGTGGTTTAAGGAACTGAAAACTTTTTCCTCATTTCCGGAGTTATTATGTTATTACTATATGAATATTATATTTAATTGTATCTTAAGTTACTCAACAAATAGAGTAGTGAAATAGTGTGAGGAAACTGCTAACTGGAGTGTAGATATTTGATATTTGTGGAGCAAGATGGGAATTCCATTCAATATTTGAAAGAAGAGGAAGTTGTATGGGATTCAGGGATCTGTTTTAAATCTTATCCAATTTCTCATACATTCATTCCCATGTAATTCAAGCCATTGGGCAATGAATCCGGCCAGCCCAGCTTTACCACTCTATGTACCATGTACTTTGTTCCGTTATAATTTGTACTAATTATTCCATTTGGATCCTTCACAAACAAGCACAGTTCGTCGGAAAAAAGAGCAGAAAGATTAGTGAAATTTTGAAAAAAATTAAAAATTATTAGCCTGTGAAAGGACGGGATTTTCATGATCTCATATTTTTTATCTCGCTCGTTTTTTAATCGCTTGAGGCCAGGGCACTACTTCTCATTTTCTCAACACTTTGGTAACATTAGAAAAACGATTTTTATTTTGAAAATCGAATTTTATTTATGATTTTTTTTATACTACTCACGATTGGAACGGATTTAGCAATGAAAAAATGTTGTGTTGCAAGTGGTTAATTTTTAAGGTTGTCGTTTTTCTTGTAATATAATTATTCGGAAACGTGTACCCGTTGTAGGTCAGATTTTAAATAGAATCCATTAAATTAAAATACTTGTTCAATGACGAATTAAAACTCGATATCCGCCTTGATAATTGCTGGTAGCTCCAAACTCTAATTGCTTTATTTTTTAAATGTTTTAAACGTTTCTCCCTCAAAATAGTGAATGACTAGATCATACCAGCAATGATTTTTTGCTTCATTTAAGTTAACCAACGATGAGGGTTTGCTTCATTCAAGTTAGGTTAGGTTACTTTTTCAAACAGAAAAATAAAATGTGCATTTAAAACCTCAATATTCAACGATTACGCATGTGCGGGGACTTGGAAAAATCTCTGCGCCCCGTTTGCCGCAATCTAACCCTACCTGTTGGTCTCAAATTCAGTGGAATCTAACTCAACAAAGTCCAGAGCATGATTTTGGATCGGGTCGTTTTAAAATCTCTTAAGATTATTGAGACTTGAGACTTGAGAGGGAGGAACATGAGAGTAAAAAACGTGTGCTGGTCAAAAGGAAGGGTTTTTAGTAAATGAATCTGGATCAACATTAAATTCCCTCCACTTACAACCAACTCATTCAGAAGCCCATTCATCAGATCCTTAAGTATTTAACGAAAAAATCCATTTACAACAGCCTCCCTTCAGTTTCATTCATGAAGTTTAAACTTGTGTTTTTTCTGGATCTTGGACAATCGTTGGCAAAGGAGATGAAAAAAGCCTATTCCCACCAACTACACTACAAACAGCTGTAGCAGCTATTAACCAAATCAATCCGATGAATTTAGGACCTGAACCCAGAGCTTAAGTACTTTTCAGTTATTCTTTGAAGATCAATCCTCAAAAGACATTTTACAGAGTTTGTTCCTTAAAAACCTTGTCCGAATTGTAGAAAAACGATCAAATACGCAGAAAACATGTTTTTCTAGATCAGTGTCAATAAATCCGAGTCTAGTCTGGACTTGAGGGGTCGATGCCCCTTGCCCGATAATATACTTTAATTACCCGGTAATTATAGATTCATGGCGGCGGTTAGGCTGATTTGGATTTCGGATGTGTCGGAAATGGACAATTCGATTACGATATCGAAACCAACATCACAGGAGAACAACAAGCAAAATGTCATCCACTCCAGCCATTCATGAAAACAAACAACAAATCAAAAATCAATTGAAGTCCCAAATATTCTATCAAATATTTCCAATATCCCGTTCTCATTAATAAGTGGAAGCTAGGAATCCAGAGAAACAAAAACAACCTCAGTTTCTGTGAATTGTTGCGCCCACAAATGGATATTTAATCTGATATCCACCCCTGCTTTCTATTTTAGTGCATAAGAGGGACATGTAAACTTCATGGACAATCATAACAAAACATTAACAGCAGTATCAAATGAGTATCGATTGGAACAGACTGGAGGTTCTCCCCCCGGGGTTTAATTGACCGGAAACGGTAATTCGGTGACGATTTCAAAGTATCGATTGATTGAAACTACGTTTCGACGGAAGCTTAGTATTCCAGAATATGCGCTATTGATCTGTTGATGTCGGTGAGAGGATTTAGGAATTCTCCGACGTTGTCTGGACTCTCGTCGGAAGTAACCCAGCAATTAAAACTTAATTAGGACCTCTATTATCCCTGCATGTGTCATGGGTTTTGTCTGTTATGTCCCAAGGTAATGTATTTTGACGGTGTTGGATTTGATGCGTTTCCTTTGAAAATGTGATGTGCACATTGGGTTTCAAAATAAGTCTCAAATTCATGGAAGTTGCACTCAAATTCAGAGAGTGTTGTCATGGCAACGGAGGTAACCCTTCGGATTCGGATTGGGTTATTTATTTCTGTCCTACTTCCTCTGAATATTAAGTTGCAGATATCAACTACGTTTTCGTAATAACCTCCTGAATCTATCATAATGATAGCAATAGTAATCCTGGTTTTGTAATAAGCTAGAACTGGTAGTTAAATGCGCGGAATCGTTATTTTGGGAACGAGTACGAATTCCCAGGAATAAACCTCGGCCAATTAAATATTGTTATTGAAACCTTGTGATTTGGAAAGCCTCTGTTCCCGATATTCTTCCATCTCCAGTCCTAATTTACCTAACATTTATTTTGCAGCCAATTATTCATCTGCCGAATGCTTAGGTATTCTGTTATTGTTGTTCAGCCATCCCATCCAGCCGGAAACTGTCGCAAATAATAATATTTTTCTGTCCCCCTGATGATGGAGATGGGAAAGAGTCAAAGACCTAGTATGCTTATAATATTATCGTGTTTTCCATAAAATTAGCATTCAGCTGAATTTCACAATCAATTAAATAATAATAATAGTAGGTCTGGAAATGCATCTGAAATATTTAAAACGTCTCGGGTAACCAATTTGTTCTGCGGTTTCCTCCCCGTTTTAATTGGGATTACGAAATTGGCTCAGCCAGAGTTCAGGGGATCTGGTTTTTAATCCTGCAAAAGTTTCCTAATATTTCTCAAGTTAGGGGAACATAAGCGGATTAAACCGGAAATGATATTATTACAGTCATAGGATTTTATTCGAGAAATGTCTGGTTTTGAGCAGATTTTTTTTGTTCCTCTCTGATTAGCTGATTTTAGTGCTTTTGTGAGAACATTAAAAATTGTGTCTTTGCCTCCCCTCTTTAAAGATGCCGCACTGCATGTTTAAGGAGGTCAGTGTCGTCTGAGGGCCCGTGAAAAACGGTCCGTAAATCACCGGTGGTGGTGGTGGTGGTGGTGGGAATGAACCTCTGACAAGTCAAAGGAACTGAGGAGGGTTAGTTTTTTAGAGGTCGTAAAATATATTATTGCAAGCGGGGCCCAACACCTAAATCCCAACTGCCCATATGCAAAGGAGCTTAAAAAAGTTCGTAAAATTCCGAAATCTCATAAAAAGGAGTTGGGACGAGGTCTCTGGCGTTTTTGCATCCTCCGTAAGAACTAATAAGCTTTTCCTACATATTATTAAACGAACTTGGAGATTCTGCTGCGGGATTGGGGGTTGTTCATCAACAACTTGAGGCGTTTAATTTTGGATAGTTTTAAAGTCTTGGATGAGGAAGTTTGAATTTTGTTTGAAAAACCCCGAGAAATTAAGTTTTATACGATTTTGGGGTGTTTTGAGTGTTTTTCTTTAGGGAAATCACACGAAAATTAGAGGAGAGGATTGAAGTTTTCTCAGATTTATACCCCGGATCATCGGTTTTTTGGGGTATTTTATCGTTTTTGGGGCTCACAAATTGTTGGTACGGCGATGTATACAACCTAATGATATGATTTCCATCTCAAATCATCCCAATCTTGGGATTTATTTGGGGTATTTAAGAAAGCTCTATGTATTTGGACATAATATTGGTTAAAACTATCATAAGTAAGAGCCCCTGACCCTGGTCCTTATCAGGAGGCTTAAAACGGCTTACATAATGGTTGTATCTTCAATGAAAAACAGTCCTAAGTTGATTTCCGGTTTCAAATTCAAAAGAATTAGAACTACAGATAGAACGACAACGAAACCTCTAATTTCCAAACCGCAAACTTTATGAATGGGCCCGGTGTAATAGTCAAAAGTGCATTTAATTTTTAATAATATAATATTGTCGAAAATGATGATGGGGAGAGGTTTGGAATTCACGTATCCAATCCACCGAGGTTAAATATCTCATAAAAATGGCACTTAAATAAAATAAAAATTGATAATAAAACAAACTCCTTAAATTCCTTAAACTAATTGTCAAAGTCGTAAAGCCTATTTATACATAGGCACCTCAATCGGCCCTCCAACGAGGATTTAGTAACTTTGAATCTGCAGATTATAAATGGTCTATTAATAGCAGCACATGAATTGCATCATTCTACCAAGGAATATATTAAAAATGCTCTTGAAGCTTTAAAATCCCTTTAACGTTCTCAACGAAGGTAAAATAAATCATTTCAATATAAATTTATAATTTAAGTTCCACGGCTAAAGGGACTTAATCAATATTTACGGTTTTTTTTTTAATTTTTTAAGTTCGTTTCTAAAATTTCCCTACAAATAGTACAAATACTACAAATAGTCATTGGTGTAAAAACTGGAGTAACTTATTGAATGAAATGTAAATGATCGGGCTTTCAGACACTGAGCAAACAAAGGCTTTGAGTTGTATTATAGTTTCGCTGATAATAATTTAATATTTGCACTTCTGCCTTGTTAGGTCCTGTGCCGTTTATCGGTATCATTTGTTTGATTACTCATTCACTGCACAGACTTTACATTTCTGCCAACAACGCACTTCGGAGTCACAAAAGCGATTGTCCACAGGAATATCCGCTTTTCAGACTGCAATATTGCAAAAATATCAATTGACAGGGTGCCACAAAAGGAAACCAAATTATTGTGAAAAAAATCAAAAGTCGTTGTTTTTAATTTTATGCCGTTTCTTCTTTCCCAATTAAAAAAATCAGTTAAAAAATTGGCGAAACGCGGCCAATGAAATCCCTTGTGAGAGACCCTTGAGGCTTAATATTTGGACAGACTGTCTCTGTCGGTTGCCAATTTTTTAAGTCGGTCGGTCGGTATGGACATTTCGAGAGGATGTTGATATTTAATTTCCTTAAGATTAAATGCGATATTGAATTTCATTAAAGTTCATGGAAGGCTCGTCACCAAATCGTCATCTCTATTTATCTGTTGATAAACTCAATATCTGAGGAAAAATGCGACGGAGGGTGTTTTTGACACTAAAGCAGCCGATTAGAAAGGTTTTTAATAATAATAATATTATGTTCTGTGTAGAGACTGCAAAATCAGGGATGTTTTGTTGTAAATTCGCGGAAATGAGACCAGAACTTGGGTTTGAATTTCTTAAGTTCAGATCAAGAGAATGTTTTTAACTGCCTTGGAATTTGTAAACTCAGCTTCTCTCCGTTGATGCCTAAAGCCATTTTTCAAACATTTATGAATTGATTATCAAACTTTTCCCCGAAAAATCCGAAAAAAGTTACAAGCTGTTGGAAAGCCCGATTTTACAGTCCCGATTTCCAAAGATGTCTGGAAACGAGTTCCGAAAATTATTTCTATTCAGATTTGAATGCCCCTTCAGGCTCATTAATATTAATAAATACCCATGCCATGAATGTAAGGCGTCGGGATTTAGGCACAGATGCACCGCAATTCAGAGCATTTCGAATAAAAAACAGATACATTTTTATTGGGTCTGATTCTGATTGCACGGTTGGTTACGTACATCTGAATGTACTTGTTCCTTTGACAACCTAAAATTCGAAAGGGTTGAAGAACTGCACCACTAGCTCTGCATAATGTGTTATTCAATTACAATTACTGTTACTTTAACGATGTAAACTTCTTGCCATAACGCGTTTAGGTTGGAAGTTAGGATGTCGAGTCACTGGATAATGTCCATAGGTTTTACGTGCAAACTAGCGTTAAAAATGATCAAAGGCATTTCTCAGAATCCCTTGTTAGATGAAACTGTCAACAGGTTTTTCTGTCTAACAAGAGGAACATGGCCCTGTTTATTCAACTTACCAACTTCCACTACGCAGTCGGAAGCAATAATTACGACTAACTAATTTTAAAGCTACAAAATTATAAAAAAACGTGTCCTTTCTAATCATTAATTGATGAAACTGGGGCTTTTAAAACGTAAATTGAGTTGTTTTGGATGGAATTTGAATATGTATTTAAGTGAATGACAGGCAAAATCACACGCGGTTCTTAAAAAACGTTGTCCGACCCATTGGAGTCGTTTTATACAAGAATCTCACATTTCTCTAATCATAAAGTAAAATCAGCTACATTGTTGAATAGCACTTGACTATCTTTCAAACAATGTATCACAAATTAGGGGAGTGCTTTTACCAAAAAAAAATTGTGATCTTAGACCGTTCATCCCTTCAATTTTGGCCTATACGGCCCTTAAACTAACGTGGTCTTCACTGCTAGGTGGTTAATTGATTCCCAAAAAATTCTGTAATAAACAAACGGAGGCAAAAAGCGTAATTTCATATAACTTCATGGCAGTGGATGAGTTTTCATGAAACTGGATGAGAAAGCTCAAATCACTTGCACTTCCCAGATTTCTGTCAGTTGGAACACAACAACATGTTTTAGCGAAGACAGGCATTCTTCTTCTTAGGAGATATATTCCAGAATTCATATGAAACTCCATTTCATTCCTCGGTATTTTTATTAGGAAATGTTTATTCATGTTAGGAAATAATGTAACGCACTTAAATCTGTTGATTAAGAAATGTTTTTTAACCTTACTCAAGGTTTTCAAGCTGGAGGAGTCGGAGAAGTTGTATCGGAATTTAGAGTGTTTATTATTCCAAACTTAAAACACTGCAATTGCAATAAAGTTGCTCTTTACAACTAAATTAAGAAACTGCAGCAGAACAATTAAGGATTAATTACTAAGGGAATGCCGCGTTTAATGATTGACTAAATGCCGAATAAAATTAATATTTTCCATCTAATCATCCACACCCAAAAATCATTTAATTTCCTTCAACTCTTTCCACTTGCTTTAATTACTCGATGATAAAGTTGTAGGAATTCGTGAAATTGTCGAAACCTCTGCACTTTTACGCCTTATTTTTACGATCCCTTGAAGTAATTTAAAACGAAGACCTGAATCCACACAGTAACATTTGAGAACGTTTGGAATCTCTGATCTCTTTTATTGCCCCAAAGAACTGAGATAAGGTTTAATATCCCAGCTACGAGTTGACCTTCTCCACGTCATTTGACAATAAAAATAAAAAAGCCATACTACTCCTGCACCCTACACTTTTACTACTTTGTTTATAAACAGGGTTGATACACAAGTATTTAAATGAATTTAGGTTACAGAGTTGCATGGAAAAATCCTGAAATCCCCCATAGTTTCGGGACATTCTAGAAGGAATCAGTTTATTTTATAGCCATTTTGCAGCTGATAATTCTGCAATTAATTTAGTTTTTGGTCAAAAACTAGTGCATTCCTACACCTTCATCGCTGCTATTAACGAGAGTAGTAATAAATGTTATGGGTTCTTTAATAATTATTTAATGGTATATTCCATTGCGTTAAAGCTGCCATAATATAACTCCTCTGCACGTTTCTCAGGTTTCCTTGGTTGTTTGGTAAGGTTAAGAAACTGCAACTCTCATCATCAGATTACATGAAGAAGTTGGTCAAAGTCCTAGTCATTTAAGGCTGTGGGAACAGCTAACAGGAGTAAATATTTTATATGTAATATGTGCGTCGCAGAATTTAGTTTATCTTTCATTCTGCGTGTTAAAGAATTTGGGCTTTGCAGAAACTGCAACACTCGAATTGCAATTCTGCACATTCTGGGATATTTAAGGCTGTGGGAACAAAATACGAAGCGTAGCTCATATGCCAATTCCGCAGTTTGCAACGCGGGGTTTAGCTCCTGTTGCACAATTTCTTTCGAATTCCCTTCCTTGTAAAAGGAAAAAAAAACTCTTTATTGGTTTTACTCGGTCTGTATGTCTGTCTGTCCGTCCGTTCGTACTCCAATCCCCTAACGGTGGAAGCTAAGTTTGTTTGACGACCTTGATTTTTAAAGGTCAGGCGTCTAAGGTTAAAGGTCACGATTTCTTGAAACTCCCACCCTACATACAGGTACTCTCAGGTTCCATTCAAAGATGGATACAACTTTACTCTATGATTGGGGAAATGTGAGACTCTTGAATGAAACGTCTTTAACATGTCACACAACGAGTGAACCTTTATTGACGTCTTGCTCGTGTGGTTTCGCCCTTTTTTAACGTGCGTTTGCAAGGGATGATTTAATTTCTAAGAAGTTTGCTGGAAGCAATTTTGAGGCCGAATGCATAATCCAACTTGTTTGTGAAGAAAAGAAAAGGATGAGTTAGGAGATGAAGATGACATTCCACTTAGGATTAGGAGGATGATGAGTCCACACCGTTCTGGTTTTGGGACTTGCAATTTGCACTTTGCACGACATCATTCTCCCACATATGAACAACAAATTGCAGAGATTGTGAGAATGGAGTTGAAATGGATATCGTGTTCTATATGGACTGCCTCAACCTCACCATCAAACCAGCCTCGGCATGGCTCACGACTCATGAACAATAGCAATAAAAATGTACGGAAAAAACACAGAAGTGGATCCTGAGATTGCAGAGTCATTCCTATTCGCATCGTCTTATGAAACAAGATCATCTACTCTCATAACCCGCTTCCGTCCGGTTCGTCGGATCGGGTTTTTGGAATTTGAGAGCCCTAGTTTGTGGAAATTAGTAATGAAACTGCTATTTTTGTTTTTAAATAAAAATCTAATGAAATGTGCTCAAAAATCCCAGTTCTCTCGCACCATGTCTCAATTTCCAGATCATTTTTGATCCTAACAAATTGGATTTAATATCCTCAGTCTTTGGCGACTGTTTAACCCGGTTCCTTCTATGATATCCATAGCGCATAGATTGCTACAGCAGTAAAAATTACACATTCTTTTCGTCACATTCTCTATATTCGTTTAAATAAAATATTATGTTGTAGTAGTTGTTGCTGTACATTACGAACGGTTTCTTATTAAATTACCAGGAAAATCTGAGTCAGGAGAACAAATGTTGGAGTCATCGGGACGGAGGGATTCAAATTCCAAAGGACATCTAATCTCCATTTCACATCAAGTCTCGGATATGATTTTTTTTCTCCAGACAGACCAATAAAGATAACCTTTATTTCCTATTGTCTGCTGTGACTGAGACTGGAAATAATTCGGTCTAAAAATAGTATTGTTATGATGTCATGCATAAATAGAGTCAGGATATGCAAAATAAATTTAAATTGATCTTAACGAATCGATATTAAAAAACTGTTCTTATTTTTCCTATTTTTGAAGACATGATCATCGATTCCGGAACTGATTTCTAGTCAACTGAATTTTTATTATCATTGATTGCCATTTGACAGAAACGGCCAAATAAGAAACAAAATTCCAAGCTCGAGGAATTTAATCAAACTCACGAAGTAATGAGAAGTGATTTCTGGCAATGAATTTTATCTAGAAAAACGGTACCCCTGAAATCCCTGAAATGACGATGACAGGAAAATATTTTGCCAATTTAAAATCCATTTCGCGAATTCCAATTACTGACTTCACGAATCCATTTAAGGTCGCTGATACTTACTCCACCGCACCGTGCAACAACAGAAATAACAACAACAACAACAACGTTTCTACGTGAGATTTCCTAATCAAGAACGGGTCAAGAAATGGTCAAGGCATTTAATGTTGTGAAGAGCAGGAATTGCATTAAAATGACTCCTGTTGCATCTACAGTATTAGCATGTAACATAATTGGGACAAAATCCTTAATGATTATAATATTTAAAGATGAACCTCCCGAGGCTTGTGCCTCTTTTAATGCTGAAATTTGAACTTACGATTATCACCTCGGGATGATGTGTTATAAATACTATGTTTAATTTCTTACAATTTAAAATACGCCAAAATAGAGTAAGGAATTCAAGCTAAAAATGCTGAAATATGCAGAGATGACAGATGAAGAAGAGGAATGATCTAATCACCTTCAGCTGACTCAGGACATGTGGGATTTTAATTACCAAGACGTGTGTGCCCATAAAATGTAAACCACCCCTCCCTTGAGAAAAACAAACAACTTAAATGAGTAATTTTTACATTTTAATTTAATAGAGTGAACCCTCGTTTAAAAGAGAGATGCATTTAATTAATGCAGTTCGAATTTTTTAATCTTGGTCCTGTTCAAATTTAACGATATCCGGTGACTTCCGTTCCATTAACTTAATGGGAATCAACTGTCAGAACGTTTCTTAAAATCGGAATTTTTTCAAGTGTGCAAAAGCAACAGGTTCCTTATAACGAGAGTCACCTGTAATGATTACGACACTGTCACAGTTGACTTGTTCTAAACTGTTATTAAGTATTCAAATGTGATCAGTTGACAGTTTCCTTAAGAGAAAAATACACGGATTCTTTAAAACGTTGCAGCGGACGATTATAAAAACGTTTATGAATCATGGTTCGGAATTCCAACCTCATGTGAATAATTCTAATTACACCCTGTCACACATTTTAAAAGCCTGCTTTTTAACTTTGACAAAATAACAACAATAACAAGAGTAAAAAACAACATTCCAATTCATATTCATATCATTCACAAAAGGAATACCAAGTTTTGAGGCCAAAACGCAGCCGACCCAAAATCAAGTAAACTATCCTGCAATGAAGGCAACATTTTTTTCGTAACGTTTGTATCTCTGAATATTCATAAAAACTGATTCGAAGAACGTTAGATCAAACGTGGTAGCGAGGGAAGGGCTGCTGCAACGTGGTAATCTCGATAAAAAACCTAAGGAATTCTGATTTTTTCATTGCATTTCTGTAGGGTGTAGGGTAAAAAATGAAATAAATAAAAAGCAGGTTTTGGGTGAGAACTCCTCATTTCCCAGCTTTCCGATGAGGAATTTCTGTGGTTTTTAAACAGTAAAGTTTCGAAGAATTGGAATAGAGATTAGAAAAATGATCGAGATTTCCTTATGTGTCAAAATTAGTTTAGGTGTAGTTAAAAAAATGATTTTCTGGTAGTAAATAAAGCGGTTTCGAAGTTTTGTAATGTTTATGGGGGAAATTAACAGCTTTTCTTGTTAATTGTTTTTTTAGAGTTATTCACGAATAATTCGTGAGCGTTGGGATTTTGTTTATAAGGTTAAGGCGAGTTTAAATTTTTAGTCTGACATCTAGCGAGTAGATGAAATTAGGTAGGTATTTTTTCATTTTTTGTCTCTTATTGTGTCATTTGCGAATCGAGAAATACTTCAGGATTTTGTATATAATTCCAAAAACGAGTAAACTTGCCCATGCAAACAATTAAAACGGGAAATCGACGTTTTAAAAAGCCCATTAAATTCACAAGTACGATGCATCCTGATGGGAATTGACTTTAAACGGCCAATTGAATGTGTTTTTTAACATTACACGAGTTTGAAAAGCTGGAATGTTTGAACATTACGATTTTAATTCCCTTACTCCCACCACAAAAAACGATAAATAAATAAAATTTCATAATTTTATTGTCGAAAAGTAGGAATATCTCCCACGGGAAAATGATGCTTTTCCGTAATTCTTTGAATTGTACAACAAGTAGGATAGGATATTGTGGACGGTTGGACTCGAGGTTGAAATAAATAAATCATTATATCATAAAGAACTTGCGATAAAAACCAAAAGATAAAACATATTTTTATGTGCGATTGGGGGATTTAAAAGTTTAAAAAATATAGAGAGTTTAAGTAATTTTAATTGTAAACCATCAAGAGTTCGTTTGGAAGCATCCTTCATAAAATAAAATAATTTAACACTTATTTCAAAACGATCAAATTATTTGTGATGGTCCTAGTCCTAGGTAGTTTACCTTAAAAATTCTTTTTAAAAGGGCAGTTACTATATTTTTGAGGGTTAAATGAATCCTATAACATAATTTTTTAACTAAATACAAAAAGGGTGTTTTAATTCACTAATCCAAGTCAATTAGAATAAGTTTTCAGTTTGATGCATGAAACTTCTGTAAAATTGATTAAAATTGACCCCTGATAACTGCATCATTTTTCCATATATATTTAGTTTTCAGCTATTTTGAGCCGTCAAAGTCATGTTATTTCATGATCTAATTTCCAAAGTAATATGATCCCACTAGTTTGTGGTATATTGCCAAATGCCAATGACTTTTGGTTCGTAAAAGACTTAAAAATTGACCCAAATCATATCTTAATTTTTAATATTTCATTTCTCACTATTTTAAGGCCTGTAAATTCATGAAATTATCCGTTCCATTTTATAAAATTTAATGTAATTCCCCATCGTATTTAGTAGAGTGTGGTTTATGTCCGTGAGCAAATGATTTTTGCTTGGTAAAAAAGCGTGAGTATGTTGGAGGGAAAAGGTGTTTCATTGAAGGTTTCTCGAGACACGAGGAGGATGGCAAAAAATGCGTATAAATTCTTGGAGAGAGACGTAAACCGTAAATCCTTGGTTTTGAATTCCTGGGCACGTAACGACGTAACCCTACTAGCTCCCTCCAATGCAACCAGAATCCACGAGAACCGTAGAGTTGTGGAATTCGACGGGGGCAACGCACTTTGGCCCAAACATTATTATCACCTCAGTCACTAACACATTCTTATCCCTAGCTCTAATTCAACAGCCAACCTCCTCGGTTGTTAGCAACAAATATTTTAGTATGCGTATCCCATTCCATTCACCTTTAATCAGAATAACACGTTTGTTCTACTCAATAAAACATACTACTCCCCCCGTAACATATGTAGGAGAAATTATGGGGTTTTTAAAGTTTAAATCCGCGTACTTATTGGTGGTGTATTTTGCATATTTTTACGGGAACATTTAGTGACATTTTATTTTATTGAAAAAATGTCACACTTTTAAGAGCCTTTACGGGGGATGGGGGATTATTTAGGGTATTTTTGGATTTTGGAAAAAATTGCTGATAATTTATCTAAACTTCAAGGACCTAATTCAGCTTTGTACAAAATCTCCGGATTTTAATGGTTTTTATGCCATTTGAAAAACATTCTACTCAATTAAACACTCATAGGTTGCCCGTAACATATTTAATTCTACCAAGATTTACAAAATAATGAGGAGATGCTCTTTTACGGGGGGGGCGGCTATTTAGGGTGTTTAAATTAAGCTTGGAAAACATTAAAAACAATTAATTCAATTAACTGCAAATTCTAACAGTGTATAGGTCTTTTATACCCTTTAAAAAACAACTTTTGATATTCCTATTATTTCGGAATAAAATATTTTAGGGACATTATTAGCAGGATCTGTCCTGGCATTTAGTGCAACGTTCTGTAATAAATATACACTACATACTACCCAACACATTGTCATTTTTCAATCCCAGAATATATTTTAGTTTGTTTTGTCAGAAATGGGACGAGTGTAAATCTGGAACAAAAACAGTTACTTGCTCTGATTTTTAGATCAAAACCGGAAAGGGGGTAAAGTCCCATTTTCTAAGACGTACGACTTGAGTACTTGACACGTTTCGATTGAAAGGAGAATGTGACGGAGCATATTGGCTCGGGAATTTACCGAAAAAACATACATTCCGATTTCCAAATCATTTTAGGAATTGGCCAAAAAATCCTTGTGGAAACCAGCTGTGGCCCAAATTCGTCTTGTTTTTTGAACTCGAATCACGGTTTCTAGAAGAGAGGGTAGAATTAATTGGATCTGACGTTGGGATTGAAAAGTGTAGGTTAATTAGCATAAATAGTTCCGCTCCTCTGAAATTGAAATCTGAACCCCTCAGTCCCAGCATTTAAAGATACTGTAAAAGTGTCGGTGGAACTGCAGAAGGAATGCTTCATGGAAAAATGCCTCCAAATATTTTCCCACACATCCGAATTTCCTATTCCTAATAGGCAATTCCTAACTTCTTACAAACTTACCTGCAAATAATGGTAAGTGGGGGTATGTGAGAGATCAATAGCCCAAAGGCTCCATCACAACACCACCTCAAACGAAACGTAAATATTCAAGTTGCGCGGTTAAAATTCGAAACTCCGACACAACCTGGGTCCTTAAAATCGAAATGCAAAAGCAGAAATTCCACAAAACTGAAGTATATGACCTCCAAAATTCGAAAACATGGAAGTTGTTTAATACAATCACCTTACCCCAATCATAGAGTAAAATCAGGGACTTGGTGTTGTTAGTATCCTATACAAGGGTTTGACCTCCAGTTTAAACCCCGAAATTCGAAAATTTAAAAAAATCTTAAATTGCCCCCTAATTGTAGAGTAAAACATCCGACTTTTTACCCATTAGGTGGCCCCACCAAACAAACCTCCTCCTCCTTAAGGCCAGCCATAATTCTCTCTAACAATGAAGGTTTAAAAAGTCGGACAGACGTACGGACACCCAAGACGCATAATACGTTTTCCCTTACAATTAACCGACTGCAAGTTTATAAAAACGTACGAGATTTGCATGCAGACCTCCTTCCATTATAATTTATAATATTATTCCGTATTATTATTATTATTTATTAGTAAGAAAGTTTAGCTGGGATTTTTTCTCCCTCCGCTTTAACAGGGTTGAGTGATCAAGTGATCATTAGTCATGAGAAGAGAGGACAAGCCCCTCTGAAATAAGTCAAGGTAGGCCAAACTACCACCACCGACAATCCATTCTAAACAGCTATCCAGCCTTACAGGTTTTTTATCCCAAAAATTATAAGGATCTGTTTCAACTAACTCAATGTAACGAGGATTTTGGCTGCTTATAGGACGATCTGGAAATCGTCATTCCTGCCACTCACTTTTCTAAATCTGAACGTTGTTTATCAACGAGAATTTTGGCTACTAACCGGAAATTGCTTTGGTTTTTTTAGCAAAAATCCAAAACTTGCAATATCGATTCAAAGTCGTGTCTGTTAAATGCTTCAATGTTATAATAATATTGCCGTAAATATCCCCCGAGTGGGGACTTATTCCGGAGAACTCGGGATACTAAGGTAGTATTTCGTCAATTTTAGCAACATTTCAAGCATGAAATAACACGGATTAGAATAAATTCCGGTAAATTAAAAAAAAACATCTCGATGTATTAAAGCCGAAGGCAGTCAAGCCCCTAATCGATAAGAAGCCGAGGTTGTGCTCTGCATCTTAAATATTTTAATAAATAATTTAGGACTCTGTAAATGAGGCAAAATAAGCTCGTAAATGATCTCAAATCACATCGTCTTCATCAACTCCATCTTCATCATCATCAATTGGATTCAAGTTCATCTTCCTCCTTATTATGGCTAGACTTTAAACGCCGTATCAAACTTACCAATTCCTAAACTCCAGTAGAATAATAGTATAGATGATTTCGTAACTACCAAATTCCTAAAAAATATTCCACGTAAATGTGCCAGAATCGTTTCTATTACTTTGCTGTAATTTCCTTAAAATGATAACAATAAACCATTTTTCTCCATCTCTGCGTAAATAAAAAAAATCGGAGCTCAGAAGAATTTTAAGGAAATCTTACGATCTTCGTATTAATTGTTTACTTAAAACCCCATTTAAAAACAGTATCAAATGACAGGAATTAATTGTAGGAAGAATATCTCTTAAACCCCTTCCAACTATTTGCATTCCTCAAAGCCCATTAACTTTTCCAACTAAAAACCCTCTCAACTTGTTGTTAGTTTTAGATTTTTGTTTTGGTAAACATTCCGGCTTCCATCAATTAACATCAAAGGATTTCTAATCCCAGTAAGGAGATTTCGTGGAATAACTTGATATCCTTGCCAAAAAGCTTTTGCAAGGGATTTTGGAATTAATACCTTCCTTGAGCTAAGGAGAAGATGAAGTTATTTAGTTTGGGATTTATACGGAGATAATCGGAGATGATAAGGTTGTTGACAGAGGCTCGCTAACTTAAGCCGTTTTATGACTTGATATGAGAGATAAAATATAAAAGGTAATTAAAATATCTCAACCCTCAAAGCCAACTCCTTGCTCTTTGAGTCTTGGCGTGGAATTGCATTGGCGTTTAAGATCTTGAACTTGAACGTAGTAGGAGTGGACCTTGACTCGAGATCTACGCAACAACAGCACCCTAACCTATTTGTAATACAAATTGACTCCGATTTTAATCTTACTCTAGAGTAACTTGTTCTCGGTTTAATGTCACACACGTGATAGCTGTCATTGACTTGCGGTTGGGAAATATTTTTGCAAGGGCTTTAAATTACTCTACTGGCTTACTCCGGCTTTAGTAGTAGTCTTGGATGTTTGCTGTTGTGGACTTGAATCGCTGTTATTAGATGATTTCATGAGATTTTACATGAATGTGTGATTAAAATACGGTACTGTAGTATATAATTGAATGCTCAATTAACAAATATTGAGGATCTTAAGTATTCGAATAAAATGAAAAACCTATAGCTTGTGATTTGTGAAGGCTTTTACGTTTTCAGATTCTTGAGAAAGTCCTAGTATTTTCATTTTTTGACAGGTTTTTTTTATTTTGGACTTCAAATGTGCGGACATGAACTATTTAAAGTCTAGTTTAATACGCCGTATTTAGCAAGAAATCCAATAAAAATCTGTGAAGAAGCACAGGGATTCTTCAAATTGAAGATACAGATCAAGTAAAGTGGAATGATTTCAAGATCATCAGATTTATATCTAAACATAACAGGAGCTGTAATCCTCTTCCATGTAATTTTGAAGGACAAGATGAATCTCTTGTCGAATGCTTTTATTTCCTCGAATCATAAATAAGATGAAACACGGTCCGGATTTCATGGAATCCGGAGGATTTTGAGATAGTTTGTAGAAAAGGTGAAATAAATGGGAAAGTTGAGATTCTGAAGGTCGATAGGCTTTTTAAAAGTCAAGAGGAAGCGTTAACCTCTGGGATATTTTTATTGCGAATTCAGAGAATTAAGATCAACAAGTGTCAACAAGTCAACAGTTGGGCTTTGACGCCTCAACACTTTCCGCGGATTTTATTGCAAAAAACGGGGAAATAACACCTTCTTTTGGGGTTTAGTATCCAGCTGCACTGTTGACTGTCAAAATAAGAAACGTCATTCCAATTTGACGAAAATTGCTATTTTTCAACCTTATTTTTCCGTCATCATTCTGAAATGAATAAATTACAGATCTAATCATTTACCACCACGTTACATTGTTTTTGAAGATTTGGGTTTCAAGTCTCAACTAATGGAGAATCTGTTTATAATGCATTCAGAGACTCGTTAATTATTAAAAACATTCCTTGAGAAATATTGTAAGCGCTTGATTGTTTCTAATGAGGAGTCGGAGTCCTCGAGAAAAAACAAAACTTCAAAGGTGTGAAAGTACGACTAGGATTAGGAATTCTTGGTAAACAATGTTTAAAGGCGGTCAGTTCTTGTTGAGGAGTGTTTTTTATTCTTATTATTATACTGTGAATTGGATGCACTCGACAACCAGAAGTAGGAGTCAGGTAGTGAAGAACAACAACAAGAATTGCAATTAATTTTAAAATGCATAGGGCTTGTAGAAATGTTAAGTCTCAAGGAGATAATGTACGGCAATCTGTGGACTCGAAAATCAAGATATTTTTTCTAAAAATTCTCTATTTTGCATAATCGTTGTTGTTTGGTTGGGCTAGGTTGACGTCATGACTGAATAGGGTTCGCAAGGGATCCGGGTTTTGGTTTGGAATGGAAATAAACCCGATTTGAGTTTGTGGAAAACTAACTATATTTCTGTTGCAAACTGCCCCAGCCCATTTAAATTCTTCATATTGAAGGTTCTAAAAGATCGTCAGAGACGGGGCAATGAGAAACAACATATCTGACCTAAATGTCCAGCATTACCCCGTCCAAAGTGAATTCTTCAAAAAGCTAACTATTAATACACTCTGTGATAACTATGAGCCGAGATAGATATTAAAAATTAAACTAAAGAGCTTATAATAACGACAATGGAAAATCAGGACTTGGGACAGAAATGGTTAATTTAAATTAAACTTCATCAATAAATACATTTAAGATTTGAAAAATAATCCGCTAAATGCTTGCTAAAGGCTTCATCTATTAGGAAAAACACTTTAAGAACAGACAAACAGTCTTCCCGATGGTAAAACTAAACAATAAAAAATGATATGCATGCAGTAAAACGATTCTAAAAAGAAATAAGAGATTAAAATTGTAAAGTATCCGAATTAATACCTAAATAGTTGAGGCTGCGGAACCCTGTTTTGCCACATACTTGTGTGTTGTTGTTCATCTTCGCGGTCATCTCTCTTCTCGATTTCGGCTGACTACTTTGTTTTGCTCATGTTCCTCTCATCAGTAATGATCTGTAATGGTCCTATTTTTCACGACTCGACAACTCCTCTACCTTTTTTGCATGCCAAGGAATGCAGAAGAGAGTGCAATATTATGCAGTAAACAGCTATTGCACTTTTGCTGCAAATTCCAAATCCGAAAACAAGATCCTTTGAACATTATTACGGTTTGGAAATTTGCAAGGGGTCTGTTCAGAAAACACGCGTTTCTTAACTAGCTGAGACAACAGAGTTATTTCGGCTTATAACCAGGAGCATTTGTATTCTCAGAATGTCGATGACCCAGGTTAACATATGATCGAATTTGAAGTCATTCCGAATTTGGAGTTTTGGATCGATGCAAAATCAGCTCAATTGCGAATTTAATTTGGCAATAAAACTTGATGAATGGATGCTCCCTCGGGACGGATAATGAATAGGAACGTGTCGCAAATTTAAACAATGCCACGGACGCTTTATAATAAATATAATAAATACAAATTACTCCGAAATAAGAATTAAGCTGATGAGTTTGTTTTTGTTTTTGTTGTGAACTGGTCTGGTGATGGTGTTTGGTTCGACATGAAATAGGATAATGTGTCCACATCATCTCCAATATCATCGCTTCTTAAATCCTTAACGGCACTTCTTGTTGTTGTTCTGGTGCAGAAATCCCTTAGGTTGAATTAGGAGAGAAATCGTAAAATAATCCCAGACCGACAAAGGGACGGAATGAGACATTGTGAATGGCCATGGACAGGTTGTTTCTATTATTCTCGTATTAATTACAATTGATAATTAATATTTTTATTGGTTTAGCGGCGCCACACACGGCATTCAGTTTCGATTTAATTTAAACTCCTTCTCTAATCGTGTTGTTATTTTCGACAATTATGGAGCACTGAATCGAAAGAGTTGAATTAACTATCGCCCTTCTGCCTCTTTTCAGTTGTTTGTTTTTTATAGTCGGGGTTGAGGTCAATTTGACGACTCAAATTACGCTTTCGAAATCATTTGGGGCACTTTGAGACGAGAGAGTGAGAGAGAGAGAGTCAGGCCCTAATCATGTAATAATTTTAAGAGCATCTGCTACTTGATTTTAACTTCATTGACAATTATTTGAAGCAATTAACTGTTTCTTCGAACGGATGACAGCATTTGGATTTCAAGGAACTGTAAAACTCTGCAAAATAATTTGAATAACAAAATTAGTCTGTATATTATTAGAACTTTAGTATTTGATTCAGATATCAAAACCTTCTGATAGTTATGTATGGCAATTTTTACTTTATTATGTATCGTAGATACATAATGCGAATGGCTCGGTGTCCGTCCGTCTGTCCGTCTGTAAACACGATAACTTGAGAACGGTTTAACTTTTTGAAATTTTTCTTTCGGTTATCTATTTACGACATCCAAACGGAGGTCAAGTTCGTTTGAGGGCCCTGTAGGTCAAAGGTCGAGGGGGGAAATGTCAAAGGTCAACATTTTTTCAAATAGCAACCCCCCATGTGTGATACATCGATGGAAAGCTATTGTCAAGGGCTATTCAATGGTGTATATGATTTGGTGGTGGGGTCACCCCCTGAGTGGTGGGGAGGGGTCAAATAGGTCAAATTACAAACATATATGTGTGATACGTCATTCGAAAGCTACGATCAAGGGCTTTCGAATGACGCATGTAATTTTTCTCTATGACTGGGGCAATTTGAGATTTTCGATATTTCATGCATTTTTAATATTTTAAAACACAGTTTTCACTGTGAACATGTTTCGATGTGTATGAAACGTTATAAAAACGTTATATCTACGATACATTAGTACATTCGTTGGACGGTTTATTTTGCATCAATTCTTCCAGAGTTTCAGTTTTAGAAAGAATTAAATCATATCAAATCGCTTCAGTACTTTCAGATATTTTTAATTTTAAAGACTGGAGAACAAAAAAAACAGTCTGTATCCAGCAAACGTGCTAAAAATCGAATGTCATGAACCCTGGGAGTCCGTTTAGCAACCATGTAAATTTCCATTGTTCACGATTTCATTGTCTGCAGATTTTTGGTAAAAAGTCGGACAGTTTTTGAGTGACGGGATCAATTATATTGTTGTTGTTGTTTTGCTAACTAGGATCAAATTTTTTACGTCCTCGCTAATTTTTTTTCGTTTTTATTAAAATGCATCGGACAATGGGGTTCTATGGGATTGTTTGGCTGAAAAGTCTCATTTTTCCTTGTGAATTGTGGCCGTCTGTCGTGTCTAGCCTCTCGTCTCTGAAAAGTCTGCACTTTTTTGGTCTATGTTTCTGTAAATCAACACCTCCAATTATTCTAATATTATTATTGTCAACAACAACTTTTTTGCCACCATTTCCATCAAAACACCTCCACCCGCATTTTAACAATTTTAAGCCTACCGTGTTATGTTGGTCTCATAGCCAGAGATTTCTTTTTGACTTTTTAAAATCTTCAAATCCACCCATGCAGATCGTGAGAAAAATCCTAATTTTTCATATGATTTTTTCCCTCCTCAAATCTCCAACCTTTGTTATTGTAGTGATTGTATTGTAATGGAACCACAATAACAAAGTGGTCTTTAAAAATCGTTGGATGCTCAGGTGATATCAAATGGATGTTGACAAGAAATATTGTTTTTTACACAGTCGAAGGAGTTGACAGTTCAATCGTCAATGACCGGGCCTGACCTCGGGCTGTTTTTTAGCGTTTTACCAGACTGTTTTTTGTCGAAAATTACGGATTTGCATTAAATCTAGAGGTTTTAATTAAGTCAGATCAGATCAGTACTAATAAACCGAGAAATTCAAACTAACAAGAAATAGATTGTTTTTACAAGATTAAAAAACTAATTTAAAAATCAAACTTTTCAGCCTCTGGTAATACAAATGCCAAGGACTGTCATAATTGTGGCCTAAAGACCAATATATTTTAAATTCCTTTATTAATTCAGTTGGAAATTTTAGAATTGTCCTACATGATTTAAAAAGTCACAGTTGCTTAATAATATTGCTTATATACAGGGTGTCCCGACTAGCAACAAAAATCGTTCGGCACATGTAATCCGTCAATGTTCGTTACTTGGGACGATTTTTTCCTGATAATGTTGAACACCCTGTATATAAATCCGCGTTTGAAGACCTGTCGACAAAAAAGTGTAGCTCGTAGCTACTAAATGACGTATTAAAAAACACGTGTCGGAGTACGGTGAGATATTAGCGTATGTGATTACAGAAATAAGCCCTACGGGATCGGTGGGTTGAAAGAGTTCAATTGTTTTGTTTACGTATTTTTCCTGTGCTGTTCGTAGTAAGATAATTAGGTCTGATTATTCGGTACATAAATATTATGCTGAATGAATGACCCCAGAGCCACGGAACATCAGTCCAGATTCAGAGATATGGAATCTTTCGCAGCATTTTGCTCCATCACCTTCTGTTCCTCTATAATGTATTAAGTTAATGGAATATTCAACATTATCCTCCTTTGTTATTGTATTGTAAATTGTAAATGGAATCCCTTTCGTCATGCTCTGCCACAGAACTTCATTCAAATCATTAAAGACTCGTTCATAAAAATTAGGATCAAACAAAGCAGAGATTTATCGGGTTGTGATTGACCATTAGAATTTAAATTGTGATCATTTTCCTCTACGCTTTTTAAATGGCAGCAATAAAGGACTAAAAACTTAGGATTCAAAAGTCTGGAAAAATTGGCGGCTTTGAAATTAAAAAAAATTAAATGTCATTAATCGGAATTATTAGGATAAAAATTAGAATGGCGTGTGTAATTGCGCTCTATGATTGGGGCAACGTGAGATGTCTTGTAGACTCCCTTGCTACCGCTTCCTTTATAGCAAATTCATCTTGTCTTGAAATTGAAATGGCAGTCTAAAAAATGACAGTTAACAATGGAGGTGCGTTTACTTATAAGCTCAAAAGGACGTGTTAAATACCAAAACAAAAATCACGGAATAAATTAGGAAATTGAAAATCATTCTGGATCTTTTGAATGCAAATGTGTTTTTTGATAAATTGGGGTAAGTAATTGGCGAGAAACCAGGTCCATGAACCTGAACTATGTTAAATCAAATAGGACGCTAGGAGATTTTTTAGGACGCGCGGTATTTTTCAAAGCGGCATTTACAAATTTTTTAAATGCGATTTTTTAGTAAATTTTTGAAGGATTGGGATGTGTTTTCGTAGTTTGTGATCTGCTGAGAAATGAATGAGAATGAACAGGGCGGGCTTGTGTGTGGCGTGGCTGCATATCTTTCGTAATTTTTTATTATCATTTTACTACGTCTTACATTAACCCAGGTGATTGAGTCACCTTGGCAATAGCCTCATTACCATTTACCATAAGCCATACCTCCATTATTATTCTAATCGCTTCTTCCAGGTAACAGGGAATCCTGCGATTCCAACCTCTCTTTAAATTCTTCAGCTAATTTTCAGATAAATGCCTTTACACCCCTTTCATTCAGAATATTCAGATGCAACAAAAATCAACAATTAAATCCTTGACGTTTTTAGTGAATTAATGCAACAACTTTGCATTTTAGCAATGACGGGCTGGAATTTAAATTTGAATCACAGATCTGTGGAATTTTATCATCAATATTGATAGCTTGTCAGATGATCGAGATGCGTTTTAACTTTCGAGGTAACGGGTTCTTCATCATGGGTTTGCCAAAACGTGCCAAATATTTTATTACTCCATTTTATGCTCCAGTTTTAAATCCAAAATTGTGATTTTAAAATAGCTCAGTGACCACGTTGTCCTTGTACCATTAATACTTTATTTGCATTTTTCTTACTCTAAATTCGTAATTATTTGAAGTTTATAAATTTTGGAATAAATTGTATCAGCTTAACATAACAACCGTCAGTACGTCGTTCCCGTAACAGAGAAATTCCACCTCAGTTTTTCATCCACAACAGGTTTTAGCGGCTAATTGTTAAGTCAGATAGACTCCAACTCCTGCATATTGCATACTATTATATCTCTAACATTTCGCCTCTGAATAAAAGCAAAAAATACGTTTTAAAGATGATATTAAATGAAGAGGGTAAATAAGAGTGGAAAGCGGTGGTGGTCCTTCCTCGTATATAGTTTCTGATGATAATATATTATTATTTTTTTTATTATTATTATTCCTACTCGCCTTCCGAAATTAAATGGCCGGATCAACGAACTCGCCCTTCATTATCCCGAATACAGCTTTTAATGTCCTGTGAAAAGTTAAGAGATTCCACTACGAGATCCTATATCAATTACTACGACTTTAAATCCACGTGCTTCTTCCACAGGAGAATAAATGTAATACCAAAATTTTTATCCGTCACATAAACACGTTTTTTAGCATTAAAATATGAGTAAAGCATGGTATGTATTTATATCCAGTTGTCGATTCACTCATCAGGTCAACGAGTTGTAAGTAAGGAATGTAAGCTAAAAAAACTGAATTTTTGCTTGCTGTAAGTGAGTCAAATTTATTTGCAGTCTTAGTTTCCTGACAAGTACGTTAATTTTCAGAGTTTTGAGTTTAATTTGATTATTTTACAAGTTCTACATCCTCCATTATGATTTGAGTCATACAAACAGGAGATCGTTTTGTGAGAAATGCATGAATGAAATTTGCTTAAAGGGAGTATCCTGAATTTTATGTAGTTTACTTTAGATATAAGATAAATGCATATGCAAGTCGAAGTGGCTACTTTAAGGATGAGTCAGAAGATCGGAATGTGGAGTTGAGGAATTTTAAAGACTTGATTCAAAAATGCAAAGAGGTCAATGTTCATTTACCATCTTCGATTACAAATTACAATCTTTCCGTTTCGAGCATTTCCTTTTCGTTATTATCAAGCTTTCTGGCCACATCCCACGTGTTCGAGTCAATTTGAGGGCTCATTAAAAAAATCGGGACATACGAAGATGCTTGGTTTCTGTATTAGAGCATCTTGAGGAATAGTGTTTCCGGTTTGGGGCAAGATGGGATAAAATGCTTAATTTTCCAGGCAATCTCTATTTAGCATTTTATTCCGATATCTAGAAATAATTTAGAGAATAAAAGGCACAGTATGTTATTTTTCATACGTGTAACACGTCAAGCTTCTTTAAAAATCTCTACTAAAACGGCAAATTCCAAATTGAAATTCAATCTTCAATACTAATTAAGACCGGGCTAGTGACATATTGCCCCATCCGTGTCAATTAAAAGATCAATCCTGTGACATAACATGCTATTTGTTAAATTTTATTTTACTAAAAAACTCAAAATCTTCCGACTAGTTAAAGCAATAGTTTTGATTTTTGGCTTAAGTTAAAGCCGATCAATTTATCTATAAGAGCTGTGTGCTATAGTATACAAAAAAACAAAACCCTTTCCCAAGAACCCTGGTTCCTGACTTTCTGTCGAACCGTAAATATAATGCAATCGGATCAGAAAACCCACCACTATACTACTGCCATACTAATGAATGTAGTCATGAGTGAATTGGTTTTGTGGGTTGCAGTAGTGCAGTTTCTCTCATCATCATCACCCTCAACCACGATGAAACTCCAACGAAATCAGCCAAGCCTCTCGCATGTGAGAAGTGCAATAAAAATCTGATATCAAAACAAAATTACAGAAAAAGTCAGTGGGTGCAAGTTCAATGAAATCATTTTTATTTGCATTGTTTTTATCATTTACAATTACATGGAACTCTGATTTCATCATTAATTACCCCCTTGAAATGAGTACGTTTGCTACGAAAACATCCGGAGGTAGAGGCATTTTTTTGATCCTCTGGTATTATGTGGAGTAGTTCTATGTAGGGGATCCCGTAACAACTCAACAATAACAAAGTTTAATATGTAATTAATCTCGGATAAATAAACCTTAAAAATAAAACCTTACTTTCCTCTAGAAAAGGGGTGTGGATTTGTTGTTGAATGGGAAATTCATCGTCTTAAAAATCTAATCTGATATCCCGTCATAAAAAGGACTATCATTCCTAATCATTGTTAGGAACTTTGCAAAATTGCCAAAACAAGTTGAGGCTGTCAGGTAGAGAATTGTATTAAATTCTGCAAAAAGCTCGCGAATTTTTCACCATTTCATTCATCGTTCCGCTCTGCTTTGATTTACAATTTTATGAGCAGTAGGGGCATTTTATTGGATACTTAATGGATTTCTTGATAAGTGGCTCGTAAACTAACAATAAGAAGGGAGGTAATTGAGGGACAATTAACACTGTCATTGACTTGCTTTTTTGTGAGTCTCTCGTTTTTAGATGCCAAAACTTGAAAAGTTTATTCGAATATGTCAAAAAATTCGAAATATTTTTATTTTTTATAGTTAGGAACTCAATTACTAAAGGTTGCTTCAATCGCCATATATCGCATTCCCCAATCAAGCAAGAAATTAAAAAGTTGGTCCCATTTAAAATTCTTAGAAATTACAATTCGAAACTTAAAGGCTTGAAAGAACAATATATTTTAAGGAAATTATGTCATTTGGTCAGGTCCTATAATAATGAATTTGATTTAATCTGAATATTTTGCATTTTAATATCCACATTCCTCAATTTAGTAATGGCATTTAATGGGAGGATTTTAATAGATTTTAACAACGATTAGCTTTAGTTTTAGAGAACATTCCTCGGCTTTTGGTTTTGTTCGACGGGATTTCGCATGCAGAAGTACAATCATATTATGTTCTGCACTTCCTGGAATGTCTAATTTTAATAGCAGGGTTTTTCGAATAGTTTTAAGCAATTTGTACTTTTAAGTCAAACATGCAAAATTAGAGCTGGAAGTTATATTCCAGGAACTGTTTCGAAATTTCCGTGAGCATACAACTTCCAGAAGCCAAGTAATTACTAAAATCCTATTTCAAATACCATCCAGTATCGATTTTTTATTCAAAATCGATGACCCGTCTTGTAAAACGGGTGCAACGATGTCATTTATATCCGTTTACTCTCACAAGTAAGTTAAGGGACACTTTGAGGACTGATGGTTAATAAATCAAATTAGGAGGTAATCGGTAGGAATTTAAAATTCTAAACTGCTTCAAAAACCAGGAACAGAAAGAGGAGGACAAGGATAATTCCTGGAAAACTTTAAATATTTTATTTTAACTGCCGATGGTAATTACATATAAATCATATTTCACGGTTTGCAATTTTACAGTTCTCTGATTTAGAGGAATGCATGTTAGATGAGGTAATAAAAACCCTTGCCATTCGCTCAAATCATTTCAAACCACTTTTGCATTTTACTGTCAACGCTGGATATAAGCATTTTCGAGATTGTCGTCGAATTTTCAATATTATCCTTTGGGGCGCTGTGAAACAACCGTTTAAATTAAAAAAAAATCAACGACCAGGCATTCAATCACAAATATATCTAATAATATAGTAATTAAGGTTGACAAAGATGCTTAAAGAACTCCTAGAGCAATACAAATTAGTGCTATATCCTTTTAATACATGGATTTTTTATGCATTTTAATCCAATTAATTGACTTATCAATTATTAACAATAGAGTAATTGTTAACAGGTTTACTCCACATTAAATCCTTAATATCAACTTGCCCCAAACCCTCAAGGCTGGGGCACCTTGTCACCGTGTCAAAAAAGACAAATCCTGCGACATAAGATCCTCCATAACAGTGTTATGATTAATTTCGTTAAAGATTTATTACCACCGCATTGAAGCGAACTAACGTATTCTTTGTAGATGAATTAATTGGCCTTAATTTAAGCTAAAAATCAGTCTTCAATCGGAAAATTTTGATTTTATGTCGCAGGATTTATCATTTTATTTAATATGTCACCAAGACTGCCTTAAAGAGGCTCCGTATACCTAGACAAACCTCAACCTCCACCAAGTAGGATAAAATCGGGAACGGTTTTGCAATTGCCTGCAATTTGCAATCACCTCCTTGTTCCTAACTCCCAACGGGGCTACATTAATTGCATAGGATGCAGCTCGGGACTGCATTAACAATTTACAACTCAAATTCCCATCCACACATTCAGCATGGAGGAAGTACAAGCAGAGGACTAAATAGCTTCTCAAATAGGATTGCAGAACTAATCATGTTAAAACGATTTAAAGGATTTTAGGGCTTTTTAACGACTCGGAGGAAAGGGGAGTATTTTACGGGGGATTTTTTTAATTCCGATTTTAAACTGACAAAGCTCTAGCCGCTCCTTTACAACATACAACATAGGACATTAAAACATGCAAACAAAAACTACATCTCTTTGAATTGGTACTAAGGAGAGGGGAAAAAGTACGGCAAGGAGTGCATTTTTGCAACAGGGATCCGAGGGAACAAAGAGGATGGAAGCGTTTTTATCCGCCTTTTGCATTCTCCTTAATTTCGCAAGGTTGGGACGGGAAAAGTAGATGAGATTGTTGGAGTTGATGAGGTTTGTTATACTGGTGGTGGTGGTTCGTGGTGGTGGTGGTGGGTTTATTATGATTATATATTATGGGATTATAGGTATATTGTACATGGCCGTGGGTTTTTTACGAGAGTCTGTTGATCCTGGGAAGCAGGAGACCTTGAGATTTGTTCCAACCAATTCTTCACGCATACTTTACGCCATTGACCTCCAACCTACTCCGTACATTACTACCTAATTATTTGGCTGAGAAGAGATCATGGACGGAGAGGGTGGATGAGGGACTGCGATTTCCGATTTTGGAAATTGCGTGATTTTCAAGGTTTTTTTTTAATTCGGGGAAATTGAGAAATGTGTAAATGTTTAGATGTGTTGAGGAAATTGCGATTTACGATTTCGAATTTTGTGATTTCTAGGTTTTTTGGTCAAATTGAGGAAATTAAGAAATATGGAAATGAGAAGTATTTATGATTTTGACAATTTTAGTAGTCCTTAGGGTTAATATTTCTATTTCTTTAATTTCTCACGACTTTGAAGTACGCACTTGCGTACAAAAAAAGCTCTTTAGGGTCAGATTTTCATTTTTCATATAGGATACGATTTTGAGATTAAGATCGGCTTTTTGCATTTTGCATTCCATTTTTGCAGGATTTTTTTAACGCCCGTGCATATTTCATCTCAAATGTCACGAACCAATTTCTGGGATTTCTAAATTTAAAACCGGAAATAAATGCACGTTTGTAAAAATCTAGTAAAAGACAATGCGATAAAACCCGTAACCGAAAGTCCTGAACTAAATATATGTCCAATCAGCTATTACTTCTCCTAAGGGCTCTTTAACAACCCCAAGGTAGGTCATAAATGAATTGTAAAAATATTTAATTCCGCGAAATAATTGATTTGTACTTGCAGTTTGCAGGGATTTATTTCCTCCACATCATCCTTTGCATTTCCAATGGAATGAACATTTCTAAATGCAATTTACTTTTAAGAGGAGTTGTAAAATAGACCATCAAACCTTATAATAACTCTCTCCTATCCTCCTTAGTCCTTCGTTAGTTTGGAGAGGAGGTTATTAAAAAGATATAAACTCTCCGTTTATTACTATTTTACCAGGAGGTGATTTACATGAGAGAGGAGAGAAATGCTATTTTTGGATTTATTCACATCTCCTCTCATTTACCTCTTCCTTGTTTCGAAATCGCAAAATAATATTAAAGAGCTTGGACAATAAAATTTTACATTCGGGAAAAATATGGTAGTTTATTTAAAAAAAATCGTTTTTATCCGCTACCTATTTTTTAAGCAAGTTTATTTTGACATAATTGAGAACATAGTTTATCAGGAAACTCAAGCTATACGAGATGAACTGGATTGAGAGTGAATTGACACTGTTATTTCTCTGTGGATATGGCATTGCATTTAATGTGCCTCAAGTTCCATTCACAGAACAAAAGCTATGTTAAAGTAACTACACTTGCAACTACAACCTACAACTTTAGTTGTAGAAAAAAATAGTTTGTAAAACTTGTTTAGTTGTGAAGGTAGACTTGTTGCAAAAATCAAGAGCACAGCTTCACCTTTCCGACAATTCATTAACTAACTTTTACATTGTTACGGGGAACAACAATGTAGTTTCTACTGCAGTTTCTATTTCATTTGATTTTATTGCAATTTCTACTTACAATGATAGATTTACTATGCCAAATTCCAGATAGATAAGATGCAACCCGGTAAGGGAGCAGTGGTTTTAAGGGCTGGGCACTTATTTAGGGATTTGAGCCAATGATAGTAAGAAGTTATGAGTCGTGCAAATTCCATTCTGGAGCTGTGAATAATAAATTAAGTTTTTTGAATCGTATCTTTTTGCAAAATAGATTGAAATAACCAATGAATTTTGTTTTTGAACGTGAGAAATATTTTGTAAATCGATAGGAATGTACAAAACTAGGATTGTTTTCGTCGTAGTAATAGGGCGTACCTGTCTGGTCTTAAAATAGTAAGTCCTTTGGACAGGAGGCGAGGGGGCATTGGAGTACAAGTTGCAAATTTAATAAATCCCGTCAAAACAAGATAATCGGATTAGGCGGAGGAATAATGCTGCACTATCCCCGTTAAAATGCCAGGGATTGTTGAAAAACAGGACGGATTCTACAATCTCCCTGCACTTTCCGGGTTTCTCATTTACAGGGTTCCTGGTCCCGGGGATATTGGGAATCTTATGTTGTTAATGTTTGCTATTAATTCTAATTAGCACAACCTCAAAGTAACCTGCTGAAAGGAGATGATATTCGGGCGATCTCGTTTTATGTTTGCTTTAAAGTAAGGTTTTTATTAAGAAGTTTAACGGATTTACATTGATCCAAAAACTTTTAAAAATGCATGTCCATCCCAACTGTATTTTTATTCGCAAAATCGAAAATAGGCATTGAGACGACACCCTGTACGGGAGCTATTATGCGTCTTCCATGACATTGAGTCTGGGATAAAAAAATCGATAGTCTGGAAAAACAAGAATCGGGGCAATGGGTTTCGGAGTTGTTTTTCTCAAGGTTCATTCATCCTTTGGACAATTTCCCCGAATCGGAGGCACAAAGTCCTCTGGAAACCGGCTCCCGACACGGAGTCACTAATTGCTATCAAAAACAACAAAAATGTTGTTGAGGTCACTGAAAGTAATTGCAGTCCACGGTGCTACTTTCAGGACAGTTTTAGTCTCGGTCAGGAGTCAGTAGAATTAAAACGGTGTGAAAGTTCCTAAATCTGAGTGCAACTATTCCTATCGGAAGAAGCCAATGTAGTTCGGGACAATAACAAATTAATAACAATAAAAGCGGGTTGCATAAAGAGACGTTTCATAATAACACTTCGGAACCCTTACAAAAGCGCTATGCTTTTATTCATGCAATTCCAAGACTGTAAGGTGACAATAACTGCATTGTATTTATTTTATTAAATTACTGGGGCGAATTGAAACTACTCTAGGACTTTTGTTACGAATTTTGAGACCTTGAAGCCCGTTTTGCTAAAATGACATAAGTATTGATCGATAGGATTTTTTAAGTTTACTTTCTCAATCGGTCATTTTAAAGAACACCCTAACCTTACACATTTTTAATTATTTTTGTTATTGTTAATGAACCTTCGTGATCAATACCGTGAGATTTGTAATCACTCTGCTGCAATTCGCAACGAGAATCGCAATAAATTTCATGTTACCATTTACCAACCAACTCTGCAACTTTCAGCTCGAAGCCTTGCAAATCCAAACCTCTGCTCGTAATAATATTTATTACGTTACAGGATATGGTTTAAAAGCTCTCGTTTCAGGTCTACTTTATTGAGAAACAAGAACCCAACCACCCACAAAAGTCATACTGCTCTCGTTCGAAATAAAATAATAATAATATTATTCCCAAACTGTTATTCTAAAGTTTGAGTATACTCCTTACTTGTGGGATAATATAATAAGGTATACAGGAGACAGAGTTAAATAATTGCAAGGGAAAATTGCACAGAATTTATTAGATGTGAATTATTGTACATCTGGCTTGCTAGGAAACCGAACTCCAGTTTTACAGGCACACTTTCCTTTTTACGACATTTTAATGCTTTTTTAAACTAAAATAGAGCTTTTAATGAAGGTTTCTCTATTTTTATTGCTCAATATAAAAGGCCACTGCCCCGGTACATGTTTTTTGAGGTAGGGTTTGGCTTTGAAATTTCGAAATTATAAAATCCGTAAATTGTCAAGTAATTGAGTTGGAGGTTTGAAGGTTTTATTCGAGAAGAGAGGAAATTGGACGCGTTGAAGAAGAGCATAAAATTGAGTTGTAAAAATGTGCAGAAAGTTACTCTGCTGTTTTAAATAAAATGGAATATCGCGAAAAAAAATTGCGAATTTTTTATTTTTTTAAACACTCTAATGGAAACCGGAAGAATTTTGAAATTGCTAAACGATTTGGTTAAAATTAGAAATGTTTGTGAATTTTCGGGTGTAATATTCTTCTAAAAGTCTAGACTTCTTAGCAGGGTTTCCAGACAAAACAATTTTTTGCAAATTATTTACGAATTTACGACCCTCTTGGTCTGGGCCTTAGGATTGAGGATCAGTCTGGCCTTTTGTGAACATTATATATTGTCCAAGGGCTCTCCTCGAAATCCGAACAAATGACGAAATTAAAGGAGGCAAAGACTTGTCGTAAATGTATTCAACAGTTTTTTTGTGAGCTCTTACCTTTCATAACGGATAGAAGGCGAAGATGTCTTTCGGGACCGGGTTTTTTGAGACAATAATTAGCATTTTTGGGTTTTTTAGTTGTTTGGTTAGGTTGGAATAATCAAGAGAGTTATCAATTGAATCGTCATATGGACTGCTATCAGAACATTATTATAATTTATTAAAAACTAGCTAAAACACGTTCAACTTCAATGCCCCTAAATACAAAATGTTCAGAAACAACCCCGGGTAACTCACACCCTGGTGTCTCAAATCATACCAGTGTCAGTTAGTTATAAAACTTACAATTAGTGTACAAGTAACCCCTAGCCATATTGCAATAAAAGTACCAGACAACTACAATGAATGCCTTATAGACTTAATTCCATTTCTCTGCACTTTTACAGCCTCTTTCTCGCCTGGCTCATTCTAGTCATAAAATAGATATATTGAGGCATTGTGCGAATTCCCTTTCAAGTACACATGGTTATATTATTCTTATTATTTATTTTATTACAATAAATATTTATTGGCATAAAGTAGGGCTGGTCGGAGTCAAAGAAGGTTCCTGGGAAGCAGTTGATGCAAAAGAACCATTTCTTGACCATTTTTTACAAAGTCCAGTTTCCTCTGGCTAGACACTTATTGTGAGACACGCCAAGTCGGCATCGGCAGATGCAACTTTTCCGCAATTCTGTCTCAATATTTTTATACTTGATTAACAAAGGAGAGTTATTAGTTAGGAATTGGGATTCCAAGTTTTTTGAGGTGCGGAGGGTTCGTCTTGATTCTGGTCACTTTTCTGAGGTCGAACCAATTCCATGAAATTCGTCTCGATTTTTTGCCACGTTTTTCCGAGGTTCCTGCAATTTTTGTGACTTGGATAGCTATTACAGATCATTTAGTTATTACTCATTTTAAATAAGGCCCCAATTTATTAGATTTATGCCCTTAAACTGCCCCTTCATGAATTTGCCCCAAGTATTATGAAAAATGGCCCATATCCGATCTCTGTTTTTTGTTCAGGAAAAATCCAGTTGCTCAACAATAACCTGTTAAATCTGGGTTTTCTATTTCGGTTCAAAGAAGACTGACATACATATATATTTACATTGCTTATTCTCAAGTCCTGCTTCTTGGTATTAATGTCCTAAAGAAGGATAAGAAATATCGAAAAAATGTGAAGGATGAATTTGAGCTGAAAAGTGAAAGAAATTCGAGACATTCTTTGAGAAACGTTGAGAGGATTTATCTGAATTCTGACGCTTAAATGGACTTTGAATTCTTGACCTCCAACTTGGACACATTCTTACATTTTTACACGAAATCCATCTTTTGAAAGGATCAAATAATCCCCTTACTTCCAATTCTACGTTTTTTTTCTTTACTTGCAATCCAATCATATAAGCCGTATTACAATAATAGTGGCATAATAGTAATATAATGTGAGAATGGATTTGTAATCTAATCCTAGGAGGATTTACTGCCCCTCAGATTAAGCTCCGAGTTCTGATGCCGTGTTTTTAGAGGTATTTTTAATTTTCAATGTCACTCAAAATGTTACGTTTCAACTGTCGTGAAAACAGTGAAAAAACAAATTTTAAAACCAATATTACACTTGGTAATAATATAATTGTATCACACACTATTAATATTTGCTGGTATGAAATTCTAATCAGGACGGAATAAAAATCCTGAGACATGTAAAAATTAAAATTTGAAGCATTTTAAATTTCGCAATACCAAATTAAATTTTACAATTTATTAAATCAAGCCAGCTCTTCAAAAATCCTAAATTCAAAACCGTCGAAAGGTACTATTCTAGCTCTTCGGCAAAAATGTCAATCACAATCTACGTTACGGCCTAGTAAGACGCTAGTTTTTCTTTGACACTTCACCGAAAACGATATAAAAGTGGATTCAGACAGAACCCTGTTGGGTTTTTAATTTTAACTTCCAAGTCAAGAAAGAGACAGTGAAAAATGGAGTAGTTTTAAAACTTTAAAACCCGAGTCCTTGTTCAGTTCGGTTGGGGGCCGATGATGATGAAGAAGAGCAGGTAATTTCAGTGAACATAAAACTGAATTGCCGCGTTTTGGCTCTTTAGTTAAAATATGAGATTTCGAATCCTCCGAAAAGGGAGGAACAATAGGCGAGGGCACTTAAGAACAAAGGGACGAGGACTCCTTTGTCGAATTTCGAACAATGGGTCTTTTCAAAAATAAAATAAAAGGTCTGGCGGATTTCAATTCTTTAAATCCTCAAAGGGGACACCTTCCTTAAATAAGAGTAAAACCTAAAGAAACTTTGCAGTTCGAATCAACAATGGTCAGTTTCATTAAGAAAAACCGGTACTCTAAAGGTTAAACGTAATGGTGGCATTGTTAGCATCTACAGTTGGTGTAGTTGGTGAGTTACGATTTCTACGAGAAAGCAAAGTTCCCGAGATTTCATTCTGAAAATTAAAATGACACAATAAGAAATTAAGCTCTTAATTTTTCATTATTTTTAAAGAATTTGGGATGCAAAATGAAGGATTTGTAGAATGTGGTGTAAAATAAGCCGTTTGTGGGTGTCAAATTTCGCCAAGACTTTTGAATGTGATCCAGGACCGTCTGATATTTTTATTTTGCTCGGGGATCATGAACGATTGGAATTTCATGAAATTTCATGAAATTTCATCGACCAACCTTATTCAATCGTTTCATAAAAAACCTTGATGTCTCAGAAAAAGCCATAAATTCAGCAGTTTTTGTTCTCATTATTGCCAACCCGTCCTTGTACTATAAAAATATCTCCCCGATCAGCTACCTCTTCTGTCTCTACCTTAATCAATTTGTTTATGTTTCTCGTCTGGAGGTTGTGTAATATTAAAAATCCCGACTTGGTTCTTTCTTCTTGTCTCTGATCTTGGTATTCCTCTCTCAATTAATTATACATTTGGACGAGAGGGCATTTCTTTAATAACAACAAGGTTAATGAAGTTCTTGTTTTGACTGGGCCGAAGATGTCTGAAGCTCGACCTACTTTCGTCTACAATTGTCCAACTCCTACTCTGAACTTATACTTAAATCTTAAATGTCAGTCAGGAAATTCAGTAAGGGATTCCGGAATTCGGATTAAAATCCGACGTAGGATTATTGCGCAACAAGTGGGCCCTTGATAGATTTCTAACGGAGTTTAAGAACGGGCTCTTAATTAGATGACGAAGTTTGCTCAAGTTGTTGAAGTTGAAGGTTTCAAAGGGCTGTTCATCAAGAATTACATAGAGTTTATGGCCCTATCTTGTCAATGCTACTGTTTGTCGTAAGACTAATGTTAAAATTTTGACTAGCTCTTAATTTTATTAATACTTAATAGGATTATTTATAATTAGCCCCCCTTGAGGACGGAAGTGTATTTTGTCGAGTCTGGGATTATTTGCAGAGGATTGGAGGAAACCGAATTTCCATTTTCCTCCTAATCTCGTCATTAGACGGATATTCAATGTTTTCCTCGTGATTACTAAATTACGCAAGCCTTCTATTCTGGTTTCTTTAATTAAAATACGGGATATTTGCATAATGCAGTCTGGGAAATCAAGTACGTCTGGAAGTCTGGATATGACAACCTTTCGGGTATTTCCCCTATAACTTTTTTAAGCTTAAACAATTTCCAATGGGTAAAAATCAGGTTGACATTAATTTTATTACTCCTTGCAAGGGATTTCCTTAACACTCGTAAAACCATATTGTATAATCATGTCTCTAGAAAATCGAAGGATAATCCTTATCACATAGCCCCTAATCAGTTCATTACCCGAAACAGTAAACAGCTGCCCATATATACAGGGTGTTCCATTTAAAAGTCCTAACTTCCAAGAAAAATCGTCCTAGTAATGGATATGATACATTGGCGGTCATTTGTGATTTACGTCAATGCCCGCTACTAAATACGATTTTTTTTTTAGAAATCGGGGACTGCTACTGTTTACTGGAACACCCCGTATATATATAAATGATGACGGGCAGAACCTAATCGTAAAACCACATCCAGACAGACATACAAAAGAGCATAAAGAATATTGCTGAACTTGGAGTTTAAAAAATGAAATAAATTGTCGAAGGTCAGTCGATGAACTTTCTTATCGACAGATAAAAGAGCGGATGAGACGAGCGGAAGTTTGGCTTCTTGGGAGTCCTGTCCTCGAACAGACTAAATTGATTAAGAAATTGTGTCGAAATGCAAAGGACTAAATCGGCTCTGCCCTACAAAACTACGAAACTACAATCTACAAACTACAAATGAGTCATAAATAATGATAATAATAGGATGTTGGGGCGAGAGGGTCAGTTTGGTCAATTGTCGAATTGTCACCCTTGATTTGTTGGGCTCAAGACAGCGTCAAACTGTCAGAGAGCAAGTCGGGATTCTTGTTCAACAATGGGTGAGAACGTCAGTTGAGACTCCTCATTCTTGATCATGTAATAAATGACTGTTGATCAGTTCCTTTTGGAAATATCATTTGTGAATGAGTTGAGGAATATAATAGAAATGGATCCTGTTGTTGACTTGAATTCTTTTAGTTCTGCATTATATTATGCTTCCATTCATTGACAATTGACATCATCTTAGAGACTTGCCTTGGTCAAATAAATCTTGGGCATCTTGGCACAAGAATAGGGCAAGGATGAAGGAGGTCAGTTATTTCGACTGCACAGGGTTCCTAGGGTTAAAGAGACCGAGTTTTTTGGTGGAACTGGCAATTGCAAAGGGGTTTAAAACCAGACTATTACCACATTTTAATGCTCTTATAAAATATTTCTAATCATTTAAAATGCAAAATAATATGGGGAATTTGAGTCGAATCCGATTGTAAAATTTCATACCACAATCGTTAAAAAATGACAAAATTTCCGGGTATAGTAAGATTATTAAATGCAGAGGATTAGGGTTCATAAATATGATCAAGAATCTTTAGGAGATGTAACCAAAATAAATATAAGTGACCCAAAGGAGCGGGAAGGGCCCGGTCTGTGTGGAACCATGCAGTGATTTAGAAGTTGCAGGGCCCTTAAGAAATTATGGAGTTGTTGGTTGTAGACTTATTCTTGAATTGAAGGATGATTCATTCAGAAAAGTGCATCTTCTCGAATTCAGAAATAAAAAACCCGTTGGTTTTGTAAAGATGAGTTCAGGTGTTTCGTTCATCCGGTCCTTTCAATTTCAACAATCCCATTCACAAGTTATTTTGTTTTTTATTGAAGAGTTCTCCATGATTGTTTATTGAGTTTTTTTTAAACAACCTTGCTTTACAATTAGTTAAACTTGAACGAGTACTATACTCCTTTAATTATTACATGGGGAATTTTCAGAACCGTAAAGACAGTAAACGTAAATGCTGCAAAATTAATTGGGGTCAAAATTTGGAACTTAAAAATTCATACAGATAATGCATGATAACCGGGATTTTTATCACAACTCACCGAAAAATGCAGATAGGCGGTACTTCAACCCATCGTATATTTGCCTATAGAGTTTAGTGTAGTTATCCGTGAAAATAAATCAGCGACAATATGAATGCAAAGAAATGGTTAGTGAATCAGTATATATATTCACTGTCTGGTATGGAAACTATCTGATTTATAATAAATGAATGTGCATAAAATTACAATGCAAATGGCAATGAAACTATAAATAAAAACAATAGTTTTAGCAAGAAATGTCAATTTTAACAGCAATACGTTATCCAACAGGACAAATATGGAATCGTGACTATACTATAAATCCAAATAAATAAACTAACACAGTATTATGAGCATAATAGCACTATTTAAACAAATTTGTAACTGTGTTTGGTTGGTTTTTGAAAACATCTCTATAAAACAGTGAAAGTTAGACTTGAGTCAGAATTTGTGAAAATGATTCAAAAAATGCTTTCCTTTAAAGAATCGGCTTTGAAACTAAAAAAACGATTTGGCTAAATTACCAACATCTTCGTTATATTATGTTCTAATAAAATCTTCAGTTATTCCCCAAATTCTTTATTTAATTGATTTGAGGGACTTTTAATGGAGATTATTGAAATGGCGATTCAAGTGGGAAGATCGGAGGAACGTCTGGGGGCAATTTGGACAGCGAAGTGATCCACGTCCTTGATGCTTTCTGGTCATGTGATAATTGAAATGCCCCTTCGTAATGAACTCCTTTCCGCAGATTTGACATCGGAGTTCGAATTCCTTGAGATGTGTTTTCATATGTTGATTCATAAGCCAAGTGGCTGAGAAGTTCTTGTGACAAAAATAGCATTGGAGTCCAGAATCCGCGGTATGTATTTTCGAATGCAGATTCCTTGATTTTGGATTTTGAAAATATTTCTCACATTTTGTGCATTTGAACTCCTTCTTGATCGAATGCGAGTGGCTATGAATCTCAAGGTGCGATTTACAAGGGAACTTTGCGGTGCAGTTGGGAAAATTGCATTTGAATTTCCAGGAGTCGCGGAGTTTGTTCTTCGTTTCCTCATCTCCATGTCGACTCAAAATGTGACGATTCAAATTCTGTTTTCTTGCGAATTGTTTCTGGCATTCCTGACATTCGAATTGTTTGATGTTCTTGTGCATATTCATAATTACTACCCTTTGAGCCGAATTTCTTGTCACAAACTGTCCAGGTGAAAGGTTCCATTTCTACTGGAGAGGTTTCTCTGTCTGGTCTCGTCTGCTCCGTCAATCTCTGCTTTAACTGCAACACGGATAATTGGAATAATATAATTTAGAATTAAAATTGGCAGATGGATTGCAGAGCATTTGGACACCAAGAGAATAATGAATTGAATTGGGGATTAAAGTAATATCTGTAATCTACCTGTACGTCGGATGTAAAGTCAATTTTTCGTACTCGCTCTGATTCGTTTGTGTTTTAATACTCAATACAACGCAAAATACAAGTTCGCAATGGATGCTGGAAATGAGTAATAATTGACTGAAGGAACGTATATTGTTCGTATTATATCCAAAACATTTGGACAATCTTGGAAGTCTTGAGTTGGAGGAAAGAGATTTGGAACTAATGTCAAAATATATTCGAAAGCAATTAAAAAGGCAACTAATTGGGTTTTGGAGGAGTTTCTTCAAATATTTCAGGCAAGCATTCAAGGATTGTATTTTATGGACAGTTGTCTTTTATCTACAATTTATTAAAAATTAGGAAAGGTAGGTGGTCAGTTGAAAAAGTTCAAACTTAATCCGCATCTGAAACTATAAGATAAAGGTTGAAAAGGTATTTATTTTAACTTTTAATTTATCATCATTGAGATTGTCCCAAAAGACAGGAGTTTGGTTAACCTTTCAAAAGCTCAAATCTTATAATGAGATTAGAGTGATTTTGTTTTAAATATTGAATATAAGTTAGTGACTGTTTTGAATTTTAAATGTCATTATTTGACTACTGTAATTATTATTACTTTTAGTTAGCTGAACATAGGACTTAAGATTAGTGTTCTTAACATTGTGTAGTTATTTTCAAATAATAATTATAAGAAATTATGGACTTGTTGGTTGTAGACTTATTCTTCAATTGAAGGATGATTCATTCAGAAAATGCATCTTCTCAAATTCAGAAATAAAAAACCCTTTGGTTTTGTAAAGATGAGTTCAGGTGTTTGGTTCATCCGGTCCTTTCAATTTAAACAATCCCATTCACAACTTATTTTGTTTTTTATTGAAGGCTTCTCTAGATTTTTTATTGAGGTTTGGTTAAAGAACCTTGTTTTAGTTTAACTTGAACGAGTACAAATATAAATAAACTTTAAATATCACAGGACATTTTTCGAACCGTAAGGATACTAAACGTAAATGCTGTAAAATTAATTGGGATCAAAATTTCGAACTTATATTAAAAACTCATTACGAGTCACGTTTTATAACCGAGATTCTTATCACAACTCCCCGGAAAAATGCAGATCAGCGCAACTTCAACTACTTCAATTCGTCGTATATTTGTCTTATAGAGTTTATTGTATTCATACGTGAAAATAAATCAGGGACAATATAAATGCAAAGAAATTGTCAGTAGTAAAATTTGACTTGATGAAACAAATATTATATATTCACACTCTGGTTTTGAAAGACTATGATTTATTATAAATTAATGTGCTTAAAATTACAATGCAAATGACAATAAAACTATAAATAAAAACAATATTTTTAGCAAGTAATGTCAATTTTAACAGCTATAATGGATTCATGCATATACTATAAATCTAAATAAATAAACTAACATACTATTATCCTATTAAAAAACCAATTTCTAATTGGTTTTTTCAAACATCTATAAAACAGTCAAAGTTAGACTTGAGTCAGAATTTGTGGAAATCAGTTAAAAATGATGAGTTCGTCGCTTTGCTTCAAAGCATCGACTTTGAAACTAAAAAACGATTCGGCTAAATTACAAACATCTTGGTTATAGTCCTAATAAAATCTTCAGTTATTCCCCACATTCTTTAAATGTAATTGATATGAGGGAATTTTAATGGAGACCATTGAAATGGTGATTCAAATGGGAAGATCGGAGGAACGTCTTGGGGCAATTTGGACAGCGAAGTGATCCAGGTCCTTGGTGCTTTCTGGTCATGTGAGAATTTAAATTCTGCATCGTAATGAACTCCTTTCCGCAGATTTGACATCGGAGTTCGAATTCCTTGAGATGTGTTTTCATATGTTGATTCATAAGCCAAGTGGCTGAGAAGTTCTTGTGACAAAAATAGCATTGGAGTCCAGAATCCGCGGTATGTATTTTCGAATGCAGATTCCTTGATTTTGGATTTTGAAAATATTTCTCACATTTTGTGCATTTGAACTCCTTCTTGATCGAATGCGAGTGGCTATGAATCTCAAGGTGCGATTTACAAGGGAACTTTGCGGTGCAGTTGGGAAAATTGCATTTGAATTTCCAGGAGTCGCGGAGTTTGTTCTTCGTTTCCTCATCTCCATGTCGACTCAAAATGTGACGATTCAAATTCTGTTTTCTTGCGAATTGTTTCTGGCATTCCTGACATTCGAATTGTTTGATGTTCTTGTGCATATTCATATGAGCCTCGTACTTACTTCTTTGGAAGAATACTTGGAGACACGGTCTGCATTCTGCATGGAAAATGTTGAGGGACTGCAGTTCTGTCCGGTTCATGTGTGTGTACTCGTGAGATTTGCTGTCCCCCTTCTGCTTGAAAGGACGCTGACAAATTGTGCAAGGGAATGTTAGGTCGGAATGAAGGTTCATGTGACGTTTAAGATAAGCTATTCTGGTGACTGTCTTGTCACAAACTTTGCAGGTGAAAGGTTCCATTTCTACTGGAGAGGTTTCTCTATCGGTCTCGTCTGCTCCGTCAATCTCTGCTTAGACTGAAGCAAGGATGCCTTGGATAAGATAATTTACAATTAAAATTAAAATATGGGTTGCCATACATTTGGATACAAAGACAATGAATTGTGGCAATTGAGATCTGTAATGATCAGTAATTTACCTGTTCGTCGGATGGAAATTCGATTTTTTATCCTCGCTGTGATTCGTTTATCTTTTGATATTCAATCTAATGAAACAAATGCAAGCAGGCAATGGGAACTGGAAATGAGTAATAATTGACTGAAGGGACTTATTGTTAGAGGCCAGAATATTTAGTCAATCTTGGAAGTCTTGACTTGGAGGAAAGAGATTTGGAACTGATGTCGAAATGTATTAGAAAGCAATTAAAAGGCAACTAATTGGGTTTTGGAGGAGTTTCTTAAAATATTTCAGGCAAGCTTTCGAGGATTTTATTTTATGGAGGATTGTCTTTTATCTACAATTTATTAAAAATTAGGAGAGGTATGTGGTCAGTTGAAATAGTTGAAACTTAATCTGCATCTGAAACTATAAGATAAAGGTTGAAAAGGTATTATTTTAACTTCCAATTTATTTATCGTTGAGATTGTCCCAAAAGACAGGAGTTTTGTGAACCTTTTAAAAGCTCAAATCTAATTATGAGAATAGACTCATCTGGTTTTAAATATTGAAAATAAGTTAGTGACAGGGGGGATACTGTTTTGAATTTCAAATGACATTATTTGACTACTGTAATTATTATTACTTTTAGTTAGCTGCCCATCGGACTTAAGATTAGTGTTCTTAAAATCGCGTAGTTATCTTCAAATAATACTACTAATTATTGGTGTGTTTAAGTTTTTTAAAGATTAGAATGCCAGTGAATAAAATTGATGCAATCCCGGGCCTCCAATTCCTATCCTTCTGTTGATTCACATCTTTTCAGGCGAAGCATTGTCAGTTATTAATTTAATTATTTCATGGAACCCATAACGAGGCATGTGCCAATCTGGATTCCACCAACAAACAAGCTATTACAAGAGTAACGCTGTCTAAACATTAGGAGTTGCTTGGAAATTCTTCGAATCATAAAATGACAGCAATAAAAACATCAACAACTCGATTTCTTGATTATCTTCCCATTTCCAGTTACAAGCAATTATGGCTCGACAGCCTTGATTGTCCAACATCTCATTTGATATGACATTCCCCTTTAAATATATGGAACTTGAAGTGATGAAAAATGGCAAATGATTTAAAGTAACGTTTGATGGATGTTTTGTGGCTGTAAAATGATATGATATTTCCTTTCTTTCAAGAAAATGACGAGATAAGATTGGGAAGAATCTCATAAACTGAGGATCTGATACTTCAATATTAGTTTATAAACAAACAACAACAACTTCAGGAATGGTAAATGAGCAGAAAAACAGTTCATGGAAATCCCGTTCCGAAAAATAGAAACAAAATTAAATAGACATAATTATCCCCGCTTCTGATCAACTAGGAAAAGTAACGTTTATAAAAGGGTCAGGGTGTCTGGAAAAAAATCCCTAGTTCATCAGATGTAGTATTAAATAAACCGTTGCAAACGCACGTAAGGAAGGGGTGAAACTGCACGACAAACCGTCAAAACGCACTTGCGCCATATTGCGCGGTCACACCCCCTGGTGCTAATGGATGTAAACGTGAGTAATTGCCGTATCCGAACAAACTCTTCGTTGCTGGATACGGATAGGAGTCAACTTTTTGGAAATTTACATTTTGGGGATTCAGGGGGTGTGACCAAAGTTTTAAAAATATATTCCACTTATGCCCAAGAAAATGCTGGTTTGATATTCGAAAACCGTTTTTGAAAAACTGCAACCGTTCAATAGTTAGAGCGCAAACGGACAGACAGACAGACAGACAGACAGACAGACAGACAGACAAGGTCTTCCCATTAAGGGGTTTCACCCCTTAATTACGTAGGTATTATTAAATTGTTATTATACCGGGTGTCTTTTCCTTTCCAGGTGTAGACAACTTCAACTTATCAACTATTAAAGTTGCATACACTTACAAAAGCAAAAGACACCCCGTATAACCTACCACATAGTCAAGGAGGGGAGTTAAAAGAGCTAAAAAAAATTAAATAAGAACTGCGAAAAAATAAAACACGATTTTAACCCGTTTTTGGTTGATCTCAAAGAGCCTTCCATGCTAACAGTTTTTATTGCAGATGCAGAATTAATCACAGCTTCATTTAAAGGAGGACGCGACGCGGAGGAAGTCTTGAGGCCTCAGCGAGAATGGGGGTTTCTCCGTCTGCCTCCTCCCCTTCTAAGGAGAAACCCTCCTTCTTCCACGGGCCTCAGGCGATTAAAACGGAGGCGAGCCGAGCGCTCCAAGCCACTACTTCTCATCTTATACAACTTCCTATATTCTCCACCCTTAGGCCATTTTAATAAAAAAAACATTTCAATTTTTTAAACCCTAATTTTATTTCCGATTTTTTGACACCACTCCAACCATGCCACGATTAGATCGGAGTTAAATATGAAAAAATATTCAATTGCTGGATGAAATGCGAGCTTCTAGGGCTTCTAGGGAACAAAAAAATGGTCTCAAGAAACCCCAAAACGCTAAATTAGATATTATATTTGTATAAATTTACCATTGACCTATATTATTATTAACATCACGAATCACGATAATATGTTATTATAAATATGAGTTCAAACTTCAAAGCTCATCTTCCAGTCCTCCGAAATACTTTTACAATGATTACATTCCCATCAAATAGAATATAAAAATATGCTTTATATCTATTGAATACACAAGGGAGTTGTAAATGTTCCGATATCCATTTATTATTATTTTTATTTTTATTACTGCTAGTATTTATGATTATTATTTGGGCTTGAACTGCAGACTTTTCCATGCTTTTATGAAGCTATGAAAATTTTATAACTGAAACCGTGAAAACATTGATAAATGAAATAGGGGAACGGGAAATATTGATTGATTTCCTACTTTTTATTGCTCAGTAATTCTGTGCTTTATAACTTGTATATTTTTACTCAAGATGCACTTGGATGAGGATTTAAGGATGTCAGTTTTCGGGTTATGGAGGGCCATAAATCATCGTTTAAAAAAATGTGTCGAACTTCAAAATTAAAGAATTCAATTGCTTCGATCCCTAGTAGATAGTATAGCGAATTTTTTTGTGTTTAATTTTTCTTTCGTAAATAAAATTTTGCACTTTGAAAATTCGTATACCCTCCACCGTATCTTGTAAAAGAATTTTATTTTGGTTGTTGGGAGTGAAAAATTGCACAATTTTTTTCTAAAATATCGGGAGAGGAGAGTAAATAAAAATTAGGTTTATTGGCTTTGCTCTAATATTGTGTGGAGGTGTAATTGTTGAGGAAGTCGGTCTCTCTGTCCCACCATTTGATGAGCAATAAAATTGACAGCTTTTTGAATCGACACTCGAAACGGCAAAAGGTTTTCAAACACAACAGCACTTTTCAATCCCTTTTATCTTTTTCCAATTCCACACTTTCACAATTTACGGGTTTACGATCCAGGAAGCAGGAGAAACTGTTTTTTTTTATTACGGCAGAATCAAGGGTTGTTCACAGAAACAAGACTCTTAAAATTCTTAATAACTAACGCGGATTTCCTTAAAGTCTCTTTGATAGTTGACTCTCCGGGTAAAACCCATTTTGACTATATGTATTTCAGGATTTTTATTCCATTGCTTTGAACATGGAGCTGGCAATAAAAGGACGAAAAGAGTTTCGATGATAGGCGATGCTTAATTATTGTGCAAAAAATCAGGGATTACTCATTTTCGTTTTGAGGAACAACGTATTTTTTTAAATTTTATAATCAATTTATTCTGATTGTTCCGTCGAAATATAAAAGAATAATTAATATATATATAAACATCTAAAATAAAAACTGGCCTTTTTAGCAGATAAGCAATATTTATACCAATTAAGAATTACGGTTATTACTTTTAAACGAGTTTTTTATTTCATTATACATGGCATGTGTTTAATATTTCCAATACTGTTTGAATTTTATTACCTTTTAACTCATCTTTTATTTTTTTAAACATATTTAGGTTTAAAATTTAATTTAATTTCATTTAGTGCCGTCAACATGATATGAGATTAAATCAGCCAATTTTCAAAACTAAAAAACGTGTTCTATGAACTCTTCGTATTTATGACTGGAATCGTAATGGTAGTTGTACACACTAAAAATACAAGAAACAACTGCTTCCCGTTAAATTGGAAATTGGAGCAGGTTGTAGGATAGAGAAAATATTAAAATCGGAGGTGGTCCTTTTGCAGTACCAGACAAATTTTTATGTCCCATGTCCCATCATACTTAAAAAGTGGACAAATAGTTGAAGCAAGAAGCAGTTCCAATTTGTCCAAATTTATTTGCTCCAGTTCCAGTTCGTCAATGCTACTCCATTATTATTTCCTGGCTGGTTGAGTCACTATTTCTGAGAAGGATTCCATAAAATTTAGTTCATAATCAATTCATTTTTAAGATGCTCATTACGATGGAAATTTAAGAGTAGTAAAAGTTGCCAAATTTTAATTTAAACTATATTTATCCATCGAACCCCATTTAAGCACTTTGCTTTAATATTTAAAACAAAACTGACAGTATTAACATTTGTTTGATGTGTGAATTAACTAGGAATTAAGCAACTCTGGTTTGATGGACTTAAAAATAAAGTTTGCCATTAAAACTTGACCTGATTCAACAGTAAATGCTCATTCATTCAGCAATATTACACCTTATTCCACTCCCTGTACTACACTCTATGTACTTGTTTCAAGAGCTACTGCATGTAACTAACATGCAGTATCGAAATCCGAGATAAGAGATACGAGCTTTTGAAGTTGCTATTTATACTTAACGCTTATCCATTTAACAGAGTTATCGGAACTGGAATAACAAGGGCCTCTGTGGCGCAATTGGTTAGCGCGTTCGGCTGTTAACCGAAAGGCTGTTAGTTCGAGTCTAACCAGGGGCGGATTTTTTTGCCCCTCCCACTTTTGAATTTTAAGAAAATAAAATAAATAAGAAATTCGAAACCCAGAATTTATTTTAATCGATAAATGATATAAAGCACTTCACGACTGAAACAGACCTTTAATTTTCCATTTCTCGACTATTTTGACCTTGGGAACTTTATGTGATTTCATGTTAAATTTTTTTGCACGAAATTTCACCACATATCCCTGTACTGTGTGTGATTTAAAAAAAAAACCTTTGCAATTTTTTTTCCCGGGATTAAAGAGAAATAGATGAAGTTATAGGGATAGGTTTATTCATTCAAATAAAAATATTTTTAAATTACTATCCGGATAAAACCATATGGAATTGCATATACGGAAGTGACCTCCAGCAGTCCAAAGTTCATCGGCAAAAGTTTAACCCGAAAAACTCTCAAATTAGGGTTTTTACATATTTATCTAATTCTTTCATTCAATTTCTACTTCAAAAGCCACTCTTCCGGTTTTTATTCCAGTTCCAGCTAGCTTTTAAATGCTACAGTAATCACCGTTGAAAGGAAAACCTATTTCTCGGAGCAAAGCTGCTAAAATACCAACTTAAAGTTATGATTTAAAACCCCGTAATGTTTGCCCGTGTGTTGAATCCTTAGTACTGTTGGACTGTTTAATATGAACGCCAAGGGGTGGGGAGTTATTCCGGGAAGAATTTTATGGGGAACTTATATCAATAGTATTGCAGAGCTCAATAAAACTGAGAAACGAGTTTTTTTGTCAAAACGAACCGAATTTGCAGTTTTTAAAATGCGCAAACGAAGCTAAAATCCATAGATTCCACTGTATTATTAAATCCTTTCAACAAACATTGTCTTTTTAAAAGGAGAGAATATTTTACTATCGATTTCTTCCGCTACAATACCCCATTTTTTTAAATTCAGTTTCTATCGTAGAATATGATAAGTTCAGAGGTTAAGAATATGAGGGCTGAGCATTTTTTTGCATATTTCGTCAAGGTAGATTCATGTGCAAATATCATTATGAACCCGGAAGTTTGAAGTTCAGAGTCACTTATCCACAATCCATATGGAATTTATTCGTTTCGGCTCCGAGAATCCATCCCGATATGAATATATTCCGGAACTATTTTAGAGGACCGTGGAGCAACTGAAGCCGAAATGTTTTTATTCCAGTTCTACCATCCAAAATTATTAATTAGATTTTGCAATTTCAGGATTTGCTCTTTCATCTTTGTAGGTAAGTTGGTGGAATGCATGGATTTCCTCTAAATTCCTCGTGTACTTAAATTGAGCGGTTTAAATAAGCTATTTTTTTTATATAAAAGCACGGAAAATCCGGCATCTAACTTGGAAATCCAGTTGCAATTAGATCTTATCTTAAACTACATAAAGTTAGAAACGGTTTTATCCCATGCAATGCCACCCAGAAGTTCCCACAGTCCATTATCTTTAATTCATCTTTAAACTTTAACAAAGTGATAAATGAAGGCTACGACGGATAAGATAACAGAATCCTCCTGATAACATACTCTCCTCTAAAGGACTCCATTTTTAAGAGATTTTAAGAGAAATCTGACATTTGACCCCAAACATTTGCTCGAAAGATACAAAGGTTAATGCAAACTTTACCAATCGCTTGTCTGACAATTTTCTGAGTCACTCAGAACGTTAAAAAAAATGGGGCTATGCGAGTCATGTTAACTTAAAGGAAATGCTTTATTCGACTAGATATTTTTCTTCTGGGAATCCATCTGAACAAGAGTCAGAACTGACAGGTCAATGTCAAAGCATTTTACATTTGAAAAGTTTTTTTTTCTCTGAGTTTATTTCTTTTTGAGACCTTTTAATGGCTTTTTGTTGAGACTTATTGAGACTTTGAGACTGGGATAGATTCCACTGTTTTTTCTGGATGTAACTTGCAGAGGGAGAGGGATTTTGTAGATGACTTTAAATGATCAGTTTGAATAAGTTAGAATAAGTTACTGAATCAGAGTACCCCGGCAGATAATAATAATAGTAATAGTTCAGTTTTTGAGGTCATAAATATTTAATAGGCTCAGTCCACATTTGAAAGGGTAATGAAGATGCACATTAGAGGAGCTCGGAAATCTCGGTCTCTTTGCTCTTTGACTCTGTTTTCTAGGCCATTATGGGGCAAGTTGACTCGGTTGCAACTGCACTGCGAAATAGAGTGTAATTAGTTTATAGGACGATTATTGTAGGGATTGGGACATTGTTATTTTGAGGTAAAAATGGCAGTTGGATAAATTAATAATATTAATAACATAATAGCTACGAATCTGATTTACTCAAATTCAACTTAAAATGTAGCTTTTTGTCGACAAAAGACTGTTTCAAATTCGACGATTTTGTAAAGAGGTCGCACTGTATCCCGATTTCAAACTTATTTTCTCAGAAATCTCTAACTAACTAGTTTCCGAGTCAAAAATGAGTCAAGAACAGAGGCAGACATGGATTAATAAATAAAAGAAGAGGGCAATAATGATGATCTTATGAAACTCCCTAGCTCCTGCAGAAGAACATAACAATAATCGTAAACATAAAAAGGACTCTCTTTGAGAAAGGAAATGTAATTTGTAGAGTTAGACAAGTTGAGTTTAAATTTAAATTATGCACAACTCCTCACTCTCCAATGGACAACTTTGGTTCCGTATTAATGAAGTGTGAAACTGGAACTGAAACTCTATTCTTATTTTAAACAATATCATTTTCTCATCTCGAAATCAACTGAATTAACTCCAGCTTTCTTGCACGATTCTTCTAATCAAGTACACGGTTCGAATCGGCAATGGTTAAGTCTATTTTCTGAGATTTTATCCGGCAGGGTGGGGAGTTATTTCGCGGAGTTTAATATTTGCTGAAAAAGTTTAAAAAAATATAGACAAAACATGGATTTTTGGGTGTCTGGCTATTTCACGCCGCATTTTTTACCCCTGTCATTTTTACCCCCGGAGGTTTTTACCCCGGCTTTTGAGCCGTGTCTGGTTAATGACATGACCTCCCGGGTCAATTAACAGTAATTAAACTAGTATCTTTCAATAGTATAGATCTTAATTTTTTAAAAACAAAACGTCGCCTTAGTAGTAATCTGAAGAGCAAGGAGCAAGTTATTTTAACCACTTCTCTGAAAGAAATGGTCGATTTATTTAGGGGCCGAGGGTCAAAAATATTTTTTAATTGCCCTTTAAAAAAAATAATTCCCATCAATTTCGTTACAGAAACGGTGTCAAAAAGCTTGCACTTGAGACCAGACGACGACATCCGTCAGATCAGAAGAGGATCAGAACTGAATTGAAAAATTATTATTTTTCAAAGAGTAAAGTGGATGAGTCATCAATAGATCAATAAGTGTCGCCAATTACCCAGCCCTCTTCTCCAGACATCTCTCTTTGTAGTTAATCATCAAGATCGTTTAATTTCAATTGAGGCAATTAAAAGCAGTGGATAACATAACTCGAGACGACGAGGAGGCAGTTGTTGAACAGGGCTTAATAAAATGAATAAAAATAAAATGAATCAATCAATAGTTGGGCACGTGTCCCATAACATAATGTTCAGCCTCCATAGTCCCCTTGCAAGTATTTTTTTAGGTTTTCGGGATTACACAATCATGAAAGTAGGGAACCTCTGATTAAGCCTTATTGAAAAATTAGATTATTAAAAAATGAACAAGTTGCTTAACCGAAACTGGGGGGAGTTAGCTCTTCAACAACTTTCGGTTTCATTTATTTTAGGGACGTAAAGTTTTTTTAAGTGTTACAGGGTGCGACGAACCCAGGCCGGTTTAAAACTGTTTTTAGTTTTAAAATAATCTAGCGAATCCGGTATGTTTTTTTTAATATTTTAGATGAGATTTTCATGCAAAATTCTAGTAGATTCGTTTAGGCGTCTGTTATGTTTCCTAATAATATCAGTGATTTTGAGATTTGAGTGATCCCATTGTCTCCGATCCCCAATGTCCAGTAACAGGAACCAAAGTTTATTGATTCGGATCGGTTTGAAGGAGAAATGTTTGGAAATCGGGAGAAATAACCGGTATTTTCCCCGTAAAACATAAAGAGGATCTTAATGGATGTCATTGATATCCATTATTACTTAATCTAACATGAATGACTGGAGCCACGGACATTTGCCCTTATGACGAAACATGTGCTGGGGGAATATTATTATTAATAGTAATAATATTAAAACTGACTAATTTCTACGGATATCTGGAATGCTGAACCCTTGACCTGAGCTAATCTACCAGTCAAGATTGGAGACACGATTCCACTCTAATGTAATTAACCTTTTTTAGGTTTATTCTGGATTTAGTAGCGGGAAATGATTGATAGGAAATCGTAGGATTTAATGATGAACCCTGGACTTTGTCCAGGTTTCCTCAACGATTTTGAGATGATTTGGTCTACCATGAGGGTAGATTTCGTAAATTTAATGCGGTTTTTGTTGGTTTTCGATGGGATCGATTTCGGCATTTTTTTGTATTCAAGTGTTTACAACTCGTAATAAAAATGCCTTATAAATCCAGTAGTATCCATCTACAGTCTTTCCAATTAGGTCCGAATCTCCGTCTAATCTACTCTGAATCTATTATTTACCTATCACCACATCGAACATTACATCACAGTTACTGCAATCCATTCAAGAAAAAACCTACAGAGGTAAGAAATAGTGAATGAAATAAAAAAGGTGTCTTAAAAACAGAGGAATAAAATTTATTGAATCCGGACCTCATCTCCATATCCATCTCCTCAACCGAAATAAATAAATAAATAGTCCCCTTTGATGAACCCTATACACCAAGTGATCTCAAGTCCAGATATCTTGTCAATTTCAGAGTCGTATTCGTATAATTTCAGAGGCTAAAGTGGATGTATCACTACACCCCATTCAAATTTGAAACCCGTCTCAAGTTTCCCAGATCCAGCTTCACGATTAGAGGCGGAAGAGACACAGAGAAGACTGTCTGTCGCTGTCACTCTGCATAGGACGATTCGGGTTATATATTGACAGGTTTCGATTTTCGATATCATTCGAGGGTGCTCTTGTCATTGATATTCAGTTGTGGAGTCTGGATGGCGTCTATCTGCTCCGAATTCTTATGGAGGTAGGGGCAGAGGGTCGGAATGATTTAGTATTTTATTGGACGGAAATTGAATAGAAGATGATCTATGGGCTTTGGCCGTGGAGTTAAGGTGGCGTTGAAATTGAATGGAAAGCCGGCTGATTGTCAAATTGAGATTGTGGAACTGGTTTTTAAGTTTTGAATCTCGAAATCCCTGACCCTCATCTCCCTATTTAAGAGCTTCGGGACGAGGAGTAAGAAATCGGGAACTGCATCTTGAATAAGAAAGAACCCAACCCGACCTTTCAGTTTCAAAGGACCACGGCCAACAATAAGTCTCACCTGCACTTATTCCCGATCTTGTAATATATAACCTATTTAGAAGCATGGCAAGATGCAAGAGGGACATCGTTTTTGGAATCAGCTGATGTCACTACTACTGGCTTCCCCGATGGACCGCTCATAGATCGACGGAGAGGTGACAGAATCGATGTTCTCATAATACCCCAATCATAGAGTATCGATTAGGATAAAATCCGGTTTCCAAATTGGGAATTTTATAAGGATTTTTTCACTGGCCACTAGCATCATTTTCGTATGAACAATACTAATGACTAGTTGTAGAGTGCCCCAAGCATAGAGCATTCAGGTCTATTAATCGGGAATTGGTGTTTCAGGCAACCGGGAAGAAATGTGTTTTCCACCAGCAGCAGGCATTGTTTTCATACCATGAATTTTGATGACTTTTCGCAGAATGCCCCAACCATAGAGCACTGTCCCTAATAATCTATAACCGGTTTCTCATTGCCCCACTCAAGGTTTTTAATATACATCGGAATGTAAAAATCGATAACTTTCTTCAAGTTTCAAAATCAACCTGATGAGCATAGATTATGAACAGTACTACAAGAGAAGATTCATCGGGGCTACTTGGTAAATAGATGTTGGACATTTGGAAAACACCTGGTCATCACTTAACACGAGCCACAGGAACTGGAGGGATAGAAAAAAGGTCAAATAAATTTGTGAAGATATCTCGAGTTAGGATCTGTAATCTACAACCTTGCTCTTACGCTTTCTTAAGAAGTCTAGTCGTTTTGCACTGGATTCCCATTCACAATTACAAAAGGAGGTTCGTGGAAGCAGGTACAGCTGAATCCGAATCTATCCTTCCTCAATCCAAGCTGAAAAGAAATGCATCTTTCACCTCCTCTTTTGTTGCTCTCTTTTGTTTGCTTTAACTTAGATTCCATTTTAAATGTTGACTCAATGGAGACCTTACCTGAAGAGACTTTAGACCTCAAGACATTCGAAATTCGAAATCTAATGCAATTTCCCCCTCGTCTAGGGTTACATAAGCCGAGATTTTGGGACGAGGTTTCGTTTCAATTCTTGAACCACACCGACGACACCACGGCTTGGATTTCAACCAGCGACACTACCAAATTAGTTTAAGGAACTGAAATCTCAGAGTGCCTCAAGTACCTAGGCTGAAAATGATGAGATTTTGAATTAATTTAGAGAGGAGAGTGGGCTTTTATTTCGGAGGTTTAGAGTTGTTTAAATTTTCGAAGGACTATAATTGTTTTAAATCTTTCGATTTCGCTAAAAATCGAATAATATCATTGTAACACTTGTTGAACATCAACCTGAAAATCATCGTCTCATTTTTTCGATGATTTCGAAAAATTTAGTTGGCCATAACCATTTTGCCAACACGAATACTTAGTACTTGTAAGTCCTAATAGAGTTTTGTCGAACAACAAAATTATTTTATTTTTAATTGACCGGCAGTTAAATCGTCTGTGATTTAGATAATGATGGTTTTTTAGTATGAAGTTTTACAGGGTTAGATTTGACCTCATCTTGCCCCGTCTAACAAATTGTAAGGGAAGAAAAATGCATATCTCTTTGGTAGAATTTGAGTTTAAATTCGATTCAAAGAGACCCTTATTGTCCTTTGATTTCTTCCATTCATTGAGAAAGATTGAGAATTATAGAGGTTCGTAACCTTAGCGTATATATTATTCTTATTATAATATTATTGTCACCAACGACCCTCTTGTGACACTTTCCTGGGGCCCCTTTCAAAGGACTGTTATGTTATAATAAGTTCCTGAGTTATGTACTCCTTATCCTCCTATAGAAGAACCTTTAATGCCAACAAAATGTCTGTCCGTCCGTCTGACCATTTTTTATAAAGAGCATTCTCCCATAACTGATATGTCGTTCGAAAGGTATTATCAATCGGTATTCGATTTTGTAGTTCAATTTGCTCTATGGTTGGGGCTTTATGATAATTTAAGAAAAAAACTTATTAGTGTCGGATCGGGCAATTAAAACGGATTACTTTGAGATTTTTGCATTTTTCGACGTGATTTAATTACTGTGAACTTGTTTCGGAGGTTCGACACTTATATATTTCCGTTTGCACCAGGTATCTATTCATTAACAACTGTTCCTCGGTTCCAAGTCTACTTCAAGTTACAACTTGTCCAACTTGTAGATCTTGTCTTGTATTCTTATATTATAACCATATTAGATTTTATATTATTGTAATATTCTGGGTATTTTTTGGGACCTGAAAAGGTTTGCTCCAGTTTTGGCAGTTTCATTTATAAATCTCTCTTTCCATTGTTCGGAGAAGATGCCTTTTTTCTCACCTTCCCCTTCTTTTCGGATTTAACTTTTACCCGTCTAATCGGATAGCATTGACTCATAACATTACCGTGTAACCACTTCCCAAGCCTTTGCCGTTACGATTTAACTTAGCAATTTCTGAGTCCTATTCTTTAAAATCAGTGGAGCGGAAGAGAAGCCCGAATTCCATAAGCCTACATATAATACAGGGTGTTTCAAAATTATGTGAACTTTTGACATTTTCAAATCAACGTGTATATATGTCAAATTGATTATAGTTTTTAAACACCCTGTATATTGATAAATCCCGTCGATTTGACTAAAAGAACGAGTGTGAAATGGAGAAAGTATAGGGTTTAACTTTGCTGAATGCTATTTAAAAATGCGTTTTCATGTCATAAAGCACTAAATGTTACCCTCCATCAAAATACCGGACACCCCGAAATACAAGCCCATCTTTTTGTAGGCTTTTGCAAACTAAAAAAACATAATTGTTTAAAAATATTCACAATGTTTGTTATTTGGTTAATTTTGTTATTTCAAAATTTGAAAAAAATACACTTTTGTTTAGAGCTTAATAGTATTGTCACAATTTTTATCTGTTTTTATGAGCCCCCCGTAATAGAAGCCCACCCCTTCGAAGGGTTTTAACCTAAAAATGCCCATGGGGTCCTACTCCTTTTTACGTTACGGTATTCATGGAATTTCATAGCCAATAAACCTGTTGATTTGCATTTGTAAAAGGGTAGAGCTGGATGTAGCGTGTTTATTTATAGCTTTTTAAATACTTGATAATAATCCCTTAATTGATCCTCCGTGTAGATTGCGCACTTGTAAGTTAGGCTAATAAGCTAGGAATTAGAATTTTCCTGGAAATACCGGAGGTTGGGAACGGAAAGTGCGTGAGTAATAAATTTTAAAATTGAAGCCTAACTGCATTCTGTAATTATGACAGAGGGAATTCGTCGTGGTGGTCCACCTCCGTTTTAATTCAAATTTCCAACAAGTACATCACAAAACGAATCCACAGCTTCTATCCTGAATCGTTTCCTATTCACAATTGCTATCCTATTAGAATACGTTCCATGAATTATTAACATTTTTTTCTATCGTGTTGAATTTCTATTCCAACGAACAAATTATATTTTATTTAAATTATGTAATATATTTCATTTCATGAACTATGGGCTTTGTAGGAAAACGCTTCAACTTGAGTTTTTAACTAGAATCTGACCACTCAGAAGTCAGAGACGAAATGGCCAATTCATTGCTTTTATTTTAATGTGATCTATAAATTGCATTAAATATTTTTAAGACTCATAATCTGGAATTTTCAATTTTTAGGCTTCCAAGCAGTTGGACATTTGACATTTAACCGACAAAGGAACAATTAGAAGAGAGATATCTCTCTTATCAGAAATCCATTAAGAATTTTGTATGAATAATCTGTAAACTCTATTAATTTAAAACCTATTTTAAACAATCCTCCCCCTCGAGTTCTTTGTCGGAGCTTCTTCATTTTCTGCTGGTCTCTTGCCATTAGTTTGTAAACGACGGATTCAAACACTTTTAAATAATCACAGTCTAAATAATAACCTAAATTCCAAATATTCGGGAATGAATGCCAAATGCTCCCTTCAAACCGTGGGAACTGCCACCATAAGACTAATGTTAAACAGTACAGATACGACTAATGTGTTTACAATTAACAAAACCCTATCCATATATCTCCAATTCCAACAATATAGCTTATCAGGGCTTATCTTTCACTACTGAACACAATCAGAATTTTTAAAATCTCGCAACAGGTTACCAGGTTAAACTGTTGTGGTCCCTTGCGTCTTGCTTGACTGTTACAACAGTGCAATAGAATTTGGTTTGGATGTTTCTTGACATTCTTTCAGAAAAAACTTGTAACGAACTTAAAACATCTTGTTTTAAATAAATAAACTTTAAAGTTTTTCATTTTATCGGTTCAATTTTCTCGAAGTACCCCAAAGCAATTCTTTAAAACCCTCGGGGTCAGGATTAATTACCAAAAAATCGCCGGACCTACCTCTCGCTATTGTTCCCGCATTTAAAATTCAGACTGAATTTGTAAACCGTATGTACCGTTACAAATTATGATGGTGAATCTGCATTTTAAACACACCGGTCTGTCCGTACTTCGTCCATTAAAAATTGAAGCCATCTGCACGAATTAATTAGTACGGTGTTTAAAGAAAACGCTAGCTGAGGATCCCCACCTGTTGAATTATACAACATGGACTTTTAATGTAATTCAAATATTCTGGGATAATAACCGATATGTAAAATGCCGATGAAATCCCTCAGGGCAGTTTAAACGGACTCGGAATCCGGAAAAGAATATCAGATCACAAAGCAAGGGAAACACGAATATAAAATTAGTGGATCGAGGAATGTTTAAAGAGCTATCGAGCCCATAATTATATGCTTCCAATAAGGTATTTTGGAATATGGATCATGTCAGACATTTTTCCCCAAGTTCATGGGCACCTAAAACCTTCAACCTGCTCCGTAATTGTAATCGATGGATTCAAATTCCATATCCCATATCCCTACAGGGCCTCCGGGCGTGTTTTAAAATGCATGTTAAGCTGAATAAAAAAATAGGAAATCTGGAGTGGAGGCCAAATTTGGTATCCATAATTTTGTTTTTAAGTAAGGGCTTTAACTGACGCTTTTTCATACAGGCTTAAAAACCCGGAAATCAAAATACAAAAATATTACCAGCAATTCGGATTGCAATCAACCTGCTCATAATATCAATTTTAAATTTAGGATATTATGCATTTTCTTATTATAATGTATCATGTTTTTTTTTCTCAAAAAGTAAAGAAACGTCTGAAAAATATTTTTAAAATAGTAAGTAACTCAAGTGATCCATTAAAACCTCTGGCTCATATTACAGTCCCTGTGCCAGTTGACTCGCCGGGTAAAACTCGTTTCGTCTATGTGTATGACAGCTTATCCATTCCTTTGAAATGGGACTGGTTAGCAAGTAAAAATTAGTTTTACCGGGCGAGTCAAAGAGCATTGGGAGATTAGGTTCTGTATTTGTGTAGCTAAATAAATGGAATTCGTTTTTTCGAGATAGTTTAGTATAAAAGCATATGGAGTTTGAGGAGTTGAAAAAAATATGGATCCACTTTGGAGAAGATTTGATTCCCTTCAAACTTCAAGGTGAATTAGTGAAAGGAGTCTTAAGCCTCTTTTATTCTTCCCGTCTATTATTAGAATCTTAACATCCTTCGTTTTAAGCCCCCGGACCTCATTCTTCAACCATGACCTTACATCACATGTTTAGTATTACCATGCTTCCATACAGCATTAGTCTTAAAAAAGATTCTCCCTCAAGTCTGCTTCAGCATAACCCTTTCTATGTTGTTAGAAAAACAAGTGGTTACGCTTACCTTATGTATAAAAGAGAGGGATATATTATTCTAAAGTTTAGGAACTGGTATTAGAAAATGTGATGACAAAAGAAATCTTCTGAAAAGAAGTTAGTTACGAAATCTGTGGCAATAACACCTTGACAACGAGGGCCCATGGTCCTCTTTTGTCAAGAAATCTTGACGTATTAAAAAATATATACATTATAATAATATTTCTTCGGTTTCTAATTGTAAGTAATTCGAGGAATTATTTTAACCTGATTATTTACGTCGCGGAAGCAACTTTTTCATGTTTAACTTTGATATAATCGAGTGATGTCCAAAAATCAGAAATGAAAGAAGATTTTCAAAATGGAAATGGTTTTTTCGAATTTTATTCGTTGTGAAAGTAACATTTGAATAGGATCTGCTTCAAATAATAAAGAACCGAGGAGAAAGTTAATTTCGTATCAAAAATCGAAAACTACAAAAAACCGAAAATTAAGGTCAAATTTGTAATTAGTTTGTAATTTAGGATGAATGAAGTTGTAGAAAATAAATCAGGACGAACTGAATAAATGTGCATAAAAACGGCAACATCTGCAGAACACAAAAGTCGATTGAGATTTTATTTAAAATTAATACTGAGGAGGTTTACATTACAACTTTAGAAGTTCTGGACTAGGTGTAATTAATTTTTTTTTTACAAAACATGAATGAATTGTAGGATCAGAGGGTAGTGTATCTCCCAATGTCATTCTATCAACTTAGCGTTTTAAATTAAACTCTAGAAAATAGCTGTGAATTAAATGAGATTCACTCGAAATAATTAATTGGAAACATAGTATGAGCATTAAGCTACCAAAATTACAATATTATATGGCTTGTTTAGAAAAGATATGTAAGTATTCTTTAGTCAGGCAAAAATAAATCAGTTACATATTGTACTTTTTGTTTTAAACAGATAATGTTCATGAGAAGTAGATTATTTAACAGTTCATCCGAAGCAATGCCACTTGGTTTAAAACACAAAATAATCTGGTGCGGTTTCAGTCCTTCCTTATGCTCGTTCGCAAAGATGTATTGGATTTAATCCCCCTTCGATGCACTCGGCCAGAATGTCTAATTAGGGCGAAAGGACTGTCGAAAGACCTGGGGCAATCTGAACATGCGTGTGGTCGCTGCGTTTCGTGAATTTTGGTCACGTGCGCCGTCAAACTTCGCTTCCTAATGTACTCCTTTCCGCAGACTTGGCATCTGAATTCGAACTCCTGGAGATGAAGCTTCATATGTTCATGTAAGTGCTGGGTAGTAGAGAAGTACTTCTGGCAAAAATAACACTTTAATCGACAATCATTAGTATGGACTTTCTGGTGTTGGGCTCTTGAATTGGGCGTTTGAAATAATTTGGCACAAACGGAGCATTTGAACTCTTTGCTGGGCGCATGCGTGTGGACATGATTATCATGCTTCCCTTTTGAAGGGAACTTGGCAGTACAGTTAGGAACGGTACACTGGAATTTCCACGCGTCGCGGTTTTTAGTCTTCGTGTCCTGCCCTCCGTGTTGAGTCAGGATATGAGCATTTAAGTCCACTTGTTTGGTGAACTGTTCTCCGCACTCCTTACATTCAAGGGCCTTTGCTTTGACTTTTTTGGCCATGTTTATGAATATCGGGGGCAGTTGCACTTGTCTAGAAGAAAATGAGAAAATAATCAATATAATCGGTTGGGGTTAATCATTTAATTTGAATGTCAAATGTGGAAAGAAAATGTTGACAACTTCTTAGAAAATGGCAATAAGACCACGACCCCGATCGCCTATTTGGTGAGAGTAGGGACGGTGGAGTGGCATTTTTCATGCCTAACTCAGATTTAATCGTGAGTGGGAAGTGATGTCAAAAAATCGGCAATAAAATTCGATTTTCAAAATTGAAAAGCTTTTTTTTATAATTCTTACTATGTACTAAGGACGGAGAAAACGAGATGGGAAGTCGGGGAGGATGAGGAGTGGTGGTATGCGGCGCTTGGGTCCTTTTTAACCTCCTGAGGCCTCTGCGAGAAGAGGGTTTTTCGAAGAGGAGGGGAGGAGGAAAACGGACAAGTCCACTTTTCTCCCGTTCTCGCAGCAGAAGAGGGCCTGGATGGAAGAGGTTAAAAATGAAAAAGCATGCGAGCGCCCCAGAGACCACTACTCTCCTCATCTACTCATCTTATACAGCTTCCTTACTCACTTATTTTCTCAAACGTTTTAGGCAGCATTATCAAAAATATTTCATTTTAAAAATCTAATTTTATTTCCGATTTTTTGACACCACTCCACACTCACGATTAAAACAGAGTTCAGAGTTAAGCATGAAAAAAGGTTGCCTGTAAAGTTTGCTCCCTTTAATGTACTCCATCGCTGGTGGAAAAAACTCGGCAACTACGTTCTACGTTGCCGGGAAATTTTTCAGAAAATCGGGAAATCAGAAAAATTTGGACCCCTTTTTTAGAAAATTTCCTGCTGTTTTCCATCGAAATATTCTAATTTTTTCCCTTAAATACGGTCAAAATCGGGTTTCTGAAATCGGGAAATTTGTTCAGATTACAGGGAAGAAAAAGTTTTTCCACCAGCGTACTTTGTACTTCATTCAACAGTTTACATTTCAAAACACAAAACCTCAAAGTTTTGTTCATAGTTCATAGCTTAAGAATTTCAAATTTTTAATATTGAATATATATATTCAATATTGAATATGAAATATGAAATACAAAACCAAAATAAATACAGTCGAAAGTTGAAAGTAGGATTCCCAGTCACCAGTCACCAGTACACAGTACACAGTCAACAGTAAAATTGAGAATGAATTGCAATGATGAATGAATAGATAATTAAACTAGAATGCCTCTGATATGAAATGTATGTTTAACCTTTTTGTCCCCCCCTGACCTTCGTTGAACGGAATTTAAATTATTCGTCCTCACAACTGTCCAAGTGTCGACGATTCAAAATTCAATATTTGATATTCCAAATCAGAAATCCACCAACTGTTGAGGTTGACTCGAGAACTTTATTTACTTCACGTTTTGCCGGTTTCATAGTCTTCAACCCGCCACTAAAATCATCAAGTAATATTTATATGACTTGAAAGTTAATACTCTACGAGATTATTCATTCAAGTCTAAAAACCAGTTGCCAACAGGATAAAGTTCTTCCGAATCATACAATGGCGTTTAAATTCTTATAATATTCTTCAAATAAAAAAATCATATTCTATTCATCTCGATGCAATTCTTCATAACTGTTGTTCAAAAACATGCTCGGAAAATGTATTAAGCATAATTAAAAATATCTTTTTGCTTTCCGTTTCTAGCTCGCCTATTGAAAATAGTTTGGAGCTTATGATGTCAACCAGGCTGTTCATTCTTCCCTTCGCTTCATGGAAAAAATTCCAGCCAGCTTGATGGAACGATTTTTGGCAACCCTCAAGTAGAGACCCTAAACAAAATAACTCCCCAGGGGACTTAAATCAGTTTTTGCGGTATTTTCGCCGCAACCATATGATTGTTCTCGTGTCATGTCGTTGTCGTACAATCCGCTGATATCCCAGCTCAGCTGACATGATCTTCGGCTTATAAACTTGGAATTAATTTCCGATGTTAGACAGATGGGATATTCTGTATGTTTCATGTGCGTGACTGGAGATGACCAGCAGCAGCAGCTACTTTCCCTCCTCTGATCCAGGTTCGGGAACGGTAATTAGATTTCGATAATTATTTACATCAAGCCAGAGGAGTAAATTGCCCTGATACCATGTACTAAACCCGTATATGAAACGAGTCAAATTTAATCATAAGTCCACCCTTCCCATTTACAGTTACTTACTGGGAGCTAGCTTAGCTGGCACATGGCAAAACTCTATAAGCTGAATAAATATTATGGCAGTTTCGCAGATATATGAATCCTATCATTACTTATAATTTAAATTGCCGAAAGACAGAGGGACCAGGTGATTTTAATTTTGGCGTATTCTTTGCTATCCAGATCAGAAGGAGAGAGACAAAGGAATGAGGTCATCGCATGACTAACTCCGTTTTTTTAAAGCGATGGATTTATTTTTTAAACTATCGTTTTTAGGTGAATTTGTAGTTTTTTTAATGAAGTCTGTGTAAATTGCTTTGTAGTTTGTAGTAAAATATTTGGAGTTGTAATTTTGTAAGTGAGGATGAAGGCTTGTCTCTGAAGAGAGAGACGAGACGCGTGCCAGTTAATAAGACGTATTTTTTAAGTGGTTTCTTACCTTAAATTGTCCAACCCTTAAATCCTCATCAGGAGATGGAAAGTCAAGAGGGCAGGTGGCTCCTGTTCTTCATTATTTTAATGTTCTCATCAGCCGATCTGTTCTAAATTAAACAGCGGTTGGGGTAGAAAAATAATTTTGTAAATAAATCCCTTGTTTTGGAAAATAAAAATAGAAGGGGTTAACGATTTTTCGTATTTTCAGCGGATTTTAGTCTAATTTTAATATCTTACGTTCTATTTGATTAAAACTATGGTGGTGTGTTTTGCTACTGCATTTTAAACGTGTATGTTCTAAAGTATAATTGTAATTAAAGGCTTATTTGGAACTAAAAACAGGAGGAGTTGACAATCTTTCACTTTTTCTTTGCGTTTAGATTGTTTTTACTGTCGGAAATTGGATTGGAGTAAAATTTCCATGCTTTTTATTTTAATTCGTATATTTCCAAGCATACTAGTGAAGATGAACGACAACAATTGAAAGAAGAAGCGATCATTTTTCTGGAATAATAGACTATTATGATTATAAGTTCTTAAATCGAAGACAAATTAATTTAATTTACTCTGCGGTTCCAGTGACTTGTAATTTTTAGACATTGTAACGGATATAATTCCATTCAAATGTTTCAAATTTAAAGCTTTGGACCAAACACATCTACAGTTCGAAAAGGTTTTAAAATTTCTCAAAATTGAACCCCTGGGCGTCAAAATACATATTTTTAGTCGTTGTTAAGTTGTTAATTGGGAGATTTCACGAGTAGAAAATCTAGTTTGACCATTATAATCTCTTCGATGAAAGTATAAGAATCTAATGATCCTGGGGCCACTTGATAGCTTTAGAACCCCAACCTGTTAAAATGCTGTCAGTTGGCATTCCAAATCCGTACTTGTCCTCTGTCTTCCATCTGCTTGGATAGGACCGTGTCTTACCGAACATCTTCAACCTGCTCATCATCATCATCCTTATTACTCTTATTATTATTATCATTATGCTTATGATTATTAGAAAGTTATGATGGAAAGTGAGACAGACGGAAGGCGGGTTTTACATCCACAATCTGCTCTTACGGTCCTACCACGTGGTACGAATTCATTCATCAAAGGGTTACATCTTACATCAAATACTAGCCCTCTTCATCATTCTAATTAATATCTGACATTTCCCTTAGAAATTCCACCGATTGATGTCTGTTGAAGAAGAACCCTTGAGAAGAATGAAGATAGTTCGAGGGTCTAAAGTCTAAACCCTTTTATTTCCATTGGCTTGATTAATTTATTTCAAGGAACAGAAGCTGATAATTAGAGGAAGAAATCAGTGTTTTTTGAGCCACTGTGACAAATGGTTAAGGAAATGGATCTCGGAACAGTTGGAACGATGGAAATCGAAATCTGTGCCTCTTTTCAAGACGTTTAGTTTCATGTGTTATTATTTTATTATTCTTATTTTTTGTGATTTTGGGGGCTGGAATAGCCGTAGTTGTACGTAGTACGTAGTATTTTAGGGTATCCTTTTCCCTCCGGTTTCCATATGGCATCACATCTGTTAGATTGGACAAACTGGCCACGCGTTGTTTCGATTTCAAAACTCAACCCGAAGGGGTTCATGAATCTCCGGAGTAAAAATACAGGATTTAACTGCCTTTGAAAAAGCAAGTGGCTGTTCACCGTTTCCAGAAATAATTAGGATTGGATTTGAATGACCTTCGGACTGATCTGATTTTAAATCAAGAAGATAGAGTTTATAGTCAAAACCTAAAACCTGTTATAAAATAAAAGAACCTACTTTTATGACTGACCTTCTTCACATTTCTCACAAGATCTTGTCAGTTCTTAAAGATAATATTGCTCAAGTACGTCGAGGGGGCATTTGTCGCGAGGCATTGATGTCATTAGATTTTAGATTTAATTAACAATATTTCTGTAAATATTTCTCTAAATGCTACTTAAATTCTAATTCTGGTTCAGTGAATGTATTCAAGATTAAACTCTCTCGTGGTTTAACAGATGTAAATAAATTTAAAATTAGCAATTAGAATATTGTAATTATCGCCCTTGTAGCTATTTTAATAATCCCCTAATAAAATCAAACTGTCCCTACAGAAATTTTCCCCCTTTTGAAGATAAAAGTTACCCCCTTATCAAATTATTGAATACTCAATCACTGTATTGCTTATAACAGACCTACGTAGGACAAAATAATTTAACTTTTTCCCGCCCCCCAATGTTAGTTAAAGGGGAGAAGTTGAAAACCCGCCAAGAATTCTGTCCTACGTAGGTCTGTTATAAGCAATACAATTAGATTATAAATCGGCCCAATCAAAACATCCGTTTCCTCTCGACTTTTAATTCTTCCCAATTTACAGAATACCCATACTTGTTTTCAACCTAAAATAAATGCCTTAAAAGGCCTTCGATCACGTGCTTTTTCAAGGCACGTGTAGCGAGTAATAATAATACTCCCGACATGGACTGGATTTCTTAGAGTCAATTTACAAGTCCATCATCTCATCTCTACGATTTCCAGCCTCTCGTCCTATTCTATTCTTCGTTTAGGGATGAGGTCCAGCTTCCAACAGACGTTTTCTTCAGTAATTGAAGATGAGTTTTGGATCTGAATTTAAAACACGGCCCGTGCCACCACCACCACCACCAGCCTCGGGTACCTTGAAGGGAATCATCTGTCCCTCCAACTTGTACATTATATGATCACTTTATACTTCTTCATTTAAGCAACCCGATGATTGAACTAATGTACAGGGTGTTCCAATACAAAATCACCACTAGAAATAAAACATTATCCCTTATGTAGTAAGGAACTTTGACTGATATTTTTGAGGGAATTTTAACTGGAACACCCTGTAAAATCTGTAACTGGAAATAAGAAGGATAAGACGGGAATATAGGGCCGGACTTGTAAATCTGAAAAATGGTAAGATGTGGGATGACGGTTATAGTTAATTTTTTGCTTGTCTCGAGAATAAGTGTGGTGGTTGTTTGTGACGGTGCAGCCTCGGATTTATTTCTCCGTTTTTTTTGTAACTTTTTTTATTCTTAATATAATAGGAGAAACATCTGGTCTCTTTGTGAAAATGTCTAGTAAATGTGTAGATGTGGAAGGGGCGAAGAATACGTTGGATCCTCAACGAGATCTTTGAAAATCAAGGGATCTAAAAGGTTAAGGATCCCCTTTCCAAACAGATGAAAAAAGTTAAGAGATGACGAACATCTGCACATCCACGCTTTCTTCGAGCAGAGGGGACTTGGAAATTCGGATTTGGAACGTTTTTCGAAGGACCGTTCATTTCCTAAAATAATTTTAATTACTAATTTCCGCCGAATTTTCTTAATTTTTTCAATTTTGAAAATTTAAAATTGACCGGTTTTCAGCTCAAAATTTCTGAACAGGCCCAGCGTTCCGTCGCGTGCAAGGGGCTGCAACTACAGCTCCGAAGGAATAAAAACTGGGTTAAACGGTTTATTAGGTTCATTTTTATTATTTCATCTTGTATTTCGTATAGGGATGATATTTTATTGGAAAAGAGCTAAAGTATAACCTAGTCTTTTCAAGTAATTTAAAAATAAGTTATATAAAGTGGATTTTTTTTATCCTCAGCATCAGCTATTATCCATCCATCCGTGTTTACCATGTGTCCAGGTGCACTGATCACAAACGCACATCACCGCCGCTTTTTTTTTTGCTTTCAACTGACTCCGATCTTTGTAGTTTGATCTGTTGTGTTGGGATGAGGTTTGTTTTTAAATGAAAACGTAATTAACGTAAAAAAAATCAAATAAGGGGTCATTGAATTTGCATTAAATCCGGTGGTTGATAGGTTAAAACAGATCAAGGAGGTTAATTGTTAGCTTTTAGTCCAAGGAGTTGCTGTCAAAGTTAATGAAACATACTTAAATAGGGTCTTAAAAGGTTAATAAAAATCCATGAACTGCCTTGAACTTTGAACCGTAATTGTACTTTGAACCTTCGTGTTGCCCTTTGTCTAAAAACATAAAATCATATTGATTTATTATTAGTAAGACCTCAGGGTTAGAAGGCAAGGTGATTATTATTGGGGTTGAATGCTCAAGAAAAAATCCCGAAAGTCTAAAAAAAATTATAGGAGAACCCTAACGGGTTTTAGATTTGATCATCTGTTGTTGTTTGTGGACATAAAAATCGTAAAAGCTTCAGCAACAGGTTCCAACTCCAACACGATCTTCTACCATTTTTTTAATGATATTAAACTACTATTTAAAATTTATTATTAAAATATGGAATCACCTGCTCTCATCTTCTATTATCCTTAACATTACTGCAACTGCCAGCTTTTGGTTGACAAGTTCTTCAATTTATTTATGTTTTTTAATGCAAGAAACGCCAGGATTTGAAGACTATTTTGAACTCCTCGTTTTGTCTTCTATAAGCCAGTATAAGGAAAGACAACTGGAAATTGTCAAGCTGTCAAATTTGTCACAATTTACAATTGAAGTCGGATGCCTTAAGTCCCGAAATCCTGAGAATATTTGAGGTCAGAGATCAGATGTCAAGTTCCCTTAAACTATTGTGATAGAGTGGGTTCATTGTTCAGCTATTGTGCCTTTGTGTCTGTTGCATATTTTAATGCCCCGTCTAGACGGTAAAATTTTAATAAGTCTCACTCCATTGCAAGCAAGATGGTCCTCAGAAAATGAACAGGGTTTTTGCTTCAAGGGATTACCATAACGAAAAACCATCAATTTCTGATATATATATTCCTTATTGAGAGGTAGTTTCAGGTAGTTTGGGTTTTTCCCCTTAAATTCAGCAAATGAGATGAATCTACAACCTACAACTACAACCCATAGGAACGTTTATGACAAAAAAATAGCTGCCTAATTTTGTGTTTCATATGTTTCATATGTACAATGGACCCGCAAATAAAGAGAGCAGAAATAGAGATGAGAAATAAAATATACCAAAAAATATCTAGATTTTTCAATAACCTTTGCGAATTATGACGTAAAATTATGATTTTTTTTATTTTTATTATTTTCCCACTACTTAAATGCCACAATTTAGTCAGCCAATAATCCCCCCGTTATTCTTGCCAAAGATGAGGAAATTTAGAGCCGTTCAAATTTATTTACAGCTATTACGAGATGAACATTAGTTGTCAGCTGCTGTCCGAACCTCCGTGTTTTTTGCCTCTAATGTCTCTACGAGTCTGGAGAGATGATCTTATTTAATATTATTCATTTCAGATCACCTGGCACGTGTTTTCCCTCAAATATCTAATTCTCAAGGTGGACAATTTGTAGTCGAAATCTGGAAATCTTAAATTTGCTGGCCTCAGGGTGGAATACTATTATTCCTCTCGAATCGGACATCGGAATCAATTCAAGTCCCCATCGATTTATTTATATAATTCATGTATTTATGGATTTGTTGAAGGTGGACTTGCGTAAGTTTCCTTTGTCGACAAACACAAGTTCTTGTTCTTATAATATTTAGTACGCATTCTTGTAATAGGTTAAAAACTCAATGTTATTCAGAGACCTTTATATTTGCTATTGGCTTCTCTAACATGTTTTTAGAAATTCAGTTTGGGTTCTGGTATTTATTTATCTCGGGTTGAAGGGTTTGAGTTGAGGATTTGTGAGGTTTGTTTTTGTTGGATGTGGATTTAAGAGGGCCTGAAGACATCTCTATTTTATTTGTCGAAACAGAATACCTTTTCGTATGATATTTTTCATAAATTGGCTTTAATTAAGCTCTGCAGTTTTCGTTTAAGAACACGGGTGGGATTTTAATGATGAATTGTTCTTTTATAAAATAGTACACCTGTTGGAATTGTAGATTCCTTGTCGTCGGGGACAATTATTGGCTTTTAAAAATCGAAAAATAGACATACTTGTTGAAGTTAAAGGGATGCAACACATAATTCTAGGGCTTATTCCTATACTAATTACTCTGAATTCAAATTTAAATGGGGATGGATGAAAACTTCTTAAAATATGCATTTTTGACAAGTCAAGGATTCCATAAGCTAATTTACATAGACGATCAGATAAGAGACCAACAGATACGGAAGATAGAAATTGGGATTCAGAACCGATGACAATTTTTTTTTAATAATTTTAAAGAGAGTGGTATTTATTAATTTATTTTAATAGCTTCTATAAAGTGTTTAAATATGCCTTCATTTATATAAATTCATGTTTTATTGTAAGCAGGCCAAAGTATACTTTACCTGTAAAAGCAGCAATTGAGATGAAAAATGAAAATGAAAAATTAAATCTTCTGAAAATTATCAAATCTTTCCAGAATAATTAAAACTATCTCATGAGCAACTATGATTCCATTTAACTATTCATTAACAATAAAATAAATATTAATTTTAATGAAGCATTGCAATTTATTTCTTATTGAATCCAGAGTCCCGGAAAAAATCTGACACCTTTGTCGTTGACTCATTTGTCTTGACACCTTTGTAGTTGACTCATTTCTCGTTTCACCGGTAATACGGATATGGTTTCAGTCTACAGATCAGTGAGTTTGTATTGGTCTTGATGCAGGAAGGATTAATCCCTTGTGTCTGCCACCGATTTCCAAAACCAAATGAGCTTTATCTCATATTTATAGATTTACATCTCTTGCTTTGGTCAAAGATAATCTAGAATTCAGTTTTGTCGGACCGAATAGAATCCTACTATTATATTTAAAGTTGGAGAATCTTATTATCATCCTCGTCGACTGCATTCTTCAAATGCTGATTTGCAGATTAGCTTAAACCTGGAACTGACTAGCTATGAATGTATTAGGTGGTTTGAATGGACATTGCACATATGCTTTGCCAACTCCGACATCAAAGCCATTTCTGGCCTATTACGGGCTACTAACTGTAGTAACTTCAGAGGTTGAGGATTCTGATTTAAAAATATACCCGACTATAATTCAGACAACTTGTTTAACTGTATTAATATCCTGACTGAAAAATGTTAAGAAACTCTCCCAAAGATAATTTACTGAATATTAAATTTGTCTCAAGCATTTGACCTCTATTCTCCGTTCTTGGACTCTTCAGTCTCAGGTAGAGATTAAACTGACTCTACTTTTGCATCCTTGTCTTTCAAGAGAAGTTCGGAATTTGTCATTCTGCTTTTAACTCAAGTTAAGACAATACTTCAGAGAGATAAATTGAGTTTTTGAACCTTGACCTACATCAAATTAACGTTTTTAACTTGGAAAATCACGAACATATCAAAGAAAAACTTTCTTCACAATTGTTGTTGATCAGTTGTGGTTTCAAAATCTGATATTCCCTATTTTGTTTCTAGTGATTTCGATCAGAGTGAAATGGCCAAGTGGGTGCGGACGGTTGACCTGAACTCTTCGACGTACAGCTGTTTCGAAAGGAACTCTCGGCCCGTTGTTTCTGATTTACCACTCACGAGCTCATTCCTCAACGACTCACAAGAACGAAAGCCGATCATCGAAATCACTTTGGATGAAAATGACGAACAGGTAACCAGTGATTATACTTAACGACAATTAAAACTTCAGTTAAAATCTAACTATGCTGCAACTCAACCTGCTCAATATTTTCCAGGAGTCTTCTTACCCTCAAGTAACGTCAGTTGGGGCGGACGAGAAAGACGAGATCGACGAAGCAGTGTCCGGAGATATTGATCATGAGTGCGAGTGCCGTGTTTGTGACAAGAAATTCACCACAAAATATAGTCTTGCAGGTCACATGAACCCTAATACCGACCTAACCTTCCCTTGCAGAATCTGTCAGCATCCTTTCAAGCATAAGGGCAACAGCAAATCTCACGAGTACACGCACATGAACCGGAAAGAACTCAAGTCCCTCAACATTTTCCATGCACAATGCACGCCCTGTCTCCTCGTCTTCTTCAACAGAAGTAACTACGAGATGCATATGAATATGCACAAGAACATCAAACCCCTCCGATGTCAGGAGTGTAACAAACAATTCGTAACGAAACGGACTTTGAATGGTCACCTGTTGAGTCAACATGGAGACGAGGAAACGAAGAACAAACTCCGCGACTCCTGGAAATTCCAATGCACTTTTCCCAACTGCGCTGCAAAGTTCCCTTCAAAATCCCACCTTGATACTCATCGCCACTCCCATTCCACCAAGAAGCAATTCAAATGCACAAAATGTGACAAATATTACCAAACTCCAAAATCAAGGAATGAACATGCGAAAGTGCATAAATCGGATTCTACTCGGATTCGGAGCAAATGCCACTTTTGTCAGAAGAACTTTTTGACAACCCAGAGTTTGAATTCACATATGAAAACTCATCAGGAATTGGAATTCAGATGTCAAATCTGCAGTAAGGAGTTTATTACGAAGCAGAATTTGAATGATCACATGACAGGAGTTCACGAAGGACGGCGACCTCATCCTTGTCCACATTGCCCCAACACTTTCCTCCGACCTTCCGATTTGAATAAGCATTTCATGAGACTGCATAAGAAGTTGGTAAACTCCAATAAATAAACACTGAATAACAATTTAAGAGCAATAAATTTAAGACTTTATACCGTGTGACTTGACGAAGAGGAAGTTTGATAATTCCTCGAACCGTTTTAATTTTATTTTGAAACTTGATTATTGAAATCAAACGGACATACCAAGACAGTATCAAATGATTTTTAAAATGTGACAAATCACCAAGTTTTGTATTTATGATGTTAACAACTTGAATATATCTAACAATTTGTTACTCAATTACACGTTTCTTGTACTGAATCTTTTGATACAAATGTAGATAATATTAATGTTTAGTAGAGTAATTTTATCCTTCAGTAAGTTATAAAGTTTGGAATATTGCCTCGTCGTTCAAAATGCACTCGTGTTCAAATCGTATGCTGTTTTGCAATTAGTTTAATAGTTAATAATTTACATTCACCTAGACGAATGCGTTTTAATGCCGAAGCTTTGGGAATTGTTCTATGATCAATTCATTTACATCCACAAGAATATGCAATGACATGATAAAGATAGTTTCCATAACAAGACTGGTAGGGAGGCCACGAAAATTTTGGCAGGGGCCATTTAGTTTTGCCGAAGGCCCAGCAACGGTACAATCCGATCCATCAATTTACATACCTACCCCTACCTACCTCGCATAGCTCGGTATTTACCCCTATCTACCTCACATAGCTCGGTATTTACTCGTAGCTACCTCGCATAGCTCGGTATCCTACCCCTACCTACCTCGCATAGCTCGGTATCCTAGCCCTACCTATCTCGCATAGCTCGGTATCCTACCCTTAACTAATGAAGATATAGGTTGCGAGTCAGAACCGATGACAATTGTTTTTAAATAATTTTAAAGCAAGTGGTATTTACCATTTAAATTAATAGCTTCTTTAAAATGTTGAAATATACCTTCATTTATATTAATTCATGTTATATTGTAAGCAGGCCAAAGTAAACTTTACCTGTAAAAGCAGTAATTGAGACGAAAAATGAAAAATGAGGTCTTCTGAAAATTATCAAATCTTTCGAGAATAGTTAAAACTACTTCATGAGCAACTATAATTCCATTTGCAGAACTACTCATTAACCATAAAATAAACATGAATTTTAATGAAGGATTGAAATTTATTTTTTATTGAATCCAGAGTGCCGCAAGAAATCTGACACCTTTGTCCCTGACTCATTTGTCTTGACACCTTTGTCGTTGACTCATTTCTCGTTTCACCGGTAATACTGATATAGTTTCAGTCTACAAATAAGTGAGTTTATGTTGGTCTTGATGCATCAAGAATTAAAGTCCTTGTGTCTGCCACCGACGGCTTCCAAAACCAAATGAGTTTTATCTCATAATTATAGATTTACATCTCTGGTCAAAAATAATCTGGAGTTCAGTTTTTCGAACCGACTTCAGCTTTACTATTGAATTTAAAGTTAGAGAATAATAATAATATTATCATCCTAGTCGACCTTATTCTTCAAATGCTGATTTACAGATTACCTTGAAGTTGGAATTTTCTAACTGACTACTAACTATAGAGTAAGTTATAGCTTAAGAGGTCTAGGATTCTGTTTTAAAAAGATACCCGACCAAAATTCAGACAACTTGTTTTACTGTATTAATATCTTGACTGAAAAATGTTAAGAAACTCTCCCAAAGATAATTTACTGAATATTAAATTTGTCTCAAGCATTTGACCTCTATTCTCCGGTTCTTGAACACTGAGGTCTCAAGAGATTAAACTGACTCTACTTTTGCATCCTTGTATTTCAAGAGAGGTTCGGAATTTGTCATTCTGCTTTTAACTCAAGTTGAGACAATACCTCACAAGGGACTTCACCCAAAGTGAAACTCCAGAATCGTCTGAATTTTTTACAGTTGAAACTACAAGTCCAATGATCATTAAAAACAAAAAAATTATCGGCCCTAATTGATTTTAAGTATGTGTAAAAAATTGACAAACAACGGACTCGGAAATAAACTTGGGGGAAATGACAAATGAAATATATCAAAAAATCAAGAAAAAAATTAGAAAACCAAAAATCATAATATATTTCATCAATTCGCAGCGGTTTTGGAGAAATCGAGGTTGGAAGTGAGCGAGAGGTGAGTAGGTAGCTTTCTCGTGACTTTTTTTTAGAAGTTTACCAAAAAGTAGCAAAAAGAGATAGGGCGTGAACATTGGAAGACTCGAATAATAACATTGCGTTGGTACGAGCGTTTACCCTAAAAGCAGACGGGCGGTTACTATAGGAAAGAAAGAAAGTCGAGTTTTCTCGCTCGCTCTCTTGGCCTCCCACCAGCCACACCCATATGTCGCTCACTTCCCACCTCGATTTCTTAAAAACGTCTGCGAATTGATGAAATGTATTATGATTTTCGTTTTTCTAATTTTTTTCTTGATTTTTTGATATATTTCATTTGTCATTTTCATTAAGTTTATTTCCGAGTCCGTTGTTTGTCAATTTTTTTCACATACTTAAAATCAATTAGGGCCGATCATTTTTTGATGTTTAATGATCATTTGATTTGTAGTTTTAACAGCAAAAAATTCAGACGATTCTGGAGTTTCACTTTGGGTGAAGTCCCTTGTCAGAGATAAATTGAGTTTTCAAAACGATTCCTCGACTATTAACGTTTTTAATTTTTGCGTTATTTGCTGATCAGTTGTGGTTTAAAAATCTGATATTCCATATTTTCTTTCCAGTGATTTCGTTTGAATTTTTACTAATTTATTAATACTCGAAGATTCTTTCAAGGTGAATATTCCATTGTCGAGTAATTATATTTGCGTTCAGCTGAACATCTAAAACAGAGTGAAATGGAAAAGTGGGTGCGGACGGTTGACCTGGACTCTTCAACCGTTTCGACGTACAAACGTTTCGAAAGGAACTGTTGGCCCGTTGTTTGCGGTTTGCCATTTACGAGTTCGTTCCTCAACGACTCACAAAGAGGACCAATCATCGAAATCACTTTCGACGAAGAAGATGACGAACAGGTAAACTATAATGACTATACTTAAGGAATAGGGATAATAATTATAAACTTTCTCCTGTTCCAATCCAATATATTCCTCAATGCTAATTTAAACTGCTCGTTATGTTTCAGGAATCCTTTCCTCGAGCATCGTCAGTTGGGATAGACGAAGAAGGCGAGATGGACGGACAAACAGTTTCCGGAGATATTGATCATAAGTGCCGTGTTTGTGACAAGAAATTCGCCACAAAGGGTAGTCTTAGAGTTCACATGAACCTTCATACCGACCTAACTTTCCCTTGCACAATTTGTCAGCGTCCTTTCAAGCAGAAGAGCCACAGCAAAGGGCACGAGTACACTCATATGAACCGGAAAGAACTCAAGGCCCTCAACATTTTCCATGCAAAATGCACAGCCTGTCTCCTTGTGTTCTTCAACAGAAGCAACTACGAGATTCATATGAATATGCACAAGAACATCAAACCCCTCCAATGTCAGGAATGTCAGCAACAATTCATCACAAAGCAGTCTTTGAATGGTCACATGCTGAGTCGTCATGGAGACGAGGAAACGAAGAACAAACTCCGCGACTCCAGGAAATTCCAATGCGCTTTCCTCAACTGCGCTGCAAAGTTCCCTTCAAAATCGAAACTTGAGCATCACAGCCACTCCCATTCCACCAAAAAAGAGTTCAAATGCACAAAATGTGAGAAATATTTTCAAACGCCAACATCAAGGCGTCTGCATTCGAAAGTGCACAAAGCGGATTGTGCACTCAAATGCTACTTTTGTCACAAGAACTTCTCAACCACTCAGCATATGAATTCACATCTGAAAACTCATGTCCAGGAATTCGAATTCAAATGTCAAATCTGCGGTAAGGAGTTCATTCAGAAGGTGCAGTTAAATGCTCACATGCAGAGATGGGATCGCTCCGGCAAAGTTCGCTCCGCTCCGCTCCACGAAATAAAAAAATTAAAATCGCTCCGCTCCGCTCCGGAGCGATTTATGAGCTCCCTCGCTCCGCTCCGGAGCGGTTTTTTGGGCCTTCGCTCCGCTCCATTTTCGCTCCGTGGAGCGAACATGGAGCGTTTGCTTAATTAGGCGCTCCGCTCCATTATCGCTCCGGAGCGCCCTCGTTATTATACAAACGCTCCATTATCGCTCCGTTTTCGCTCCGGAGCGTCATCTTTATTAAACAAACACTCCATTATCACACTATTCGCTCTAGTATGAGAGTTTGGTGCAATTGTGGATAAGAGCGTTATTGTTTGGGTTAAAGAGGGTTAGGTTAAAGGTCAATATCGTTTTCAAACAATTCCGTATAGCCGTATAATAGGACGCATTGACAGAGTGAAACCATTAAAGGGTTTCCAATTTTAATAAACCTTGCATGTCTAATACATACATTGACATGTATAGTCAATTAAATGATTTGGTATAAATTCTTATATTTAAGTTAATTGAGCTTTTACGGTATTTCCATAATTAATTATTAATTCAAGCATAATCATTTCATAATTATTAAGGATTCACCGAAAACGGTTTGGTGTCTCCAACCCGTAATAGGAACTAATACATTTGGAATTTTGGAGTCTTAACGTGTAGCGTGTTATTGTTAAATTACGTAGGAAATTCTTCCTATTTTTACGATTTTAGTACTTACAGTCCCTTATTGCTTAAATTCACATAATACCCCTTTAAATCTCCTATTATAATCATAACGGTTGTATTGCATTGGTCCAAATTACTGACTCGTTTATGTCTTTAACCTTGACAGTGATTTTAAAAATGACATTCTTTATGAATAGCCTTTTCTACCTAAGTTAGTTATCAAGAGGCTGTCTATTTCTCTTGGCAAGACTATATCAGACATTCACGGTTTCAAGTGATCTAAATTGCCTTAAATTGGTTTAAAGTGGTTAAAAATGAACCATCGCGAAAACAAATATTAAATGTAGTGGTTATAGATTCTTGTGATTTCATTAAAGTCACTTGAAAGCCTAATATTAATCTTGATTTGAAAAAAAATGGCTGATAATAATCAAAATCAGTAAAACTGGTTCTTGTTTAAACTTAAACCGTCCAGAATGGTTTTTAACAATCCACTAATGGTTAATAATGGTACGAAAGGATATAAACAGATTTAAAATACGCTTACACAATAATTTTTTTCAGACGGATTTTATTGTGATAAATTTATCGTAATGAATAATAATCAATAGCATAAATAACCACGAGTAGTTTTTATTGCTCTACAAAGATTTAAACTCGGTTAAATTCATTTAATCATCATCATTTGCCGGATTGTTAAAAATCAATCAACTAATTTAATATCTCAGTTACGTCTGTATTCAACATCGTTATTATAATCTGAGTAATTCAAATTTGAGTTGTATATGTGTCAATTGAAACCATTTTATTCAATGTATACCTTGTTTGACCAGTTTTGAACTGAACGGATCGAAAGCATATTTTCACATCAAGCTTTAAAATGTGCTTTTGCAACTGTTTATTTCGATTTTAGAATTTTCATATTTAATAATAAAACTATTGTTTTATACTACGTATACACTTAAAATATCGAAAATCTCAAGGCCCCGCAGCCATAGCACAATATTACACACATCACAAAACACTCTCATCAAATATACACACAGCATTTCCAACATATATGTGTAATTGAAACCATCAACTCAAGACAAACAATGCCACACCCCCAAATATCTCACAATGTTGATTAGCCTACCATACGCATACCGTTATAATTATGTTGGTTTACTTTACATACTTTACAAGTTTTTGAAAAAACTTGACTTGAAATCTAACTTCCCCAGACACCCCAACCAACATTACCTGACTGAGGTTTGTAAATAATTCCTTGAAATAAAAATAAATAAAAAGTTAAAAGTGGAGCATGGAGCTTTTTACACGAAATCGTGTGGACGGACAGACAAACAGATCGATTTATGAATTGTATTTTTTCTTATTTTAATTTTGAGTAAATGGAGCGGTGGAGCGGCTTTTTTTGAGCCGCTCCAGCGCTCCACTCCGGCAAACTAAATTTATCGCTCCGCTCCGCTCCGCGGAGCGGCTAATTTTCCGACGCTCCGAAAAATCGCTCCGTGGAGCGGAGCGGAGCGGTGTATTTTCCGCTCCGGCGTCGGAGCGCTCCCATCTCTGCGAGTCAGGAGTTCACGAAGGACGGAGACCGCATCCTTGTCCACATTGCCCCAACACTTTCCTCCGACGTTCCGATTTGAATAGACATTTCAAGAGACTGCATCAGAATTTACCGAAATAAAATAGGAGGTGAAAAAATCTAACAGAACCGTTACAATAGCTTCGTTTTATACAACATGGGGGTGGTTTTTAATTTGTACCTTTTTAACGATCATTAAGTTGGTAGTATGAAAAATGTTTTTTTAAATGTGACAATCCTAATACTATTTTATTTGTATTGATTCAAATTATTTTACTAAATACGCTTTGACTTTCAATTGAGAATTTTTCGTATTATATGTGATGAGCAATATAATTTATTTGTTATTAATTATCTACTACACACTTCCAAGTGCCATTGTATCTTCTTGGATAATCAATACGGGTTTTGAAATCCATATTTCATCCCACATTTTGTTTTTATTTACCGTTACATTTTGTTTGTAATTTTGTACAGCTACTTATTTAGAATTGAATTAAAGTAAATCTTTTGCTCTTTTTAGTCTAACACGGCTGAATAATTTGTGCATCGTTGAATAACTAGCGTCGTCTGAATCTCCAATCAAATTATGAGATGTTAGAATAAAATGCTCCATCAACCTTGGACAAATTTTGCAAACATATAATAGATTACGAGTTTACGAATCTCATATAAGGTCTACAACGTTATGGTCCTCACAATGTCTAACTTTAAGCATAAAAAGGAGTGCATTTATTAATGGTCACTATCGCTTAAAATTATTCAAATAGAAACTTTGAAAGTTCCTGATCTTTGAGCTATTAAAATATTAAATATACCAAAACTACTGGTCCAGATTGCAGAAACTTCGACTTTCATATCAAAATCAGTATTACGAAGACAACTGCATGCAAAAATAAAAATTAAACATGACAATTCAAACCTCAATATCATTGAACAAGAATTACAAGAAATACCATAATTACTTCGAATTTCAGTAAAAATGTTTCTATATTTTTTGTGAAAATCTTATGTAAGGGCTGAAAAATGTGCAACCCCGTGTAGGTTTGTGTTGAGGAGATCAAATGTCCGATGTCAGTTCCGGTTGTCATCCTCCCTCAAACGGGGAGTCCAGAAACGGTCTCAAATTCAGCCACCCGTTATTCCCAAACCCGACGAATGTCAATGTCAGAGGCTCATTTGCATCACCGACTTCGGTTCCAAACTTCCTACAAATCAACCCTCTTCTTTCCTCGACATTACAAGCAAATCTTCACTCCCAAGTCCCAGGGGACTGCTCAGAAATAAATACTATTCCTAAAGACTGCACAAAATTATGTTTGATGCGATTTGAGTATACTCATATAGCACAAGTTCAACCTGACCCAGAAGGTCAGATATTTTCAACTTGTCAAGTCGACCAACAATATTTTGCTTGTGGTCTCCTTCAAACTCATTGACAATTTCCCTCATTTTAACTTAATTTTAACTTACAAGGGACGTCACACAAAGTGAAATTACAGAATCGTCAGATTTTTTTTTACAGTCGGAAGGACAACTAATATGAATAACCGAAATGCATAAAAATTGACAGTTTGAAAATCGAACCACAATTACTGTCTCACTGGTTTAAAATGTCAGTTTGGGTGAGTTTCTTATTTCAAAAGTTTTTTTATGTAAGTATATAACAAGCCTTCAAAATAGCACTTCCCCTGGGGACTTATTTCGGATTGAAAAATTTCGCTTCTTAATTTTTCGAATGTTAATTGATTTTTCATCAAGTATAATTCATTTGCACCAAATTCATTCCTTAAAAATTGCATTTTTCTCAGATAACCAGATCCGCTTAACATGGCTTATGAACTGCTCCTTGAAACGAGATCATTGCCACACTCTGTTTCTTCTCTGAGCTGGAACTAACAACTAATAAGTCTCCCTCCTCATCCCAAGTCCTAGCAACATTCAACATTTGTTTACAAATAGCCAAGTGAAAGAAACTATGAGAAATCCTAACTGTTCCTGATCTTCCCGAAACTTCCATCCGACCAGAAGTCACTCTTCCGGAGAGGAAGACGAGGAAAAGGTCAATAGACCAGCAACTACTCCGGAATACAAAAATCTGGAGTTGAAAAGATGCTCTTCGTCAATAATTTAATATTCTAACAATAGATCTAAAGAACCTACAATTAGTGGCATTATTTTATCTTATTTAAATCTTAATTTCTAGCTTAAATCTCTCTAAAAAAAGTAAAAAAAACGGGTGGCTGCAAGAATTTACTTTCACTGCACTCTAAGTGAGTTTATTGGCTATTGTGTGATACATTTACATTCTGCCGGCTCATTTAGATTGACAAATTAAATACGGCAAACTACTTCGGGGAAGCATTACAATTTACAAAACGAAAATCTCGAGAAGACTAGATACGGATGGGCTTGAGCAGGAAGTTAAGGATCGAAGGTCAGGAGGTCAAGGAGGGAACGTGTCGTCTCGTAACTCGGAGTTCAGGGAGCAAACTTAAAAAAATCAGAAGAAGCAGAGGAAACTTTACTTTACGGCAAATAAAAAATCGAAAAATTAAAAAAATCCGGAAAAAAGCTAAGCTTCTTTTACCAAAACGAGAGCAGCTCCAATTAGCGTTAATTTTAACCCTGTTTCGAAATCAGCTGGAAACTGCAGTGTAAACTCCAACTGGTTCTTGACGGGGTCACTGACGATCATCAGGCCAAGCACTTTGTCACCAACTGGAGTCAGTATCTTTGGAACGGCGGAAGTTAGGGATTAGTACATACGTTATGAAAGTAAAGAAATCTCCCCGCAATAACTCCCCACCCCTTCTTGTGTTTTCAATGCAAAATAAATAGTCCCTGGGAGACTTATTTAGGTACCTTGGCAAATCTAGTCCATCCGTAGCCTCCATCAGTGTGTAAAACAATTAGAGGATTCCGGCGATGATCTTCAACGATGAGGACCGGGCTGATCCCTTTGGCGAGATACATCGTGGAGTAGAGACGCCCGAGAGGGACTTCGATATTGAGAGTCTGAACAACATGTGTCTACTTTTACGGGAGCAGGGAGTAATTAGCAGTTTGAAGGGAGTTATTAGCGGATTCTAATGAACTATTAGCGAATTTAAGGGGGTAATTAGGAGGTTTTAAGGAACTTTACCGTTTGCTTCAATCGAACGTCGGGGTCGAAGTACATGCCAGCCACGACAGTCTCCAGGTCAGTTGGGTGGAACACCTTGATCTCCGTATTAGCTGACGAGGGGCCACGCTGGAATTCGATTGTTAGCAGCTTTTCAGGTCCGAGGGAGAGGACGTCGAATTCAGAGTTGGAAATGCCATCTCCGATCGGGAGATATTCGCCTGTAAAATAAACCCCATTCGTAGTTTTACGTATAGATAATCTACAGGGTGTTCCACTTGAAATTATACAACTTTGCTCATGAAGTAATCAAAAATTAATGAACACAAATGATGAACACATATTAGAGAGCGTTTGTAATTCTCACAAAAAGTTGTACACATTCAAGTGAGACACCGTGTATAATTCAATTCAACAGAGACCATTCAATTCGATAACAGAAAGGGTGTTATTAATTTGAGGAAAATATTTACTAACTGTGATGGAGAATCCGGCTTAGCTGGACCTTGACGAGACTCAGATCGCGAAACTTGTCGAAATGCGCTCCGATACTGGAATTTGCACCCGACGAAAACTTCCTAACCGTGGAAGGACCGGCATGTCGACGAGTCTCTGTAGAAGTTGTGCATGTAGTCTCTGTGCATGTCGATCAGAACTTGTCGAATTTTTGCTCCCCCCAAAACGTAATACTATTTGGTTTTGATTGTTTGTAGAGTATAACGTACCGGAGGCTTTGTTGGAGACGGGAGCTGGTACGGTCTTGTCCAAAATGTTGCGGATTTGTGGATAAGTGGCAGCGGAGAAGTGAGAGATACATTTCCCATCAATCGTCTTCAGCAAATTAGCGCAAGTCGGATATCCAAGGAACAGAAGCCGGGACGGTAACATCGTCAATTGACCAGCTTGGCTCAAACAGAATCCAGTATTCGAAGAATTATGTACACTAAAGAATACAACTGGAATTTAATGTAAAAATTAGTCTGGGAAATTATCGGAATTATTTTGCCTGAAAATTCCGACAAATATGAATAAGTGAAATCGGAAAAAATGTTGTTGATTGTCTGGAGTGTAATAAATAACAACATTAGTTACCATGGAGACCGGAACAGGATAAAAATCTCTGGGCAGGGGATACTAATAATTATTTCCAAAGAGTCTGTAGCATTGAAGATGGGATGGGAAAACATGATAGTAATCAACTAAATTGATTTTGACTTGCGAAGGGCGACTGACTGCTCAACCTGATTGATTGGAATTGATTTGGGAAACAGTGGTATTATCTTTGGGAACTAATACTGTCTTATCATGCCCTTTTAGTTGAAGTACTATTTCTACATTAATTCTTTTTGAATACATGAAGACATGGCATAATTTCATTGGAAATTTTAGTCTCAATCCGAATCCGCAAAAAGCATATGTTGTATGTAATAGTCGGAAATAACTCCCGAAAACCGGGTAAATCGTCTATTTCTGGAGGATTTTGGGCCTAACTTTTTGAAAAATTATTTATTACATCCTCCTGATTAGTTCAAGCAAAAGGCTGCTGATTTTCGTATTTTGTCAGAAGCATGTTGGAATTCAAAATGCAAAGTATTTTTTCGTATAAAGGGTTAAAAATACATTAGTTTTTAAATTGTATTTAAAAGCTAAATCTACGGTAATCGAAAAGAAGCCTTCCGCGTCCTATTTAAGCATTCTTCTTGGAGTTTGTCAATTTAAAATAATTAATCCATTCCGCCTCCCTCCCACACACGTTTTGTTTACAAATACGGAGCACGTGTGCACAATATGCCCCTGCTATCACTAACATCATCATCCTAAGTTACATAAGACATTGAAACGTGGCACGGGCATTTTTTGTGTTGGATTTGTGTGCGTTTATATATATGTGAGTCAGTACTACCACCACTGCCACTCCAACTGTCACAACTTTCACAATTTCCGTCCTCCAGGCCCAAGCACATGGGCACCGGATGCTAGGGAGTATATACAGACTAGGGTTCGGTCCACAGTTTTGAATTCGAATTGGGTGAAGGTATATCCCGTGGTTACCTATAGATGTGTCTAACGTTGGTTTTTATTTCCTATTTTGTTGTTTAATAATATCAGGGGTGGTTAATTTAGACGTTTTGAAGATTGGATTGGAATTAGGGACAGGGTTTTTGGAGTTATAACTTTGTGTAAATACTGAAATAACTGCCCCATGGGGAAAGCTATTGTTTCACTTTGCCATAGCTGTATTGACAGCATGGATTTGAGAGAGAGGGAGTTATTCCGGTGGGGAACTTAATTCGGTTTTTACAGTAGGAGAATCTGTATCGGTACGATCCCCAATTCCAGCTACTTACTAACTAGAATTTGTAAACTGACTCTATTCAAGGTTTTTCCGGATATTTCGTAAATTCGCAATGCTTAATTTATAGGATATTTGATGTATTAATAGTGGAACATGGTAAATTTAAAATGCATCTGCAAATTAATTCCTAACAATATTCTGTCGGCCAAGAATAATTGTAACATTTTTTACCAGTTTTAATAAAACTCCGGGGTTTTCTAAACCCTGCAAGAGGACGAGGGTGTAAATGCCTGAATGATATGAAATGCGTTCGAATTTAAATCCAGCTCTTTTACATAATTTTAAAAGTTTCGTAACGATCTTCTCCCAATCCGTTCTTAAAATGATAATGTTAGTGTTTATTTGAATAAATTTTACAATCACCGAGAATGTATCTTCAATGTATAATTGATTTACTCGGTTTTTCTTCAGTTGACAATTGACAATGCATATTTTATCACTTCATGCTTTTAGAGTTTCAATATCCAAATCTAAAAATATTCAAACGAATCTAAACAAAAAACTTTCAAGAGGTTTTATTCGGGAATTGTATAATTTTTGAAGAAAGGAAAAACAACCACAAACTACCTTTCATCCAGGTAGATAGCCAGGAGTTTTTCACTAAAACCTCCATTTTAAAAGGTTTCTACCGAATTTTAGTAATTAAGGACATACTGTAATTAATCCGGACAATAATAAATAAATAAGAGGCCGTATTAAAAAAATCCGCAATGTTTTGACGATTTTTTAAAGATCTTTATAAAACCCTTTGGATCGTTTATGTTTTTCCTACAAAGGTTTGTCCAAGGTGTAGAAAAATAGGTCCGAAACCCGAGTCCATGGACCGAAGAACCCTGTTCCGAAAGAGTTGAAATAAGCACATGTGAGTCTGTTGGGTTCCCGATTTCCAATATCTGGAACCACTGAGCTCCCTTTCCACGAGGGACCAAAGTAAGAAGCAGCTGCAGAGGGCAAATGATCCAAAAATGGAAACATTAGAGCTGATTGACAAAAATCAGACACCACCAACTGGAGCGACAACCAACCTGATAACTCCTCACATTCACTTACTGAGCAGATCAACCGAACTTACAAATTAAATGGAATAAGCAAGCGGTGTGGACTTAAAAGGCTAATAAAAACCGTGACTCTAACGGAGCTTGTTAAATTATACATAACATGCATGTTTTAAACAGATCCAAAATTCTAGAGTGTTTGGTGTTTACTCTTTACGATTTTGCATGATATTCTAAAACGAATCGAAATAAATCGGACTCAAGCTAAGGATTTAGCCTCAAAATCGCTAAAAACCACCTCAAAAATCTTAATAATTTACTATTTAAGGAATTGGAGAAATACAAATGCTCCAGAAACCATCTTCTGTCGCAAGCAATTTTGAACGTGGGATTTGCTCCTCAGGGGTTTGTGCGTAATTTTTTATAAGAAATAAAAATTTTGGGAAATCATTGACCAATTTCCACCTAAAATTTTATGAAAATTACACGGAAATCGACACATTATACAAATTACAAATCCCTTCTTATTTAATTTTCCTCATTTTTGATGCTTAAGATGAGATGACTGTATCGGAGGTTAAAGCAAAGGACAATTAATTTTCATACTAACCACCCGCATTTCCCGACACGATTCACCCTCCAACCATTAACCATATGCCCTTCCTTTGACTTTATTACTCTTCCAGATCGTGTACAGATATATCTTCTTATTTCTGGGGACAAAAAGGTTAATAAGTGAGAGGACCGGCTCGTGGGCATTATGGACTTGTAAGACGTGTCAGGGAGCTAAAGACGTCTGAAAATACAACCGCTTCTTCCAGGATAAGATATCGGATTTGGAATTTGGGGTATTTCGTATTTCTGGCTGAAATCGAGTCGAAGATCCCTTGTTTTCACTTACATCTGTCTCCATATACAAATATAGGGATATATAAATATGGGTATAGATAATTAGAGTTGATGGTTTTAGAGAGAGTTAATAAATTAGAGGGAGGTTCAAGTCTCATTAACAGGTTAGCGTAAATGGGTTTACCACATTGCTCCAGTTCACTTCCTTGTTACGAAACTATTTTAAATGCTTAGCTGCTTAAAGGTTTAGGGGGATTAGAGTGGATTAGTCTCCCTTGACAAACTACTAACTAACTCCTGCCTTGTTAAGCCACTAACTCATTTGTCTGCAATTGCAAATCAGCCCCTCCAGTTTGGGTTAAATTAGTATGTTTCCACACGCTTTTGTGAAAAATAGAGCTGGATTTGAGAAGTACAAAATAAATTCTAAAATTCATTTGTACTAAGAATTGCTTTTAATATTATTATGCAAGGCTTGGAAGCAGTACTGTAGAAGTGACATTTTAAAGCAGTTTTGGAACGCGATCGAGTCCAACGCTCCGTTTTAAACATTTGTTTCGAATAAAGTGTTTAACAGGTGTACGAATGTATCGCGGATCATTCGTTTTTGAAACTACTGTATATGCTAAAAATGCTTTTGAAAAATTTGCGAATTGAAATATTATGAAATTGATATTAAATACTGAAATCTCAAGGTGCCCCAACCATAGAGTGTGCATTATGCACACCGTTGAGTAGCCCATTTTTACACCTTTGACCACACTCGCCTTGACCTTGATATGAATCTAACCAAGTTCAGACTTGGCCTGCTGGCCGATGTCAGTGAGGACAGACAGACAGACAGTCTCCAAGTCATTCTCATAACATATTAAGGTCACATAATATAATAACTGTAAAATGCTTAAAGAATGAACTCCCTAAAAGCAAACACCATACTTACTATCCAACATTGTCGACCCGTTATAGCAAGTAATTTTAAAAGTTTTTACACAACGCCAGCTGCACAGGCTGCTGTTGTTCCTTCGAATAAAATTATTAATACTTTTATTGTTTTCCCCCTATAGTCCTTCCTAACTGTTTACACTTCTCTCTAGATATATAGGGAAAGGGTTAAAATCCAGCAGGACCCGAATCAGGGATGCAGTTTAATTTTCATGACAGCCGAATTACCGGGGAAAAACAGAGTGTTTAGTTCAGTTCTAGAGTATTAGGAGCAAAGAAATATTTGAACAATTTCAAGTCATCTGGCCAAAAGCTGTGAACTTTTTCATCCCGATTTAATTACTCTCCTCGTAATAATAAAATAATTCTGAGAACAACTCCCAGCTCCTTATTAACCCCTTTGTCCTTGCTACAGAACAATTATAAATAATAATAATCGTTTAAACGAATGTACTGATGTATCGTAGATCATGCTCATGTAACGCTTTTAAAGGGTTGGATGTAGGTGTAATATGTTTACAGTTAAATACCTGCCACCTTGGAACGTAAAATATCCTAAATCTCGCGTCGCCCCAACAATAGAGCTAAACTACTTACCCCTTACTAATTGTCTGAAAATTATTTCAAAAAACGAAAATTTAAAAAATGTAAACACCCGTAATCCTCAGGACAGACGGACACCAAGCCATTCGCATAATGTATCTTAAATCCACGAAACATAATAATTTCCCGATCATATCCCTTACAACTGGGAAATACCACTTCGGACTGATTAGGTTTCATGGCACGAGACTCCATATAGTCATCTCCGTTTCCTAATTAAAATTAAACGGAGTTTTTGGAAACGTTTTTCTAGAATCTGGCACTAAGAAATGAAATTAATCTGCTGGATGTAAACAATGAGGTCCACCCCCATCAAAACAACTTGCTTTCCTTTTCGCCACAGGCTTTCCATATGTTTACTTTTAGTTTCATTTCCTATACCCAAGGTTTTGTAACCAAACACTAAAAAATAAATAATGTATTCAAAATTATACTTCCCCCAAGTTCCTTCCGCTCTCTTTTTTAATGGGATTTGGCAATGAACTAATTAGAGGGTTCGGAATCCTTACGGTTACAGTTTGAGACGGGTTGTTCATAAACTCCTTGTGGATAGGGTAATTATTCGGCGGAATTTACAGCATTTTTAGTCGATTTTGATGATTCATTTTCGGATTTGGATGGTGAAAGTTCGCTAACGTATTAGATAATTTAAATGTGGATAACGCTTTCGGAATATAGTACGTGTTGTTTTTGCTGAAAAGTAAAGTGGTTTATAATTACTAAATGGAAAATTGGAAATATTTTATTAAATCGCAGAATTTTGATCATTTCTCAACGGTTTTAAAGTGTGAATCTTCAAGAATTCATGACAAAAAACATTATATTATACAGTAGGTGAATTGGAATTCTATTTGGTATCATTTTTCGCACGAAATTTCCGTATCCATCCCTGCCAATTTATTTCCAGCTAGAGTACCTGTACAAACACCTGTTGGATATAAAAATAGAAAATAAGGAACTAGGTTTTTTGCGAGAATTATAATTTCCCCTCGTCTCCGAATACCCTTGACCGTTTTAAATTCAGGACGGATGCGGCTCATTCCAAGTTCCTATTGATCGTTGATCTACTTAATTGCATGATCGTTTTTTCTACCGTTTTTTAAACCAGAGAAAGGGTTGTTTCTTTAGGATCAGTCTCACGGTTTCTGGACTCTGGTTAATTCTGGTGGTTTGGTCTTCTGTCTGTGTTGGATGTCATGTCAGGTTGCTTAAGACGAAAGAAAGATCGGGCTGGACATGCAAGCCACGCTTTTTTATACGGAAATAAACACTTTCATTTTCCTCAACTAATCCTTAACCCTTTCCTCTTTTAGACTCGGTTTTGGGGAAAAGCAAACACGGCATGTTATAAACCTATAATTGGTGTTTCGGATATAGAACTTTACAAAATTAGCCTATTCCTCCATGATTCCTATATGTTAAGCTAGTCAGTATTGTTCAAGACTAAATTAGGACTTAATGTTAGTATAAGATGAAAGGGAGAGTTCAGGAGGGGTTATTTCCTCAATTTCCTTCATTTTCTGGGAAAGTAAATTGCTTTAGAAGAGATATCATGATGAATTAGAGGAACCACAGAGTTAGAACATGGAACATTAGCCAAGACTCGGCGTGGGACCTATTTTCGAATGAATCTCATCTTATTGTTTAGACTAATAATAGTTTACTTCCTTCCTGGTTTTGAACAATCTCACTTAATTCTCGTTTTGAAGAAGTACTCTCAATTAACCCCTGACCTGGGTCACCGACAAACGATTCGAAATTGGGCTATTTGTTGTTACGGACTGGCAATTGTAGATGCATCACATGGACTTAGATTTTTAATTTTAAGACGAATGTGCTTTCTCCCACAACGTTGCTGCACATTAGACATTACACTGATTACACACATCTTGATGAATTAATTCCAGTTTTCCAATGCCTTGATTCGCGTATGCAATTGTTGAGTTAATTAATCATTAAAATCGTGTTAAAAATTAAACTCTTTTTAACAGATGTAAGTTTCACCATATATAAAATATAAATGAGTTTGTATAACCTTTGTATGCGTTAAACTTCCCATGCCTTCGTTTTAGAACATAATATAATTATTATCTGACGGTTTCCATAGCAACAAGTCGGAAACCGAATAGGGTTATCGTTGACCTAAGAAAATTCGCATCATCCCAGCCAATTTTTTTTAACTAATTTATTGGCAATCTAAAAGTACGAGCTAAAGGTTATGCTATTGTTACGATCAGATATTATATGATTACATTACTTTTAATCTAATCGTTCAATCTTCCTGTAGTCGGTGTAGGAACTGTTGGGATTTGTTAGTACTCGTAGTAGGGGTTGCCGTGGAGATATGATCGGCTAAACTGCCCTTAGTCTAATGTAACATTTCCTTGGCCCTACCTCAATTATTCAAATGGGTTGACCTAATTTGCAGAGGCAGAATGTGAATTTAAAGACACGACATGTCACATTCTCCTTTCCTGATAACATCTCCCCCTTCTACAGGATATGACTTGCGATTATTACGATTGTTTTATTAAAAGTAAGGAGTTCTTATAAGAAACCTGCTCAACCTATTTTTCCTTGTCCCTAACCCTCTCTGGTTTTGTAAATAAATTATTTCCTCCTGGGTCTTACATTTCAGGGTGGATTGGAGCCGATATTTATGCGATTTTAATAAAGTTTGTCGGGACTGGCTGTGTTTGCGGTTCTTGTGCTGGTTACCGATCGTGTTTTCGAGAAGTTCTAGAAGCATTTTGGTTGAGATGGAGAATTACTCTCCGAAGGCTATTTGATGGTTGGATTTGCCAGGGTTCGGATTTTAAAATTATTAGGGTTTTTATCGTAGATTTAATTCATTTTTTCTGTGTAATAATAAGGAATATACTTAATTGTGATCAATTTAATTTAGGGAGCTCTGAACATTTTTTAAATCATATTACTGGAAATGTTTGAAGACGTAAATTCACCCAATGAATCTCTTTACATGCTGATGGAGGATTCGAGGATCTAATTAGTTTAAAAAGTAGAAGTTACAATATATTTCCGTTTTTTTTTAATTTATAAAAATTCTAAAATGTTTTTATGAACAACAAAAACATTGCAAATTGAATTTTTTTGCCAAGTAGGTTGTACCCGTTTCGACCCAACTGGTAAAGCCTCTACTTCCGGAACCCTGAACTCTGTACTTTTGGATTGTCGGTGATACTTCAGGATTTCAAGAATCGTTTGTCGAGTCAACTATACTATAGTATCTTATTTGAATTTGAAGGAATTGATACGGCTGGTAGGCATACTTATAATCTGCAGTTGCCCTCCTGAAAGAGTATTTGTTATTGTTTATTGTTCGTAGAGGGTCTGGAAAATAGTAAATAGGGTGGAAATGTATTATTCCAAGTCATTTCGGTTGCGTGTTCTGTTGTCACTAGAATTAGGAATGAGGTTAGCCACCACCGGCGGCTGACCATTAAAGCTACATTTTAAATGTCACTACTTGTCAATGTATTCCGTTAATGACATTGAGTTGGTCAGATTCCACCTCAACTATGCTGTAACCGATTGTCAGGGTCGACAGTTGATCCGGTGCCTTGAGATTGACATGGGAGCTTAGTTTAGGTAAAAATCTTTGAGAAACTCGAATCAAATGCATAATTCAGACAAGAATTCGTTGGATAATTTAAATCGGTGCATTAAATCGACAACGTCTTTAGCTCGACGTTTACTTAATGCCACTAAATTATTGTAAACAATCAAAATTTGGAATCCACAGACTTGAAAAATTTTACAAATATATTACGGAAATTCGAGTTTTATTTTATGCTTCAAATTGGAACTACAAGAAAACCGTGGGATTATTTTACTTGAACTGAATGTCTAAATCTAGATTCAGACAAGAAACGCCAAAGAATTGGCCAACCAATCCATCAATAAGATTCAATCAGGTATCCCTGTCGTATGATGATGACCTCTCCTGAAGGATCTAACATTCGAAATCAATGCAATGGATTCGATTGGAACTGTAGGACGCACCAATTGCATTCAGAATGACAGAACCGGAAGGAGCAATCACCATAGACGGTTACGATATTAGTGCCATTGCAGTTGGGAAATTACGGAAAAACATTTCGATTATTCCCCGAGATCCAATACTATTTTCGGGAACCGTTCCTTATAATCTAGACCCTTTCAAACGCTTTAGAGATGATGAGCTATGGAGAGTTTCGGAGGAGGTAATTGACTTTTGACTTTTTTAAATAAAATAATCTCGTTAAAACTGCGTTAACTGTTGCAAATCTAACGTTGGTTATTGCGATTAAGGTTGAACTGAAGGAACTAATAACGTCATTCGACTACAACGTTAACGAAGATGGAAAAAACTTAGCGTGGGACAAAGGCAATTAATTTGCCTAGCTAGGGCGATGCTGCGAAAAAATAAAAATCCTGGGTACTAACAATAAGTTCTTATATGAACAGTTTAAAAAAGTTGATGGTTGTACACCCTGAATCTGCTTGATTGTATATGAGATGACCGATTTAATTTCTACTTTAATGATTTCCAGTCCGGATAATTCTATTCAACAAACTATCAGGAATAAATTTGCAGACTGCACAATCATTACAATAGCTTATAGACTTCGAAGCGTTATGGATTATGACAAAATCCTGGTACTCGACAAGGGTTTGATGAAAGTGAGAAATCAAATGCATTCTGACAAACCCATAAATCAGCCATGCTATAGTCTATGGCTGGTATAGGGGTCTTCATGTCCGGCGTTAGGCGATACCAAATTGATTTATTGTAAGTTACTTTTGTTATAATTTAGGAACATGACCATCCTCACATACTCCTGGATAATTCAAATGGATATCTTCAGCGAATGATTACTGAAACAACGGGAACAGGAACCCAAAACTATCTACATCAAATCCCAGCACCGGTAAGTCAATTCAAACATATAATAATATTACCAAAATCACAAATATGAAAGCCATTCAATACAAAATCGATTACAAAATTAAAACAAAAATCTATTCAATTTTCTAACACCCACAGGCTTACAATAAAAATACAAATCAGACCAAGAAAAACTGCCCAGAAAACTGAATGATCACATAAATTAGGAACACGGTATTTTCAACGGAATTTGTCTGTTTACGCATAAAATAATCTAAAATCTACGCAATCTACCATAATCTACGAACTACTTTTACATCTCTATTGTGTCAAACCGTATTTTAAATGTATCATACTTAATATTACCACGTTTTTCCTGTGCACTCTTTTCGATTATCAAAGCAGATCAAAATCATCTTGCTCCGCACACAACTCCAAAACGTCCAAATCATCGTCCTCGTAATTTATTTTTTCAACGGGAGTAGTATTGCTAGTTGCCTTTGCAGGGTGTGCTGTCTCACTTGGTTCTATCTCCGGTCCGAAAGCTTCCACAACGTTGGAATTGTCCACACAAGTTACCATCTCTGCGGGGTGTTTCCTAACATCATTATCATTTATTTCCTTCACTGCGGAAACTAATGTCTTAGGGTCAACAGGTACTTTGTTTCTTTCAAGTCCGTCATTCCAAGATACTCCAATTTCGCGTTTTTGACTGACTTCTGTTTGAATCGGATTCACCCGTTTCGGTATCCTGTACGCTCGATCCAGCTTGTCCACCAAATTGGCCACTACGGGTTTTGGAATCATCGGTATCTCACTATTCTTTTTGTCGGAATCCGGTGCTTTACTGGAAATAGTTACTCCACTTCTATCCTTTCTGTCATTCGTATCATCTAGTTTTTGCCGTTTGGCATCCAATTCCACACTATTTGACAACTGATGTGCCGGTTTGAAGCGTTCCAATGCAGAAGCGCGCGTGTCTGGCAATGCAGGAGAGGTGGCAGTTTTGACCTTATCCTTCAAATTCGTCATTTGAGACTCTTCTCTAATACGCGTGTCTGGTTTATTTACATCTGAAGTCAATGGTCTGGCTGGAGTGACCAGTGGACTTGTGGCAGTCGCGACAATCTTTTTCTTTGCAGAAGTATTGCCAAGGTTTTGCTTCTCTACATTTTCATGAATGGGGAAATCTAACCGGGAACTGTTCATCTGCATCTTAATCTTCTTCTTGTCGGAAACTACACCTGAACTGGATGTAGCTGACGGGCTTTTATCATTTTTGTCACTAGTATCAGCAAGTTCTGGCCGTTTGGCATCCAATTTAACCTTATTTGACAAGCGATTTTCCGGTGTCAAGCGTTGCAAGGGAGAAGTGAAAACAGGAAGCGGTTGTGACAATTCTGGACAGTTGAAAAATTTCGCAGTATCCTTGCAAATCGCCATTTTAGACTTCTCTTTAATACCGGTATCTGGTTTATTTACATCTGAAGTCAACGCTGTCGCTGAAGTGACTAGTGGACTCGTGACAGTTTTCTTTTGAGAATGACTATGAATTTTTTTATAGTCTTGATTTTCTTGAATGGGGAAATCTAACCGGGAACTGTTCATCTGCATCTTAATCTTCTTTTTGCCAGAATCTAAATCTGAACTGGAAGTTACAGGGCTTTTATCATTTTCGTCACTAGTGTCAGCAAGTTTTTGCCGTTTGGCATCCAAGTTAAGCTTATCTGACAAGTGACTTTCCGGTCCCAAGCGTTGCACTGTAGAAGGCAAAACAGACAGCGGTTCTGATAATGCTGGACAGTTGAAAAACTTGGCCTTATCCTTGCAAATCGTCATTTCACACTTCTCTTTAATACCGATGTCTGGTTTATTTACATCTGAAGTCAATGGTCTGGCTGAAGTGACCAGTGGACTTGTGGCAGTCGCTTGCCGTTTGGCATCCAATTTAACCTTATTTGACAAGCGACTTTTCGGTGTCAAGCGTTGCAAGGGAGAAGGAAAAACAGGAAGCGGTTGTAAAAATTCTGGACATTTGAAAAACTTGGCCTTATCCTTGCAAATCGTCATTTCAGACTTCTCTTTAATCCCGGTGTCTGGTTTATTTACATCCGAAGTCAATGGTCTGGCTGAAGTGACCAGTGGACTTGTGGCAGTCGCTTGCCGTTTGGCATCCAATTTAACCTTATTTGACAAGCGATTTTTTGGTGTCAAGCGTTGCAAAGGAGAAGGAAAAACAGGAAGCGGTTGTAAAAATTCTGGACATTTGAAAAACTTGGCCTTATCCTTGCAAATCGTCATTTCAGACTTCTCTTTAATCCCGGTGTCTGGTTTATTTACATCCGAAGTCAATGGTCTGGCTGAAGTGACCAGTGGACTTGTGGCAGTCGCTTGCCGTTTGGCATCCAATTTAACCTTATTTGACAAGCGATTTTTTGGTGTCAAGCGTTGCAAAGGAGAAGGAAAAACAGGAAGCGGTTGTAAAAATTCTGGACAGTTGAAAAATTTGGCCTTATCCTTGCAAATCGTCATTTCAGACATCTCTTTAATACTGGTGTCTGGTTTATTTACATCTGAAGTCAATGGTCTGGCTGAAGTGACCAGTGGACTTGTGGAAGTCGCGACAATCTTTTTCTTTTGTGAATTATTACGAAGTTTTTGATTCACTGAATTTTCTTGCATCGGGAAGTCTAGATGGGAAGGAGAATTGTCTTTTTCTCTATCATCTGAACTAGAAGTACATTTGGACATTTCATTTAATCTATTGACGCTTATAGCTCCTAGGGCTGTGTAAAATGTGTTTGAAAAGTTAGGGGGCTTGGCTCGTTCCAAGATCTGTTTAATCTGTTCATCGGTCATCCTGTCGACTGTGATGGTAACTTGAGGTGCAACAAGACACCGATGCTTCAATCTAAGCATTATAGCTCCATCCGAATTCATGGTTACTGTTGTATCACGTTTCTTATTATTTGGTTCCTTTGGTGACGTGGAAGATCCCGATACTTGTTTTCCTAATAATGTAGCATACATCCCCGACAGACTGAGCGAATCAACCATGTTTTTTTTCTTTACCTGTTTTGAAACATGTTCCTGTGCCATCTTCCAAAGATCTTCATCACACACATGAAAAGAAGATTTTATCCCATAGTAGACAAATCTTGAAATTGCGGTTGGAACCGCAGGGGCAGGTTGTAGTAGAAGCTCTTCTCGTACATCCTTACCGGCAACTTTGCCCCCCGGCCATCGAATTTTGGATTGAGTGAGAGAAAACCCTGCCTGTGCGACGTCTTGAACTTGTTTCTGCCGACGGATGCTTTTGATCTTAATGGCTGATACACTTTTTTTTCGGCCTTCCATGATAGCAACAGCGAAATAGTCAAACGGGTAAGCAAATAGAGATCTTGCAAATGAAGATTGGAAGCGTAAATGTGCCCGCAACGGACGCAACCTGGAAAATTGAACTGCGAACTGAAAAGAAAGAATTATTATTATTAAATTCATTGTTTAACTTAGGTTGTTAGAATATTACTGTACATTATAAATTCTACGATTGTATTGAAGTCATCGTACGTCGATCCATATCACAATAAACATTGATTGTAGATATGTATTGCTTTGTAATACTATATTGTTAATTGCAAATGTTACAATAAATGTGTTGTGGTTTGTCGAAAGCGTGGTAGAAAATAAGAAAATATTAGCATACAAGCACTAACCACGAATAACGAGATGGGATCAGACTTGAACAGATGAGATTCAGTTAACTGAACGTTTTCTAGTGTCTACTAAAAAATACGGTGTGGACCACATAAGCTCCGTGTGACACTGTGTCGATCAGGAAGTCATGTCATTCCGATTCCAGCTCACGCTTGATTTTACAGTGCAGGTTGCAGATTCCACATTCGAATTCTAGGTGCACGATGAAGGTGTAGCTGATATCGCATGTAAAGAACGTATCTAGAATAAAAATAAAATATGAAACATTAAATTTCATTTCATTACTTACTCTCAGAACTCAGATAAGCAATCACTTGCAATTGATTATGTAATGTCACCCAAAATGGCAATGGCAAATGGAGTCTTGTTCCGTTGAGAACTGTCCGTTCGTTAGACGTTAAGAGGTGAGATGACACGGCAGTAGCCACTAGCTAAGCATACAAATTACACAATCCAATAATTACAAATTATTCATCTCTATAATATTAATATAATATAGTGAATAGTAATGTCCAATACACAATAATAAAGGGCTGGCGAACCCCGTCACCCGTCAATTGTGACTATGGCCATGGTGTACGGTAACAAAACGGACATTTGAACTTTGATTGATTGATTGATTGACCTTTGGCCTTACTTACTTTGTACTTGTTACTTCATTCATCGGACATCTGATCTGACGATCGGAGTCGGAATGGAAAACTGGAGTGGGAGAAGTTGGCGCAACAGTCAACAGTGACCTGCAAATTGAAATCATAACAAAGCAATTTATTATCCGTGTTAATAATCCCAAATCCCAATTCTGAATTCTTGCAATGTACAATGGCACAATTCACAATTCACAATTTAACGATAAATGATATTTAATATTGAATATGTAATATGTAATACCAAATATATGTAATACGTAATAGCAGCAGTTTGGGAGAAGTCGGCGCAACAGTGAACAGTGACCTGCAAATTGAAATCATATGCATAAGCAATTTATTACTCGTGTTAATAATCCCAATTCTGAATTCTTGCAATGTACAATGGCACAATTCACAATTTAACGATCAACGATATTTAATACGTAATATGTAATACATAATATGTAATACTGAATACCAAATACCTAATACATAATACGTAATAGCACTTTGGACCCTTGTGTTGTGTGCTGCGTGGCCTGAGTCAGTCAATGGATGTCCATTCATAAATCCATAACCTTAGTGTGTAATGTGTAATGGCAAATGTGAAATGGATTGGGTTGTAGGTTGTAGTTTGCGGTCTCTTGATCTTTGATCTTGTGTCTTGCAGTCGGCGGTGCGGTATCTGAAAGAGGAGTGAGGAGTGAGTGATGAGGAGCGTGTGAATTTCAGATTTGGTTTGTAATTTGTTAACCCTCATGGGTTTTGACTTTTGCCGCTTCGTTTTTTTTACAAACCACTTCCATTCGTGCTCATTGAGACAAAGTCATATATTATTGATATGGGTGAAGTGATTAAATTCCAAGTCATTTCGGTTGCTTGTAAGTTCTGTTGTCACTAGAATTAGGAATGAGGTTAGCCATAGCCACCACCGCCGGCTGACCATTAAAGCTACATTTTAAATGTCACTACTGGCCAATGTATTCCGTTAATGACATTGAGTTGGTCAGATTCCACCTCAACTACGCTGTAACCGATTGTCAGGGTCGACTTTTGATCCGGTGCAGGGGGATTGAGGTGGGGGCTTAGTTTAGGTAAAAATCTTGTTTTTGAATATTTGAGAAACTCGAATCAAATGCATAACTCAGGCAAGAGTTCGTTGGATAATTTAAATCGGTGCATTAAATCCACAACGTCTTTAGCTCGACTTTTATTTAATGCGATTACATTAAGTAAAGAATCAAAATTTGGAATCCACAAAAATGGTTAGAATGTCATTTGAAATGATAGTATTTTAAGCGAGAGACGGAGCTGTGCCTTAGAGACATTTTTCCGACTTGATAAATTTTTTAATATATTAAGGAAATTCGAGTTTTATTTTATGCTTCAAATTGGAACTACAAACATAAGTTCTCAAATAGAAGGATACACAATGATATATCTTTCAGGAAAGTTGTGATTATCTCCTAGCATTTATCCCCATCTCCTTTAGTTTATATTAATTATTAATCCGTCGGGTCATTATTAATTAGTGTCACTCCAGTTCCTTCACCTTGGATATTACCAGCTCTCCTTCTAGCTTTTTTAATGTCTGGGGTACATACGTAAGACGTAACTACATGCTTGCCAAAATAACAATTCATTCCTAATTTATGCTTAAAAATCCAATAAGTTCAGAAGAGTTTTCCTGATCTACAACGTAAATGAAACCGATGTTTTTAAACAGCCTCAAATGTACTAACAAGGGATATAATGGAGAGATAACACTTCGATTGACTTGATTTTTTTTTGTGACACAGCTTTGGACTATGCAGGTGACGTAACTGAAAGAAATTAGTGCCCAAATTGATGTTTTACGTGTTAAAAAAAATCACGAATTTGAAAAATCAACGAATTTTTTATTTTCAAACGCTCGTCAAACGACGAGTTTTGGACCGATTTTTTAAATCTTTGAAGTTTTTTCATGTTAAAGTCTTGTTCTTTGAGGAAATACAAAAAATTTAATGCTAGAATTTTTTTTAAGAAAATCAAATTTTATAGTTGTACCTAACAGGGCTAAAATTTTCCAAAAATAATTCTTGTTTCTGAAAAAATGAAATCTTCCTATTTCCTTTAAAATTAGCTCTTTACGATTGTAAAACTTCAAAGATTTTTAAAATCCGTCCAAAACTCGTCGTTTGAAAATGGCCGTTTACGTTGATTTTTCAACCTTGTGAATTTTTTAACATGTTGAACCTCAATTTGGGCACCGATTGTTTTCAGCTACGTCATTTATATAGTCGTACGCTGCGTCACAAAAAAAATCAAGTCGATCGGAGTGTTATCTCTCCATATTACGTCCCTTGTAAGCTCTACTCTCATCTTTAGAATTAAAACATTCTAAAAATCTTATTTATAAAAGGTACAGTCTTAAGAGGAAAAGGGTGAATTTAGTCAAACTCAGGGAGTAATTATTAATTGACTGTTACATACTGTTTAAGCCTCACCGTTGTAGTCCTGGGTTAATGAAGAATGTCTAACTTTGCCGTTTTACTGCGATTTTAGCCTCTACTTAGAAATGACTCAAGACTCGTCTTTAATGATGGATTGATGAAAAATAGATTGTAACTTGTAACATGATGACAGGAAAATTTTTGGGGTCTCATATATAAATAAATAAATTACTCTGCAATCGGCAATCAATCTTAACTAAGTGTATTCGAATAGTATGATGCATGATACACTACTTTGCGGGATAGAATTAATAAAATAAACAAAACCATATTGATAAACTTGATAAGAGCAACCGAGTGGAACGAGGTAAAAAAAACGGTAATTTTAAATGTTAATGTCTTCCAAGAGCCTTATCTCATATATTGTGTCTATTTACGTACATATATATTTAGTACAATCCTACGATTCCCCGATGTTTCTTTCGATTGAAGGTTAAAGCTTAATTAAACAGTATTTAATCGACCGAGTTAGATGCTACATGTTTAATTAATCATTAAGTACGAGCTGATGTCCCTCAACTATATAGATGCCACTGCTTTTGAGCTTTCAGTTTCAGTCCAATGAGTTCGTTCCTCACTCGTAAATTTCATCTGAATTTATAGTAAAAAATTGCTAAAAATAATTCTGAGAACATGGCATCATCTCGGCAAAAGGTACGGCGAAGGCCTTCAAAACTCACGATGGACTCGGATTTCCTAAAAGTGGAGCAAATTTTTAAAAATGTAGTCCAGTTTTTCAAGTTGCAATTACGGATATGTAACGTACTGCTCTGCGTCCCCTTTGAGTGGGACAACTCGACCCAGCGAATGAGGATCATGAGGTCAAAATTTCGGCTCTTTTTGTGTAACATTCAAAATGCGATCACGTGGATGTACACGGGCCTGATGGTGGTACATTTCCTGAGTCCCGGGGCAATGAAGTCCATGACCCCGACTAACAAGATGCTTGGGGCCGTATTCCTCTCCTGCTTGGTCTGTACGACTTTGTTGCGTTGGGCATGTTGGACCAAGCGAAATGACGCCGTCGTTCTGGTGAACTCGTTTCTGGAATTTGAGGAAAAGTATCTTCCGGGTAACTTTGCTTTGATTTGCAATTTTGAAACCGTTCTTGTCATGAAGTGTATAAAAACGATCGAGTTTTGATCGAAGTTCATTTTTGCTCGTTTTTGGGGGTACTTTTTATGCCATTTTTTTTCAAACTTTCACTTCGAATATGAAGATTTTACTTACACTGGTTTAGAAATCAGCTACAAAATGGAGGTATGGAGACTTTGCGACCACGAACCTGCGATGTAATGGGAAAAGAAAGAGAAACTAAAGCCTCTTTTACTTGTTTTTATTTTATCGAAAACTAGATAGGAAGTTAACACTGGAAGAGCTATAAAATAGTATAGCAATAGATCCAGCGTTTTCCTTTGGCTACTGAATATCATCTTCAGGCTTGGGAACCAGTAGGAATTGTCAGATAAACCAATGAAATGGAAATGAAATGTAGTTATTGCTGAGATATTTTTCGCCTTGCCGAGGTCCTTAAAATTATTTTACTATTTTTTTTTGTTCGTCAAGTCCGATGCGGATGCAGATTGTGTATTTTTAATCAGTATTTGTTATTTCGCTGGTTTTTACTGGAGTTCGTTGTACATGATTGCAGCCCCGAAGGGCAAGGTGTCCGGTGACGCGGTGTGCAAAGTTCTGATGACGCTGGGGGTGGTGACGAGCGGAGGCCTTGCCTGTTTCATGTTCTTCATGTTGCTCCTTGATCCCTGCAAGCCTCCTCACATCGGATTCATCTTATTCAAGAATGGGCTTCGGCAATGCTCTACGCCTCGACTTCCGGTTCGGATCTCCATCCTGGCTTTCGACACGTGGATGTGGGCCATTTCCATCACCCCTGCCTGCTTCTATGTCTTTCACATCTTCTTTCTCGATCTCCGATGTATCGACATTTACATCAACATACTTACCAAGTACGAACTGAAGGTTTAAAGGGGACTTGAACCATTAATGAAATATAGCGAAGTACATTCGAAAGGAAGTAGCAATTTAGACGATTTTTTCCGACGATCATTTTTTCTAGCAACCCATATACGATATACTCGGTTAAAAATCTCCTACAGATACCATTTGTAGATCAGTACGCTTCAATTATTGGGTGCATCCAAGATTCTTAAATTGGCGTTAAAACCCCCAAAAGTATCTCATCCTTACTCGATTTTTATCGTATCTCAAAAGGGTAACTCTTAAAATGTTCACGCAACATGTCTACCCACCAAGAATATAAAAGCCCTTAAAACGTCAATTCATAAGAGAACCGCTTAACTTTAATATGCTGCTGACTTGGACAAAACAGAATATTTTAGACACCAAGTCGTCTACTATATCGCAGTTGAAACAAAGGACATACATATTGGTGTTATTTCAGGACGATTGGAGAGCCTCTCGCGGCAGGATTCAAGGATCAAAATGAGAAGGAAGAGCGATGCTTCATGTTTTACCGGCAACTTCGTATGATGGGAACATTGTACAATTACTTGCTCCAGTCCGTGTTTATTCCGACGCTGATTACAACTGCCATCACCGTCATCGTCATCTGCCTCTACGCCTGCATCAAGCTTCACAAGGAAATCCCAATGCCGGGATTTGCATTCTTCCCGCTTTTATGTTCCGATGGATTCAGCATCATTTTCGTGACGAACGTGGCCTCGGGGGTTTACAATAAGTCCCGGGTTTTTGTCTCAACTTCGAGACGGTTTGGTTCCTACCGACGCCGGACTTGGTATCGGAAGATGGTCCTTTCCTTCGACTTCATCAAAATCCGATTCGGGTCCAATTTCATCGATCAGCTGACCCCGTTGATTTTCATGAACTTCTGCTTCACGCAGACTGTTAGCTTGATGCTTGTCACTTGATCTATCATATGGATCGTTACAGGCTTTGTAAGGAGATACCTATTAAGTGTAACCATTTCATTAAATGTCATTCATTAGGAAGTATGTACCTGGAAAACTTAGCCATGAGATGCATTGTAGATATTATCGTAATATTTTGAAAGAATTATGATTCTTTGAAGCCTCGTTTTGTTGAAATAAATCGGGCACAAATGAAACTGGAATTTGGTTTTAAATTTCTCCAAAAAAGTAAGAATGATTACAATTATGATGATAGACAATTCGTTAATAGCTGAATGTAGTTTATACACAGCTAGGTCCATTTGTAATCCACAATCCGAAACTTAAAAGCATTTAAGTTGGATAACCTCATACATATTCTAGTCGCACTTTAAAGTGTATCCCAGGTCAAGGAAGATTTACCATGGCTGTGACTGCTGTGAGTACCACCTACCATACTGACATTCAAAAATCCAATTTAAAATAAAATAAAACCGTTAGAAACTTATATCATTAACGTACTGACGGAAGGTCAGTTGGAGTAAAATTGGGGTTTTACCTAGTAATTACAAGATGCAATGCTATCAGCTATCATTTGCATATTTCTTAACTGGTCCAAACAGAATAAATACCCGAAATATACTTCTCTACTATTGAAGAGGAACGTGGATGACTCGCTCAACTCTTAAATAATTATATGATAATATGTTGGAAAAACAATGAATTAGTAGACTCTACTTGAGATTTCGGCGTTATTACTACAGGCTATACTACTACACGGTAGGTGATGATGGTGCGTTAATTGACTTTGAGTAACTAATAATGAGGAAACTTTAACCGATTACAATGTCGCAACTTCTCAAGATAAACACGACATCGATATATTTAAAATTTGCAGTACCGTAAATTATGAAATAAGAATCATAAGTTGTAAATAGTCAATTCAAGAAAAAGCCATCCCCGGAATAATCCCAAATAACTTCCGTGGAACAGTGTAATGATTTAATTGGCCTAATAACTTTGGAGGATTCTAAATAAAAAATTACGGTATTTCGGTTGGCTCGTATCAAATGTCATTAATCTTCCGTGACCAAGATTTATTTTAACTTGATATTTTCCATCGAGTTATTGTTTTCATTATCGAAACTGGAGTATAAAACCATGAATCAAAGCGAATATGGTCATCAGTCCACTACAGACAGAACAACGAAACTTGACAATGAATTCCAAGGTAAATCATTTCCTTCAAAGTTCTTCCAATTAAATTCAATAATTTGTAAGCGAAATTTTACTTGAAGCAATTCTGTTTATTTTTCAGGTAATTTTACTCGTAGCCCTTATGGGTGTCGTGGCCGTCTGTGCTACCGAAACGAACGAAGAAGTTCAGGGAGCTTCAAGCAGCAACCGGGAAGCGCGGTATTGGGGTGGTGGTACGTGTTTCTTTTGACAAAAGACTGAATTAAAATTAAAGGTAAATTAAAATTCTAACGCTTTATGAAGGTTATGGAGGATACGGCGGATATGGCGGCTACCGTGGGGGTTACGGCGGTTATGGCGGATATGGCGGATACGGCGGATATCGAGGAGGATATGGCGGGTACGGCGGGGGATGGGGTGGGGGCTACCGTGGGGGTTATGGGGGCTATGGAGGGTACGGAGGATACCGAGGGGGCTACGGAGGGGGCTACGGAGGTTATGGAGGATACGGTCGTTAAAACATAATCAATCAACCTCATTGTACTAAATATGATTGTTATCAAATCAATTAGGAATTTCCTGTTTTAATGAATGAAAATAAAGACCCATCATTGTTAAAACATTAAAAAAATACGAAATATTTACTAAATTGCAATTATTAGTTAAGGTTTAAAATCCTCGTAATATTCTCGGTTCTGAATCTCTTCCGTCGTTATTTGACCGATTTTTAATCCCAATAACGTTTGGAAAGCCCCGAATACAGTTCGAAAACGGTTTGCAATTACGAGGGTGTAGACACATGCAGTCAATAGGCAATACGGTTACAAATTAAGTCTATAGAAAAACAGGGAGGTAGGTTTCTGGCCGTGGGATAGTAATTCGGTACACCGGTACACGCCTCTGCACCCCACACTGATAATTTTTAATTCAAGATAACTATTACTATCGCTTATCTGGGACGTTTTCTAAGGGCCGACCGGGCCTGTGGTGGCCTAGTACAATATAATATAGCAAGTGGATTAGACCATTTTTACCAGAACAGAACTAATAACTTAGAATAATATAGCCGTAAAACATAGGAATAATATATGGTTTAAGTCAAGACAGGTTGATCTGGAGGTGAGCTAACCGTCTTATGTTTTATATACTTTCGGCAACTTTACGACAGGACTGGAAGAGCCTTTTTTTAAACATAGTAAACGCAAATTAGCGCAGCTAATTTTTGTGGTTTTATTGTTCACATTAGTGGTTGATAATATGCTAAAAATTTCAAGACGAGCGGGCATTGGTCTTTCCCTTACGTCCCTTGTTAGTTGCGTAGTTTGCTTTCTTGCATAGCACCCCGCAGAACAATATTTTCCTGATGGTCTTTTAGGTAAATTAGGGCTATAAATTATATTGCTCTTGAAGATATTATTGGTCAGTGGATCAAAATGGCTATATATTAGTTTAAGTAGAAAAATTTCCAAAGCTAAATTTTATTTGTTGAAAACACATTTTTTGAAGGTAAACCTGAAATAATCAAAAATCTCGATACGACTTATTTTCAAAGGATTTACAAATACTTTTATTACTATACTATACTACATTTAAAGTATAGTTTGTTACTTACAGTACGCTTAAATACATGAATTACACTAAAAAAGTACACCGTTTTTTAGCCCAGTCAAATGGGCTTATATGATCGTCGTTTCCGTGTGTCCCGTAATTCTTGTGGTCAGATTATCCCCATCATGGATTACACTAGCCCTCTGAAATTTTGCATAAAATTGTATCACAACCGAACCACGGCACTGCAGAAAACTGGAATGAAATGGCCAACCCGTTCAAAAGTTATAGTACAAAAACCCCACCGGGTCTATGGAAACGAATGAGAAAATTTATAGAAAGAATTAAATATAACGTTATAAAACCTTGAAAAAAGTAGAAACTTTGACATGACCTCAGTATCATGGGCGGCCTTAAAATTAGGTCATGAAAATTTGTACAAAAATGTATTCAAGTATTAAGATTCGATTTAAAAAAAATTGCGATGGCCCCAAGTCTAATTATTTCCGTACAGTCAATCTACCAACCCCATTTCGGTTGGAATTACAATGACCTGAAAAAAGTCGAAACTTTGACATGACCTCAGTATCATGGGCCTAAAAATTAGGTCATGAAAATTTGTACAAAAATGTATTCAAGTATTGAGATTCGATTTTTGAAAAAAATTGCGATGGCCCTAAGCGAAGCTCCTTTGCGTCTCTACGGTCTATCCGCCACAGTGCCACACCGATGTAACGGATTGACTGGGCTTTATTGGCTGCTTGCAGTAGTTTTTATATACTAGATGCTGGAAACTGTACGGAAACTTATCGCCTATTTCCCAAATTTAAGTCCCTTGTTGAAAATCGCTCACAACTTGGATGGGTATTTTCAGGCTCATTCTCAAGTATGGAAGTCCGGAAAGCCTCTTTTCCGTTGCATGATTGGGCTGTGGTGAAAAGACATGAAAACAAACTATTTACGAATGTTCTTTTATATTGTCGAACCTGTAAAAAATCTGGGAAACCGCGGATGTCTTTACGGTATATAAACAAGGATTCTACTGTCGAAGTCTACGAAAACGTTTTGCACCATCAGCATTCCACTCGATCATCCAAGATTTTTTGTCGAATCTGGAAAAGTAAATGTAACAAAGATCATGAATTCTCTCAAGACTAACAACCCAGATTCCACATTTGTTCTGACGCGCAAGGAGATAAACAAAATAGTTCGTGTAAGTACAAATCAATAGTTGGTTGGTTGCTAAAATATTTTTTATTTTGGGTCAAATCCAAAATAGTGCATGGTCATCTCGCTCCTGGAAATTTTGGCCCCAGCCGCTTTTGCCAAAAGCTTTGTTTTCTCAAGTTTTTTTTAAAGTGACGCATCTGAACCTTCCCCACGGGCTCAAATGGGTGTGTCCACTTAAGCTTTTGAAATACTATAGTAATGTCTCAGTTTTTTAAACCAATTTGTCCAGTTGATGATATTTAAATTTCATTTTTAACGTCTATTTATTTAAGGGTTTCACCCTTTAAAGCTTTTCCTTTGTCTGTATATCCATCGGTCCGTTTGTAGCATTTATAACATCGAATGTTTCGAAAATGGCAACTTCTTCATCTGCCGTTTAGGCATTTAATGTTGAATATATCTCTCATAAATTAGTATATCACATTTCTGTTGTCGGTGGGGGTGGTTCTGATTTACCATCATAACAAAAATTTCAGGGACGAAAATGGACGCGGGCAAAATTCCCTGGGGGTGAGAAATCCGGAGACTAATTGGCTTTTAACTATCGATAACTATGGCGTCCGGCCATCTCGTTCCACCAATCGTATTCCTAATCATAATTGACCTCTAAAATTGCGGAAACAGAGAGACGGACTTAGTAGTGTCATATGCGATACATAATTAAATTATAATTGCTTTTTAGCGTTTCAAAGGAAAAAAGTATCGTGCAAAAAAACTCATCCTGTGCCAAATCCTGAAAAAGCAAAATGAAAGAACAGCATTCTAAATCAGGAGCCGCAAATTATTCGAAGACTTTTGAGGGAAAAAATTCTACAATCTTTCCTGGCCATTGCCAATATAGGGCTTAAAATCAATCTACTCAGACGTCGATAGAAAAATTTAAACTCGTTAACGAAAATAAAAGAACTGGAAATTAGATTTTGGGCCGAAAAAACTAAAGGACCCTGAGAGTGAAGAATTTCTGTAAGCAAAATCATAGTAAAGACTGGTTGTGAACCGGCCGCGCGGCCCGAACTTTTATTGTACATAAGTTGGCATTGTTTTGATTTTAAAATAATACTTCTGCATTGAATTTAAAAAAAGTTAAGGCGAAAGGCTAGAAAAATATATTAACTTGCTACGTACACGGTCAAGCGCTAACTAAATAAATAATATTCAACGCTAAATTGTAAAGCCAAGCTCCTCATTTGAGGAACTGGCGCACTAAATTAACTATCTTTATTAATTGACGAAATTATGACTAACCTTGTTAAGGAATACAAAGGAGCAACTAAACAATTACGTGTTATTATATTGGGAAAAAAACATTTGTGACTATCATATAAGGGATATTTCATAAGTAACGAATTGTAATAATAATAATTTTGTGATGAATGACATATCTATGAAGCTCTGTGTCAGCTTCGATCAAAACGTATCTCCCATGTACAATCAAGGAAGTTTTGATTAATAAATAATAATCATAATAACTTAAACTTGATCGATCGTTGCGCAACCGTAAACTTAATATTTAGCAGCAATAAAATGGGGAAAGTGGTAGTCGATTTCCAAAGCCCAAATCTTACCATTTCATAAACATTTCAAGACTACTGGAATCACGTGAATGAGAATGGTTCATTTTTTAATCAGACCTAATTTATAGCAACAAAAAAATTTAAACACGCCAAAGGCCAAAGGTCAATTTGAGCACCTAATTTTTTAGATTTTTATTGTCCACAAGACTTGTAGATTTGACCGTGAATTTTTATTGCAACTGCCTTATTACATTACTATCCAAAAGCCTTACTTGCTAGATTATGGATTAAAAATAAAATCTTTAGAAAATACCTGCTACCTCATCCCCCGCAGTAGTATGTTCAACGTACAAGAATGGACGCACAAGTTTTGACAACCGTTAACGTCAAGTGACGACGTCGTCATTCGTCGGTTCGTTCGATTCGTAGGTGACGACAACCGTCAACGACAATAAATTAAATTTATACTGAACACACATCCCTCGAAGAGTTGAAGAAGCATTTTTCGACAAGGAAAATCATAATCATTAAAATGCAATTGAATTGGTCAAGCACATTAATAACGTACTAAACCTCCTCCAGTTCAGCTTGAGTAAAGTTTTTTGTTTCAAGTAAGTCTGTTGTCCAAGTTATATAATCAGACTTGGAGACCCATTCTTAGTTTTTAAATAATATATCAAAGAATAAGAAGAAGCTCTTACAACGGGGAAGAACAAACTGTGAAGCCACGACGAATTCAATTGTCTATATTTTTTTTAAATATTATTCTAATTTTAAAAACTTATTCGTTTATTGTTTAATTGATTAAGTAAAGTTACTATTAATTTATTCATGATGGTCCCGAAATGGGATCTTCGGGAGCTTTGTATGAATAAAAACAAACAAAACAAACAAACTTAAAATCAAAATTGATATTGTGAAAGATTGACAACTACTCAACTCTCGTTTCTGAAGTTGCACAAAAGTATGCTAAGAATTTGTTGTAAAGTTGATGAATTTATTCTGGGTTACCCATGAATGATTCATCTTTGACCCCGTTTTTCATATGACGCTTAAAAGCTCAAAACCTCTGTTCCATTAATCTGGGTTAATAGATGCGAAGCAATTCATAATTCTGGAAAATCCCTATTCGTAGGCCCGTTAACTGTGACATTGAAACCTTACCCATCGTTCCTGTACCGAAATTTGGAATGCTTTATAATCTAACCAAGGGAGTCAAAACACCGGATTTTTGATAGTCCTGAGTCATCAGTGGAGATTTATTCTCCATAATCTGCGATCTACATTTCCAATAAATTCGTAAGAATAATCGGAACATCATCTCCCTCTATTAAAGATCATAATTACAATCCCTCCCTCCCTTCACATACAGGAGCGGAATTCAGAGGATAAGAGATTTAAGGATTCCGACAGCGTCCAAAAAATCCCGTTTCCTGTCATTTTTCCGCAACTTGACAACCGAAACTAAATTCCCAGATGTTTCACAGTTTATGCTTCCATACATTTACTCTCGCAACAACGGGATTTTAAGCATATCCATGTCCTCCATCCATTCTATAATAAACTCAGGGAAAGGCTCTTAAAAAACTGGCTACAATATCTGAAGATATATATATATAATAAAATTCTGTGCTGATACTTTGGATCTGACCAGTCCAAGTCGGCATTCTTATTGCTATTGCAAATGTATCAAGAACTCAGAGTTAGAGTTTCTGGTAATTCTCTAAAGATAAATCAACAAACATAGTAAAGAATACGGGATACTAAGCTGGGGAAAGTTGAGATTGGAACTACTGCATCTCCCGGAATAAGTCCCACCCCGAAATAACTCCCCACTCCCGGAGGACTTCAACCGGGTTTTACGTTAGGCAATGAGGTTTTTTGTAGAAGTCGTAATCCTTGAGGAGGATTATGTTAGGGTATAAGATTTTCATGAGCCTTGATGGATTGATTTGACTTTGGGTGTTGGTAGTGGTGGCAGTGGGGGCAATGGGAGGGAGTGGCTAGGAGATGAAGTAGCCAAAAACGTCCCGGAAAGTAATAAAGGAATGACTTCGTGACCAGAATTAGAAATGAACAAGTCGGAGGGGATTGGAGGCCGGAACTTCAAATCAACATCAACACCATCATCACAATAACAAGCTACCGGAGGGGGACTTTCATTTACCATGCCCGAAGGGAGTGAGGCATTCAGTCCTTAAGGTTTGATTCGGATCGGGATCAAGGGACCGGGTTTTTTGGACTATTCTGAGTTTTAAGAACTTGTTCGACACATTCCTGGAATTAAAATTGAAGAGGGCTTAAATTAAAAATCTACAACATAGTGACAATAATAGTTGGACCAAATAAAGAGGGAAGGTCAAAACGCTTTCAAACTCCTAAATTTTGAACGGTACAAAATAAATCATCAGGAAAGGGTAAAATAACACGAATTGGGAATCGTTTTATGCAGGAATCTCAAACTACCCCAATCATTGAGTAAAGTCATATAAGTTTTTGAATAGCACTTGTTCGAATTGACGTTCCCAATAATCAATGTATCACAAAGATAGAGTTGCAATTGAAAAAACGGTGACATATGACCGTACATTCCTTGACCTTTGACCCAACTGAAAGTTCACAGTTACAGTGGGAACAGACAGACAGACGGACGGACCGAGTGAACAAAATCAATGGGTTTTAGCCTATAATAACTTGTCTTTGCAACACCTATGCTATAGATGAACGGACTCACATGAAATAAGAACAACTCTTCATGAAATTCATTACACGTAGTAGCTTAAACGATTAACGACTATTCACAACTTACAAATTACTAATTCCAAGCCTGTGCCTAATTATCACATTATTACTGAACGAGATATGTGAAGGTCCCCAAAAGGAATCTAAAATCCTAGAATCCTGGAATAACGGGGGATCGGACAGAAGGCTTGCTTTCTCGGTTGGAATAAAAGTAGGTCATGAGGATCTAGAATTGCTTGTGGAATCACGAGTTGAGTGCGTGAATTTATCGGGATCTACGCACCGGAACTACCCGGTTCTCTAATAAGATGAGGCCAACCTCTCAGAGTTCAACAAACCAAACATTTCACAATCCTTAAAATATTCTTATAACGGGCAGAGAATTAATATTTAGCTACACGTAATTTCACAGTAATAACTATAAAGAAATAACCTCTAAATAATTTACATCACCTGATAAATTAAGGCGGAATAAGCCATTACAATTGATATTTCTACTGAATTTCTTGTGACATGAGATGTAGGGGTTAAAAAATGTAAATTGTTCAACTTTGAATGAGGGTTAAAAACTTAAGTAGGCATACAATAATAATTTTTCCTGTAAATTAAAATTAATACGATCGAGTCTATTTCAGCTTGGCTGATCGATTGTAGCATTTTTACGACACAAGGCAGTTTAAAAAGACGGAGGAAACATAAAGGCTGATTTTGTACTAAAAGAATTCCCTCTTTTATTATATACTCGTCTGTCAAATTGGCATATTTTTTAAACTTTCACCAAAACTGTATAGAACGGTTGAAGAATATTGCGGAGGAGGAAGGTCTGGAAACGCTGCGGATTTGTCTCGTCAAAATGATGATCAACAAGTCAACAACATTTCCATTCCACCTACGCATTGCTTTGAAGTTACACAATAATTATCTACACTATAGCTACAGTATGAAGTTATTCGTTATTCATCGTTTCTTTGAAATCGCATAACTACAGAAGGTTAAGCTTATGATATAGGTCGACGATGAGGTCTCGGAATTCGGGGACGATTCATGGACTACTGCTCATTGTCTCCTTGAAAATCGGGTAGTAATTATCACTGAAATATTATGCATTAAATAAACTGCATTTTGAAATAGTTGAAAAACAAAGTATATACAATAAAATGCATAAATTAAATATAATTAAAGTTTTAATAAACATTCAGGACTCAAACTGGATGAATATTGAAAGGGTGAACAATAAGGTTCTAGAACATTCCAAATATTTACAATTTGAGGGAAATCAAATCTTACAAAACACCTCAGTAAGATTTTAGCTTCTTTTAAACTTACGTTTCACACAGAACTAAAATTAGCATCTAGAGAACAAGGAGAAGTTAAGACGAACGCTAAGTCGGAACAGTTTAATAATAAACGGAGTCGTGGGGGTTCCGGTAATGAAAAATGAAAGCTGTCAGGAAAGGTTACCTGCACCCCATGATAGCCGACTTAATATAATTTGTGTGTTTAAATGAGGGTCAAGGTCGCCCCTTTTTAATGCCGGATGGAATAAGCTAAAAATGTGAATGGTCTTAAGGTCTTTATGGACGCAGCCTGTTGTGTAGGTTTGAGACTGCTGCGTAGTTAAATTTTAATAAGAGTGGATGTTATTGACAAGATTTAATGAGACTAGACCCGAGTTTACAAATTGTGTGGGAGGCTTCCGTCTCCGGCATTGTCATTTCAAAGAAGGTTTTAAATGGGGGTCAGGAACTATTGGGCAGGGCCTCAGCTACATTTTAATATTTAAAATGTTCCCGTACGTCAATTTACGCAATTTCATAAAATGCTTTAGATTTTGCAAAGTAAAAATTCTCTTAAGAAACTGCCTTAAGATATGTGACGAATTGTCAGATGAAAATACACGAATACAACTAAATTAAGCCAGACCAGTCTGTCTGTCCGCCCGTCGGTGCGATAACTGTCGAACGGCTTGACCTACGGTCACCAAATTTTGTATACTTGCTGCTTAGGTAACAAATAAGGCTAACTTTGCACTTGGGTCAAATTTGTCACACCCTCTGCAACCAATAAATTAAAACGATGGTTTATTTAAAATCTGAGGTTTCTGCTATTAAAATTGTAAGTTAAAATTCATCTTTTTGAAACGAGCTTTGTTAAATAATAATTCAGACAGACTTTCCACGATCATATTTCATTATCTTTTCACCGGCGATTTGTTTGATATTAATCAGGTTTTGGCATGATGATATAAAAATCATGTCACAATTCTCTAAGAACGGCTCAGATTGTCTCAAAATGTCCCACACTACAGTGATAATCACCCAGTATTAAATCCCCACCCTTAAGTGAATTAAAACCACAGAAAAGAAGATCAAACGAATGGAAAGATAAAAAGAACGTGTCATTCGGTTTATTTTTTTTATTTTTATTATTATTCTATTGAAGTCTGCTGAATTTGAACGTGGGACGAGGTTCCATGTTCAATACTGTTTTTTCTTTAATGAAAGCGATAGGAGGAACGAGAATAATAATAAAAGTGCATTTAATGCCCCAACTTTCCAAGCAAATGGGCAAATAAAGAAGGCCGTAAATGATTATCCTAATTCCTCCTATTGTCTCAACTCGTAAATGATCAGTGTAATTAAGGCCTTAGTTCCGCTCTTCGGAACGACAACCTTTGAGGCCGTTGGAGCAAACAATCATCGTCATCCGAGGACAGAAGAATAATCCGGGCCTTAATAATTCCCTTTCATCATGCCCCATTAAATGGGCACAAAAATAGAGACAGATACAAAAATAAGTGCAATGAACAACCCTCTTTGCCTTGTTGTTGGGACTGAATTCTGGCGTCACGTCGGCTAATTTTAGGATGACAGGACTAATTATGCAATTGTTTTGTGGATTTTATTTTAAGATTTTAGTAATAATTATTCTTGTAGGGATTTTTCTAACTAAAAGTAAATTGTTATGTAAGCTTGTTTTACAGAGCCTTGTGTCATCGGATGTTATAGCCGGGCTACTTAACTTTTGCAACAATTAAGTTATTAACAGAATGATCTTTGTTTTACTTATGGTTTGCTTTGGGGCAAAATTAGACTGGTTATTAGGTCCGATTTCCTGATTTCTATATCAAAATATATGGGGATCAAAGGTCACCTTTAATGGGGGTCCGATTTTAAGGAGGAGGTATATAACAATGACGATAGTAGCTTTAAAATGAGCTACTAGTTTAAATACTATTTATTATTGAAATGTTTAATTCTGAGCAAAATAAAACGGCTAATTTCATGAGATTTCATACCTCGTGATCCTAAAACATGAGAAGAAAAGTCATTTTATATGGAAATATTTAGTCGAATTGCTTGGCTAAATTTTGTTGATATAATATCATTCCAAAATGTAAAAGAAAGAATACAGGTATTTACTAAAAACAGTCAATTTTTAAAAATTTTTAGTGATAAATGGTTATTCCTGTCCAGAAAAAAATCACAAATAGATAAATACCTGACGTTTGAGTCTACAAATACTTTTTAGCCTTCAAAACAGAGATTTTTGTGACATCTCCTATCATCCGATGTACGGTTATACGTTCTGTATGTTCGTATCTATAAATGAGTCAATCAAGAGTTAAGTTTACTTTAGAATGCAGTTTCCTTGATTTTGGCGTATGGAAATATTTCTCACATTTTGTGCATTTGAACTCTTTCTTGGTCGAATGCGTGTGGCTGTGAGTTTCAAGCTGCGATTTCGAAGGGAACTTTGCGATGCAGTTGGAAAAAGTGCATTTGAATTTCCAGGAGTCGCGGAGTTTCTTCTTCGTTTCCTCGTCTCCATGTTGACTCAACAAGTGACGATTCAAAGTCTGTTCTGTGCCGAATTGTTTGTCACATTCCTGACATTGGATGGGTTTAATTTGTTTGTGCATATTCATATGCATCTCGTAATTCTTTCTGATCAAGAACACTTGGAGACATGGCCGGCATTGTGCATGGAATATGTTGAGGGACTTGAGTTCCTTCCGGTTCATGTGAGTGTACTCGTGAGACTTGCTGCTGCTCTTCTGCTTGAACGGACGGTCACAGATTTTGCATGGAAAAATAACTGGATTCTTGGAATGAAGATTCATGTGAATTGCTAGACTATCTTTTGTGGTGAATTTCTTCTTACAAACACGGCATGTCAGAGGATCAAGATCTGCTGGACTGCTGCTGCTTGCTTGTTGGGCTCTCTCATCTTCGTCAATGCCGACTGACGATGCTCGAGGAAAGGAAGAAACCTAGAACACAAGGAACGATTACAATTTTGGAAAATGACATATAAATGCATTGGATTTTAAATTTCAACTCGAGATTTTTGTTGACAAGTACTATGAATAAGTGATGTTGTACCAGTTCTTCATCTTCTTCGTCGAAAGTAATTTCGATGATCGGCCCTCTTTGCGAGTCGTTGAGGTACGAACTTGTAAAGGGGAAGCCTCCAACGGTAATTGTCCTTTGCAGTTGAAAACTGAGGATGGAATGAAATTGACTTGAAGTACAAGGCTGGAATTGTGAACAATATTGTCTGAATATTTAACACAATGTATATTGTTACAATTGATGCATTAATTATCCAGAACCGAATGCAACTCTAAGGAACAGACAGCAGTGGTCAGCTTTATGTTAATCAGCTTATCTCTAGATTTTGTAAATAAACGTCGAAAAATAGCATTACAACTTCGAACTGGGATTTGTCAAAGATCCAAATCTGAATATGAGATTAGACGCATAATTAGTTTAGAAGGCAGTGAGAGACAAGAGATTGTGATTTTAAAGGGCAGAATATCTTAAACACGTGAGTCGTCTGGATTTTAACGAAGTCATACAAAGCTGGACTAGAATTTTGACGGATTAAAAGAACAGTTTCCATCAGTAGCTATCGGTCAAGGTCAATGTTTCCTCATTCATTTGAAAAGTCTTCTCTAACCTTCTGGAATTAGCTCTATTTAAATTCTAATCTGACTCATTAAGAATTGTATTTATTATTCAAGGTTCTTGTGATCAAAGACTAGTGTAGATTAACTCCTAATGTAGATATGTGCAATCAATGATGAGCGAGATTCCTAATCTATAGAAAATGACAAGAGACTGGCATTCCTCACTAACATGGAACTTTTTTATGTTTAACCCCGAACTAATTGCGAGTGTTGTAAAAAAAATCGGAAAAAATTAGATTTTCAAAAATGCATTTTTTTTTCTGATGGTGGATAAAATTAGGAAGGAAGTTGTATTTGATGATGAGTGGTGGTATGAGGCGCTGCGCTCCTTTTTAACCTCTTCGATGCCTACGCGAGAATTATGGAGGAAAGTAGGGTTGTCAGTCTGTCTCCTTCCCTCTTGCGAGAAACCCACAGGCCTCCAAGAGGTTAAAAATTAAACATTAGAAAAAACCATTTGCAATTTTGAAAATGTAATTTTCTTTCCCATTTTTTGACACCACTCACGATTAGATCAGAGTTAAACATAAAACAATTTGCATTGTTTGTAATGTGATTACTTATTGGGTAGTAAAAAGTATAAGATGTCAGGAAGAGTAATTTTATTATGAATGTTAAAGAATCTTTGCAAATTGACATACTACCCCATGTAATTCCAGATTAGAATACGTACCCCGAATGGTTTTTATTTTTAACCACACCTATAAACGGGGTTTATTAAAACTCCTAATAATTATGCTATTTTCGAAACCTTATGATTTCAGTATCGTGTAATAAAGGATCACATAAGGGTGATGAAAATTTTTTTAATGAAAAAACCAGACGACGGAGCTCCAAAACTTAATAAAATAGTTCTACTTATTTAATTAAGCTGATTTAAAAAAAACGAAATTAATTCAACAAATATACATATTTAAAAACATGGATCAATAAAACATTTAATGAAAAAATAATTTCACTGTCATTGTGAGTGAAGTGTCATTTGTCTTGAAATTGGAAACCAATTGTCAAGTTTCATTTTCAATCATGCACACTAATTTAAAGTAAACTATAAATATTTTCTACTAAAATTACAAACATCCCTTCCAGTAGGGTGCCAAAGGGGTTAACTACAACTTATGTGGGCTTCGGTGCTGGCGAAAATTAATGCAGCGTTTCAAATGTTTAGTCAGAGCTGAAGGTGGGAGGAAAGTGTTGGAGCAATGTGGACAAGGATGTGGTCGCGGTCCTTCGTGAACTCCTGACATGTGAGCAGTCAACTGCACCTTCTGAATAAACTCCTTACCGCAGATTTCGCATTTGAATTCGAATTCCTGAACATGAGTTTTCATATGTCTATTCGTATCTTGAGTGGTTGAGAAGTTCTTGTGACAAAAGTAGCATTTGAATCGACAATTCACTTTGTGAACTTTCGCATGCCGACGCCTTGATTTTGGCGTTTGAAAATATTTATCACATTTTGTGCATTTGAACTCCTTTTTGGTCGAATGCGAGTGGCTGTGATTCTCAAGGTGCGATTTACAAGAGAACTTTGCGGTGCAGTTGGGAAAATTGCATTTGAATTTCCAGGAGTCGCGGAGTTTCTTCTTCGCTTCCTCGTCTCCATGTTGACTCAACAAGTGACGATTCAAAGACTGATTGGTGACGAATTTTTTGTCACATTCCTGACATTCGAGGGGCTTGAAGTTCTCGTGCATATTCATATGCACCTCGTAATCTCTTCTTTGGAAGAAAACTTGGAGACATGGCCGGCATTGTGCATGGAAAATGTTGAGGGACTTGAGTTCTTTCCGGTTCATGTGAATGTACTCGTGTTTCTTACTGTTGCTCTTGTTCTTGAAAGGACGGTCACAGATTTTGCATGGAAAAATGACTGGATTCTGGGAATGAAGATTCATGTGAATTGCTAGACTATCTTTTCTGGTGAATTTCTTCTTACAAACACGGCACGTCAGAGGATCGAAATCTGCTGGATTTGTTTGTTGGTCTCTCTCCTCTACTTCGTCAACGCCGACTGACGATGCTCGAGGAAAGGAAGAAACCTGGAAAACAAGGAACGATTTCGATTTTCAAAAATGACAAATAAATGCATTCGATTTGAAATTTTAACTCGGGATTTTTGTGTACAAGTGTGAGAATTGACTGAGAAATGATTTTGTACCTGTTCGTCATCTTCTTCCTCGAAAGTGATTTCGATTATAGGCCCTCTTTGCGAGTCGTTGAGGAACGAACTTGTAAAGGGAAAACCCATAACGGGTCCAAGATTCTGTTCGAAACAACTGTACGTCGAAAGTGTCGACGAGTCCAGGTCAACCGACTGCATCTTCTTCGCCATTTCAAACTGTTTATTGCCAAAATGAACGTCTGAAATTTATTCAAGTACTAAGCACGCATTCCTTGGGCTGACCTTTGGGTAATAATTAATCCAGAATTCAATCACAACCCTCGTTTAGAATATTAGTAATCTCGAATTGTGTTAATATTGATATTATAATCCAAAACTTAAAAGTACCGATCACCGTTGTCCGAGAGCATTAAATGTCAATCAAGTCCTCCGCTCAGGTGCACTTAAAAAATGTTTCTTTTAAAAACTAAAGCAAAACTTGCTATTTAAGAATTGAAGAATAATAATTGTCCTTTGCAGTTGAAAACTCAGGATGGAATGAACTTGACTTGAAGTACTTGGCTGGAATTGTGAACAATATTGTCTGAATATTTAACACAATGTATATTGTTACAATTGATGCATTATTGCCCAAACCCGAATGCAACTCTAAGGTAGAGACAGCAGTGGTCAGGTCTATGTAAATCAGCTTATCTCCACATTTTGTAAATAAAAATCGAAAAATAGCACTACAACTTCCAACTGGGATTTTCCAAAGGTCCAAATCCGTATCTGAGATTAGACGCATATGAGTTTAGAAGTCAGTGACAGACAAGAGATTGTGATTTTAAAGGGCAGAATATCTTAAACAAGTGAGTTCGTCTGGTTTTTAACGAAGTCAAAAGGTACAAATCTGGACTAGAATTTTGACGGATTAAAAGAACAGTTTCCATCAGTAACTATCGGTCAAGGTCAATGTTTCTCCGTGAATTTGAAAAGTCATCTCTAACCTTCTGGAATTAGCTCTATTTAATATCAAACTCACTCATTCAGAGCTGTATTGATTATTTAAGGTTCATGTGATCAAAGACTAGCGCAGATTAACTCCTGATATTAACTGCCAACTTTACTAAGATAACAGCAAAGTGGCTAAAATTCATGTGGAGACAAACTTTTAAGCTTGGATAATCCATTCTTCCTCAATATTATAATTTAAATTACAATGTCCAATCAATGATGAACGAGATTCCTATAGGAAAATGACAAGAGTATGTTCAACTCCGATCTAATTGCGAGTGTTGTAAAAAAAATTCGTAAAAAATTAGATTTTCAAAAATGCAAATTTTTGTTTTAATGATGGATACAATGCGGAAGTAAGTCCTAGTTGATGCGGAGTGGTGTTATGAGGCGCGCTACGCTTCTTTTTAACCTCTTTGAGGACTACGCGAGAATTAAGGAGAAAAGTAGGTCTGTTCGTCTACCTCCTTCCCTCTTCTGAGAAACCTACTTCCCGCACAGGCCTCGAAGAGGATAAAAATTAAGCATTAGAAAAAACCATTTGCATTTTTGAAAATCTAATTTTCTTTCCGATTTTCTTGACACCTTTCACGATTAGACCGGAGTTAAACATGAAACGTTTTGCATTGTTAGTAATGGGATTACTTATTGGGTATTTAAAAGTATAAGATGTAAGGAAGAATAATTTTATTATGAATGTTAAAGAATCTTCGCAGTTTGATATACTATCCCGTGCAATTCCAGATTAGAATACGTACACCGAGTTGTTTTTATTTTTAACCACACTTATAACCCTTGCCTGTTAAAACTAATAATAATTATGCTTTTTTGGATGTTATGTGAAAAACCTTATGATTTCAGTGCAATGAAGGATCACATGAGGAGAATGAAAATGCTTTTTAATGAACAAACAAGACGACGGAGCTCCGAAACTTAATAAAATAGTTGTACTTATTTAATTAAGCTGATTTAAAAAAACTAAATTAATTCAAGAAATATAGATATTTAAAAACATGGATCAATAAAATATTTCATAAAAAATAATTTCTCTGTCATTGTGAGTGAAGTGTCATTTGTCTTGAAATTCTAAACCAATTGTCAAGTTTCATTTTCAATCATAAACACTATTTAAAGTAGACTAAAAATATTTTCTACTAAAATTACAAACATCCCTTCCAGTAAGGTGCTAAAAGCATTAACTACAACTTATGTGGGCTTCGGTGCTGGCGAAAATTAATGCAGTGTTTCAAATGTTTAGTCAGAGCTGAAGGTCGGAGGAAAGGGTTGGGACAATGTGGACAAGGGTGTGGTCGCGGTCCTTCGTGAACTCCTGACATGTGAGCAGTCAACTGCACCTTCTGAATAAACTCCTTACCGCAGATTTCGCATTTGAATTCGAATTCCTGAACATGAGTTTTCATATGTCTATTCGTATCTTGAGTGGTTGAGAAGTTCTTGTGACAAAAGTAGCATTTGAATCGACAATTCACTTTGTGAACTTTCGCATGCCGACGCCTTGATTTTGGCGTTTGAAAATATTTATCACATTTTGTGCATTTGAACTCCTTTTTGGTCGAATGCGAGTGGCTGTGATTCTCAAGGTGCGATTTACAAGAGAACTTTGCGGTGCAGTTGGGAAAATTGCATTTGAATTTCCAGGAGTCGCGGAGTTTCTTCTTCGCTTCCTCGTCTCCATGTTGACTCAACAAGTGACGATTCAAAGACTGATTGGTGACGAATTTTTTGTCACATTCCTGACATTCGAGGGGCTTGAAGTTCTCGTGCATATTCATATGCACCTCGTAATCTCTTCTTTGGAAGAAAACTTGGAGACATGGCCGGCATTGTGCATGGAAAATGTTGAGGGACTTGAGTTCTTTCCGGTTCATGTGAATGTACTCGTGTTTCTTACTGTTGCTCTTGTTCTTGAAAGGACGGTCACAGATTTTGCATGGAAAAATGACTGGATTCTGGGAATGAAGATTCATGTGAATTGCTAGACTATCTTTTCTGGTGAATTTCTTCTTACAAACACGGCACGTCAGAGGATCGAAATCTGCTGGATTTGTTTGTTGGTCTCTCTCCTCTACTACGTCAACGCCGACTGACGATGCTCGAGGAAAGGAAGAAACCTGGAAAACAAGGAACGATTTTAATTTTGTAAAATGACATAGAAATCCATTTGATTACAAATTTCAACTCGAGATTTTTGTGTACAAGTGTGAGAATTGACTGAGAAATGATTTTGTACCTGTTCTTCATCTTCTTCGTCGAAAGTGATTTCGATGATCGGCCCTCTTTGTGAGTTGTTGAGGAACGAACTTGTAAAGGGGAAGCCCCCAACGGGTCCAAGATTTCGTTCGAAGCAACTGTACGTCGAAACTGTCGACGAGTCCAGGTCAACCGACTGCATCTTCTTCGCCATTTCAAACTGTTTATTGCCAAAATGAACGTCTGAAATTTATTCAAGTACTAAGCACGCATTCCTTGGGCTGACCTTCGGGTAATAATGAATCCAAAATTCAATCACAACCCTCGCTTAGAATATTAGGAATCTCGAATTATGAATATTGATATTAAAATTAAAACGTTAAATGTACCGATCAACGACGTTATCCGAGAGCATTAAATGTCAATCAAGTCAAAGTACTCCTCTCAGGTGCGCTTAAAAAATGTTTCTTTTAAAAACTAAAGCAAAACTTGCTATTTAAGAATTGAAGAATAATTGTCCTTTGCAGTTGAAACCTGAGGATGGAATGAACTTGACTTGAAGTACAAGGCTGAAATTGTGAAAAATATTGTCTGAATATTTAACACGATGTATGTTGTTACAATTTATGCATTATTGTCCAAAACCGAATGCAACTGTAAGGCAGAGATAGCAGTGGTCAGCTTTATGTTAATCAGCTTATATCTAGATTTTGTAAATAAAGGTTGTTAAAAAATAGCATTACAAGTTACAACTGGACTGGGATTTGTCAAATATCCAAATCTGAATATGAGATTAGACATTATCCAATTCTATGGATTAGACGCATATTAGTTTAAAAGTCAGTAACAGACAAGAGATTGTGATTTTAAAGGGCAGAATATCTTAAATAATTGAGTTCGTCTGGTTTTTAACGAAGTCAAAAGGTACAAAGCTGGACTACAATTTTGACGGATTAAAAAAACAGTTTCCATTATTGGCTATAGGTCAAGGTCTATGTTTCCTCATTCATTTAAAAGGCATCTCTAACCTTTTGGAATTAGCTTTATTTAAATTTTAAACTCATTCAGAGCTGTATTGATTATTTAAGGTTCCTGTTATCAAATCAAAGACTAACTTAAATAACAGAAAAGTCGCTAAAATTCAACAATAATCAATGATTATAATAGTATAGTAGTAGTTGCATATTTAGCTTCAAATTTTGACCATTTTTAGCTCCATTTTTTGATGTCTCTAATAATCATACACGTGTAGAATGTTGAGACACACTCAATCAATTCTGCCTCAAAATTATACTTTAAATTACAATGTCCAATCCATATTGAATGACATTCCTAATCTACCGGAAGATGATAAGAGTCTAGCATTCCTCACTCACCTACTTTTTTTCATGTTTAACTCTGATGTCATCGTGAGTAATGTCGAAAAATCAGAGAAAATTAGATTTTCGAAAATGAAAATCGTTTTTCTAATGACTCGAGAAAATCAGTGGTCGTATAGTGGTGCGCTCGGGTCATTTTTAACCTCTTGAGGCCTCCGCGAGAAGAGGAAAAAAAGATGATTTTTCAGCGTGCCTCCTCCCCTTTTAAGAGAAACCCTCCTTCTCGGAGCGGCCTCAGGCTAAAAGATAAAATTCGGTGTGGAATTGAGCATTCTATTTTTTATCACTATTTTTGCTCTATTTTGTAGAACTGCAGTGTCCCCATTCCGGATTTGCAAGGAGCTGAACTGTGCAGTTTTAATAAATGTATTCGTTGAAGACACAAGTCCCAATAGGGTCCCTGTCTCCCTTTAAAGTTAAGGCCGTAAATTGGAACATGACTTGGCACATGGCCATCACTCATATATGGACTTGGCAGAGAACCTACTTTGCAAAATCAGGGGCAGACAACAAAAGACATCTCCTACCATCATAAATATGCCTACTTTGCGACAAAACAAATACTTTAGCAGCTTTCTTCTTTCTATTTATTCTTTCTAGCAAATTCGTACTCTCTCCGGGTTAAAAACTGAGAGAAAAACATTTTAGCAAGTCATTTAGAGGATATTAGAATCAGAACTGGGGAAAGTGGTAAAATTATCCATAATTAGCTGAATAGTACTTTACTAGCCACTATTCAATCAAGCCGTATACTTGTCCTCGATTAAGCATCCGCAAATTTTAATTTTAAATACCGTTTACTACTTGAACTTGAACTAACTGAGGGATTAAGTAGCGATTCTCTTTAATGAAGTCCTTGGGTTTGGGACGGAACTCAAAAGCCGTTGTTGGTTGTAGAGGCACATATTATGTTTTATTTTTGGATTGGCTTTCATCATGCTGTATTTATATAAATATGTATACTAAATGGATCTATTTTTAGGCTTCTCAATAAGAGGATGGTAATTTATTTCGGGATGAGGATTTATTCCGAGGAATGCATTTCTTTATATATAACGTCAACAAAATCTGATTACTTGTAGAACAAACTCGAGATTTAGATGAAATTTGGACAAATTTTTAAGTAAGCTGGAGCTATTAAAAAACAGTTATACTGTCCAAATCTGTACTCTTAAAAATAGTATCACATCCTAAATCCCAACTCAAAAAATGCATATGTACGGTCCATTTTGCTTAGCCGAATAACCTAAAAACCGGATGAATTGTGTGGTGTGGTGCAGTTGCATCAGTTCAAATAATTTCTCGTCCCAATAAGCGGAAATAAAGCGGCTTATTATTTCTCCCATAAATCCCGATCCAAATTCAAAGAGAGTAATAAGGAGGCTCTAGTTCCTGGAGGTGTTAATAAAAGATGTGACTGTGACCCAGACGTGTTAATTACTCTCATAAAACTCCTCTGAATTCCACACTAACAAGGAAGGTTAAAGAGATATTAATAATTGTGGATTGTGGATTGTGGATTGTGAAGGCGGCTGGAAGTGTGGAGAGGAATGAGGTCAGGGAGCCTACTAACGAGTTCCTACATAATCTTCCGGGATTCCACATCTCCGATTAACCCGCTTTCTCTTCCTCGTTTTTCGGTTTTTTTTTGCCCGACCTCGTCCTTATTAGATTGAATAACTTAGAATTCGGTGTAAAGGGGTCAAATGGCCCTTAGGGCCATTTTTACCATTTCTATTCTGCTTCGTACTTATTTTATTTGGAGATTAAGAGGTAATTTCCAGAGAGTATTCAGGCTATGTTAGTTGATTTTTGGATTTTTCTTTGTTATATTAATAGAATGTTTACAAGGTTTACAAGTTTCTTTGTATTTCCGGTTTTTCAAACCCATAGACGTCTTAGTAAATATTTGTGCAAATTATTATATCATGTCAATCTTAAAATTGGTTCTCCTTCAAAAATACCAAAAGAAAAATGAAAAAAAGACAAAATTCTAAATTTTGCCGGAAATAAACAATTTTTAATTTTTGTTTGCCATTTTTCCGGATGCTTACTATTGATTATATCAACGAAATTTGGGCTTTGAGATATGTTGAAATATATTCAAGCCCACCCTGCCTGGTATAAAACACCGAAATACAGCCACAGCACGATTTTGTCTAATAAAATGAAGGGTCAATAAATAAGTTTTTTATTTCATTAAATACCAATATTTTTAACATCTTTTAAAATAATTTCCTATAAGCGTTAACGATAGACGAGGAAATTTGTAGCATCCAAAAATTAAGAAAAATTTCCCATGTATGTATGTATACTGTTCCAGCTTGTCTATTATTAGTCCGTGTGGGTATCTGTGAATTACTTGTATTGTATTTGAACATTTTAAAAACATTAACATATCCAGACACGCTTATCCTACAATGTTAACAATTGTCATTTATAAAACTAATGCGAAAGGGTTCAACCTTCAACTGCTGGATCTGGATGGCTATTCGGGTGTTGATGGAAATCTAGCGGAGATGTCATTCTCGGAACATGTCAAACCAGACTGGTTTTGGCTGTAAGGAAGGGGTGAGGGTGGCTAAGAAAAAAGAGGCTCTGGAGATGATTAATTAGGAACGGATTTCCTTTGAAGATGTTGAAACTTGAAAGGGATCAATATTTTTGTTTGAGGTGTGAATGGAACTGTTTTGAGGAAACTGGTTAGGGAAAAGGGATTATATTAAGATCATCCCCTGTCCGTCCGTCTGGCTGCCTTTCCGTCTGTCTGCGCTTCTGTTTTGACGGGAGAAGAGGAAGTTGAGGCCCAGACACGTGTCCAACTCACTCTCCTCTCTGAACCATAGACATATAGACATATATAGTCTATAGACTACTATATCTGTAGGTTCTATACGATTGAACCGAAATAATATTATTATACGGACCGAATAATGCCCATATATGGGATATAATCCGAGATATATATTTCCATCGGGTAGACTGAAAGAGGAGCAGACAAAACAGGGGTATTCTGCACATTCATCTCTCCGATTCTTCATTCTTCCACAATATTCTTGCAACCTAGAGGAACTTTCCGAAATGACAAGTGAAATTATTAGTGACAATTATTTGCATTCTATTATGATTTTGCTGATGCTAGGATGAGTCGAAAATCGTTAATCCCGGTTTATAACCCGATATGATTTTTTAGCTCTTTGAAAGGATGGCCATGGGCTTAAATTTATTGCATTCGGTTAAGAGCGTTTATATTAAAGAATTATTGATTTAAACGACCTCTGCATGTAATATGAATTTAAAGCTGAATTATAACGGTTAGATTAGATGGCTAATGATTTTGATATTTGTTTAAAAAATCTCAGTGCCTCCAGCATTCTGTTAAGCCTGTAAATTGACTGGAAATGAGCATCCCAAATTTCCGGGTTTTACACCTGGTGAAGTTCCCTTGTAAGAAAGAAGACGGGATTCTGTGTTGAGGGAGAGAAAGAGCTTTAGGCGGGCACTTAGCCCAATCATCTATGGTAGCTGAACTTGCATAGAACGCCCGGGTACTAGCAACACATCTCACATTACCAGCCATCCTTGTGCTTCAAAAAGCGTGAATAGCCAATATCGAATCAACTTAAAAACACGTCAACAAACCGAGACAGTCTCTACTCAAGGATGTCTTTATATCTATCCACTAGAGTTACATGCTCTACTACAATACTACCTGAACTCCTGCTAAATTTAATTTTTATTTTCTTAACCGCTTTACAGTAACGATTAAAATTGCAATGTATATATACTGCTTTACCAACAATGTGTAGATACGAAATAAAAAAAATTCAATAATATTCCCGTATAAACAAAAATAAATCCCCGATTCAATTTTCGATGAATTTATACATTTCCATGCGGGTATCCACGAAATCTAACTGTTGGACTTTCAAGATTCCGGATATCATATCAATGCGCTTTTTTGAGGCTTAAGATTTAAAACCAACTGTTTAATTCCCGTCCAACATACCAAGATTCTATATCAACTAACTGTCATGTTAAATTTAATCTTGATAAAACAGCTCGCCAGAACTCTTTAAACCCTCATTTCCTCGAATCGGAAACGGAAAAGCGGGTAGCCAGTCCCATCTAGATTTAAGCTCCCGTGCTGCAAATGTCGGTTCTAGGGATAATATTAGGTTCTCGGTGTCTGTGTTGTGGATATCAGGATATAGTATCTGGCGGATAAGGTTATCGTTGAGGAAGATGGGAAATCTCCCCCACCACCAACATTCAAGGTTGTTGAACTTGCCCGTATGAACCCGATTTATCCGGCCCTTTTGTTATGACTCCGTCTTAATACTCACAGCCCTCCCTATAATCAACTTTGTTGACGGAACTTTCCCCCTCTATAACAGGGACATATCTATATCTTTATGTAGAGAGATATAGTGCGGTTATATAGGGACCAACCGAACCCGATCAGACAGAATGTACGGCAGAGTTGGAAAGTCTGGAGAAGTCTGGAGCGAGGGGAGCGGGTTTTTGTCGGAGAATCGGGTATAGTCCGGGTAAACGTGTCTTTTCGGAGACATAGGATCTATTAATTCACGTATAGGCGTATAGCGGCATAGATGTATAGGGGACTATATCCTGCGCTTTCCCCTTTTGTCTGTAGTATGTCTGGAGGGTGTAGGTATATTTATAGGGCTGTTGTGATAGATCGTAATAGGGCATGTATATAATAATACGGGAAGGATATTATTGTAAATGGAGGAGTAAAGTGTCTAAAAGCGAGAGCGAGGGTTCTTTCCGTTACCACGTGCCGCCTGAAAGGAATCGATATTTTTACGCCATTCCAAGAAGAGTCGACTTCCACTTCCACAACTTACAACCAAAACTCTAGCCACCACCGACACAAAAAACCCAGAGTCAAGGGACCGGGCTGAACTTTTTATTACCTTTCTAGGACATCAATTTATTTAGCATTAGAGATGAATCTCACTTTGCCCCGATGAATCGATGGATTTATGATTACTGGGTTGTTGACCGCGTGCTGCAATGGAGACTTGGGAGGGACATTTATCGGGGAGGTTAATGGTTAATAGTCATTTTTACATACTGGCGGGGTTTATTGTAACTAACAAATGAGTTTCAGCGTGCGATTTTCAATTTTCTAATTTTTTAAAAATTATTAACTGCATATGCTTTCTTGAATCAGTCTCCTTCCAAAAATCCCGATTTTTGGGCTTTTGTACATCCGGCTTGATGATGATGTTAATGATGACAAACTAGAACTTGCGGCTGGTCCTCCCGGACAATTTCTGATATAAAACCAATGGATAGATCCCGGACAGTGTCATTTTATTGTCGCAATTCCCCATCGGATATACGCAGAGGAACAGTTGATAGCTCTTGTAAAAACGGGTTATTTTGTTCCATAGTCTAGGATAAGTTTGACTATAAAAAGATTGACAGACAAGGGGGAAATATGCTGTGATAACTTCCTCATAATATTATTCCCTTATGCTTTTTATGGGCTTATCCTCCCACCAACTTCTCTTGTAGTCCTTGAGAGTTGAGTGTTGAGAGGTTGGTGATAAGGATCAGTTCGGATTCCCTTATGCCACAACCCTTCCTTGTCCAACTTATGATCGGAATTCAAGCAGAAGCCATGGATCAGATTACGAGACCATAAACTCATGTTTTTTAGGGGGAACGTGAGGGTCAGCTTCGGAGAGTAAATCCTAATCGAAACACGATCAAAGGCCTAATTTTACGAGCCGTGTTTTACGAAAATGGAAATGAAAGAGGCTCGGCAGGGATGACTATTGTTCTTGTTAAAAAACCATTGAACACGGCCGGGTAAATATATTTTGTGATTTTTGTCCGAGTGTCAGAGTATTAATGATTTCGTGAAAATGTTATAGGCAATTTAAGTCAAAACCAAGAAAATCACGGAAATGCTGGTAAAAATCAAACTGCTTTCTCAATTTCAGAGACCTTTGCGTTTTTGAGAAATGTTTTTCTGGTTTAAATGATACGGATTTTGGCCAACCTTAGATTTTATTTTGCTTTAATATAAAATATTACTCCTGATATTTTATTTAGGTACCTACTTCATCGGGTATAACAAAAAATGTGTTATAGTGTCAATAATAAGCGCTTATCCAATTCATTTCTTGTAACATGCTCATTATCTAATTTTTATTGCAACGACATGGACCGTGTGCCGTGCCCTTCGTTAGGGGCATCGTAAAGTTTATTGGTGTAATCTATTTCAATGAGGATCGCAGACGACGGGGTTTAACAATCCTTAGATTGTCGATAAAAAATATATTGGTTTCAAAGGGTTGGAACTTTCATGAACCCTCATGAATTATTTTCCCAATTCAAATTTTTCCGGATTCCCGGAAACTATGTATTTTATTTTTTTAAATTGCATCCGGCCGTCGGTGGAACTATGGTTTTGCCGAGAGTATTAGTCAGTCATTTTGTGAGTTGGATTTTGGTTAAATGCAATTACAGGTAGCTTTTTTTAGTTTAAATGCGATTCGTGAGCTATTTACAGACCATCGGGAAATTTGCAAGAAGCTCGCATCAGAAATTTTCCTGCATTATCAATGAAATAAACCTCGAACGTTGGGCAAAATCGCTTATTTTTGTAGTTTTAAACGTAAATGATTTTTGCTTAACAAAGTGGAACGAGAGATATTTATGAATTGGTGTACGGTTTAAAGTGAACTTTGAATTTTATTCTAAATTACAATTAGATAATTCAGGTAATTCTAATCTCTCCGAACGAAATTTGAGTGACTGCTACAAATTAAGCCCCTCAAATCAATGGGAATAAAATGAACTCCTTTTGCCTGCCACCGACTTGTACAACCAAATGAGTTTTATATCGTTATTAGAGATTTACATCTTTTGTAAAAGATAATCCAATCAGGTTGTAGAACCACCTCAATCCCCACAACGTTTAAAGTCTCAGGAGATTAATATAATCCTCTTGGATATAATATATATATCTATAAATTTAGACGCTTTTAACGCTTGGTTACTTTAAACTGACCTTTTGCTTCTAAATTCTTTAAAAACTTTTGGTTGAGAATAGTTTTGTAGCTAAATATATCCCACTTTAATACGTCCATTGCACTACTTAAAGAAACAAATCATATGCAACTGATATCTTCTCTGAAATATTATAAGGAACTATACCTATTTCTTGTGGGCATTTAATTACTAAGGAACATTTGACCTCCTCTGGTTGTTGAACTCGATGTCTCATCTTCAAATCGAATTATCTGACTTTCCAAGTACCTTTTCGTCCTTGTCTTTTAAGATAAGTTGTAGATTTGTCATTCAGTTTCCAACTGTAGACAATATTCCAGAGAGATAAATGATAAAATACTCGGTAGACCCATATTTTTACCTGGAAATATTTTATTTCAGACACTGCTCTTCAGCTGAGAAGTCGATTGACAGTTTTTTGTATTGTATCTTAACTTATTAGTCTAAATTAAAACAAATTGAAACGTGAATTCTAGACAGAGATTTCCGCCGCAGTTCGAATAGTTTAATATTATTAAATCGAAGTTCCGTCGAAATACGTGTATTGCACTGTCAACTGTTGAGCAATTTTAATTGCGTTCTGTTGAGCATTAAAAATAGTGTGAAATGGAAAAGTGGGTGCGGACGGTTGACCTGGACTCTTCCACCGTTTCGACCTACAGCTGTTTCGAAAGGAACTGTTGGCCCGTTGTTTGCGGTTTGCCATTCACGAGTTCGTTCCTCAACGACTCACAACGAGGACCAATCATCGAAATCAGTTTCGACGAAGAAGATGACGAACAGGTAAACTATAAATGACTGTACTTAACCACAGTTAGAACTTCAGTTAAAATCCAACTCTGAAAATCTAAACTGCTCATTATTTTCCAGGAGTCTTCCTTTCTTCGAGCATCGTCAGTTGGGGCCGATGAACAAGACCAGATCGACCAAGCGGTGTCTGGGCATATTGATCATAAGTGTCGTGTTTGTGACAAAAAATTGACCAGAAAAAGTAGTCTTACAGTTCACATGAACCTTCACACCGACCTAACCTTCTCTTGCAGAATTTGTCAGCGTCCTTTCAAGCAGAAGAGCAACAGCAAATCCCACGAGTATACACACATGAACCGGAAGGAACTGAAGTCCCTCAACATTTTCCAGGCACAATGCACACCCTGTCTCCAAGTTTTCTTCAACAGAAGTACGTACGAGATTCATATGAATATGCACAAGAACATCAAACCCCTCCAATGTCAGGAATGCGAGAAACAATTCGCAACTAAACATTCTTTGAATCGTCACATGTTGAGTCAACACGGAGACGAGGAAACGAAGAAGAAAATTCGCGACTCTAGAAAATTCCAATGCAATTTTCCCAACTGCACCGCAAAGTTCCCTTCAAAATCGCAGCTTGAGAATCATCGCCACTCGCATTCGATCAAGAAGGAGTTCAAATGCACAAAATGTGAGAAATATTTCCAAACACCAAAATCAAGGCGTCAGCATTCGAAAGTGCATAAAGCGGATTGTGCACTCAAATGCTACTTTTGTCACAAGAACTTCTCAACAACCCAGAATACGAATAAACATATGAAAACGCATCTAAAGGAATTCGAATTCAGATGTCAAATCTGCGGAAAGGAGTTCATTCAGAAGGTGCAGTTAAATGCTCACATGTCAGGAGTTCACGAAGGACGACGACCTCATCCTCGACTTGAATAGCCATTTCAAGAAGCTTCATAAGAAGTTATCGAACAAGTAAATTTATAAGTGGACAAGAATTAGCGGTTATTTAATTACAATTACGATAGAACAAAGAATTTCTATTAGTTCATTTCAAAGCTACTGATGCTACAATGTTTTTATAGTGTGACAAACCTCCTACTTCTTTATCAAAGTTGACAGCATTGCGACTGATTCGACTGATTTCAATGTCGCCTACTGTTCAAACATTATTTTGATTATCTCTATTCATAATTTAGTTGATTACTTGTATTTAGTTCAATTCATTAGAAGGTGTATCTAAGTTGGTACCCTACATCTTTTCGGCTTTTGAGATTAACATATATTATTATGGCCCAATAATTTTGTTTTTATTTATCCTTGGACTTTGTTTGTAATTTTGTACAGTTACTAGATCAGAAGTAAATTCTAGTAAATTTTTCGTCCTGTGGTTCTTTCATGTGATTCATTCAGGTATTGTTTAGCAAGTGAAAGCATCCGCATTGTAACGGGAATTTAAAGTTTAAAATTCATAACTTAACAGTTCTCACAATGTTTTACTTTACACATAAGAGAAAGATTGCTTCTAAGAAAGAATACTTAATTATCAGGGTTTTTACTTATCATTTGAATCTGTTCAGGAGAATACGGATTTCCAATTAAAATCCAATTTCACTCTAAAAACAATCAAGTACCACAGTGGGACAATTTCTGGCATTTGTAACCGGGGCATGTTACACTTAGAAAGAACGTGAAATTTCATGAAATTTCAAACCTCAGTAAGATTGAAAAATGAAAATTCAATGAGTTGCCCAATTGTTCATGAAAAATTCTGTAAAAACCACCATCCGCATCCCTCTGCTCAGAGTATGAGGAGTAGAATTTAAAATCTAGTGAAAACTAAAAGTCTCGAGGTCATTGAACCCTATATTTCGTCACCCCTGATGACGAAAGGAAGGGAGGGGGTGCAGTCACGCACTTTTTAGCATCAATCTCATTATCATCCATTATCATGTCGTGTCATCCCTTTAATCATATATCATTGCCATCCCTATCAACTCGCAATCTCCATTCCCCTGCAATCTGCCCACAAACTAAATTATTTCTGGAATGCATTAATTCTTATTGTTAGTTTACTATCATAGGCTTATGTAAGGATATTGATATTAATATTTCGAACAAATACTGAATAATTTCGGGAATGGAAATTGATTTGACAGAGACAACTAAAAAGTAAAATCCAATTGATTCTAAAAAAGGTAATTGGTTACAATAATCTAAAATTGTAAATAAACGTATTGGTTGTCTGAAGCAATTTTGCATATTCTAAAATCTACACAGAATCGAGCTTTTTAAACTGGGACGTCTGTATAATATTTCCGATTTATAAATTAGTTTATAAAACATAGCAATTGACATGGGATTTAAAATATCGTTTCTGTGAGACGCTTCTAATTGTAAGTCAAAGACGAATACAAAAAAACGTAGTAAGGATGAAAATGGGATTAAGCCTCTTACTACTGCTATTAATATTTGCGAATTATTCTATTTAATTTACCTGTTTCTGAGAGTTTAAAAAATATTTAAATTACATTTCTATTTCTCAGTGTGTTATTTGTAACAAGATGAAATACGAATTAAAATTGAGACTGGATTAATTAGTTTTAAAAATAAAGACCTGTCGGACTGGCGTCATTTCAGGATTTAGCAGTAAAAATGCCACCTATTCTCTGATTTCACTTTCCAATCTTACTAATATTATGCTATTTATAAGTAACGGACTCAAGAAATACGGTAAAATCCACACTGAACTTCATAATTACAGGTTACAATATTATGTAACACACTGACTTTCACTAGCTCTAACAAGGGAAATATATCCAGAAGAAAGCAGTGTCTCTATTAAGCATTTCTCTATAATTAACATAAAGCCAAGTCTCCATTTCCAAAATCTCAGCTAATTTTGGGATTTGAGATCATTTTTAAAGTCACTCCCTTTCGCAACCTATGATGAAAGAGTAAAAAAAATTGCAATTTTAAATGAACACAGATTCAGGGACAAAGAACGGTCCGTTCATAAAAGCATTTTGATAGTTTTAATCCTTGATTAAGATTAGGATTAACAAGAATTTTCGTTGCCGGAAATTGGTGTAGTTTATTACAAGGATTTCGTTTAAGGACGGCCCGTAATGAAGAGGCTAAAGGGGCTCTGAATTACGAGGACATAAATGACAATTATATTGTCGCAGTGTAATAATAGGGACATTTGTTCCTGACATTTCCTCTTATACTCTGACGGCTTTTGGGCCCAAGTAAATGCAAATTAAAAATATTATTTATCACCCTCCAGAAAACTGACATTGGCCCTCAATTAAGGAATGGAAAGCTGAGTCCATTCAATTAATTTAAATTGTTATTGTACAGTCATCTATAAACTACTACTGCTTTCCAGTCCAGACCCGTAATTTGTACAATGTATAACAAGGACTGGGACTTATATCTTGGTAATATAAACTACCCTTGTTAGTTTCTGATAACTACAATTACGATTTAAACGATGCTTTTGTATTTTGTGGAAATAATAAAGATAATTTTCATTTTCAACAAGATTTAAAATCATATTTAGGATAAAATAATAATCGAATTTTTTTCCATCAATATTCTTAACCCAAATCAGCTTATTGTTTGCCAATTTTCAAGGATGCAAAAGACGACTTCATCTACGATTTGGCCACTGTTTTATTGAATACAAATCTAAACACGAGAGTATTCCGACACTCTACAAACTATCATCTTAAAAATGCCGATAATTTTAACCCTTTTCAAGAAATAACTAAAACGCTCGAAAATTAAAAACCCATCTCATATCTCATTTATCGCCGCTTCCGAACAATTGAAAATTCAATCTCCTTTACATACTATCTAATACATAGGGAATAGTCCTAAAAACATATGATTTCTGCATTTCTGACAAAGTTCTCAAAGCACATACAAAAGCGATTAAGACGACAAAAAGGTAAAAGTTTAGGTTTCCTTTCGGGGGGAATTGAGGAAATTCTCGGAGTCTATTGTCTTGGGCTCTCAGCAGAATGCTTTCAGAAATTCACAAGATTTGAGTTCCAAAAAATGAAGGGAACATCCACAATTACCACATACAAGTCATCGAAACTCATCGAAACTCATCAACAGTGGGGGTAAAGTACCCTTGGGGTCGTGACCCTTTTGCTGTTAAAGGTCATTCGGGGCATCGTGAGTCGTGGATGATCTTTGGGGGAAATAGAGACTGGAAGTCTGGACTAAAGAAAGGGGTAAAAGTTTTTTGGCAGTTTCTTTTCTTGTTCGGAGATTCATCTTTGTCGTTGATGGTTTGGTTGGTAGGCGGTGGGTGCCATGTCACATGTGTCGCGTGTCCCATATGTGGCTTTGCTGTTGGTGGATGATTTTTAGAAAATAAAATTCAAGTCTACTACGTGGCCAAGACACGATGACAGAGAAAGCTCTGTAAACGTCTCGAGAGTCGAGGACGAGAAATATTATTTCTTCATCTCTTTGGCTATTCAACACTTCAAGGGCTTTTTTATACAACCGGTTGAACAAGACGGCGTCGATAAATCAAATTAAATTAAAATGTTTAGAAAATGCAAAAGTCCCTTAAAGCTATTCAATTGACATTTGGAATATTGGAGTCGATGTCGGGTTACGGGATTATTAGGTTTAAAAGCCAGGGAATTGTTACAACAAACATTAAATGTGTTTTAAATATTCTTGTACTAACAATAAGATTTTTCAAACAATACTCATCTATCTGAATTTTCTCTAAATCTGAATAAAAATTTTTGCAGCATTAAAAAATCAATTGATTTGAGATTTGCAAGGAATAATTTAGAGATTTGCGGTAATTTAATATTACACACCATCATTTTTTATTCAAAAAATTGAATCGTCAAGTCGTAAAAATTTGTTTCCCAAGCTATTTCTACCTACATGTCAAAAACACGCTGAAATGATCTATGAATTAGGCGCTTAAATTGATAAGACTAGATACATTTCACAGAATTTATATTAAGTGAAAGGGGAATGACTATGTTGTGAGCATTTTGTGGTCATTTTGTCAAATCCCAATTGTCCAGTTGGAGAGACAGATGAAGACAATTTCGGGGTTATTTGGACTGTGGAATTATTTTCTGCCCACGGCACGGGTTGGAATAAATAGAAGGTCGAGAGACGGGAACGAAATCGGAAATGCAATTTGGTGACTTAAATAACACTTCCGTGTCTCAAAACAATCCCAAACCAGCAATAACATATACAAGGACGAAAAACGATGAGAATGAACCTCGAAAATAACGGGGGTGAAAGAATACGTTCAACATTATTCTACCCTCTTCCTCGTCATTCTAATAGATGAACGAAATAAACATAATAATGAATAGCTTTCATTCTTGTTCTTGTATCGTGAAATTATGGAGGATCTTATTTAGTTTCGGGATTTTTATCCTCCGGCTGTTTTTTGCACAAAAACCGGGATTTAAGGCCAAACTGTTAGACCCAAATGACGGATATGCCAAATTCAAAAGCCCCAATTTTGTAGAGAATTTACAGCTAAAACACGTGTTGGTTTAAATGAAATCAATTTAGAACAACTATTTTACAAGGAACATATTTAAAGAAAAAAAACAAAATATTCCGACAAAATAAAACAAGATTGTGAAAGTTCAAACAAGTCCTTGGTTTTTAAGAGTTTGTTGTCTTGTGGGGGAGGAGGAAGGTTTCGAGATTCCATTCTAGTCCGTTTGATCTCTTAAGGTTTCAGTATTCATTCCTCTGATCTTCGAATCTCACAAAATGATCAGGCTAAACCCAAGCAGGCATTTTATTTTATGGCCATCGGCCATGTCCTCTCCCCCACTCACATCATTCGGATACAATATCAGATTGACATTCAAATATTCAAGGAAAAACATCCCCAGACTCGAGAAGATTCAAATTCATTGAGAAAGCGGAGGAGACTTTTCAAGAGGTTTTGTGATATTCATTTAATGCAGTTTCGAAACTGAATCGAATTAAAATCTTGTTGAGCAAATCACGAATTTCGGAATTCTTCTCTCTATTTCTATAGTAGAATCTTATTTGACTTTTCTCAAATAAACTGTTTAAGGGTGGGTAGAATATAGATCAATCAATTGCATAAGACACTTGAGGTCACATAATTTTAAGTTTTATACGGAATTGGGGAATATGGAATCTGTCTGTCACTCCGTTCATATTATAATAAAATAATTAAAATATGAGACAAATCAGTTGACCCATGGGGGCCATCTAAACATTTTAAGGAAACAACGAAATCGTATCCCCTTTACTTTTACAGGAAACCTCATTGACCATTCCAGTTTGTCCAGTGTGACCAAATTTTGATTTATATCCTTGGAACGAGATATAAAATCGTGTAATGGTTTCTGGGGCAGAAGTAGACAGTAACAGATTGCCCTTTGACCCTTCAACAAGTTGTTGATGTTTCAGCCTGATTTGAACAGATATTCCTCGCCCTAGTGTAAAGGGACGATAATATATTACTATAGATTATAGTCTGGTTCCCGATCAATAAAATTGATTTCCGGGTTATCTATCATTGCCTTCCAGCACGTGGATCGTCGTATTACCCCAAGCAATCTGGGATACTTCTTCAATAACATTATTTCTATACTGACAAAATCCCTAAATCCGAGTAATTATTTTTACGGTCCATCTTTGAATAGAATTTTTATATTAAATTCAGCCAGCAGCTTTTTAATTTGAATACCAGGCCCCAGTAATACCAACCTCATTTGTTGCTCGTAAACGCGTCTCCCCGAATTTCTATGAAGAGACGTATGAATATCTCCATCCCGAATGCTAATATTCTTAAAGATGCCACCACGTGGTTCCAATAAGTCAAGTCCCGATCCAGTCATAAATTCCCATCTTCATATGTCTCCTCCTGTCATCTTCGTGTCAGACAGATTATTATTAAGCTGCACATTCCACAAAAACGGCTAAAAATAGAATTTCCACCATCAGCCCCTTCCATTAAGTCCGGATCTGTACACCCTACACCGGCTCTCGTCTCCGAAATTCTAATGAGCTCTCCTCCTTATCCTTGTAATACATCCTATCCTGTTCGATATGTCCATAAATGGCATGCTATTGCAAAAGGAGTTAAAATCTTCACCTACAGTACAGGAAAGGGTCTAAATTTCCGGAAATCTATTTCCCAATTTGCATAAATCAGCAGAGAGGTCCAAAACCAGAATTAAGCTGGAAACAGAGATGCGATGCGGGATGTCAAAATGTCAACTTGTCCCCAAATGGGCGGGTTCTGTCGGACAGTTACGGAGGGACAGAATCGAGTGTCAAAATGTCAGTAATGATCTCAAATTACGTGTCAGGATTAGAGGTGGAAACGATCGTGAAACAAGGTTCAAGGGCTCTTAATCTCTTCATTCTTGGGCTGGAATAAAGGGCTTCATTTCATATCCGAATAATAAAACCGAATTCGGAGAGCCCGACACCACCATTTCCAGTCCTCTTGTAGCTACATCAGTTAAGGAAGGCGGAAATTCGGTAATAGGGATTTCATGTCCTTGTAACAACACCCTCATGTAATAATCCTAAGCCAAATCCACCTCCTCCTTGTCTCTCCAATTCCCCAGACTTGACATTCTCGCAACTGCATCTTCGACAGAGCAGAATCATCGTCACTAACTTAATTTCCACCTCCACCCTGTAATATAGAGCGTCCCAGACAGGATATAGTCACTCTTCCAGAGCTAAATACCGTAAATCAAGTAATAAAACCCCGTAGGGTCTTATTTTTCAGAACGATGGTGTACATTTCCCCTCATTGGGGAATAACATGGGGACAGTACTGATCCATAGAGCCTGTCCACAGTTCAGGGCTGGGCAGTATATAGTCTTTCACAAGCATTCCCTCCGCAGACAGGATATAGTCACTCTTCTGGAGCTACATACCGTAAATCACGTAATAAAACCCTGTAGGGTCTTACATATCCCCTCATTGGGGAATAACATGTAGACAGTATGTAGTACTGATCCACAGAGCCTGTCCATAGTCCGGGGCAGGGCAGGATATAGTCCATCACAAGCATTCCCGCCGATCTTTCGGCGTCATCCATGGACCCTCCTCTCGGTTTGGAGGGAAAGAAGTCGGTGCGTGAGTTGCATGCGGAAGTTTAGTTAATGACGTTGGGCCTTTTTCCTCCACTTTTTAGAATAACATCTCTACAAGGAATTCGGGTAACGTAAAACCCGGGTATTTTCTACTCCTCCGTGACTCAGAGCCTGGAGTAGGGTATATCCACTATATAATTAGCTATAGAGAGGTACATATATCCTCTCTGATGTTTACCCGAATTCGGGTATACTTTTGGCGGGTAACTGGCGAAAGGGGACGAGACAGTGCGAAGTGGAGGACATTCACCCCGATCCTTGCGTCAAAATAAATTCAGTTTCCCCCTCCTTCACTTCAGGGCCATCCTATTCCCGTACAACCCGATCCGATTCTCCGGCTAGACGGGATATAAATATATTCCGGGTATTTCGGGAGAAATAATACTCTGGCTACACGGGCATGAATTGAGAAGAGAGGCCCGTGTGTAACATTGATCTAGAATCCCGAAATTCGTCTGCGATTCTAAAACCCCGAAATTCGGAGGGAAATAATGTCCTTAGGGTTCCTTTATTCTCTCTCGGGTTTTGTCATTCTACACCCCATATAGCCTTCTTCTAATACTTCCGACGAGTCCCAAGGGATTCTTATAGTAATATCGAGCGGATAGGGTTTACATTATTAAGGGGTGAAAAGCTTTACTGTTTTTGCTCGGCCTGTCTGTCTGTCTGTGTGTCTGTCTGTTCGCGAGCTAAATTTCGAGCGGTTGAGTATTTTCAGATGAACGGTGTGTTGTATGTCGTTGGAAAGGTACGGTCAAGTTCGTGTAAATGAATTTACTCAATGGTTGGGGTAACTTGATATTCTTGAATCAACTTGTCAAACAACGGCTTTATATGCTTTGGACCTCGTTTTTCGTCTGCTTTCACCATTTCATAATGTCCGTTTGGAACGGTTTATTATTATCTACTACTACAACTACAACACCCCATCAAGCCTTTACTTTCGACTATCAACCATAGATCAGGAGAGAGACAATGTATGAGCTGATGTGGAGTTGGGGCGGAGTAAGAAGTAAAAACCCCGCTTTTTCGGGGTAAATCTCCCGTATTTTTCCAGGATGAATTGGACTCTTGAATCTCTTTTGAAGTCGTCGTGGAAAACAAAGTTTATTCAGAGGGACACATTAGGACATGAATGGCTTGAATGGTTCGAGATGTTGGAGAGAGCTTCAAAATCACTCCCCTTCCCTTTCAACGTTTCGTCAAAGAAGTTTGAAGGAGATGACATTAGCTTATTATCTTAGCCTCTCTTTTTATTCAAGCGAATAGGCCTTTGATTTCCATCCACCACCACTCATAACAGCCCTCTTTCTTTGCATAAAATTTAAATTAATTACTTTATTAATTACCACCACCACCATGAACAGGAACAGGATTTTAATCCTAATTTTAAGGAGTCGGTTTGCCTGAATTTGTCGATGCACAAGTCCCTAGGTTTTATTAAATGAAATAAAACTCGTATTATTAGGGGATTTGTTTATCGGTGAAAGGTGACAGGTTGGAGACAATAAAGGATTTGTCTCAAGTGGACAACTTGATCTAAAGGGCTTAAGAGTGAGGAATAAAATCCAAGTAAAAATCAATGGGATTGAATTATTTATGGATTCCTGTAGATCCGATTACGAATAGCGGTGGTGGCGGTGGTGGTGATCCTATAGAATTTCAGTCTATATATAGAATATAGATAAATAGTAGTTGTTGAAGGCAATTGGATCTTTCAACCTTCGGGTTGTAAACATTTGTTTTTGATGGGGTTGTTGGAGCCGATATGTCTGTTAATTATGATAATTATGATTCATTCGTTAAGGATTAGTATTTCATGTTTTTGACCTGTCTAGAGGACTACTTCTGTTCAAGGCTATTCCAATGACTCATTAGATTATCCGTCTACCTAACTTGTTATTTTTATCTTTTATGCTGATTGTAAATCTGCCTAATACTTGACCAGACTATGCTATTGTAAACCTACTTGTTCAATCTATAATTAAGTCAACCATTTCAATTTGTGCTTGATCAGATTTAAATATGTAGGATTCCTGTCTCCAGTTGTTATAATTACTATTTTTGAGACTTATGTGACACACCTATAAATACCACTTCAATTTACTATTACATTCGTCATTATGTCAGTTGTCCGTCACTCTGTCAGATCAATTGTTCACGTCAGTCTTATTTTAACCTACTGAATCTTACACTACGTTTTTAACTAATTAAAGTCTAATTACTACTGTTGTCTATTACATCCATTTGTCTTGACCTTTCATTTTAGTAACCATCTTCATACACGGGTTAGTTAGAAAATATACAGTATCGCAATCAGGGTTACCTCCATCCAAACCCATCATACAAACATTTGGTCCTTTCTTAACCGATAATATATACTTTGACCTTTAACCCCAACCATGGAAGCTCTCAAGAAACAGCGTAGTTCGAATAAGTCAAAGTTCACACGACTTAGAACTTATTTAGACAACTGTGCCGCTGGTACAGCTTTTAACGACGAAGACATTACAACCAAGCTTCAATATCTTGAAGAATCCTGGACCACGTTCCAGACAATCCACAGCAATATCATAGCCCTTACTGACGACGCTGACCTTGACCAAGAAGATACAGTGAACGCTGACGTTGAGGAAAAATACTGTTCCCTCAAATCCGGATTTAGAAACTTACTAAATCTAAGTCGCCGTGCCTCATCCGCCTCCTCGGCGAGTTCTACAGCAGATCCAGTTCCTGTTGCTGGAGCAGTAGCAGATATCAGACTGCCCCGGATGGAACTTCCGTTGTTTTCTGGTAACCCATTAGAATGGAAATCGTTCCATGATCTCTTTACATCCATGATCCATATCAACAACAAACTCCAAGATTCCCAGAAGCTCCATTATTTGAAGAATGCTGTAAAGGATGAAGCCGCCAGCCTGCTATCGTCCATCGACATCACAGATGCCAACTACTCCGAAGCCTGGTCTCTACTGAAGGATAGGTATGAAAATGAGCGACAATTAATCCACTGTCATTTGAAATGCTTATTCAGTCAACAGCAAGTATCATATGAGTCTGCAACTGACCTGAGGAATCTCATCGACACCACAAGCAAATGTGTCAGATCTCTGCGAGCATTAGGTCTTGTCACGGATGAGTGGAATCCTATCCTCGTCTACTTCGTGACGGAGAAGCTAGACTCAGAAACTAGAAAACAATGGGAACTTCACAGCCCTGGAAAAGTGTATCCTGTCCTCGATGACCTCAAGAAATTCATTGAGCAGAAATGCAGCGCCCTTGAAGCAACAAGTACAAAACCAAGGCAAGTAAATTCCAATTTCAACAACAAATCTAATTCCAATCAAAAGTCAAGTACCAGGTCAACATCAGCACATCACTCTTCTACCACATGCTCCTGTCCAGTTTGTGGATTCTCACATCTTCTCTACCAATGCCCTACGTTCAACGGACTTGAACTGAAAGAGAAGAAGAACAAAATCAAGCAACTACACCTTTGTTACAATTGTCTTCGACCTGACCACTCAGTCCAGCAGTGCCAGTCGAAATCTACATGTCGTAAGTGCAATGGTCGTCACCACACATTAATACATGTTGATAATTTACCACCAAATAGTAATCAACCCGAGCCTGCAGTCACAAGCCACTACAGCAAACAAGACACTTGGTCACCAGCCCTTCTTTCAACAGCAGTCGTGGAAGTCAAGGATTTCAGTGACAAGTACCAAACCTGCCGAGTTCTCCTTGATAACGGATCACAATGCAGTTTCATAACTGAGCAATGTGTGAAGAAATTGGGAATCCGTCGATCCAAATCGAATGTCCAGGTGAATGGAATTGGGGATTCTGGATCATCAAAATCAAAGGGATTAGTCAATATCAAATTGAAATCTCACTACAGCAATTACAGCATTAATCTGACAGCACTGATTATGCCAAAAGTAACTGGTAAGGTACCAACCCTTCCTATTAACATTGATAACTGGAATGGTCTGTTAAATATCAAACTAGCAGATCCATCATTCAACAAGCCTGGGGAAATCGACATCCTTCTTGGAGCCGATGTATATGAAGACATCGTCGCAGAGGGGAAGATTCCAAGTTCACATGGACAACCAGCAATTCGAAATACTCACTTCGGATGGGTTCTGTCAGGCAGAGCAATCCCGAAGACTGAAGTTCAAATCCTATCACACATCACCACATTCAACATTGACGCTCAACTGAAGAGATTCTGGGAACTGGAGGAACTCACTTCTCAACCCTTGCTTTCAGAAGAGGAACAATTATGTGAGTCGCATTATGAATCAACTTATTCTCGTACAAGTTCTGGTCGATTTGTCACTCATCTTCCCATGAAGGTCAACAGTCAACCTTTGGGTTACAGCAAGCAGATGGCCATGAAACGTTTAACCTACATTGAACGTAAGTTAGAACGTAATCCCGATTATCGAAAACAATATGATGACTTCATGGACAAGTATCAACAACTGGGTCATATGGAGATCAAACCACTTGAACAAAGAAGAGAAATTACTGCCTCAACCAACTACCTGCCACATCACTTCGTTCTCAAAGAATCCAGTACCACAACAAGCTTCCGGGTAGTATTCGATGCCTCTGCGAAGACTTCGACTGGAGTGTCCCTTAACGACAAGTTGATGGTAGGTCCTAAGGTACAACAAGACATGATCAATATACTATTGAGGTTTCGGTTCTATAAATATGCGTTCACGGCTGACATCGCCAAGATGTACCGTCAAATTCTAGTTCCAGAAGAAGATAGCAATCTTCTGAGAATCCTGTGGAGAAAGCAGTCATCTGATCCTGTTGAAGAATACAGACTTCTTACAGTCACTTATGGAACCGCGTCTGCTCCATACACTGCAACCAAAACTCTACAACAATTAGCACTGAAAGAAGGGGACAGCTTTCCCTTAGCCAAAGAAGTCACTATACGAGACTTCTACGTGGATGATGTAATGTCAGGTTCTAATTCTCTTGAAATTGCATTACAGATCCAATCACAATTAATTGAAATGTTAGCAAAGGGTGGAATGGACCTACGCAAATGGTCTTCCAATTCCGAGCCTCTTCTAGCTGCAATTCCTCCAGAGTACAGAGAGACAAATCTGCCGCTCCTAATCAATGAAGATGAATCAATCAAAGCTTTGGGACTTCAGTGGAATCCAGCAGCTGATTACTTCTTCTACAAAGTTAATCAATCAAATGATCCAGGTGTTCCAACTAAGCGTAAGGTCCTTTCCGAAACAGCTCGTTTATTTGACCCCCTTGGCCTTGTGTCCCCTGTGATTATCATAGCAAAATCCCTCTTTCAAAACTTGTGGATTCATGGTTTATCATGGGATGAACCACTTCCTGATCAACTAGCAACTGCATGGAGAAAGTTTCAACAACAATTGCCCCTTGTACAAGAAATCCATATTCCTCGTCACGTTGGGTCAAATCCTGTCTCGTTCCAGCTCCATGGGTTCAGTGATGCATCTGAACTTGCATATGCCGGTGTTGTGTACATTCGCACCATTCAATCCAGTGGAGAGGTCACTGTTGACCTCATCTCCTCCAAAACCAAAGTGGCTCCTGTCAACCAAGTGTCCATCCCAAGATTGGAACTTTGTGGAGCACTTCTTGTTTCCCGTCTGCTAACAAAAGTAAGCAAAGCATTGAATGTCAATATCAATGAAATACATGGATGGTCAGATTCTACGGTGACACTTGGTTGGATATCGGGGTTTCCAAATCAATGGAAAACCTTTGTTGCCAATCGGGTTTCAATGATTCAAGATCACCTACCCCCCTCCCAATGGCATCACGTTCCTGGTTGTGACAATCCTGCGGACTTGGCCTCAAGAGGAGTGTACCCTGAGGATCTCATAAACTCAACGTTGTGGTGGAACGGACCATCATGGTTGAAATTGGATTCAAATTCCTGGCCACAACAACAACTCAATGACCGTGAAGGGACAGCCACTGAAAGTCGTCCAATGAAAGTAATGGTGGCTACAGCAAAGGAACCGTGGGACTTAATCGAGAGGTTCTCATCCCTTTCAAAACTCAGACGAATTACAGCTTACTGTATGCGGTTCATCTATAACCTCAAATCAACTAGAGCCGAAAGACGAAGTGGACCTCTGACATCTTCAGAGTTGCAGTCCTCAATTCATTTATGGTGTAAGATTGTTCAATCCTTAGCATTTGAGAAAACAATTAAAGCAATTGCACATAACAAGCCTGTAGTTACGGAAGTGGCATGCCTCAATCCATTCCTTGATGAGGATGGACTCCTTAGAGTGGGCGGTCGACTTCACTATTCGAAAATCAAATATGACCAGAAACATCCGATCCTGTTACCAAAGAACAGCACTTTAACCAATTTGATCCTGACTGAAGAGCACATTCGACTTCTTCATGCCGGCCCTCAACTACTCCTAGCTTCAATCAATCAAAAGTACTGGATTGTTGGTGCAAGGAGCCTGATTCGACAACACGTTCATAAATGTATGAAATGTTTTCGTCAAAACCCAGCAACAATGACTCAACTGATGGGTGACCTTCCAGCATACCGTGTTGAAGCTTGCAGACCATTTATTCAATCCGGAGTGGACTTTGGGGGACCCTTCCTTACAAAATCCAAAGGTCGTGGTGGTAAAGTAAATAAATCGTATTTGTCATTATTTATTTGTCTTTCTACAAAGGCCGTGCACCTTGAACTCGTGAGTGACCTGACCTCAGAAGCGTTCCTAGCAGCGCTAAAACGCTTCATCTCTCGACGTGGCCACTGTACGGACTTGTACAGTGACAACGGAACCAATTTCGTTGGATGCAACAACGAGTTGAAGAAACTATCTACCCTAGCTCGAAAATCAACAGCAAATTTAACCAATGATCCTGCAGTTACGTGGCATTTCATTCCTCCCAAATCACCGCATTTTGGAGGCATTTGGGAAGCGGGGATCAAAAGCGTTAAGAAGCATCTTCGAACTATTGTGGGTGAGACAGTTCAAACATTTGAAGAACTAACAACAATTTTATGTCAAGTAGAGGCCTGCCTGAACTCCAGACCCCTGTGTCCGATATCAAGTAACCCCTCTGACTTGCAAGCCCTGACCCCCGGTCACTTTCTCACTGGAGATGCCCTGACAGCCATTCCAGAACCGAGCCTGACTCAGCTTCCAGTTAATCGACTTTCGCGGTGGCAGCTGACCCAACAGATGACCCAACACTTTTGGAAGCGTTGGCATAAAGAGTACCTGTCAAATCTACAAAACCGAACAAAGTGGACCATTGCGATGAAGAACCTAGCTGTTGATGACCTCGTCCTTATCAAAGAAGATCATCTCCCTCCTCAAAAGTGGCTCATGGGAAGAATCGTCGAGATTCATCCGGGAAGAGACAGTCGTGTTCGAGTTGTAAGTTTAAAGACAATTAGCGGCGTGTGCAAGCGTCCTGTAGTTAAATTATGTCCATTACCTATTTCAAGTGAAGTTTAGTTGGACAAGTCCAAAGTGGGCGGAATGTTGGAGCCGATATGTCTGTTAATTATGATAATTATGATTCATTCGTTAAGGATTAGTATTTCATGTTTTTGACCTGTCTAGAGGACTACTTCTGTTCAAGGCTATTCCAATGACTCATTAGATTATCCGTCTACCTAACTTGTTATTTTTATCTTTTATGCTGATTGTAAATCTGCCTAATACTTGACCAGACTATGCTATTGTAAACCTACTTGTTCAATCTATAATTAAGTCAACCATTTCAATTTGTGCTTGATCAGATTTAAATATGTAGGATTCCTGTCTCCAGTTGTTATAATTACTATTTTTGAGACTTATGTGACACACCTATAAATACCACTTCAATTTACTATTACATTCGTCATTATGTCAGTTGTCCGTCACTCTGTCAGATCAATTGTTCACGTCAGTCTTATTTTAACCTACTGAATCTTACACTACGTTTTTAACTAATTAAAGTCTAATTACTACTGTTGTCTATTACATCCATTTGTCTTGACCTTTCATTTTAGTAACCATCTTCATACACGGGTTAGTTAGAAAATATACAGTATCGCAATCAGGGTTACCTCCATCCAAACCCATCATACAAACAGGGGTTTTTTGGATTTTTTCGGCTTTCATTTCACAATTTCGGGTCTTTTATTGATTGGAGACTGATGTTGTTTTTAAATAAGATAGGATATATAACAGTAAATGTCTAGTGATCCTGTAGGTGAAAGTTTGGTTGAATTTGCCAAAATGCGATTTTTCTGTGCTGTTTTCATTTGCGGATGAATTGAAAAAAAAAAGATTTTGTAGCATTTGCTGGAAAGTGGTTCTTTATGCGTTGATGAAAAATAACATAAAAAAAATTTTCTATTTGGAAAACCCGTATTAACCTTATTTAAGAGAAAAATAAATAAATTTTGCAATTTGCTGACAAAAGAGGAAATTCCTTTAAAGGTCCTAATGTTTCTGATTTCTCTATATCCAGAAAAAATTTCCGACAACATATATATTATGTTATATATCCTTCATATATTAGTTGCATTTTCGATGCTAAAAAATCATAAGGTTGTGGCTCTGTGATTTGTCAGAGACCCTTTCCAGGTCCGGAATCATAGGTTAGATTATTGGCCTCTTTTGCAGAATTCTAGAGAGAAAGCTAGTTGTGTGTCTATAGACGGAATATTGTGTTATGATGAAGTTGAGAGGAGATGAGGGCTTTGATGGGATGATGAGTCCCGTTTTGAAGTGTTGGACTTTGCTCAAGGGATCTCATTTCCTCAACGACACTTAACTCAAGGACAAGAGCCACTTCAAAAACACAACCTTCCGCCTTCAGCCCAAACGTCACAAAATGGAGAAATCTAGGATCGAATCACTTTCATTCATCATCTCATTAATGCAAATCTTTACAAGAATGTCCCGAAAAATCATTATAATTGGCTGTTAAAGGTCAAAGTTAAAAGCATTTATCGGAAAAATTGTTAAAAATAGTCCTTGCCTTTCAAGTTGTTGCTCTAGAGCTTCAGCGCTTTGTTATATCTAGCCGAGAAATTGCAGTCCTAATTGCTAAATTAAAGCTTAACAGTTGACAGGAGTATTTGCAACAGGATTTGAGAAAAAACAGTTCACTAACTTTGCTAAAAAGAGAATTTTTTACCGATTTCAAGCTTTATTTAAAGTCGGCTACAGACAAAGAATAAGATAGAAATCTGTAGCCACAGATTGTATTACACAGTCAAAATGAAACAGCTTAAAAAATCCCCAAAATGACCCCCTTTAAGGGGATTATCTTAAACTTAAGTATATTTGCAGTTTTGGCGCATAGAATTTCAGTCCAAACTTTCAAAAATAAAATAAAACAAAAATGATGTTAAAATACGTGGGAATTAAAACAACGTCATCTGAACATTTAAGATTCCAGTCACTTCCTAATAATTCTTTTCTAACTAAAAGTAATGACAAGATCGTCTGTACGTCAGAAGTCTTTGACCCTCTGACCTTTCCACCAAATGAACCGGAGCTATTTAAAGAATAATCCATTGAATTGACAAGTAGTGGGTGTTCTTTTAATCGAGGAAGAATGGGAATAGACTGCGGGTGGGAGAGAGATTGCTTGTGGATTACGAAATACCCGAATTCGGGCAGAGTTGTTTCGGGACAAAAGCACAACCCACGCTCTCTCTCCTCGAATTCCACAAACAAAGCTAAAAACACCGAAAAGCCGGAAAGGAAGCTGAAGCTGAGGCCGGATTTATGAAAAGAAATAAAGGAGGATCAAAGGCCTTTTGTCTCCATTTCTAACAATATTATTTGCCAAATTTGACCTCATTTTTCATTGTTCGCTAAAAATAGACGGATAATCACTTATTACTGGAGAACTGGGCCACTTTTATAGCAGTAAATATTGTCATTCTATAAGCTACAAACACTAATGCAGTTTTATAATCCCGAAACTTGTGAATGGTGTAAATTTGACTCAACATTTCTTTAAGTCGATTAGATCATGTTTTCCTTGATTTTAAATGAAATTAAGCTAAATTAGGAATGTGAATTTGAAGGCTTTTATTTAGGGTTGGCGGTTTAATAGGACACTGCAGTTAGTTAACTCATTCCAAGTTAAATATTTGACTCAACATTTCTTTAAGTCAATTAGATCATGTTTAAGATATTTCCAGTCTTTCGTTGATTTTAAATGAGATTAAGCTAAATTATAGTAATGTGAATTTGAAGGCTTTTATTTAGGGTTGGCAGTTCAATAAGACACTTCGTTATTTAACTCATTCCAAGTTAAATAATTAAAAAATGAAGAACCGTAGCCTACTCTATCAACGCTTTATTAAAGAGTAAGATTGGATATAATTTATTGTGAAGGAGTACGATAGGAGTTTATTGTGAAGTAGAGAGTCAGTTTAATCTCCATCAGAGAACATTAAACGGTGGACGGAGGAGGTCAAATGTTTTAAAGTAAGCAGCTAGGCTCAAGTAAATGGGCATTAGGATTAGGAGTTTCTTATAATTTGTTTCAGCCAAGCAATAAAATAAGTAAACCAATATTGTCTGGAGTCTGGAACGTTGAAATGTCAAATACGGTTGGATAATTTAATTAGTGACAATTTAATATGTCCTCACCGGACTGAAGTATGATTGAGAAAGGTGAGGAGAGTCAATAGAGATATATGTAGTTCATCTGCATCTGGTCGATAAAAGCAGAAAAGTTAATATTTTGTCTGCTTTAGTCCCAAGTGGACAAAACTGATTGTGAGCTTGAGTTTTAGTATTATATTCAGAAAATACAAAACTCATTATCAGATTAGGCTCCTTTCTCATTTGGTTTCAGAAATTAATGACATGGAATGGAAATATAAATATCGATCGAGAGTTCAGAAATATCTTTGATTTTAAATGTATTTAAGATATGAAAAGAAAACAACTAAATGAATTGTGCGAATTACGATGTAATATGTGATGATATTAAGTTATTTTAAATTAGTCAACAATTCCAATTGAAATAATTTAAAATATTTAATTTACCATGTGAAAATAAGAAACGCCGATTGTTGTGTTCTAATTTAATTAAAAATAAATATTGGCGATAGTTTATTGTAAATAACTTGATTAAAAATGCTACAAATTCGGAACTGCATTAAAATTATCAATAAAAACAAACTGTTATACTAATTGTAAGACAGTCTTATACGATTTGAACACGAATGCATTTTGGAAGACGTGGCAATCTTCCAAACTTTATAACTTAGAGGAAGAATATTATTCTTCTGCATCAATAATATATATATTCGTATAAAAACACCAGAAACGTGTAATTGAGTAACAAATTGTTAGTTATATTCAAGCTGTTAATATCATAAATACAAAACTTGGTGATTTGTCACATTTTAAAAGTCATTTGATACAGTTTTGGTTGCTTTCAATAATCAACTTTTCAAAATAAAATAAAAACGGTCCGAGAAATTATCAAACTTTCTCTTCGTCAAGTTACATTAATATAAAGTCTTAAATTTATTGTTCTTAAATTGTTTATTTATTGGAGTTTCCCGACTTCTTATGCAGTCTCTTGAAATGTCTATTCAATTCGAAACGTCGGAGGAAAGTGTTGGGGCAATGTGGACAAGGATGAGGTCGTCGTCCTTGGTGAACTCTTGACATATGAGCAATGAAATGCCCCTTCTGAATAAACTCCTTACTGCAGATTTGACATTTGAATTCGAATTCCTGAAGATGAGTTTTCATATGTCTATTCATATCACTAGCCCTTGAAGAGTTATTTTGACAAAAGTAGCATTTAAGTGCATAATCCGCTTTGTGCACTTTCGAATGCTCATTCCTTGATTTTGGTGTTTGGAAATATTTCTCACATTTTGTGCATTTGAACTCCTTCTGGGTCGAATGCGAGTGACTGTGACGCTCAAGGTGCGATTTACAATAGAACTTTGCGGTGCAGTTGAGGAAAGTGCATTGAAATTTCCAGGAGTCGCGTATTTTCTTCTTCGTTTCCTCGTCTCCATGTTGACTCAGCATGTGACGATTCAAAGTATGATTTGTGACGAATTGCTTGTCACATTCCTGACATTCGAGGGGTTTGATGTTCTTGTGCATATTCATATGCACCTCGTAATCTCTTCTTTGGAAGAAAACATGGAGACATGGTCTGCATTGTGCATGGAAAATATTGAGGGACTTGAGTTCCTTCAGGTTCATGTGCGTATACTCGTGAGATTTGGTGTGGTTCTTCTGCTTGAATGGACGGTCACAGATTTTGCATGGAAAAATGACTGGATGTTGGGAATGAAGATTCATGTGATTTGCAAGATTAGCTGTTCTGGCGAATTTCTTGTTACAAACACGGCACGTCAGAGGATCAAGATCTGCTGGATTTGTTTGTTGGTCTCTCTCCTCTACTTCGTCAACGCGAACTGACGATGCTCGAGGAAAGGAAGAAACCTGGAAAAAGAGGAACGATTTCAATTTTGGGAAATGCCAATGCCATAAAATGAATTCGATTTGAAATTTCAGCTCGAGATTTTTGTGTACAAGTACGATAAATGAAGTTGTACCTGTTCTTCATCTTCTTCGTCGAAAGTGATTTCGATGATTGGCCCTCGTTGCGAGTCGTTGAGGTAGGAACTTGTAAAGGGGAAGCCCCCAACGGGTCCAAGATTCTGTTCGAAGCAACTGTTCGTCGAAACTGCCGACGAGTCCAGGTCAACAAACTGCATACACTTAGCCATTTCCCACTTGTATTTAATTCAACCCAAAAAGTTACTAATGAGTAAATGTTTTTTTAAAAGAAGCGTCTGCTTAACAATCAACGATTCAGTCAGAGAATTAAATTTTTTTAAAAGCTGAAATATTGCAATTCCAGAATCAGAGAGCTCAACTAATAATACGAACGAGTTTTAAAAATATCCAAGAGCAATACAATATATAATTTGTTAAGAAAGTTGGGTTTTGAGGAGTTTTGGAATTTAAAATATTCCCGTCGAAATGTCCAGAAAGCGTTCCGTATTTTCAAGTCTGTATTTCTTGTCAGTTGAAACTGGAATGACAAATTCTGAACGTAAAGCGTAAAAGAAGTGGAGTCAGTTTAATCTCCATTTCAGATCACCTTACACCAAGGATATTAAATATTTTAAAGTAAGCAGGTAGGCGTTAAGTAAATGAACCTTCGAAGAGTTTGTAAGTATTTTTTCAGCATATAAAGCAATAAAACAAGCAAAACAACGTTGTCTGGAAAGTTGAAATACGGTTGGATAGTTAGTGGAAATAATATTATCATATCCTCAACGGACTTAAGTATGAATAAGTAGTTTTGTCGATAACGGCAGCAAAATTAACATTTTGTCTGTTTGTGAACCCAAGAATAGCTTTGGTCCCAACTGCACTTGATGTTTAGTATTATCTTTAGAAAATACAAATCCGATTATCAGATTAGACTCATTTCTCATTTGGTTTCAGAAGTTAATGACATGGAATGGAAAATTAAAATACCGATCGAGAGTTCAGGAATATCTTTGATTTTTAATTTAATTTAAGCTAACCAGGGAAGTACCCGGGAGTTGAATTCCAGAATCGGTTGATTTTTTTCTGATGAATCTGTATGTAAAATGAACAGTTAATATGAAACAATGATCGGCCCAAATTAATATTAAGTGTGCGAAAAAAATCGGGAAAGTAGGAGCGCGCGGCCTGAAATGGCAATGTGTTTTAAAGGGAAACGTTGACTCTCTCCCTCTTCCCTTACAAGGGACTTAAATCGAGACTGCGACTGACTTGATATATTTATGTATTTTTGTCTAGATGACATAACTGAAAAAACAGTGCCTAAAAACCAAATTGATGTTTATCATGTTAGTACTTGGGCCATAGTGATTATGCTAATCGAATCCACTGAATCGATGAGAAACAATCTAACGAATCACGAATCGTTCGATATCTCCATCGAATCGAAGTGCGAATCTCTGATTCGGATTCCATTCGCGATTCGGCTATTCAAAATTTTAATTTTCAAGCACTCTTTTTTTCAATTTTTTAAGAGTTCTACTTTATGCAAAATTTTCGATGGAAATCTTAATTTTTTGAAATTAGTTAAGGAACATTAATTTTTTGCTTTGATCCGAAAAGGTTTCAAACTTAAAAAAAATTAATTTCTTTTTTCAACGAGGACTGCACATTCCTAGTTAAACAACTTTTCAACATTGTTAACCTTCAAAGAATTTCAAAGTCGGTCCAAAACACATAGTTTAGAGAGTATTTAAAAAATAAAATTTCTTTGCTTTTTCGAATTTGTGATGTTTTTCAACATGATAAAAGATCAATTTGGGTTTTGGCCATAATGTTTTCAGTTATGTCATCTAGACAAAAAAACATAAAAATGAAGGCAGTCGGAGTCTCGATTTATGTCCTTTGTAAAGGAAAAGAGAGTGCGTCAAAGTTTCCTTTTAAAACACATTGCCATTTTAGGCCGCGCGCTCTTACTTTCCAGGTTGTTTTCGCACACTTAATATTAACTTGGGCCAATCATATTTTCATACTAACTGTTCATTTTGCATACAGATTCATCACAAAAAAATCAAACGATTCTGGAATTCAACTCCCGGGTACTTCCCTTGTAAATTCAAAGTTACAAATAAAAAAAAACCACTAAATGAATTGTCCGAATTACGATACAATGTGTGATGATATTAAGTTATTTTAAATTAGTCAACAGTTCCAATTTAAATAATTTAAAACATTTAATATACCATGTGAAAATAAGAAACGGCGATGGTTTGGTTATAATTAAATTAAAAATCATTTGATACTGTTTAGGGCTGTCAGTTTTCTTTCAATAATCAACTTTTCAAAATAAGAAAAAACGGTTCGAGGAATTATCAAACTTCCTCTTCGTCATGTTACACGATATAAAGTCTTAAATTTATTGTTCTTAAATTGTTATTCTGTGTTTATTTATTAGAGTTTAACAACTTCTTATGCAGTCTCTTGAAATGTCTATTCAAGTGATCTCGTCGGAGGAAAGTCTTGGGGCACTGTGGACAAGGATGTGGTCGACGTCCTTCGTGAACTCCTGACATGTGAGCATTTAACTGCACCTCCCGAATGAACTTCTTATCGCAGATTTGACATTTGAATTCGAATTCCTGAACATGAGTTTTCATATGTTGATTCATATTCCGGGTTGTTGAGAAGTTCTTTTGACAAAAATAGCATTTGAATCGACAATTCACTTTGTGCACTTTCGAATGCAGATTCCTTGTTTTTGGAGTTTGAAAATATTTATTACATTTTGTGCATTTGAACTTTTTTGTGGTCGAGTGTGAGTGGCTGTGATTCTCAAGCTGCAATTTACAAGGGAACTTTGCGGTGCAGTTGGGAAAATTGCATTGGAATTTCATGGTATCGCGGAGTTTTGTCTTCGTTTCCTCGTCTCCATGTTGACTCAACATGTGACGATTCAAAGTCTGTTTTGTTACTAATTGTTTGTCGCATTCCTGACATTGGATGGGTTTGATTTGCTTGTGCATATTCATATGAATCTCGTACATAGTTCTGTTGAAGAAAACTTGGAGACATGGTTTGCATTGTGCATGGAAAATATTGAGGGACTTGAGGTCCTTCCGGTTGAGGTGAGTGTACTCGTGTTTCTTGCTGCTGCTCTTGTCCTTGAATGGACGGTCACAGATTTTGCATGGAAAAATGATTGGATTCTGGGAATGAAGATTCATGTGAATTGCAAGGCTATGTTTTCTGGTGAATTTTTTCTTACAAACACGGCATGTCAGAGAATCTAGATCTGCTGGATTTGTTTGTTGGGCTCTTTCATCTCCTTCGTCAATGCCGACTGACGATGCTCGAGGAAAGGAAGAAACCTGAAAAACAAGGAACGATTTCAATTTTCAAAAATGACATAGAAATGAATTCGATTTGAAATTTCAACTCGAGAATTTTGTTGACAAGTATGATAAATGATATTGTACCTGTTCATCATCTTCTTCGTCGAAAGTGATTTCGATGATCGGTCCTCGTTGTGAGTCGTTGAGGAACGAACTTGTAAAGGGGAAGCCCCCAACCGGCCTAAGATTCCGTTCGAAGCAACTGTACGTCGAAACTGAGGACGAATCCAGATCAACAAACTGCATACACTTAGCCATTTCCCAGTTGAATTTAATTCAACACAAAAAGTTACTAATGCGTAAACGTTTCTTAAAAGACGCGTCTGCTTAACAATCAACGATTAAGTCAGAAGTTATATTTATTTAAAACCTGAAATATTGCAATTCCAGAATCAGAGAGCTCAACTAATTATCCGAACCAGTTATAAAATGATCCGACAGCAATACAATTTGTTATTAAGTGTTGAAAACACTTTATGCGAACGGCCAGTCCGTCTGTCCGTCTGTCCGTCTGTCCGTCTGTCGGTGCGATAACTGACGAACGGCTTGACCTACGGTCACCAAATTTTGTACACTTGTTCCTTGGGTCTTAACACAGGCTAAGCTCGAACTTGGGTCAAATCGGTCACACCCCCTGTCCCCCATAAATTAAACCCCCCAAGAAAACATTAAATCTGTATACAGCTCTGACTCATTTTAAAACTGCCGCTTATGTAGTTCACATTACACTCTATGTCTATCATCTATACATGATTTTTTGGGGGAACTTGAGATATGAGTTTTAAACGATTCCAATGAGCAATAGAACATCTTTGACGTATACGGGACCACTCCCACTGACATCAGGGTGCAAAACCTGATGTTTTCAACACTTGGTTACGCCCGTTACATCGGTTTATTTTGAGGAGTTTTGGAACTAAAAATATTCCCGTCGAAATGTCCAGCAAGTGTTCCGTATTATCAAATCTGTATTTCGTGTCAGTTGAAACTGGAATGACAAATTCCGAACGTAAAGCGTCAAAGTAGAGAAGTGGAGTCAGTTTAATCTCCATTTCAGATCATATTTAACGAAGGAGATTAAATATTTTAAAGTAAGCAGGTAGGCGTTAAATGAATTGACCCTGCAACAGTTTGCATGTAACTTTTTCAGCCTATAAAGCAATAAAACAAGCAAAACAACGTTGTATGGAGCTGGAAAGTTGAAATACGGTTGCATAGTTAGTGGAAATAATATTATCATATCCTCAACGGACTTAAGTATGAATATGAAGTTTTGTCGATAACGGCAGTAAAATTAACATTTTGTCTGTTTGTGAACCCAAGAATAGCTACATGGTCAAAACTGAACTTGATGTTTAGTATTATTGTTAGAAAATACAAATCTCATTATCAGATTAGGCTCATTTCTCATTTGGTTTCAAAAATTAATGATATGGAATGGAAGATTAAAATACCGATGGAGGGTTCAGGAATATCTTTGATTTTAAATTAATTTAAGCTAACAATGGACACTATTGGGATGTTAAGGGCTGTAATCTTGCATATAGACTAATTCGACCATGCTGATTACGAAAATCATAATTATAGCTCCGCCAATTGAGGTCTAGTGGGTCAAAAATAGATGGGAAGGTCAAAAAAAGGAAAGGAGTTCTCATTGTTCTATAGTAATTTCCCGTTCCCTTTTCGTGAAAATAATAATTAATAAATGCGCAATGTTATTTTCCCAAACCTTCCAATGACAGCGCGCTATCATGGGATCGGTTAGGTTTTGCGAGAAAAGTGGAAAACTGGACTTTCTTCTCCTTCGCCTTCCCCCCTTCTCGCCACTGCTAACTTTAAGCCGAAACTGCAAGGTCCTTGACCTTCCCACCTGCTTCTGACCCACTAGACCTCGATTGGCGGAGCTATAATTAAGATTTTCGTAATCAGCATGGTCGAATTAGTCTATTTGCAAAATTACAGTCCTTAACTCGTTTGAGACCCACATAGTGTCCATTATATGTGATGATATTAATTAATTTAATTAGCAAACAGTTCCAATTTAAATAATTTAAAACATTTAATATGCCATGTGAAAATAAGAAACGGCGATTGTTTGGTTATAGTTTAATTTAAAATAAATATTGGCTATACTTTATTGTAAATAACTTGATTAAAAATACTACAAACTCGGAACTGTATTAAAATTATCAATAAAAACAAACTATTAAACTAATTGTAAAACAGTATACGATTTGAACACGAATGAATTTTGGAAGACGAGGCAATATTCCAAACTTTATAACTTACACATGAAAGAGAAAATTATCTACTACATTAATAAACCGATGTAACGGGCGTAACCAAGTGTTGAAAACATCAGGTGTCGCACCCTGGTGTCAGTGGGAGTGGTCCCGTATGCGGAAAAGATGTTCTATTACTCATGGGAATCGTTTAAACCCCGTATCTCAATTTCCCCAAAAAGCCGAGGTTTCGCACTCTGAAATGTAGTTTCAGGGTATTATCATGTATAGATAATAGACATAGAGTGTAATGTAAACTAACTAAGCGGCAGTTTTAAAATGAGTAAGGGCTTTGAACTGATTTAATAATTTTTTGGGGGGGTTAATTTATGGGGGACAGGGGGTGTGACCGATTTGACCCAAGTTCGAACTTAGCCTTACTCTTGACCCAAGGAACAAGTGTACAAAGTTTGGTGACCGTAGGTCAAGCCGTTCGCCAGTTATCGCACCGACAGACAGACAGACAGACAGCCTAGTCATTCGCATAAAGTGTTTTCAACACTTAATAATGTATACATTTCTATAAAAACATTCAGTACACGAAACGTGTAATTAAGTAACAAATTGTTAGTTATATTCAAGTTGTTAACATCATAAATACAAAACTTAATTGGTGATTTGTCACATTAAAAATCATTTGATACTGTTTTGGCCTGTCCGCTTGCTTTCAATAGTCAACTTTTCAAAATAAAATAAAAACGGTTCGACGAATTATCAAATTTCCTCTTCGTCATGTTACATTGATATAAAGTCTTAAATTTATTGTTCTTAAATTGTTATTCAGTGTTTATTTATTGGAGTTTACCAACTTCTTATGCAGGTTCTTTAAATGTCTATTCAAGTGGCCTCGTTGGAGGAAAGTGTTGGGGCAATGTGGACAAGGATGCGGTCGTCGTCCTTCGTGAACTCCTGACATGTGAGCATTTAGCTGCACCTTCTGAATGAACTCCTTCCTGCAGATTTGACATTTGAATTCGAATTCCTTGAGATGAGTTTTAATATGTGAATTCATATCATAAGTGTTTGAAGAGTTATTTTGACAAAAGTAGCATTTGAGTGCACAATCCGCTTTGTGCACTTTCGAATGCAGATTCCTTGTTTTTGGTGTTTGAAAATATTTACCACATTTTGTGCATTTGAACTCCTTTTTGGTCGAATGGGAGTGGCTGTGATTCTCAAGCTGCGATTTACAAGAGAACTTTGCGGGGCAGTTGAGGAAAGTGCATTTGAATTTCCAGGAGTCGCGGAGTTTCTTCTTTGTTTCCTCGTCTCCATGTTGACTCAACATGTGACCATTCAAACTCTGTTTTGTGACGAATAGCTTGTCACATTCCTGACATTGGAGGGGTTTGATGTTCTTGTGCATATTCATATGATCCTCGTACTTACTTCTTTGGAAGAAAACTTGGAGACAGGGTCGGCATTGTGCATGGAAAATATTGTGGGACTTGAGTTCCTTCCGGTTGAGGTGAGTGTACTCGTGTTTCTTGCTGTTCCTCTTGTCCTTGAATGGACGGTCACAGATTTTGCATGGAAAAATGATTGGATTCCGGGAATGAAGATTCATGTGAAGTGCAAGGTTGTATTTTGTGGTGAATTTCTTGTTACAAAAACGGCACGACAAAGGATCAAGATCTGATGGATTTGGTTGTTGGGCTCTCTCCTCTACTTCGTCAATGCCGACTGACGATGCTCGGGGAAAGGAAGAAATCTGGAAAACAAGGAACGATTTCAATTTTGGAAAATGACATACAAATGAATTCGATATGAACTTTCAACTAGAGATTTTTGTTGACAAGTACGATAAATGATGTTGTACCTGTTCTTCATCTTCTTCGTCGAAAATGATTTCGATGATAGGCCCTCTTTGTGAGTCGTTGAGGTACGAACTTGTAAAGGGGAAGCCCCCAACGGGTCCAAGATTCCGTTCGAAGCAACTGTACGTCGAAACTGAGGACGAATCCAGATCAACAAACTGCATACACTTCGCCATCCCCCAGTTGTATTTAACTCAAAAAAAAAATTACTAATGAGATAATGTTTTTTAACAGAAGCGTCTGCTTAAGAATCAACGATTCAGTCAGAAACTATTTTTATTTCAAAGCTGAAATATTGCAATTCCAGAATCAGAGAGCTCAACTAATTATCGGAAACAGTTATAAAATGATCCGACAGCAATACAATTTGTTATTTTGAGGAGTTTTGGAACTAAAAATATTCCCGTCGAAATGCCCAGAAAGCGTTCCTTATTATGAAGTCTGCATTTCGTGTCAGTTGAAACTGGAATGACAAATTCCGAATGTAAAGCGTCAAAGTAGAGAAGTGGAGTCAGTTTAATCTCCATTTCAGATCATATTTAACGAAGGAGATTAAATATTTTAAAGTAAGCAGGTAGGCGTCAACTAAATGAACCTTGGAAGAGTTTGATAGCGGTTTTTCAGCCTATAAAGCAATAAAACAAGCAAAAGAACGTTGTATGGAGCTGGAAAGTTGAAATACGGTTGGATAGTTAATGGAAATAATATTATCATATCCTCAACGGACTTAAGTATGAATATGAAGTTTTGTCAATAACGGCAGCAAAATTAACATTTTGTCTGTTTGTGAACCCAAGAATAGCTTTGGTCCCAACTGCACTTGATTTTTAGTATTATCTTTAGAAAATACAAATCTCATTATCAGATTAGATTCATTTCTCATTTATTTTGGTTTCAGAAATTAATGATATGGAATGGAAGATTAAAATACCGATGGAGGGTTCAGGAATATCTTTGATTTTAAATTAATTTAAGCTAACAATGGACACTATTTGGGTGTTAAGGGAGTTAAGGGCCGTAATCTTGCATATAGACTAATTCGACCATGCTGATTACGAAAATCATAATTATAGCTCCGCCAATTGAGGTCTAGTGGGTCAAAAATAGATGGGAAAGTCAAAAAAAGGAAGTGAGTTCTCACTGTTCTATAGTAATTTCCGGTATCCGGATAGAATGGTCGGGACAAAATGGTCAGGGACAAAATGTCCGGACAAAATGGTCGAGGATGAAATGGTCAGGGAAGTAATGGTCGGGATAGAATGTTCGGGTGAAATGGTCGCGGATATAATGGTCGGGATATAATGGTAGCTAAAAATGGTCGCGGACATAATGGTCTGGTGAACAAAAAAATAATTAATATTTTTAACAGCTTTATTTAACAGTATATAACTTTCAACTACTCAATATAACTTTCAGTCCGTCAGTAACCGTTTCAATCTCTTGTATTTCTGCCATTTTATTAAACGCTGAATTAGAAACAAAAACAACAAATCCAAATCCGCGACAACAAAGAATAATGAAACTAGGAAGTAATACAGATTTCTTTAAAGGAACGAACAACGGATGGAAAAATTAGATACAAGTAGGCCCATATTATCTGAAGGGTAGACCTAGCTGGAGTATGGCTTTTAAAATGTTACAAATTATAAGTAGGTACTGTAGTCCTAGTCGTATTCAGCTATCTATTTAGACTACACAGCAGTACAATTCTATTCTAAATAATAATATTAGTGTAGTACCGTAAAGTATATATAGTACTGCATGCAGCGAAATAAAACGGTAAACAAGTAAATAATAGGAAATGACAAAATTTATGTAGATACATAGATTAATGGTTGTATTCAGCTGCCATCAGTACAGTGAAATGTGTTATAAAAAAAATCAGACCATTTTATCCGCGACCATTTCTTACTACCATTATGTCCAGACCATTATATCCGCGACCATTCACTGATACCATTACGTCCCGACCATTTTATCCCTGGGACCATTTCCTCCACGACCATTTTATCCGGACCATTTTGTCACCGAATCGTAATTTCCCGTTCCCTTTTCGTGAAAATGCTAATTAATACGTGCGCAATGTTATTTTCCCAAACTTTCCAATGTCAGCGCACTATCATCGGATCGGTTAGGTTTTGCGAGAAAAGTGGAAAACTCGACTTTATCCTCCTTAACTTTAAGCCCAAACTGCAACGTCCTTCACCTTCCCACCTACTTCTGACCAACTAGACCTCGATTGGCAGAGCTATAATTATGATTTTCGTAATCAGCACGTTCGAATTAGTCTATATGCAAGGTTACAGCCCTTTACTCGTTTGAGACCCACATAGTGTCCATAGTAAGTTACAAATGAAAAGAAAACAACTAAATGAATTGTCCGAATTAGGATACAATATGTGATGATTTAAGTTATTTTAAATTAGTCAACAATTCCAATTGAAATAATTTAGAACATTTAATATACCATGTGAAAATAAGAAACGCTGATTGTTCTTTTATAATTTAATTAAAAATAAATATTGGCTATAGTTTATTGTAAATAACTTGATTAAAAATACTACAAACTCGGAACTGTATTAAAATTATCAATGAAAACAAACTATTAAATTAATTGTAAGATAATATACGATTTGAACAGGAATACATCTAGGAAGAACAGCAATATTCCAAACTTTATGACATACTAGAAGAATATTATTCTACTACATAATAATTATATACATTTGTATAAAAATATTCAGTACACGAAACGTGTAATTAAGTAACAAATTCATAGATATATTTAAGCTGTTAACATCATAAATACAAAACTTGGTGATTTGTCACAGTTTAAAAATCATTTTACGCTGTTTTGGTTGCTTTCAATAATAAACTTTTCAAAACAAAATAAAAACGGTTTGACGAATTATCAAATTTCCTCTTCGTCATGTTACATTGATATAAAGTCTTAAATTTATTGTTCTTAAATTGTTATTCAGTGTTTATTTATTTGAGTTTACCAACTTCTTATGCAATCTCTTGAAATGTCTATTCAAGTGGCCTCGTTGGAGGAAAGTGTTGGGGCAATGTGGACAAGGATGTGGTCGTCGTCCTTCGTGAACTCCTGACATGTGAGCATTTAGCTGCACCTTCTGAATGAACTCCTTCCTGCAGATTTGACATTTGAATTCGAATTCTTGGAGATGAGTTTTCATATGTTCATGCATATGCAGAGTGGTTGAGAAGTTCTTTTGACAAAAATAGCATTTGAATCGACAATTTACTTGGTGCACTTTCGAATGCAGACGCCTTGAATTTGGTGTTTGAAAATATTTGTCACATTTTGTGCATTTGAACTCTTTCTTGGTCGAATGGGAGTGGCTGTGATTCTCAAGCTGCGATTTACAAGAGAACTTTGCGGTGCAGTTAAGAACATTGCATTTGAATTTCCAGGAGTCTCGGAGTTTCTTCTTCGTTTCTTCGTCTCCATGTTGACTCAACATGTGACCATTCAAATTCTGTTCTGTGACGAATTGCTTGTCGCATTCCTGACATTGGAGGGGTTTGATGTTCTTGTGCATATTCATATGAATCTCGTAATCTTTTCTTTGGAAGAAAACTTGGAGACATGGCCTGCATTCTGCATGGAAAATATTGAGGGACTTGAGTTCCTTCCGGTTGAGGTGAGTGTACTCGTGTTTCTTGCTGCTGCTCTTGGCCTTGAATGGACGGTCACAGATTTTGCATGGAAAAATGACTGGATTTTGGGAATGGAGATTCATGTGAACTTTTAGATTGTCTTTTCTACTGAATTTCTTCTTACAAACTCGACATGTGAGAGGATCCACGTTATCTGGATTTGTTTGTTGGTCTCTCTCTTCTACTTCGTCAATGCCGACTGACGATGCTCGAGGAAAGGAAGAAACCTGAAAAACAAGGAACGATTTCAATTTTGGAAAATGGCATATAAATGCATTTGATTTGAAATTTCAACACGAGATTTTTGTTGACAAGTATGATAAATGATGGTATACAGTGTTTATCTGTTGGAGTTCCTCTAACTAATGGTATACCTGTTCTTCATCTTCTTCGTCGAAAGTGATTTCGATGATAGGCCCTCTTTGCGAGTCGTTGAGGTAGGAACTTGTAAAGGGGAAGCCCCCAACGGGTCCAAGATTCTGTTCGAAGCAACTGTACGTCGAAACTGTCGAAGAGTCCAGGTCAACAAACTGCATACACTTAGCCATTTCCTAGTTGTATTTAACTCAACCCAAAAAGTTACTAATGAGTAAATGTTTTTTTTAAAACAAGCGTCTGCTTAAGAATAAACGATTCAGTCTGAAATTATTTTTATTTAAGACCTGAAATAGTGCAATTCGAGAATCAGAGCTCAACTAATAATGCGAACGAGTTTTAAAAATATCCAACAGCAATACAATTTGTTAAGAAAGTTGGGTTTTGAGGAGTTTTGGAATTAAAAATATTCCCATCGAAATGCTCAGAAAGCGTTCCGTATTTTCAAGTCTGTATTTCTTGTCAGTTGAAACTGGAATGACAAATTCTGAACTTAAAGCGTAAGAGAAGTTGAGTCAGTTTAATCTCCATTTCAGATCATATTTAACGAAGGAGATTAAATATTTTAAAGTAAGCAGGTAGGCGTCAACTAAATGAACCCTGGAAGAGTTTGTTAGCAGTTTTTCAGCCTATAAAGCAATAAAACAAGAAAAAGAACGTTGTATAGAGTCTGGAAAGTTGAAATACGGTTGGATAGTTAGTAGAAATAATATTATCATATCCTCAACGGACTTAAGTATGAATAAGTAGTTTTGTCGATAACGGCAGCAAAATTAACATTTTGCCTGTTTGTGAACCCAAGAATAGCTTTGGTCCCAACTGCACTTGATGTTTAGTATTATCTTTAGAGAATATAAATCACATTATCAGATTAGACTCATTTCTCATTTGGTTTCAGAAATTAATGACATGGAATGGAAAATTAAAATACGGATCGAGAGTGCAGGAATATCATTGATTTTAAATTAATTCAAGCTAACTATGGACACTATTTGGGTGCCAACTGAGTTAAGGGCTGCAATTTTGCAAATAGACTAATTCGACCATGCTGATTTCGAAAATCATAATACTAGCTCTGCCAATTGACGTCTAGTGGGTCAAAAGTAGGTGGGAAGGTCAGGGACCGCGCAGTTTCAGCTAAATGTTAGCGGTGAGAAGGGAAGAAGAAGGAGAACGTCGAGATTTCCACTGTTCTCCCCTCTTTCTCGCGAAACAGATCAGAAGATAGGGCGCTAACATTGGGAAGATCGGGAAAATAACATTGCGCTGGTATTAGCATATTTACGAAAAGGGAACCTATAAAAAAATACTATAGGAAAGTCCGAGTTCTCGCCTGTTTCTTGACATTCCGACCTACTTTTGAGTTTGACCTATTACATCTCAATTGGCAGAGCTAGTATTATGATTTTCGTAATCAGCATGGTCGAATTAGTCTATTTGCAAAATTACAGCCCTTAACTCGATTGGCACCCAAATACTATCCATTATATGTGATGATATTAATTTATTTAAATTAGCAAACAGTTCCAATTTAAATCATTTAAAACATTTAATATAACATGTGAAAATAAGAAACGGCGATTGTTCGGTTATAATTTAATTAAAAATAAATATTGGCTGTAGTTTATTGTAAGTAACTTGATTAAAAATACTACAAACTCGGAACTGTATTAAAATTATAAATAAAAACAAATTATTATACTAATTGTAAGACAGTCTTATATGATTTGAACACGAATGCATTTTGAAACTTTGAAAGACGTGGTAATCTTCCAAACTTTATAACTTACAGGAAGGAGAAAACTATTCTACTACAGTAATAATATATACATTTCTATAAAAATATTCAGTACAAGCAACGTGTAATTGAGTAACAAATTCATAGATATATTCAAGTTGTTAACATCATAAACACAAAACTTGGTGATTTGTCACATATTAAAAATCATTTGATGCTGTTTTAGGCTGTCCGCTTGCTTTCAATAATCAACTTTTCAAAATAAAATAAAAACGGTTCGAGGAATTATCAAACTTCCTCTTCGTCAAGATACATTGATGTAAAGTCTTAAAACTATTGTTCTTAAATTGTTCTTCAGTGTTTATTTATTGGAGTTTACCAACTTCTTATGCAGTCTCTTGAAATGTCTATTCAATTCGGAACGCCGGAGGAAAGTGTTGGGGCAATGTGGACAAGGATGTGGTCGACGTCCTTCGTGAACTCCTGACATGTGATCATTTAACTGCCCCTTCTGAATGAACTCCTTTCCGCAGATTTGACATTTGAATTCGAGTTCCTGAAGATGAGTTTTCATATGTTTATTCAAATCATAAGTCCTTGAAGAGTTCTTTTGACAAAAGTAGCATTTGAGTGCACAATCCACTTTGTGCACTTTCGCATGCAGATCCCTTGTTTTTGGTGTTTGGAAATATTTGTCACATTTTGTGCATTTGAACTCCTTCTGGGTCGAATGGGAGTGCCTGTGATTCTCAAGGTGCGATTTTGAAGGGAACTTTGCGGTGCAGTTGGGAAAATTGCATTGGAATTTCCTGGAGTCGCGGAGTTTCTTCTTCGCTTCCTCGTCTCCATGTTGACTCAACATGTGACCATTCAAAGTCTGTTCTGTGACGAATTGTTTGTCACATTCCTGACATTGGATGGGTTTAATTTGTTTGTGCATATTCATATGAATCTCGTAATGACTTCTTTGGAAGAAAACTTGGAGACATGGCCTGCATTCTGCATGGAAAATATTGAGGGACTTGAGTTCCTTCCGGTTCATATGAGTGTACTCGTGGGATTTGCTGCTGCTCTTCTGCTTGAATGGACGGTCACAGATTTTGCATGGAAAAATGACTGGATTCTCGGAATGAAGATTCATGTGAATTGCAAGGTAATATTTTGTGGTGAATTTCTTCCGACAAACACGGCACGTCAGAGGATCTTGATCTGCTGGATTTCTTTGTTGGGCTCTCTCCTCTACTTCGTCAACGCGGACTGACGATGCTCGAGGAAAGGAAGAAACCTGGAAAACAAGGAACGATTTTAAATTTCAAAAATGACATACAAATGAATTCGATTTGAAATTTCAACTCGAGATTTTTGTTGACAATTATGATAAATGATATTGTACCTGTTCTTCATCTTCTTCGTCGAAAGTGATTTCGATTAAAGGCCCTCTTTGCGAGTCGTTGAGGTAGGAACTTGTAAAGGGGAAGCCCCCAACGGGTCCAAGATTCCGTTCGAAGCAACTGTACGTCGAAGCTGCCGACGAGTCCAGGTCAACAAACTGCATACACTTAGCCATTTCACATTTCCCCGTTAAATTTAACTCAACACAAAAAGTTAATATTTAGTAAATATTGCTTAAGAATCAACTACTCAACGAAGTTATATTTATTTAAAACCTGAAATATTGCAATTCCAGATTCAGAGAGCTCAGTTAATAATACGAACGAGTTTTAAAAACATCGAACAGCAATGTTAAAAAATTTGGGTTTTTAGGAGTTTTAGAATTAAAAATATTCCCGTCGAAATGTCCAGAAAGCTTTCCGTATTTTCAAGTCTGTATTTCTTGTCAGTTGAAACTGGAATGACAAATTCTAAACGTAAACGTAAGATAAGTGGAGTCACTTTAATCTCCATTTCAGATCTCATAGTAAACCAAGGAGATTAAATATTTTAAAGTAAGAAGGTAGGCGTCAAGTAAATGGTCTTTGGAAGAGTTTGTTAGTAGTTTTTCAGCATATAAAGCAATAAAACAAGCAAAACTTTGTTGTATGGAGTCTGGAAAGTTTATTAACGGTTAGATAGTTATTGGAAATAATATTATCATATCCTCAACGGTCTTAAGTATGAATAAGAAGTTTTGTCGATAACGGCAGCAAAATTAACATTTTGTCTGTTTGTAAACCCAAGAATAGCTTTGGTCCCAACTGAACTTGATGTTTAGTATTATCTTTAGAAAATACAAATCTCATTATCAGATTAAGCTCATTTCTCATTTGGTTTCAAAGGTTAATGGCATGGAAGGTAAAATTAAAATACCGATCAAGAGTTCAGGAATATCTTTGATTTCAAATGTATTTAAGCTAAATTAATTACAAATGAAAAGAAAAATACGAAATGAATTGTCCGAATTATGATATAATGATTAAAGTAGTTTACAATTCGTCAGCTCATTCCAATCTAACTAATATTTAATATTCCCTTAATTGTATTTTTTAAGCCTTTATTTATGAGACTTATGGTTAAACTCAACGAAATTAGTTAATTTGTATTCGTCATATTAACCGAATGAAGATCTTGAACCCGTTTCTCCAGTTCTTGGAAGCGTTGGTCAATCATTTTGAAGTTTCTCTTCCATTGAAGTAGGACTTCTTCCATATGTCGAAGGTTAAAAGACAGATTGTCAATCTTGTCTTCGATGCCTGAATCAAGTAGTAAAGTTATTATAGGAAAATATATAAATTCATAAATAAAAACCGTTTCCTAAACTTCAATAGTCCGAGTCTTACTTAAAACGGATGATTCATTTTGAAGAGGAGCTGGAACGGTTGAGTTAACCTGTTTAAAAGCTAGTTAGTTAAGTAATAGATCCCCACCCCGAAATAAACCACTATCTAGAAATACGTCGCCAAAAAAACTATAACATTTTACCAGCATGGACTCCGCATCAACAGTTGACCCGTTCATGATAAACAATAAGAAGCTCCCAAGAAAACAGATGACTATTAAGGACGGGATTGACATGCTTTTAGGTGCTTTTGATCTAATCTTCCGAACACGATCCATGTCTAATGAACTTGTCAATATTTAGTTAAATTTCTCGCTAATTAATTGTAAGGATTTCAGTTTGAAATGAAACGAGTTGGAAATGTATAAATATGACTTAGAACGCTCTCTGATCGAAAACCCTACGATTCTCGTTGGACGGTAAAACTGGATATTAAAACGTTTCAATTAGATTTTGAGGAAAATGAAAATTTCCGAACCAATAATAATAATCTAGATCGTAAGATAATTAACAATCGTTCAGATGATGGGGCTTTGTTTCCAATAGGGCATTATCCTATGCATTTGCATGGAATATATTATCATACCATATGCTATTTTATTTAAATGCATTCTCATTAATCGAGAGGTTCAGTTTGATAGTTAAAGATTTGCGGAGAGGGCATTAACACGGAGGTGAATATACCGTTGGGAAATAAAGCGTTTTCAATTTACCGATGACAATGATAATATTATTTAAAGTATTGGTTTTGATTAAATTAGGTCAAAACACACAGTTAAATTCAAAGGGATCTCATCTCATCCGCCTCAAAGGCATACAAATTCATTCATGCCCTGTAAATTCGAAATAAACGCCCCTCGGAATATTCTTGGTAATTTTTATCTTAAAAAAAGCAAAAAAAAATTGATAACCTCACATACAATATTTCATTAAAAACCGTGGAAACTTGTACTTTTTAAGAACATTGGTCATTCCCTGAAATAAATAAAGGCCCACCGCACCGTTCTGTAGCATTTGAAACAAATAAAGTCCCACGGGGCTTTAAACCGGTTTCGGCATAGCATGGTGAGGTATGTGTATGACTTTCTCCCTAGAACATAAACTATTCGTGATGGAGAAAGTGCTGCGGAAGTCTTACTGTACCCCATCAACTGTTTACAAGTCGGGGAACTTCAATTCCGGTTGCAGTTTTACTTCTCAAACATTTCAGATTTTTGGTGATCGGTTCCTTGGAATCCTTTCGTAGTTCCTTAATTTCTAATAATTCATAATTTAATTTGGATTTTCGAAAGTTTCCATCTCCGGACGAGAAGCAGGACACGGGGATTGGAAACCCGGAATTCCTCCTTTCGCCAGAAGCTGTTCGGGTATTCATTCATATTTTTCATTCCAAATTCTGCATTCATTTCACATTTCACATTCAACATTTTATATTCTCTATTCACTATTCATTCATCATTGCAATTGGTATATTTAATTTTGAATTTTTTCATATTTTGTATTTACTCATAATGGTTTTTATTTTTTGTACTTTTGACTTTGTACTTGCACTGAACTACTATGAACTGTGAGCTGTACTGCATACTGTGTACTGTGTACTGTCTTCACTGCACACTGTTGACTGTTGACTGTGCACTGTCTGACCGGCCATAGAATTTTGAATTTGCAATTCACAATGAATTTGTGATTTGCAATGCATTTGAATTTGCATTCATGTGCAATGTGTCATATATGATTCACTTTCACATCACACATACATACAACATAAGGAATAACACAATAATAAAAGCCAAACAAACAAACAAACAACACAATTAACAATTTTGAATTATAAATTATTATTCCATTTCATATTTTCTTATATTGTTATTTTGTATTTGTCAGTATTGCAAGTAGTATATTGCATGTCACATGTTTAGTTTAATGTTGATTGTCATTCATCATTTGTCATTTGTAGTTTGTATTTATTTCAATATATGCAATACAATTTCCAGTTTTTGACAATACTCAAATATGAACTACTGAAATACTCATCAATACAATGATATTAAAAAAACATATCACATATAAGAAGTTCATTCAATTTAAGATTTTAAATAAATAAGTAAATTATTGATTCCAACAGGCTATTCTAATCAATCAGCCTCAAGCCTCAAGAAGCTCGGCTAAAATGGAAGGAGACGTTCAAACCCCCGAACCAAGTATTGCAACCGTGCCGCCAAAGCCTCGTGTCATTTATCATTGCAAGATTTGCGACCATCCCTTCGCTCACAAGCACCGGAGCAGACAGCATGAATATACTCACATGAACGCGAGGCAGCTGAAGGAGCTTAGGAAAGAGAAGCAGGACATTTTCCAAAAGAAATGCATAACCTGCAACATCCTCTTCTTCGACAAATATTCCTATAACAGTCATCTAAAATCCGAGACTCACACGAACGTAAAGGAGTACCCATGTCACCTATGTCGGAAGCGATTCGCTGCGCAATGGACTTTGAACAGTCATCTCGTGACTCAGCATGGAGATGAGAAATCCAAGCAAAAATTTCTCGATTCTCGGAAATACGCCTGTCCTTTCCCAAACTGCGGCTCCAAATTCCCTTCCCGAACCGAACTAACGCGTCATGGACACACGCATTCCACCGAGAAGCAGTTCAAATGCACTAAATGTGACAAGTACTTTCAAACTCCAAAATCCCGGACCCGGCATACAAAGATTCACGACGTGACCTTGGACGGTGGATACAAGTTCAGCTGTTACTTCTGTGAGAAGAAATTCACAGCCTCTTTGTATATGACCAGACACTTAAGGACTCATTTCAACGAGTATGACTTTGCATGCCAGATTTGCGGACAGGAGTTCCTTAGGAAAGATTCCTTACAGTATCACATGGCCGGGGTACACGAAGGAATCCGACCTTACGATTGCCTCCGTTGTAGCAAGAGCTTCGTTAGACGCTGCGATTTAGATATTCATTTTAAAAGAATGCATGCGGTAAATTATGGTTCGAGCAAAGTCAAGCCAAACACCAAACTATAGTGATATTTATATCTTGGTAACTATGATCTGTCTGAATATGTCTAAACAAACAAGCTAAATGGAACCGACCTTTGTATTTTCAGAAGCTAAGTTCAGTCTTTTAGTCAGAGTAATTTAATTTACCTGTAAGACGAATTGTTAGCATCGGTCGTTTCCGAATCCTGTGAATGCGTTCGTGTTGCATAAATGTTATTCTTTGTATCCTTTAGCTGTCTTCGCTGAAACTAAAATAAAACATATATAAAATAATTTGTTCGGCTCCTATTTAATATATTCCAACATTCCTAATTCGGGGTGTTTTCATAAATGCATACGGCTTAACGTTAATGTCTTTTCGGGAATTTTCGTCATTGCTAGTTATATAGGTGTATACAATGGACAGTTTAAATGCTGTAAATTGTGCGGAAATTTCGCGAGATGATATCTATTAATTTTAAATCATAACGCATAACGACTCAAAATATCATTGCATTTCCAAGCATCATTTCCATTATCGTATTTTTCAGTCTGGTTTCATGTCGCGTCACCCATTGTTGACCTGCGTTTGCAACGAGTTACTACGTGTTGTAAAATACGTGATTCTATTTCTAAAGACATGAGGACACGACAGAACCATTATTTTGTCAACACTTCAAACCGTACAAAAATAGGAATTTAACCAAAAAAGTATCGTTAAACCTTTGAACTTTGATCTCGACACCGACTCAGGATCAGAGAACTTTCTTTTGTCTTGGTGGAAAAAGTCTCCACGAGAAGCAACTGCTATCTAGCCTAACCGTCAGTCGTAGTTTGGAATTCGAAGGGACGCATCGTCAAATTTATTTGCTCCGGCCTTAAAAGCAAGCATTTTATTTCATAACCTAAACCGATCCCATAATCATAAAACTCACAACAACACCAAACACCCCACAGAGATAACACAAACTCACGAGTTTCAAGCGAAAAGTGTAGAATCTTCTCGAAATCTTGCTGTAACAGAGGTCTTACGTTCGTCAGGTAATAACATCTACAACCTCAATCAATAACTTCATTTGTTTCAATTATGAATTATTAGATTTTACAGCCTGAATTGTATAAACGGCACACAAATTGCGATCTACCTTCCAATATTTAACATTTTTATGTTTTTAAATTCAGAAAAAAATGCATCGGCATACCTATCCGGATTCGCCTTCGCCCAGCAGTTCCGATGATGATGACTCCTCATCAGGGCTGGAGTACCAACCATTTTATTTGCCTGCCAAAGAAAAAGAGGCGGAAGTGAGCCTGTCGGACAGAGACGAGAAGAAGAAGCAATCTGTCGATGAAAGCAGTGACAACGAAAAAAGTGAAGATTTCTGGTTGCACGCATCGCAGACGGCCAAAGAAGTGGAGGAGAGGAAGACAAATATGACGACATCAAATCCGATCTCTTGTTCCGACGAAGTCATCGAAAGCACCAAGGCCCCAGCAGTGCCTCCGGCAAAACGACGAGTTGTCAAGAAAAAAACGCTCAAAAAACGCAAAGGTCAAAGTTATGCATCCAAGAAGAAGAAGGCAGCGCAGGCCCGGAAACGTAAAGAGTAAGCTGTTCGAGTCAATTATAAAATTTATCCTCAAATAAGGAGCCCCATGTGGGTCTCTATTTGAGGGGCTGGGGAGCTTTATTTAGGGCGAAGGCATTTTTTGAAGCAACAGACGCAGTCCCTCTATTTCTGTTGCTGCTGTTGTATGATGATGATATGTTGTATTAAGTTTGAGTAGTAATTATTTTTTATATGTTTATTGTCGATTCTAGAATGATGCAAAGCGCTCTTGAACGTAAAGGAAATTTGAATCGGGAGAAAATACCAGCGGTCAAGGCTACTCCAAAGCGTCGTGGAAATGATGCATCTGAAATGCTTGAGGTGGAAAAGAGCTCAGATTTGGTCAAATGGAAGAGGAGAACCAGAGCTAATTGTAAGATTATTGAGCAAGGGACGAAGAGCCTGAAATCTGACAGTGGAGGCGAAATAGCCACGGGGGATCAAGATGAGCAGATCAACTTTAACGTACGGGTCGTGGAATTCAATCTTTCTCTAGGCCGAGGCGTCGTAGGGTTGTCGGAGAAGGTAACATAATTGATTCGAGTATTTAAGTTTGTCGAGGTGGGGGGTGGGGGACTTACTTCGGGATCTATGAAAACATCTAAACGAATCCGAATCGGGTTTTTGTCTTTCTGCTTTCAGACTGCATTGGATAAGAGGTCGTTCGGATTTGAGGCTGGGTATACCGCGGAGTCGGTACTGGAGACGGTTTACATAATAACTGCAACTACTCGGGCCAAGAAGCGCTACTTCCGCGTCAAGTGGAAGGAGATGGCACAGACGGAATGGGTTTCTGAGAATGTCGCAAGAGCTCATTTCCCTATTTTGGTCATCCAATTCTACGAGGAGGAACGAGAGCAAAAATAATTCCTGATTTTATGACTTTATGATTTTATTTGCGTTATGGATGGAGTTAAAATCTAATTACTGTCGAATTTTTGTTTAATGAACTAGTTGATAAAAATGGTTGAGAATGTTGAGATCCAATTTCTGCGGACTTTTATTTTGAGCAAGACCTTATCGCTGCTCTAGAACCACGGTTAAAGGAGCATAAACTGGATTTACATTTCTTAAATAATTCAGAGTCGAACTTGCATACGGAAAATTTAGTAAAATTTAGCATTATGTTTTCATACTGCCTTTAAAAGTAGCATATTTGAACGTAATATATTGGTTGGGAATTTCATTGTTACTCATATATAGAGAAGGAAACATTTACTCTTGCTTTTAAACTTGGAATCTCTAGCTTTATAACTTATATAAGGGACCGGAATATATTTCTGCGAAAAAACCTCGGGTTTAAAGAACCCTTGCCTTGAGATGATGATTTCTTGCCTCGAGGAAAAGTCAAGGTCTTTGGTGGGAATGAACTGTAGGAACTGAGGGATTATTCGGGAGTTCCGAGAGCAAGTCCTCTTTTCCAAGTGGGTTATGTTATTTATAACAACACAATAGGATCCGAATCGTAATTCTACTACTCCGTTGAGATATCTCTCAAGACTCGAGGACTCAAAAGTGAGTAGATATATATATCCAATGACAATGATCAGCTTACGATCTTTCAAGTCCCCGAATTCGGGTAAAGTTCTCCGGAACATGATTCCACTCCCGGGTTAACCCTTCCGCAATTGCACTGTCAAAATATATATCTTCTGTTCCTACAACAAAATAGATCCGGATTTTCTCAGCTCTTTGACTTTTTCTTCTAAATATAATCTTTTCTATAAGTAGTACGAGATACGTGCTTATTTTTTATCCTCATTTGAGTTCAATGGCAATAAGAAGTACTTAAAGAATATCTTTATATTAATTACCCCGGAAGTTGGTAAGTTCCTGAAATAATATTGACATTCTGGGGATCTGTTTGTTGAAATATGGGGAATAAATGGCGTTAAAGGTTAAAGGACTGATGAAACATCAGAATTTCAGAATTCGTATCTCATTAATTCAAGGATCTCAATCGCATAATGTGCTAAATGTAACTAATCTAAAAAGATCTGTTTTGCTCAGAGAGTAAAAAACAGAAAAAGAAGCTAATTCGAATGGCAAGTTTTCAACGTTCCCCAGGGCTCCGACTCAAACCTTATCATTATTCAACTGCGTTTTACGTTTCTACAGTTAGCTCCTGCTATATGGACTCAGGCCTCAGGCCTAAAATAACGATGGGCTGCTTTGAACCAGAAACATACGACAAGTAAGGCCAAACACACAGGGGTACGAGGTACTAATTTGAATTTGACTTGAAAAACTAATTTAATTAGCCAGCATTTCCAGGAAACCTGATGTTAAATGTATCCTTTTGTACGAAATCCGCAACATCTCCATATATTATCAAAGCAGAGCGCGGAAGCCGTCTATAAGCATTTTTGTGACGTTCCCATGCTTATGGAATGACGCCATTCAACACGCTTAAACTTAAGCGCGGTAAATCGCCTGTGTAAAGCACCAATTTATAGGGAGTTTAGTTTTATACAATACCCGGTCTATATAGTTAATTATACCCGGTCTCCTCCCACTACCCTTACAAATTGTCCTGATTCCAGTTTAATTAATTAAAAACCTGGAGCGGTTTATCCCGATCTAGCAAACCCTGGAAGCTAAACCCTATGATTATGAATGGACCACACTCGTGGCCCTAGGTTCTGGTTGAAGGGGACTGACGGTATTGCAGAAGGGAACCGGATGTGCCCGAATGTGTAAGTAGGCCTTGAGAGAGTTCATTGAGTCTCTCTATTTGCTCGGGTTGAAGGACGTAGAAAAGGGCACAGCTTTCATCCTTTACTTCTGACATCCCCGAAATGTTGAGATGTTAATGCCCGCTTGTTCTCTTAAGTGCTTGAAGGTCGGTTGGGGAATTCCCGACTTCGGATCATTTATTAGGCTTCTGCAAAGATCTGTTACAGTAGGAAATGGAACCGTATACGGAATCCCCACTGCCACATTTTCATTGCCGTATTTTCATTACCGAAACAGTTCATAACTTACCTTTTCATAAAATATAGTTTCATTAGACCCCATCAATCAATAAATTTAGTTGAATTAGCGTGTAGAATTACCTGGAATTAGAAAATGTTGGAGTGGATACTCGCATTTGGATTGGATATCGTTTCTCTTTAAATATTTATAGGTGAATGTTATCATCTATTTTCATCTATTTTCTGCTTTCAATTATATTGTTCACTCTATTTGAAATAGCGTTTCCTGTTGATTTGTTAAAAAATAGGGCTTTTCCCCTAGCTACTGGTTGTGGGAATATAGACGGAGCAAAGACCAGTTTGATTTTTACAGAGGTATTTAGAAGAGACATCATCATAAATAGTAGTTAGAGTAACTCCTATAGTAATAGCTAGTAGGTGCTAAATTACACTAATTTCTCGATCTACTTGTACTTTCAAAAGATTGTTTTTATCAAAATTTTTTTTTTTTTTTTTAGGTAAGGGGTTTAATTTTAGTCAGCTTCAAATACAGAGTAATTTAAGTATAATCGATTATTCAGAAATGAGCTTTGTGATAATTATTTTGTTGACATTTCAAACTATATAGTAATGTGTATAAAAGTAATTATTGGTAAGTTTAATCTCATATTTATCTTCAGTCGATATTTTCTGAGCAAATTTGAATTTATCAAAATTTAGTTCAGCAAAAAAATCGTTGAGTTTACAATGAAGTATTAGGCTTAAAAGTATTACAATCAGACATTTAGACTTGTACCTTAAAATATTCTCATCGATCGCGATCCAATACGATTTTTGCAATAATATCTGAAGAAGTAATAAATTCATTTATGTTCGGAGTACTACCTCGTTAAAAAAAGAGATAAGGATAACCGTTAATCCGGAAATTAAAACTCGATTGGAAAATCAGGTTTAATTCAAATGTGTAGATAGAACTTCAATTAAAATCAAAAAGCAGTTTCCCTTAAAGTATAACAACGACTTTGGAGGAATCCGTAAATAAGTCGCAAAGTGTGGCCAATTTTATGATCCACAGGATTTGCTATAAATCCTAATATGAAGACAATTCTGTCCGATATTTCTACTCGAATAATTTTTTGTTATATTTTTATTCATCGTTTAGAAGTTTAGAACAATACATTTTTGATTACTTGAATCAGCAATCTTATAAAATCGTTCGTCTTCGTCATAAATAAATGATCTACTATAGGAAATATTATGCCCGAAGAAATGGGCGAGTCCAGAAGAAACTTCGGTACAAGTATGCACGATAGGACCTATGGTCAAAGGCAAAAATGTGTAAATAATAAATAATGCTAAAATGCTCTTTAGTTTAAATGTTTCAAGAATTCATAATCGCATTAAGTTATTTGGCCCAATCGAGTGGAATTTTAGATGGGCATGTAAGATGTAACTGGACGGTTATTTACCGCAGTTTTGAATTGGATTTTGCAGTTGCTACTACCATATCTTAAAACCAGGCTTTTTCTATCGATAAAACAACGTATCCAAACGGATTGCGAACTTCTAACAGTGCAAATTTCTAGTTAGCCTGAAATTATTATTTTTTTTCGGAAATGTCAACAACGATCTTATGGAGTTGCTTGGAACTGCAGTCGAAACTGTCGGCACATCTCTGGAAATGTCCCCTTGAGTACGATATTAAAGGGAAGGAGATGAGGTTCATCGAGAGTCATAAGAAACTGTTGTTCTTCCGCGTAATCACGGTTATCACGATATTATACTGTGCACTCTGCTTCAGTTTAAGCATAAGAGAAATATACGATCCCCAACCTTCCGTCTCCATTGTTAATGCCCTTTGTTTCGTCGTCGGCTTTCACTTTAATTTTTTCGATGTGGCGGTGGCATTTATGTTCTTAAATTATGGGGAGTCATTCTGTCAGGCCATGAATGAACATCGACAAATCCTCAGTCAACTCGAAAAAGGTAATGTCTAACGAGTAGGAATAGTAGGATATCGAAAACGGCTAAAATATCCCTGCTTCTGTAAATATTTCGTAAGCCCCGGATTTGGAAATTAAGTCATAAATGCTGAAAAATAAATTGAGACTTTTGGCTTAAAAGAAGCATTTTTAATTGCATGAACGGGAACGGTATTTAGTGGTTTTATCGTTAATGTAAATGTAAATGAGGTTTGAATTTTGACAGTGCTGATTGTACTTTAATGTAATGAATTTTTGTAGTCCGGTTCGGGTTTTTAGAATTTTAACATTTTCAACCAATTCAGAAACCTTTAAAAAATTAGTTTTCAACTGTCTCAAATGTCAGTTTTAATCCGACTTTTCACATGTCAAGTTAAGAATACTGTTGACTGTGCATTATATCTCTATATCATTTCTACTAATTTTTAACTATTTTTCAATGATTCAGTAACGGGGAGTAAAAACGATCGTCCAGGCCGAAACAAGCAAACCAAGATGATCCTGGACATGCTCGTACAGAACTGGGCTACGATGCCATACGGGGTCTCGATCTGCGCCATTTTTTTCAACCTTGACCCCCTCTACATTGTTTTCAACTCGATTTTCGACAAAACGAGTCTTGACTCCAGCGATTTCGCAACAGTCATTCAAATCCTCGTCATCGTCTTCCGGTTTCTAATGTTCTGTCTTGCGGCCGTCGAGTACTCTCGGAATCTCTCGGTACTAATCGTGACGTTTCTTATCAATTGCCGGATAACGCTCCGCTCTATTCACTTATTGCGCAGAAGAGCGGTTCGAATTATGTTTGGCGGGAATTTCAGAGCAGATATGCATTTCTATACCTGTCTCCGAATATACCGCGTTGGGATCTATTCGATGGAGATGACGGGAGTCGCCATGTTGATGTGGTTTGGCTTCGTCATGGCCGTCTGCTTTAACTTTGCTACCGTTCGACTCGCTTCCGTTATACCAAAGCCGTTGTACTACGGCTTCCCCCTCACGTGTATCATAATGGCCCTCGTTGTCGTCGGCATGTTCCCCGATGGAATCAACATATTCGAGCATTCCAATTTGTTACTTAAGAACTGGACGTTGAAAATGACTTCCGCCATGATTAATAACCGGAAATACTATGCAAAAGTCCTCCGGGCTCAAAGCCCCGTCAAGATTGCAATGGGAACTGAAGCCTATCCTCTGTTTAATTTGAAGAACTCAACAAAGTCGACGTATTATTACGCTACTGTGCTCTACACTATTAATGCACTCGTGTCCGTCCCGATGCACATCATTGCTGAGTTTTTAAAAAAGCAGCATTAGTAGCTTATTGGTTTTGTTGTTTGGATTTTAATATACTTATTATTATGACTATAGAATATGAACGCAGGCACATTGGGCCGATGTAAAAATCGAAATTTCACTCATTTACATAAGAACTTTTGACTACACAGACCCACATAAACTGAAATATAAATTTGCCGATAACCTTACTGTCTTTTGCTCACTACAGATTTTTGCACATACTTAATCATATCTTGATTGACTAATTAATCTCAGCAGGAAAGGTTGATTAGGCTCGGTGTAACTAGTACAGTAGGGTATCCCTTAACGAGTGATTGAAAGCTATCTTCCCTACCGTTCCCGGTGGTGTGGGAGGCAAGCAGCGTCGGCTGAACCAGTTTGACGTTAAAGACTAATCAAATCAAACTGCAATCCTTTAATTTACGAAACAAAATTTTTTAAACTCGAGGACGGGATAGAAGTATATCTATTATTTTGATACGTAAGTTTTATTTTACCGATCAATTATATTTTTTACAGAAGACTAGAATTTTTGGTTATCACATACTATTGGATTGTATTATATCAATCTTATGTACATGTATATAATCTGATGTGAATTACATGGGATTTTGAATTTAACTGTTAGATAATGTTATCTGGACAGGGTTATTGTGTTGTCTTCGACAACGATTGAGATAATTAGTAAGTACATTATTAGTTGAACTGTTGACGGATAGTACTATTTAACGGGATTTTTTGTGTGCAACTACTTACGCTTCCCAATAGACGGAAGTTTAGCTTTTGACCCGGAAGGCTTCTTAGCATTCTGTGGGCGACGAGAAAAAGCTGCATTCAGGCGAGCTGATGGATGAAGCGGACGAGGCATTGGTCCCAGCTGGCTTGCAAGAGATGTCGATGCAACTGGAGACCTTGGAGCGCCCAACCTTCCTTTGCTAGTTGTAGTAGTAGCATTTCGACCCAGTCCTATAACGAACTGACATTGTTCGTCGGATCCTAGTCGAGGCATATCGATTCGAGGCAACACTTCTCCACGGTCTGTTGTCAATGGAGGGACGGACATCAGGCTAGGCTCTGTAAATAAAACATACAACATCAAGTTGATTTTAGAGTTCCTTATAATAAGGTTTAAGTCCTTAAGTAAATTTCCTATGTAAAAAAAGCCTTACCTGAGGAGCCGGGAGAGGTCGAGGCGGATGGTACTCTTAAACCCATACTTTCTATCATCTGGTGCTTCATAGTCTAAAAAAGTCGACAGATTACATTCCCCGAAAGCTTTAAAAAATGTAGTTGTTGACAGTCTGATAATATATTAAACGTTACCTGGAAGTCCTCTGCCGTAAGCCCTTCAATTTCCGGAAGGCGGCGAATGTCTGAATTATCCAGTCCTTCGGATTCCATTAGGTAGATGTTTACATTACTGTAACTGGCAACCGGTGGCATGAGGGCTTTCAGCCTGGCTTCGAGGGAAGTGATATTTTTTGTTAGACGCCGCCGTTCGTTAATGTTTTCCTCAATCTGAAAAATAGCAACATAAATACTTGAGAATTGCAAACCAGATAATAAAAGTACTCAATTAAGCAACTTGATATTTACGAACTGCAAAGAACCAAAAACATACACTCGATTGACAACTTTCCAAGTCATCGGTCATCGAAGCAAGCTCCGTTTTGAGTTCGAGTTTTTCTGCAATTGTTTCGCCCAGGATCTTGCATTTCTTATCGAAATTATCTTTAAGTTCGCTGATCTTGATGATGAATGATTTCCGACAATTGTCCCAAACCTCGGATTTCTTTGTGTATTGTTCATCTTGTTCTGCAAGCTGCACCTGTAAGAAAAGTAAGTTGAGAATTTCATAAATGCATGACTACACATTGATGCTTTTGAAGTTTAATAGTATTTGTGAACTGTAAGGCTAAAAACAAATTACCCTCAATTTCGCCTCTTCTTCTTGACTCTCTGCGAGCGAATGGCGATAGGTAGCTTTGATTTCTTCGATCTGCCTTGCAAGTGAAGTGTTTCGTTCATTCCACTGCATATTCAAAGTGTTTTCCAGCTCATCCCGTTCCTGAACCCCCAATGCCAAGATACCGTCCGCCCGTTCCGCTTGATATTTTACCTCAGATCGTAGTTTGGCCAGTTGTTTTTCATAGCACCTCGTGGATGTTGAAATCTTCGTTCTGAGCTGATGGCTTTCCCTTTTGGTATTGAGGTACTCCTCCTCTTTGTTTTCGTAGCTTTGAATACTCTGCAAAGTGCGAGGAAAAAAAATAGAAAATCAGTGAATTCCCAATTATAGTAACAGGTAGATTGAAGGCTAGTGAAATATAAAATCGAACCTGCTGGAGACCCTCAATCTCATTGTGTAAACACGTGACTTTACTTTTTTGGATCCCGAGTTGCTTCGATTGCCTGCTCTTGACATCCCGAGCATTAGCAAGGTCAGCTCTCACCTTCTCCAAGTTCATGGTAAGCGACTGAGTCTTCGCTTTCAATTTTCCGATCTCGACTGACTTGGAGTCGCTTTCAGTCTGAGGAATAAAACACATCCATATAAATTTAATTATATTGAATTCAAAAGATGTTTCAGGATGTCATGTTAGCTAAAGTTCTTGGCCAAGCACTTTATTTTCATACATACCATAAGGTCTGCCACGGTTTTTCGTAAGAGAGTTTGCAGATCTACACAGTCGCATTTCCTTGGTGAGTCAATATCAGAAGAATCGCTATGGAGGCTGGGTGATTTGACTCCAAGGGTCTGCAATAGCTCGGATTGGCGCGTCATGGATTGCTTCTGAAGTTCAGTGCAAGTCTGGATCAGCTGCTGGCTTAACATGGTCATTTCTACGGTTCACATACAAATGTTATTAATTAAAATCCTGCAGCATTAATCAGTTTCATATGTAGCTTCTGAATACAAGAATTAAGTGTCTGCTTTCATTGTATAACATACCATTTTTTTCCTCGACGGCAGCGGATCTCGCGGACTCCAAAGCAGAGCAATCCTGACAACACGGACAGGTGGAAGGAGCAGATTTTACCGATCCCCTCTTGACCCTAGGAGATGGTTCGGCCGGCTGTGGATTTTCGTGTTGATCCAGCAGAGAAAGGGCTGCCCTAAGTTCCTGCCTTGTGATCAACAGGTCACTGTTGGAAGTAAGCAAGCGACTCCTCAAATCAGAACATTCCGTTGCAACCTGCTTGCTCTTCTCGACCTGCTGTTGTAGTCCCTGGATCTCGATCTTGCTACTTGCTGCGGCGGTCCGTAAGGCATCGACCTCGGTCTGGAGAGTAGCCATTTCGGCTCGTAGTCGCCTCGCTTCTTGACCCACCATGACTGCAGAAGGAGAACCGATCGAATCGGATGTACGATGTACTTTAGATTTGGATTTACTAGAGACAGGAAAATAAATTCCAGTGAAATTCGAGCTGTGAAAATTGGAGGAAAAAAGAGAGAAGAGGAGAACGAATCTTGAGTGAACTGTTGCCGAGGGAAGGTGAGAAGGGAATGAGCAGAGAATTTTCCTTCCTCTAATCAACAGCTTCACAAGTTCTGGATCACATGGTTACCATGAAAACCCAAAATCTTACATCCTTAGCGACATGAATCATTTAACAGCTGATCTTGCATATACAAGGATTTAGAACATGATATTATTACACAATTCCATTCATCTCAATCCATTACGGTCATGAATGATTATCGTCTTGTAAAATGTCCTAACAGCCTGTTAGTAACAGGTGGTAGAATAAATGATGCGCTTTCCATCCCGATTGTCTCGAAACATATGATATGCCCTTTTAGTTTTTATGAAGAGTTCAAATATGCAACAATAAACTTAAAAAATGCTCGCTAGTTTAATCAGATTACTTTTGTTCAATGACAAATTTTTCATGGAGAGATGAAGGAATATTTAGCTTCAAACCGTCGCGATCGCACGTTGGATTAGGAACCCCGCTCGGAGGAAAGGAAAGTTGATGAAATTGCTAAGGACTCAAAACTTCTTAAAATAAAAAAAAATTCCAAGATAGCAAAGTCCTTCTTGTGAATGTCATTCAGAAATCCGAAGACTAATTGGCCTCTAACGATAGTCAATTTAATTTTGCATTAAAACAATTTATTATATCTTGTTCAGAAAATAAAACTGATGACTCTTCTCTGGTAACATAACAATAAAAAACATCCAATAATGATGAACAAAACTTCTAAACTTCGACGGATTAGACTTATCGGAATATTGACAATACAATTGTGAGGAGGTCGAATCGAAATTATTTAGACAACAATGACAAGGTCGATTTAGATTTAGTTTGCTTCTTGACAAGATTTTGACGATTACATACAATATCTCAACATGTCTATGAATAATCCAATTTTTTAAACGTACGCTACTTGCATTATTCCTGACTAATTAGTATTAATACTACCTAAAATATAATTAACAATATTTGGCTATGTACTAATTTTTCGACGCTTGCAGGGCAGGGCTAAGGCACATCATTTAACTTTTAGTCACTTTGGTTGACATCAATTGACATTGATATTGAGCTATCGGTATTACAGATATACACGATTTTAAAAGGCACATCGAAAAGACGAAATAAGAGAATACTTATAATTCGATATATACTATTGGAGGATATCTACCATGTTTTAATTTCTAAATTCATTCGTCCACTACGGAAATTCATATTTGAGGACGAAGGAGTAATTAATAGGAACTAATTGCATTGATATTATCCAACTATCTTCTTGATTGACGGATTACAGCGATGAACTTGATTTTGACGACATATCCACAGTTCCAGATTTCATTGGATGAACAGTTAAAAAGTCCCTACAGTTCTTCGAAAAACGCAACTCTTGACTTGGTCGACCCAGACTTGACCTGAAAAGCAAAGAAACACAAGTGAGCATTTGTTTAAAATTACTTTACGTTTTCCTGCAAACTTTTAAAAATAATTATAAAACACTAGAAGCATTTCACAGCGAAAAATAAATTACTTTTCTTAAAGTTGAGTATTTGCTCTCTCCGGAGATGAGTTGTTCCTGATGAATAGTGTCATAGGGGGTTTCCTCTAGTTTTAAACCTTCGATTTCTTTTTTAAGATCCTTTAGCTGCTCCTGAAGATGTTTACTCTTCTCCAAGTACTCGACACGCTCCTTTTCAATTTCCAATGTTAATGGATCCATATCAATCCCGTTGGTTAAGGGCAAATCCGTATTCAGATATTCTTTTACACTATAATCTGATGATTCCAGATGATATTTTTCAGAGAACATCTCCATCATAGGCAGGCTTGGCATGGCCATCATCTTTAGTTCAAAGTAAAAAAAATAATAGAATATAATCTCAAACCAGCTCCATTCAAAACTTCTCTACTTACTGAATTGTTAACTCGTAACGACAAGACAAATGGGACTTTCAACTATTCAAACATACCGTAGGAACCTGTTGATATTCGACAGCTGGTTGAGATAGGAATTGAAGAAGTTTCTCTTTGGCTTCTTTTTCGGCAAGACGGGCTTTAAGGAGCTCGGCCTTGAGTATCTGAGCTTCCATCGTTCCTTTATCCGATTCTGCCATCATTCTTGCCACTAGTTCCTCCGTGTCCCTCATCTTCTGTTCCATTAAAATCTTCTCTTCTTCAGTCTGTTGACAACCAACATAGATTGTATAAAATATATTGGACTAATCAAATGACGGAACATCCCGTGAAACATTATTTTTACTATCTTGCTTTTATTGCAGTGAGTCGTATTTTCTCTGCTTCTTCCTCTGCCTCTGACGCTTTTTGGTTCAGAACGTTTGCTTCTTCTTCAGCCACTCTCGATTTTTCGGCCAACCTATCTGCAGCCTCTTCCGAACGTAGCTAAATTGTAACAAATTTTGAATAATTAGTCTTAATCGGTTGGATATTAAATGTTCTTTATTTACATTCAGAATAGAATCAGCCATGACTTACCAGGGCTTCTTTAGCTAATCTAATTTCCTCCTGGTATTCCAGGAGTCTTTGTTCTAAAATGGCTTTATCCCTTTCAGCTGCCTCTCGAAGCTGCTTTTCTCTGGCTAACTTACTTCGTTCGATCTGCCGCCTATTCAGAACGTTAAGTTTGTAATTAAAAATACTTGTATAAGTATGTAATGACTTATTGAAGTAAAGTGAATAAATAAGCGTAGATTTATTTGATAGCTACCTTAGTTTTTCCTCTTTGGCCTGAGTTTTCATTTGCTGCAAGTCCATTGGATCCGGCCTTCGTCTTCTCATAAACAGGTCATGATTTCCGATACATAATTCTAAAATTAATTTATTCATTCGTAGCTTTTGAGAGAAGAATATGAAATTTGGTGCCGACTTGTCCACAGGTTTGATTGTAAATCTCTTGTCATCGAAACTGATATTACGGATTTCCGACCATGGAAAACTGATTTTTGGGGTTAGCTTGTTATCCTTCTCGTAAATGTTAAGTCCTAGTGCTGTCACTCCTAGCCATAATTCACTGTCCTTCTTATTCTGTAACAAATAATAGGTATGCTACAATTAATATTTCTTTTACATACAACCTAATACATATCCGATTCTATGGGATCACCTTGAATCAATCCTAATAAAACATATCATAAGTATATGATACTACCATAACATGTGAATAAATAAAGTTGATTCAACTATACATAGTGAAAGAGGAGAGGATTGGATTCCCTATACTTGCAATGTTAAACTAGGGCAGCTGTGTGTGAGAGAGGAGAGGATGGGATTTCCTATACTGTACCATATTAAACTGCGGGTGTTGTGCGTGTGAGAGAGGAGAGGATGGGATTCCCTATACTTGCAATGTTAAACTAGGGCAGCTGTGTGTGAGAGAGGAGAGGATGGGATTCCCTATACTTGCAATGTTAAACTAGGGCAGCTGTGTGTGAGAGAGGAGAGGATGGGATTCCCTATACCTGCAATGTTAAACTAGGGCAGCTGTGTGTAAGAGAGGAGAGGATGGGATTTCCTATACTGTACCATATTATACTGCGGGTGTTGTGTGTGTGAGAGAGGAGAGGATGGGATTCCCTATACTTGCAATGTTAAACTAGGGCAGCTGTGTGTGAGAGAGGAGAGGATGGGATTCCCTATACTTGCAATGTTAAACTAGGGCAGCTGTGTGTGAGAGAGGAGAGGATGGGATTCCCTATACCTGCAATGTTAAACTAGGGCAGCTGTGTGTAAGAGAGGAGAGGAAGGGATTCCCTATACTTGCAATGTTAAACTAGGGCAGCTGTGTGTGAGCGAGGAGAGGATGGGATTCCCTATACTTGCAATGTTAAACTCCGGAGTTGTGTGTGAGAGAGGAGCCGACGGGATTATGTGGGGTTAACTTACACTTATAGGAAAATAGTTGACTCCATACATATCCAGATCTTGAGTAATTTTTAGATATTCCATTTCCGCCTCGTCTCGGGACATTCCTCTATGATCCGCATACCAGACTTTGATTCTCTCTTCCCACATTTCCGGTGTCATCTGGTACTGATCAATGACCCTTTGGGGTAAAAGATCTTCTGATGCTAGCATCACGGGGGCATAGGTTTGCTCATCATAATCTCCGTACTGTTCAAAATATAGTTAAAGGTCATATCGCATATCACACGAATTATACAGGAATGCAGTGCATATATACTAAACGGCAACTTTCTATTCAAATTACCAACCTTAGCTTGAACCGCGTAAGAAGCGAGGAGAACGGATGCCTCTGGTGGACAATAAATGTCCATATTTAGTATGGCTTGCTTGACTTGAAGGAAGAACAAATGTTGAGTAATATCTTGGACTAATTCTTCCGCAACGTCTTCAGGGTAGAACTTGGCCAGAAAGGTGAATAGGACAGGGTCGTCTTTGGCCAAATGTTGGTCTCTTACTAAAAATAACAAATCACAACTTTTTACATCAATTCCGATTTTCCAACGTCGTTTACTTTCACATGTGACCCAAATAATTACCTAATTAAATTTAACTGCTTACCCTTCTTGTCTATCTTAAGCCATGAGATATTCCCTTTACTGTCCTCGTACTGGAGACCAAAGTACCAAGTTTCCCGGAGCCCTATCGTTCGACAGATGAGGTCAAACAAGTCACGCCCAGCTGCTTTCCACTAAAAAAATGCAATGCATCAAGGTTTTGAAAACAGGAACTTAAACAACGGGAAAGAAGTTAAAAACTTGAAACGATTAAAGGAAGAGTTACCTGGAGGTCAAATTCCAACTCCGCGTCCATCGTCATGACCCTTACATGGAAGGACTTGGATGACTTTTTGCTTAACATTTTTGCTTGTTCAGTTAGCCATTCACCGTTCATGAATTAAAATGCAATCGTGAGTCGTAAGTTTGTAATTGTAGTGTGTGTGTAGTGGTTCATAGGCGAAATCCCCATTGCATGATCAGTGAAAGATTGATTGTCTGGAGTGGAGTCACCGTCGGTTTCAAAAACAATTGTCCTTCTGATCTGTCATGCTTTTGTCTTTCCTTTGTCCTTTAAAGTCGAAAGTATCTAAAGAATCAGAAATCAAAGAAGAGTTACAAACAATGTCAAATGTGCAATGAATATGAAACAAACTAACTACAAATTATGAACTATCACAGTTTCAGTCTTCCAGTTTGCAGTTACCCGGCAGCGGAATTGTGAATTGCAAATTGTGGAATACGGAATATACAACATATAGAACATGGAATAGAAATATGTGATATGGTCAATGTTGTATGGCCACAGAATTAGAAACTAACAATGTGCAATGTTGAATGTGCAATGTGGACAAGAACAACAAAACAACAAATAAATTCAAAATTACAAAGTGCAAGTAAATGCATAATGAAAATCTAAGATACCAAATACTGAATACTGAATGTGGAATGCGATTGATTCATGATTTGCAATAATTTTGAATTTTGATTTGAGATCCAATTCCAATTACATTAACAACTAACAACATAACAACTCCGTCGGTTTCGGTTTCAATAATTTTTGACCAATAAAACCTGAATAGTCAGCAACTGTCAACCTAAAAGAGCTCCAACTCAATCCCACCCAACTTCCTTCTGTATTTGAACGAATTAAGTAAACAATGAAATTAAAAGTGACTCACTTCTTTCGGAATTTATTTATCTTTAAAAAATAACATGGGATTTGAAATTCCGGCAAAAAGTCAACCAAATTCCACAGGATCTGACATAGAGAACTGGGGGATAGTCAGAAACTGCTCCTCTTTAATTGCATCTTCACCCAACCCGAGGGCGAATGAACAAGCCCCCCTCCCCCCAGGGGGGTCACCACTGACCTTTAACCCTTGTTAACTGTCCACTGACCAAATTCAACCTGATAAAAAATTAAACGGTAACTCGAGGCTTGCTCAATTTTGTTTCATTTCATATCTTTATTCTGTACTTTATCCCGTCCTCATAAAAACGGATCGATTAACAATTAATGGAAGGATGGTTAAATGTTCTTGTTGTTTTAAAGAAGTATCGATAATCCGAATCGACATTCTGGTGCAATCGATATGACTTGAGGTTGGGTATATGCTCATAATAATAGTAAAATTGATACTAATAATAATATTAACAATTATAAACTCCTTCGACTTGTCAGCAGGTATATATTCAGAGATACGTAGATTTCGGATAACTTTCTGGTCCTATACAAATATAAGAAGATAGGTATTTACTTTTACTTATTACCATAAGGTGTGTATGATTATATCATAAAGAAGTAATTAAATTACATTTTAACGTCCAAGTACATTTAGCATACAATCAGAGTAATCATTCAAAAGATACTGTTTTTAACAAATTATTGTTAACGATTCTACGAAGGTAATAATAACCAGTCATTGTCGAGAATGAGCTATGGAGTCAGACACTATGGTTTCATCGCAAGCCTTAGAAATCTAATAAAACTTGGAAATCAATGGGATACAACATAGAAGTTTGTTCTTTTGGTTCACACGAAACAGTAATGTTTCTACAATATGTGAATTGGTACAGTATAATTAACAAAAAATTGAATTCCGAATACGGTTAATCCGTTGTCAAAAAAATGCTGTCTAACAGCTCGTCTACAAGAGAGGATTATCGCGGTCAACGTAGTTTTACAGTATTACAGAATAGAGTTTAAAAAAATTAGAAGGATTAATAATTATTACAGGAAACCGAATTAACGGTTCTTTGCCTACTTGTCCATTTGGAAACAATTAGCTACGAATTTTATTTTACAGCTGGAGTAATTTGCCTTCATTAACCGTAAAAAACAATAATTGGTAAATTTGTAAACGAAAATGATACAACACAAAATTGAAACAATGAATTTTGGAATTTATAAATAATGATTCGGAGGTTCATTAAATACTTCGGATATGAATCCAAACTTTCCGTGTAAAACTAGCTAATTTCCATAGCCTGGGTAGGAGGAGCAGATCCGTGGACTCGTATCAGTTTTAGTTGTAAGACAATTTAGTATAGATTCAGTAAATATTTTATCTTGAGACGTCAGGTTCGGGAGACTAGTTTGGAAATATCTTCTAATTCTTTTGTTCCTACTAACTTTACATTATTCCATTGCATTTCAATACTTCATCCCAGTCTACAGGGTTTTTGAACACTTCCTGTTCCAACCAAACTTCATAATTTTCTTTAAATGTATTGGTCAACTGAACCGGATGTCCTAAAACACTTGTGACGCACTTGTCGATTGGCTCAAAGTCAGGTAGAATCTACAAAGAAAATAAAATAGTATTCAAGTTTTCTGAAAGCAAACCCTAATTGAACTGTTAGCTTATTAGGTAGGTAATTATTTTCAGGCTGTTAATTTGGTCAAGTCGTAATCCTACCTTAGAAGCGTCTCCATATCGGCGGTCATTGAATTGATTGACTGCTTCTCTTAAAGCCCCCTCCTCGGCCTGGAAGTCCCAGGGTCGAGCATCCAAATCTGTCATTTGCAAAAATTAAAAAAATTAGTTAATCTCAGAATATGAAACACCTATTAATTAAATATATCAATTGCCTTTTGAATAAAACCCAATTAGAATTTCAATTGCCCTTTGAATAAAACCCAATTAGAATTATAGTACATCAATTCACAAACAGTTGAATCTGTTCGAATAAATTCTATAATATCTAAGTAAATTCCCTCACGACTGATAGGTAATGGCTTGTAAAAGTTTGGGGTTAGCCAGATGTTGAAAACGTGGAAAAGGAAATGTAGGTATTATACACATGCTACGAATAGGAAAATCGGATTTTTTTCGATCAATTTCACAGATGTAACTCTGGATATTGGAATGTCGGTAGTTGGAACTAGATATAAAAGGTATTAACTGACCATTTCCATAAGCCCAGTCATCCGTGAGCCGATGCCGAACTTTCTGGTAAATTGCGGACATCGTCTTCATATTAGCTTTCCTCCATTGTCTTCCCAAATACTTGGTCTGCATTTTCAGCAGTTTTAGAATATATAGCTGGAGCAATGGGTGCTTGACACGAAGAGACCTTTTCAATATTGGAGCTGACTTAAACACCACTAGCATCTGCAAAGGAAATAAAAAATAGCAAATCAGAGGTTTTCCCATACGCTTCACATTCGCATCTGTAGCTATACTCATTCTTTGAATAGATCAAGAACAAAGGTCATAAGAACTTTTCTGTGAGACTTGCAAAAAACTTTTGCATTATCAGTAGCTAGTGAAACAGGTGTGAACTAGACTTACCATTATACGTGAATGTTTCCATTTTGTTAATTTATTGAGTATTCTAAGAAGATTAATACAGGCAAATAAATTTCGCCAGCAGTAAGGCTGAGGTTCACCTAGTTCTAAACTTTCTGGAGTCAGTTCTGGAGGTTCACCCAAAACACATGAGGGAAAATCAGTCAACGCGATTCTGAAATTAATCAAGAGTTGCTTAATTAGATATCTACATTAAATTATACAGCTTTAAATTACTCTAACATTAACGAGGAAAGTAATGGATGGAAGATGATAAGAATTTATCCAATTCGAAATTGTAGACAAACATACGTGTTTTTAGCGGTGATGTAAGCAGTGATATTTTGATTGAAGAATTTCAACACCAAGGGAATACAGTTTGCAAAGACCAACGCCTGAGAGATGAACTCGAATTGGTAGACATGATTAATTTTTGTGTGTTTTAGAAATAAGAGGATAATAGCTGAAATGGCCTTCACGATGATCTCCTTATGACGAGCCACATCAATCCCCAACTTCATTGACTGCACCACCGTCATTCTATTATTGAAATGTAAACATAACAATCAAACGTTTATTCTTGTCTCTGAACCATTAGAATCAGATCAGATACAGAAATATTATTGTAAATCTTACGGCATTTCTTCCGGCAAAACGTCAGCCATAATATTAATAGATTCAGACTTGCTCTTGGAAGTTGGAGCAGCAGCAAGAAGGATCTTCAAGAGTGCAATTATGTACTGAGGAAGATGAGGTAACATGGCTGAATAGAGGGCTTCTATCCCTGCTGTAGGGACCTCCTTGTCCTTGTCGGATAAGGATAAAGGGCATCTCCAGATCTCGTCTTCTCGGTTAATTTGCCATTCACTTAATGAAATGTAAATGTGCTGAAAATAATAAAAAAAAAACTGTTATTCATCTTTGCAACTGAATAAAAAAATGACAAACCCATAAAACTAGTCTTGTCTTTGCAATTCTTCGAATTCTGAATGCTTAATAGGCTGTCAATGATTAGTTCAAGAGAAAGCGAATGGTTCCAATTAAATTGAAGAACGTGTTTAACACTCCAAGACCCGTACCTGCTTAAGGACTTTTACCCCTTCATGAATAGGAGCTGGAAGTCCAGCCAACGTATCACGGTCACCATGAATGGGAAACCCAACGAACTTCATTCTTGAACTTTCCAGAAAAGCATCCAAGTCTTTTTGTCTAACTTTGGGAGTCCATGGAAGCCCTACAAATTAACAAAACAACAATTATAATCTATTGTAACATCTGAGGATGTTAACTTGATGTGAAAGCCAGTCTGAGTTACCTTTGTTTTTAGTTGGTAAGGGAGTCATAGGTCGAGGGGACGGTGGTTGAGGTAGCTGGCCAGACTCTTCCATTGCCCGTCTCTCTTCAATTTCCTTCATTTCCTCTTCTATTTGATCACTCATTTCCAAATCTAAAGCTGCGGATTCGTCCAAGCTACTCTGCTTCATTAAACTCTGTTGATTAAACAAAAAAGGACAATTATTATTTAAGCTTAATCATCGACCAACTCTGTGCCAAAAGGAATAAAACCTTCCTATTTTGTATCTTTAATAGGTTCTACAATACAAGATGCAACGAGTTGACAATGGGTATTTTTTGTTAATAAATCAGTCTGTACTAAATTTTGTGTTGATAATATTTGATGATGGCCATTGCCAACATAATTCTTTCAACTTTAAGCTTAATAAATTTGGCCAGTATGTTAGAATCAGAAACAATTGAAGCTTACTCTTCTAAGAGGTCTGAGATTTCTTCTTTCGTTTTGAGCATCAAGAAGATCAGTTGCACTAGCAGGAGGAGATGCAGCTCTCATGGTTTTCGACACCTCAATCGTATCTTCTTTGAGGGCAGCTAGCCCGGCTTCATCCCTGTATTGGCCTGCAAAATGAATTAAAAATGTGACTTCAATCTAGATCAGAAACACAAAATCTACAAAACATACAAAAGACAAGTGTACCTTTAAGCTCACGAAGCTCTGGCGTACCGCCCAGGGAAACTAAGAGGACTTTCCATAAAAGCAGTAGTACTTTCTTAATAGGAAAATGAGGTGCGGTTCCTCCACAAAATTTAATAACCATATTTAATAATTTAGTTGCTAGTAATTCATCTCTTATCGGTTGCCCTGAAATAGACAATAAAAATCACAATTTTTAGTTGCATTAAAAAACTTACTTTTCAACAACTTATATATTTAACCAAGATAGCAAATATATACCTAATTCAATTTTAAAGCTAAGTCGTTGCTCTTCAAATTCGTCCGTGTCATCTTCGGATCTAGATCTCACTGTCTCAACAATGGTATACAGTACACTAAGGATAACTCGGAGATCAGCTGAATCTGCCAGACTCACTGCAGGCTTACGTATAGCCATTGGTCCACACCTATAATCCACAAAAATGAATGTTTAGATTTGATGAGCGATAAAAGCGTAAATAATAATTGGAAATAAATTTTGTTTAAGATTTAACTTGTAAGAGGTACGTCATATTTAATTGAATACTATACTAAACTTAATAATATTAGGTAAATGTAGATAAAATCGTAATTAGGCTTTCTACAGTTTCACAGGTTTCCAAATAAAAAGGAAGACTTACTCAATTTCTAAACTTAATAGGTCGACAACCGCCTGGAAAACACCATTTTTGAGGATAAGGGATACATTATATCGAGTCCATTGTTGTTGTTCTTGATCCGACTGCACCTCACTCCAACAACCCTATTCAAAATGATTAGACAATGCAATTAATAATTAATTATGACTTGTTCACAGGATTCTTAATCAAAATAATCAATGACATAACAGTTGGCAATGTTGGCATGTAAGGTATTTCAATGCGACCATTACCATTTCCGTTGGACGACAAGTTATAAAAATCGGGATAATTAACTAAGTTATTCAGTCATAGAATAAATCACGACCATGGGGATATAAATGGAATTAATTCAAATCAGATGAGCTATACAGCCTTTTGTCATTTTATAAAGCCATAACAGGGAATTCGACAATAAATCTTTAAACAGTGTCAACAATGTCTAATTAATAATTACAAATTAATAAGATAATAAAATTACCTGTGCAATGTAAAGGACAGCCCTTGCAGCTTCGGCCCTAACGGCTTTGGAAGCCATCTCCATCGTGTTAATTATGCGGAGGACAGCCGACTTCCTCAGTTCTGGGGTAAGACGCTGCCACTGAAGAGGAATGTTCCAGCGGGCCATGACGCTTTCGTAGGCAGAGAGGTTCTTCTTAAATTCCGGGACTTCGGTGTAACTGTACAGCTCCGAGATTTCATTCGGATAATTGTCAGCGTCTTCGTAGGAAAAGTCCAACTCCGAACTCTCGTCACAACCGCCATCCGACTCCTGACGCTGGCGGCGGATGAGGTCACGGATCTTGGAAATCCCGTTCCGGTCCGGACCCTCCGTCTCCATCATCATCTTGACAACTTGATACTTGTACTGATCTAGGAGTTGTGACTTCTGACCTGGAGTGGCCACCTCTTCTTCCACCTCCTCCACCTTCTTTTCCTATCCCTTACTTCCTTGAACTTAAATTCCTGATTGTCAGAGACCGGAACCGGAGAACGGCGGAACGGTAGACTTGACGGTGTTTTCTTAACTTACACTTACAAGTCACGGGTACAGACATGGACGTGTCAAATATCAGCCCTTGAAAGGAATCTGGAATAAAGGAAACTTGAAATTCAAATGTAAAATTCCCAAATCACATCCTCGTTTGTTATGTTTCTAAAGAAAATTTTACATTTCCATGACAGCTCAAAGTTGTAAATTAAAGCCCGAAAAACGGGAATTTTTTCTCGACGAGAGGAAGAGTATAGGAGTAGATATTTCGGATTCGGGTTTTTCTTCTCACCGAATTCTGTTCAGCTGAGCCGAGAGGTTGGGAAGTGCCCTCTTTGCCGACGGAATTCACCGATCTCTCTTCAGTCTCCGGCTAATTGTGAACTGACCGACCAAGTCACTTGTTCCTTGGTTGGACGGAGAGTCCGACGGAGGAGAGCACCTCCCTGATGAGTCCTTCGGCCCCACAAAAACCAGCTTCTTCATTTAGCAGTCATTCGGATGTCGAAGCAAGTTAAGTCTCTTCCGTAACCCGAACTTCAATCTGAAATGTCAAATTTAAAGGAGATTAGGTACAGGTTGGAAATTACGGAGCTTCAATTTTTGGTTAATAACTTTGTGGTTTAGAAAAAATTCTAATTTTGGAATTGGGACTCTTATTTCATCTGTAGTAGCTCACAATTTAGCTGTAAATTATGAAGTAGATGGTCATTGAGGCATTGGCCACTTTCGGCGACCAGGCAGAACAGAGAGGCAGATGGATGGGAATACTATTAGAGAGATCCTAAGATCATCTCTTCGAGAACCCCAAAAAACCCGATGTTCACGAACATTGAACACGTAGAGCTGGCTCTGTGAATGTTAAACAACCCTACACCCTACGCCAAAGGAATAATACAAAAAGCATATGATTTTACTAACTTGAGTTCGGACCGGATCTTCTACAACTTTGAACTCTGCTTTAGTGTTAGTCTTGACTTGCTGCCTGAAGGATTCAGTCCAATAAAAATCCATCTCTTCGTCCATTTGATCTCGATTTCTTGCCTCAAATCTCAACACAAAAAAAATAAAAATAATTAAATTGGAACTGATGGATGGGATTGGAATATGAAATTGTTTTGTATATTTTATATTGTGTATTGATATCATTGGTTCATAATTCATATCATTAGTCATTACACATTATGCTTATGCATTACACATTAAATTGGCGAATCCGTTTTTATAATTCCCACTTGTTGAAATCATATTTAATGACGGATGGTCCTTCATCTTCATATCATCCTTTGTCGTCTTTGAGTAGCGTCACGGCACAAGTGGATACATACATGCAATGATACATTTAAAAAAAATCAAACTTTGAACTTGTTATTTATGTAGAACATACATGTCAATGTACAATGTAGAACATCAATTAAACATAGAAGCCAATATGAAATATTAGGAGAGCTTAGGGTGTAGGGCTCAGGCAGGGGATTATTTTTCCAAACCACAAACACAAATGCAAAACAAAGCAATTCAATTCAGAATTCACAATCGCAAATGTGAAATGAATTTTTGCCAAGCAGACGACGACGTTCAACGTTTGACGTGATAATCACGTTAGAAAATTGAAAATAAAGCAATTGGCAACAATTAGAGGTTGAAGGTACCTCCGAGTTCAGAGTTTTAAAAACGCATAATCATGAATCAGACCCCAATTCAATTTTGTTGCCAAAAAGCAGAAAGGCAAAAGGCGTGAATTGTGAATTGTATAGATTTGTGTACTTTCTGTTCTTTGTACTTGCAAAATTCAAAATTGCACATCACACATTCACACATGCATGCAATTCATCATCAATCATTGATCATCATGTGTGATGTGTCATGTGCATGCAGTATGCACATCAGTCGTGGTACGGTGAATGAAACGGAAATCAGGGAATTCACTTTTGACTTTGCACTTACAACAACTTACCTCATAACTTGATTGGAGAAAGGTGATCCAGTTTCTTAGGGTCTAGTCTCTGGGTCTAAATACTTTCCCAAGCCCAAAGTCATTGTAACTGTGGGTGGGCACAATAATTTGATTTTAAATCTAGATTTAGAATCTTCTTGATCTAAAATCCAAATGTGAAATGTGAGAAATGTGAGATGCGAAAGGAAGGTTTTTTGAGAAGGTAGACGAGAGGGAAGGAGAAGGAAGGGAGGAATGAAAAAGGATTGTACTTTTAAAGGAGGGGGAAATGGGGCAAGTTGAGAGAAAGGACGGTGGAGCGGGTGCACTCCTTTCCTCAAAGAGATCTCCACTCACTCCAAATCAAAACCACTAGCTCCGTCTCTCAACTTGAGAATTGCGAATCCAGCCTCAAAAAATACTAACTTATGAAATGTACCCGATGATCCCGACATCAGCAAAATGTACACTAATTTGTAATGCCTTTTTAAAACCACTACCTAGCCTACCCCCCCCCCCCCCCCCACCGCAACCGGCCTCGACGACGACGGTTCCTGACCGATTTTCATTTAAAATGTCTCCAAATGCCAGGTTTTTGACAAGAATAATGCTGTAATCCGGATTTGACAACCTCTAAATTGGATAATTCATGAATATCACTGCTGCTAAAGTGCTAATCATCAAAATGCCAAATATTTCTGCCAATCGGATCAATATAATAACAAGGCATAATTTGCTGTTCAGATTTAGAAGATTACAGGCAATGTAAGTAATGGAAATGGGATAATTCTTCATTTTTTCAATGTTCAACGATTCTGAAGGCTCGACGGATAAGGTTCGCTAGGTATCATGGACATTTTTATACTATCCTCAAAATTCAACCTATAATTACACCCAACCCTCGACTCTTAATTGTTGAAAAACTCCGGCCTGCATGTAGAACGATGGACCATGAAATCAGCACCTCCAACTTCCAACTCATAGGATACCTCAATGATATGATACGATCTGTTTTATATTTGAAGATTCGATTCGAAACCAAATGCACATGAATCCTTGTATGTACTTGCCGAGGATCTGGTATCGATTTGCCAAACTTTTGTAATAAAATAAATCGAAATCAATTTACAAAACATCAGAAGGAAGTTGGTCCAACAAAACCCGACGGTCTGTTGACCCAACAACATGATCCGATCCCACGGAACACGGAATCCATTCACCACATAAATCCAATGCAATAATCTAACTTTGACATTTCCAGACTCAACATTTCCGGCTTTCCAGATTCGACGGAAAAAAGTTTGCTTCTTCAGTTCCAGGTTTCCGGGATTCCAACTTCGATTTATACCTCGATCTCTCAGATATCGACTCTAGGGCCCTTGGTTCTGCTGGAAGTGGAAGCCTTTTAAAGTTGATAAATCCCGAACCTTGTTTACTTCTCTATTTCTGTACAGAACTGTTGAATTGGTCTAATGAGTATAAATAACACGTTCACTTCTTTTCAACTTCCTCCGTTCCGACATTCATAACATTCGAATTTGCTCAAGTCGACTTTACTCCGAATTCCCGAACTTCATAGAATAACATCGGATCCTCGAATTCGGATTGTTACAGGACTTGAGGGGACTGGCCATAAATTCTGGCATCATCAGAAACTAACTACTAAGCTAGTTTTTGCGGGCAGAATATATTAATCATGGAACTAATAATGGGCCAAGAATAGCATAATTTTCGTATTCATTGCAAGACTTAAATGCAAAATGATCTACACGTGTTATGAACGACCTTTCCTTTGTCCAGCAAATAATGCATTTGGAAAGAGGAAGGCTTGAGGGAAAGTAGGTCAAATTCTGTGGATAATTCCATGACTTCATCCTCAACTTCACTCGGAGTCAAGTTTTGAAGTTCTTACAAAATACGAATACAACTATCTCGGGGATCTATTGAAATCCGAGATCTCATCACATTTTTTGTTGACAAGGCAGAATTGGTAATGCAGGATTAGCGTTAATCCCGGTTTAGAAGGCCCCGGAATAATGCAACAGGCCCACCCTTTTAGAGGGCTTGAAAAAATATAGGTTACTATTCCGCAAATAAGTAGGGAACCAGTTCATATAAAATATAAGATATAGAGAGTCTTAAAAGGCCTAGGGACTCTATTCTTGGAAGGACCAATAATTTATACTCTGTTAAAATCCATCAAACTCGTTTTGATGTATCTCGCAGTACGAGACGTTTTAAGAATTCCGAACAAAATGGCGAATGTAACTACTGCGTCTGGCATCTATAAGAACACACAGACCAAAAGACCATTTAAACAATCAAACAAAGAGAGTTCCAAATATTACCCACAGTTCTCGGGTAAAAGCTCTTTGTTATCTGCATGCATGGATTTTGATCACCTCTTCAAACCCAACACCTATATACTAACAGGTGTATGCACGTATGGTTTAAATCTAGATGTTGATTCAGAAATTGTGGAATGGAGTGACAGATCAGTTTCACTATCATCAAGTTATTGAATCATCAATATCAACAAGCAGTTGGATTTAATAGGATGTAGTCAAAAATTACAAAAAGAAAAGTAAAATAAGTCATCTTGTAGGCAAAGCTATAAGGAAATCCCTTGTTTGTTTAGGTCTACATAAGTTAATGTAACAACAGATCAGATTACATGTTTACATTTGCATACCGAGTACCGACACATTTATCAACTAAAGAAAGTAAAGTGTTCGTTCCAGTGTTTTGGAAGGATCCATTTGTAAATATTTTCCAACCAGCGCGGCCAACTTGTGTGCGTACTGAATTGATTTTAACATAAAAATAATTTTATATTTCAGTATAAATCCCTTCTAAAAAATATTATCGAATAAGAAATTATATTCAAAGCATTATTACCTGTATCATAGCAGGAACTTGTATAGTCCCAGGCCAGTTGTAGTACATAAACGTTGTAGCATACGCAAATTGTTGCAATAAGTCGGGTTCAATTCCTCCTTTGTCGTAAATTGCCATGTAATGGGCAGGGGTGACAGTGCCCTGCAAAAACAACATTAAGTGTTTCATGTAACTTTTGTTAAGTAAATCTAAATCTAAAAGGTATATTTAAAAGAATTTCAATTTAGATATTGCTTTTCACTACAATTTTAAATTCACCTGGCGTCTTCGCTGTGATACCACGTAGAAGTCAAACATTCCTGGTGATGTTACGGTATGATCGATCACAGTTCCGATGCGTGGATTAATTATAAATCCATCCTGATGGAAAATAATATGTAAGATTACGATTCAGTTTTAAGAAGCACACAAAAGGAATAACAATTGAGCCAACAATACGAGTCCTTACCCCGTCGGAAATGAAAAATCTCTGAGGAATCCGCTTAGCAACAGTCGTATAAGTGAAATACTGTAGTTCTGGGCAAAGTTGTTCGATGGCTGACAACATTGGTTTTACCTCGTGCTCGATCAGAATATTCATAGTCGACATATTTCCACCATCACGGAACACGACTATTCTCTCGGGATATACGCCGTTCATCTGAAAAGACGGTTTCTCAATAAATGAAATTGTCGAAACTGAGTGTGATTTGGGACATATACATATTATGACTCACAACCATTAACATTAACAACTCTTATCAATATTTTCTATATTATATTATATATAGTATATTATTTCAGTGATTAAGCAAGTGGTACTCACTTCTCTGAAACACTCAAGGGCTTCCAAAAACATCGGCTTCATATTGTCGGCTATCTCCTGATGAATCTTTTGTAAATGGACCTTAGAAAAGTACTTGGTACAGGCGTTATTCATGGACGCAATTAAAGCTAAAGCCGATGGCAGAAGCTTCTTAATGTCGTGGTTCACATCGATCCCAACGAACATGATCCTCTCTTTCTAAACTCAAATTATAATTCGTTGCATGAAATCCTTTGATCCAGTCGGTCAGCCTGCTTCTTTTATAAATTCTGATAAATATTTATGAATCAAGCTGATTCTAGATGGCACATATGAAATTATCTTACCACTGGATTGCGCAAAGCCCACAGTGATCCTCCCAATTTGCAGTTGATCTGCATTACCACATTTCGAATTGTTGTTTTCATATCGCTTCGATTCATCAGGCTTCGGATTAGGACTACCTGTGACGGAATAGGACGCTCTACTAAACAAATCTTTTTTATAACAGAATAAATTGCTGGTCTATAATTGGGCATCATCACGACTACAAACTGGAACTGTACAAAAAACAAAAACAGTGTTTTAACAGATTATAGACTAGCTAGTCCTAACCGTATCAACAACTCAAAAATATACAGATTCTTACAAGTTTGGGATCTGCATAATCTATTAATGCTTCACGAAAATCGTTCGGATCTCGACCCTTCAGCGTAACTATTTCCCCCCCATGTGGTACTTGGATTCCTAATTCAATGCAACTTTCTTTGTAGCATTGAACGAATTGTTTTACCACCTTGGAATCCCGTTGTAAACAAATCACCAGCCATCGCTTTAACTTGACCTAGCATTTTAGTTTGTAAAATATACTTGTAACATGTTAAATTAAAGTCATAATAACAAGCATTTAGAAAAAAAGCATTACCGCGTCATAACACGAATTAGACGCTTCTGTACTGAATTCGGATCCAGGTTCTTTCAGTTCCAAGCCATGACCAAATGTTAACGTCGGGGCACTAATCTCACGTCCAGTAATTCCCAGCAGCTTTGAATCAATTTTTACATTCCAACTGTCCAGGATACTTTTCGCCTCTGGAATTTCTTTTTTTAAAAAATTAATAAAATAAGTTCATAATTTGGTGAAATAGGCCAATTAACTATGTAGCTCTTATTGCCAATGCGGATTTTACTTAAACACCACCACCATCGTGTATATCACTAAACCATATCTTGTGCTACGCTGCATGTTCAATCAGTTCAATGCATTCATTCTCGATCAGAGGTGGAGTTTGGTTTAGACCATTTGAGCCAAATGAGGCTCATGTATTAACTTAATGACTATGACGTGTAGAATGACGTCAACGTCATCAGTATTTACGACTTGCATTACCAAAAAATACTTTACCGTGTATGTATTCTGACGTGCATGTAGTTATATTTGACACCCCATGTGCTTTAGGGAAAATACTTTACCGTGTATGTAGTTATATTTGACACCCCATGTGCTTAAGGGTCACACCCTTTAAATATGCGAGTAATAAGCTATTTATTTTAACTGTTCTTACCATTTACGCGTCCAATAAATGTCTCCAGTGCCTTTACTTTTTGAGCGGGAGTTACAAACGTATAACGGGTAACATCTTTTGCGACCTCCATGTTATTTTGATCCTCTCGGTCCATTCCGCAAACATAACAAAGTGCTGGTACCAATGAAATTACTTTGAACTCTTCTGTTTTTTGATGGCCCTTCAGAACCCTCACTCGACTTAGCAAAAGAGGTTGACTCGTATCCAAAATTTTTACTTTGTATTGTTTCCAATAGTAGTCTTCGTAAGTCATCTAAATTAAAAATAGTTCTTTTCTTCTGTCCGGGCAATTACCTATCATTGATAATAGACAGCTATACATAATTAAAATTACATACCTCTTTCCCATTACAGTCAAAGTTGGATGAAGGGCTCCTTTCCCAATCAATGTCATACACCCGATAAGTGAAGTTGTTGTATGTCGTTACAACAACTTTATCCGTAATATAATTCTTGAAAGTTTCTTTAAAATTCAAACTGTCATTTAATGCGCTGCTGCAATAGACAAATATTGTTAATACTTGTTAATCCGAATCCATGCATTGGCGTTAATGCACCGTCCAAAATACCCTGGTTGAATTAAAGACTTACTAATATTCATACACCGTATCTGTGCGAAACACTCTGTAAGAAGTGTCAAGACATAACAGCATGCCTTCTTCTTGCATCATTATCTTGGTACAAATACCTGGCCACACTTCCAACCTGATTTCAAAATTACATATTTAAAAAAAAATCCGATTTGACATCACAATAAATATTTCTGAATCGGCATTGATATAAATATATATACTTGTGCTTGGGTAGAAAATATTTGCTGTCCAGATTAAAGAAGCTTCGTTTCAACTCGCATGTCCCAAGCGCGACCATCACACGTCGGAAGAGGACGTTGAATAGCTTTACCAGATCAGAAGGAGATTTACGTTGAACATGGATCAATTTCACCTTTAGCTCTCGTTGATAGTCGGAACGTTGACCAGGATGATGTCCTTTAAGTATTGTGCACTATAACAGAAACACATACACCACAGGTCGACAATATTACTAATCGTCAAGAGGCAATGAACAATTAGTTAAAAACTAAATAATTTGCATTATAGAAAATCAACATTAAGCTAGATCTAGTGTAAACTTCACAAGCTGTATGCTTACCTTATTAGGAAGGCAGAACGGAAGAAAAAGCACGAAGCCATCAAATATCTTTGAATCCCCAATGGTTTTCCCAAACTGATTCAGAGCCCTTAAACGAAGATTTACATTATCGATTCTGGGTTTGTACTGGACACGGTACTCATGAATACTCTCTGCCTCACTGATGGTCACTCGAACGTAGTTTGTAATTTGATCGGCACTAGAAAAAATTGTACAAATCCAAGTCTTTAAATAGTTTAAATAGCTTTTTAAATTCAAACAGAAAACAATTTCAAATATGTAATTTATAAATATTTCATACTGTTTGCCCTGTTGTCCTTTCTTCTTTTTTATCACAGCGGCTGCTGGCGCAGCGGGCAATACGGTCGGCTGGGCCGGAATCAGCTGGTTGTCCGGGTTCATTGCGATTTATGCGACAGGACACGGGACCAACTATGAAACTGAAAAATGAGAACAGAGATCAATACGATTAGATTCTACACGACTCGGCTCGTCTTCGGGGTGGACAATTACAATTTACAAGTATCTAGGTATTATTGTTTTCATGTAAGAATGAAATGATAATGGAAAAGAAATAGTTCGCGGTTACAAGGGAACTTTTTTGACTACATGTACAGTCAAAAAGGTTCCCAAAGTTTTACACTGTACGTACACAGTGTAAAACTTTCATATAAATGTTGCCCAATTCCAAAAACTGTGCAATAGGCAATAAAAGCTTAGAAAATTTTCATAAACGCAATGCTGAACAATTCCAAAAAGTGCAACAATCCAATTTTGTGCAACAAAAACTTGCTTGTAGGTGCCCAAACACACAAAATGTTGCACACAAACTTTTGAGTTTTTTTTACAAATGTTGCACGTTTTTTATAAAATGTGCAACAAACCTTGGAAATAATTTCTTTTTGAAACTGAAAAGTAACCTAACTTAATTTTAAAGAAGAGGTGATCTAGTTACAAGGTTCTCAAAAAAATTGGTTTTAATTATATAATTTCTAAGTTTTGTTGCACATTTTCTAAGTTTTTGTTGCACATTTTGGGCACCCACCCTTTGCTGCAATCCAACCAAAAACTGGTCACGGTTGGCCGCTCCTAACCTGCAAAAAATAATATAAAAAATAAGTCCAAACTTACAAACTTTTGGAAGTCAGTTCTTCAGCAAAAAGATGTGATGATAAAGGTGGTGGAGGCAGTTTAGACTCAGACTTTAGCAGCGGTTTACGTACTTCTTACAATTAGAACGGATGATGAGGAGTGAATGAGTGAGGTTTGGTGCTCCGTGTGTGTGTGTGTGGTCTCCGCTAAGAATTCCACCGTCTATGAGAGCACGCTGCCGTTCTCGGCAACTACGAATTAACCGCCACCAACTAAACGGACTATATGACTCTATCCTAATCCTAGATACGTAGATGAATACGAAATAAAAAAATTATAATTAAAAAACTTTATGATGACTGACTGTAGAGTTGGGTGGAGTCATGTCTAGTTTAATATACCTAGCATCGAAATCTTAACGTGACCTTTGAGAGTATGTTTAGCAGACAACCGGTAATCAATCGGTTTGATCACTGATCACATACAATGTGCACTGCAATAATCCCATCCATATGTAATACATGAACCAATAAAATAATTTAAGTAATGCATAATGAGTAATAATACAGAATTTAAGTAATAGGTATTAGTAATACACGGTTTGATTTTTGATTGGAATGAAAACGACCAGTGGGTGTGGGAGTCTGCTTGTACCAAAAAATAAAAATAACTGCAATCTATAAACTCAAAATTCTAAGTCGTAACTATAAGTTTGTTGTAATTTGGCCTTTTTAATCTAATTTCTGCTTTCGTACCTAATTAAAAAAATGTTCAAAGCTGATGAATCAAAGCTCTATGTTGATTTGATGGATGATTTATTGGTTAGACATAATTTCCGAGAATCTCGGTATAAATATAAATCCTTCAATCAATGCAATTGTTGAGTTGGAATTCGGAGTCGTTTGCATAAAATCGTGGAGACTCAGATCAGAATTTAAAAAATAAATAAAACATCCGGTTGAAATTAAAAGCAAACATGTCTTGAAATTTAAAAAAAGACATGAACCATAGATAATTCGAAAAAAATGGATAATAAATTAAGTAAGACTAGAAGAGTCATCATCGGTTATGCGACATCGATGAGTTATTCTGGATAAGTTCTCCTTTCACAGGAAAACGTCCATGCATGTAAATCTGAAAATAAAAATTGTTTCACTCAGTAAAAAAAATTGAATTAAACATCAACCTAAAAAAGGCAGCTATCTAGAGTTAATTTTTCCATTGATTTTTCTTTTATATAATAAATAGGACGTACAACTGCAGCAATCAGTTTACAGACCCAGATGTTTCGAACATTATACGGTTTAGTAGCGTATTTGGTTGTTTTCAGGTATCTGAGTATCATCGAAAATCAAAATCACGAGCATTAAGAATATTTTTTGTAAATTCGTCAAATATGTAACTAAAAATGTTAGCAGTTTTGACTTGTAATTGTAAATGTTCAGAGATTGTATATTGTTTGTATGTAATGTTTATGATCATTTCACATTTGAGGAAACTCCACAAACTAAAAATGACTGGACGCAAACTTTTCATACTTAACAAGGGAAATACCCGGGACTAAACACCCAGAATCGCTTGATTAGTATAGTAAGCATAAAAATCACAAACATTGAACATGAACATGAATTCAAGTACTATGCTTACTATACTAATCAAGCGATTCTGGGTGTTGAGTCCCGGGTAACTCCCTTGTTAGATTTAACTTATATATGATCCTTTGTATACAAATTACGGAATACAAGACGCGTCTGATTTCTACTAATTCTGCTTTTTATAAATCCACAATTTGGACAATTTAGCCATTTGTTTTAGTTATTTTGCTTGATATTTTTTGGCCTTTTTAGGTGTATTTCTTCGTGTCCCCGAGTACAAAACTAGGTTCTTCTTCAAAATGCCAATAACAAATCTAACATCATAATTTTTACGATGATACGTAAAACCCCGAGAACGTCGTGACTGGTAAACATACATCCTTTGTTCCAAAAACTAATATTCCGTTCCTTCGGACAATCAAAAGAACATCACACTACAAACGGCTGTTTTCAAAAGGAAATCGTTTTACAAATAAGATACAAATAAAATTATAGCATAAAAGTTAAAGAAACGAGCTAACCTGTCAAAGCATTCACGTATTTAAAAATATTATAAACGCGGTATCCTACAATTGGGTTGTTGTTGTTAAAAAAAAACTTGGATCTATCCTTCTTTAGGAGGAACAGTAGTCTTCAAAATCGACGACGCTTGACAGACGCATTGAGAAGTCATATTGGACCTGATTTGATCCGTTTCTTTATCTGCTATGATTTCTTTCAAACCTCTCTCGCAACTACCATTTGTGTTTGCTGTAGCGCTTTTTGGCGACCCTTGACCTTTTTCCAATTGTGTCGAATCTTCAATAACTTTCGCAGAGCATTCGGGTTCAGGGTCCACGGCATAACGAAGCAAAAAATATTGATCAAGCCCATTTCGTTGACGGCGGGGGGAGGAGTCTGGCTTCTTTAATCCTGTACTATACATTTGGTCGTGTCCTCGTTTCTGGGCCATATTTAAATCCGAACGTGGTATCTGTTTGTAAGCCAGCAACCCCCGACCGCGCCCTCGTGTTATTCTCGCCCACTCCATAACGATTTGTCTTCGGTAACTTATTGGGTCCTTGCTCAAGATTTAGTTATCCTGAAAAAAAAAGAATGTTAATGAGGATATTGAAACAAACAAATAAATAAAATACATATGCATACAGAGACATGTCAACCGAAAGTGAAAGTTGATTTGTTCAAACTCTGGACAGCTTTTTAATTACATTCTGCTGTATAGAACATTTAATCAGATTCAAAAGGCTAAAAATTATTAGTGTTCCTCGGAATTTTCAATTAAATGGGCTTCGAATTCGAGAATTAGATTAGCTGCCAATATCAATCTTGGATTAATTGGTGCGTTTGTTTTGACTCTCATATCTCAGTCAGTTTTTTTCCGTTTATAGGTTGTATTTTTAAATAGCATGCACTAACCAAATTGAAATTTTTCCTTGATTTTAACGGAAAGTTCTGATTTAACATATCCTTATTATACAATTACGCATGAAATCAGAAAAGGAAATCAATTTGGGTACTAGACACAGATAGTTATCGAGTTTTATTCGATTTGAGAAGTGAAATGCTATTCTACCTGTTTTGTTATTTATAGTTACGCCTGAAACTGACAAGGAAGGTATGCAATTCCAATGAAAAGCTTCCAAAATAAAAAAAATGCATTTCAAAATTTCAGCTTCAAAAAGCATTTTAAAAACACTCGGATTACTGAAAGTGGATACTGAAAACACTATTTCTAGCTCCTCCACAATGTTGAACTGTATCACCTTCATGTTTTGTTCATGTTCACAATATTTAGCTAATGATTCTGAAACAAATAGGTAAAGCAGACTGAGGGAACGGATTTTTACGGGTTGTTGTAAAGTTCCCCCCCCCTAAACCACTCCCCCTATATATCTCTAAAATTGAATGATGGAATAATTAGGTCCGGAAATCGGTACAATTTTCGGGATTTTTGGTCAACAAGGACAAGAACTCACCAAAATGATATATTTTTTTGTCCAAAATGTACAATGATATTTTTGTGTCCATGTATACCGCACATCAAAATTAAGAATCCTCGTTTTCAGATCACAATGGCAAGACTGCACACTTTTAACTTTAAGTTCCACCTTTCTTTTGTCGTCTGAAAAATGTCTGCCTCTCTGAGATAATGTAGAATCGAGATCTCGGCTTGGTCGCGTCCATTTCAAGAATATTGGAGTTTGTACTTTGAGCTAGTCGCAATCGATTAGCATGGCAAAGTCCGAATGTAGCTTTAACAAAGTAAGTAATAATTGCTAGTGAGTTCAAAGGTCACACGATATATTTGACTAAATTTCCAAGACTCAGGGATAAAGAAAGACAAAGTATACAAAAGTTTTACCATTTTAATATTTGAAATATCAAAAGAACTTTAACAACAATATTATTCTAATTTAAATGTTGGAAAGTTAAAACGTTAAAAGTACTATAGTTAGCAAACTACGTGATTCTTTTTAAGCCAAACAATTTCTGAGTCCTATTATCTCCTTTGAATATAAGTCTAACGCGGAACCAAACGCGAATTTTCAACAATACTGATGATATTTATTTCCAGACAAAATACTTAATTTTAAAGACAATTTTACTCTCAAGCACCATCCACCAGGAATTCCTTTCTATTCTTGAAGTACTTAATTACTTCGTAGTTTTGTACTCCGATCTAATTATTAATACGTAGGAATTTAAAAGATTGTAAAACATTTTTAACTATTTCATTAGTTTTCATAATTAAACAAGTATTTTCTCTAAACCATTGTATTACCTGTTGTAATTTATCAGTCAGGATTTAGGAAGATGGAAGAATTTACGGATAATCTAAAATGGTGGTCACGCTCTGAGTAAAAAAAATGTTCTGAATCATTTATTTTTATCTCACTTTCAACAATACGTTGTTGGTTACCAAAACTGGTATTTTTGGTCTTTGTTGAGTTTTAAAAGATTTGTTTTCAATTCAAGGGTGAAGAGGTAATTAATGGTTAATGGTTCTAATTCCTATTATTGACTTGTTATTGTTCTTCTTCTGCAACTGTCTCTTTGGCTGTTGTATATAATACATAGCCTAAAAATCTAGAGATCAAATAAAAACAAACAGACGAGGAATGAAAATAGAACAATTTATTTTAATTACTAAAGCCCGTCGAAACATCCAGCCTCTCTTCTAAATAGGTTAATCGCTTTTGGGAAGGCAGTTAAGTTGAGTCCCTTTAATTTAGGAACGTGTAGTAATATTAACTTAAATCTGGAAATTAAAGCCTGATTGCACTCCATAGCAGCAGAGTACGTTATTGCGTAGTTTTCTAACTTTAGAAATTTTAAACAAACTCCAAAAACTAACTATCTTACTAAATATATTTTTCAAATGAACAAATACGGAGGATTATAAAACTGTCGGACAAAGTCGCAAATAGGTTGAAATTGATATATTTTTTGCTGTGGAACTAATGAGATTATTTCACGATCAGGTTTGTTTTCTAAAATCAGAGAATAGTACGTAGTTAGTATATTTAGCTCAGTCTTGACAAGGAAGACTGGACTGGTGTGCCTAGGACCTCCGTCGAATAACAAATAGTTTAAATCCAATTAGTCGGGAAACTTTGTCGTTTCAAAGAGTTCAAACTTTTTGCTTTTGAAGCGGGTTGGAAAGTTAATTTATTATTTAATTACACAGGACCAATTACCTTTTCCAGAGAAGGTTAAAAGTAAGCCTGAGACGCTATCGAATTGAACAGAAACTGAAAATAGGATTTTGTTTTTTCTTGCTGGAGTTTTTCATTTTCTCCAGATCCTTCACACCTAAGAATTTCTAGACAGTTTCATGGATTTCCGCATTTAGTTTGTTCATTGTAAAAAAATATTCAGTATTTTCTCATAACTTATGAGTTATGTCATATGTCTTAATTTCCAAATATTTCCATTAAGTATGTGCATTTTTAGTTTTTAAGTCAACTTTGACCCCTCCCATTCTGACCACACTGATTCGGAATCATCTGCAAATTGTAGAACGTCAGGACATAAATGACCGGAATATGAATCATCGCTTCGACAATCCGAAATGAAATTATAGCAGTATTTTAATTTAAAAAACTTATCGGTACAACTCTATTTAGCCCGACTATTTGGGGCACTTTAAATTTTAAATGATATGGATATATTTTCTATAGAAACATATGCCATTATTTTTCTACCGGTTTTTGTCTAGGTTTAAAATACATACAAATCCATACTTCCACAAAATGACCCGTACGGGTCAACCAATGGACCGATTTTGCCCATCTTCGAACTTAACTCCTAATTCTACAAAAAAACGGTGTGCACCAAATTTGGTGACGTTATGTCACTCTGTTCGATAGTTATCGTGCTTTTCCACAGACAGGACACTGCCTCGATTCTATAAGCCCTAAGAGTCGGGCTAATGACTAGAATTAAGACTGTTTTTAAAATACGCAAATAAGAATGTCACAAAAATACATAAAATCCAGGCCTTGAAAGGTTTAATTGATCAAACTCGTGGAACTCGTTAATACTGGGATAATAATCAAGCACGATTGATTACTGGAAAATCTCAATAATCAGTCAGCAGTTAGTAGGAATTATTACAAAAACGGCATACATAAATATGAGGATCTCCAATTTATTTGCACTTTCGTTGAAATTCTTGGGTGTGGACTAAAAGTACTATTGGTTTTGCAAATTGCAATTCCAAGAGTAAAAGAAAGAGTTGAAGCCCAGAGTTGTTTACAAAGCCCTCAATTATACCGAAAATTGGACTCGTCCCATCCAGGAGAAATAAGTTTGGAGCCTCCGATGACCTCGTTTTAAAGGAACGCAGATTGTACTTTTGTAATGAATATATAGCCCAGTTCCTTGAATAAATTCATGACCCCAAGACCTGTTCTTACACGAGGAAGAAGATCTTGCAGAGTTATTTTTAGAGTTGAGATTTTAATCAAAAAGCCATGTTCCGTCCTTCCATGTTTTAATAATAATATGCATGCATGATCAGATGGGGTATTTAGGTGGTGGTATGGTGTGGTATGGTGGTTGTAGAAGAAGGCCGCTTTTGCATAAGATTAAAGCAAGAGGCTAATAATCCATGAAACCTTTCTCTTGAGTAAACAAAGGGAAAGTAGGAGAGAGATGTAATGCACTCTCCGAATTACGGAACCTCTTCCCCACAAATGCCCACATTTACCTACTTTGCTTAAAATAATGGACAATGCAAATTGGCAAGCCTGGGCGTCGGCACTTTAAACAATGGGTTATTCACAAGGTAGGTCATGTTGAATCTGAAGTTTCGGAATGAAAATACCGAGATTCTGGGGGTTTGCTAGCGTTTTCTGGTTTAGAGCTTAAATGAACAATGGGACTCTTCTTCATGTTTTTCCATGTGTCAAAAAATCAGAGAAAATTAGAGTTTCAAACATGAAAATCGTGCTTTATAATTCTACCTAACAAGGGACGTAAGGGAAAGACCAATGCCGATATTTTTTGGCGAGTGACGGTTACATAAAAAATCTTAAAAAATCTTGAAAAAAATCAGAAAAGTGATACTTTTACATTTTGGTAAAATTTCACTCTTTAGCATCACAAAAATGCAAAAATTTTGAAAATCGGACCAAAACTGATGATTTGGCACGGGTTTGAAAATGTGAATTTCATCGATTTTGTTATTTCACGAATTTTTTAAACATAGTAAACACAAATTAAGGCAGCTAATTTTTATGGTTTTATTGTTCACATTAGTGTGTTATTACATGGTAAAAGTTTCAAGACGATCGGGCATTTGTCTTTTCCTTTCTTGGTGGTGAATTTCTTGTCGTAAACACGACAATTATGATCAATATCACCGGATACTGCTTTTCCATCAATCTCGCCTTCTTCGTCTATCCCAACTGACGATGCTCCAGGAAACGATTCCTGTAAATACCGAACAGTTTAAATTAGCACTGAGGAATACTTTAAATTGGAACTCAAGGAAGTCTATATATAAATTGGCCTGAAGTATAATCTGTGATGTTGTACCTGTTCGTCCTCTGCGTTGAAAGTGATTTCGATTATAGGCCCTCGTTGCGAGTCGTTGAGGAACGAACTTGTATTTAAAGGGGAAGCCCCCAACGCGGGCTCAAGATTACGTTCGAAGCAACTGTACGTCGAAACGGTCGACGAGTCCAGGTCAACCGACTGCATCCTCTTCACCATTTCACACTATTTTTAGTCCTCAACCGAATGCAAATAGAATTCTTCACCACGGGCATATACAGGTATCAAAGAAGCTTCGGGTATAAATGATCTAAATCAGGTAGTGAAGCGAAATCTGCTTCCAGAAAATAGTAAACCTGAACTCTTACAAATAGACTATGAAGTAAGAGACATAAAACTGAACAGCAACAGACGCCAAACAAGTTCCTGGCAGAGTTTCGGAAATAAAACAGTATAAATGGAAATAAATATTTAAAACCTCCAATTTATCTCTCTGACTCTGATTGTCTTTAGCTAAAAACGGAATGAACAATCCACAACTTAAAATGGGAAACTTGACGGTTTAATCTCTATCTGGGACTATAAGTTCAAAGAACAGAGAATGGAGGTCAAAGACTTGCTAACTAAACGAACTTGAAATAAATCTAGTCAATATATATCTATCAATATTGTAAAAATGGTTTACCTGCATATATCTTACCATTCTCAGCCGAAGGTAAATACGGTTATTAGAAGAGAAGGTCAGTATAAAAGTAATCTATGCATGTCATACCTTTATAAATACCTATGTAAAATAAAATAAAACGTTTAAACTTCAAATCTAATTGTAAAGATTGAATAGGTTTTACAGAACCGAAGTTTGGGTGATCTTTTCCTAGAGACAAGCTATGGGAATCTACAAACTATGAGATAAGACTCATTTGAATTTAATAGTCTGTGGCAGACAATGAGTTAATTGCAATGGAATATTCACTTTACCAACGAAATACGAACATTCTCTGATGTTGATTCCGTACATTTCTCAAAAATAATAACCCGGATCAACATTATATTCCTGTGATTCACTCCAAGTTACCACCCTGTGCATTTAATTTTCTCATACAAAATTAGCGAGAACTAAAAAAAATCCTCATCCACGGTTATCGTCACTCTTATCATAACTGCGAGAAGGGTATAATTTTTCGGGGCACTTTGACCCTTGTTCGGAGACAGGTTTTTATTCCCAAAATGTTCTATATAGGAGTGAAAGGTCGACGAACTCCCTAGTACAACAACGTGGGAAAGTATATATGTGCTAAATGGGGAAGAGAAATGTCCTATATACAATGTCTCACTCTATAGCAAACACTATTACTACATGTATATATAGTAGTTATATATATATAAAAGATATATCTTTATGTTCTTGAGGACAGTGGCTATAAGGTGGAGGAGTAACCGGGTTTTTTCCTCGTCTCCGAATTCGGGTATTGTGGGTTAGGCGGGTAGAGTGCGTGTCCTTTCTCCCGGATTCTGGAATGCAGAAAGCATGGGCTCTTGTAATGTAGTTGAAACGTGTAACTGCATTTCCTGGAATAATATTAGCCCGTGGTTCCCTTGTTCTCTAAAACGAAATACGTGTAAGGCGCTGTAATTACACTTTCCCCGTCACTACCAATAAATACAAATTACAATTACTTTTACTTTTACTCTGGAAATTGTTAGTAAATTAAAGGGCTGCTTTACTATTAAAGTCTGTTCCGTGGATATGGTCACTTACATGAGCTGAAGCAGAGAGTACCTGAGAAATTCAAATACCTGGTTAGATACAAGTCCTGTGGATTAAAAAATTAGCCTTAAACTCATATTTTATGAGTTTATAGCTATTTAAATATAACTTATTCATTAAGTTGCGGAGAATTTAGTAGCGTTAATCTTTACAAAGATACTTGAAATAATACTATCAACCGTTAATGGTGCTTTTAGTTCCCCTAAATAATTCCCTAACCCCACTTTTACATGGTTTTAAAATTAATAATCTCCCTGGAATAACTCACACCTCAAATTTATTTAATGAAAAACGCAGTTATGTATTTATTGGGTTTATTAAGCAAAAATCGGCATTTATTAAATGAAATTCTTATATTGTGAATGCAATTGATAAGTAAAACCTGCTCAATTAATTAAAATAAACAGATATTGTTTTGTTTTCCAGAACAATTGCTATTTATTTACAACCAACAAATCCACCGAAATAATTAGCCCATATGAAATAAATCAACCTTCGCAAATTTTGAAAAATAACTCCCCCAGCCGGACCTAAAACATTATTTATCTTATCAAATTACCTAAAACAGGCCTCGTCTTTCGAAAACAATTAGTGAAGCAAAAGTGAATCATTTCCTACAATAAACCACCCGATCGTACCTCATTAAGTTTAATTTTTAATTCCCTCTGAATTAGCAATATATCTGTCGATCCGAAGCTTCTCTTTAAAGCACGTTGGCTTTAGTGCCAAAATTTGGAGAGGTATTAAAGTACTTGCACAACTCCCTCATGTTTAAGCACTCTGGAGACTCGTAAGAGAAAGAGGTAAAGAATTGTAAGTGAAAGTGAAAAAGCGGTGGTGGTGGTGCTGGGAGATGTTTCAAAGGCTATTTGCAATATTAGATCCGCTCTACCTACTCTTCCTCTATTCTCACAATGTCAATAGAATTCCTCACTCCAAACTCCTATAGCTAAAATATGTGAAGTGAATATATATATGTATATATATAATATATATATAATCTATATGGGATAAGGGATTGGAAAGAGGCAGTTTGGGTAATTCTGAACCCGGAACAAGAGAAAGCTCGGTCCTGATCGATAACTTCCACGCGTGGCAGTGGCACCCACCAAGTCCCGACAGTCTAGTTCGTAGTTAGATCTGAAGTTGGGAGGATCAACTTGCCTGGTTTGCAGAATCAGTCTGATATTGGCAAGATCCTGACCACAGTGACCAGAGAGAGACGAGACATATGACATACCTAAAAATGACCTCTGACATCAAGGGCACCGGGATATGAGTACGGGTTCGGATTTTCGGATGTTTAGAATAATGTTTGCAGAAGATTAAATTCGGGGTGTGAAGCACATTTTAGAGATTTCTTTTTAGAGAGTATTGGTATTGGTATTGGTATTAGCTTTATTGTCAAAGAAGTACAACGAAATGAACGCTGATTTCCACCCCAAGAAAAGAAAAGAGAGTAGAGGGGTTTCCGATTCTGTGACCTTAAGTGAAGCCAAAAAACAGGACTTAAATTACATGTGAATTGTAAGGTATTTTATCAAAGATGTTCATTACTTAAGTGCAAACTGCAAAGTGAAACTGGAAAAATATATCAGATAATAACAAAGCCACGGAACCGTAATTGTCAATTTAGGTTGAAATAATAAAAGGGTTTCAGGTAATAACGAAATTCACCCAGTCAGCTCTTAAACTTAATCATAAAATAATTTTAAAGATTTCGCTAATCATAATTAAAATTTCGTGTTTTTACTAAATATTTATTCTGATTAGGGCGCTTTGAATTATAAACGTTCCTTCCCTGAGACTGAGATGATAAACATCCTTAAATACTTTCACATTCATTTGTAGTACATAAAAAGCCATACTCCCTGATCTACTTTAGAGAGAACAAACTTTAAACTAGCTACAAATTAAACCAAAAAAGCGAAAACTACATACAACATAGTATTTTTGAAATAGCAATTAATGATTTTGCTTTTTTTAACAAACAAAAATAAATTGTAGGAATCTATTAAGGGCCTTGTGGATATATACTGATTAGAAAGATTTGCAACTGCGTTCTTAAATATTTTGTAAGCTCCGAATCAAATGCAATTCCGAATTCCCCGTTTGAATCATGACAGGAATCTTAAAAAAACTCCTGAAATCGCTCTTTGTTTGTGAATGGCCCCGAAATGTGACAGAATAAAAGGTTTCCAAAGCACACTTGTTCCACTACTCCGAGAGTGAGGGGTGCGCTAATTAGTTCATCTCTTTAGGTTTTCCTGGAATCTAAATTAATTGATTTGATTTGATTTGAAAACTTTATTAATGTGTCAAAAAGGTTCAGATAATTTACATTTTCTGTTCTCCCACCCGTGACACAGGGCCGATTAAACATTATCATAAAACATTATACATTGGACTTGTCAGAGGGTAGGCTTAATATTAATCAGATAATAGATTTACTACTATGTGAAAGTATTATTACGTTTGGCGATTATCCACTCACGGACTAATTCTTTGTACAGATCATAACCTAGGTCATTCAGCACCCAGTTTTTTGGAAGACTATTCCATAATTGGACTTCTTTAAACATTACGGATTTTTTAAAAGTTTCACTACTGAAGGACACTGCTGCTGCAAGAGGCATTGATTTTTCAGCAGAGCGCTGTGTGAAAGTTAGTTTGTTATGTCTGAAATTCTTATACATATTTTTGAGAATGACAAAGTCAATTCTTTCAGACAAAGATAGGAAATTACACTTTTTCCACAAATCAAAAATGTTAATATTTTTCTTAACCTTGTCATAACTATGTTTAGATCTTCTAATTATACTCGGTAGATAATAGCTGACTAAGAAACGATCAACTCTATCCTGAATTTGGCTTAACATTTCGAGAGTTTGCACTGCCCAAATGTCAACTCCATAATCCATTACAGAGTGAACATATGCGTTAAGCATGATTATCATTACATTAGAGGTTAAGTAGCGTTTTATACCTTGAAGGTATTTCAGTCTGCTAGAGACTTTAGTTTGAACATTAAGAAATTGCTTACTGAAATTCATTCCTGGCTCTAGGATAAGCCCCAGGTATCGGAATTCATATACCCGATCTATTCTATTACCATCGACAATTATGTGTGTGTTTGTTTCTTTTCTAACCGATAGGTCTTTTTCTTTGTGAAATACCATGTATTTAGTTTTATCAAAGTTAAGGGAAAGACCATTAGTTTTACACCATTCGTTAATTTTTATTACTTGCGTTGAGAGTTTAGAAATTAGTTTGTCACTGTTCGTACCCGATATGTAGATGACTAAGTCATCTGCATATAGCAAGTATTCCCAGTCTATACAAGCACCTATGTCATTTATGAATAAACTAAATAGAAGCGGGCCAAGCGCTGACCCTTGTGGAATACCACGAGGGAGATCATATAATTGATGTTGGAAATATGGTCTGAGTGCCGAGTGCCTGTTATATAGTCTCGATGAATGGGTGGAATAACTTCGTATCCCGAAATCCTAACTAACTTACAGCTACACAATTTCTTCTCTATAAGAAATGAAGAGATGAGATGGATTAGAAATGTCTGAATGTGATGAATCTGTAAATCCTCGAACCACCATATACCACCACCGCGCACCGCCACTTCCTTGCATAACCACGTCAAGTCCATCAATTTTGGACTAAAGAAATAAGGCTTATGATAATATTAAACGAACATTCATCCACTACTTCTCCCTAGCTATTCCATATTAAAAAAATCTATTGTTAATTGCCGTCTTGTTAATTTCTTCTGAATCCTTATATTTTATTCGAAAGCTGGCACAAACTTAAAATTGCAAACTGTAGACAAAAGTTAAAATGTATTAATGGGTTTTGGAATGTTAAGTACGAGCTGAAGCACCTTGTTAGTGAAGCAAGATATATTCAACAGACGTGTATGAAATTAATAGTGATTATAAATTATAATTTGGAACCTTCCACTGCACTATCTCCGGTCTCCGTCAGTGTCCGCTTTGTGTGGGAAGTTTCCGGGTGGGAAAACGCCGTACACGTAGATCATACGACCTCACAGCACAATGCACAATGCACAACCTCTTCAAAATGGACACCATCTTTTACTTCTCCCCGTAGCGTCTGACTGAGCTCTACCAAATAGAGAAATTGAATAAGATCTTCTGCAGCTTTTGGGACCCTTCAACATTTTCTAGGACGGCGTAATTAATTTCAATTAATGGGTCAGAATTCCCACAATCCTTAAGATCCACAGGTCCTTCAATGTCAGCTTCAGATCAGAGTTGAAAAGAGACACCAGGATGGCTTTTTCGGAGTTGGCTGATGCCGACGACTTTGGCTTAACCATCTTCAATATATTATGCTGATGATTGGCGCAGTTAATATTAGATAACCCTATCAATTGAGAATAAAAATGATCAACAATTAATTAACGCCGTTAAACACAATTTAGAATGTCAAATGGTAGTAATGGTACTGTGATGTCTATTGCTGTAAATGCATAATATTATAATGTAAACTGCGTGTAATATATTGTATTTCACAATTTATGGTGCCAACATAACAGCGGATGGAGAAAGTTAGAAAGAGCCAACGCAACAAGACAAAGGACAAATTCAAACTGACAATATATGCAACTGGACGTTAGTTAGCGTTAGTCTGGCGTGAACAACACGATGAAGGCCAACTTGAATAGAGTTCGTAGTGCAGTTCGTTAGTTAGCTAATTGTCTAAATTGTAAATGTGCAAAGTTTCTATTCCAAAATCTGAGCAATTAGTCGAGACTTAAAGACTTACGAGTGAGTAGCATCACCATATCACATTATAGCATAATGTGTAATGTAATGAATGTAATATTAAATATGTAATATCGAATCTGAATAGGCCTTTTGGGTCAGGTAGATTTGAGATTGGTCAGATCGAGAGTTAGTTTGTGGTTTTGTGACTTCTAATGTACTCAATTCACAATAGGAATTATGATTTTTTTTTGGAATTCTCAAATTTAGAATTTAGAATCATTAGACAAACGGCACAATTGGAAATTGGAATATTGAATTTCCAAACCATCACAACGAATGAAGCATAAGACATACAACATATGTTATAAGGTTATAAGTTATATCTACGAACTCTGAACTCTGAACCACTTAAATGAAATACCAAAAAAAAAAAATTGCCCAACCAAAAAAAAACAAATACAAAATACATATGAGAAATGCAATGCTCTTCCTTTTTTCTTTGTTGTGTGCTGCATTTAAAATTGAAATTGTATGTATTACTGATTATTTATTGATTATTTAGATAGAATGCTATTCCATATTCACAACAGATTCACATTATTCAGAATTGTAAATTGCAATATTGCATGTTACAAATTATGAAGTAAGAAACCATAAAATATAAAAACAAACCAAAACTCACAAGCACCAAAGCTGCAAACCAGCAAACCCAACGATCAACGAACGCGACACGAGAGACTCAATTGTTGATAGACGATGCGATCGTCTCCTCAGATTCTACCCAAAGAGGGCCGTTCTCAACGTCTCCGGACTCCAGACGTAGACCCTTATTTATTCCTTCTTTTCCAACCATTATTTCTAGGTTATGAATTAGTGAATTCAGTCCAAAATTTTAAGTCACTGCTCTTCACAGGTTTGCTCATAATATTGCAAGAATTAGGCTGTTAACTTTGTGGATAGGAAGAAGCGAAAGGGTCTCTGGTTAGGGGTCTTGTATCACAATGCCCCATATCATGACCAACACCACCACCCCTTCACATGGGGCATACGGATACCGTAGTTTTTAAGATAGTTGCTTTGTATTTTACGTTTGTCCTAAAATCCTAATACATGAGAGTCCCTTTTATGCGTTACAATTTAATGTTTTGAGACGCTTTTAAAAGCTTATCGATTTATAAAAGATAACCGTTCAAGTCGTTAATCTGAATGTCGTATTCATACTATCATTGTTTTATTTTCACAGAACTGGGAGCTTGCGATTTTGTCACAATTGAATTGGGATGTCAACATTATTACGGCAAATGCCTTTGTGGACCTTCTTCTCGTCGGCCTTATGCTCCACCGTTAAGAGTCCCTTACTCGATTAGTTCCGGGACGGATATATTTATCAGCGTTCAATTGTTTATTAATTTTATTGTGTTTTTAACAGAACCAAGATTTGTTGGATTGAAGCCATCGCTGGTCGCGGCAGCAGCAATTTACACAGCCGTGAGAGGACTTCGTTTTGAGGATTCCGAGTTGGCCTCGTGCTTGTCAACGATGGCATCAGTTTCCGAGGAACAGCTGAAGTCAATATCTGTATCAATTGAGCAAGTGATTTCCTCCGAAATCAAAGTCATGTAACATCAAACCGTTGATATACCTCGCGTCAAAACCATTGGAATAGCAAGTTCTTCCAAACCTTCCTGTTCCTTCGAAACTGCTGCAACACCAAGTACCGTTTCCGAAGAAGTCCTTGTATAACCCCCCGAAATAATGCATTGATTTTTGATACTTGCGAATGTGCTTTATTATGTCCAGGAGCGTTTACCACCGTTCCTCAATTTGTAGACAGGACCTCCGGTACAAAGTAATGCTCCATGAATATTAAGTGTCTTTCTTTCAACTTTTTAAACAGTCAAGATTTAACCCACCCGGTATTGTGGCTAGTTTAGTTATTGAGTCTAGAAATAAGAACATTACTTTACTTTTGTTTAATTATCTGTAAGTTTTTACCTAAGATTTCAGTATATTTTGTACATATGACAGATCTCTTCGTGAACAATGGGAAGTTCTTGATCGTTGTGGTGGTGCAATGCAAATGCCACTGGAACTCTTATGCACGTGTTTGGTTCATGTAATGATGAGTAAGTATTATCAGGATCTCTATTCTAGATAACGCTGCGGTTGCAAGTTTGGGGTAGTTCCCTTTCAAAGAGGCGCTATGCATTCCGCAGATCGGTTCCCCAGTTTTATATAAACAAAATATGTCAAGATGTCTTTCATTTATTCTGTTAGTAACTGGGCAAAGTTTGTTAATCTCAGCCTGTAGGACGATTATAATATAATCGTTCTAAGTTGGTGTTCCAATAACACTGAGTACACATGATATTATATGTGATAATATGTGATATAATAATAATAATAAATTATAAGTGGTCGATTTTTAATAACCAGCAGTTATAATTACGTATATTTTTAACGCCTCGATACATTTTATGAATAGTTCTTGAACCAGGCTGAAAGAGCAGCCATTTGTTGAAAACCAAAACAAGTCTTTCAAAGGCATTCCAAGATGACCAAGATCTCCCACATATGTACTAAAACGGCTCAAATAACGGAGAATTGAATCTATTAGATAATTATTTCTTCTTCAGAATAACGTATTAAATGTTAATGCTATTTAGATATTGAACATATTTATGCACTAGTACATATTTTAGAATTGATGTCGACATACGTTTATCGCCGCAACCACCTTTTTTAAATTGAAAATTGTATTTTGCAGCTAAACAGTTTTACAGATGTTACAAGTTAAAGTTAAATAGAAGATATAAAAATAGTTATCTAGTTTACTCAGATGTTGTTACATAGTTGTCCAAAGAAAACAACGCACATTCTAGTCGAATCATTCTGTATGTAATTTTTATTTTTAATATTGTGCTCAATTAAGCGTCAAAAACAACTAACTAAGAACGAAAATGTAAAATGCATATTTTTATGGCCTTAATTCAATTTTTGCCCCAACTAAAATGTATAATATTTAATTTGCATATTAATGAATATTTTAATACAAATTGTAACATGACTTATATCAAATATTTTATCATAATATGCGATTAGGCACGGAAAATGGGAACGTTTTTATTCAGACCAGTACTTGATACCATGAACTAGTCTCTTATTTTATACACGTTTTAACTTTCATAATAACAAAACTATGATTCTAATATTTTAACTCGACGAGAAATAACTCAAACAAGGAGAGAATTGTACACCACACCATTTTTAATAGATGAAATATTAGGTATAATTTGAGATATCCCTCATATTATTTCAAGTTCAAGTTCAATAGTTTTATTAAGCGACCAGAATACATAATATGATTTACACATTGTTGAATTTACTTGAATTTACACATTTCTACATCCTTGCTGCGTCGGTCTAGGAAACTCGCAGGTTTTCAAGAGGTTTTGGCTTCGGTTTTGGCAGATGAATTGTCGGTACTTCCAGGAGACTAGAAGTCTGTAAAGAAACAAATTGTTAAAATGTGTGATACTATATATCGACAGTGATAGAAATGAATTTGAATTAAACCAAATGAACCAATTTCAAGGAAATGGATTATCGAAGTACTACAGCTTTGGCATTATACCTAAAGCTTAAGTAACTTTCAATTATCGAATAGAATAATTTATCTCATTAAGAAAACGATTAATTTACGTTAGGTGTTATACCTATAAAAGAAATTAAAATAAAATGGAAAAATACATGGTTGGAATATACCCAAATCCTTACGTAGGCAAGGACCCGAGCAGTTTTATCAATGGAACAACCGGGTATTTTTTTTAACAAGTATAGAATTTTATACTTTTATGTGAGGTGAATATTTTAAAGAAATATTTAAGTAAACAAATAACGGAAAAAATATCGAATTCAAATTGTTCCGTACAGTTTGAGTCATGAATCCGGGAATCACTTTCATAAACTCCTCTTCTGGAATAACATCATTATCATCATCGTCACTAATGGTTATTGGCTCTTTTGGCTTGAGGAACTATAATATATACAGAACGTTATTTATATTTGGGAGTTGTGAGACTACATTATTATCGTACAAAAGTATGTAGTCATATGAATTAAACCACTTACGTTTTCTTTAACCGCATTCAGCGCCTTGTGGGAATTACTCGAGAAAAATAAATTACATGCATGATTATCACCCATGTATCTCTTTCCCTGTGCCTGGAGATCGTATTAACCCTGTCCAGACATCTTGACTGCAATACAATAACATTCTTAGTACGTATTTAAAACTGCACTACTTAAAATTCAACAATAAAGAAGAAGTGGTGATGAAGAAGATTTAAGGGCTGCAAAGATGAAGGCATTAAAAAATAAATCCTGTACTCAATTACTCAATTTCAAATTTGAAACGGTAATAATAGGAAGACCGTAGAATTGGTACGTTTTGCAGAAAGAAAGATTGCTTTGACAGTTCTAGTCGGGCTGTATTTCGAAGGAGTATTGCTTTGACAGGGCTAGTCGGGCTGTATTTCGAAGGAGTATACTTTTCAAATGAATGGACAACCCGAAACGAATAATTTCGGTAAAATCGTCGAAATTGTCATAAAATTATTTAATTGATTTCTTTTTATTACTTCGATTGACAATCGTCCCGAAATATCCATGAATGTTAATTAAGGGTCACATTAGCGGGTAGCACTCGTTACCGAGTTATAGCCGGATTGAACGCGTCGTAAACTATAGACTTCTGATGTTACCCCATCATGCTCCAAAATCAAGCAAAAAACCGTTTCGATATTCGGATATCGGTTTAATTGGGTTTGATATGATGCATTATCATCTACGTTGAAATAGATAGAGACAGAGACCCTTAGGGTATATGCATGGATATATAGTGATAGTCCACCGTAAAAATGGAGCTGAAAGGCGTGTATAGCTTTGTTTTATGAAGTTTCATGCATTTTGGGTTTTATCCAGATCGATACAGGATAATATGTTTTACGCCCTTGTTAAAAACTACTGCGGCAACTGAAAACAGTAAAATTATGCAAAAGATTAACGATTAACTGATCGTTATTGAATGCAATTATCATTCGAAGATCCATGAAATTCGATCCAACCGAAAATATTGATTTTTTTGCAAGTTATGCCGCAGTAAGAGTTAATTAAATGTAAAGATGAGAAGAAAAACAAGGGCCCGCGTTTTCAGAGTAATTAAGGAGATCCGAAATCATTTATTAATTATTCGATTAAAATCAACAGTTTACAACTACAGGACTTTCAATATATATATACGGTTAAGAAGAAGGTGACGAAAGGACGAGGACGACAACGATCGCCGTCGCGGTATATTTTTTATTTATATCATATAATATATAAACCCAATATTATATTTTAACTCGACTTCGGCTTCCGGTTCAAGATATTTTAAACTTAAACAGTTTCCGGAACCCGAGCTTCGTAATAGTTTAAGAGTTTGGAGAGGCCGTGACCTTTGACCTCACAAAATCCGCTGACCTGATTCCTTCTCCAGGAGAGACAGTCACTTAAATCAATTAATTACAATATATCTATTTTATTTAACATTACTTGGTATATCCTTAGCATTACAGTAATTCATCATAGGGACAACAAAAAATGCAGCTATAGCAAATATAGCTATAGTGTGTGTGTGTATACTTTCCTATATTGATTTGGGTATATAAATAATAATTAATAATTAACTAAAACTCAAATTAATTAACACTCATCATCATTATCATCAGTTACAAATGGTTGACTTTTTTCACGTCACTCTGATAATCACGTCCGACCCGATCCAGTTACACGATATATCCAGTCCATCAATTTCGCTCATATTATTATTTGTTCAACATTTTCATTTGAGGTCGAACTGCCAAAATCCTTGCGGCGTCGGTCCAGGAAACTCGCAGGTTTTCAAGAGGTTTTGGCTTTGGTTTTGGAAGATGAATTGTCGGTACTTCCAGAAGACTAGAAGTCAAAGAAACAAATTGTTGAAATGTGTGATACTATATATCGACAGTGATAGAAATGAATTAAACCAAATGAACCAATTTCAAGGAAATGGATTATCGAAGTACTACAGCTTTGGCATTATACCTAAAGCTTAAGTAACTTTCAATTATCGAATAGAATAATTTATCTCATTAAGAAAACCATTAATTTACGTTAGGTGTTATACCTATAAAAGAAATTAAAATAAAATGGAAAAATACATGGTTGGAATATACCCAAATCCTTACGTAGGCAAGGACCCGAGCAGTTTTATCAATGGAACAACCGGGTATTTTTTTTTAACAAGTATAGAATTTTATACTTTTATGTGAGGTGAATATTTTAAAGAAATATTTAAGTAAACAAATAACGGAAAAAATATCGAATTCAAATTGTTCCGTACAGTTTGAGTCATGAATCCGGGAATCACTTTCATAAACTCCTCTTCTGGAATAACATCATCATCATCATCGTCACTAATGGTTATTGGCTCTTTTGGCTTGAGCAACTATAATATATACAGAACGTTATTTATATTTGTGAGTTGTGAAACTACATTATTATCGTACAAAAGTATGTAGTCATATGAATTAAACCACTTACGTTTTCTTTAACCGCATTCAGCGCCTTGTGGGAATTACTCGAAAAAAACAAATTACATGCATAATTATCACCCATGTATATATTTTCCATCCCAACGTCCAAATGCTCTCCAAGTTTCAAAGCATTCGACAGTTTTTGGGTGCTAACAGCGGTTCTTGAACGAATCTCAGTCTTAGGAAACGGTCCACACACGATCACTCCGGGAATTTGGGGAAAGATGTAAATTTTCCCTACACATCAGGAATTAAATTAATTACTTGACCAGATAACAAAGCTTTTATAAAAGTAGTCTATAGTTTGTTTTAAATCAGATATGGAACCGATGGAACCCAGGAACGTACCTGATCGATCTTTTGAATTCTCTCCAATGTAAAGAATGTCCAATGCAACCCCCTTTTTCTTCGAATGGGCGATGTTGAAATGCATTTGGAGTGCTTTACACGGAATGATGCAGTTAATTTCCGGGATCGACACGTATTCGCAAACTCGCAGACTTTCTGAAATCTGGTGAAAAATCCAAACCTCTCCGAAATTAGGAACTGGTAAATAAAGCCATGGTAGTGGTATATTGTCTCCTTCAACTGCATCATAGATAACAACCTTAGGCTTCTTGGCGTCGAGGGTCCAAGAAAGAAAGCAGATGGACTCTGAGCCCAGTAAGATTATCTGGTCATCCTCAAGAATATCTTCAATAACTGAAAATAATAAGTAATGGTAACAATGTGTCATTCCATGCAGACTAACAGAATATCCATATCCAATTCAATTAAGTCTTAAAACTCACGTGAAGGGACCGGTAAAGGCGGTTGACTCTTTACAACGACTTGGTTACTGGAAGTCGGTTTAGGCTCCAGAACCGGGAGTTGCCTTTTCGCAGCGAGACTGCAGTAATAACCACACGATTAGAGTACTTTACAAAATGATATGTTATTTTAAACTATGTACGGGAGGCAGCATATTTACTAACCTTTTTATATTGTCAATAGTCACAGTGCACGGTTTGCACACTTTTCCCATCTTGGTTGGCAGTGATTCGTCCATTTTCCAGATCGACAATTGCTTGGAAAATTTCGTCTATATATATTTGTGCGATTATCACGTTTGACGACTTGCTTGTTGCGAAGAAATTTAAGACCAGGAACAGTTTTTCTTCTCTCTCTACCAAAGGTGTCTTTAAATTTGTGGGCCAAAATATACTCGTTTCTAAATCGCTTAGGAGCAACAGGAACTCTCCTAATTCGCGGCTCCCCTCTCCAACTGGCGGTAGTTTACCTGAAAAAATATTTTAAATTAAGTATTGGCACAACTATGACATGAGTTTATTGATATTTATAATGTATAATAATACAATACTCCACAATCAACTAAAAACCTCTGACTTGGACTAGCTTGATCTAACCAACAATTTACACTTGCGATAATGTTATGTATCATATAATGTATAACATTGTCTTCCTTTTAGAAAGACTTTGGCTATAATCTTAGAAACTTAGAATTTCAAAAGTGTGCCCCTACACTACAGCGTCTAACAACGCTCGGAAAGGTAACATCTTTGAAATTATCATGTTAATTATCAATTTAGTCTCGTTGTTCGAGCAACCCTTTGGCTTTTTTGGAATTTCAAAATTTTGACCCCTACCACCGTAACAAGTGTCTAAAATGTCGATTAATACTTCAATTCAAACATATAACTATTTTCCACCATTATAGGTTCTGTTAGCTGTTGTGCCTATTCTGACAATAGTGACAATGATGGCTTAATGTATATGACATTGTAACATTGTTGTAAGTTCTGATTATCTGATTTCTGACTGAGTTCTGTGTAAGCGATTGCTGGCCAAGGGGGTTGCAGAGCAATTGAGTTCCACTGACGAGCTAGTGACGAGCTGGTCTGTAATTGGGTTCAGGGTGGCGGGCATATAAGAGGGATCCAGCTCCCTTGCTCTGCAACCATATTCCTTGGTTCCAATCCCCAATATTGAGAACAGAAGAACAGTTTGCTTATTTGTCAGATCTACGAAGTCATGTCATGTCCATATCAGACCCCTCGGGTATGTCAGTGGTTACCAGGCTGCAATAATGTTATAACGGGTTTCGAGATAAATACACGAATATTTAAAATTAATTTGTCCGATATTCTTATATCCTCAATAAACTGACTGGATAACCAAGGAGCAGGGCTCAATCTAACATATTGCATGGGTTTTCACATGAACTGAGGGTAAAGTCCTGGTATTCGTTGACTCGCCGGGTAAAACTCGTTTCGTCCTCTATAACGAGCCCCATGCCATGTCAAAGCCAATTAATTAACTTTATATTTTGCTATATTGCTCAATTGCTATAGATAGATATAGAGACGGAGACGAAACGAGTTTTACCCGGTGAGTCAACGAACATCAGGACTTTAATTGAAGAATGCGTGTAACAACATTTGAACTTTGAACTTGAAAATGTATTCGTGTTAAGTTTTAAGTTAAATAAAGTAAGTAATTTTCTAAATGATGAGTATCCGGCATCCCCCCGCCCCCCGGTTGCATTTAATTCAATATCTAAATCCTCTCCCCTAGTAGGGGACCCCTACTTATTTCTAGATATTATGATTCATGTGTCCTATCTCCTATCATAGGACTCCTATTATGACCTCAGTCCTTCATCTACATATGTGGTGATGACGGTGATGCGGGTGTGGCTGCTTGGAATGGATTTTCAGAACGTGACAAGTTCAAAGTTCCGTTCCTCCAAGCAGCCCCTGCACCGTCAACACCACGTGCACTGTGCACATGGTGCACGAGGGACATTGATCCCTAACTCTTGAGTCCGAAGTCGAGAACGAGACCCCAGCAACTACAAACTAACTACATTCGACATTTAACGTCACTAATGAACCAAGACACAAGATTTCGAAGGGGTCACCTCTCTGAAAAAATTTCGTCCAATTTAGTTGGAGGTTGGAGTAGGTGTGGATGTCTAATGTCTAAGGATAAGAAGCGGAGGGAGAATGAATGGCTTCGAGAGTTAGTGTAGGAGGAAAGAGAAACCCTATCAACGCAACAGCCCCATGTTAGCTACACAGGCATACGAGTGGATGGAGGCGGCGGGCAGGGTTTCTTCCTAACTCTGTGCTCTCTTGGTACGGATGGGCCACGCGGCATGGCCCGAGTTGAGTTGAGTCTATATTCCCGCTTTCGCTGCAGACGTGGACCGTTGGATATTCTTTGCTTTCGAATTTGCTATTTGACCAGATAAGATAGTGAAAGTGACTTACGGGTGGGTCTTTCTCTCTCTCCGCCGATTTTAGGTACCTCCAGTTAATTAAACGGACTCCTCGGTCTTAGTCGAGATCGTATGTCCCCGTCGCGTCGTCCTCGTTGGCAAAGGGGGCTTGTTGACAAGGACACTCAAATAGACACTTAGATTTCCCGCAATGTATTCTGGGTGCAGAGTCTTGATAATACTGCTACCTATACAGCCAAGTCGACACGGCACACGGAGGAGCCGAAGACACAAGATTTCGAAGGGGTCACCTCTCTAAAAAATTTCGTGGAATTTAGTTGGAGGTTGGAGTAGGTGAATGTCTAATTGTGAATTGTCTAAGGATAAGTGGAAGCGGAGGGAGAATAAATGCGAATGCCTTCAAGACAGAGTTAGGAGGAAAGAGAAACCCTATCAACGCAATAACCCCATGTTAGCTATACAGGCATATGAGTGGATGGAGGCGGCGGGCAGGGTTTCTTCCTAACTCTGTGCTCTGCTCTTCTGGGATCTTGGTACGGATGGGCCACGCGGCATGGCCCGAGTTGAGTTGAGTCTATATTCCCGCTTACGCTGCAGACGTGGACCGTTGGATATTCTTTGCTTTCGAATTTGCTATTTGACCAGATAAGATAGTGAAAGTGACTTACGGGTGGGTCTTTTTCTCTCTCCGCCGATTCTAGGTATCTCCAGTTAAGTAAACGGACTCCTCGGTCTTGCAGTGAACACTATTTAAGTGACAAACGAGTTAATGGTTGTAATAATGTGATATGCATTCCCTGCTTTCTTTGCTAATAATGAATGATGAATGATGAGAGAATGAGAGACGCAAATGAAATGAGTAGAAAATAGGTAAACGAAAGGATTGAACTTACTTTGAGGCCTCGATTTTGCTGATAATTCGAATTACGGGATATTTAATTAGCCTGCAAGTCAAAAGAGTCAAAACCGTGTTGAGTGTCGGAGCGGGATAGCAGCGTGTTCTTCCTCTTCCACGGAATCAGAAGCAATAGACTGTCTCTCATGGATGGGGTGGTGGACGGTGGTGGTGGATGGAAATGGAATGAGGAAGGAGACGGTGAGGACAGGACAGACTACCCGACTGCCGACTGACAGACAACCCGACCGACTGCTCACTGACAGACTACCCGACCGACTGACAAAGAACAGACTACCCGACCCACTGACCCACCATATAAAATAATTATTAATTAAATTAATTAATGAAAACAAGCTAAATATAAAAATTGGAAGATTTTTTTCAGGTCGGATTCTGCTTGATTGGACTCAAAAAAAGTTCTAAGTTTTTTTTATTTTTAAATCGTACCGACAAATTTTCCTTTGTCCTTTGCTTGATCAGTAGAAAGCAAAAAAAAACTTTCCCCTTTACAATTTTGATATAATAGTCAGAAGTTCTCAAAGGGGCCAAAAAACATTTGTTTTCTTATCAAATAAATCAGGAATTAAAAACTAAACAACTTCCTATCCTAGAAGGTTAAAAGAAAGATTGTACAAAAGTCAAGATTTTTTTCACATATTAATTCCATCCGGAAATAAAAATTATTAGGAACTATTAGGTCAAAATGGTAAAGGGGAAAAGTTGTTTGTTTTTTTTGCTTTCTATTTATAATGCAAAGGAAAATTTGTGGGTTAGATTAAAAAAAAACCTTAGAACTATTTTTTGAGTCCAATCAAGCAGAATCCGACCTCAAAAAAATCTTCAAGTTTTTAGCCCGAGTCAGGGCTTATGTAATCATGCTGTCCGTTCGTCCGTTCGTCTGTCTGTCCGTGACACGCTAGCGGCCAAACGGCTGGACCGATGGAGTTGAAATTTAGGACACTTGTGTATTTTGCAAATGCGAAGGCTAAGTTCGAAGGTGGGAAAAATCGGTTGATCGGTTGGCCCGTGGGGGTCATGCTAAGTAGTGTTGCCAAGGGAATAGGTTTAAAATACAGACAAATTGAAACATTCTGACTCGGGTTATATAAGACTGCACACTGTAGGTTTTATGTTTAGCTTGTTTTCTTTTACAAGCACATTTTCATCAATAAAGATCTCATAATTTCATTAATTAATTTAATTAATAATTATATGGTGGACCAGTCGGTCTGGTAGTCTGTACTTTGTCAGTCGGGTAGTCTGTCAGTGAGCAGTCTAGTCGGTCGGGTAGTCTGTCAGTCGGCAGTCGGGTAGTCTGTCCTCACCACCCACCACCATGCACTGTACCACCATTACCACTTTTACCAGCACATGAGAGACACTCTTGCTTCTACCTAGGAAACACGCTCCCGCTCGGACACTTCAGAGTTCACACTTGTTTGGAGGCTTCAGAAATCATCCCGATTTTTTTAATTTTCTTAATTCGGATCATCGAAACCAAGTCCTTCGAAAAGTAAGTTCAATCCTTCCGTTTACCTATTTTCTCCTCACTTAATTAGCGTCTCTCATTCCACATTCTCTCATCATCATCATTCATCATTATTAGCAAAGATGAAAGATAGGAGGACTGCATATCATATTCAAGATTACGTATACTGCATACTTAATACCTAACGCCGCTTACGCGTAACTAATAGAGAGATAAATGCAGAATGCAAATGTGAAATGATTTTTTATAATGGTGCCTGCCTGAGGGTGTAAAAAATGAGATGTGAAGTTGTATAAAAAAATGATGAATGAATGAGGAGTGGTGCATATGTGTGTGTGTTGGTAGCGGACGCTTCGAGTTTCGAGGCCTGTGGGAGATGTAGCGCCATATTTTATTTTCTCATAATATTCAGTAATTCAGTATTAGGTATTATCAATTACACACACAGCTTTCGTTTCTTGCACCTTGTCTCTGTCCCAGATAAGTAGTAATTAACTCGACATTAGCCCATTACGCATTTTCTTGTATGTATTTTATTCTAGAATTTGAAATTTGAATATTGAATATTGTTTTCTACTAACTCTAGAATGTAGAATATAACATATTCCGTTAAGATTATCAATTCAGAGATACGTTCAACGTTTAATTTTCCAGGTAAAAATATTGAAGATGATTTAAACTCTTAATTAAAATTTGAAATCCTTTTAATTCGTTGGCGAAGTCAAAAGCCTAACATTAAATTTTGATCTCTTGGCATTTCACGTTTGAACTTAATTTGATTTCTAAGACTATTCAATCAAAACCCGGCCAGTTCTATTGCTGGAGTTACTTTTATTTTGTATTACAGAATTACAATAAATTACGATATTCCAATCAATAAAAGTTATTCAATTTCTGTAACTGCCATACGTAATAAAGTAATATACCGCTTGTGATTGTTAGAAATAACAATAGTAACATAAACAGTGAAACATTAGAAAAAGCAAATCGATCGTCAATTATACATCGACCAACACATACATGCGAGTTATCAAGTTTAGCAAACATTAAATCGCGTGAAATTACGTACAGACTGACGACAGACTGGACATCGTCCAGCGAGCCGCCTTGAGCAATATTCACATGTAGTGATGTCGTGATGTGTCCACATAATTAAAACCACATTCCGTAGTCGGGCTTGGCAAAGGACGCACAACTTGTCATCCGAAGTTAAATAACTTTCATTTTGCACCCAAATTTTGTAAAGATAAAAAATCGAGCGTCGACCTTTGACCTCCGCTCATCCTCCCAAACTTTTTTCATCCCCCCACCTACGGTGACGCGTTGCGGAAGGTTCACCCACTGGGAGATTGATCCTAAATAAAATAATAAAATAATTAATTAAAACGCCGTAAATAATTTAGTTCGATCATAACAAGAACAAAATTGACGCAGGTTTCAAACGCCTTCCAATTGGCAATTTTCTATCAATATTTTTCCCTCAGCTCTCCATAAAAATGTTACTTGGTCTTTTATTTCGGAAAATGTACATTTTTAAGAAATAATGGTCTAAATACAGTGCACATTGATCTTCGTACGAAATGAAATAGCGAAATCGGTTGACGATGATATCAAATGAAATCAAATCAGATGATATATTTTAAGCAATTGTTGAAATGACATGGATTAAATATGAACTGCATTGTTATTAGATTCCATACATTGTACATGTCTGGGATTTCAATCATTAAATGGACGTGTGAAATAATTTGCTATGACAACCATAACAATTTGGAATCGTACGGTCGTACTAAACGAAGTGACATTTTAGTTGTTCCAAGTCACAATCTTTAGCATTTACAGCATTTATAGACGGTCCCAAGTATGGGGAGTCTCCAGGTACCCCAGCCGCAGCCTTCCTCTCTCGCATGCACTACTCTGGCTGTAATGCTGTTAGTATGGGGAGTCTCCAGTTACCCCAGCCGCAGCCTTCCTCTCTCGCATGCACTACTCTGGCTGTAATGCTGTTAGTATGGGGAGTCTCCAGTTACCCCAGCCGCAGCCTTCCTCTCTCGCATGCACTACTCTGGCTGTAATGCTGTTAGTATGGGGAGTCTCCAGTTACCCCAGCCGCAGCCTTCCTCTCTCGCATGCACTACTCTGGCTGTAATGCTGTTAGTATGGGGAGTCTCCAGGTACCCCAGCCGCAGCCTTCCTCTCTCGCATGCACTACTCTGGCTGTAATGCTGTTAGTATGGGGAGTCTCCAGACACCCCCTACCCCAGCCACAGCCTTCATCTCTCACACGCACGCTCACCTCCAGCCACCATCATTCGTACCTTGCGTAATCATAAATTACTTTTCAGTTTGAATATCAAAATGCAAAACAAATTCATTTTTACCAAAGCATAGTATATATAGCATTTTATGGACAAATTATCTATCGGCAGTTTATAATTCGGTAGTCTGCAGTTATAACTGAGCCCTAGCATTTCATAAATTGTATTGTATCTTTCTTCTTGTTGCAACCCCAGAAGCCCCAATTGCTTCATATTGCTTATAACAGACCTGCTACCTAGGACAAAATAATTTAACTTTCTCCCGCCCCCCAATGTTAGTTAAAGGGGAGAAGGTGAAAACCCGCCAAGAATTCTGTCCTACGTAGGTCTGTTATAAGCAATAGTACTATCATAATCTCGGGAAATAAATACCTCCTTCAAGCTTCAGTTATGGTTAATGGTTGTGGTTGAAGTTGATTGTATTCTCTTCACAGCATAGCACATAGTCTCCTCTTTGTTCCCTCTCTCTCTCTCTCGTCACTCTTGCGTCTTTCTTTTGTCTTTTATTGCGACCGAGAACGATAACTCAGGAGCAGGACTCAATACTGCGCGACTTCATTGAAGTAACTTCACAAAGTGGAAAGTTGCAAATGGTAAGTTTTGTAAGGTGATAAGCTTTGAAGGTTTAGTTAGGGCATATGGTAAGACCCCCTACCCCTACCGTAAAATCATTTCATATTCATTGAACATTTAATGTATAACAGTGGTTTGTCAATTGTGAATTGAAAAATTTAAAAATTGAATTCAGATTCAGATTGTGTTGACTGCTGTTGACTGTGAATATTGTTAATTTCCAGATTATCGGGATCAGATTATCACATATATACCCCCTTTGACATTACACATAAAACATAATAGACATGTATACCATTGGTATCAATGATGCGGTGAAAGCTGTCGAACTGATAGACGATCAAAACGACGATGTTCAGGAAATCTCGGCGTTTCCTACCGTAGTACCGGAAAACCGTAGTACCGTTGCCTACAAAACTGTAACGCACACTAAAGTTACAGATAAGGAAATTAAGCCAACACCGTCATCATTTTCTGCAGCATCGGGCGACAGCGTATTCAAAACGTTGCCTTTATGCAAAAATATTACTTCCGCACTGGCTCCACAACGACGGCGGGCTGAGAAGAGAAAACGCATGGGTGTTTGTTGTAATGCCAACTGCAGACAAATCTCAAGCGAATTAGTGGTAGCACCTAAACATGCTATAATATATTTCCACTTCAATACTTCTGTGAAGAAAATATTCAAAATCTGCACTAACTGTCTTGCCGACGCGGATAAATATATTACTGTAAGTTTATATCAAATAAATTGTCAATTCATTCGATTTTTTCATACATACATAGACTAATCACTTTTTGACATTTAGAAAGCGGTAAGAGCTGTTCAGAACGGAGATTGTGTATTAACATTTAAAACCGATCCCCAGGGTATGGACGGAGATGCGATTGAAGTTTCTGGTATGCTTACTAATTATTTGTTGAAGAAGCCAAAAATTTCCCTCGCTTGTTCATGTTAGTGTTTCAATTCTATATTTTGCTTGTTTTAAGCGGATGACGAAGAAGATGACCCAGCTGTGGTAGCTGAGATGGAGGCTAAAGAAAATGAAATAGTTGAAGTAGCAGACGATTTTGATAGTGTCGTCAATTCTATTTTGAATAGAATTGATGCGAAGCAACAAATGGAAAAATGTGACAAAGCTGCCCAACTAGAAGTCAAGTATTTAGGTTGGTTTTGTCTTGAAATTAACAAAATACAATTTGAAACCTCCAATACGAACAAATTGACATGTGTTGTTACAGATAGAGACTTGGTATCGTTAGAAAGCAAACTTCTTAATGCAGAGAAGCAAATGATAGAAGTAAAGAAGATGTATGACGTACTAACTGGGCATTGCCAGACTGTGGTAATGCTAGATCTTATGCATCCATTGTATTATTTAAATTTAAAGTATAATTTTAATAGCGTTACTGATTAGACAAATATCTGTTTTTAGCCAGTGATCCTCGAGGAAATCGATATTGATGTAAACGGAGTTGTCAAAAGAACGAGAATACATAATCCGCATATCGTAAAGATGGTTGATAATCATCAGGAGATAAAATTGAAAGATATTATGCGAGATAAATGTGATGAGCGATTCCCTGCTATTCCAAAAGGTGAATTGATTAATCAACACATTAACAAGTAGTTTGGAATTCCAAATATTCCAAAACACTATTTTTTCAGATGGAAAGGTCATGAAAGAAAACCGACGAAGAGAAATCGACGTAAGAAAATGGTTTAAAATTATTTTTGACACTATAATTTCATATGTAATTTTTATGGAGTTTAGTGTTACAAACAATGTTGGTTATTTCATATCAGGTAATCAAAGTCGAACCAGTACAGAAAGCCCAGGACACAAGAATATATTTGGCTCCCACACCGAAAATTATTCCACGTGTTATGCCAAGTGTCGGAAGTATTGTTTATGCTTTAAATGAAACCCTTTTACATTTCTGGCTTAAAGGAGAAGTTATAGAAATAGTTAACACGGGACCTGGCAAGCCCGTGAGTGACTGTAAATTTTAAGAATCTATAAAGTTTCAAAAATTCACCCCTTGACTGTTTAATTGACAATTACTAGGCGGAATTTATTGTGAAGTTTCTTCCCCTTCCGCGAGAGCTTAATTATAGAGATCCTAGCAGACGAGACCTGGTAATTCAACAAACGAAGCAAGTCACTTTTAAACAAATCGCGTACAATTTACCCTGTCCCTTCGTTCTACCCGTGGGATCCAGAATAATCGCAAAATTTAGAGATGAACTGAAAACGGAACCAGCTAGTGACGGACAGTTCTACGCTGGAACTGTTGCGGAACCTCCAAAAAATATCAACAACTTCAGGTTTGTGTGTATACTGATTACTGAACACCTTGTTAAAGACTTAAAGGTCACATTTAAAAAAAAAGTTCATGGCATTGCCGTATCTATAGGTATTTAGTATTCTTCGACGATGGGTACGTTCAATATGTACATCACAAAGATGTACTAATGGTGTACAAATCTTCAAAAGAAGTCTGGCTTGATGTGCATCCTGATTCGGCTGACTTCATACGAAACTATCTGCAAAAGTATCCAGAAAGACGGATGGTTCGTCTGAATTTTAGCCAGGATATCACCACTGAATGGAATGGTGTGTAAATCAGTTGTCTTTTGTTCTAATACTCTATTAATATATTTTCATCAGAATGAGAAAGCAATAACAATAATTTATCTAAATTAGGCAAGTGGTGGGGTGCTCGTGTCGTCGAACTGGACTGCTCCCTTGTTAAAATGAAATTTGAAAATGATGGCCAGTTTGAATGGATATATAGAGGATCAACGAGACTATTGCCGCTTTTCGAAGAACAAAGTAGGCAAAGAAAACCCGAACCAGAAATCGATGTAAGAAAATCGTTTAAAATTATTTTTGACACTATAATTTCATATGTAATTTTTATGGAGTTTAGTGTTACAAACAATGTTGGTTATTTCATATCAGGTAATCAAAGTCGAACCAGTACAGAAAGCCCAGGACACAAAAATATATTTGGCTCCCACACCGGAAATTATTCCACGTGTTATGCCAAGTGTCGGAAGTATTGTTTACGCTTTAAATCGAACCCTTCTACATTTCTGGCTTAAAGGAGAAGTTATAGAAATAGTTAACACGGGACCTGGCAAGCCCGTGAGTGACTGCAAATTTTAAGAATCTATAAAGTTTCAAAAATTCACCCCTTGATTGTTTAATTGACAATTACTAGGCGGAATTTATTGTGAAGTTTCTTCCCCTTCCACGAGAGCTTAATTATCGAGATGCTAGCAGACGAGACCCGGCCATTCAACAAACGAAGCAAGTCACTTCTAAACAAATCGCGTACAATTTACCCTGTCCCTTCGTTCTACCCGTGGGAACCAGAATAATTGCAAAATTTAGAGATCAACTGAAAACGGAACCAGCTGTTGACGGACAGTTTTACGCTGGAACTGTTGCGGAACCTCCAAAAAATATCAACAACTTCAGGTTTGTGTGTATACTGATTACTGAACACCTTGTTAAAGACTTAAAGGTCACATTTAAAAAAAAAGTTCATGGCATTGCCGTATCTATAGGTATTTAGTATTCTTCGACGATGGGTACGCTCAATATGTACATCACAAAGATGTACTAATGGTGTACAAATCTTCAAAAGAAGTCTGGCTTGATGTGCATCCTGATTCGGCTGACTTCATACGAAACTATCTGCAAAAGTATCCAGAAAGACGGATGGTTCGTCTGAATTTTAGGGAGGTTATCACCACTGAATGGAATGGTGTGTAAATCAGTTGTCTTTGGTTCTAATACTCTATTAATATATTTTCATCAGAATGAGAAAGCAATATCGGTATAGTATCGGTAATTTTTTATTTAAGGGTGTTGATTTCGTAGAGTCGTAATCAGCCGACAATTGAATACAACTACGGAGAGGAGGATATCAAAAAAGGTGTACGAGTGTTTGGAGAATGGAAATGATTTATAACCGATTAATTTTAACCAGCCTCTTTTTTAATCGAAATTAGCCTCTTATTTTAATTGACTTTAGCCTGCACCTAATTAAAAATTTAATTTCATTTAATTGATTTACCTCATAAAATATAAATTAGCCTCTTTGTATTTTTTTATACAGTAAGACACTTTATTTCCAGTAAAAATGAATAAAACAAATTAAAAACAATATTATTCAACAATCAGAGCTTTTTTGCATAACGCCGGCCTTCCACGGCGTCGCTTTTGCCCTAAAGGAACATCTTTTCCTTCATCACGAACAATTATTATTATTGTTGTCCTGTATACGTTGAAGTTCCTCAAAAAGCCCGAGTTTTGCACCCTGGTGTCAGTGGGAGTGGTCCCGTATGCGGAAAAGATGTTCTATTACTCATGGGAATCGTTTAAACCCCATATCTCAATTTCCCCAAAAAGCCAAGGTTTCGCACTCTGAAATGTAGTTTCAGGGTATTATCATGTATAAATGATAGACATAGAGTGTAATGTAAACTACCTAAGCGGCAGTTTTAAAATGAGCAGGAGCTTTGAACTGATTTAATCATTTTTTTTTGGGGGGGGGGGGTTAATTTCTGGGGGACAGGGGGTGTGACCCAAGTTCGAACTTAGCCTGTGTTAGGACCCAAGGAACAAGTGTACAAAATTTGGTGACCGTAGGTCAAGCCGTTCGTCAGTTATCGCACCGACAGATGGACGGACGGACGGACGGACGGACAGCCTAGTCATTCGTATACAGTGTTTTCAACACAAACATTAAAGGGTTTCACCCTTTAATAATGTGAATCTGTTGTGAATATGGAATAGCATTCAATCTGAGAATAATCAGTAATACAATTTGAATTTTAAATAAAGTACAGAACAAGAAAAAAGGAACATCATTGCATTTCACATATCACGCATATTTGTTTTTTGTTGGGCAATTTTGTTTTTTTATTAAAGGGTGAAACCCTTTAATGGCTTTACTCTGACCGTCCGTCCGTCCGTCCGTCCGTCCGTCCGTCCGTCCGTCCGTCCGTCCGTCCGTCCGTTCGTGCTCTAACTCTCGAACGGTTAAATATTTCGAAATTCTTTTTTCGGAAACCCATTTATGACCTTCCTGCGGAGGTTGAGTTCGATCGTGGGTCATGTAGGTCAAAGGTCATGGGGGTGCGGTCAAAGGTCATCATTTTTTGAAATTACAACTTCACATATGTATTACATGGTTGGAAAGCTACTGTCAAGTGCTCTTAAACGATGTATAGAATTTCACTCTATGGTTGGGGAAACGTGAGATTCTTCAATAAAATGTCTCTAACGTGTAAGGCAACGACGTTAAACATTTTTGACGTGTTGTTCTTGAGGTTTCACCCTTTTACGATGTGCGTTTGCAACGGTTTATTTTGTATTTCATTGATGTAGTTCGGAGTTCGTAGTTATAACCTTTAACTTATTCACCCAATTTTTCGAAATACACATACACATCCACCCAATTTTTCCAGAGCAAGAAAAGACAAATCAAGCATCGACTTGCGTGTGGTTTCGCCCTTACAACTGCCGATCCCTCATTATTTAGCGAGCACAAAATATGACCAAGCGTCATCCTTTTTTTAAATACAAAACGGAGTCTCATCGGCCTTTGCTTTGGCCAGCTCACATGATGTACCAAACTATTATTGAGGGGATACATCCCCCTAATATTAGTAAATAGTAATTGTATAGTAATATTAGTAGTAATAATAATTTTCGAGAGGAGAGAAATTAAAATTAACCTAGCGTCTGCCTGCGGCCGCCGCTCGTCCCCCCAAATTTTGTAAAGATAAAAAATCGAGCGTCGACCTTTGACCTCCGCTCATCCTCCCAAACTTTTTTCATCCCCCCACCTACGGTGACGCGTTGCGGAAGGTTCACCCACTGGGAGATTGATCCTAAATAAAATAATAAAATAATTAATTAAAACGCCGTAAATAATTTAGTTCGATCATAACAAGAACAAAATTGACGCAGGTTTCAAACGCCTTCCAATTGGCAATTTTCTATCAATATTTTTCCCTCAGCTCTCCATAAAAATGTTACTTGGTCTTTTATTTCGGAAAATGTACATTTTTAAGAAAGAAACAAACAGACGTGTATTAAATTAATAGTGATAATTTGGAACCTTCCACTGCACTATCGGTCTCCGGCAGTGTCCGCTTTGTGTGGGAAAACGCCGTACGTAGAGCATACCTCACAACACAATGCACAACCTCTTCAAAATGGACACCATCTTTTATTTCTCCCCGTCCGACTGAGCTCTACCAAATAGAGAAATTGAAAAACATCTTCTGCAGCTATTGGGAGTTTGGGACCCTTCAACATTTTCTAGGACGGCGTAATTAATTTGCATTAATGCGTCAGAATTTCCACAATCCTTAAGATCCACAGGTCCTTCAATGTCAACTTCAGATCAGAGTTGAAAAGAGATACCAGGATGGCTTTTTCGGAGTTGGCTGATTATGCGATGATTATATTATTCTTAGCTCAATCTGTTGAGAATAAAAATTATCAAACAATTAATTAAGGCCGTTAAACACAATTTAGAATGTCAAATTGTACTGTCATATCTATTGCTCTAAACGCATGATACTATAATGAAAACTGCGTTAAATACAATATAATATATTGCATTTCACAATTTATGGTACCAACATAACAGCGGATGGAGAAAGTTAGAAAGAGACAACCGGCTACGAGACGAGACAACGCAACAAGAACAAGACAAAGGACAAATTCTAACTGACAAAATATATGCAACTGGCAACTGGACGTGGCTTTGTCTGTCCGGCGTAAATAACACGAAGAAGGTCAGCTTGAATACAGTTTGTAGTGCAGTTAGTTAGTCAGCTAGTTGTCAAAATTGTAAATGTGTTTGTATTTATCTATGACTTAACGACCAACGTTTCTATTCCAAAATCTGAACAATTAGTTGAGACTTAAAGGCTTACGAGTAGCATCACCATATCACATTATAGCATAATGTGTAATGTAATGAATGAAATATTGAATATGTAATAGCGAATCTGAATAGGCCTTTTGGTTCAGGTAGATTTGAGATTGGTCAGATCGAGAGTTAGTTTGTGGTTAAATTAATTGTGACTTCTAAAGTACTCAATTCACAATAGGAATTATGATTTTTTTGGAATTCTCACATTTAGAATTTAGATTAGACAAAGGGCACAATTGTAAATTGGAATATTGAATTTCCAAACCATCACAAATAATGAAGTATAAGACATACACCATAAGTTATTTGGTTACTACGAACTCTGAACCACTTAAATGAAATACCAAAACAAAATTGCCCAACCAAAAAAAAAACAAATACAAAATACATATGAGAAATGCAATGATCTTCCTTTTTTCTTTGTTGTGTGTTGTATTTACTATTGAAATTGTATTACTGATTATTGATTCTTTAGATAGAATATTCACAACAGATTCAGATTATTCAAGCATCAAAGCTGCAAACCCAACACCAACGATCATCGAACGCGACACGGGAGACTCGATTGTTGATAGACGATGCGATCGTCTCCTCAGATTCTACCCAAAGAGGGCCGTTCTCAACGTCTAGATTGTTGACTGTGGACGGGCAAATAATTCTCATATTAATTTTTCTTAATATTTCTCATTTCTTCACCACATGACATACATTAATGCCTGCGAACGTTGGACGATAACTTATCCAGCTCTGATCATGACTTCCCCAGAGACCCTTATTTATTCCTTCTTTTCCTACCAATATTTCTAGGTTATGAATTTATGAATTCAGTCCAAAATTTTAAGTCACTGCTCTTCACAGGTTTGCTCATAATATTGCAAAAATTAGGCTGCTAACTTTGTGGATAGGAAGAAGCGAAAGGGTCTCTGGTTAGGGGTCTTGTATCACAATGCCCCATATCATGACCAACTCCACCACCCCTTCACATGGGGCATACGGATACCGTAGTTTTTAAGATAGTTGCTTTGTATTTTACGTTTGTCCTAAAATCCTAATGCATGAGGGTCCCTTTTATGCGTTACAATTTAATGTTTTGAGACGCTTTTAAAAGCTTATCGATTTATAAAAGATATGCGTTCAAGTCGTTAATCTGAATGTCTTATTCATACTATCATTGTTTTATTTTCACAGAACTGGGAGCTTGCGATTTGGTCACAATTGAATTGGGATGTCAACATTATTACAAACGGCAAATGACTTTGTGGACCTTCTCCTCGTCCGAAGTGCGTGTGAGCCTTGCAAGCCCAACAAGCATGGGAATGTCATTCGGAGACATGCCTTCGTCGCCTTATGCTCCACCGGTAAGAGTCCCTTAATCGATTATTTCCGGGACGGATATATTTATCAGCGTTCAATGGTTTATTAATTTTATTGTGTTTTTAACAGAACCAAGATTTGTTGGATTGAAGCCATCGCTGGTCGCGGCAGCAGCAATTTACACAGCAGTGAGAGGACTTCGTCTTGAGGATTCCGAGTTGGCCTCGTTCTTGTCAACGATGGCATCAGTTTCCGAGGAACAGCTGAAGTCAATATCTGTATCAATTGAGCAAGTGATTTCCTCCGAAATCAAAGTCATGTAACATCAAACCGTTGATATACCTCGCGTCAAAACCATTGGAATAGCAAGTTCTTCCAAACCTTCCTGTTCCTTCGAAACTGCTGCAACACCAAGTACCGTTTCCGAAGAAGTCCTTGTCTAACCCCCGGAAACAATGCATTGATTTTTGATACTTGCGAATGTGCTTTATTATGTCCAGGAGCGTTTACCACCGTTCCTCAATTTGTAGACAGGACCTCCGGTACAAAGTAATGCTCCATGAATATTAAGTGTCTTTCCCTTCAACTTTTTAAACAGTCAAGATTTAACCCACCCGGTATTGTGGCTAGTTTAGTTATTGAGTCTAGAAATAAGAACATTACTTTACTTTTGTTTAATTATCTGTAAGTTTTTACCTAAGATTTCAGGATATTTTGTACATATGACAGATCTCTTCGTGAACAATGGGAAGTTCTTGATCGTTGTGGTGGTGCAATGCAAACGCCACTGGAACTCTTATGCACGTGTTTGGTTCATGTAATGATGAGTAAGTATTATCAGGATCTCTATTCTAGATAACGCTGCGGTTGCAAGTTTGGGGTAGTTCCCTTTCAAAGAGGCGCTATGCATTCCGCAGATCGGTTCCCCAGTTTTATATAAACAAAATATGTCAAGATGTCTTTCATTTATTCTGTTAGTAACTGGGCAAAGTTTGTTAATCTCAGCCTGTAGGACGATTATAATATAATCGTTCTAAGTTGGTGTTCCAATAACACTGAGTACACATGATATTATATGTGATAATATGTGATATAATAATAATAATAAATTATAAGTGGTCGATTTTTAATAACCAGCAGTTATAATTACGTATATTTTTAACGCCTCGATACATTTTATGAATAGTTCTTGAACCAGGCTGAAAGAGCAGCCATTTGTTGAAAACCAAAACAAGTCTTTCAAAGGCATTCCAAGATGACCAAGATCTCCCACATATGTACTAAAACGGCTCAAATAACGGAGAATTGAATCTATTAGATAATTATTTCTTCTTCAGAATAACGTATTAAATGTTAATGCTATTTAGATATTGAACATATTTATGCACTAGTACATATTTTAGAATTGATGTCGACATACGTTTATCGCCGCAACCACCTTTTTTAAATTGAAAATTGTATTTTGCAGCTAAACAGTTTTACAGATGTTACAAGTTAAAGTTAAATAGAAGATATAAAAATAGTTATCTAGTTTACTCAGATGTTGTTACATAGTTGTCCAAAGAAAACAACGCACATTCTAGTCGAATCATTCTGTATGTAATTTTTATTTTTAATATTGTGCTCAATTAAGCGTCAAAAACAACTAACTAAGAACGAAAATGTAAAATGCATATTTTTATGGCCTTAATTCAATTTTTGCCCCAACTAAAATGTATAATATTTAATTTGCATATTAATGAATATTTTAATACAAATTGTAACATGACTTATATCAAATATTTTATCATAATATGCGATTAGGCACGGAAAATGGGAACGTTTTTATTCAGACCAGTACTTGATACCATGAACTAGTCTCTTATTTTATACACGTTTTAACTTTCATAATAACAAAACTATGATTCTAATATTTTAACTCGACGAGAAATAACTCAAACAAGGAGAGAATTGTACACCACACCATTTTTAATAGATGAAATATTAGGTATAATTTGAGATATCCCTCATATTATTTCTACATCCTTGCTGCGTCGGTCTAGGAAACTCGCAGGTTTTCAAGAGGTTTTGGCTTCAGTTTTGGCAGATGAATTGTCGGTACTTCCAGAAGACTAGAAGTCAAAGAAACAAATTGTTGAAATGTGTGATACTATATATCGACAGTGATAGAAATGAATTAAACCAAATGAACCAATTTCAAGGAAATGGATTATCGAAGTACTACAGCTTTGGCATTATACCTAAAGCTTAAGTAACTTTCAATTATCGAATAGAATAATTTATCTCATTAAGAAAACCATTAATTTACGTTAGGTGTTATACCTATAAAAGAAATTAAAATAAAATGGAAAAATACATGGTTGGAATATACCCAAATCCTTACGTAGGCAAGGACCCGAGCAGTTTTATCAATGGAACAACCGGGTATTTTTTTTAACAAGTATAGAATTTTATACTTTTATGTGAGGTGAATATTTTAAAGAAATATTTAAGTAAACAAATAACGGAAAAAATATCGAATTCAAATTGTTCCGTACAGTTTGAGTCATGAATCCGGGAATCACTTTCATAAACTCCTCTTCTGGAATAACATCATCATCATCATCGTCACTAATGGTTATTGGCTCTTTTGGCTTGAGCAACTATAATATATACAGAACGTTATTTATATTTGGGAGTTGTGAGACTACATTATTATCGTACAAAAGTATGTAGTCATATGAATTAAACCACTTACGTTTTCTTTAACCGCATTCAGCGCCTTGTGGGAATTACTCGAGAAAAATAAATTACATGCATGATTATCACCCATGTATCTCTTTCCCTGTGCCTGGAGATCGTATTAACCCTGTCCAGACATCTTGACTGCAATACAATAACATTCTTAGTACGTATTTAAAACTGCACTACTTAAAATTCAACAATAAAGAAGAAGTGGTGATGAAGAAGATTTAAGGGCTGCAAAGATGAAGGCATTAAAAAATAAATCCTGTACTCAATTACTCAATTTCAAATTTGAAACGGTAATAATAGGAAGACCGTAGAATTGGTACGTTTTGCAGAAAGAAAGATTGCTTTGACAGTTCTAGTCGGGCTGTATTTCGAAGGAGTATTGCTTTGACAGGGCTAGTCGGGCTGTATTTCGAAGGAGTATACTTTTCAAATGAATGGACAACCCGAAACGAATAATTTCGGTAAAATCGTCGAAATTGTCATAAAATTATTTAATTGATTTCTTTTTATTACTTCGATTGACAATCGTCCCGAAATATCCATGAATGTTAATTAAGGGTCACATTAGCGGGTAGCACTCGTTACCGAGTTATAGCCGGATTGAACGCGTCGTAAACTATAGACTTCTGATGTTACCCCATCATGCTCCAAAATCAAGCAAAAAACCGTTTCGATATTCGGATATCGGTTTAATTGGGTTTGATATGATGCATTATCATCTACGTTGAAATAGATAGAGACAGAGACCCTTAGGGTATATGCATGGATATATAGTGATAGTCCACCGTAAAAATGGAGCTGAAAGGCGTGTATAGCTTTGTTTTATGAAGTTTCATGCATTTTGGGTTTTATCCAGATCGATACAGGATAATATGTTTTACGCCCTTGTTAAAAACTACTGCGGCAACTGAAAACAGTAAAATTATGCAAAAGATTAACGATTAACTGATCGTTATTGAATGCAATTATCATTCGAAGATCCATGAAATTCGATCCAACCGAAAATATTGATTTTTTTGCAAGTTATGCCGCAGTAAGAGTTAATTAAATGTAAAGATGAGAAGAAAAACAAGGGCCCGCGTTTTCAGAGTAATTAAGGAGATCCGAAATCATTTATTAATTATTCGATTAAAATCAACAGTTTACAACTACAGGACTTTCAATATATATATACGGTTAAGAAGAAGGTGACGAAAGGACGAGGACGACAACGATCGCCGTCGCGGTATATTTTTTATTTATATCATATAATATATAAACCCAATATTATATTTTAACTCGACTTCGGCTTCCGGTTCAAGATATTTTAAACTTAAACAGTTTCCGGAACCCGAGCTTCGTAATAGTTTAAGAGTTTGGAGAGGCCGTGACCTTTGACCTCACAAAATCCGCTGACCTGATTCCTTCTCCAGGAGAGACAGTCACTTAAATCAATTAATTACAATATATCTATTTTATTTAACATTACTTGGTATATCCTTAGCATTACAGTAATTCATCATAGGGACAACAAAAAATGCAGCTATAGCAAATATAGCTATAGTGTGTGTGTGTATACTTTCCTATATTGATTTGGGTATATAAATAATAATTAATAATTAACTAAAACTCAAATTAATTAACACTCATCATCATTATCATCAGTTACAAATGGTTGACTTTTTTCACGTCACTCTGATAATCACGTCCGACCCGATCCAGTTACACGATATATCCAGTCCATCAATTTCGCTCATATTATTATTTGTTCAACATTTTCATTTGAGGTCGAACTGCCAAAATCCTTGCGGCGTCGGTCCAGGAAACTCGCAGGTTTTCAAGAGGTTTTGGCTTTGGTTTTGGAAGATGAATTGTCGGTACTTCCAGAAGACTAGAAGTCAAAGAAACAAATTGTTGAAATGTGTGATACTATATATCGACAGTGATAGAAATGAATTAAACCAAATGAACCAATTTCAAGGAAATGGATTATCGAAGTACTACAGCTTTGGCATTATACCTAAAGCTTAAGTAACTTTCAATTATCGAATAGAATAATTTATCTCATTAAGAAAACCATTAATTTACGTTAGGTGTTATACCTATAAAAGAAATTAAAATAAAATGGAAAAATACATGGTTGGAATATACCCAAATCCTTACGTAGGCAAGGACCCGAGCAGTTTTATCAATGGAACAACCGGGTATTTTTTTTTAACAAGTATAGAATTTTATACTTTTATGTGAGGTGAATATTTTAAAGAAATATTTAAGTAAACAAATAACGGAAAAAATATCGAATTCAAATTGTTCCGTACAGTTTGAGTCATGAATCCGGGAATCACTTTCATAAACTCCTCTTCTGGAATAACATCATCATCATCATCGTCACTAATGGTTATTGGCTCTTTTGGCTTGAGCAACTATAATATATACAGAACGTTATTTATATTTGTGAGTTGTGAAACTACATTATTATCGTACAAAAGTATGTAGTCATATGAATTAAACCACTTACGTTTTCTTTAACCGCATTCAGCGCCTTGTGGGAATTACTCGAAAAAAACAAATTACATGCATAATTATCACCCATGTATATATTTTCCATCCCAACGTCCAAATGCTCTCCAAGTTTCAAAGCATTCGACAGTTTTTGGGTGCTAACAGCGGTTCTTGAACGAATCTCAGTCTTAGGAAACGGTCCACACACGATCACTCCGGGAATTTGGGGAAAGATGTAAATTTTCCCTACACATCAGGAATTAAATTAATTACTTGACCAGATAACAAAGCTTTTATAAAAGTAGTCTATAGTTTGTTTTAAATCAGATATGGAACCGATGGAACCCAGGAACGTACCTGATCGATCTTTTGAATTCTCTCCAATGTAAAGAATGTCCAATGCAACCCCCTTTTTCTTCGAATGGGCGATGTTGAAATGCATTTGGAGTGCTTTACACGGAATGATGCAGTTAATTTCCGGGATCGACACGTATTCGCAAACTCGCAGACTTTCTGAAATCTGGTGAAAAATCCAAACCTCTCCGAAATTAGGAACTGGTAAATAAAGCCATGGTAGTGGTATATTGTCTCCTTCAACTGCATCATAGATAACAACCTTAGGCTTCTTGGCGTCGAGGGTCCAAGAAAGAAAGCAGATGGACTCTGAGCCCAGTAAAATTATCTGGTCATCCTCAAGAATATCTTCAATAACTGAAAATAATAAGTAATGGTAACAATGTGTCATTCCATGCAGACTAACAGAATATCCATATCCAATTCAATTAAGTCTTAAAACTCACGTGAAGGGACCGGTAAAGGCGGTTGACTCTTTACAACGACTTGGTTACTGGAAGTCGGTTTAGGCTCCAGAACCGGGAGTTGCCTTTTCGCAGCGAGACTGCAGTAATAACCACACGATTAGAGTACTTTACAAAATGATATGTTATTTTAAACTATGTACGGGAGGCAGCATATTTACTAACCTTTTTATATTGTCAATAGTCACAGTGCACGGTTTGCACACTTTTCCCATCTTGGTTGGCAGTGATTCGTCCATTTTCCAGATCGACAATTGCTTGGAAAATTTCGTCTATATATATTTGTGCGATTATCACGTTTGACGACTTGCTTGTTGCGAAGAAATTTAAGACCAGGAACAGTTTTTCTTCTCTCTCTACCAAAGGTGTCTTTAAATTTGTGGGCCAAAATATACTCGTTTCTAAATCGCTTAGGAGCAACAGGAACTCTCCTAATTCGCGGCTCCCCTCTCCAACTGGCGGTAGTTTACCTGAAAAAATATTTTAAATTAAGTATTGGCACAACTATGACATGAGTTTATTGATATTTATAATGTATAATAATACAATACTCCACAATCAACTAAAAACCTCTGACTTGGACTAGCTTGATCTAACCAACAATTTACACTTGCGATAATGTTATGTATCATATAATGTATAACATTGTCTTCCTTTTAGAAAGACTTTGGCTATAATCTTAGAAACTTATAATTTCAAAAGTGTGCCCCTACACTACTGCGTCTAACAACGCTCGGAAAGGTAACATCTTTGAAATTATCATGTTAATTATCAATTTAGTCTCGTTGTTCGAGCAACCCTTTGGCTTTTTTGGAATTTCAAAATTTTGACCCCGACCACCGTAACAAGTGTCTACAATGTCGATTAATACTTCAATTCAAACATATAACTATTTTCCACCATTATAGGTTCTGTTAGCTGTTGTGCCTATTCTGACAATAGTGACAATGATGGCTTAATGTATATGACATTGTAACATTGTAAGTTCTGATTATCTGATTTGCTGAGTTCTGTGTAAGCGATTGGCCAAGGGGGTTGCAGAGCAATTGAGTTCCACTGACGAGCTAGTGACGAGCTGGTCTGTGATTGGGTTCAGGGTGGCGGGCATATAAGAGGGATCCAGCTCCCTTGCTCTGCAACCATATTCCTTATTTCCAATCCCCAACATTGAGAACAGAACAGTTTGCTTATTTGTCAGATCTACGAAGTCATGTCATGTCCATATCAGACCCCTCGGGTATGTCAGTGCAGTGGTTACCAGGCTGCAATAATGTTATAACGGGTTTCGAGATAAATACACGAATATTTAAAATTAATTTGTCCGATATTCTTATACCCTCAATAAACTGACTGGATAACCAAGGAGCAGGGCTCAATCTAACATATTGCATGGGTTTTCACATGAACTGAGGGTAAAGTCCTGGTATTCGTTGACTCGCCGGGTAAAACTCGTTTCGTCCTCTATAACGAGCCCCATGCCATGTCAAAGCCAATTAATTAACTTTATATTTTGCTATATTGCTCAATTGCTATAGATAGATATAGAGACGGAGACGAAACGAGTTTTACCCGGTGAGTCAACGAACATCAGGACTTTAATTGAAGAATGCGTGTAACAACATTTGAACTTTGGACTTGAAAATGTATTCGTGTTAAGTTAAATAAAGTAAGTAATTTTCTAAATGATGAGTATCCGGCATCCCCCCGGTTGCATTTAATTCAATATCTAAATCCTGTCCCCTAGTAGGGGACCCCTACTTATTTCTAGATATTATGATTCATGTGTCCTATCATAGGACTCCTTCCTATTATGACCTCAGTCCTTCATCTACATATGTGGTGATGACGGTGATGCGGGTGCGGCTGCTTGGAATGGATCTTCAGAACGTGACAAGTTCAAAGTTCCGTTCCTCCAAGCAGCCCCTGCACCGTCAACACCACGTGCACTGTGCACGGTGCACATGGTGCACGAGGGACATTGATCCCTAACTCTCGAGTCCGAAGTCGAGAACGAGCCCCAGCAACTACAAACTAACTACATTCGACATTTAACGTCACTAATGAACCAAGACACAAGATTTCGAAGGGGTCACCTCTCTGAAAAAATTTCGTCCAATTTAGTTGGAGGTTGGAGTAGGTGTGGATGTCTAATGTCTAAGGATAAGAAGCGGAGGGAGAATGAATGGCTTCGAGAGTTAGTGTAGGAGGAAAGAGAAACCCTATCAACGCAACAGCCCCATGTTAGCTACACAGGCATACGAGTGGATGGAGGCGGCGGGCAGGGTTTCTTCCTAACTCTGTGCTCTCTTGGTACGGATGGGCCACGCGGCATGGCCCGAGTTGAGTCTATATTCCCGCTTTCGCTGCAGACGTGGACCGTTGGATATTCTTTGCTTTCGAATTTGCTATTTGACCAGATAAGATAGTGAAAGTGACTTACGGGTGGGTCTTTCTCTCTCTCCGCCGATTTTAGGTACCTCCAGTTAATTAAACGGACTCCTCGGTCTTAGTCGAGATCGTATGTCCCCGTCGCGTCGTCCTCGTTGGCAAAGGGGGCTTGTTGACAAGGACACTCAAATAGACACTTAGATTTCCCGCAATGTATTCTGGGTGCAGAGTCTTGATAATACTGCTACCTATACAGCCAAGTCGACACGGCACACGGAGGAGCCGAAGACACAAGATTTCGAAGGGGTCACCTCTCTAAAAAATTTCGTGGAATTTAGTTGGAGGTTGGAGTAGGTGAATGTCTAATTGTGAATTGTCTAAGGATAAGTGGAAGCGGAGGGAGAATAAATGCGAATGCCTTCCAGACAGAGTTAGGAGGAAAGAGAAACCCTATCAACGCAATAACCCCATGTTAGCTATACAGGCATATGAGTGGATGGAGGCGGCGGGCAGGGTTTCTTCCTAACTCTGTGCTCTGCTCTTCTGGGATCTTGGTACGGATGGGCCACGCGGCATGGCCCGAGTTGAGTTGAGTCTATATTCCCGCTTACGCTGCAGACGTGGACCGTTGGATATTCTTTGCTTTCGAATTTGCTATTTGACCAGATAAGATAGTGAAAGTGACTTACGGGTGGGTCTTTTTCTCTCTCCGCCGATTCTAGGTATCTCCAGTTAAGTAAACGGACTCCTCGGTCTTACAGTGAACACTATTTAAGTGACAAACGAGTTAATGGTTGTAATAATGTGATATGCATTCCCTGCTTTCTTTGACCAGATAAGATAGTGAAAGTGACTTACGGGTGGGTCTTTTTCTCTCTCCGCCGATTCTAGGTATCTCCAGTTAAGTAAACGGACTCCTCGGTCTTACAGTGAACACTATTTAAGTGACAAACGAGTTAATGGTTGTAATAATGTGATATGCATTCCCTGCTTTCTTTGCTAATAATGAATGATGAATGATGAGAGAATGAGAGACGCAAATGAAGTGAGTAGAAAATAGGTAAACGAAAGGATTGAACTTACTTTGAGGCCTCGATTTTGCTGATAATTCGAATTACGGGATATTTAATTAGCCTGCAAGTCAAAACCGTGTTGAGTGTCGGAGCGGGATAGCAGCGTGTTCTTCCTCTTCCACGGAATCAGAAGCAATAGACTGTCTCTCATGGATGGGGTGGTGGACGGTGGTGGTGGATGGAAATGGAATGAGGAAGGAGACGGTGAGGACAGGACAGACTACCCGACTGCCGACTGACAGACACCCCGACCGACTGCTCACTGACAGACTACCCGACCGACTGACAAAGAACAGACTACCCGACCGACTGACCCACCATATAAAATAATTATTAATTAAATTAATTAATGAAAACAAGCTAAATATAAAAATTGGAAGATTTTTTTCAGGTCGGATTCTGCTTGATTGGACTCAAAAAAAGTTCTAAGTTTTTTTTATTTTTAAATCGTACCGACAAATTTTCCTTTGTCCTTTGCTTGATCAGTAGAAAGCAAAAAAAAACTTTCCCCTTTACAATTTTGATATAATAGTCAGAAGTTCTCAAAGGGGCCAAAAAACATTTGTTTTCTTATCAAATAAATCAGGAATTAAAAACTAAACAACTTCCTATCCTAGAAGGTTAAAAGAAAGATTGTACAAAAGTCAAGATTTTTTTCACATATTAATTCCATCCGGAAATAAAAATTATTAGGAACTATTAGGTCAAAATGGTAAAGGGGAAAAGTTGTTTGTTTTTTTTGCTTTCTATTTATAATGCAAAGGAAAATTTGTGGGTTAGATTAAAAAAAAACCTTAGAACTATTTTTTGAGTCCAATCAAGCAGAATCCGACCTCAAAAAAATCTTCAAGTTTTTAGCCCGAGTCAGGGCTTATGTAATCATGCTGTCCGTCCGTCCGTTCGTCTGTCTGTCCGTGACACGCTAGCGGCCAAACGGCTGGACCGATGGAGTTGAAATTTAGGACACTTGTGTATTTTGCAAATGCGAAGGCTAAGTTCGAAGGTGGGAAAAATCGGTTGATCGGTTGGCCCGTGGGGGTCATGCTAAGTAGTGTTGCCAAGGGAATAGGTTTAAAATACAGACAAATTGAAGCATTCTGCTATATAAGACTGCACACTGTAGGTTTTATGTTTAGCTTGCTTTCTTTTACAAACACATCTTCATGAATACAGATCTCATTAATTTCATTAGTTAATTTAATTAATAATTATATGGTGGACCAGTCGGTCTGGTAGTCTGTACTTTGTCAGTCGGGTAGTCTGTCAGTGAGCAGTCTAGTCGGTCGGGTAGTCTGTCAGTCGGCAGTCGGGTAGTCTGTCCTCACCACCCACCACCATGCACTGTACCACCATTACCACTTTTACCAGCACATGAGAGACACTCTTGCTTCTACCTAGGAAACACGCTCCCGCTCGGACACTTCAGAGTTCACACTTGTTTGGAGGCTTCAGAAATCATCCCGATTTTTTTCATTTTCTTAATTCGGATCATCGAAACCAAGTCCTTCGAAAAGTAAGTTCAATCCTTCCGTTTACCTATTTTCTCCTCACTTAATTAGCGTCTCTCATTCCACATTCTCTCATCATCATCATTCATCATTATTAGCAAAGATGAAAGATAGGAGGACTGCATATCATATTCAAGATTACGTATACTGCATACTTAATACCTAACGCCGCTTACGCGTAACTAATAGAGAGATAAATGCAGAATGCAAATGTGAAATGATTTTTTATAATGGTGCCTGCCTGAGGGTGTAAAAAATGAGATGTGAAGTTGTATAAAAAAATGATGAATGAATGAGGAGTGGTGCATATGTGTGTGTGTTGGTAGCGGACGCTTCGAGTTTCGAGGCCTGTGGGAGATGTAGCGCCATATTTTATTTTCTCATAATATTCAGTAATTCAGTATTATGTATTAGGTATTATCAATTACACACACAGCTTTCGTTTCTTGCACCTTGTGCCTTGTCTCTGTCCCAGATAAGTAGTAATTAACTCGACATTAGCCCATTACGCATTTTCTTGTATGTATTTTATTCTAGAATTTGAAATTTGAATATTGAATATTGTTTTCTACTAACTCTTAGAATGTAGAATATAACATATTCCGTTAAGATTATCAATTCAGAGATACGTTCAACGTTTAATTTTCCAGGTAAAAATATTGAAGATGATTTAAACTCTTAATTAAAATTTGAAATCCTTTTAATTCGTTGGCGAAGTCAAAAGCCTAACATTAAATTTTGATCTCTTGGCATTTCACGTTTGAACTTAATTTGATTTCTAAGACTATTCAATCAAAACCCGGCCAGTTCTATTGCTGGAGTTACTTTTATTTTGTATTACAGAATTACAATAAATTACGATATTCCAATCAATAAAAGTTATTCAATTTCTGTAACTGCCATACGTAATAAAGTAATATACCGCTTGTGATTGTTAGAAATAACAATAGTAACATAAACAGTGAAACATTAGAAAAAGCAAATCGATCGTCAATTATACATCGACCAACACATACATGCGAGTTATCAAGTTTAGCAAACATTAAATCGCGTGAAATTACGTACAGACTGACGACAGACTGGACATCGTCCAGCGAGCCGCCTTGAGCAATATTCACATGTAGTGATGTCGTGATGTGTCCACATAATTAAAACCACATTCCGTAGTCGGGCTTGGCAAAGGACGCACAACTTGTCATCCGAAGTTAAATAACTTTCATTTTGCACCCAAATTTTGTAAAGATAAAAAATCGAGCGTCGACCTTTGACCTCCGCTCATCCTCCCAAACTTTTTTCATCCCCCCACCTACGGTGACGCGTTGCGGAAGGTTCACCCACTGGGAGATTGATCCTAAATAAAATAATAAAATAATTAATTAAAACGCCGTAAATAATTTAGTTCGATCATAACAAGAACAAAATTGACGCAGGTTTCAAACGCCTTCCAATTGGCAATTTTCTATCAATATTTTTCCCTCAGCTCTCCATAAAAATGTTACTTGGTCTTTTATTTCGGAAAATGTACATTTTTAAGAAATAATGGTCTAAATACAGTGCACATTGATCTTCGTACGAAATGAAATAGCGAAATCGGTTGACGATGATATCAAATGAAATCAAATCAGATGATATATTTTAAGCAATTGTTGAAATGACATGGATTAAATATGAACTGCATTGTTATTAGATTCCATACATTGTACATGTCTGGGATTTCAATCATTAAATGGACGTGTGAAATAATTTGCTATGACAACCATAACAATTTGGAATCGTACGGTCGTACTAAACGAAGTGACATTTTAGTTGTTCCAAGTCACAATCTTTAGCATTTATAGACGGTCCCAAGTATGGGGAGTCTCCAGGTACCCCAGCCGCAGCCTTCCTCTCTCGCATGCACTACTCTGGCTGTAATGCTGTTAGTATGGGGAGTCTCCAGGTACCCCAGCCGCAGCATTCCTCTCTCGCATGCACTACTCTGGCTGTAATGCTGTTAGTATGGGGAGTCTCCAGTTACCCCAGCCGCAGCATTCCTCTCTCGCATGCACTACTCTGGCTGTAATGCTGTTAGTATGGGGAGTCTCCAGTTACCCCAGCCGCAGCCTTCCTCTCTCGCATGCACTACTCTGGCTGTAATGCTGTTAGTATGGGGAGTCTCCAGTTACCCCAGCCGCAGCCTTCCTCTCTCGCATGCACTACTCTGGCTGTAATGCTGTTAGTATGGGGAGTCTCCAGTTACCCCAGCCGCAGCCTTCCTCTCTCGCATGCACTACTCTGGCTGTAATGCTGTTAGTATGGGGAGTCTCCAGGTACCCCAGCCGCAGCCTTCCTCTCTCGCATGCACTACTCTGGCTGTAATGCTGTTAGTATGGGGAGTCTCCAGACACCCCCTACCCCAGCCACAGCCTTCATCTCTCACACGCACGCTCACCTCCAGCCACCATCATTCGTACCTTGCGTAATCATAAATTACTTTTCAGTTTGAATATCAAAATGCAAAACAAATTCATTTTTACCAAAGCATAGTATATATAGCATTTTATGGACAAATTATCTATCGGCAGTTTATAATTCGGTAGTCTGCAGTTATAACTGAGCCCTAGCATTTCATAAATTGTATTGTATCTTTCTTCTTGTTGCAACCCCAGAAGCCCCAATTGCTTCATATTGCTTATAACAGACCTACCTAGGACAAAATAATTTAACTTTCTCCCGCCCCCCAATGTTAGTTAAAGGGGAGAAGGTGAAAACCCGCCAAGAATTCTGTCCTACGTAGGTCTGTTATAAGCAATAGTACTATCATAATCTCGGGAAATAAATACCTCCTTCAAGCTTCAGTTATGGTTAATGGTTGTGGTTGAAGTTGATTGTATTCTCTTCACAGCATAGCACATAGTCTCCTCTTTGTTCCCTCTCTCTCTCTCTCGTCACTCTTGCGTCTTTCTTTTGTCTTTTATTGCGACCGAGAACGATAACTCAGGAGCAGGACTCAATACGGCGCGACTTTATTGAAGTAACTTCACAAAGTGGAAAGTTGCAAATGGTAAGTTTTGTAAGGTGATAAGCTTTGAAGGTTTAGTTAGGGCATATGGTAAGACCCCCTACCCCTACCGTAAAATCATTTCATATTCATTGAACATTGAACATTTAATGTATAACAGTGGTTTGTCAATTGTGAATTGAAAAATTTAAAAATTGAATTCAGATTCAGATTGTGTTGACTGCTGTTGACTGTGAATATTGTTAATTTCCAGATTATCGGGATCAGATTATCACATATATACCCCCTTTGACATTACACATAAAACATAATAGACATGTATACCATTGGTATCAATGATGCGGTGAAAGCTGTCGAACTGATAGACGATCAAAACGACGATGTTCAGGAAATCTCGGCGTTTCCTACCGTAGTACCGGAAAACCGTAGTACCGTTGCCTACAAAACTGTAACGCACACTAAAGTTACAGATAAGGAAATTAAGCCAACACCGTCATCATTTTCTGCAGCATCGGGCGACAGCGTATTCAAAACGTTGCCTTTATGCAAAAATATTACTTCCGCACTGGCTCCACAACGACGGCGGGCTGAGAAGAGAAAACGCATGGGTGTTTGTTGTAATGCCAACTGCAGACAAATCTCAAGCGAATTAGTGGTAGCACCTAAACATGCTATAATATATTTCCACTTCAATACTTCTGTGAAGAAAATATTCAAAATCTGCACTAACTGTCTTGCCGACGCGGATAAATATATTACTGTAAGTTTATATCAAATAAATTGTCAATTCATTCGATTTTTTCATACATACATAGACTAATCACTTTTTGACATTTAGAAAGCGGTAAGAGCTGTTCAGAACGGAGATTGTGTATTAACATTTAAAACCGATCCCCAGGGTATGGACGGAGATGCGATTGAAGTTTCTGGTATGCTTACTAATTATTTGTTGAAGAAGCCAAAAATTTCCCTCGCTTGTTCATGTTAGTGTTTCAATTCTATATTTTGCTTGTTTTAAGCGGATGACGAAGAAGATGACCCAGCTGTGGTAGCTGAGATGGAGGCTAAAGAAAATGAAATAGTTGAAGTAGCAGACGATTTTGATAGTGTCGTCAATTCTATTTTGAATAGAATTGATGCGAAGCAACAAATGGAAAAATGTGACAAAGCTGCCCAACTAGAAGTCAAGTATTTAGGTTGGTTTTGTCTTGAAATTAACAAAATACAATTTGAAACCTCCAATACGAACAAATTGACATGTGTTGTTACAGATAGAGACTTGGTATCGTTAGAAAGCAAACTTCTTAATGCAGAGAAGCAAATGATAGAAGTAAAGAAGATGTATGACGTACTAACTGGGCATTGCCAGACTGTGGTAATGCTAGATCTTATGCATCCATTGTATTATTTAAATTTAAAGTATAATTTTAATAGCGTTACTGATTAGACAAATATCTGTTTTTAGCCAGTGATCCTCGAGGAAATCGATATTGATGTAAACGGAGTTGTCAAAAGAACGAGAATACATAATCCGCATATCGTAAAGATGGTTGATAATCATCAGGAGATAAAATTGAAAGATATTATGCGAGATAAATGTGATGAGCGATTCCCTGCTATTCCAAAAGGTGAATTGATTAATCAACACATTAACAAGTAGTTTGGAATTCCAAATATTCCAAAACACTATTTTTTCAGATGGAAAGGTCATGAAAGAAAACCGACGAAGAGAAATCGACGTAAGAAAATGGTTTAAAATTATTTTTGACACTATAATTTCATATGTAATTTTTATGGAGTTTAGTGTTACAAACAATGTTGGTTATTTCATATCAGGTAATCAAAGTCGAACCAGTACAGAAAGCCCAGGACACAAGAATATATTTGGCTCCCACACCGAAAATTATTCCACGTGTTATGCCAAGTGTCGGAAGTATTGTTTATGCTTTAAATGAAACCCTTTTACATTTCTGGCTTAAAGGAGAAGTTATAGAAATAGTTAACACGGGACCTGGCAAGCCCGTGAGTGACTGTAAATTTTAAGAATCTATAAAGTTTCAAAAATTCACCCCTTGACTGTTTAATTGACAATTACTAGGCGGAATTTATTGTGAAGTTTCTTCCCCTTCCGCGAGAGCTTAATTATAGAGATCCTAGCAGACGAGACCTGGTAATTCAACAAACGAAGCAAGTCACTTTTAAACAAATCGCGTACAATTTACCCTGTCCCTTCGTTCTACCCGTGGGATCCAGAATAATCGCAAAATTTAGAGATGAACTGAAAACGGAACCAGCTAGTGACGGACAGTTCTACGCTGGAACTGTTGCGGAACCTCCAAAAAATATCAACAACTTCAGGTTTGTGTGTATACTGATTACTGAACACCTTGTTAAAGACTTAAAGGTCACATTTAAAAAAAAAGTTCATGGCATTGCCGTATCTATAGGTATTTAGTATTCTTCGACGATGGGTACGTTCAATATGTACATCACAAAGATGTACTAATGGTGTACAAATCTTCAAAAGAAGTCTGGCTTGATGTGCATCCTGATTCGGCTGACTTCATACGAAACTATCTGCAAAAGTATCCAGAAAGACGGATGGTTCGTCTGAATTTTAGCCAGGATATCACCACGGAATGGAATGGTGTGTAAATCAGTTGTCTTTTGTTCTAATACTCTATTAATATATTTTCATCAGAATGAGAAAGCAATAACAATAATTTATCTAAATTAGGCAAGTGGTGGGGTGCTCGTGTCGTCGAACTGGACTGCTCCCTTGTTAAAATGAAATTTGAAAATGATGGCCAGTTTGAATGGATATATAGAGGATCAACGAGACTATTGCCGCTTTTCGAAGAACAAAGTAGGCAAAGAAAACCCGAACCAGAAATCGATGTAAGAAAATCGTTTAAAATTATTTTTGACACTATAATTTCATATGTAATTTTTATGGAGTTTAGTGTTACAAACAATGTTGGTTATTTCATATCAGGTAATCAAAGTCGAACCAGTACAGAAAGCCCAGGACACAAAAATATATTTGGCTCCCACACCGGAAATTATTCCACGTGTTATGCCAAGTGTCGGAAGTATTGTTTACGCTTTAAATCGAACCCTTCTACATTTCTGGCTTAAAGGAGAAGTTATAGAAATAGTTAACACGGGACCTGGCAAGCCCGTGAGTGACTGCAAATTTTAAGAATCTATAAAGTTTCAAAAATTCACCCCTTGATTGTTTAATTGACAATTACTAGGCGGAATTTATTGTGAAGTTTCTTCCCCTTCCACGAGAGCTTAATTATCGAGATGCTAGCAGACGAGACCCGGCCATTCAACAAACGAAGCAAGTCACTTCTAAACAAATCGCGTACAATTTACCCTGTCCCTTCGTTCTACCCGTGGGAACCAGAATAATTGCAAAATTTAGAGATCAACTGAAAACGGAACCAGCTGTTGACGGACAGTTTTACGCTGGAACTGTTGCGGAACCTCCAAAAAATATCAACAACTTCAGGTTTGTGTGTATACTGATTACTGAACACCTTGTTAAAGACTTAAAGGTCACATTTTAAAAAAAAGTTCATGGCATTGCCGTATCTATAGGTATTTAGTATTCTTCGACGATGGGTACGCTCAATATGTACATCACAAAGATGTACTAATGGTGTACAAATCTTCAAAAGAAGTCTGGCTTGATGTGCATCCTGATTCGGCTGACTTCATACGAAACTATCTGCAAAAGTATCCAGAAAGACGGATGGTTCGTCTGAATTTTAGGGAGGTTATCACCACTGAATGGAATGGTGTGTAAATCAGTTGTCTTTGGTTCTAATACTCTATTAATATATTTTCATCAGAATGAGAAAGCAATATCGGTATAGTATCGGTAATTTTTTATTTAAGGGTGTTGATTTCGTAGAGTCGTAATCAGCCGACAATTGAATACAACTACGGAGAGGAGGATATCAAAAAAGGTGTACGAGTGTTTGGAGAATGGAAATGATTTATAACCGATTAATTTTAACCAGCCTCTTTTTTAATCGAAATTAGCCTCTTATTTTAATTGACTTTAGCCTGCACCTAATTAAAAATTTAATTTCATTTAATTGATTTACCTCATAAAATATAAATTAGCCTCTTTGTATTTTTTTATACAGTAAGACACTTTATTTCCAGTAAAAATGAATAAAACAAATTAAAAACAATATTATTCAACAATCAGAGCTTTTTTGCATAACGCCGGCCTTCCACGGCGTCGCTTTTGCCCTAAAGGAACATCTTTTCCTTCATCACGAACAATTATTATTATTGTTGTCCTGTATACGTTGAAGTTCCTCAAAAAGCCCGAGTTTTGCACCCTGGTGTCAGTGGGAGTGGTCCCGTATGCGGAAAAGATGTTCTATTACTCATGGGAATCGTTTAAACCCCATATCTCAATTTCCCCAAAAAGCCAAGGTTTCGCACTCTGAAATGTAGTTTCAGGGTATTATCATGTATAAATGATAGACATAGAGTGTAATGTAAACTACCTAAGCGGCAGTTTTAAAATGAGCAGGAGCTTTGAACTGATTTAATCATTTTTTTTGGGGGGGGGGGGGGTTAATTTCTGGGGGACAGGGGGTGTGACCCAAGTTCGAACTTAGCCTGTGTTAGGACCCAAGGAACAAGTGTACAAAATTTGGTGACGGTAGGTCAAGCCGTTCGTCAGTTATCGCACCGACAGATGGACGGACGGACGGACGGACGGACAGCCTAGTCATTCGTATACAGTGTTTTCAACACAAACATTAAAGGGTTTCACCCTTTAATAATGTGAATCTGTTGTGAATATGGAATAGCATTCAATCTGAGAATAATCAGTAATACAATTTGAATTTTAAATAAAGCACAGAACAAGAAAAAAGGAACATCATTGCATTTCACATATCACACATATTTGTTTTTTGTTGGGCAATTTTGTTTTTTTATTTTGTATTTCATTTATGTAGTTCGGAGTTCGTAGTTATAACCTTTAACTTATTCACCCAATTTTTCGAAATACACATACACATCCACCCAATTTTTCCAGAGCAAGAAAAGACAAATCAAGCATCGACTTGCGTGTGGTTTCGCCCTTACAACTGCCGATCCCTCATTATTTAGCGAGCACAAAATATGACCAAGCGTCATCCTTTTTTTAAATACAAAACGGAGTCTCATCGGCCTTTGCTTTGGCCAGCTCACATGATGTACCAAACTATTATTGAGGGGATACATCCCCCTAATATTAGTAAATAGTAATTGTATAGTAATATTAGTAGTAATAATAATTTTCGAGAGGAGAGAAATTAAAATTAACCTAGCGTCTGCCTGCGGCCGCCGCTCGTCCCCCCAAATTTTGTAAAGATAAAAAATCGAGCGTCGACCTTTGACCTCCGCTCATCCTCCCAAACTTTTTTCATCCCCCCACCTACGGTGACGCGTTGCGGAAGGTTCACCCACTGGGAGATTGATCCTAAATAAAATAATAAAATAATTAATTAAAACGCCGTAAATAATTTAGTTCGATCATAACAAGAACAAAATTGACGCAGGTTTCAAACGCCTTCCAATTGGCAATTTTCTATCAATATTTTTCCCTCAGCTCTCCATAAAAATGTTACTTGGTCTTTTATTTCGGAAAATGTACATTTTTAAGAAATAATGGTCTAAATACAGTGCACATTGATCTTCGTACGAAATGAAATAGCGAAATCGGTTGACGATGATATCAAATGAAATCAAATCAGATGATATATTTTAAGCAATTGTTGAAATGACATGGATTAAATATGAACTGCATTGTTATTAGATTCCATACATTGTACATGTCTGGGATTTCAATCATTAAATGGACGTGTGAAATAATTTGCTATGACAACCATGACAATTTGGAATCGTATGGTCTTACTAAACGAAGTGACATTTTAGTTGTTCCAAGTCACAATCGTTAGCATTTACAGCATTTATAGACGGTCCCAGATTTTTATGAGGAACTCAGAAGTGTTGTTTTTATTTCCAACTGTCCCGATAGTAAATGGCAGTTGGACAACCTCGGCGGTACTTACATTTTAAGACCAATCTGCGAGATCGGGTTAAGTTAGAAATGTTTGTTCCGTAGCCCTAAATTGTAGTGAATAGGTTCGACAAGACCAAGAACCGCAGTTTTTACTGCTCTTTTACTAAAGGGTGAAACCCTTTAATGGCTTTACTCTGACCGTCCGTCCGTCCGTTCGTGCTCTAACTCTCGAACGGTTAAATATTTCGAAATTCTTTTTTCGGAAACCCATTTCTGACCTTCCTGCGGAGGTTGAGTTCGTTCGTGGGTCATGTAGGTCAAAGGTCACCATTTTCTGAAATTACAACTTCACATATGTAATACATGGTTGGAAAGCTGCTGTTGAGTGCTCTTCAACGATGTATAGAAATTCACTCTATGGTTGGGGAAACGTGAGATTCTTGTGCAATATTATTGTACGTGTTGGATATCGACGTTAAATGTTATTCAACGTCTTGTTTCGTGGGGTTTCACCCTTTTTTGATGTGCGTTCTTGACGGTTTATTTATTATGCTCTCTGACCTATTACGGGAGTGAGTTGATCATGTTTCTCCGTTTCATTTAAAAAGACAGGGCTTATTTATTGGTTCCTATCTCATTCTTTCATCTCTACCGTTTTGGTCTTAACAGATCTGCTGCACTTTCTCAAGTTACAGATGACAAGGATTACTGCATGTCGCCGTTGATTTTTGACTTTAAGATTCGTCTCGGTATATTTGATATGAGAACATCGATAGAGGATACAAGAGTGACAAACTTAATTTCTGTCACAGAACGTGTTGATTACAAAGTGCCGGAGGTGAACAGTCCAATTGTCCAATCCACCCATGATCACCTTAGAGTATATAATATAACTATAAGTATATATATACTATATATAAGTTATATTATATACTCTAATTAAGATGATCACAGTTTTTAACTGAAAGAACTTGTAATGCTATAGAGATATGAACTTTGCAAATGTTCGGGAAACAAAAGTTATTCCAACAACAAGAAATAGACAAGATAACGACTTTTGTAATTGTAAAGTAACCCTGCAAAGTACCGTTACCCGTTAAGCATTAGATCGTCGGTAAATTAGTTGACTTTAATCGTAACTCAAAATCATAGTTTCCAAACACTTTCGAATGAAAATACATTTTTAAGTAAGAACAGAATTAACATGAGGTGTATTATGCAGCTAGAATATTTTTTTTGACTTGTTGTCATAAGGGTGTCATGTCGTAGAGTCCTCCATCTTGAATCTTGATGCCTTAGATGCGGATGTAGTGTTTGTCCCCACACAGGATCGTCAAACCAAGCTAATCAATAATCCAATCAACAAGGGCATGGCTGACTAACTTCCCGAAAATCGGCTCCCTGGAGATGACCCGTTGACCTAGCTAAAGAACGTCTACAAAGTGCCTCTTGTTCCACATAAAAGCTAAACAGGCTTTAAAGAATACTCTTTTGTTCCCATCTTTTTCAGATCTACAAATACATCATTTCCGAAAAATCCAATATTTCAAATAGTCTCTGACTCTGTGCTCAGAAACAGTGTCTGTCTTTACTGTCAGAAATGAATCCGGCAGTATATTTCAAATCCCTAGAAATTTTGAACAAAAAACCGGGTTCCCTAAGTACGAACCTCTTGATGTCTTGATCCGTGTCGAGAACTCGGATTTATCTTTACGGTTCTTTCCTATCGCTTCACTTCCTCGATAATACACAAGTATTGATTATGAGTTTTTTTATGGATTATTTAGCCTACAAATGGGGTCGATCAGATATAGATTTTGGATTTCAAATATGTACACTAGGGCTATATTTTAAGACTCTCAAAAGGTTGGAGATGTATTTGTAGGATAAATCTAGGGTTTTCAAAGAAATCGTCAAGGCTATGCATTTTAAAATCTCAAATCGAATACTAGTTTTCAGGAATCCTTGAAATTTTCTTGACGTTGACTTCAATATATCTTTCGAATTCCTATTTGCTAATCCAAATTAATATTTCAAATCGCAAAATATTTCTTAACGAATTCAGTTGCCCTTCCAAGGACTTTCAAATGCTGGGAATCCATTTCGGTGACGAGGACATTTGTTTAGGGAGTTACAGCATAGTTCACTTTTACGTTTTTTATGTAAAATCCGAATTTCTTCGCGTTTGTTAAATGGTTCCATGTGTGCATCAACGTGTTGATAGTCCAAAGTTGTAAGTGTCAATGGAATAACAGCATCGGTTTTAATTTTTAATCTCCATCCTCTAGTTCTGTGGTCTGGCGGTCTGGCCACTGACCCCTTTTCCAGGTTTTGTGTTAGAAACCTTAACAAAGTCTGAAAGAAGCCAAAATTTGTGCAACAGCCATGTAATATACGACTGGGGCATCATGCTGTTTCATATTAGGGGGGGGGGTTAAAAATTATGGAAATTCTTTTTCCCTATCTATCCCAATGTTAAAAACCGGCTTACGGGGTGAACTGTATCTGACCTTTTGGGGAAGTCCCTTGTGAGATGAACATGAACTGTCATGAAGATTGCCGTTTTCCCCAGATTCGGTTGGAAAGTAGCGCGAATTTCATAATTCTATGTAATATACATGTAATTGTGTGTTGGTCGAAACGTGGCAAGTTTGTGCAAGTGGCTCAGGGACACGGGGATCGCATCTGAGAGCTCGGGTTTTTCTGTATTCCAATTTCCTGAATTTCCAATGCTAAATACAGGAGCATTATTTGGGGACTTTGGACTTGGTACTATAGTTCAACTGAACTGAAGCATTTTAGTTTACAATCTACTATTGTGTATTGAGCCATCAACTTTGAACTTCGTTTAGCATTTCACATTTTGCATTGTTGATTGTGCATTGCACTTCACATTTAGTGATCTCGAATTGACGTAAGTTCCCAATTCACAATTACACAATAAACACTGAACATTACTTCATACTTTGTGCTTGTACTTATCTAATTTCTAATTTAAACTGTTCATTATTTTACAGGAGTCGTTTCCTCGAGCATCGTCAGTTGGGATAGACCAGGCAGGAAGGCGAGATTGATGGAAAAGCAGTATCCGGAGATATTGATCATAAGCGTCGTGTTTGTGACAAGAAATTCACCACAAAAGGTAATCTTACACGTCACAAAGAACATTCACACCTACGTATTCATTATTAGACTTACTTTTCGTTTTCATGTTTACTTTTACTTTTTTCTGGCAGCCGATTGCGCTTCTGTGATCTGATTTAGAGGATTTTATTCCCGGAGCTTCTCTGAACGTTACCTGCGACCTGTATATTCAATATTCCCGTGGGCCGTGGTGAACAATTTCGTTCAATTGAGCATTAAAAATAGTCCAAAATGGCTGAGAGGATGCAGTCAGTTGACCTGGACTCGTCGAACGACAATGGCTTGGAACGGAATAGGCCCGTTGGTGATGGTGGCTTTCCCTTCATGAGTTGGTTCCTGAACGACTCACAAAGAGGGCAAATCATCGAAAAAATTTTGAATGAAGATGACAAAGAGCAGGTACAAGATCTTCCATCATACTTACAATGAGCAACAATAATGTTGAGCTCGAATTTCACGTTTTATGCGTTCACATTTAATATTTGAAAACTGAAATCCTTCCTTCTATTCCAGGTATCCTCCTTTCATCGAGAGCCGTCAATTGAAGTTGAGGAAGGAGACCAGAGAGCCGTACTTCCAAATCTCAAAAGCATCAAACCGTTCCATTGTCAGCAATGCGACAAACAATTCGTCACAAAAGATAATTTGAATCGTCACTTGTTGAGTCAACATGTTGACGAGGAAACGAAAAAGAAACTCCACGACTCCAGGAAATTCAAATGCACATTTCCGAACTGCAACGCAAAGTTCCCTTCCAAATCAAAAATTGAGAATCACTTCTACTCGCATTCAACCAAGAAAGAATTCCAGTGTCCAACGTGCGAGAAATTTTTCCAAACACCGAAGTCAAGGCTTCAGCATTCGAAAGTACATAAAGCGAAATGACGTAATGACACGATTCCTTCATCTCAAATCATAATAGTCGATGTCGGTGGAGCATTTTCCAGTTGGATAAGGAATGACAACGTATAATTTTTGAGATTTTCAACCTCCATGAACTTCACAGATGCATTTATTAGGTCATAATGATCAACCTGTAAAAGTTTCATACATACGTGTATTTCAAAAATTACCCGATCGGGTCATTCTACCGTAACTACTTTTTCCATGTATTCTTATGGGGACAACGTACAATTTTTGAGATTTTCAATCTCCATTAAAATATAGTTACCACACTCGGATTCCCATGCAACTTCACAGATGCATTTATTAGGTCATAATGATCAACCTGAACCTGTAAAAGTTTCATACATGCGTGTATTTCAAAAATGACCCGATCGGGTCATTCTACCGTAACTACTTTTCCCATGTATTCTTATGGGGGACAACGTATAATTCTTGAGATTTTTAGTTTAATGGATGGATTACTTTATACTCGAACAATCTAGATTACCTAACCTAAGTAATCTTGCCTTGGGGGCCGTCCATTAATTACGTAACGCAAGAGGGGGGAGGGGGGGGGGTCTAAACATTTTATGTGCTCCATAAGAGTTAACATTGAAAGCGGCCATGTTTTGCGTTACGAGGGGGGGGTTGAAGCTTTACTTTGTAGGGACTGGGCTATATTGGCTGCTTAGAGTAGGTTTTAATTTTTAGACGTGGCATTTGCCAGTAAATGTTGTATAATTCATAACTTTATTATTGGGACTACTTTTATAGGTTTAGTTTGTGAATATACCTTGTTCGACAGTATGTATAGATATATATAATATATAATAGCCCGATTTGTAATACCCTTTAAGATATTGGATTACATTAAGTTTCGGTTTCAGAACAAACGATTTCTTAAAAAATATTAGTTGACCTGTTTTATTCATTTCTGAACAACATATTAAAAATGTACTTTTAGGTGGTTTTTAGTATTAAATACATTTTTCTACTGTTTTGGAAACAATTACTCTTCTTTTTCTCAGAATACAAAAAAATATTAAAAGTGCTTATATCCAGAAGAATCTTGCAGTTGCCTTCCTGTAATTTGCATAAACGTTTTGACAAACTCATAAATTCGAGTTTTCAGCTACACATTTACACTGCCACAAAAAGCCGCAAAATCCGAAATCGTCTGTAAATTAGGAGTTCCCTGCTGCAGTTTTATACATTTGATTTATTCTAATCCAGAATTCCACATCAAAAACCGCCGTCCGGGTTTCAACCTTGTCCTTGTCGATTAACCTTCTTGGCACAATACCCGAAGTGATCCAAGTTAAAATCGGTAGAATGCCTCCTAAATATAATGATGTATGACCCGTGTTCCAGAATATTGGTCATGCAGGACATAAACATTTCCGGCACACGACATTCCTCGCCTCGGAACTTCACAAAACGAGGCTATTGGGTTAACACAATATAATGATTAGGACAACTCTCCGACAAAATGCTGGTGTTTTTTCAAGTGGAGGAAATTTGCCAAAATGTGAGAGACTGGGAAAACCCCCGATTCATTTGTTTACAGGCTTTTCTTCGTTCTGGGATTTATGAGAAGGGCGATTCGTCACGTAATTTTTAAATCCTCATTTTAGACTTGTGGTGGGAGGTTTCCGAAAATAAATTCGGAAAAAAGAAAAATTAACCGGTTTTTCCGTTGACGTAGTATGGATTAGGTGGCCACAAGTGAACACAAAACGGAAGAAAGCACGATTCGGTATAATTTTGGGAATTTATGTTATGTGAAATACTTTCCGATTTGAGCGTTTTTTAGGCAGTATTTAAAATATCTGAATTTTATTTTAGCGAGTTGGAAGATGGTAAAGTTTAAATAATGAGCTGTATCGAAAATCCCGGAATCAAATTCGGTTTTGAGTTCGAATGGCATTAGGCCATGTTTATCGAAGTGTGACTTTTGTAACATCGGGTTCTCATTTGATTCCTGAAATTGTATTGGTGATTTGATTTTTCCATGATAATCGCGTTCGAGGAAACACACTGAATTTCTAGATTAGATTTTTAGGTCAGAAAGTTGAGAAGGACTTTGGACGTGAAGTCAACCCAGAGAGATAAAATATCAGATTTCGAGATAAATCCCTTAAACGGGTGTCAACATTATATTTTATGGGTTTCTAATTTAGAGGACTTGGAAGACGAACAAATAATTTCATTTCCAGGAATTCCAAGACCCTAACCAATCCTTTTCAGGTTTTGCAACAAACTGTTTTTTGTGATTTGTCAGAACTAAAGGATTTTTGTTGTAAAGCTTGATTGTCAAGTTATGCCTCGTTAAAAAGTATGATTTTATATTGATTCAAATACGTCTATGATTTTAGAGTCAAAGAACACAACTACTCGAGTTTGCAGGTCTGCATATATTCTCGTCGTTTAAAACACTTCCGATAAGATCCACAGCGACAGCGACAGCGACTAAAGAGAACCCTACACGTGGCTCCCAAACGGTATCGTAATTATTGCATTTCAGACCATTGTCCTATAAAGAATTCTGAGATATACTAGAGTGAAGGCAACTGTGTAGAATTAGCAGAAGAGTCCTGTCGTTCGGCACCAAACGCTCAGTTAATGGGATCCTCAACAAGAAAATAGTCATTAAGGAAAGCTAATAAAATTCTCCAGGTTATTTTACGAGGCCCTCCAAATTCCATTCTAAATATTCTTCCATTGTCTCCTTTGTGATCTACAGTTCCGAATGTGTGCATCTCCCTGGAGATCGTATTAACCCTGTCCAGACATCTTGACTGCAATACAATAACATTCTTAGTACGTATTTAAAACTGCACTACTTAAAATACAACAATAAAGAAGAAGTGGTGATGAAGAAGATTTAAGGGCTGCAAAGATGAAGGCATTAAAACATAAATCCTGCACTCAATTACTCAATTTCAAATTAGAAACGGTAATAATAGGAAGACCGTAGAATTGGTACGTTTTGAAGAAAGAAAGATTGCTTTGACAGGGCTGGTGTGGTGGGGCTGTATTTTAGGGATGGGTGTCTATTTTGAAGGAGTATATTTTTCAAATGAATGGACAACCCGAAACGAATAATTTCGACAAAATCGTCGTTAAATTATTTAATTGCTTTCTTTTTATTACTTCGATTGACAATCGTCCCGAACTGTCCATGAATGTTAATTAAGGGTCACATTAGCGGGTAGCACTCGTTACCGAGTTATAGCCGGATTGAACGCGTCGTGAACTATAGATTTCTGATGTTACCCCATAATGCTCCAAAATCAAGCAATAAACCGTTTCGATATTCGGATATCGGTTTAATTGGGTTTGCTATGATACATTATCATCTACGTTGAAAAAGATAGAGACAGAGACCATTAGGGTATATGCATGGATATATAGTGATAGTCCACCGTAAAAATGGAGCTGAAAGGCGTGTATAGCTTTGTTTTATGAAGTTTCATGCATTTTGGGTTTTATCCAGATCGATACAGGATAATATGTTTTACGCCCTTGTTAAAAACTACTGCGGCAACTGAAAACAGTAAAATTATGCAAAAGATTAACGATTAACTGATCGTTATTGAATGCAATTATCATTCGAAGATCCATGAAATTCGATCCAACCGAAAATATTGATTTTTTTGCAAGTTATGCCGCAGTAAGAGTTAATTAAATGTAAAGATGAGAAGAAAAACAAGGGCCCGCGTTTTCAGAGTAATTAAGGAGATCCGAAATCATTTATTAATTATTCGATTAAAATCAACAGTTTACAACTACAGGACTTTCAATATATATATACGGTTAAGAAGAAGGTGACGAAAGGACGAGGACGACAACGATCGCCGTCGCGGTATATTTTTTATTTATATCATATAATATATAAACCCAATATTATATTTTAACTCGACTTCGGCTTCCGGTTCAAGATATTTTAAACTTAAACAGTTTCCGGAACCCGAGCTTCGTAATAGTTTAAGAGTTTGGAGAGGCCGTGACCTTTGACCTCACAAAATCCGCTGACCTGATTCCTTCTCCAGGAGAGACAGTCACTTAAATCAATTAATTACAATATATCTATTTTATTTAACATTACTTGGTATATCCTTAGCATTACAGTAATTCATCATAGGGACAACAAAAAATGCAGCTATAGCAAATATAGCTATAGTGTGTGTGTGTATACTTTCCTATATTGATTTGGGTATATAAATAATAATTAATAATTAACTAAAACTCAAATTAATTAACACTCATCATCATTATCATCAGTTACAAATGGTTGACTTTTTTCACGTCACTCTGATAATCACGTCCGACCCGATCCAGTTACACGATATATCCAGTCCATCAATTTCGCTCATATTATTATTTGTTCAACATTTTCATTTGAGGTCGAACTGCCAAAATCCTTGCGGCGTCGGTCCAGGAAACTCGCAGGTTTTCAAGAGGTTTTGGCTTTGGTTTTGGAAGATGAATTGTCGGTACTTCCAGAAGACTAGAAGTCAAAGAAACAAATTGTTGAAATGTGTGATACTATATATCGACAGTGATAGAAATGAATTAAACCAAATGAACCAATTTCAAGGAAATGGATTATCGAAGTACTACAGCTTTGGCATTATACCTAAAGCTTAAGTAACTTTCAATTATCGAATAGAATAATTTATCTCATTAAGAAAACCATTAATTTACGTTAGGTGTTATACCTATAAAAGAAATTAAAATAAAATGGAAAAATACATGGTTGGAATATACCCAAATCCTTACGTAGGCAAGGACCCGAGCAGTTTTATCAATGGAATCAATGGAACAACCGGGTATTTTTTTTAACAAGTATAGAATTTTATACTTTTATGTGAGGTGAATATTTTAAAGAAATATTTAAGTAAACAAATAACGGAAAAAATATCGAATTCAAATTGTTCCGTACAGTTTGAGTCATGAATCCGGGAATCACTTTCATAAACTCCTCTTCTGGAATAACATCATCATCATCATCGTCACTAATGGTTATTGGCTCTTTTGGCTTGAGCAACTATAATATATACAGAACGTTATTTATATTTGTGAGTTGTGAAACTACATTATTATCGTACAAAAGTATGTAGTCATATGAATTAAACCACTTACGTTTTCTTTAACCGCATTCAGCGCCTTGTGGGAATTACTCGAAAAAAACAAATTACATGCATAATTATCACCCATGTATATATTTTCCATCCCAACGTCCAAATGCTCTCCAAGTTTCAAAGCATTCGACAGTTTTTGGGTGCTAACAGCGGTTCTTGAACGAATCTCAGTCTTAGGAAACGGTCCACACACGATCACTCCGGGAATTTGGGGAAAGATGTAAATTTTCCCTACACATCAGGAATTAAATTAATTACTTGACCAGATAACAAAGCTTTTATAAAAGTAGTCTATAGTTTGTTTTAAATCAGATATGGAACCGATGGAACCCAGGAACGTACCTGATCGATCTTTTGAATTCTCTCCAATGTAAAGAATGTCCAATGCAACCCCCTTTTTCTTCGAATTGGCGATGTTGAAATGCATTTGGAGTGCTTTACACGGAATGATGCAGTTAATTTCCGGGATCGACACGTATTCGCAAACTCGCAGACTTTCTGAAATCTGGTGAAAAATCCAAACCTCTCCGAAATTAGGAACTGGTAAATAAAGCCATGGTAGTGGTATATTGTCTCCTTCAACTGCATCATAGATAACAACCTTAGGCTTCTTGGCGTCGAGGGTCCAAGCAAGAAAGCAGATGGACTCTGAGCCCAGTAAGATTATCTGGTCATCCTCAAGAATATCTTCAATAACTGAAAATAATAAGTAATGGTAACAATGTGTCATTCCATGCAGACTAACAGAATATCCATATCCAATTCAATTAAGTCTTAAAACTCACGTGAAGGTACCGGTAAAGGCGGTTGACTCTTTACAAGGACTTGGTTGCTGGAAGTTGGTTTAGGCTTCAGAACCGGGAGTTGACGTTTCGCAGCGGGACTGCAGTAATAAGCACACGATTAGAGTACTTTACAAAATGATATGTTATTTTAAACTATGTACGGGAGGCAGCATATTTACTAACCTTTTGAAATTGTTGTCATTAGTCACAGTGCACGGTTTGCACACTTTTCCCATCTTGGTTGGCAGTGATTCACTCATTTTTCCAGATCGACAATTGCTTGGAAAATTTCGTCTATATCTGTTTGTGCGATTATCACGTTTGACGACTTGCTTATTGCGAAGAAATTTAAGACCAGGATGAGTTTTTCTTCCCTCTCTACCAAAGGTGTCTTTAAATTTGTGGGCCAAAATATACTCGTTTCTAAATCGCTTAGGAGCAACAGGAACTCTCCTAATTCGCGGCTCCCCTCTCCAACTGGCGGTAGTTTACCTGAAAAAATATTTTAAATTAAGTATTGGCACAACTATGACATGAGTTTATTGATATTTATAATGTATAATAATACAATACTCCACAATCAACTAAAAACCTCTGACTTGGACTAGCTTGATCTAACCAACAATTTACACTTGCGATAATGTTATGTATCATATAATGTATAACATTGTCTTCCTTTTAGAAAGACTTTGGCTATAATCTTAGAAACTTAGAATTTCAAAAGTGTGCCCCTACACTACTGCGTCTAACAACGCTCGGAAAGGTAACATCTTTGAAATTATCATGTTAATTATCAATTTAGTCTCGTTGTTCGAGCAACCCTTTGGCTTTTTTGGAATTTCAAAATTTTGACCCCGACCACCGTAACAAGTGTCTACAATGTCGATTAATACTTCAATTCAAACATATAACTATTTTCCACCATTATAGGTTCTGTTAGCTGTTGTGCCTATTCTGACAATAGTGACAATGATGGCTTAATGTATATGACATTGTAACATTGTAAGTTCTGATTATCTGATTTCTGACTGAGTTCTGTGTAAGCGATTGCTGGCCAAGGGGGTTGCAGAGCAATTGAGTTCCACTGACGAGCTAGTGACGAGCTGGTCTGTAATTGGGTTCAGGGTGGCGGGCATATAAGAGGGATCCAGCTCCCTTGCTCTGCAACCATATTCCTTGGTTCCAATCCCCAATATTGAGAACAGAAGAACAGTTTGCTTATTTGTCAGATCTACGAAGTCATGTCATGTCCATATCAGACCCCTCGGGTATGTCAGTGGTTACCAGGCTGCAATAATGTTATAACGGGTTTCGAGATAAATACACGAATATTTAAAATTAATTTGTCCGATATTCTTATACCCTCAATAAACAATAAACCAAAAGGAGCAGGGCTCCATTCAACATATTGCATGGGTTTTCAGTTTCACATGAACTGAGGGTAAAGTCCTGGTGTTCGTTGACTCGCCGGGTAAAACTCGTTTCGTCCTCTATAACGAGCCCCATGCCATGTCAAAGCCAATTAACTTTATATTTTGCTATATTGCTCAATTGCTATAGATAGATATAGAGATGGAGACGAAACGAGTTTTACCCGGTGAGTCAACGAACATCAGGACTTTAATTGAAGAATGTGTGTAACAACATTTGAACTTTGGACTTGAAAATGTATTCGTGTTAAGTTAAATAAAGTAAGTAATTTTCTAAATGATGAGTATCCGGCATCCCCCCGGTTGCATTTAATTCAATATCTAAATCCTGTCCCCTAGTAGGGGACCCCTACTTATTTCTAGATATTATGATTCATGTGTCCTATCATAGGACTCCTTCCTATTATGACCTCAGTCCTCATATATTAACGATAAAGGTTCCCGTGTATATAGATGGATTTGAGCAAAATACATGTAAAACGAGTTCTCTCGAAAACGGGGCGAAGTGAGGCATGAGACGGAATTCCTCCGCACTTACACGCTTCCAGATCCCGCACACTGAATATAAATTTCAGAATTTCAATAGTTTCAATTAAAAAAGCGTGACTAATTTTCAAAATTTTCTTTTAAAAAACGAAAATTTCTAAAATGAAACAAATAAAATCTTTAATATGTGATTCGAAAATCTTGACCACAATTTCTAAGGTCATTGATTTTTTTCAGGGGCGTGATCTAATTTTCAAATTTTTCTTTAAAAAAAATCATATAATGACATAAAAAATCTTTAATATCTAGTGCAAAAATCTTGACCACAATTTCTAAGGTCATTGATTTTTTTCAGGGGCGTGACCTAATTTTCACATTTAAAAAAAAAAAATTTCTAAACTGAAATCTTTAATATGTGATTCTAAAATCTTGACCACAATTTCTAAGGTCACTGATTTTTTTCAGTAGCGTGACCTAATTTTCACATTTAAAAAAAAAAAAAAAATCTATAATGAAATCTTCAATATGTGATTCTAAAATCTTGACCACAATTTCTAAGGTCATTGATTTTTTTCAGGGGCGTGACCTAATTTTCAAAATTTTATTTAAAAAAAATTAAAATTTCAAAAATGATACAAATGAAATCTTTAATGTGTGATTTGAAAATCTTGACCACAATTTTTTAGGTAATTGATTTTTTTCAGTGGCATGAACTAATTTTCACAATTTTCTTTTAGAAAAATAAAAATTCCTAAAATAAAAAAATGAAATCTTTAATGTGTGATTCGAAAATATTGACCACAATTTTAAAGGTCATTGATTTTTTTAGTGGCGTGACCTAATTTTCAAATTTTTCTTTTAAAAAATTCATGTAATGAAATTTAAAAAATCTCTAATATCTAGTGCAAAAATCTTGACCACTATTTCTAAGGTCATGCATTTTCAGTGATGTGACCTAATTTTCAAAATTTTCTTTTAAAAAACTTAAATTCATAAAATGAAATATAAATAAGTGGGGATTTATTTAGGGGGCTAGAAGTGGGGATTTATTTAGGGGGCTAGAGGTGGAATTTATTTAGGGGGCTTAGGGTGGGGATTTATTTAGGGAGCTAGAGGTGGGAGTTTATTTAGGGGGCTAGAGGTGGGGATTTATTAAGGGGGTATAATGTAGTTAAGCATGAGAGTTATTTAGGTGAGTAGGGATGTAGGACTATATGGGGTCAAGTATATGATAATAAAAATAAGGATGTTGGCGTGCGTAAGCTCAGAGGTGCATTGTGGTTCTTCCCAAAAACTCCTGGTGCCTCGAGGCACCCAGCAAAATCCCAAATCCATCTATATACACGGGAACCTTTATCGTTAATATATGCTCAGTCCTTCATCTACATATGTGGTGATGACGGTGATGCGGGTGCGGCTGCTTGGAATGGATCTTCAGAACGTGACAAGTTCAAAGTTCCGTTCCTCCAAGCAGCCCCTGCACCGTCAACACCACGTGCACTGTGCACGGTGCACATGGTGCACGAGGGACATTGATCCCTAACTCTCGAGTCCGAAGTCGAGAACGAGCCCCAGCAACTACAAACTAACTACATTCGACATTTAACGTCACTAATGAACCAAGACACAAGATTTCGAAGGGGTCACCTCTCTGAAAAAATTTCGTCCAATTTAGTTGGAGGTTGGAGTAGGTGTGGATGTCTAATGTCTAAGGATAAGAAGCGGAGGGAGAATGAATGGCTTCGAGAGTTAGTGTAGGAGGAAAGAGAAACCCTATCAACGCAACAGCCCCATGTTAGCTACACAGGCATACGAGTGGATGGAGGCGGCGGGCAGGGTTTCTTCCTAACTCTGTGCTCTGCTCTTCTGGGATCTTGGTACGGATGGGCCACGCGGCATGGCCCGAGTTGAGTTGAGTCTATATTCCCGCTTACGCTGCAGACGTGGACCGTTGGATATTCTTTGCTTTCGAATTTGCTATTTGACCAGATAAGATAGTGAAAGTGACTTACGGGTGGGTCTTTTTCTCTCTCCGCCGATTTTAGGTATCTCCAGTTAAGTAAACGGACTCCTCGGTCTTAGTCGAGATCGTATGTCCCCGTCGCGTCGTCCTCGTTGGCAAAGGGGGCTTGTTGACAAGGACACTCAAATAGACACTTAGATTTCCCGCAATGTATTCTGGGTGCAGAGTCTTGATAATACTGCTACCTATACAGCCAAGTCGACACGGCACACGGAGGAGCCGAAGACACAAGATTTCGAAGGGGTCACCTCTCTAAAAAATTTCGTGGAATTTAGTTGGAGGTTGGAGTAGGTGAATGTCTAATTGTGAATTGTCTAAGGATAAGTGGAAGCGGAGGGAGAATAAATGCGAATGCCTTCCAGACAGAGTTAGGAGGAAAGAGAAACCCTATCAACGCAATAACCCCATGTTAGCTATACAGGCATATGAGTGGATGGAGGCGGCGGGCAGGGTTTCTTCCTAACTCTGTGCTCTGCTCTTCTGGGATCTTGGTACGGATGGGCCACGCGGCATGGCCCGAGTTGAGTTGAGTCTATATTCCCGCTTACGCTGCAGACGTGGACCGTTGGATATTCTTTGCTTTCGAATTTGCTATTTGACCAGATAAGATAGTGAAAGTGACTTACGGGTGGGTCTTTTTCTCTCTCCGCCGATTCTAGGTATCTCCAGTTAAGTAAACGGACTCCTCGGTCTTGCAGTGAACACTATTTAAGTGACAAACGAGTTAATGGTTGTAATAATGTGATATGCATTCCCTGCTTTCTTTGCTAATAATGAATGATGAATGATGAGAGAATGAGAGACGCAAATGAAATGAGTAGAAAATAGGTAAACGAAAGGATTGAACTTACTTTGAGGCCTCGATTTTGCTGATAATTCGAATTACGGGATATTTAATTAGCCTGCAAGTCAAAACCGTGTTGAGTGTCGGAGCGGGATAGCAGCGTGTTCTTCCTCTTCCACGGAATCAGAAGCAATAGACTGTCTCTCATGGATGGGGTGGTGGACGGTGGTGGTGGATGGAAATGGAATGAGGAAGGAGACGGTGAGGACAGGACAGACTACCCGACTGCCGACTGACAGACACCCCGACCGACTGCTCACTGACAGACTACCCGACCGACTGACAAAGAACAGACTACCCGACCCACTGACCCACCATATAAAATAATTATTAATTAAATTAATTAATGAAAACAAGCTAAATATAAAAATTGGAAGATTTTTTTCAGGTCGGATTCTGCTTTATTGGACTCAAAAAAAGTTTTTTTTATTTTTAAATCGTACCGACAAATTTAAACTTTGTCCTTTGGTTGATCAATAGAAAGCAAAAAAAAAACTTTCCCCTTTACAATTTTGATATAATAGTCAGAAGTTCTCAAAGGGGCCAAAAAACATTTGTTTTCTTATCAAATAAATCAGGAATTAAAAACTAAACAACTTTTTATCCTAAGCGGTTAAAAGAAAGATTGTAAAAAATGTCAAGATTTTGTCTCATATTAATTCCATCCGGAAATAAAAATTACCAGGAACTATTAGGTCAAAATGGTAAAGGGTAAAAGTTGTTTTTTTTTTGCTTTCTATTTATAATGCAAAGGAAAATTTGTGGGTTAGATTAAAAAAAAACCTTAGAACTATTTTTTGAGTCCAATCAAGCAGAATCCGACCTCAAAAAAATCTTCAAGTTTTTAGCCCGAGTCAGGGCTTATGTAATCATGCTGTCCGTCCGTCCGTTCGTCTGTCTGTCCGTGACACGCTAGCGGCCAAACGGCTGGACCGATGGAGTTGAAATTTAGGACACTTGTGTATTTTGCAAATGCGAAGGCTAAGTTCGAAGGTGGGAAAAATCGGTTGATCGGTTGGCCCGTGGGGGTCATGCTAAGTAGTGTTGCCAAGGGAATAGGTTTAAAATACAGACAAATTGAAGCATTCTGCTATATAAGACTGCACACTGTAGGTTTTATGTTTAGCTTGCTTTCTTTTACAAACACATCTTCATGAATACAGATCTCATTAATTTCATTAGTTAATTTAATTAATAATTATATGGTGGACCAGTCGGTCTGGTAGTCTGTACTTTGTCAGTCGGGTAGTCTGTCAGTGAGCAGTCTAGTCGGTCGGGTAGTCTGTCAGTCGGCAGTCGGGTAGTCTGTCCTCACCACCCACCACCATGCACTGTACCACCATTACCACTTTTACCAGCACATGAGAGACACTCTTGCTTCTACCTAGGAAACACGCTCCCGCTCGGACACTTCAGAGTTCACACTTGTTTGCAGGCTTCAGAAATCATCCCGATTTTTTTAATTTTCTTAATTCGGATCATCGAAACCAAGTCCTGAAAGTAAGTTCAATCCTTCCGTTTACCTATTTTCTCCTCACTTAATTAGCGTCTCTCATTCCACATTCTCTCATCATCATCATTCATCATTATTAGCAAAGATGAAAGATAGGAGGACTGCATATCATATTCAAGATTACGTATACTGCATACTTAATACCTAACGCCGCTTACGCGTAACTAATAGAGAGATAAATGCAGAATGCAAATGTGAAATGATTTTTTATAATGGTGCCTGCCTGAGGGTGTAAAAAATGAGATGTGAAGTTGTATAAAAAAATGATGAATGAATGAGGAGTGGTGCATATGTGTGTGTGTTGGTAGCGGACGCTTCGAGTTTCGAGGCCTGTGGGAGATGTAGCGCCATATTTTATTTTCTCATAATATTCAGTAATTCAGTATTAGGTATTATCAATTACACACACAGCTTTCGTTTCTTGCACCTTGTCTCTGTCCCAGATAAGTAGTAATTAACTCGACATTAGTCCATTACGCATTTTCTTGTATGTATTTTATTCTAGAATTTGAAATTTGAATATTGAATATTGTTTTCTACTAACTCTTAGAATGTAGAATATAACATATTCCGTTAAGATTATCAATTCAGAGATACGTTCAACGTTTAATTTTCCAGGTAAAAATATTGAAGATGATTTAAACTCTTAATTAAAATTTGAAATCCTTTTAATTCGTTGGCGAAGTCAAAAGCCTAACATTAAATTTTGATCTCTTGGCATTTCACGTTTGAACTTAATTTGATTTCTAAGACTATTCAATCAAAACCCGGCCAGTTCTATTGCTGGAGTTACTTTTATTTTGTATTACAGAATTACAATAAATTACGATATTCCAATCAATAAAAGTTATTCAATTTCTGTAACTGCCATACGTAATAAAGTAATATACCGCTTGTGATTGTTAGAAATAACAATAGTAACATAAACAGTGAAACATTAGAAAAAGCAAATCGATCGTCAATTATACATCGATCAACACATACATACGAGTTATCAAGTTTAGCAAACATTAAATCGCGTGAAATTACGTACAGACTGACGACAGACTGGACATCGTCCAGCGAGCCGCCTTGAGCAATATTCACATGTAGTGATGTCGTGATGTGTCCACATAATTAAAACCACATTCCGTAGTCGGGCTTGGCAAAGGACGCACAACTTGTCATCCGAAGTTAAATAACTTTCATTTTGCACCCAAATTTTGTAAAGATAAAAAATCGAGCGTCGACCTTTGACCTCCGCTCATCCTCCCAAACTTTTTTCATCCCCCCACCTACGGTGACGCGTTGCGGAAGGTTCACCCACTGGGAGATTGATCCTAAATAAAATAATAAAATAATTAATTAAAACGCCGTAAATAATTTAGTTCGATCATAACCAGAACAAAATTGACGCAGGTTTCAAACGCCTTCCAATTGGCAATTTTCTATCAATATTTTTCCCTCAGCTCTCCATAAAAATGTTACTTGGTCTTTTATTTCGGAAAATGTACATTTTTAAGAAATAATGGTCTAAATACAGTGCACATTGATCTTCGTACGAAATGATATAGCGAAATCGGTTGACGATGATATCAAATGAAATCAAATCAGATGATATATTTTAAGCAATTGTTGAAATGACATGGATTAAATATGAACTGCATTGTTATTAGATTCCATACATTGTACATGTCTGGGATTTCAATCATTAAATGGACGTGTGAAATAATTTGCTATGACAACCATGACAATTTGGAATCGTACGGTCGTACTAAACGAAGTGACATTTTAGTTGTTCCAAGTCACAATCTTTAGCATTTACAGCATTTATAGACGGTCCCAAGTATGGGGAGTCTCCAGGTACCCCAGCCGCAGCCTTCCTCTCTCGCATGCACTACTCTGGCTGTAATGCTGTTAGTATGGGGAGTCTCCAGTTACCCCAGCCGCAGCATTCCTCTCTCGCATGCACTACTCTGGCTGTAATGCTGTTAGTATGGGGAGTCTCCAGTTACCCCAGCCGCAGCATTCCTCTCTCGCATGCACTACTCTGGCTGTAATGCTGTTAGTATGGGGAGTCTCCAGTTACCCCAGCCGCAGCATTCCTCTCTCGCATGCACTACTCTGGCTGTAATGCTGTTAGTATGGGGAGTCTCCAGTTACCCCAGCCGCAGCCTTCCTCTCTCGCATGCACTACTCTGGCTGTAATGCTGTTAGTATGGGGAGTCTCCAGTTACCCCAGCCGCAGCCTTCCTCTCTCGCATGCACTACTCTGGCTGTAATGCTGTTAGTATGGGGAGTCTCCAGTTACCCCAGCCGCAGCCTTCCTCTCTCGCATGCACTACTCTGGCTGTAATGCTGTTAGTATGGGGAGTCTCCAGTTACCCCAGCCGCAGCCTTCCTCTCTCGCATGCACTACTCTGGCTGTAATGCTGCTAGTATATGGAGTCTCCAGACACCCCTACCCCAGCCACAGCCTTCATCTCTCACACGCACGCTCACCTCCAGCCACCATCATTCGTACCTTGCGTAATCATAAATTACTTTTCAGTTTGAATATCAAAATGCAAAACAAATTCATTTTTACCAAAGCATAGTATATATAGCATTTTATGGACAAATTATCTATCGGCAGTTTATAATTCGGTAGTCTGCAGTTATAACTGAGCCCTAGCATTTCATAAATTGTATTGTATCTTTCTTCTTGTTGCAACCCCAGAAGCCCCAATTGCTTCATATTGCTTATAACAGACCTACCTAGGACAAAATAATTTAACTTTCTCCCGCCCCCCAATGTTAGTTAAAGGGGAGAAGGTGAAAACCCGCCAAGAATTCTGTCCTACGTAGGTCTGTTATAAGCAATAGTACTATCATAATCTCGGGAAATAAATACCTCCTTCAAGCTTCAGTTATTGTTAATGGTTGTGGTTGAAGTTGATTGTATTCTCTTCACAGCATAGCACACAGTCTCCTCTTTTTTCCCTCTCTCTCTCTCTCTTCACTCTTGCGTCTTTCTTTTGTCTTTTATTGCGACCGAGAACGATAACTCAGGAGCAGGACTCAATACTGCGCGACTTCGTTGAAGTAACTTCACAAAGTGGAAAGTTGCAAATGGTAAGTTTTGTAAGGTGATAAGCTTTGAAGGTTTAGTTAGGGCATATGGTAAGACCCCCTACCCCTACCGTAAAATCATTTCATATTCATTGAACATTGAACATTTAATGTATAACAGTGGTTTGTCAATTGTGAATTGAAAAATTTAAAAATTGAATTCAGATTCAGATTGTGTTGACTGCTGTTGACTGTGAATATTGTTAATTTTCAGATTATCGGGATCAGATTATCACATATATACCCCCTTTGACATTACACATAAAACATAATAGACATGGATACCATTGGCATCAATGATGCGGTGAAAGCTGTCGAACTGATAGACGATCAAAACGACGATGTTCAGGAAATCTCGGCGTTTCCTACCGTAGTACCGGAAAACCGTAGTACCGTTGCCTACAAAACTGTAACGCACACTAAAGTTACAGATAAGGAAATTAAGCCAACACCGTCATCATTTTCTGCAGCATCGGGCGACAGCGTATTCAAAACGTTGCCTTTATGCAAAAATATTACTTCCGCACTGGCTCCACAACGACGGCGGGCTGAGAAGAGAAAACGCATGGGTGTTTGTTGTAATGCCAACTGCAGACAAATCTCAAGCGAATTAGTGGTAGCACCTAAACATGCTATAATATATTTCCACTTTGATACTTCTGTGAAGAAAATATTCAAAATCTGCACTAACTGTCTTGCCGACGCGGATAAATATATTACTGTAAGTTTATATCAAATAAATTGTCAATTCATTCGATTTTTTCATACATACATAGACTAATCACTTTTTGACATTTAGAAAGCGGTAAGAGCTGTTCAGAACGGAGATTGTGTATTAACATTTAAAACCGATCCCCAGGGTATGGACGGAGATGCGATTGAAGTTTCTGGTATGCTTACTAATTATTTGTTGAAGAAGCCAAAAATTTCCCTCGCTTGTTCATGTTAGTGTTTCAATTCTATATTTTGCTTGTTTTAAGCGGATGACGAAGAAGATGACCCAGCTGTGGTAGCTGAGATGGAGGCTAAAGAAAATGAAATAGTTGAAGTAGCAGACGATTTTGATAGTGTCGTCAATTCTATTTTGAATAGAATTGATGCGAAGCAACAAATGGAAAAATGTGACAAAGCTGCCCAACTAGAAGTCAAGTATTTAGGTTGGTTTTGTCTTGAAATTAACAAAATACAATTTGAAACCTCCAATACGAACAAATTGACATGTGTTGTTACAGATAGAGACTTGGTATCGTTAGAAAGCAAACTTCTTAATGCAGAGAAGCAAATGATAGAAGTAAAGAAGATGTATGACGTACTAACTGGGCATTGCCAGACTGTGGTAATGCTAGATCTTATGCATCCATTGTATTATTTAAATTTAAAGTATAATTTTAATAGCGTTACTGATTAGACAAATATCTGTTTTTAGCCAGTGATCCTCGAGGAAATCGATATTGATGTAAACGGAGTTGTCAAAAGAACGAGAATACATAATCCGCATATCGTAAAGATGGTTGATAATCATCAGGAGATAAAATTGAAAGATATTATGCGAGATAAATGTGATGAGCGATTCCCTGCTATTCCAAAAGGTGAATTGATTAATCAACACATTAACAAGTAGTTTGGAATTCCAAATATTCCAAAACACTATTTTTTCAGATGGAAAGGTCATGAAAGAAAACCGACGAAGAGAAATCGACGTAAGAAAATCGTTTAAAATTATTTTTGACACTATAATTTCATATGTAATTTTTATGGAGTTTAGTGTTACAAACAATGTTGGTTATTTCATATCAGGTAATCAAAGTCGAACCAGTACAGAAAGCCCAGGACACAAGAATATATTTGGCTCCCACACCGAAAATTATTCCACGTGTTATGCCAAGTGTCGGAAGTATTGTTTATGCTTTAAATGAAACCCTTTTACATTTCTGGCTTAAAGGAGAAGTTATAGAAATAGTTAACACGGGACCTGGCAAGCCCGTGAGTGACTGTAAATTTTAAGAATCTATAAAGTTTCAAAAATTCACCCCTTGACTGTTTAATTGACAATTACTAGGTGGAATTTATTGTGAAGTTTCTTCCCCTTCCGCGAGAGCTTAATTATAGAGATCCTAGCAGACGAGACCTGGTAATTCAACAAACGAAGCAAGTCACTTTTAAACAAATCGCGTACAATTTACCCTGTCCCTTCGTTCTACCCGTGGGATCCAGAATAATCGCAAAATTTAGAGATGAACTGAAAACGGAACCAGCTAGTGACGGACAGTTCTACGCTGGAACTGTTGCGGAACCTCCAAAAAATATCAACAACTTCAGGTTTGTGTGTATACTGATTACTGAACACCTTGTTAAAGACTTAAAGGTCACATTTAAAAAAAAAGTTCATGGCATTGCCGTATCTATAGGTATTTAGTATTCTTCGACGATGGGTACGTTCAATATGTACATCACAAAGATGTACTAATGGTGTACAAATCTTCAAAAGAAGTCTGGCTTGATGTGCATCCTGATTCGGCTGACTTCATACGAAACTATCTGCAAAAGTATCCAGAAAGACGGATGGTTCGTCTGAATTTTAGCCAGGATATCACCACTGAATGGAATGGTGTGTAAATCAGTTGTCTTTTGTTCTAATACTCTATTAATATATTTTCATCAGAATGAGAAAGCAATAACAATAATTTATCTAAATTAGGCAAGTGGTGGGGTGCTCGTGTCGTCGAACTGGACTGCTCCCTTGTTAAAATGAAATTTGAAAATGATGGCCAGTTTGAATGGATATATAGAGGATCAACGAGACTATTGCCGCTTTTCGAAGAACAAAGTAGGCAAAGAAAACCCGAACCAGAAATCGATGTAAGAAAATCGTTTAAAATTATTTTTGACACTATAATTTCATATGTAATTTTTATGGAGTTTAGTGTTACAAACAATGTTGGTTATTTCATATCAGGTAATCAAAGTCGAACCAGTACAGAAAGCCCAGGACACAAAAATATATTTGGCTCCCACACCGGAAATTATTCCACGTGTTATGCCAAGTGTCGGAAGTATTGTTTACGCTTTAAATCGAACCCTTCTACATTTCTGGCTTAAAGGAGAAGTTATAGAAATAGTTAACACGGGACCTGGCAAGCCCGTGAGTGACTGCAAATTTTAAGAATCTATAAAGTTTCAAAAATTCACCCCTTGATTGTTTAATTGACAATTACTAGGCGGAATTTATTGTGAAGTTTCTTCCCCTTCCACGAGAGCTTAATTATCGAGATGCTAGCAGACGAGACCCGGCCATTCAACAAACGAAGCAAGTCACTTCTAAACAAATCGCGTACAATTTACCCTGTCCCTTCGTTCTACCCGTGGGAACCAGAATAATTGCAAAATTTAGAGATCAACTGAAAACGGAACCAGCTGTTGACGGACAGTTTTACGCTGGAACTGTTGCGGAACCTCCAAAAAATATCAACAACTTCAGGTTTGTGTGTATACTGATTACTGAACACCTTGTTAAAGACTTAAAGGTCACATTTTAAAAAAAAGTTCATGGCATTGCCGTATCTATAGGTATTTAGTATTCTTCGACGATGGGTACGCTCAATATGTACATCACAAAGATGTACTAATGGTGTACAAATCTTCAAAAGAAGTCTGGCTTGATGTGCATCCTGATTCGGCTGACTTCATACGAAACTATCTGCAAAAGTATCCAGAAAGACGGATGGTTCGTCTGAATTTTAGGGAGGTTATCACCACTGAATGGAATGGTGTGTAAATCAGTTGTCTTTGGTTCTAATACTCTATTAATATATTTTCATCAGAATGAGAAAGCAATATCGGTATAGTATCGGTAATTTTTTATTTAAGGGTGTTGATTTCGTAGAGTCGTAATCAGTCGACAATTGAATACAACTACGGAGAGGAGGATATCAAAAAAGGTGTACGAGTGTTTGGAGAATGGAAATGATTTATAACCGATTAATTTTAACCAGCCTCTTTTTTAATCGAAATTAGCCTCTTATTTTAATTGACTTTAGCCTGCACCTAATTAAAAATTTAATTTCATTTAATTGATTTACCTCATAAAATATAAATTAGCCTCTTTGTATTTTTTTATACAGTAAGACACTTTATTTCCAGTAAAAATGAATAAAACAAATTAAAAACAATATTATTCAACAATCAGAGCTTTTTTGCATAACGCCGGCCTTCCACGGCGTCGCATTTTCCCTAAAGGAACATCTTTTCCTTCATCACGAACAATTATTATTATTGTTGTCCTGTATACGTTGAAGTTCCTCAAAAAGCCCGAGTTTTGCACCCTGGTGTCAGTGGGAGTGGTCCCGTATGCGGAAAAGATGTTCTATTACTCATGGGAATCGTTTAAACCCCATATCTCAATTTCCCCAAAAAGCCAAGGTTTCGCACTCTGAAATGTAGTTTCAGGGTATTATCATGTATAAATGATAGACATAGAGTGTAATGTAAACTACCTAAGCGGCAGTTTTAAAATGAGCAGGAGCTTTGAACTGATTTAATCATTTTTTTTGGGGGGGGGGGGGGTTAATTTCTGGGGGACAGGGGGTGTGACCCAAGTTCGAACTTAGCCTGTGTTAGGACCCAAGGAACAAGTGTACAAAATTTGGTGACCGTAGGTCAAGCCGTTCGTCAGTTATCGCACCGACAGATGGACGGACGGACGGACGGACGGACAGCCTAGTCATTCGTATACAGTGTTTTCAACACAAACATTAAAGGGTTTCACCCTTTAATAATGTGAATCTGTTGTGAATATGGAATAGCATTCAATCTGAGAATAATCAGTAATACAATTTGAATTTTAAATAAAGTACAGAACAAGAAAAAAGGAACATCATTGCATTTCACATATCACACATATTTGTTTTTTGTTGGGCAATTTTGTTTTTTTATTAAAGGGTGAAACCCTTTAATGGCTTTACTCTGACCGTCCGTCCGTCCGTCCGTCCGTCCGTCCGTCCGTTCGTGCTCTAACTCTCGAACGGTTAAATATTTCGAAATTCTTTTTTCGGAAACCCATTTATGACCTTCCTGCGGAGGTTGAGTTCGATCGTGGGTCATGTAGGTCAAAGGTCATGGGGGTGCGGTCAAAGGTCATCATTTTTTGAAATTACAACTTCACATATGTATTACATGGTTGGAAAGCTACTGTCAAGTGCTCTTAAACGATGTATAGAATTTCACTTTATGGTTGGGGAAACGTGAGATTCTTCAATAAAATGTCTCTAACGTGTAAGGCAACGACGTTAAACATTTTTGACGTGTTGTTCTTGAGGTTTCACCCTTTTACGATGTGCGTTTGCAACGGTTTATTTTGTATTTCATTGATGTAGTTCGGAGTTCGTAGTTATAACCTTTAACTTATTCACCCAATTTTTCGAAATACACATACACATCCACCCAATTTTTCCAGAGCAAGAAAAGACAAATCAAGCATCGACTTGCGTGTGGTTTCGCCCTTACAACTGCCGATCCCTCATTATTTAGCGAGCACAAAATATGACCAAGCGTCATCCTTTTTTTAAATACAAAACGGAGTCTCATCGGCCTTTGCTTTGGCCAGCTCACATGATGTACCAAACTATTATTGAGGGGATACATCCCCCTAATATTAGTAAATAGTAATTGTATAGTAATATTAGTAGTAATAATAATTTTCGAGAGGAGAGAAATTAAAATTAACCTAGCGTCTGCCTGCGGCCGCCGCTCGTCCCCCCAAATTTTGTAAAGATAAAAAATCGAGCGTCGACCTTTGACCCTACGGTGACGCGTTGCGGAAGGTTCACCCACTGGGAGATTGATCCTAAATAAAATAATAAAATAATTAATTAAAACGCCGTAAATAATTTAGTTCGATCATAACAAGAACAAAATTGACGCAGGTTTCAAACGCCTTCCAATTGGCAATTTTCTATCAATATTTTTCCCTCAGCTCTCCATAAAAATGTTACTTGGTCTTTTATTTCGGAAAATGTACATTTTTAAGAAATAATGGTCTAAATACAGTGCACATTGATCTTCGTACGAAATGAAATAGCGAAATCGGTTGACGATGATATCAAATGAAATCAAATCAGATGATATATTTTAAGCAATTGTTGAAATGACATGGATTAAATATGAACTGCATTGTTATTAGATTCCATACATGTCTGGGATTTCAATCATTAAATGGACGTGTGAAATAATTTGCTATGACAACCATGACAATTTGTAATCGTATGGTCTTACTAAACGAAGTGACATTTTAGTTGTTCCAAGTCACAATCGTTAGCATTTACAGCATTTATAGACGGTCCCAGATTTTTATGAGGAACTCAGAAGTGTTGTTTTTATTTCCAACTGTCCCGATAGTAAATGGCAGTTGGACAACCTCGGCGGTACTTACATTTTAAGACCAATCTGCGAGATCGGGTTAAGTTAGAAATGTTTGTTCCGTAGCCCTAAATTGTAGTGAATAGGTTCGACAAGACCAAGAACCGCAGTTTTTACTGCTCTTTTACTAAAGGGTGAAACCCTTTAATGGCTTTACTCTGACCGTCCGTCCGTCCGTTCGTGCTCTAACTCGCGAACGGTTAAATATTTCGAAATTCTTTTTTCGGAAACCCATTTCTGACCTTCCTGCGGAGGTTGAGTTCGTTCGTGGGTCATGTAGGTCAAAGGTCACCATTTTCTGAAATTACAACTTCACATATGTAATACATGGTTGGAAAGCTGCTGTTGAGTGCTCTTCAACGATGTATAGAAATTCACTCTATGGTTGGGGAAACGTGAGATTCTTGTGCAATATTATTGTACGTGTTGGATATCGACGTTAAATGTTATTCAACGTCTTGTTTCGTGGGGTTTCACCCTTTTTTGATGTGCGTTCTTGACGGTTTATTTATTATGCTCTCTGACCTATTACGGGAGTGAGTTGATCATGTTTCTCCGTTTCATTTAAAAAGACAGGGCTTATTTATTGGTTCCTATCTCATTCTTTCATCTCTACCGTTTTGGTCTTAACAGATCTGCTGCACTTTCTCAAGTTACAGATGACAAGGATTACTGCATGTCGCCGTTGATTTTTGACTTTAAGATTCGTCATTCGTCTCGGTATATTTGATATGAGAACATCGATAGAGGATAGAAGAGTGACAAACTTAATTTCTGTCACAGAACGTGTTGATTACAAAGTGCCGGAGGTGAACAGTCCAATTGTCCAATCCACCCATGATCACCTTAGAGTATATAATATAACTATAAGTATATATATACTATATATAAGTTATATTATATACTCTAATTAAGATGATCACAGTTTTTAACTGAAAGAACTTGTAATGCTATAGAGATATGAACTTTGCAAATGTTCGGGAAACAAAAGTTATTCCAACAACAAGAAATAGACAAGATAACGACTTTTGTAATTGTAAAGTAACCCTGCAAAGTACCGTTACCCGTTAGGCATTAGATCGTCGGTAAATTAGTTGACTTTAATCGTAACTCAAAATCATAGTTTCCAAACACTTTCGAATGAAAATACATTTTTGAGTAAGAACAGAATTAACATGAGGTGTATTATGCAGCTAGAATATTTTTTTTTACTTGTTGTCATAAGGGTGTCATGTCGTAGAGTCCTCCATCTTGGATCTTGATGCCTTAGATGCGGATGTAGTATTTGTCCCCACAGGATCGTCAAACCAAGCTAATCAAATCCAATCAACAAGGGCATGGCTTACTAACTTCCCGAAAATCGGCTCCCCGGAGATGACCCATTGACCTAGCTAAAGAAAGTCTACAAAGTGCCTCTTGTTCCACATAAAAGCTAAACAGGCTTTTAAAGAATACTCTTTTGTCCCCATCTTTTTCAGATCTACAAATACATCATTTCCGAAAAATCCAATATTTCAAATATTCTCTGACTCTGTGCTCAGAAACAGTACGAAGCTCTTGATCCGTGTCGAGAACTCGGATTTATTTTTACGGTTCTTTCCTATCGCTTCACTTCCTCGATAATACACAAGTATTGATTTTGAGTTTTTTTACGGATTATTTAGCCTTCAAATGGGGTCGATCAGATATAAGTTTTGGATTTCAAATAATATGTTCAATTGGGCTATGTTTTATGGCCCTCAAAAGGTTGGAGAAGTGTTTGTAGGAGAAATGTAGGGTTTTCAAAGAAATCGTCAAGGCTATATGCATTTTAAAATCTCAAATCGAATACTAGTTTTCAGAAATCTTTGAAATTTTCTTGACGTTGACTTCAATATAACTTTCGAATTCAAATTTGCTATCCAAATTAAAAAATTTCAAACTGCAAAATAATTCTTAACGAATTCAGTTGCCCTTCCAAGGACTTTCAAATGCTGGGAATCAATTTCAGTGAAGAGGACATTTGTTTAGGGAGTTACAGCATAGTTCACTTTTACGTTTTTTATGTAAAATCCGAATTTCTTCGCGTTTGTTAAATGGTTTCATGTGTGCATCAACGTGTTGATATTCCAGTGAAGTGAAGTGAAGTTGTAAGTGTCAATGGAATTACAGCATCGGTTTTAATTTTTAATCTCCATCATCTAGTTCTGTAGTCTTGTGGTCTGGCCACTGACTCCTTTTTCAGGTTTTGTGTTAGAAACGTTAACAAGTCTGAAAGAAGCCAAAATTTGCGCAACAGCCATGTAATATACGACTGGGGGCATCATGCTGTTTCATATTAAGGGGGGGGGGGGGGTATTTTTCCCAATCTATCCCAATGTTAAAAGCCGGTTTACGGGGATCCTCTTCCAGCCCATACCGATCAACCATTAGAGCTGAAATTATTTAAAAAAGAATTCCCGATAAATTACCGTCTGTCCAGTTACATCAGCTTTCTGCTGCATAATCCGAATCCCAGCCCAGTGGCAAAGTATTGAACACCTTAGCCACTGAACTGTATCTAACCTTTTGGGGAAGTCCCTTGTGAGATGAACATGAACTGGCATGAAGATTGCATATCGCCCCAGATTCGGTTAGAAAGTGGCGCGAATTTCATAATTCTATGTAATATACATGTAATTGTGTGTGGGTCGAAACGTGGCAAGTTTGTGCAAGTGGCTCAGGGACACGGATCGCATATCTCTGAGAGTTTGAGTTTTTCTGTATTCCAATTTCCAATGCTAAATACAGGAGCATTGTTTTGGGACTTGGTACTACTAGTTCAATTGAACTGAAACATTTTTTAGTTTACAATCTACTATTGTGAGCCATCAACTTTGAACTTCGTTTAACATTTTGCATTTTGCATTGTGCATTGCATTTCACATTTAGTGATCCCAAATTGACGTCAGTTCCCAATTCACAATTACAAAACACTGAACATTACTTCATACTTTGTACTTATCTAATTGCTAATTTAAACTGTTGATTATTTTACAGGAGTCGTTTCCTCGAGTATCGTCAGTTGGGATAGACCAGGCACAGGCAGGCGAGATTGATGGAAAAGCAGTATCCGGAGATCTTTATCATAAGTGTCCTGTTTGTGACAAGAAATTCACCATAAACTTTTAGTATATATATAACATAACTAAGTTATTTTATATACTCTAAGACCGCAAAAGGTAATCTTACACGTCACAAGAACATTCACACCTACTTCATACTTATTCATTATTAGACTTGCTTTTTTCATGTTTACTTTTACTTTTTTCTGGCAGCCGATTGCGCTTCTGTGATCTGATTTAGAGGGTTTTATTCCCGGATGCCGGAGCTTCTCTTAACGTTACCTGCGACCTGTATATTCCCGTGTGCCGTGGTAAACAATTTCCTTGGGTTGAGCATTAAAAATAGTACAAAATGGCGAAGAGGATGCAGTCAGTTGACCTGGACTCGTCGAACGACAATGGCTTGGAACGGAATAGGCCCGTTGGTGGCTTTCCCTTCATGAGTTGGTTCCTGAACGACTCGCAAAGAGGGCAAATCATTGAAAAAATTTTGAATAAAGATGACAAAGAGCAGGTACAAGATCTTCCACCATACTTACAATGAGCAACAATAATGTTGAGCTCGCATTTCAGGTTTCATGCATTCACATTTAATATTTGAACATTTAAATCCTTCCTTCTATTCCAGGTATCCTCCTTTCATCGAGAACCGTCAATTGAAGTTGAGGAAGGAGACCAGCGAGCCGTACGTACAAACCTCAAAAATATCAAACCGTTCCATTGTCAGGAATGCGACACACAATTTGTCTCAAAACAGAATTTGAATCGTCACATGATGACTCAACATGTTGACGAGGAAACGAAAAAGAAACTCCACGACTCCAGGAAATTCAAATGCCCCTTTCCAAATTGCAGCGCAAAGTTCCCTTCCCAATCAAAAATTGAGAATCACTTGTACACCCATTCAACAAAGAAGGAATTCCAGTGCTCATCATGCGGCAAATTTTTTCAAACCCCAAAGTCAAGGCTTCAGCATTCGAAAGTACATAAAGCAAAATGACGTAATGACATGATTCCTTCATCTCAAATCATAATAGTCGATGTTGTAGTTGTAGAGTAAATGTTGTATAATTCATAACTTTATTATTGGGACTATTTTTATAGGTTTAGTTTCTGAATATGCCTTGTTCGACAGTATGTATAGATATATATAATATATAATAACCCGATTTGTAATACCCCATAAGATATTGGATTACATTAAGTTTGGGTTTCAGAACAAACGATTTCTTAAAAAATGTTAGTTTACCATTTTTATTCATTTCTGAACAACATATTAAAAATGTACTTTTAGGTGGTTTTTAGTACTTAAATAAATTTTTCTACTGTTTTGGAAACAATTACTAACTAGCCTTCTTTTTCTCAGAATACAACAAAATATTAAAAGTGCTTATATCCAGAAGAACCTTGCAGTTGCCTTCCTGTAATTTGCTTAAACGTTTTGACAAACTCATAAATTCGAGTTTTCAGCTACACACTTACACTGCCACAAAAAGCCCCAAAATCCGAAATCGTCAGTAAATTACGAGTTCCCTGCTGCAGTTTTATACATTTGATTTATTCTAATCCAGAATTCCACATCAAAAACCGCCGTCCGGGTTTCAACCTTGTCCTTGTCGATTAATCTTCTTGGCACAATACCCGAAGTGATCCAAGTTAAAATCGGTAGAATGCCTCCTAAATATAATGATGTATCACCCGTGTTCCAGAATATTGGTCAGGCAGGACATAAACATTTCCGGCACACGACATTCCTCGCCTCGGAACTTCACAAAACGAGGCTATTGGGTTAACACAATATAAAGATTAGGACAACTCTCCGACAAAATACTGGTGTTTTTTCAATTGGAGGAAATTTGCCAAAATGTGAGAGACTGGGAAAACCCCCGATTCATTTGTTTACAGGCTTTTCTTCGTTCTGGAATTTATGAGAAGGGCGATTCGTCACGTAATTTTTAAATCCTCATTTTAGAGTTGTGGTGGGAGGTTTCCGAAAATAAATTCGGGAAAAAGAAAAATTAACCGGTTTTTCCGTTGACGACAGGGAATCGTAGTATGGATTAGGCGGACAGAAGTGAACACAAAACGGAAGAAAGAATGATTCGGTATAATTTAGGGAATTTATGTATGTGAAATACTGACTGTTTTTCCGATTTGAGCGTTTTTTAGACATTATTTAAAATACCTGAATTTTATTTTAGCGAGTTGGAAGATGGTAAAGTTTAAATAATGTGCTGTAGCGATAATCCCGAATCAAATTCGGTTTTGAGTTAGAATGGCATTAGGTCATGTTTATCGAAGTGTGACTTTTGTAACATCGGGTTCTAATTTGATTCCTGAAATTGTATCAATTGGTGATTTGATTTTTCCATGATAATCGGGTTCGAGGAAACACACTGAATTTCTAGATTAGATTTTTAGGTCAGAAAGTTGAGAAGGATTTTGGACGTGAAGTCAACCCAGAGAGATAAAATATCAGATTTCGAGATAAATCCCTTACACGGGTGTCAACATTATATTTTTAGGGTTTCTAATTCAAAGGACTTGGAAGACGAACAAATAATTTCATTTCCGGGAATTCCAAGACCGTAACAAAACCTTGTCAGGTTTTGTTTGCAACAAACTATTTTTGAGATTTGTCGCAACTATAAGATGTTTGTTGTAAAGCTTGATTGTCAAGTTATGCCTCGTTAAGAGTCTGCAGGTCTGCATATATTCTCGTCGTTTAAAACACTTCTGATAAGATCCAGCACCGCAAAAGCGACTAAAGAGAACCCTACACGTGGCTCCCAAACGGTATCGTAATTATTGCATTTCAGACCATTGTCCTATAAAGAATTCTGAGATATACTAGAGTGAAGGCAACTGTGTAGAATTAGCAGAAGAGTCCTGTCGTTTGGCACCAAACGCTCAGTTAATGGGATTCTCAACAAGAAAATAGTCATTAAGGAAAGCTAATAAAATTCTCCAGGTTATTTTACGAGGCCCTCCAAATTCCATTCTAAATATTCTTCCATTGTCTCCTTTGTGATCTACAGTTCCGAATGTGTGCATCTCCCTGGAGATCGTATTAACCCTGTCCAGACATCTTGACTGCAATACAATAACATTCTTAGTACGTATTTAAAACTGCACTACTTAAAATACAACAATAAAGGAGAAGTGGTGATGAAGAAGATTTAAGGGCTGCAAAGATGAAGGCATTAAAACATAAATCCTGCACTCAATTACTCAATTTCAAATTAGAAACGGTAATAATAGGAAGACCGTAGAATTGGTACGTTTTGCAGAAAGAAAGATTGCTTTGACAGGGCTGGTGTGGTGGGGCTGTATTTTAGGGATGGGTGTCTATTTTGAAGGAGTATATTTTTCAAATGAATGGACAACCCGAAACGAATAATTTCGACAAAATCGTCGTTAAATTATTTAATTGCTTTCTTTTTATTACTTCGATTGACAATCGTCCCGAACTGTCCATGAATGTTAATTAAGGGTCACATTAGCGGGTAGCACTCGTTACCGAGTTATAGCCGGATTGAACGCGTCGTGAACTATAGATTTCTGATGTTACCCCATAATGCTCCAAAATCAAGCAATAAACCGTTTCGATATTCGGATATCGGTTTAATTGGGTTTGCTATGATACATTATCATCTACGTTGAAAAAGATAGAGACAGAGACCATTAGGGTATATGCATGGATATATAGTGATAGTTCACAGTAAAAATGGAGCTGAAATGCGTGTATAGCTTTGTCTTATGAAGTTCCATGCAATTTAGGTTTATCCAGATCGATACAGGATAATATATATTACCATTACGCCCATGTTAAAAATAACTGCGGCAACTGAAAACAGTAAAATCTGCAAAAAGATTAATGATTAACTGATCGTTATTGAGTTCAATTATCGTTTGAAGATTCATGAAATTTGATCCAACTGAAAAAATGTATTTTTTTGCAAGTTATGCCGCAGTAACAGTTAATTAAATGTAAAGATGAGAAGAAAAACAAGGGCCCGCGTTTTCAGAGTAATTAAGGAGATCCGAAATCATTTATTAATTATTCGATTAAAATCAACAGTTTACAACTACAGGACTTTCAATATATATATATATATATACGATTACGAAGAAGGTGACGAAAGGACGAGGACGACAACGATCGCCGTCGCGGTATATTTTTCATTTATATCATATAATATATAAACCCAATATTATAATTTAAACTCGACTTCGGCTTCAGGTTCCAGGTTTTTTAAACAGTTTCCGGAACCCGAGCTTCGTAATAGTTTAAGAGTTTGGAGAGGCCGTGACCTTTGACCTCACAAAATCCGCTGACCTGATTCCTTCTCCAGGAGAGACAGTCACTTTAAATCAATTAATTACAATATATCTATTTTATTTAACACTACTTGGTATATCCTTAGAATTAGAGTAACTCATCACGGATCACGGCGTGTGTGTGTGTGTATACTTTTCTATATTGATTTGGGTATATAAATAATAATTAATAATTAACTAAAACTCAAATTAATTAACACTCATCATCATTATCATCAGTTACAAATGGTTGACTTTTTTCACGTCACTCTGATAATCACGTCCAACCCGATCCAGTTACACGACATATTCACAATTAAATAAATTCAGAGTATGCAGTAGTAGCAGTAGTATAAAAAACAATCATATCCTAAACTAATTCTATCAATTTATATAGTAATCTCTATAAGCTACTCCGTACATCCATCCTTCAAACAGAGGAGTAGGATATTCCATACTACATTAAATACAGGCAAAACAAATCATTTCTCAATCGGCTGGACCATTAAGGGCACCTTTAAGTCAGTACGAAAAAAATCAGATAACCATTCGGCGAAGTAGAGTCGAGTTAAATTGTAGCTTTCCTAAGCAGCAGTAGCAACAACAGTTTTAAATACTTAAAATTATAATAATTAATAATAATCAGAACAGGATTTTTGATAATTTACAATAGTTCAGCAGCAGTAGCAGCAGTCCTGGACTCGGATTCAGAGTCGCAATTAGTAATCAGAATTAAAGTTCACAGCCGAGTCGGTTCCCTTGTAAATAATCCTACAAGGGAACTTCCCCAACTGTAGCTCCCAGCAATAATGATTGTAGTTTATGATTTTACCGTAACTGCGTTCATATAAAATGCGTTTGCGCTACATTTACATTTTACATCATCCTCGGAGTTAGGTTATTTATAGTACAGGAGTGTAATTGGAACTCTGTTCAATTACAAAATTCGAAACAACTTAACTAGTTAACACAATGAATGACTTTGAACGATCATTAACTTCATGATTTTGGGTTCAGAAGTGCGGTAGTTTCTGGAGCGAGTAATTAGTTACTTTGACAGTGTTTAATTATAATTTACAGAATCAACAAAGTAATTGTAGCAATATCGACGGAAACTGTTCAACTCTTTACTCATTGGTAACTAACTCTATAATTAGATTCTAGAGTCTGAAACTGCAACCTCCAATGAGCTCCTCGTAACAATAATGAATCATAGTTTACTAGATAACAAATCATAGCTTAACATAACAGTTGGTACTGGTGATCATGATGAAATATGAAATGGTAATTGTGATTTCATTCAATCATCCTCAAAGTCAGAATGACGGATAAATAAAGTAAATTAGTCTCAATTTGTAAAATTTTGTGATACTGATACAAGTCTCAGAATTTCCAGTTACAGTATTTGATGTATGATATTTTTAATATTCGATTATCCGGAATCATGATTAGATTCTCCATACAAAAACTTAGCTAAGTATTTTATATCCTCCTTCTTAATTGTAATTAGTTAAATTATTAACAACAACGATCCCTATGTAAAAAACATCTCCTTGAGTTCTTTTAAGTAGTTAGTATCGGATTTCTGTAAGGAAACTCTCTCGAATCCGTTACTGGTCCAAAAATTGACATTCCTGACTCTGACAATTAAATGACAAAATCCTGGGATTTTTATTTTTAAGCGAAATCCCAAGTCTACAGTTCTGTTATAGTCAGATGTACGAATTCCTAGTACGGAGCTGTCCGTTTCAAAGACTCTTTAAAAGGAAATGTAAGTTGACCTCTGACCTTCATTTATTTTTTTGTAAAAAACACAGCTCTAAGCAAGCTAACGGAGCTACCTTGTTACCTATAACCTATACTTGTTTAAATATGATTAAATTATTACTATTTTTAGAGTCCAAGTCCTAGACAGAGATAGATAGATATATTTATATAAAGTACTAGAGAAGTACGAGACAAGTCCTATAAATCATCGCGTCGATAATCGATATCGTCCGGAATCGATAATCATTTTTTGTAATCTTCCTTTATTATCGTCAGTATGATCGTGGGAACTGTAATATTATTTAGCATTTAAAGACAGCCTGTACAGATCTGCTCCTCCTGGTTCCCCGTGTTGAAAGAATGGACTTTTCAAGTAATTAACAATCAATTAATAGTCAATGAAGATTAAGTTACTTTTTTTTTTTATAAGAAAAGCCTTAAAATTCTATTAAAAAAATCTAATTACAATTGGTCTCAAGGATGAGCTCCAACGACAGCTTCCACACTAACTTCTCTAAAATATTGAAAGAAATGTCAAGTTGTCCGTGTCAGCTATTGTCGCTTTGTCCTATTTTTTTTAAATTATCCCAGCTTGCCTTAATCTGCAAAACTTGAAATCCTACAATTGCTAACTTTTCTAAATATCCCTTAGATTGGCTGTGTTTGGTACGTTTGTAAGTTCCTAAAACCCCGCTAAAAGCAGAAGAAACGTTAGAAGAAGAAGTCAAACTTCATCGTAAATCGTTGGAATCACAGTTTGGATTTAATGTGCTTGGATTTAAAAGAAATTTATTGCTAAGGGTCAGAAAGTCGTATATAATAAAATTGATTGCAAATTTGAAACGAGCCAAGTTTGACAGTTGGTGCGGTGGGTTTTTATTTCGGAAAACGAATGATCTATTTAAGCTTGTAGGAATTTGTTGGATTTTTTTCATTACTTTAAATTGAATGTTTAATAGCCGTTTTAGTATTATTTTGAAGTTGTAAACTTGTAGGGAAAAAAATTAGTTGAGGAAGAAGAGTCAACGATCTGCTTAAACGGCTTATCTCCTTGCCAAAGAATTCAGATGCCCTGACTTGGCCTTCCTATAAACACCCACACTTCTCCTCACTTCAAAAGCAACTCTGTTTCAAGTCTGTAAATTATTTAATGAATGAATCTGTTCTTCTTCAACTATTAAATATTTTAATCTTATTTGAATTTAGGAAACAAAAAGAGGGGAATGGGTCGGAAGTTTGTGCGTTTTAACTTTTAATCCGCCGTCGGGAATGAGGTTAATTGAGATTAAAAATTAAATTTTAATCCACTTCTAATTTGCAACTTTTCCCGACCTCTTAACTCTATAAGTCTTTCTGTCCCCTTGCATAATAATTTCTCTTAAATCATTTAGCACTATTCAAGATGGCAGTTTGCAGCAGTTCAGTCGATTCAAGATCAGATGCAGTTGGTAAAGTTAATATTTAAACAAATTCCCAAACGACTCCCTTTCGAAATTCGTGAATGGCAGCTTCTTGTGCTCTTATTAAGGCTTGATCTCAATTATTAATCGGATAGAGAGAACTTAGGCCGATGCCCTGAATTTAAATTTTAATAAAAAGAGCTTTTAAGTAATTACAGAACTTTATCATCCGTCTAATTAAATATTCATTTTGAAGATGGATTCTAAATTTAGAATTTGGGTGAAGGACTCAAGGAATAGTAATTGAGTTCCTCTCCTTAAGGAACTGGAACTAAAACTATCATGATTCATGACTTAGGAACTAATTATAATTAACTAATTGATTTCTTGACTTGCTCTCTTCAAATCTGATTTACTCCAATACCGTTATCGTTAGTCATTTAAATCCCGGCCTTTGCGTAACCTCCTTATGATAAACCAATGCACACATTGTTCTTGTTTTAAATCTTCATAATATTTCATATCAAATAGGATCACATCAACTTATCAATCTCATCGTCCTCATGATCTTAAATTTTAACTTGAACATTCACAACTTCGAAACGGTTGTTCCAATGTAGCGTCCTTTTCCTCGAATCATTGTGCAGAGATTAGCTAAGTGGTCCCAACTTCCAACTCCAAGTGTCCAATATTCTTCTTGTTCCCAATCAATTTTTTCCTCAATCCAAGTAACATTTATACTGATGAAACCCGTTAGAATTACTGACGTGCACTGTTCAAGAGATGGAATTCCGATACCCTTTTAAGGTGGCGAGGAACAAGGAACAAAAAACGGCAATCGTTCGTAATTGGTCATCCTCGATGCTTTGTATTTATGTGGAACAATTAAAATCACACAGTACGTTTCCGTCAGTTGAACAGTTTTTTTTCTCGTGATTAGTTTAAATTCCAGTCTGTTTAACCTCTGAATTTGTGATTGACAAGAGGAGGAATCAAAGGAGCATATAATCAATCCAGTCCTGTTGTACATATGTAAGTATCTATTTTTAGAGAGTCACTTTCCAGAAGTCCATGCAAATCATATGAGGATTCCAGGTTTTTGTCCGTTTTTGGGGGTATTTGTGAAGTGTACACTTGAAGTTCTTCCCTCGTCACACAGTAACACTTTCAATATCATCCGAGTAGTTGGTTAGGGAGAGGTATCGGTAATTAATTGGTCAATGAATCAGCAATTTAACTGATACTATAATTGAGGGTTTCCCAGTTCAGACGACCTTTTTGAACAAAAAGGCGAGGTGGATTTTTAATCCGAGTTTTACAGCAGTTTTTAAATAATGGGTTCGGCTCCGAGGTGTTTTAAATTAACTTTGAAATTAATCCTATATCAAGTAGTTGCGAGCATGATGCGTCATGTTCCATTTCCGTGTTCCTGTGCAGATGCATTTTTACTAATTGTAATCCGGTCCAAGTTGAGATTTTTGGATCCGAGTTGATAATCGTTAAGTTCATTCCGTAAAACAATCGTCATGTCATGATCATCATGTCCTTTCGGGGCTCAATCTGTAAGGAGTCAGAGAAAAAATACAAATTAACTTTGAGATTAAAATGAGTAATTAGCAACTATCGGCTAATTTCATCACCCTTGATATCTAAATATCTAATTGCCATTATACACTCTCTCGACTACTTTACAAAAAAATCTTGACGGATTCTATAGCCCCAACCTGACAAAGGGATTTAGAAAAAAGTGTGTCGAACGTGGAAGTATTTACTAGGAGAGAGGGCCCATTCATAAACCTAGCATAGGACTTACGGCACTTGTAGGGAATTTTAATTAATTTATGGTCTTATCATCAACAACAATGCCAAAGAATGTCTCATTCGAAAAAAGTTGTAAACCAGCTACAAGAACATTCAGTATCACATTTCCCCGCTATGAATTTATTGCACCTTAAATAACACTAAAAATATTATTTCACGTCGTTATTAAAGCAAGTCGCAAGTGCAAATAAAATATTCGAGGACCCTGACTTCCAAAAGCATTTCTTAACGGCCACCCGGGGATCTCAATTCACCCCAATTATTCTCAACATACCCCAAGTGCCCGTTTTTTTGTCAGTACTGGAGTGATTTCCAAAATGAGACAGAGACTGAGAGACAATGAGACGAAACGTAAGTTTTCAAATCCAGCCCCCCTTAAGATAACATTGTAGATTAAGCACACACGCGTTAATTTATGGGCCGTCAAAAGTGACGTCAATCCGGAAGAGGGTGCTCAATTATGATGTCTGTTTTTGCCGAGTTCATTGAATGCCTTTCGAGTAATCATCCATTCGAAAACATTGAAAAAATAGCCTTGGTCTTTCCATCATTTCTAGATAGACACGTTCATTCACTATCAACCATCAACACGAGTCTTATCTCCTCTCCCATAACATCCCTAGCTAATATTACAAGACAGTTCCTTATGACTCCCTTTTTTACTATTCAATTTAATCACAAATTCCAATGTGTTAAAAATATCATAGAATAAAAAAAACGACTGCAGAGATTCTATACGAACCAAGATTCAGGCTCAGATTCAGATTATGAATGCGTACAAAAAACACAAACACTTTAAAAGTCTTTAAACTGTCAGTCCAAACTCCAAACTCATTTAGCTAACTCATATCCTATTTAGTTATTGCATTCAAATTTCAAATGTCCCTTAATTGACCATTTATTTGGGAGCTAGGAGAAGGAGATGAGACGAGAAAAAATCCTATTCAGAAAATCCTTCATGAGGAAAAAAATCGCTTGTAATTGTAAACAAGACTCATTCAGCTAATGTCGTAAATTGGATTCAGTCAGTAAGCATAGGAATATATATATGCCCCAAGGAATGCATTCGCAATGTAACACAATTTGACAATTAAGTAAATTTGGATGTTTTATTCCTCCTCAAGGACCATTTTAAAACTACTTTTAAACTCTACGTTTTAATCACTCGATTTTTTGCATTTAAATTGCTGATTTGACAGACGCCTTAGCCACTGTACATGACGTCCGTCCTATCCGAGTTCTGTCTAGACAATTAACAATTTAGCAATTTGCGAATTAATCGCACATCAAAGGATCGTAAAAGTTATTGGATTAACGGTTTGAAAGCTGCGACCTTGACACTTTGTACTTCCTTATTTCGTTTACAATTGTTCAACAAGTCAGTCACCGACCGAGTTATTAGAATGCCTTTTGTTGTTTGTATGCTTAGTAATTTAAGTCAATCTATGTCCATTCCTAGGATTCCTTAACAAAATGTATGATCTTAATTTAATAGTTTGACCAGATTCTGCATTTTAGGTTCTTTAAATCCGAATATTATAGTTCTTTGTGGAGAAGGGGAATAAAAATCAACTGTATTTTTTAAACTCGTTCAAGTGTTCAAAATGATTACATGAAGTAGGCTATCCCTCCTCAATGTACCAAATTACAGTTCGTGGATAAAGATAAATACATTTAAAGATGATGATAATGATGATGCTATTCACTTGGCCACTTTTAGCCGTAAGTAGAGCAGAAACTTAAAGGAACTTTGTAATTATGTATTCAGTGTCCCGGGACAAAAATATATATAATTGTATAGTAGTTTGACAAATTCATATACGACTCATAATGATTCCGACAAGATTGTCAATTGACATTTCCAACTGATAATTGTCATCTGGCTAGTGACATAGTCATCATCTCATCATCATTACAAACCGCCCATAAGGAACCCCGTCACAAGATAAATGGCTTCGATGCTCATCCACCATAATGTCAGATTAATTTGCCCGTTTAAATGGTTTAAACGAAAATCCATGAACTTGTTTGAAATATTGCTGAATTATCACGTGGAGTTATAAATTAATAAACTTGAAGGTTTCCCAACTTTTTCACCCAACAATCAATGCTTTAAAGTTTCAAAAATGTCATGTTCTAAATGCTTATTGGCATAAAACCCCACGTTAAGCCCAAACACACCACCAAACCAAGCAAGCATAAAAAAGTAGCTAATAAACTTCCGTATTTCCCCATACCCATTTCATTCTGTAATTGTAATTAAGAGTTTCGTCTGAAGGTTCAGGCACTGGCAATTAATTATCAGATGCAGAAGTGAGAGGTAAGTAAGCCTTTGTACGAACGTTACTCATTATCACTATGCCCTACTTTTTGCATCACCAATCAAGTTCAAAACCTTCAGCATCAGCAGAACCAGGCTACAAATAAAATGCTGTGGTTTTAACCGGGAAACTTCAAAGCAACCACAAAGCCTATCGTTAGAATTGAAATAAAGAGTCAGGACTTGCCTTGAGATTGTCAAGTTAAGTGATGAAAGAATGTTGGCTATGAGGAGTTGTTATTAGTGGTATGAAGAAGTGGCAGTTTGTGAGACTGGACCCGGATCGTTCCATTGTTGGTCGTTAATGGTTGTTGGAGGGAGAGGGCGTTGATGGCAAGGGCACTCCCATTGTTGTTCCCCTCATTGTTGCTGAGCCCGTTGTGTCGGCCATTGAGGGTGCCGTTGGTGGAGGATGCCGTGTTGGTGCCGTTGGACGAGGAGTGTGAGTGGCCATTGGTCAGAGCGTGGGAATGCCCGTTCATGTGCCCGTTAGTCAGAGCGGAGGAATTGCCGTTGGCCGAGATGCCGGAGGCACAGGAGACCCGGAGCTCACTCTTCGACTCCCCGCTAGAAGTCCCGTTAGTCGTCCCTCCCGACGACCCGTTGTTCCCGTTGTGAATGTTCGTCTTCGAACTCGTCCGCAGGGCATTCGACCCGCTCGCTGGAACTGAGGCACTATCATTCTGCAAACCAAGCATTCATTATTAGACAAAGGGCCAGATAGCGATGGAATTGAAACCCGCTTAAAATAGATACCCATCATTTCGTGTCAAACGTGAGAAATGTAAGCTAGAAACCCGTAATAATATCAGTATTTTCCCCGCTAGATGACACTGGCGGAAGGTTTCAAAAAGCATAGAGCGTTTCCTTTTCTGTGTCAATGTCAAACCAGTCCCTTTTAGTCAATAATAGTCTTTTAGCGATTTTATAGTTCATCACCCCGAAAGGTTCCCTTGAAGCCCCTTCATCTAACCAGCAGAATATGAACCCCGAAATTCTAGCTTCCTCATTTTCAGGGAAAGTACGACTAGCACAGCAGGAAATTCGGAGTTGATATAAAAAAATTAGAGAAAATTAGAAAGTTTCCACTTTCCTTCTGATAGGGTCCATACATCAGAGCAAAGCACTGAATCAACATGTCCGTAGTTCTCTTAAGCAAACTTGCTCCATTCCAGCAATGGTCTCCTATAACCAATCCATCCTAATTTTCCAGTCCATTTTCCAGCCAATTTATCCCTCACCTCCGTCTCCTGTCACATCATTTCCCTTTCGGAGGAACCGGAAAACACCAGAACCTACTTTGATCCTCAAGGCACTTAAGTGCAAAGTGACAGGCAATTATGAAGATCTCCGAAAAGAGGAAGCCAAATACCCGCTTCTTCATCTCCAACAATAATAGAATCGGGAACTTGAGGCATGACTCGCCTATTTTTACCAAAAAGCACGGGAGATCAATTGCCACCGCATTTTTCCCTTTCAAGTCAGGTGTGGTTTCCAAATCTCCATAAGCCATTTTTTATGTCTCTTATTTATCTGTTGCCTTCTGATTACTACAGGAGGAGACATGGGGGATATTTCAGACGGGAAAAAAAATCTTGGACGAGTTTTTAAACGGAAAGGCTCAAGTTCTGAGAGTTCATTGGATACGGGGATCCTGGAATTATGAAGAAAAAACATTTTTGTCAAGATGCCTAAGGTTTTGTAAAACCCGGAAGGCGGTGTAGAAGATCCAAGAATCTTGAAGATACTGGATCTTTTATCTTTCAAAGTTTCAACTGTCTTCGTGGTGGTGGTGGCATATTGTCTTGGAAAGTTGGAACTTTTACTATCCAGTTTTCCCACACCGAAAGAACAGTTTGAACAGATACAAATGAGACTGGCAAATAGATTCTGTCTCTACAACTACCAAGGGATCGCGCATACATTTTTGATCTTTCGGATTTAGACGGGGAATGAGGACCCGTGTTTTTCGAGTCCTAATTCGGATGAAAAACTCCGGGGATTTCGGGTTTTTACTTGAAGTAACCAACATTTACAGGTAAAGTGTCTTCGCTCAGGGCAATAAATCGTACCCTTGATAATTTTTAAATGACATGAACTTGAAATTATAATCATTGCGAATTTCTCGTTGACATGAGCTTTTTGCATCGCATCGCCCCAATTGTACTTAACCTGTCTGAAAAACAACAAGACGGGGTTCTATTTCTTCTCCGTCGTTGCCGTAATATATGAACAACCCCTCAAGTGTTCCGAATCCGAGACTTTGAATAATCTAGCATTTCAAATCCAGATGGGCTCTCCTATCAACTGACATTTTTAAACGACAAAAAGAAGACAATGGCTTATCAGTCCCGAACAAGTATTTGTATAATGTACAGGCCCTTGTAAAAACCCTAAACGAAATACCCACACTTGCTTCCAGCCCTCTAATTTTTTCTAATATTTTTTTAATTTTCTAGTGCACACATTTAGCATCCCGTTCCCCCTTGTAAATTGTAATGTCTTCATCATTGTCATTGTCATTCCCAACTGTCACTTCATTTACAAGAAAGAGGCTAGGAGCTACTTCTCTCATATTGTGGAATCCTACTGTAAGTAATTACTCCGAATTTATTATCTCCTACGACGACGACTTCTCTTGCGCAAAAAAAATGATCAGGGAGTTTAATTAATTTTCCACTCAACGAGTTACTTTACAAGCCCTTCAATTAATCAAGGCAGTCATTGAGGATGGGTGAATTCATTTCCCAGATTACTTAACATATTCGTCGGGTATCGTGCGGATTACGGATCTAATTAACCTCGTCCTCGTTTTGAACTGGATGCATGTGACAATTGTTATAACGATTGAAATATGGACAGGTAACTATTATTGCCAAAATAATGGTCAATTCGGATTTATATACAACATATTATGGCTATTAAGTTGACAGATTGAATTCAGGCACGATTTTAAATCGTATTACCACGAATACACTAAAAATGCGTAGTTTTTCTTTATAAAATCGATGAAAGTGGTACTAAATGCTGGGAATCACTGTGTAGAGATGCTCCTGGTATCCGGTATATTTAGAACATAACCTCGCTAAATACTACAGAAATCCCAACATGCAAGGCCAAATATTATGCGGGTACACGGAGAGAGGGCTCAAATCTGGACCCAAGGCATCCCTAAATATGGAAACTAGGAAGTAAACATGTTGATTGAATATGAAAGAGCTTGGGAACTTCCCTCCGAACTTTTACCAAGATTTATGAAGATTCCATGGAATTTTAGAATAGATCGTGAAGGAAGGTGAGGTTTGAAACTACTAATACATAATGCATGATCCATATACAAGGGCAACCCGAGAGGGTTCCATCCAACATCCGTCAAATCCGAATTTCCAGAAGATTAGGAACAAGAGCAACTTTACCGTTTCTCCAAAACTTTTCAATTTCCAATTTTTCAATAAACCCTTATCTCCCTTATCTTTCCCTTTCCTAAATCTCCTTCTGCCCCCGAATTCCGGAACGCTTTAGCTCCCTTTTGTTGTGTTCTGAAAATAGGGCTGACAAGGATAAGACCATCACGAAACCATGGAACCGAACCGGATATTTGCCGGATTATTATTTTATCATATATATTCCTACGTTTTAGACATATTTCAAGCTGAAATGTTTCAAGTTTCAAGGGTGCTGGTGAAACTAAAAACTACCGTTCTGTTAATACAGCCATCAGTCAGAGAGAGGCTAAATTCTAAGAGGCCACCAACAACAGTCATATCTGATTCTTGTGAAGTCCCTCACTACTTCTTCCAAGAGTTGTTCAAAAGTTACATAGGAATTCAATTTGAATAAACATTAAACGCTTTCCGAAAGGATGGAAGTTATGAATCAAGCGTTCACTTGTATTTCTATTAGAGACTATTTCAAACGTTTAAAAAATCTGTCTTGCCGTACTATTAACAGACTGGTACTTTCACTCCCTATCAATTCTTGATAAAACATTCACGAAAAACCCGAAACAAGCCGCTAATTATGAACCGTCCGTGGAAATAGAAGAGGAAGTTGATGCTTTTAAATAAGCGCAAGTAAGTTTGGCGGAGATGAGAAATAGTTGATATGGAAATCCCACCGGACTCTCTCCAGGTCCAATTCAGAATTCAGAGCTCAAGCATTCCCGAGGAAGCAGATCTCCATCTTACTCTCCAGAAATAACGTTGGCAGAGTTGGACTTGAATCCATCTAATTTCTTAACCTATGCTATACTGTAAAGACAAATGCTAAACCAAAGAGACAGAGCATTAATATACTATGCGGCTTGTGCATATGAATGAACGGCCCTTTTAGAACCGTGTTCTCGGAGCATAAACTATATGAAGTATATCCCTTCCGATTACTTATTGTTGCATCTTGTTAGAAATGCATGAGTTGAGGTCTACAGGGGACCGTTTCTGCAACTTGTAAGACTTCTTCTCCTGGAAAACAACGAAGGCATTCCATGGAGCAACAACACGGAAGTTTGGAGTTTGTGTATTATACTTGCCCCCACTGCCACTTCCGATTTTAAACTTTTCTTACGGAATCCAACCCAAGAAAGATAACTACTTGCACTGGCTAATTCTGCTCTGTCAAGGGCCTATCCCTATGATATGAATTTGGTAACAGAAAAAGACAGCTTATCGGGGACTAAGAATTATTGACCGGAGGGGATAATTTTGTTTTGGGTAACTTCTCCATTTTCCAAGATATTCTGTAACAACCCAATTTCGACTGTAAGCAGACAACAGACACTTCGATACTTGTGCAATGTCGATGAGATGTGATCGATACATGGTTAGGTTAAGAGGATAGTTACCTTATCGGCCGGAGTGCGAGGAAGTCGTCGACGAAGCCAAGGATGGCGGAGGGCGGCGGAAGGGGTAAGGCGAGTATTTGGGTCCCATTCCAGACATCGGCGAATGAAATCCACAAACAGAGGATCTTCACACCCTTTAAGTGCAGTCTGAAACATTCACAAAAATACATCGCATTTTAATTTTTTCGCAAAAAATACCATAAATCATATTTACAGAGTAATCAATTCATAAAATCTATTAGTTCGGCCTTTATTAAGGCCACTTTTTTATTTTCCTCAAAAAGTGCACAAAATCCTCATAAATTCTAGGTGCATTCTGATTTGTTTCAAAATTCCACAACAGTTCATATTATACTCGGCATTCTATAATAGCTAAGGATTCTGTAATCCTTAACTCTCCCTTTTTGTTACTTGTATCAGAAATTCTGTGCAAAACACCTGACCTCAGTCCATGAACCCTGCCTTACTACATTCTAACAAATCTCCGCTTCCTACAAAAAAAATACAAATAAAAACTAAATCTCGAATCTAAATCCAAGCAGGAATCCCAAAAAAGAACTTCCTTCCTCGCCAAGAAACAAAAAACTTTCTGTCCATAAGAGAATTTCAGGGTCAGTTCTCCTATTTACATTCACATTACGACTCTCCCTCTCGACTTGTCTAAACTATCTAATAAATAAATTCCTCTTACATTCCATTTCAACAACGAAATCAACAATGGAATACCTTCATTATTCTAACTAAACAGAGAGTCCAGGAATAGAATTCGAGGGAAGAAAGGATTACTTTTTTAAATCAAAGAAAGGGTTTCAAGGAACAAAAAATCGAGGCCTTTAAACTTAAACTAAAATAGTCCAAACCTACAATCTTAAAACCTGGAGTTTAGTTGACTTTAGAAGATGAATTAGTTTTTTTCGTTGAAAACAAAGTGATTTCTATAATTCCTAAGTCCTTCAACATTCAAGTTCATAATGAGGATTTGTAGAGGGTCTTACAAGTTCCTATGAAAAAAGGTATCAATTTATTTATCTCCTGTACAGAAGTTTGTTCTGGCAACCTGGAGCTTTTAAAACCCTGAATTTGTAAAAAATAACGAATCTCTTTGATTTTCTGTTCCTTTTCATTCTATTTCAACTTTGTTTTTCAAACAAAGGACCGTAGAGTATTTCCTACTGGAGTTTATTGTTCCATTCCCTTAGTAAAGTAATGGAGGCTTTGAAGATTTCAATTCAGTCCATTTTTATAGAGAGCTTTTGGCTTTTAGAAATTTGCGATCCGAGCCTGGATTAAAAAAATGCGGAGGAGTAAACAATGCAGTAATTAAAAAGGGGCTTTGGGAACTCGGCTGGAAAGAGATTGAGTTTTTGTTACAAAACGGAGCTAAAATGTAAGTTTAAAACTGTAATACGAATGTTTCTCATTTGTAGTTGGGTTTCTAATGGAGTATAAAGTCGAAAATTACAAAATAAAGAGAAAATCAGAAGGTATTTTACAATTTTTCACAATTTCAAAGTTTTATTAGAGTTACAATTTTTTAACCTAAATTTTTGATTCTACATTTTTCTATAATTTTGGGATATGAAATTTCCTAGTTTGTTTTGACATGAAATTCGATCCGACACCTCTCCATATCAGACTTGTACTCATGCATTTATTACAAATTCGCCGTAAGGCCCAAAGTCGCATGTCCATCTGTTTGGTTTTGAGGTAGTTAGTAGTTAGTCACCCCCAATTAGGAAGAAGGAACGGTTTAATTATTCCCTAATTGTCGAATCTGAATTCGAGACTCCTTTCATCCCAAACTGGTGTTCGTTCTCATAAATTACTTTCATAAATGGTCAATCCACAACAATCCCTATTATGCATTGTATTATTGTATACCTTAGCTCAAAAAAAAACTAACCAAGGGGACAATGGGAAACACACAGGAGGAAGAACTTCCAGACTCTAAATATGTGCTTGAACATGAGAAACGCAAGTCTACTTCCGAGATGATCTATGAAGTAGCCCTTGAACATGGAGATTTCGTATGGAAAAGGAAAGTTAACAAGACAGGATCTTTAAAATAGGTTGTTGTTATGGAACGAGGAGTTCTTTTCTAGTTCTTAAATGGGGCTGTAAGTGTAATTTTTGATAACTCACCTGGAGGTCACGAGATCCAGGAGGTCCTCTCAGTTTACCACGGCGTGAACGACCACCAGTCAAAATCGTTGTCCCATCTGCCAACGACTGAGCTTCACAGTAGCGGGGGTAACCTTTCGAACTGTCAAAAAAATCAAAAGAAATATTATAACCCTTTGTACATTAGCATTTCATTTATTAATTTATCTTGGGGCCAATCAAGTTATTAAGCAAATAAGAGGGACTTCCAAAACAGTTTTCAGCTTAAATTAACCATTGGACGGCTGTAATGAAGTCAGTTTTTACATATATGGGGGTATAAAGTACAGAGATCACAGAAAACGGTTCTTGTAACTATGGCAACGAATGCATCTGCCAGTAGGAATCTGTTGCCGTCGTGAAGGATCATTCCAACATGAACAATTTGTTAAATGACATTTGATGGGTGTTTTAACGAGATTTTTTATCACTGACTTTAAAAAGCTGTTGGGTTGACTCTCCCGGAACATCACCGTGATTTAATGTGGAAACGAAAGAGTTTCTAGTAAATGGCAAAGACGGGCAAAAGAGTGTCTGATTCTGATTAGAAGTCAATAAAAAGTGCGATAACTGACCTAATAAAACTTTTGGCTCGTCTGGAAACCTCGAGTAACTTTGGTGGAGGCATTCCAAGGAGTTCAATCATACAGGCTAGCTGGTCCGCCTCATCCTCTCCGGGCAAAAGCGGGTAGCCTGTGTACAGTTCCGACAAAATGCATCCCAAACTGAAAGACAGAAAAAATGGACATTAATAATAGAGCATTTAATATTTCTTTCATAGGGATCATGAGTATCATGAGTCGGTAGGAGGAGGAACTGTAACATCTTCTCCCTTTCGATTATTATTAATAGCTCATCTTTTATGGATTTAATCTCCTAAGGAGTTCCGTCAGGGAAATTGATGGGACTCGTAATTCGTAGTGGTGGTGGAATGAGGAGTTCGAGATTTCTGGTGGAACTTTTTCTTAATTAAAGTCCGGTATTAGATTGGGAGAGGAAGAAGTGGAATTTATTCTTCTACTGTCTTCAAGATTTTCCATAAATAATTGATGGCAAGAAAAGTTCGGATTTCGGTGTTTCTTATCATTGTTTTTGAAAGAGTGTGAGTTTTTTTCCCAGATTTTTGACCGTTTTATCGGATAGAAACTTCTATGAAGCGGAGAAAACTACTCTGGACAAGCCCAATAAATCGTCAATTTTACCTAAGTAACTTGGCTTTGCGTCGAATGGGCCAGAAACTTCAATTTTAAGAAACAAAATAGTCCAGCAAATCTCGTTTCATCTCAATTTTCTTTAAAATCAATGGTCAAAATCTCATTCCAATTCGTAAACTTTCTATACCACCACGTCCACCACCCCCACTACTACCATAAAAAATACTTCATTATGACATTATGAGCGATTAGATCGTAAAAACCGGCTCTCAAGCTATTATTAATAATTAATCATCGATAAATAAATAGTAATTAAAAACGAGCATACCTCCACATGTCAATAGGAAGTCCATACTTGGCAGCAAGGATGACCTCAGGGGCTCGGTAAAAACGGGACTGGATGTAGGTGTACACCCTTTGAGTCTCGTAGCAACTCGATCCGAAGTCAATCACCTGAGAAAATAGAGAATTAAACAAACATTAGTCCTTAGTTACAGTTATGGTTATGTATATTAAGAGCTATATTGACAGTTCACAGTTTACGATCCACAATCCATTGGATAAGTTACCAGGAAATCAATCAAACTCATCGACTCGTCGAATAGCCCACTTTAATCTCATCGAAACCACAAGCCATATTGACAGTTGACACACATATTCGACATACTGAAATATTTAATATTATCTGTCATCATTATGATCGATACTTATTTTACTGATGAAGAACGAACGGATTCGACACGACACATTGCGTGATTCGTCCGACGTCTCGGATTTCCCATCAATTCTGCTATTTCAAACCGGGTCAATCCTGCAGACTACTTCTAGTCCAATGTCTTAATTTTAGATCGGCTATCGTATAACCCTTAAGGATATTTATACCCAATCTATTAATAACTCTATCATTTAACCAATGAATAGATCCTGAGCCTGGAAATGTCGAGAATTAATTCCTCCAAATATCTGACCTTATGTCTGTAATTGCTTCGCTCTTTGAATAACTTCTTAGTTGTAGGTGGCCCAGACCAGGAGTCAATAATACGAGTCATTTACTCAGCCTTCCTCTCAAAAGTTACGCCAATTTAATTGAGATCAGATCAGTATTTGAAGGATAACTTGGAAATAAATTCACGCCTCCGGTTAAATACATTGAGGCATTTAACTTTGAAGTTTTTGACGTCATTTTCAGATATGAAGTTTACAGAGATTGGGGAGAAGATATTTATTAGCAAAATTATCAAATGTACTTTGCTCGTTTCCGTAGCTGTTTACAATAAACCGTTGCAAACGCACATCGTAAAAGGGTGAAACCTCAAGAACAACACGTCAAAAATGTTAAACGTCGTTGCCTTACACGTTAGAGACGTTTTATTGAAGAATCTCACGTTTCCCCAACCATAGAGTGAAATTCTATACATCGTTTAAGAGCACTTGACAGTAGCTTTCCAACCATGTATTATATATGTGAAGTTGTAATTTCAAAAAATGATGACCTTTGACCGCACCCCCATGACCTTTGACCTTCATAACCCACGAACGAACTCAACATCCGCAAGAAGGTCATAAATGGGTTTCCGAAAAAAGAATTTCGAAATATTGAACCGTTCGAGAGTTAGAGCACGAACGGACGGACGGACGGACGTACGGACGGACGGACGGTCAGAGTAAAGCCATTAAAGGGTTTCACCCTTTAATAACACATTTTCAGAGTTGTAGAAACCAGATCATCTTAGTAATCGGGAATTAATTCCAAATTATATCATTAACTGTACTTGTTCAGCTACTAATTTGACTTATGAGGCAAAATGTCATTACTTTACCTCGAATTGAATTGTTTGCAATGTCAAATTAAATTCAGTTGTATTTTATGAAGACTTTCCGAAACATGTTGAAAAGAGTTCAAACCGCAAGAATAATGTTATTTTATTCGTAAAAATCTAGATCACAAACTGTCACATTTGATTGTCCTCCAAGTAAAGAGGGATCTTGGCCAAGAATCTGCCTATAAAGTTGCAAAATTGCATAATAATATTCTAAGGTACCTTATTAATTTCTTAACCCTCATTCCGTATAAACAAGATTATTACTCTCCTCTGTACTAGATCCACATTTACATCAATTCATTCGCAAAAACAACAACTTCGCCCTTCACTACCTAGTATTCATCTATTATCTTTTCCAATTGTCTTTGGAAATTAAAGCAAGATTTATTGACGTGTGATAAAGTCAAAATTTCAATGCATTAAATTAATTTAAATTCTAGTAAAAATCTTTGTAAACTAATTTATAATAACTAATTTGAAAGGACAGACTTAAAAATACAAAATTACTGTCCCATTTAAATTGCATTTTTAATGGAAAGGATTAGCGGACGATATGGCGGGCGGATAATTTCCTAAATCTGGACCATTGTCGTTAATAATCCCCTGTAATAGGCAATTAATTTTTGCACATTCAATCCAGGCAAAAAATCATCTATAGGAGAAATCCACATCTGCTCCACTGATTTACATTAGAGATTTAATGGGAAAAACGGTGCTTTTGGATCTAATTCTAAAACTGATGTGGATTAGCTGCGGCTTTTCATGATTTTACTGGTCACCTCTCGATATAGGGAGCTTCAGAAATAGGGGATGAAATTTCATGTGAAACAGTTAATCAATTTTCATTTTTCATGCCTAACAATCACTGCAAACTGAAAATTTAAGGATCATCCTCTGCTCAAATTTACCCAAATTCTGTATTTTTTCATGAAAGGCACCCCTATGGGGTTTTTTAAGGTTCCAAAATAATAATATTGGAAATCTGGTCCATATACACAGCGTGTACAGTATTCTCGCCCTATTATAATAGTATAGTATATGGAATGAGACGGAAGTGGAAATGAGTTTGTGGGAAATGATAATTAATTGTGAATGTGATCTGGTTTCCTTGACTGAGGAAGAAGTGGAATAGAATCAAATGCAATAAATATTTTCCTATAATTACCCTAATGACGTCCACGGCTTCTGCAATCGGGCTTGTTCCTAAACTACGTTCCTTTTGTATCACGATAATTTTATTAACAAGACTAGTGTTCAAATTCATTAATTTTACAACCGTATCTAATATGCATGTAGGCTTAAAAACACTAGTAACCAGAGGACGTCAGTTGAGGAACGGCCCTTCACCTCAATAACCGAAATGATAAGCCACCACTGCCAAATCCCGACCCTTCTGAAACCTCTGCCACTACTTAATTAAATACATACATTTACCCATATTATTAACCTCATCTCTAATGCCATAATGGGACTGGAATTATCCTATGATTCTCTATGGAAAGCAAACGAGATCAAACCCCAAAATTAGGAGATTTCTAGGCAGTTTATTCCCAACAGAAACCCCAACCACCAAACCTATCTATTAACTCTACCTAAATTTATACAAAAAATACATTTATTTTTATGAATGGCCCTTGGAAGGTGAATTGCATCGGTTGGCTCTGGATCCCATGGAAATCCAATTACTTAAAAACTCCCTGTCCCTTTCATTTTTGGTAAATTGAACGGTGCCGGTGGTGGTGGTGCAGTTGGGATTTGTAACAATTAAATTTAATGTCAACTCAAAGGCTACTATTTCCGAACAAGAGAAGAGTTTCGTTTCCATGTTATTAAATGGCTTCATATTTATATGTAGGCTTGGAGGTTTTGAAAGGAAATTAAAAAACCGCAAACCACGTCGAAATGGTGCCAGGAAATCAAACCGTTTCTCTCTCTCTGAAACGGTACATTTTAAACTTTTCAGGCTTTAAAAAACGAGGATGACAGTGAGATTTTGACTGCTTTAAATTTAAATTTTAAATTTAATGTCATTGCCCATCAACTGCACTGCCACACCGCCGATGATCATACTTTAATACCTGCCATCAAGTTTCCATTAAGATTGTAATTTATAATCCACTTATTAAAGGATATTCTAATTCCATAATTGAAAGTAAATTGATAATATCCTTCGTGATGGATAAAGCAGGGCATGAAACTATGGGATCTAATTTTTTTTAAATTAAAACTTTCCAATCTGAGCAGAGTTTCGAATTCTGCACTTTCTGCAGAGAATTTTAGGAGTAGTTTCTATAATTGAAACCAATGCTTATTATTCCTTTAAATCTTCATTAAAATTAGTGGACTTTGATACAAGATCTCCTGTTTTCATCCATTTTAAATCCATTTGGAATGCTCCTCATTTCATGTATTTCCTATTTATTTAAATGAAATGGGAAAAATGTATAAAAAATAGGGAAAGGGGTCTAAAAATTAATTAAAAATTTATTCTCGAAACCAAGAAGTAACTGGATGTTTGGTGTGGAAAGTGGAGGAGGTTCAAAGATTCATTTCCGTCTTGGGGCATAAAAAGCACAGAGAGATGGAACAACAAGTCAAGCCAAAGGCGAGCAATATATCACGAGGGCCGTTCAGAGCTTCTGTAAACACTGAAATAAGTCCCCAACTGGGCACTTATTGTTCACAACCCAGGGCTCTGTCTAACTTGATATTGATCGTTCGAGTAATATTATTACACTACACCCAGGTACTTTAAAATTCAGTCTTGAGAATAAAAAATCGGGTGAATCCCGACTGGGGCTCTAAAGCAGTCTCGCCTTTGCGCATTTTAATGCCAAAATACTGTAAAAGCTACAAGGAGCACTAATAAAAAATGAATAAAAAGATGAGTTTCTCGGACAAGATGAGAATAATATGATAGAACGAAATTCCACAACTCAATTCTGCTCATTCTAGTCGGATTAATACGAGTTTAACCTTAAGGCCTCCCTGGGCTATTTTGCATAACTTGGAAAGATATATCTGCAGAATACTGCAAGTGCAAAATAATAATAATAATAATAAATAGGGGGACGTGCCAAATGAATGGACTTCAAAGTGCGAAAAACAAGAATGCGAAGAAGAGTTGGATTTATAACGGTATTTGGTTGACTTGCACTTTGCCATCTTTTTATTATTATTTTCGCCAAATTTAAAAGCAACCCAACGGCTTTATCCTCTGTAGTAAATCCATTGTACTCTATTGACGATAGTCTGAATTATAAACACAACAATCAGGCACAGCCTGTTTATTCCTCGTTCGACTTTGAAGTTTGAACTTCTCGTTCCTTCATTATATTTTACTTCATTTGATGAAGTTGGATTGAGGATTTCCATGATCTGATTCTTCGAATTCATTCAGTTGGAAGAAGTAGGGATTTAGATCATTGGGGAAATATGAAGCAAACTAGGTTTTGGAGACTGCTTGAATTTTTTGAACAAAATAGAGGAAGACGTAGTCAAGTAAATCGGAGATTTTATTGAATGATGAGAATTTATGCTATTTAAGATTTAATAGTACACTGACTGGAGCTACTGTATCCAGATATAACAACCTGTCTATCAAAATCAAGCCCTATTCTTCAGGATGAAAAATTATGTCCTAAAATGGAAGAAATTTAATAAAAGGGCTTCTTTTGATTTGAGGGGTAAGTTTATTTGAATTAGGGGCTAATTTCTATTTATACGGTCCACATTTATATTAATCTATATTATGGACGATTTACAGGCATCAAAATGATCGATTCTTAATATAATCCTACACAATCTTCAATCACAATTCATGAGCATCATTTATTAACCCTATGCATACCAGAACCGAGAAACGTCTAATTAAAGGATATGAAATTAAATGGGGGCTTTGAATGTTTTTAATAAATATCTGGCCCCAAAATTCAGGAAATAAAAATTTCACGATTCTCAAAATCCTAAAGAAATGTCAGCCCGTCCGCCGTGGTCTATGGACAACCCTGTTGTTATGGCAACCATTTCCACAAGAAATACTGGCCACTTGATTGCCTTTTGATTTCGACGGATGAAAAAAATCGTAGCTCAATCTCAATAATAATAATTCTTGAGCTGGGGATTGAGTGCCTCTGAACTGACGTAACTTCTTCGGACCTCTAATCATTATCATTAGTCCAAGCAGATCCAACAAAACTCAACTTCTCCGAACAGTTTCCATCTCGAGTCTGTAATACATTTCTTAGGGCATGTATTTCGAGATGGTTTTCAGACTTATAATATTCCCAGTACCAGTATTTTACAGCAGATCTGCTTCAGTTCATCTCTACAAGTTACAAGTTGATTTTTGGAAGCAGGAAAGAAGTACCTCAACCTCGAATCCTTCAGGTTCAGATCGAATGGTGGACTTTTTAGAGAAATCAACACGATTTTTTAAACTTATGACTCATATCTGTATCATAAAATTGGTTGTCGGTTCGGGATCATACATACTTTTGACTATCGTTTTAGCACTTATCAAAGAGATCTTGTAAAAAAAAACTAGGCATAAGTCCCACAGTTCAAAATCACTTAAAAGCACAACATTTAGTAAACTTTAAGACTTTAAATGCTTGAAACCAGCATATTTAAACTATTGACAGCTGAAATGAAGTAGTTCACTTTTCACCGTGGAAATCACATTGACCCATCATTGGTCATATTATTATCCTTCAAACATTTCAGGTTAATCATCATGGATTAAGAAACCAGCTGAAGAGTTAGGACCTGATTGACTCAATGTTGAATGTAGATGTAGACAGTCCATCCCGATTGTGAGAGATCAGAGGCGAAGGGATTGTAATTGTAAAGATGAAGTATAAAAATACTAATAAATAAATAATAATATTAATAATCAAATGGAGGCTGAAAAAGCCGGCTTGACGACTCAAGAAACATCATTTCCTCATCTCTCACAATTTCATTATCAAGTTCTTCAAGTTAGTTTATCGATGAATGCCTAGTTAGTGTAGTTAACTAGTATTGGCTGTAATTCGACAGAGGAGATGCAAAAAATAAAACCACAGCTTTTGAGGTTAGGGGTTAGACATAAACAAAGAATATCCTAAGTTCATTATCCCTTGACTCTTTTCACATTGAATTATTCTATGACACTGATTTCCCTTCATAACACTTTCTGTTCTGCATCTCTCTTAAGGAAATCCGTCATGCCGATTTATATCTCTCCTTAATCTCCAATTTAAGTGTCCATCTGTGTATTTTATTATGCGTTTCGGATATGGAAGACAACAACACAGGCTTTGAAACTCTTCGAGTTGTAAAAATCTCTCTGGTGTTAAAACAGAAATAGGGGACATGATCTCGTAAAAAAGCATTACTTCCACTCTATAAAGGACAGAACCTGTCCGATTCTTGTTGTCTTAGATTGTGATTGGAATTGGAGGCAGTGCAGCAGCTTTATTAGTTGGATTTAAAAATCACTTGAGGAGAGATGGACAGCTCGTGTTATGAAGGTGAACTGATGAACTCGTTGGATCAGAAGAAGAATCGTACAGGGTGTTCCACAATTATGTCCCAAACGGCTAATAGCACATCGTCAGATTTGAAATCACAAATCAGTCTTTATTGTGGGACACCCTGTACAACATCATGATATCTACATTATATGGATCCCTCAATTCATTGATCACTTTGAATTCATCTTGGGATTATCAGAACAACAAAGAAACGGAGGTAAAAACAATCTCTCCGCCATTTACCCGTTTAATTAATTAATTTTTAAAAGCTTTTTCGAAGGTGTTTAGAATAATTAATCAATTAAATTTCATTAGAGTCCTAAATTATTAGATTCGATTAATATGATACTACTACTGAATATTGGCCGGGATATATTGATTTTGATAGAATTTTCGTATCAATTCTAAAGTAACAAAAAACACCAAAGTTATGATAGGTCAGCCAGGTCAACCTGGTTTAGTTTATCTCCCATTAGTATTTTATTGTAACTGACGCCTTCAGTTCCTACAGCTACTCTAATGCTAACTACTCCTATATGTTTTTAAAACAATGTTTTGCTTTTGCTAGACAAAATAACACATTAAATACAAATAAAAGAAACTAAACGAGTTTTGAAGTTGACTTGATTAGAGGATTGAGGATACAGCAATCCGTCTGAAGCTTTATTGAATCAAAAAATCTCTTTTATTTCACAAGAGTTTCGAGTTGAGATTTTTCATTTAAAAATTATTGTGCATAAAAACAGGAAATCAGGACTGGAGCCTCTACCTCTGTACAGTTCATAATATAATATTACTTTCTTTCCACAAGCTGAACTTTAATTTCTGTTTTTTCTGCATTTTAACCCTTTAAGATAGAAGTTTAAAAATATAGATAAGATAAACTTTAAGATAAGTTTTAAAAACCACTTGATTTGAAGGAGTAAAAGTCAGAGCCCCTCATTAGTAATTAGTGGTTGTTACTTTGAGGGAAAAAATGAGGCTGAAAGCTTCTGGACCGACAAGACGAGTTCAATCTACGAAATTCAGCTATAAAGCGGAAACACGTACTAATGCAGATTCATATTAAACCTTCTGGACAGTAATTAAAATAAAAAGCTCTTCCCCACAATTAGTATACAGAGTCATTGAACAGAAACCACGAAGAAAAAACTTGTCTGAAATCTGAAATCAAAAGCTATAGGGCACTGTACAATTCCAATCTCACAATCTTATAATGCTGTTAAAATTACAAGGCCCGGTAGATTCGTCAGTTTAAGTTTCCGAACCGTTGCAAAAACTCCAAATAATTTTGAAACACCCTGTAAATACACTAATCTACAACAAAGCCAATGTCGAATGACAAATTTCACGAGGACAATTAAAACCAACTTCCATAATGACAATAATATTATACTCTTCTTAAATTTCTGCAGTTGATTAATACAATACAACATTCCTTACGTCGCTTTAAGTTTCGCAATTTCAGAATATTCATCTTTAATCTCGCATTCATTCGCAAATTGAAATGGAAACCGACCCTAATGTCTTCCTAATGTCTTGTTGCATTTAACATTTAACATCTTGTAAGATGCGATAGTTAAATTGTTAAATGTTAATATAAATTTGAAGCCGTTTCATCCTTATCATCGGACTCTTACAGGACAAATATTCAGTAATCTCCTTTGATTTTATTTAATCTGTTAAAAGTTGTAGAAATTGGCAGAAGAAGCTGTAAAAAACATATGAAGTAGTCCAGTTTATTCCAACGAGAACGGAGTCATTTTCAAAATACATAGAAGTGGAAAGGGAAGTAGAGGCGTGGGAACTTCTCAAGCCTCGTCTTAAAACCGTATCAAGTTGAGGAACATCAACAACCTGATTAGTCATTATTAGCCTATCGTAAGTGGGTGTAATGACACCACAAAATAACCCCATTTCCTTTAAACTTTATGCCACAAGAATCATAATCATTTGCTTAACCAGGGTTCGAATTAGAAGCCGTCCAAACCCAACCCCGCCTAAATTAAACCACTTCCCGCTTCGTTTTATCATTCTAATACCTGTTTCACAATTAATTCAAGACTATTTTAAATTTCGATTATTTGCAATCTTTTATAGCGCTTACGACCTTATCTTGTGCACTTTGATATCGACAGGATTAAAATTAAAATCGGATAATAAACCATTTTAAACTGTAATGGTTTCCATAGTTACGAACCTTTGCCTGGTCAAACCGCTAGATGTCACAATATTACAAAGAACAAGAATCTCTAAATGCCCTTTTTGTTGTCCAAATATTTTCTACTCAGAAACGAGAGGCTTTTAATTTTAATTTGCAACTGAAACTGACACCGTTTCCACGGTTTCAGTTTCAGTACAGTTCGGTAGTTAAAGGACACCCTTCCGGACAGTTCCTCACGGAACGAAAGACACGAGGATTGGGATTTGAAAGCTAGAGATAGAGACTGGGAGATGATGATTATCCCGTATAAAAAATGTAAATTATTATACGTATAAATTGCATTCCACCGAGAGTAAGGAACTCTTTGTCGAGATTCAACATCCACCTTATCTCACAACATCCCAACCAGTTTCGTAACAGAGAAATGCATTTCCATGCATCGTTTCCGTGCTTCTTCCAAGTTAGTTTCTGATTCCGATTCCGATAATAATACAGCCGACAGGGTTAGGAACATTTTTCTCAGGTTCCAGGATTCCAAATTGCATTTTCGTCTTAAAAGTCGACATTCCGACCGTTTTACAGTTTGTCGATGAATTTCAAACCCGTCGACGATAAATATCGACATTCGAAAGAGAGTTTCTATGCCAGAATTAAAGGGACTACAACCTACTTGTAGTTAAAGCCAAAAGGAAAAAGAAATTTGAATTTACCATTTACAAATTACAGTAAGGTACAAGAGAACTATTCATAAGTCATTTGCTTCTATTCAATTTCTAACGTTTTCAATGAGAGTATTTAAGCGTTTCAATGCGCCTTCCGACCCTCATTCATAATAATAGTATAGCAACTTTCATATGTTATTATTTCATTACGTATACAAGATATGATTCTGTTTAAATGTCTTGAATGGTTATTAAAAAATTTGAAAAGTTTAAGACACGGAATCCTGATCCGCCTCTATCTCACTTGATCAGTTTCTTTCTACCTTTTCTTTACATTCAATAGTTTATGTGGAATATAGACACCTTCTCATAGACGGACAATAATAACAAAATTCGAATAGCTTTTCAGCAGTAACTATACAATAAATTATCAACACTTTGACGATATTCAGTAAGGAGTTTCACTAGCAAAACATTCCAAGTATAATTATTTCACGTCAAATTAAGTTGTTGGGTTTAAAACGATTATAAATATACAAACATGCAAATCAAATCAGCTTTGAGATGTTTTGCAAACAGCAAAAAATAGGTTTATCATTTCACTGACTTCACTACTTCAAATAGAACAGAAGGGAACCATTTAAAATGTTGAGCACACTTTTCATAAAAACCAACAGCATTTAAGGAATTAAAATTGACATTATAGTTGATTAAAGAACAAAATCTCGAAACTAAAACCCAACTATTTAACCCAATTTCCAGACAAGCCAGCAGTAGAGTTTCAAACCATCAGTAGGGCAAATCTAGCAGCTTTTAAATTTAAAATTCGAAACAGGTCGGGAAATCGTACATGTGGATCCAGGAGGTTTTTGCTGGAATGATCTTTGGGCACTAAATAATATCCTTTTATGAACTAGCACGAGGGATAGGAGTCCATTGTCTCCTCTCTGAATTTAAAACGCTTCTACTTCCATTACAATTTAATGTCCGACTCGACTATAGTCGACTAGAGAAGAGTTACAAGTCAGTTAGGCCCCATATATTCGATATTTAGCCGTAAAAAAAGAGATAATCTAAACCATGCTGCTGGCTCAGACTTTAGGCAAAGTTGGCACAATTCCAGAACCCACCGTCTGTGTTAGTTTTAAAGGCTATTATCATTATACAGTCCTCCCGATTCCCACAAATTCAAAAAACTTACAAACATTCCCAGAGAGAGATGCAGATCCAGATGCAGAAAAAGCTTTAACGGAACCACACCGTAGACAGAGAATAATAATAATAACAGACGACTCATTGAACTTTTACAAGTCTCTCGCTTTTTTAGCTAATTTTTTTGACTAAAAATTCAGTCACAGGAAGATCATCATCATCATCATCATCAGCCTATCCTCCCTACTTCCGAGTTCCATATAAATTTATTATCCTTGTAGTGGATTTGTAAACTGTGAAGTCATGTTTGCCAGTTAATATATAGGATTTGCATATTCTAGCAGGCGGAATCTGAATAAATACAGCTGAAGGTATGCCACTCCTCTGGTCTCGTGTATCCCGAGTGCGGAGACAACAGAACCAGATGTAAATCTTTTAGAGTTCGTTGCATTTTACTGCTCCGGATTCTAAATTAGTTTAGCCCCGTGAAGCCAGTTCTGTTTTCTGTTTATAAACAAGGGATGGAATTTATCAGAGGATATGGGGCAGGTTGATACTTTTAAGGATGCGCTCTTTGGATGGAGGTGACATCTGGAGGTGGTTTTTACGAGCGTTGAAATAATCTGATGGAAATGCTGTTTTAACACAAAGGAAATTCATTAATTTAAAAGAATGACATTCTGTTAATGTTAATTGTTCGATCAGTTTAATGTAAATATTTGCCGAATGCTATGTCAGATGCAGTTTCATTACAATACTATGATTCCCAGACAAGAACTGCAATCTCGAATGCAGTTCAGTTTCAAAGCCTGTCCAAATCATTGAAATGCAATCCGAACAATGCAAGCTGCCACAACAATAGACCCAATTTAAAAAACACCAACACAATCAACACAAAGCCCTTTCAAAGAAGATAACGATATCAGATGGTAGGATTTTGAAAGATGATTTCCCAATAAAATCCCATTAGCTGAGACGCTCTTGTCGTTTTTAGGAATGTTTTAAATGATATTTAGTAATTTAGTTATTACGTGGAGGAGAAAAATCGTTTACATTTTTTAAAGTTAGCCTACTTTCCGGATGGGAAATTAGGGATTAAATTAATTTATCATTCATCCCCGTCAAAACTCTAACGGTTCTTCTCAGAGTAATTTTGCACTGTCAACTAACTCCAAACAGTTTGTCCACGTTGGTGGTGGTGATATGAAGTACGAAAATGATCGATGTCAAAACTGCCAATAATACACGTCAACAATTTAAGGCAACACTCTTAACAAACGGCCCAAATTTCTTCAAAAGTAATTGCACATTTTAGCCTAACCGGTACAACCCTCTCCGGTTGCCGGTATCAATATCAAGAACAACTATCGGGTTCAAAAGAACAAATTGCGAACGGATTTATATTTAAGCTCAGAATTGGAATCAACAGGATTTCTTTACGAATGTTTTCCCCACTTTACCGTTCTATTCCTCAATTAAATCCGAGTTCATTTGTCAAAGTCGTAAAAAACGGAGAAAGATTTGACAGATTGGGACATTAAATGTAATATATCATGAAGTAACCAAAGGGCAGGCTCATTAGCCGTTAGCTATAGAGTCAACTCCTTCTATAATCAACTCTCTCTTAAGTTATTTAACCATCGCCAATTTGTGCAATCCCACGCCAAGACATTGTACTATTATCAGCCCCATATTACCTGATCTCTTCAACTAGAATTTTTGGTAGGACAAGGAGGATTATTACAGAGTTTGCAAACCACTATATGTTTTATAGGATGTAGACATAGGGAAATCCTAAATTGGTCTACAGTTCTAGTCTTCAGACTCTTTCCTATAGGAAAAGACACGCAAATCCGGCTTTTTTACAACTTGTCATCATCATCATCATCATTATCATCATTATCCGAGTTCATATCACTGGGATTTTAGGTTTTAGTCGAGGACAGAGCATAGAATGAGCACAAAACCTAATCTCTGAGCGATCTCCCTTAAATGATCTCTCGGACTTGAACCATTCTTGTTTAAAAGGGGTTTATTTTGGACGATAAATAAAGCCCATAAAAATCGTGCAAGGAAGTCTGTCGACCCTCGAGAGTCGGCGGAGACCTTTTGAGCCGAGACACACTTTTGCAAAGCTGTGGGATACTAAATTTAACTTTTACTCTGTTGCTATGGTGATTTTGAGGTTATTTTATGATTATTTAGTGATCAATATCCATGAAACAACCATTTAAAAATAATATTTTGATTACCAACGATGTTAATATATATTGTACCAGTTTAAAATTGCATCTATTTCGATGGAGCCCACAGACAGGCAAAGGAATTTAATTATTTTGTTTTTGCTCCAAGAAATATTGAGTAAACATCTGCCTCCCTCCAAAAGTCAACAAACTCTTCATTATTCCCTTAATCAGATTTAATTTCTAAGATAAGCCCTTATCCGATTTTTTACGAGGGCCAACTTGTTAGCAGCTGCTAACAAGTTATAAATCAGGTCCTTATATCTGAAATCTAGGTGTTGTGGAGGAGGAATAAGTTGCAAGTTGGAACTGAGGAGGTGTCAATAATTAACCCTTTCAAATCTTCAAAAATCATCCTTCTTCAACGTTTCAAATTACTTTACTGTAAGGAGGAGATTAACGAAAACCCAGATTCTAATTAAGCTTATCCCAATCAAATCTTAATAACCCGATAGAAATGACCCAATAAACAATCTAATTAAAAGCTAACCACAGAAAACATGGAAGCGGATTCATCCTTTCAGACAAAACCATGTTATTGATCCCATTCCTCTAATGAGTATAAAACATATTTTTTAGCGCAAAGTTCAAAATTTAAATACAATTTGCATACTTAAAAACAGGGGAATGTTTTTTTGGGTGAAATAATGAAGTATTTGTTGTTGTTTTCGACAGGATCATGAGCATAATAGGTATATTAAAGTTCTATGACCATCTTGAGCCCTCTCATCAGGAGGACTTGTAATTATTCAAATTTATTACACTACGATTATAGTTTTATTATTATTATTCAGGTCTCAAATTTCCCAAATCCAATGCATTCAACAAACGGCTTCTATGCTTAGTCTTGATGCAGTTTAGCCCTTGAAAAGAATTGAAGGTCCTCAAATAATGCTTCCTCGTTAAGAAATATCGCAATAGGAATTGCATGCATCGATACTTGATGATCAAATACGATGATGACCTCTAATAAAACCTTATATCAATAGAAACAATAATATCAAAGAAAATGCCACCTTGATCGGACTGCAAGAGGTTAATACAATATAACCTAACCCGCACAACGCAGCTCTCATATTTCTACTCTTACTTGTAATTATATCAACATTAAAATTTAGAAACAAAGTCAGAATTACAATTCCACTTCCACTCTGCATAACCAAAATTGAGTCATCTTTCGCATTCGGATTATAGAATTCCACTGCCGCTTTTGGCAATGGCAATGAAGCTGACATGGAATATGCAAAAATGCAGTCCAAAAATCAACTACGCAAAGGGCACGGAGCTTGAACTTATGCAAGGGGTATTATTATGATCATTATTACAGCCAGATATATTAATTGTACAAAACTGGTAAGTAAATCAAGGGAAATTGTATGCAAATTCTGAATAAAAAATCCCAATAAATTGCTACGATGTATAAATCCACCAAATTAAAAGCTAACACTCCCTATCCTTGAATTCAGTTAAGGAGATTTTCTTTCGTTTAATAAAACCACATTTTCTGATTCGTAATAATCTTATCGTCGTCTCTCGTTATAAGGGACTTCATTATTGACAATTCTAAATTTGGAATTTAGTATGCAGAACAGGCGATTAGAGAGTTGCTTATCCAGGGGGTTGACTTTAATTACAAACATTTTACGCAATGCAAAGACAGGCTTCAATATATTATCTTAATATGGGAAAAATAGGGCCTTAGTGACTGAGTTACTGCTTCTAAATCAAATTAATTAAATCCAATTAAATATAAACCACAAAACACCCATTGCGTTTCCTTGAGATTCCACTATTTATTTGAGGATTCCAAGACGCTGGAATTTTTTTGTGAGATTAGCAACGATTCAGCACACCTTCTTCCCTAACCAGGTGACAGTTTTTATTGACGATGGGTTTTACAATTCGTTATCGACGGGCAACAAGTCGACAAGTCGAGCTTTCTCAGAAATATCAGAGATAACTGCGTCAACGGATGTTTAGACAACCCAGAAGTGGATGCGCTGGAGATGTTTCCATGGCAACGCAACGGAAGTTTCATTCGATTTCGTTTTTGATTTTGTAAATGACACAAACAGGAACTTGAGATAAGATACTTCAAAGGAACTTCTGAGCTCTTCGTTTCCTGAAGCAGCCGAGGCATTTTGAGATGCAAACTAGTGCCATCTTGCGGAATCATTATCTTCGAAGAAAAACGCTTCCAATTAGTCAAGGAATTTATAAATTACAGGTAACCTTTAGCTTCTTAAGGTTGCATATTAAATTCCTGATTGCACCGCCCTAAAATAAACTAATGAACCGAATGTATGGATTTAAAAATCTGTGATTTTTATCTCGAGCTATTTTTACATGTAAAAATGAGTAAAAGGAGACACGTGACCACACCTATTTCCAATCTTATACTATTGCCATTAAAAATCCTTGACGACAAGGATGGAGCACATAATTTTGTATTGCATTGAACATTCCAATAATCATCAATCTGAATAAGCCACAGCAACTTTGCAGTGATCTTAAACCGTGAAGCAATTTCGCTAAAAACGGAGTAAATTATTGTGTGAGTCTGCAAGGCCAAATGAATCCAACGTTTATTAGAGTTTTAGATAAAGTCCCTGGCTACCCAATTTGCAATACAATCTATCCCAATTCCCAATCACTCTCCTTTTATATTTAGTTTTATTTATAACATCAATCTTCATTCTAAATCGAGGGTCATCCATAAATAAACAATAAAAATCTCGTTTTTTCCCAATATTTGGACTGTTTGAAGCTGGTTTAATTCCACAGTTTCCATTCGTTTGAACAGTCCTTTTAAAGTAAAGTATTTAAGTAACCCGAGTCTTTGCTTCTGGAAAATAACTTAATTGAAAGCAAGTAAATCAAAGCATAATTGTTTGTATCCAAAAGTGCGATCTGGAACAGAAGGAGGAAGATAAGAAATTTATGATCACTTTGTTCCAAATCCTTAGGGGGCTCTTGTCAAGGAATAACTGGGATCTTAGAAAAAATATATAAATCTTTATTGGATTTTTATGCCCGTCTCGAAAATAAATAAAAATCCGAGAACTCGATATTCGACAATCAACAATTTTTTGCCCAGCTCCATTCACTTAGGGAAGATACATCGTTTATGAGGTTTTTTGGAGGCTGAAAAAACTTTGAAGGAACTTAAAATAAATACTTAAATCGTTAGATAGTTAACATCTCTGAGACAGTTAAAAATCTGAACTGGCACAGCCGCTACTAAACTGCTACCAGGTGCAGGTCTATATTAAGGCATCCAACAATTGAACTTTTATTTATTGTTCAGGCATTGGAAAAATATAATTCAGATCCTTTGTTTGCCATTTCAAGCTGAACGAGATGAATCAGTGAATCCTTTCTATTTGTTCAAGTATTTAAATTCCGTGTTGGAAAAAATATGTTTTGTTTAATCATCCTCCTCTTATCAAACTCATCATTTGCTTTCAATTAATTACGAAAAACGTTACAAGATATGGGTTTGTTTAATTTCGAAAATTGAATCAAAATAGAGGCAGAATGAAATGGATGGAACGGCGATAGGAATTTTGGAGTTTCAAATTCCCAAAAACTTTATCTTGAAATTGAAAGCGATTCTTGGCTGAGAACATCTTGTATTAAATTTACTGATAAAAACCCTGTTATTTCATTCAGAAGTAACCATGGTAATCAGTGCACTGATTTATTGCAGCTCAAGTTTTAAAATTTCACCCTTCTTCGGCCAAGTCCAAAGAATTAAACTGACTTTCATTTATAAATAAATATAAACAACTAGTCCAATAAATAATTCAATAGGAAATGAATGGAACTGGAACGGCGGCTGTAAACGATGGAAAGTTATGAATCTAGAACTGAGAACCCTTGAACTTTCCAAAATAAATATTTGCTTCTCATAACAATCTCCAATTTCACTGTCAATAAAATTGATAGGGAATGTCCCTTGAAGGCAAACCGAATGGTAACCAAAATACCACAAAAATTGTCAGTCCAAAAATCCCGACAGGATTGTCAGAAACTTTGGTAATGAATTCGACGAAGGGATTTGCATAACAGGCCTCCCACTCGAATGACCTAAATATTAAGTTCGAAATGGTAACAATATAATTATCCTCCTGTCAAATCCTCAGAACTAAATACCGCAACCGAAAACTCTGCTCATTTTGATTTTCAAAGTTCAACTGTCATTTCAAAGCCCATTTCTGCCACCAACCACCAACTACCAACCACTCCGTAATCATAATCATCACACTTGAAAAGTTTGAATAATTAGAGCCAGGACGCAAGTTCCACGTACCAACTGACTCTGTAAGGACGTGAAACGATAGAGTTATAAACAGAGAGTTATATAAACTCTAGCAGTTTCTACAGTTCTTAATGGTTGGAAATCGGAAAAGGAAAGCTAGAAGGGAATTCCTTAAGCTATTTAAGCCATTAAAACCGACATGGCACATTTAATGTGAAATAATATGGCACACAAATGCAAATCCACACAATGCAACCGTTTAATATCACAAGTAATATCATGTGTCACTCCCACACACAGGGTTCCCTTCCTCTGGGGTTTTTCAGGTATCTTACGAAAAACCCCGGGGTTTTTGCACAGCATTCGAAAAACTGTCCAAATTTAAAATAATCTCGAATGAAATTGCCCGAGGAAGTTCCCGCACAGGATTCATAACATTTTAAACCCGTTGGGGTTTTTCAGGTGTCCTCCAGGCACAGTACGAAAAACCCCGGGGTTTTCGCACTACATTCCAAAAACAGCCTAAATTTAGAATAATCTCTAACGAAATTTCCGGAGGAATGTTGACATTCCCTAAAAAGCTTCGACAAATCGGAGCAGAACCCTCGCCCGGCTCTATTTAATATTCCTCACAAATCCAAATAACACATGACATTTGCAAAATATAAGAGATCTCTCTGCAGATTGGCAAGACTGTTGGACATAATCGGCCCATATGCTGTGCCACAGTTTGCTTTTATTTTTCGTTTCTATGTATGCAATTCCTATACCAGATATAACTATAACTGCATTCATTCGAATTATATTCTTCGGCTCTTTAGTTATCTACTATATCTATCTTCGTATGTGTGGAAAATTTTGAGAAATATAGGCCACCTCGAATGGAAAGTAGAAGAGATTTTAGAATACCGACACTTTCAGCTCTTTTCACGTGACAAAATAATACTCTCTCTGGTAAACTTCTAAGTTTCGAGCTTCGATGTTATCCAAGGTAAATGGAATCGTTTCCGAAGGTTATGTTGCCTGGAAAAAGACAGGTTTGCTGGAGCCGAAATTCAATATAAAAAAATATGAAAAGGATTTTTTTTTGTCAGAAGAAGCTGGAAATCTTAGAGAGTTAGAAGGGAAATGTCGGAAATGTCAGAATTCGTCGGTGGTAGAAAAGTCGACGTTGAGTAATAATCGGAGATGACGTTGGGAGTTGGGAGTTGGGAGACCGACGGGCCGTCCACAAAAAAATCAGTTTTGATGCGAATAATTCAACAAGAGAGGAATATTTTAAATTCGAAATCGATATTTCAGAAAGAACCAATTATGCATTAGTCTGACGACAATGGGATGAGATTGATAAGATGAGACTCTTTTGAAGGAATTGTTCTGGAATGGAGATGAGAGATTTGAACCTCTTTAAATAATACATTTCCTGTCCAACTTTCAAAAATCCTAGCTTGGAATATTTAAATTGGACTGAATTACAATTTTAAATCAGAGTAGACCTTAGCAAATTTTCAATAAACGAGCCTTGGAAAAAAATGTATGAAAGAAAACGGCGTGAAAAGAATCTTTAAAATCAGTTTGAAGTTTTTTGCTCTTCTGTTTGCAAGCTTTTGAATGACAAGTAGATTGAAATTTGAAATTTGAATGAATTTTAAATGTTGGAATAATGTAACTTTAATTTCTTAGAATCCTTCATGTCAATGAATTGAAAGATGAAAAGACTTGACCTTAACCCTTTGACAGGAATCCAGACTGTATGAATTGGGGAAAATATGTTTTAGGAGACTGTACCTGTACCTGAGTCAACGAGTTATCGTTAGTAATTTAAATGCTTCATTTTTGGCTTCGTGAACTGTGAACTCGTCGAGCTGTTCAAAAATGAAAAATACGGTTGATTTCTTACCTGTAAATAAAAATTTAAACAACATTAGTAAAATTCATCAATAATTTTTGTTTCAACAATTTAAATAGTAGCGATTGTACAACTCCGGCAAAACTCGACTCTTGTATTTTCAAACATGAACAAATCTCAAAAATTGTACGTTTGCATATCTTCGACAGCATAGAGTCATAAACAACCAATCTTCCGCATTGTTGAAAATGTTTGACTAGTAGGATTGCCGAAAATAGCAAAGATTTTAGAGATTTGTATATTTGCTCCCGACGTCAATCTTAAATGTCCTATATTCCAAATTCGAACAACATATCCGTCAGTCCTTCTCAAACAACAGTTTATGTAACTAACTTAGGGATCACAACAATTCTGTTTAACTTCTTAACTTTGTTTAAGTTCTAAAACTTCCTCCCTTCTCAAAGTTGATAAGGCATAATAATAATAATTTATTTATATACTCAAACTTGGAAGTTTACTTCTCAGGTTTCCGGAGACGAAGTAAGAGATCCCAAGTAATTAAATCTGACAAGTCATCCGTGAACTCATCTTTGATCCCTCACAGTTCTCAACTGTGTTAAGTTAAGGAACTTTGCTACTGAATAAGAACAAGTAGGACCTAAAAGTCGTATAAAACATCTATTTTTAAAACTTTCAAGTCGACATGTCATCATCAAGTCCCACTTTCATACTTCTGTGATGTTTACATCTCTCCGAATTCAGAAGTCCTAGAGAGACGTAATTAAGGCACAGTAGACGAGGTTGTACAACTGCATGAAACTCCCCTTGGATCTTTATTTTGGTCGCAGTCTTACAGTGCCCCAGCCATTTACTCCGATTTTCAACACCAATTTCCAAGAAAATTCGCATGAAACCTAGCCGGAAGAGATTATAGTTTCCGTTCCCAAGTGGGAAACTGTAAGCCTACACCAACGATTCAGAATAATCTGTAAATAAACTCTTAAATGGCATGCTACACGGTAGCTCCCATTTAGCCCAGCATTTGCATAAAAATTCCCACAAAGTCATTCAATTTACGGGAGACTAAAGCACAAAAACCGGCTGCAGAAACGGACCTCCATTCTCGCAAATAAAACTCTAACTGTAAAATTATTTTGTATTTGCACTCCTCTTGCCTGCCGTGTCTTACAATGACTTGAACATCCGGTTGCAGTTCCTCCAACTTTTTTGCAATAATTCGCAAATCCGCAAACTGCAAAACGGGAAGACCACAATAAGGTCTTTAACAGAAGGGAAATGATCAGGATCCAAAAATCCCGAAATAATCCTCCTTTTTTCCCATTCCCGTGTGACAATCCATTTATTCTGAGCCAGGATAATAGCTTAAACGACTACTAGTTTACTAGATAAATAGTTAAAGCCGTTTTAATAGAGAGCCGACATGAGATTGAGGGATTGTGGGTCATTCTTTACCTCATTCTTAAAATTTCTTAAAAAAATCAACTTAAAACACAGGAAAGTGGCTCTGAAATCAAGTAAAACTCTTGAACTTTGATATTAAAAACGGAATTTAAGAGCTGTCATCCCAAAATCAAAGGAATTCAACTTCCATAAATTCTTCTGTACTTAAACAGCTAAAGATCCAAACTTTTCAAAAAAACTAAAAACATGTCAGTAAAGTAGAGGAACGGTTCATTATCCTGTCCCTGATTTCCCCAACCTACCTTCAATACAAACAAGTTGGGAGAGAAACTATATATTTGCTAAATAAAAATCCTTACGTAAATATTTGCCTCCAGCCCTTTTCCCATCTATTCCCAATTGCAAAATCAATAGAAATAGGAAATTAGCCCAACGGTTCTCCACGCCTAGCACAACATTTCAAGATATTATATCCCTATTACATATATGTAAAATAAAAATACGCAACTATCGATACAGGGTGTCCCACAAAAATGGCCAGGGGTGGCTAATGTGGCATAATTGACAGATATGCTATAATTGCTATTAATCACTGTCAATGCACGTTTCTAACTACGGTTTTTGCTAGTGGGGACAGAATCGGGAACACCCTGTACATCGGCCAAGTCAAATATGCAAATGAACCGTCAGCTCACAATTCTCAAGTCAGAGTTCCAGTTTCCGTTTCCTTACTCCTTTGTATTTTGACATGAACTATGGTTTGGATTCGTCGCTTTTTGACCTTCTCAGTACGTGTGGAAAGGGAGAATAATGGAAGCACTTTACGTGTTCACCCTCATTTTTAAGAAAGCCCGTAGGGTATTCAATCAGCACAATTTGAATTTTGAATGACCCAACCTGACACATATACGTACAAAAGTACGTTGCTAATCAACGTGCAACTTCTCACACCTTTCTTGATCTTGTAGGTTTGGAGAATGGGCAATGACCCCACCCACTTTAAGTTGCTTTGGTTCGTCGTACCCAGACGTTACTTCAACGAATCTGCGGTAATCCACGATGCATACTCTCTTCCGTAAGCTGTAAGTGCAGAGGGATGATCAAGTATCTATTTTTAATATCCAGACCCTCCTCATAATTAAATGTGATGATGATGTCAAGTTAAAAAAGCGATAAGATTAGGGGAACACTCGCAGATATGATTCAGCTCCATTAACAAGTTTCCGTCAACAAACGATTTCGCAAGAGTCCTTTGCACTCAATCCACGTGGAGTGGATTCATAAACGTTGGAGTATATGTAATTCAAGTGAAAAATAAGACATGCAACTTTAAGCTTTCATTGTTGTTGAAAAAGCAAGCTAAAATTGCTATGGTCAGGAACATTACATTTTACCACTATTGACATTTTTTTTTCAATTTTTTGAGGTACAAAATTTCCATCTCGTCATAATTAGGTCACTTATTTTCTCCGTCCGATAAGGCTACTGTTAAACACCCAAAGTTTACTTTAACTAGTCTTGAGCTATGGTGACTCAACGTAGAATTCGGAGATATGGATTTTTAAATCCTAATTGCAAAATTATAAAAATACTTGTATTAGTCACTGGTGCCACTGCCAATATTGAAGCGAGCCTTGGTCATCCTTCCTCAGACTTAAGACGACAGTTACGTAAATAATAATAATTACAGAGAGAGAGTCGAAAGTGGAAACCACTTAAACCGACTCTTCTCATCCGCATAATAATAATATGTATGAACCTCAATGATATTAACTGAAATCGTTTCGGCAGAATTCATTGCACCTCTCGGTGATCGTTACTTCGAAATCTCTCTGAACTGCAGACAATCTCAGCTTTCCAAGTTACAAAATCGTCGGAATCTTTGTCTAGGTCAAGTTACCCCTTCGTATCAAACCCCAATCATCTAATCAACTAGCATATTATTCAATGGGATACTCCCTATTTTACTTTTTAAAATTATTTCCAAGACCCAAGACGAGTCAGGAAAAAATTATTTCGGCTACACAAGGATTCTATGAATTGCGAATCCTGAAAAATTATTCAACACGAGCTTGACTCATCGACTCTTGACATTTGAGATGAGATTTTGAGATGATTACAAATTACTATCCGCAAAAGCATCATCATCATCATCATCCCAACCCTCTAGTCTACTAGTTGGACGGTATGACCAACTCAACAAAATATGCAAATTGACCAACGGGATTTTGCATCTTCACATTATTCACAATTAATACACCATCATCCTGGCCACTCCAACAGATACAAAAAACTCAGGGGAATACGTAAGAGCTTTAAAACGTCCGGGATTTCTCTAGAATTGTCGTAATATTATTAAGAAACGTCCTATATATGAAATCCTTGTCTAGTGAATTAATGTCCTATTTCCATATTTGGCTCGGAAGTAGGGACACACCTTTGGGGAAAAGTAACATCGATTAACAACTACAACCAAAGGCCGGAATTCAATAAGACCGTTTACTCGACCGTTTATTTTGTATTTGCAAATCATCCCCGATCTTGTCCCAGCCCCCGCCGTGGATCTCTGACTTTTCACCAATATTTTAATGAATAAATGTTGGAAACTCAGCAGGGGGACTAATTTAATTTGTTAATTGCTCAGCTTTCCCGTTCCCTATAAATTACACAGCAGAACCGGCAGATTGAGAAATGGCTCGTTTAAGTTAAAGCCAGAAAAATATCGAATAAATAAATAAATTCTTGTCTTTGAACTTGATATTTATTGCAAACAGGTATGAACATATTATGTGGGTTCTAGAATCATCGCGAATAAAATATGACAACAGAATACCAAAGAATTAATGTCAGAATCCTTTTGCATTTTCATCTTAATTCCCATATCTGCATAACCTCACTTCCACTACGTTTACATTTAAAAGATCAGCGAGACAAATATTATAACTCTCGACCAGGATTATGTTATTGTTCAGAGTTGTAAATATCTTAATTCCTGAAAAATGTCGGAAGTCATGCACCAAGCCGAGAGGGTCAGTAAAATCCGGAGGTGTTTGCCTTTGCAAAATAAAGTACGAAAGTCCACCTTCTCCATCATCATAAATTGTCAGGATGGAGGTTTTAATGGCCTCAAAGTAAAATCTCTCTCACTAAAAAAACAACAAGGGATATCTTTACTTATCCAGAGAATGCTTGTAAATCCTCCGTGCCTAGAATACCTCATAAACCTCTCCGGTTGAGCAGAATACAGATGTTAACTCTTCCGACGATCCTTATTTATCAATCTCAACTGCCTTTTGGACTAAAATGAGCCCTTATCCTGCAAATGTTACTAAATATAATATATATAAAGCCAACTGTAATAAGTGCCCCATTCTCCTCAACAAGCCCTCGTTGATGAATCATCGTTAATAGTTTCCAGTGTCGAATTGTCGAACGTGTTTCACTTTACGGGGCTGGAATGACCTGGACCTTCATTGGACCAGGTACTAAACCCTCCATTTACCATTTGCACTACTCATTCCAAGGCTTTAAAAGGTTCAGCACGTTTTTATGATAAGAACTTGCCCTGGGACTGTTCATAAACCTGAAGAAAAATAAACTTGAGATTCATTTAAATATAAGCCGATTAAAGGGCTTGAATTCGGGGCCTGCTAGACGAGGAACTAAATATAAGTTGGGACCTGGGTAGGGGTAGGGGCCGTATTCAGAGTTTAGATAATAGTATTCATAACCACTACGTTACTAAAGTCAAGAGATTCATTACCATGACCTCCCTAATGTCAACAAATTCATAACTATCGCCTCAAAGCCAAATTTCTGATTTCGCGTAATTTCTGAACAACTGCCACCAAAGAAATATATAACCCCACCATACTGGATAAAGTGGACACTCTCTGGAACTCTAAATCCCATTCGCCATTTCTAACTTACTTACTTTTTAGAGGGGGACTGTCATAAGTAAAAGTGCATTATTTTTATTTGGCTCAAGACATTTCTACCCTCTTTCAATCCCATTAACACGGGCCAAAGATCCCTTTTTATGAGCAGAGCAAGAGAAGACAGAACATTTTTTATTTAACTCTTCCAGCGAGGAAAAAAAAAACATTTTCGGATCCATTTTACGATTTATATTACGAGAACCGAACCTGGTTAATGGATAATGGTTAATGGACCTAATTGTAAGACTATATCAAAATATATAGGTTATCAGGTGCTATTGGGTTACCATTCGCCTTGGGATATAGCAAGTCTAGAATTACCTACTCGGCTGGATCGAATTGCCTCGTTACCAATAATATAACTAATTCTCTGTCTAGTTAGTGCTTGTCAGAACAGGAGAGAAATGACGATGTTCTTTTGTTCAAACTGCAGTTTAAAATTGGAACAACGTTAGGAATTGACTTTCGAACTGATTGCCAATATACCGGGTTCTTATTGATGTTACATAATAACCGTCTACAAAATGCATATTCCCGACAATAAAGTACTAATGATAAATGAGTTAACCTTGGACCGTCGACAGTCGACGTGATTAACGGTCACACTGAATTCTTTCTGCATTTGCCGACATGGGAAGGTCGAACCGGGGCGGGGGCCAGGAATTACTGGGCAGGGGCGCAATTCGCTAAAATATTCGGTTAATATCCTTGGAACGAAACTAATATTCCATACATTGTAAGTACGTAGAAATACCAGAAATAAATGACATTGATATATCAAATCTGCTATATATAGCATATTTATGACACTTTTATCATTTTATGGCAGTCATTAATGCAGTTAGGAGGTAACGTACATTATACATTCATAACATTGCAATTGTGCAGTTGTTACACTATAATATGATTTATATTCCTACCGAAATGTCGACCCCTTTGATCGGATCTTAAATTCTTATCGGAATATCTGAACTATATTTCCATCGATCAAGTCAAACTGACCTGCCCACTTTCATTATTTCTTTGGTCTGAAATAAACGGCAAAAAATGGTGGAATTTGTTTTAAATAAATCGTTATAAACGCTATCGCTATAGGAGCTCACTATGGCGAAAACTAATTGTAAGATTCAAAATTAAGATAAGACCCTTTTGGTTTGGCTGTTTTAATTTTCTATTCGAAGTCTCTATATATTGTGAAAATGTTTAGGCAAATTTATTGCTACAATTCTTAAAAAATATCGCCCTTTAGTTTTACATTTATGACAAAACATATCAAGTACTAATTTAAACCAGGTAATTAAAACACTGTGCCCATTAATATTTTTCTTTTTGGCTCAAAACTGTATCAATACAGAGAAAAAATTCGCACGATTTAAAAGAATCCAGTGACAACGATTATAAGATTTATTAACAGTATATTTGACTCTCTTAATTTTATGGTTGGCCCCCGTCGGGGTCTTACCCAATCCGGTGATATTTATTACAGAGATAAATAAATTATAAGTTTTTAAATTTCCAATCCAAATATCTTAAAGCTATCATATCATAAACAGCGAGTTTGGAAGAGCCACCTGAATTCTCACCTAACTTCTTCTGCAAAAATTGCCAAATAGGTCTTCAATTTTAAACAATTCCATTTTTTTCTCATTCTTGACAACTATAGTCAATCTTGATTCTAGGATTTTATTGCGGATAATTAAATGGTTTCGTAAACGTTGGTAAAATCTCAATCTAAAGTAAAACACACCTGGCCTGGTCCCACCTCTTCGTCTCAAGAAGAGGTCTTTAAACATAATAACCCTTAAGTGACTAATTGTAACTGCCTAAAGTGTCCTTATCATTTACAAGATCGAACGGAGAGAAGTAAGCTGGGCAATCTAGCCTCAAAGTATTTAAACATCTTTTAAAATGAATAGACGATCATCCCACACGGACAACTAACCTCTCTCTGCCATTTAATTCTTCTCAAGAAAAGAATAGATCCGATGTCAAGTCAGACGCCCATGCTCTCTTGGGGTTGAAATACAGGCCCACCTCGGTATAAACAACCCATCTAATGACTATTTGCAGCCAAATAGCTCAGTTTTTACCAGAAAAGTTGAGTAATTTTAACTCTGTCGAAAAAACTACATTTTAACTGATATTCTGAGTAGTTTGCAGAATTTTATCCAAGACTAAAATTCCAGCCTCGTTAAGTCGTATTTGCCACAAGAAATGCCTTATAAAAGAGTTGGCATTATGAAGTGAGGCAATCCACCTGCCCGATCTGCCAGGCTTGTCCACCTGTGGTCTACAGTCTACCTCAATCGTACAATAATTTAAAATTGATCAAAATCTCTATAAGCAATTAGCAAACCATTACGAATCAAACTTCTACCGTTTTGAGACATCTACAGATTTTGAAGTTTAGGTTAGGTTAATGCCTTCCAATCACTCCCGATTTGTAATAAGTGTATCGTAAAATAGTAAAATTTGATCATAAATGGAAAATATGTCGAAATTAATGAATTAACCAAAAGAGACTTGAAGAGTTCAAAGAGAAATCACCATAAAAATATTTTTAAAACTGCTTTTAAATGAACCCAAGTTAAGCTCCGAATTAGTAATAACAGTAATACGAAACCCCTTTCGTCCACCTGTCCATCCTCAAGTAAATTAATAAACCCGAGCATAGACAGTCCATCCGGTTGGACAGGTGAGTTTGTCAGACAAACTTTACATTTTACATGTCCTTCAGCGAAATCGTGAATTATGAATTCTATTGAAGTAAGACCCAAAAGTGGAGTTATTATTTCAACCCCAATAAATATTAGTAAAGTTCCTTAGAGTGGGGAGTTATTTCGGTAATTAAAAGCCTGGAGACTGCATACACCAAAGAAGCTAAACTCGGCCATATTAAACCTAGGGCTCCCTAATGATAGCTCCATCTACGGAGTGAAATCTTCCTTGTCATTTCCCATAAAGGGCTTTTAATTACCTCTTCAACTTCTGTAAAAAAAAAATCTAATCCCGAAATTGTAAATCGTAATTAAACCCGAACTTAATTGTGCATCCTAATTTCAGAAGCTGTCCTGTCCCCCCTAGTTGGCATACATACCTATACGTATATATCCTCAGTCTTTTTTAATTACCAGGATTTAAAACGTCTCTTAATTGCCTGTTTGTAATTACTCCTTCAAAAATGAGCCCCTGTCCTTATATATTATTATCTTCTGTCGAGTGCAATTTATAATTACAGGCAGACAGCTTCTGTCGTTTCAAGTCCGTTTAACTGTGATTTTTGCCTCTAAAGCATTGTGCATTTCGTTGCAGATCCCGTTACAGTCCGTAAATACTGTAAATTGAAACTTTTTGACCATTTATTTCCAACCTCAGCCTGTCTGGCAGTCCGTTGGTACCTAAACTAAGAAAAAAATCCAATCTTGTCACCGTTGTATTATTATTATTGTTATTACATTTAAAAGTCGGTAGGGGATTGTGACATTGGTTTCGAGAGTTGGAGGTGGTAACTCCCTACGAACTCTCACTTTGTTCACACTTGCATTTGAATTGCATTTTGTGTCCTGCATCCCAACTGTCCTTCTCGCCAAATAAGGACTTCTATTCAAAACTGCATTCAATTGGTTCATACTTCCAAAAACATTTCGGAAAAAAATTCAGAGACTGACCACAGTCCATCCTTTAGAGCTACTGCTTTTAATTCAAATCCTCAGACGTTTACAGTTGGGATTGGACATTGGTTTGGTGGTACGAAATCAAGGCCTTCGGCAAGGAGTTGAGACAATGCACTTTTGAGATATGAGTTTTTGACTCTATTCTAGACAGTTTGGGAGTGTCCCCGTAGACCTGAGATGAATCACCTGCTTGAATTATAGAAGCAAATATTAGGGACTACTACCACTACGGACCGTGATTCGCGGATAGGAACAGGGAAAGAGGGATGGAATTTAAGGCGAAAATGGTTTAAATACAAAATAACGTAAAAAAATCTGTTATAATTTTTTATTTCCACTAATTTTCAGGAAAACACTCAATAAGAAATCTCAGAAAATTGTGACAGGAGTTCAAGAAAATCGGCTGTTTTCTAAATCTTTCGACAAGAATATACTCCACCAACACTTTCCCAATCCCAACTTGAACAATGGCCAATAACCAGACACACATGCATTAGAAACAATAACAACAATAACAACAACAATCGTCATATGAACCTTTAAATTCAATTGCAAATATATAAAATCCCGATAAGTTCAATAAGAACATCCACACCTTCCAATCCCTTTATGACAGGTTGGTTTATATAGGACATTAGGCCTACATAAGGCTTCCACACCTTCTACAAAATATCTATTTGAAGGCTGTAAATTAATCATCAGGGTGGCTTCCCCCAAATAGTACAGAGAGATATAAATAAATTCATGAAATCTAATCCAAACTGCAACCCATATTCCTACAGAACTAAATGGACTTGTGAAAGCTCTCTTACAGTTTAATAACTTTTGTTTAAAATCCACCAAACTGCCAAAAGTCGTTAATAGGCGCCTATTTTTCTTGATTAGATTCGCCAAGAACTATATCAGCAATTGAAATGACACATGTTATCTCGACAGCCTGACATCGTGACATCATGACACATTCGTGAATGACAGTATATAGGACCAAATCAAGCAGATGGGATTTCTAATTTAAACAATTGGACAGAATTCCAAGGATTTTTCTCCTATTTTAACAATTCACGACCGAGATTCATCATAATAGCAAGTAGTAGGAACGGCACTTACTCTACATTTCCTATGTTTTTATTCCCTTTCAAAAAAGCCATTAAGAACTTCATTAAGTATTGGCTAAGAATCATCTACTCTCCTTTCCAACCAATTCATCTTTATAGATCTTTAAATTTACAATCCCAGAGTTTACGCTAGCTGAATTAAAAAACATCAGGATTGCGAAATTTGGAAATGTGACATAATTTTATTTCTATTCCCTTTCAATTCTCCATTTTACATTCAATAACCAAGGGATTCTCTACATCTATTTAAATTTTGCAAAGAGAAAAAAAATTTAAGTCCTGTACTTATTTTTTCCAAGCTATTAAAACCAACACTGCCACCACCACCATCGTCATCAGTGCAGAGTCAAAGAAGATCTCTAAGAATTGCTCAACAATTCCACACTTTCCTTCCTCCGTTAGAGAATAATAACGGCTCTTTATTCCTCTCTTCTTCGAAACCGTCTTTGAATCTACAGGTCTGATTGAGATCGGAATAATGATAGAGATTTAAATCCCAGTGTGGAAATAGTTGCTGTGGGTGTTTTTATACAGAGTATAGGCGGTAGAATCAAACCAAGATCTGGAGCAAGAATATACAGGGTGTCCTACAATTATGGCCCCTTCTTATGCAACAAAAATCACAATACAAAAGAGGACGGTTTTTATTTCTAGTAGAGAAGAGCAAGAGACATAACTGTGGGACACCCTGTAATACAGAGAATGGGAAATATTATAATGCCTTCGCTTTTTATCTCGAGACTTGATAGTTTTCTTCATTTTGATAGTCTGTTTTTATTATAATTTTATTACAAGTCTGAAAGGTAGCGAGGACTCGATTCTAAACGTTCCAAGTAGAACTGATATTATTATTTCTAGAGATTGATAGCATAAGTTTCGTGAAAAACAGCTTCATTGCAACGATGTTTTGGAATCTTGTACCGTTTTTATTGTAGATATCTACAGTGGGAACTCCATCGTGGAGGCTCCACCGATTTGAAGAATATATTTTAATTATATATATATATTATTATACTATATTTTTTAACTATTTAAAACAGTGAAATTTCTTCAAAAATTCCCAATTTTTCAAATTGCATTTTGCAAGAATTTTTAGGCATAAAATCTCATGTTTTTCTGCTGCCCGTATATACAATATCCTGTATCTGCAAAACCTTCATCATCAATGTTTTTCTTTTTATTGCCAAGTTCATCTCTAATTCATATTTCATGCACAGCCCTGTAGAGTGAGTGTCCATTAGAGGACAATACTGCAATATTATTGCTGGCAATTACAATAACTGCATTTTTAGTTGTTTATCTATTTCGGAAAAGAAAGGGAGTTCTATGGCGTCAATAAATAATAAAACGTTGTAAATAAAAGCTGTAATCTAAGAGCCGAGTTCTCGTCTTGTTTCAACTCTTTTGACTTGCATTTTTGCTTAGAAACCAGGATAATAAAGACCATTGTAAAGGATTTTGCCAATTCAGAAATGTTTAATGTTCCTAATATCCTTGGGCAAAAAGTTTCGAAAAGTTTTGGTTTTCCAACCTCTCCTTGGTATTTTTACTAACTTATTAGAATAGTGAATAGACTCCCTCCTTTCGTTACTAACCCGAAGGATAATTCAAAGTTTCTGCTCAACCACATTCGCTTTTAATTTTTTTAAAGATAAATGTTTAGTTTCGACTAAACTTTTGAGTGAAACACCGTTCGACGCAAAATTCAGAGTCAGGAACCCAGGGTTTTCTAAATAAAAAATGAAATCTTTTGGTTTCTTTTCAATTGGCCATTCATTGTCAACATTATTCTTTGTAGTTGGTTTTTTCAGAAGCTCCGTTATAAATATAATATATATCAAGAGTTAATTGGTAGGCTGGTCAGTGTGGTCAGACTCAGATTTGAAGTTAGAAACAAGCTACAAATTTAACGAAAGGAATTATTTATAACTCATGATACAATTCATTAGGAATCCATTTCAAAATTGTTGTCTTCGAACAATTCTTTACCAAAAAATTGGACTCAAGACTCAACCTTGGTTCATATTTTTTATATAAAAATGAAGCCCTGAACGTGAATTATTATTTTATTTAATTACTCCTCATTATATTTCCGTTACAGCCTCTAACTTAGATCGTGTCGGTCCAATTTAAAATAATAAACTTTACAGCGTCTTAAAAACAAGGAAAGTTTAGGAGGGGGAATTAACTTTTCTGCAACTTCTTAGAGCCCCTTAAAATTTATATGAAATGAAAATATTACTTTTCTTTGAAATATTGCATTCCCAACTTGACATTCAATTCAGCTAAAATTTATTACAAACCGACAAATTTTCAATTCGCGTTTACCAAAAATGAGTCAATAAGAACTGCACAAAAAATTTGAACGAGTTCGTCAAAATAATTCAACTAATTCTGTAGCCTTGGGAACTGGCATGCTCTCCTCAATCTTTCAAACGAATTCCCTTCTCAACGGCATGACTTTTCACTAATTGAACGAATTCGGAAGTTAAACTCCGACCCAACCTTATTTCCTGTTCGCAAAATTTAAATTTAAATCAGCTAAATTTCTGCAAAAAAAACGGTTGAAAAAATCCGAATGCGCCTGCGCAATAAGTTAACCGCCTCATTTGAGCAAGAACGCTAGAACAAGATCAGCTTCAAGTTTCTTCTTCCTAATTTAAATATTTTGAATTTCTAATCCCAACATACTAGTTACAATTACAACCGCACTCTTCTATAAACCTATAGATTCAAGTATCCGTTCAGGATATTAATTTTTAAGAATAATATTGTTCCTAAACTACACGTGTGCACCTGTACCGTTCTAAAAGCCCATTGAGCCGAGAGGTAAAAAAAATTCCCAAACCTCAGAGCAAGAAGAGGACAATGAATTGATAATAATATTATTATAAACCCTTTAAAGATCTCATAAATTACAATCCCTCCTCGACTCTCGACGTGTTATACGTCTCATGCCTCTCTGGTCCTATTATCCTCTCCAACTAACCACTCTCTAAATAAGAGTAGACTAGTTTAACATGTAGTTAAGTAGAAACTATTATCTGATAAGCCACATAACAGAGCCGTGGTTTCTGATCCAAGAAATCTGTCGTTAAAAAGCCCAACTTAAATAGGTCACGGGTCTCAAGTACGAAAGTAAAGGATTGTGTCAGTTTCTAAAGACGCTACCTGTGGAGTCTCCCTTCTATTTAAATATTTTAAATGTCACACATTTGTCCCCTAAGTTCCTATGTTTTTTGTCACATTCTGAGATGTAAATCTGCTACAAATTCATTTACTCTCCTCGTCAGCCAGCGGCACAAATCGTTGACACTTTGCCTAGATACACCCAAATAAACACCCGTCACGACCAGACCACGACCACGACGACGACCACTGCTGACGAGGACCATCAGGAGACCACATCCATTGAGCCTTGGAAACTGTACCGAGGTCTTTGGTAAGGACACACAGGAGCTAAGAAATAAGAAGACCTCATTTTTTCAAACACGTTTCACTTTTCAAGTTTCAAATCCTCGCTTAATCACAATTAAACTACGCTATTTATTAACTGTCATTGTCTTTAACTAACGAATGTTTCTGTTCTTGTAGGTTCGATTGTAAACTGCTTTATCTAGCTCTAGGAATCACGTTTGACTTAAAAAATGCTTACGAATATATTTTTCTCGTACAGAATTTTTCCTTGATTTTTCCAAGTCCAAAATTACTTTACCTTTTGCCTTGATTACGACACTTTCACTCCTTATCTTAAAATCAAGCCGCTGGAGTTGTACAATTGCAACTGGAAATTTAAATGAACTCGTTTCTTACCTGAAATAAAATAAAATCAGAGACATTAGTTTTAAACCCAATAAAACAATTATTATAAATTAATTCATCTTGTAATACCGACTTCCAATCCCGATATTTAATTCAGAACCACACTACACGGATTATGAACCGACCATTTAAAAGACGTATCATCAGCCATCATAAAATAAATAAATGATCAAAAATAAACATCTCATTCGCCTAAAGTCAAGGAGCATTTCTTAACCAATTCCCCTCATCTGCTCTACATAAAACATAACACATCATGATTATGATTATTAATCATCATTAACGCCGAATTATAGATGTCAATTTGAGACAGTCATAATCGTCACAGTAAATCAAATCTGATTTCTTCATTCAGTCCTCCATTAACAGTAACTTTAATAATAACTATACTTAATCGATAATTATCACTTCTACTTAACAGTAACTAACTATTAAACGGAATATAGCCTCTTTGATATAACCCTTTCGCTTTACAATCCTTTCAAGCTACAAACACACACCTATCTGTGCCAGATATAATATTGCACACATACTAGAGCTTCAAAGTGCATTAAATATGATCGATCAGCATGTTAACTATCCAACCGCTAAATTCTTTCAAAACAATGGCTCCCAACAGCCTTGAAATGAGTAGCATTCTCAAAAAATATACAACCATAGCCAATTTTAGTTGTAGTAAACTATAACTCAAAGTTTAAGTAAATGGGCCCTATTCACAATTCCAACTGAAATTGATTGACAAAAGGGCTTTAAAATTGCAGCAGAATTCCCCGTCGTTGTAGCACTTTAGTTGGCAAATTACGGCGTCGTAGTAATAATAGAACTCAGGAAGGATAGGACAGTATGCCCTCCACTCACTTCGACCTCGAAGAGCCAGAATATTATTAATAATTAGGAGTGCAATTACGATACCAATTATGATTACGAGTCAATAGTGCAGAATGTGGCTAAAGGAAAAATATTTGTTTTTATACTCTTTCCACTTGATCAATAATTGTCTTGTTAAATAATTCAAGTGAACTGAATGGGCCTTTTCATTGCTCCCTTTTTATTTCGCTTTCTTGGACAAGGTTTCAAGAAGACGGGTAACGGCTTGACTTTCCCCGTTAAATTTGCGGACTTTTGGCGTAGTTTATTTTGCAATGGTCAAATCTATTGTTTTTAGGACTTTGAGGTCGAAAAGTGTCATTTCTGTTGACTTTGATCGAGAAGGCTCAAACATTATTTAGTGGCGAAACCGATTTATAGGAACACTCTGTCTGTCTGTCCATCCGCTTCCGGTCTAACTTCCGAAGAGTTGAGATTTTTTAAAGCGGTTTTCGGATTTGAAAACTACATTTGCATGGCTTTCGTCGGCCACACCCCCTGACCCAAAAAAATCCTATAAAAAACGACTTAAAACGTGTATAAATACTAAAAAATCTGTAGTTTTGGTCTCACCCCTTGTTTACATACCTTTCTAACGGTTTCCCAACGACGGAAAAACCCTTATCAGGCGTTTGCAGAAATCTAAATACACATAGAACAAAGTAGACCACTTTTCAGAGTTTACTTTGAAGAGAGCTGACATTTGAAATTTGAAGCCCATCATCCCTGTCGAAGAACTGCGAAACTTCAGCATCCTCCCATGTCATTGTCATGTCACAAATTCTAGCTCCAACAGGAAGTATACTAAAGTCGTAGATTGGAAATTGGAATGAGAGTCGGAAAGTAAACGTGTAGTCAATAAAAGTTAATGAATTCCTGACAAATAGACCCTCAAACTAACTTCCAACTCACTTTTCCACAATTCTACAAAAAAAATCGTTTAAAACGCTTACAAGATATGTAAGCAAAGTAAACAGGAATTTTTTTACAAAGAAAGTAAACCACCACCGATCATGTGTTGACACTTGGAAAGTACTTTAAAACTCAAAAAACTTAACCCTCTACATGCTAATCGGGATCGTGAGGGAAATCGTCAGGCAGACTGATAATAAAATTGCAATTCTATCACAGGAATCTAAATCCTCTGAGAGGTTTCTTAAATGCACAAGAGTGCAAAATACCCAAAGCAAAGGAATCAAAACGAAATCTGTCAGAAAATCGGCCTCAAAAACAGTAAATAGATAACTTATGATTTCCGGGATTTATTTTTCCGGCAGGAATAGAAGTTTCCAAACCTGCAATCCATTACTTCGTGCCAAACTATGTTATTTCCAAACTGGAACAATAAGTTTCCAAGTGGAAATAGTTTATAGTTTCTGACTGAAACTATGGATACTGGGATCAGTCTTGGGACTGCTGAAAGAAGATAGATATCCTAAGCTCAATGTATTTGTTATGCCATAAGCCCCAGCTATTACTTTCCCCGTCAAGTGAAATTGAGTCCAGGTGTAAATCAATATTATACTAACTCTCTCTCCCTTCCGACAAGAACCGTTCACAAGTTAAACAATATTCCAAAAATAACTCAAAGTCATCACAGCGTTTTGCAAAACCATTTTTTTCTTCTTTGCAGAAAAAAAAACAGTTAAAAATTGAAGTGTTTTCAACTCCGGGTTGGCGGAAAGTCAAAGCCCGTTACCCTGACCCACTTAAAATCTTTGGAGGAAAATGTAAAATGTCATTAAAAATTGAGGATAATCATCCATCTCATAGTTCATATCGTATCGTAATAATTCCTAAGCAGCCTAAACCCTGCGAATCCTCCTAAATCCCTTATGAACGGCCCCTAATCCTCTCCGGGCTTGAACAGAGAGCCGGGTTTCTCTTGCTTTATCTGAAAGGTGGTGGATTTACCTTCGGTCCAGGTTTAGAAATACACCTACCTACTACCACCACCACCAACAACATTAAATACGGTAAGTAAGTAGATACTTATGGAATATGGCCTAATAATACACGAATGTGGTAATATCCGAACTTTATCTCTGGTCGGAGATAGAGAGAGAAACGGAAGTTAAGGACTTCTATTTGCACTTCGTAAACTATCAATAAGCACAAGGTTCCTCTAAATAACAATTCCCACACACAAATCACATTATTCTCTTCACCTATTTTTAGCAAATAGATTCAGAGATGAGGATCTTTTGAGTGGTGGTGGTGGTGGTGGTGGTAATAATATTATTATTGGAACTTTAGTGGTGGTCTTGTAGATTATCATGTGGTGGTGCCCTAAATTCGGGAGAAAAAGTTCCCTTATTTTTTCCCAACTTTCTTATCTTGGTGAGGGACTTGAGATTTGGGGTAAAAAATAGCTGACACGTGGACAAGGGAAATACAGACCACCACCACCAAATCCTGCTTAACCTTATCTTGTGTCTGCAAATATTTATATACTTATATACGGCTATAGAGTTGAGAAAACAGAGCCCGACGAGCGAAAAAATAATCATAAGAATGATAAATGCCGTAATAATATGGCTACTTCTCAAATCCCCTGCAAACATAGGACGAGAGCCTTGTTTTTGTTGTTTTTTCCATAAGCCTCTCCTTTTTATTCTGTTCACTGTCATGTAACTTCAAATTGAGATGGGAATACTGTACATGTTTTAACCTCTTCCAGCCCTTCCATTTCGATCAGGAATTAACGAACCGTCCTGGATTTTCGTCTTCTCTTCCAGGAGGATTTGTTTCCGAAATTATGTTTTCTGACGTCCAATCAAATTTTTTGAATCCTCATAAATGAGAATATTTCTTGGAGCTTGTTCCACTTTTTTCGAATCGAGGCGGATTGTTTTTCGAGGGCTCGTTTGATCTTGATGTGTAGTTTTGTTGTTGTTTTTGGAGTTTTGTCAAAGGCCTCAAGGATATATCGGAGTCTCAGTGACCTTATTCCGTATTTCCAATTTCAAATGAGAACATATAAATAGAATTGTTGATCTTCCATCCTCTGAAATCTGTCATAACATTCAAGCTCTTCAAATTGAACTGGCATTGAATTGTGGAACGGCAGTTGGGAATTATAAATTAAATCATGTACTAAAAACTAAAGCCAGGATTCGTTGGAAACAATAGTGCAGACTTATCTAACTGCTGAGCTATTTAACTAATATAGTAACTGTAGTATATGAGTTAAAGCTGGCAAAAACTTAAGGTTATTTAATTGTGTTCCTATTGTAGTTAGTTCATGAGGCTAGTAAGTGTTGGTAAGTACCGTGGTTGATGCGTGTCAGAAGGACAGAGGCTGTAGTATAATTGGAACTAGTTACACTATACGCAAATCTGCCATAAAGCACTGGGTATAAATTTCAGAAAATTTTAGTAATAAACCGTCAAGTGAATTATTTCAATTTGCAGGAGAATCCTTGAGAAAACCTCCATCTCAGAGACGTGTCAATTTTTTACGGAAATTGACAATTAATGTACTTATCTCTCCGTAACACCTTATAGCCTTCTAGTTTTTAAACGAAAATAATCAAAACTTGTCAATAAACGAGGGAGTGCATCTCTTGCGAGTCCATTGTCAGCTTATCCTGGTTGGGTCCTTGGTAAGAAGCCGATCTCATATATTTCGAAATGGTTTTTTTTATCTTTTTGAAAGCAGAAGCCATTAAAGGGAAGGAGGAATAATAGAAATCGTTGAATATCCTCTCGTGTGGATCAATGATAAACATACGAAATTCCAATTTCGAGAAACGACACGACAGACTGACTACTTTGTTCTCGCCAGTGACTCGGCATGAATTTCAGATTCAGAGGCAGGAAAAAAAACTATTTACAATTTAAGAAATATTCCAGCAAGCCTTTTCCCTACCTTCTTTCTTATTCTTTCCGTTGCTAGGCAATGCAAATTCGGAACTTGAGAAAAAAATTGGGACGAGGGGAAGGAACATAGACGGGCAAAATGCCCCCAGCCCCCAGCCCCCAGGGGGCAGCTGGGGGCTGGGGGCATGGGGGCTGGGGGCAGCCTAGTCGAGCTGGGGGCACTTTTTGCCCCCAGCTGGGGGCTGGGGGCATGGGGGCTGGGGGCAGCTTAGTCGAGCTGGGGGCACTTTTTGCCCCCAGCTGGGGGCACCTACTGCCCCCAGCAAAATATAAAAAATTTATTGCAAGTGATTTTTTCAAATTTAAATGGTTAATATTAGTACCACTAAAGCTTAAAAAATTAAAATTACCGAGTCTTGATCCAAATTTTCCTTATAAATATTAAAATTGATTTGAGAATGTTAAAAAGAGTCAACATAAGTTCGTGGATTAAAATAAAATTATCAGGAGTGGGTGTGGGTATTTAATTGAAAAAGAATATCCAATTTGCCAAATGTGATTTGAATGAATCCAAAAAGCGACATCAATTGTTCAAATTGACCCACTAAAAATAAAATAGATCGAGAGTAAAAGCAATTGACTAAGAATATTTAAACTTACCGAAGGTGGTCAAATTGAGTCAAAAGTAACATAAATAACTCAAATTGACCCAGTAGAAATAAAATAGATCGAAAGTGGTCTTAATTGAAATTAATAATTAAAATTGACTCAAGGTGGTCAAATTGAGTCAAAAGTTACAAAAATTAGTCAAATTGACCCAGTAGAAATAAAATAGATCGAAAGTGGTCTTAATTGAAATTAATAATTAAAATTGACTCAAGGTGGTCAAATTGAGTCAAAAGTTACAAAAATTAGTCAAATTGACCCAGTAGAAATAAAATAGATCGAAAGTGGTCTTAATTGAAATGAATAATTAAAATTGACTCAGGGTGGTCAAATTGGGTCAAAAGTTACAAAAATTAGTCAAATTGACCCAATAGAAATAAAATAGATCGAAAGTGGTCTTAATTGAAATGAATAATTAAAATTGACTCAGGGTGGTCAAATTGAGTCAAAAGTTACAAAAATTAGTCAAATTGACCCAATAGAAATAAAATAGATCGAAGGTGGTCTTAATTGAAATGAATAATTAAAATTGACTCCGGGTGGTCAAATTGAGTCAAAAGTTACAAAAATTAGTCAAATTGACCCAGTAGAAATAAAATAGATCGAAAATGGTATTAATTGAAATGAATTATTAAAATTGACTCAAGGTGGTCAAATTGAGTCAAAAGTTACATAAATTACTCAAATTGACCCAGTAGAAATAAAATAGATCGAAAGTGGTATTAATTGAAATGAATAATTAAAATTGACTCAAGGTGGTCAAATGTAGTCAACTTAATTCACTTGAAACAAAATATACCAAAGTGATGTAAATTGAGATATAATATAATAAGTTGACCAAAGTAATTTTATGAAACTGTGAGTCATGTTAACTATAAAAGTCGAAAAATTGATAGCCCTACTTGATGTTTGCTATGATAAAAAGTTATGAAAACTGACTTTTTCAAGTGCTCATAAAACAAAGAATGATGTCCGACTCTCCAAAAATGTTCTAGTTGTTTTTTATATCAAAGTGTTGCTTTTCAAGAAATTGTACAGATTTAATATTTCCAAACAATCAAAGAAAATCATTATTTTAAAGCAAATCTGATGGCTCAAAAAATTTTGTATCTCCAAAAAAATCAGATTTGTTTGAAAATTCGAATCTTTACAATTTATTGAAAAATATCTTTTATATAAAAAAAACTCGAAAAATTTTGAAAATCGGACATAGTTGTAAAGTTGTTTTATGAGCATTTGAATATGTAATTTTTTATCATTTTTTAACATTAGGGCCGAAAAATTTTCGAGTTTTATAGTTTGTATGCTTTATAGTGTTATTTGTAACAAAAAAGTTTAAAGCAAATTCCGGAGTTCACTCTTAAACCTTGCCCTTGCTAGACATATAGATAGTTAGACAATGAGACAATGTATAGTGTTAGAAACCGCTTTTTGGCAATTCAAACCCGTTTTGACCAGTTTAACAACTTTTGAACATTGTCGAACATTATCGAAACTTTCGTTCAAATTATGACGCCCTGAGGCAAAAAAATCCAATAGGGTGTTTAAAACCATTTTCCATCAAGCTGCATTGACTCAAATTAATTTGTACCACTGATTTAAACCCCTTTAGGTCAGATAAAACCAAGCCAGATAAACTCGTATCACATTTTAAAATGTTTTTTCTTAAGTTTGTTTTGCCCCCTGGGGGCAGCTGGGGGCTGTTTTTGCCCCCAGTGCCCCCAGCCCCCAGCTGGGGGCAGAGGTGCCCCCAACTGGGGGCTGGGGGCTTGGGGGCTGGGGGCAGCCTAGTCGAGCTGGGGGCACTTTTTGCCCCCAGCTGGGGGCACCTCTGCCCCCAGCTGGGGGCTGGGGGCATGGGGGCTGGGGGCAGCTTAGTCGAGCTGGGGGCACTTTTTGCCCCCAGCTGGGGGCACCTCTGCCCCCAGCTGGGGGCTGGGGGCATGGGGGCTGGGGGCAGCCTAGTCGAGCTGGGGGCACTTTTTGCCCCCAGCTGGGGGCACCTCTGCCCCCAGCTGGGGGCTGGGGGCATGGGGGCTGGGGGCACTACCAAATGCCCGTCTATGGGAAGGAATTAATATTTACCCTCTTGGTTTGACTCCTAATTTCTAGGTTTTGACCTCCGATTTTGGACCTTTGACCTACCACCTACCTAAATAAAAGAACCCCCTAAATAAAAACCCCAGTTCATTGGAGTTCTTGGGAAACCCCTGTCTCGGATCCCTGTTTCGTTTCTAAGGGAAGGAAGGTGTTGCCATATATTTCCCTAAGCCTCCCGTCGAGTCCTTCCAGACGATCGATAAAAACACAGAGATGACTCGGCTGGAGGGGCTGTTGGCCCTCTTATACTATATCCAAACAGCCCCAATCTAGTGGAACAATATTCCAGGACATAGGAACAATATAAGGGGACATAGGAACAATATAAGAGGACATAGGACCGATAAACGAGGATATAGCAAGTCACAACATATGAGCTAACTTTGGAACCGGAGGAGACTAGACCAGACTTCGAGGGGTTCCTTTTCCCATCATCATCCTCGTGTACTCATTTATTTTGAGCAGAAAAAGCTACTACAAACCAGATCATGCATTACCACTCCAAATATGCAGATCCTAATTTAATGGGATCACACACAAAGGGAACTGACCCCGAATGACCCGGTTACATTCTATCCGGGATTCGACTCGACGGGTGATGACAGTTCTTTTATCCGAATTCGTCGATTTCGGATTTTTTTCTAAAAATATTTAAGGCTTTAAAACTCTTTAAAGGGGCTCAATTTTAACACCAACTTGACCAAATCTCTTTCAAAAAATCCTAAGAAATCCCTAGAGTCTTGAAACCCATATCCCTAGGGATCGGGACAAAGAACTCAAGAACCCACATTCCATATAATAGCTCGTACATTATCATTATTATTACTTCATCTCTAATTCGACCATATGTCGTCCTCGTTTCTCGTCCAAAAATCTTCTCTGAACCTTTGTAACTTTTCATAAGAATCCAAACCCAACCTCTCTTTCTCCGACAGAATGGGCTCTAATTCCGTATCATCTTCTATTATCTATTATCATCGCCTTCCGAAATACCACAGACAGGCACAAGAGATCTACATTTCTGCAGGTAAAAGAAACCCAGAACAACAATGAACCCGTCTGGGACTCTCCAGCCCGACTCTATTATATTCACTTGATTTTTTTAAAGCAGATTCCAGATATTTCATCCCTAGGTTACGTTCCAATAATAAACTCCACTTGACAAGACCAGACCGTCCCTAAAAATATCTCGGGATTTTTTTCCACAAAAAATCCCTTCAAAGAAACCCTTGAACCTTTTAAAAAAACTTTAAACCTATTTGAAAAGGAAGACGGGAGTAATAATCGGAGGCCTTGATCCAGACCAAGTTGAGACGTTTCTAAAATACAAGACCCCTCCTGCCGAGAATCCTCTCCAGTCTCGACTAACTTATTACAAGGTTTCGATATCGGCTTTCAAATTCAGAACAGAGAAGCCTTAAATTAGCTCTTTAAGACGGAGGAGTTGATTATAAGGAGAGTTGACTCGTTTTTTTAAGCCTTATTTCGTAGAAAGATAGGACCTCGACCTCGTCGGGGAAATTACGTTGAGTTGTACAAAGTGCAAAGGTTTTACAAGGACCGAAACGAATGTTTGGGCTAATGAACCAATCTACATGCCACAGGGCCCTGTTCCTTAACAGCCCTTCAATCCTTCACTTTTAAATGGTTCAATTCCAAAAGTTCCATCTCGTCTCAGCAATTCAAGGCAATAGCAACTTGTTTTATGACAGCCCAACGTTCAAACTTTGGAAACGTTTCAAGAGGACTTTGAACCAATAAAAACGGACCATAAAACCGTGGACAACAATGCGGGCCGGACTGGAGGATTATTAGGATCGTAAATTCGTGGATTGCTTTGGAATTCTCCGGCTGATTCATAATTAAGATAGCAGGCGTAATAGCAGTTGTCATTCTGCTTGCGAAATGTCAAAGTTTGTCCCCCCAAAATCCATGGATCCGGATGAGTCATACTGGTCTTGGAATTGATTGAAACCGAAACATGAGGCATGTTAACCTTACATATTGTGAATAGGAACAAAGTAATTGAGATTTTGTACTCTTAATCCTCTAATTATTACGTGGAATCGGGGATGGAGAAGGGGAAATAAATGAGAGCTGCACTTTAAAAAAAATCATAATCGATTCAGTTTAAAAATTCAGAGAGAGGAACTAGAAGTTGTTGAGAAGGGTTCTTTCGTGAGAACAAAATCCAGAGAAATGTACATGTAGAGTTGAAAGGGGTTCGGCATGCAGTATGTACACATTTACAGGGTGTTTCCATGACAACCTTACAACTTACAACTACCATTCCAAACTTGGACTAAAACCTTCGGAATCACCCTGCACATTCCAGTCGAATATTAAACCCAATCTCAGATAATAATTCTCTCCTATCTACTCCCCTTTCATTTCATGCCAATTTCAAATTTGAGCCCACTGCAATACTGCATTACACTACGGACGTGTAATCAAATTTTGAAATGGCGTGGCTCTGGCTCCGAACAAAGGGATAGGGGCTTCGTTAATTCATTCAGAATATAAAGTCAAGCTCATGCACTCATCAAAGAGGCGGAAGCAAGGCAAGTCCTGGATTTATTAAAGGGAAAAATTCAAATTTCAATGGAAATGTAATTACAGGACACTTGTTCGTTAAAAACCAAGTACGGAGGGTCAAAATTTCAAATACAACTCTTTTATTTTACTATAGAATTCTATAGAATAAGCTGCAACTGTCGGGAAGGTCACTTTAATCAATTTAAACCCTATAGTTGACTAAAGGATGTTAGGGCTCGGAACTTGACAAAAAATTGCTAAATTTGACAGGCCGGCAAATCGACCCTATCGATCCCTTAAGTCAGAGCTCATCCAACATTGTACATTACAACACAATGAAAGAGATTACACCGAATATTGTTCTGACGACCTCGGAGTAGTAACAAAAAAACGGGTTCAGGTAGAGTGGTTTCTCCCGGCTTTTCTTTAGTACAAGGAATAAGATCAATCTAAATCCGAGATCTTGTTCCATCTTTCTCCCTGACATAATATAATCTATCTATCCCTGTATTGATATATCTCGTCTATCTTATATCGAGATTGACATGAGAGATGAGATGAGATTGATCTCGTGTGGTGGTGGTGGTGGTGGTGGCCTTGGGAAGATACTATATACTCAATCACCCATTCCGTCAGAACCGAGAATTCCATCTTCTCATCATTTCCGCCGAATTCCCGGACAAGGAATACTTGGCCGAAATTCGGATCTCTCTTCTTGGAGACTGAATCCTGCGACATGGTCTACTTTCACCCTGTCAGTGGAACAGATCTTGAGAGGTTTCGAGTACTCGACTACTCGACAACTTTATTATTATTTCTCTTTGACGTCAGGCCTTTTATTTGGACAGCCGGTACCGCTCTCTCTAAGAGCTTCTAAATTTGAGATGATCGGGGAGTATGACTCTTTCTAACTAACCTTCAGCATTGTAAATTGCAAATCAATTAAAGTTCTTCAAGAAGTCGGGATATTTATTTATGACTCGGGGCATGAGGGATTAAACAAGGACACTCTGCCAGAGGAAATGAATAGTTAATTCCGCCTCCTCCTCACTTGATTATATAGAGCCGAGGATCTGGGTTAGGGATTCGGAGCGGACTAAATTCTTTAAATCCATAAAACGGGAGACACGTGGAATAGTGACACAGATCCTGACTTGTTCACAAATAATTAGGATTCCATCTCGAGAGGGAATTCGGGCCTGAACATTGGATATTTACTATTTATTACACGGCTCTGACCCTTTAGATATTCTCTATACTAACTTAAGCTTCTATCCCCGAATTCCGGATCTTGCGGATTTTTGGACCAGGATCCCCCGATTCCAGATTAAATCCACCGTCCTTCTTCACAATTACTTTTCCTCGTCCAAGAATTTCGGATCCGACACTCCGTCCTCATTCTCGATTATCCGAAAAGTTAGAAGCCAGAGGAGCTCCTCTCCGCCCATTTCTCCGCAAACTTCCAGGAAGAGATTATACTGACTCAAAGGATATCTCATCCTTCTCCCCGAATTCTAATTCTGAGTCCGAAATGTCCAGCCTCTCTAGATCTTCTTAAATCTAAACTTTAAAGAGAGCCCCGAGGTCCTGGAACTTGGTCTATAAATAGATTGACTCGATCCGTTCCAGAACTCTCGTTCCATTACATAATAAGTTTGTTCAAGCTCGTAGATTCTGAATTCCGAAAGTCGGGGATTTCGGGTCAAAGGAGTAGGGTAATCCTGGAAATCGGGCTGGACATTGGAGAGTTAGGTGGAGTGAATGAGGACATGTCTACCTTTCAACGTACTATCTAAAGGATCATGTACCGTAGTTAGGGGAATAGGACCCCGGAATAACTCCCCACCCCTTTGTCTTTGAACCATTGTTCCCCACCCTGGGGACTTATTCCAGGATCTAGAGTCATATTTGTCCAAGATAAGAGTTGAGAGTCCAGTGTCAGTTTGTACTTGTTCCGTCTGTCTCGACGACTGTCTCGAGAGCGTGACTCACCCAAGCAAATAACAATCTCCTAATCCTAGGAATCCTGTGCTGCCTGTGCAGAGGGGTCCAGGAGGCACGAGGGTCCACTGAGCAGATACACATTTAATGTATCGAATAAGAAGTGCAATCATATAAATTACAATGCAATCTTCCCTTCATAGAATAGACATATGATATAACTCTACTAGATGCATATACATACAGGATGTTTCAGTTACATCCACACAAAAAATCCAAAAGTTTCGAGAAAAATGAAATACGCTATGCTGACGGATTTGTAACATTAGTTAAGGTTCATTAATAAGAATGATTTTTGCTACTAGAGGAGACGTTTTATAAGTTCTATTGGAACACCCTGTAGATTCATCCCAAAGAGCCATTAAAGTCCACACTCTGTATCAATTCCTCCAATACAGAGAAACCAATAAGCTCTTTGAGCAAAAGATATTTGGAAGCCAGCGAGGGGAGATTTAATGTCATCAGGGCTCCTCTGACACTCGTTTTTTGGAACAGGTATTCAACTCGAATGTATTCGCATGTCGTCTACCCTAAACTAAACGCTTTCTGGGATGGATTTTTAGGGAAAATGTCGATAGACACACTATATTATGTACATCCCATTAAAATAAATATAATAAAATATTTATTGATAAGGAAATGGATTTAGTGAAAGGGAAGCTTGAAAGGAACTGTCAAGATTATCCCTCCGTCCAACGGAATGATGCAACAACTCCGCAATTGAATCCAACTCATCTTTAGAAACCTCTGCAGACTCCCATTAAATGTTTTATTCCATTTACTTACAAAGGAACAGAATATTTATCTATGGAATGAAATATATAAAATATATTTTTCTCGAGGAAAGGGACATTCAATTTATCATTCAGTATTATTATTATTAGAACGAGACTTCATCTCCTCGAAAAACGAGACCATCCTTATATTGTACTTTATATTAAAAGAACTCACGAATTCACGATCAATGGTCGAAATGATTTGTAAACTGTCTCGGGTTACATTTTACATTGTATTTGTTAGTCTTGAAATATTTTTATTTATCGCTAATCCAGCACAGCGGAGGACGAAGGACGTGTGTCCGTCTCAGTTACTAGTGTTTAGTTCGGGTATCTGAAAGTGATTTGGGGTTTGTTCATAACCAAAATATCCGGAAATTTAAGACCTTATATGGCAACACAAATTCAGTTTAATTTTGTGACGGAAACCCGTTAGTTCGAGGCTCTTTATGAACCGTCAGAGTTAATTAAAACCGCAGAGTTGCTCCGAATTGAGTCATTTTATAACTGCCTCGACTCTGCCTTAATTTACAATAAGCCCTAATGCAATTGCAATGTTCAAACAGCAAAGTAAAAACACACTTCAATCTCAATCCCTATATTCTTGATATCATTTCAAAAGTCTGTCAATTCGAGGACTGTCAACCCTGTAAATAATTAATCCGCTAAATCATAAATGAGTACAGGTTATCCTTGGAACCTCAACTCAAACTCCGGCAAAACATTGAAGGCATATGAAATCATAAGACAATTAAATAAATTGGAGGGAACTGACCTTAATTCCTCCAATACTATATCAATAGATTAATGGACAATGAACCGTTGATAGACTTGTACAATTGTAAACAGTTTTGGAGTCCTCAAATATTCCTTTAATTATTCATTTTTCGGAAAATCAGATTTTCCTTCTCCCCGAATGACACGCGATATATTTATTTATTATTATCATTAAAATTCAGCCATAATTTACATCCACAAAAAACGCCACGCAATCTGTCATTCCGCCCGAAGGTGTTATTAAATTCCGAAATAATAGTATTGCTCCTACTTTAATAAAATGGACATTTTCGGAAAAGGCATGCAATTCTATGATTTCATGATGAGCCCACAGGGTCGATGATATTCAACGCTTTGTCCGAATAAAATGGAATGACGATAAAATAACCTAATACTTTGTTTAAGCCTCTGACCTTATTCGTTGAAAAAAAAACAAAGAGGACACAAAGGATCCTCTAAAAAGTTAAATAAGCAGGAAGAACTGGTTTTTAAGCTTAAGCTCCACAGATCATTCCTCTGACCTTTCCTCTCCTGCACATTTATACAAACCAAATAACATTCATCATTTTATCAACCATTTACAGATATCAAAATATATTATCGAGTCATAATTGATATCAAAGAGTCAGAAGTCAAACAGGATCTTCTCTCTCCAAAAAAAACTGATTCGACGCAAAGCATTTAGTCAAAATAGGACACTGTATAGAGAAAAAATGCATCCGGAAATGCACGAAACAAAATTTCGGAAATTCCCCCTGAAAATATTATTCATTATTGCGGTCAAGGCATTAATTAGTAATTAAAACGTCAATTAACATACAAAGTCAACAGCAAAGTCGAGTCTAAATCTGGATGATCTGGAATTAGGAACTCTGGCCTGGCCTGGCCTTCCAACCAGACGAAAACATCATTGATTTCTTAAAGGGAATTTGGACTTGGCCTTTTGAGATCTGACATTTTATTACGGGGAGAGGGTCATTCATAAATAAAATACTACGGGGATATCAGAGGATCAGAACGTCCCTACGTCCCAGAACTAAATTAAAAGAGCATTAATTCGACTAAAAACGATCGGAATCAGTATAGAGGGTGAACAGTCCACGAAATCCTCCCCAATTCTTCTGACTTGAGTTGATTAATCAAAAGAAAAGCTCAGATTCAGCAAATCATCTCATAGTTTGCAACCGCAAAAAAATCCGTACTACTGCACTTTTTTATGTAGTCCATCAAGGGGCGAGTCCTGAACTTTTGCCAAAAGTGAAATAATCGGATCCTCTTTATATCGTTTTATTACATCTCTGCTGCCGATTTCATTACAAGAGTCAGTCCGTTTATCTTCAATCTCCTCTTTCAGTCCCAAAGGGTCATTGTCCAACCTCCAACTCCAACCTTTTCCAGAAGTCATTGCAAATATCCGTGATTTAAGTGATTTTTATTCAGAAATCAAGGCCCATTATCAGTCTTTATAAATTAATCATCAAAATGTGACGTACATATGAGCCTCTTATTTCAATTTAAAGAAAGGGTGAATCATATCAATTAAGCACAACAGTGCATTAAACTGATATGTACAACAGCTCTCGATTAAAAACACAATCGGGTGACTAATAATGGACTTTTAATTTTTATTAATTAATAAACAATTATCAGTTTTATGATTTCTCCTAGCAGAAAATACTCTTCCTGGCCTGACGTCAAGGTCCGTTTTTAACATTGCCTTTATGGGTTATTTTTAAACTCCTTATTTTCAACAGGATGTACTTTAACTTGATAATTACAAGCAAAAACATGCTGGAAGGGAAACTGGAACGGGCATTGACTTTTACAAATTAAGATAAGAAAACCCTCCTGATTTGTCATTCAGCCAAAACATATTGAAATTTAATATTCCAGACTCCGATCCGCTAATTTCATCATGCCAAAAAACATGAAAAAGACCACGTCAGACTTCGCGGAAAGGAGCCAAAAGCAATTAATTTAATTAGTTCTCCTGGATTTAATTACCGATTTTAATTCACACGGTCACTAAAAACATCAACCTCAATATGACCCCACGAACCAATCAGGAGCCAAATAAGGAGTCACCATCACCATAGTAACTACCTACGGGGCTACTCAGAACAAATAACAATAACAATAACAGACTTCAAAGAAGTGACTCAATAGTCGATACACAGTATTTAACGACATAACATGAGACGAGAGGACCACATCGTGTGCAATTTCTCACAACCACTTCAATAGCAAATTAGCACGGGGGATTATAAATTGGTCCTGTAAATTGTAATGGATAATTGGGAGGCTGAAATCAATGTGGCTTCAAAAAATTTCGAAATCAAAGCAAAACAGAGAAAAACTAATACCACGAAGTGGATCTGAAGAATGGGGAATGACAAAAGACTAGACGTTACAAATCTTACATCATCGACATCATCATTATCCTCAAAGATCACCTCCATTCAGCCACTCTCTCTTTACAGGCCCGTTCAAAAACAACTACAGATTTTGACAGGGAACTTTTGTTTTTGTTTTTGTTGTTGTTTTGTCACAAAGGAAAACTCCAGCTCTCTCGGCTTAAAATCAGGCAATTTGCAACAAGTATGAACGGCCCATTTCCATGCAATCCTACGATATTCCCAACGTCTCATCTATTTACTCTAGAAGAGATTTTTCTATATACATTCGAGCCAATTGCCAAATCTAAATGAATGCCAAATCAAATCTGCAGCTACAATCTAACCTAAACTCACTTTAACCTAATTTTTCAGCTCGAATAGTAAATAGTATTTCCATCGCTAGAAAAATAAACACAGATCAGAGGTCCGTCGTCATAGGCCACGAGATTATTAAATATTATTTATTTATTTAACTTTTTAATCCATGTCTAACGGGGACTACGAGCTATTGGCCAGGGGCTCAAAATTTATTAATATGCCGGAATTCAAAAATGTACTTATTTACATGACTGTTCCCTAAAAAAGTCAGTTTCAAATCTGATCAAGAATTTAGTAGTTAAATAACGGCATATTACGAGGGGTTAAACGTTTGTTACTCAAAAGCACGATTTCCCAATTGATACATGTAAGAAACCGAAATTGCGCCTGATTGACTTGAGTAACGTCATTAAAACTTCTGAACTAATAACTAACTAAAGTACAGTTAATCAGCTCCTCATTCCTCAACTCAATTGGATTCAGTTTGACCAAATCCAATCACTTGACATGATTCCAAACTCATCGAGGGAATAGTAAATAGAGCAGAGGGGATTTTATTTTCATTGTCCTCAAATTTTACACAAAAAAAAACAACGTTCAGCTCTGATATAATTCAGAAAAAAGTTACATAAAAACAGCAGACATGACTCTAGAATGGAGTAAACGTCGAGATTAGAAATCAATCTGAAATCTGAATCCTCAATTAAGGTATGACGCAAGGAAATCACGGACTTCATTCTTGGTCACCACGACAATGACCACATCAATCTTTAAATTCCAATCAGACGGAATACCATAACTTCTTTTGTGTAACCTTTAATAATAATATAAATAATGGCTTGGGATTTTCATGAAAAATAAAATTTTCGAAACCTACTATTCCCATCACATTAGCAACGGCTTGATTTAACAAAAACGGCAAATATTTAAATTCTAAAGGAAATAAAAATCACATCATGACAATATCCCCTCAGTTTCCCACAATAAGTCAATTAAAATTAGTAAAAGCCCTTTGCATCATTGTTGTTGTTGATTTCACTAACTTTTAATTCAACAATTCAAGTCTGTTTGTTTTTTTAGCTAAATTACCACCTACAACCTACGCACTTCAATCCAAGAGACAAGAACCGCAACTTAACAAACTAACAACAATCCAAATACCAAACACCCAGTTTCATTCAACTTGAGCCAACCTTAATATAGTCGCAAGTTATATTATATAAAAAAACACACGTAAAAGCTTATTTATAAAAAATAAATTCCTAATGAGCCAAGGAGCCAAAAACAGAAGCCTTAGGATCATTGGAACTTCTGCAGATTCAAATAGGTTTGGCCCATGAGTCAATGATCTTCTTTCAACGAAATGCAACTACTAACAGGGCATGTATACATACAAGCCTGCAGTACAATTGTCCAATGCAACCGTCTCGTCGACATTTAAAAACTCATCGACGTGACGTAAACGTCTAGAGTCTAGATTCTAGATTCTAGATCCAACCCGATTTCGAATTTTTAAATTCTCTCACATTTTTCTCTCAGATCATTCTCAGTCAAAAGTGACAGTTGAGCCGGGTCCAATTCCGATAACTTGAACATTTCATAGGTTCTTTCTCAATAAAAGCACTTTGTGTCGGTATATACACCATGTGCAGTCAAGGGTTGCGAAAAATTCCAGTTTTTTCACATAAATATATAAATAAATTATTTAGAACAGATGAGATTTTGAAGTTTTAGCACCCGACGGTACGACGATTACCATTTAAAGTTTGAGCAACTTGGAATATAATAAAATAATAAAATGTATTTTAAATTTAAGATCTGAAGATCTGCCAAGAAATCTCTTCAACTTCAACCCGCCTACGCGAACCTCGCTACTTGGAACTCGTAGCGTTCACTTCTAAAGAAGATGCAATTCTAAGGAAACTGTCAGAGGTACCGTGATCTTCTAAATCCATTAAATTGTGTAACTTTCTCGGATTTTAGAAAATAGCTTCCCAGAAATAAAGATTACATCCGTTTTCATCTACTTTAATCGATTCCCAGAACCTTTTCTAAAAAAAAAATATGAAATTGCAAAAGAAATCCGAATTTTGTCGATCATTTCAACCTCCTGTAAGTTTTTTAGGTCAACTATCTCATTCCATATCCGAAGGTCTTGCTCCAAAATCTTTAATCGATTTGAGATTATCTTTATAGCTAAATTTCGAAATCTACCCTGTAGTACTAGCTATTAGGTATATTTAAAGTCCATACCTAATGGAAAAATTAAAACATGAAGTGAAACCCATCATATAAAAATATCGGCCTATTTATTTAAACCAAGGCCTTCAAAGTTTGAACAATAATGATCTGCTAAAAGGAGAGAGAGAGGAGAGTTAAAAGTTAAACTTGCGAAATAAATAAAAAGTACAATTGCCATTTCTCCCATTAAATCAGCCTCTCTTTAAATTTGCGTGTAACGGAGTAGTAAAACCGTTTCTAGGTCAGCAGGAATAATAAATAAATCCGAGAACGGAGTCAAGTCAAATGGATCTCATAATAGAGTCATAATATTCCTAAGGTTATTTATATACAACTCTAGGGACTACCGACTGCGGAATTCGCACAATCATAACCACTACTACTATGTACTACCCACTCACTACGAGATATTAAAATATAAATCGAGAGGAAAAATCCGGAATTTTTTTTAGTACTTTTCTTACTCTAAAAAAATCGGAATTAAATTAGGCGCACGCGCAATTAACCTAGTCGTTAGATTTTAAAATTCTAATTAATTAAGTCTGAAAATTAAAAAAAAACTGGAATAAAATAGGTCTAAAATCAGCATAAACCCAACTGTCCCGTTAATGTTGTATAATCAACTCTCGTTTAACTGGAAGCCAATTTGCCAATTTTAGCTCCTAACATTTAACACCAGCCTATTTTTAAACATGCGAATTCCTTGTCTCTTGTTCCTCCATCTCATTTCAAATTACTTTTACAAGCCGAGAACGTAGTATTTTTACGGAACAAAATATCAGACACAAGAGATACCGTTTTGCACTCTATTTATTACTTAAATTTACATGTTGTACTTTAAAATTAGGCTTTCGTAATGGAAATTCTCTCTTGAATTTATTAATCCGTACCGTAACTCTGCATCTCATTCACCTCATTTTTTTAATCCCAACCAACTTCGTATATACATTAGATTTAAATTCGCAATATAATAAGTACCGTTTTTCCTCCTTTTTGTTCAGTGCCCAAGTTCATTGTTCACGTCGTTCTGGCAGATAGGGCAAAATATAAACAAACAATTAACAAGTCAGAGTCTGAACAATGTTAATTTTCGACTCGATGTGAACTAAACTGCTCCCTCCATGTTAACATTCTTAACCTAAAAGCATGATCTGGGATACGGGATTTTTTCGTCTCTTCTTGTAAATATTATTCCCTTGTTAGAGGAGTCATCAGTCTATTTTTTTAATCACAATTTTAATACAAAAAAAGACAACAAGGGTACAATGTACTAGCGGAAGGCTGTTTTAATTCCTAGTGTCGGGATTCGTAAACATGGAGCTGAATATTTTTTGCGAATAATTAAACTGGGAATGCAAAGGAGGTGAGGGTGAAGGATATAAGGTTACCTTCATTTCTCTAATGTTACAACGAACGGTATTTAATCCCGTCCCTGAAATCATTTAAATTTTTAAATGCACATTTCTACACATTTTTAACGCTTTTTCACACTCTACTTCCTCCTAATTGCATTTCACAACAAATGGCAACCGTCCACTTGGACAAGTCCTTTCCCTCTGTCCTATATATTTTTGATAGTAAGATGCAGGTTTGCATTTTATTATTTTTGTTATTATTATTGCTCAAACATGCAGACGGAGAAATTTATTATAGTCAATGAATAATGAATTTCGATACCAAGTCTATTTTTAACTGACTGCAGTTGTCAATCATAAAGAGCTGAAATTGAGGCCTATTCTTGTATCAAATGTTGTGAATTTTAAATATGAGATTGGTCTGGATTTTGAAGTTAGAAGTCATTGTCATGATGACAGGAACGATTCGAGTGTTAATCAGACCATTTCTTTGTAACAATGTCCTTATTTTTTTTATTTTTTTCGCTGTAACTGATGCATAATGACATAATTAATATCCCGTTTCGGATTTTACTTACATTTGGAACACCCTGTAGTTATAGTTAAATATAGTTTAGCATGATATTAGTTTGGGATTTGGATATCGTGATAAATTACTGGCCGATTTTTCAAGCTTAACTGGAATTATTATCTGCGAAATACGGACCTTTCTTGGTAATGATAGTTTTAAAGAGCAAATAAGTGCATATAAGGGTGAGAGTATTGGACGAAGATATCTCACAATTTGATGTTTTAAAACGCTATTTCCTCTTCTTCTTTCATAAACTATGTGTACTCTTCTACAAGGTAAGTAAACTAGATTTGTAAGGCTCAAATAGTTAAGAAAAATGCAACTGTTCATTTCCGGTGGAAAAAACGACGGCTCGTGTACGTGCCGTTTGTAAGTATAAGATTATTAAGGAAATATTAGAGGTTAGATGGAATCCCGATTTTTTCCTCTCTCCCTCCGTGTGTAAACCATTTTCAAGAAAATGTGGCACAGTCTTGAACAAAAAGTTAATTAAAAAAATTCAACAGATTTAGTACACGTCATTAGAATTAGATGATAATTCGATAACGACAGCATGTGATTTTTTTCCATTATGTAATAGTAACAGCATTGTTGTAAGACTATGAAAGAGTGTGGCGGTGTCAAACACCTAAAGTCGTGGAGGTGGATTTGAGGCTAAATAACGCCCTAGACACAGTTATCCGTTTACCAAGTTCCTGTACCTACAAAAAAAACCATTACATGATTTGATGGACAGACAAACAGACAGAACAAAACCTGGTTGCAGAAATAGCAAAATATTTCCAACAATCAATTAAATCCAGCATGCGAATTCCCGAAATCAAAAACAACTCAATCTCACAAAATAATTGTAACAGATCGAAAATAGAAACAAATTAAACTAAACACAGTGGGACTGTGGGACATGATTTCCGGAAATAACAAACCGCAAATAAATGAAACATCGACGAGCTCCACTATAAAACCTATCGATAATACAAAATATATTTACAAATCCATGTCGACGAACTTGCTAAAAACTCATCGATTCGCAAATTAAACAGATATTGATCCAACCCAGTCTAATTTCCATAGAGGAACTAACTAACTGCAAGGATCCTTACATTTAATTCCTGTACACAAGAGTCCATTAAAAAGGCGTTCCCCGATAAGAAATGTGGAAAAAAGTAGGTGAACTGGGTTCAGTCACATCGCGAAATATAAAATATCAGAGACTCTGTATTTTTGCAGACTTGGAGTCAGTAGCTTTTAAGTTTTTATCTCTCCTCTCTCGTCCTCAAACTCAAAGGCTCAAAGCTTTTAGTAATTTAGCAAATTAACTTGATTCGACATCTGACAACCCGAACAACTCTCTGTATCTGTAGAAAAAAAAAACAGCATGTAAATACACAGAGAGCCTCTTCTGCTGTCTTTCAACCAGTAAATAGAAACAGAAGGGACGGATTAACAAGTTTAATAATGGCACAAAGGGAGATGAACTACAAAACTATTAAAGTAACTTGTATTATTTTCTTGAGAGGACATAACATAATAACAGTGGATTGGGCATTGGATTAGTGGAGAGAGAGGGCCTTAAACTTTAATGAAGTATCGATTGATTGGATATATCCTCTCTCTAGTAGATGATACATACTAGTTCATGATGACATGTTATGATATCCCACTATAATTCTTATTATTCAAATGGCAAACTGTTCTGATGGGCCAGCTTTTTTGAGGCCGATTATTGCCCTTCTTCTCGTTTCTTTAGCCGAGAGAAAGGGCAACTAAATAAAAGTTTAGCTAACTTATTACGAGACCTAAGTCATTATCCTCACACACAAACAGAGCCTGGTTCTGTAAGTCCAAAAAGCTGAGGGGGCTGTCGATAGTCGAAATTCGACAAAAGCTGGGCTCGAGTTTGTCGAAAAATGTTTATGAACAGCCCCGTTCGAGCATTAGAGGCTTGTTGGCCGTCTGCTGCCGTTCAGTTAAACGTTAAACTCGAATGTCTGTCTGACCTAAATCCAAGTCCAACATCCTAGCAGCTAGAACAGACTTGCAAATGTTAAAACAGAGAACCTTATCATTTCATTATCATCTGTAGCCTCTGTCTCGTAATAATGTTTTTCTGCAGGCTGAGCAAAATCAAGAAGAATCTAATTACTAGCTGAAGGAATTAATAATAAAAAAATTCGAAACTGTAAAGTCTTTTCCTAAAAATCCTCGAATCTCGAGTTTAAAACGATCTGCGGGTTGTGGCAGATGGTAGACAAGGAATTAAATTAATACGTGATCTTCAATCATTTTAAGAACCAGGATGATTTAATGGAACGTCGGGGCTCTAAACTCCTCCGATCTAAACATCTACTAAATGTCAAAAACGTCTTAAACGTCTTGCATTTAAGCATCCTGACATATATTTCCCAGATCGAGAGGAGTTAAAATAAATAAAAAACGAGGAGGAAAAAATTGGCAGCAACTTCCGGAAATCCCTACCGACTTGAATACAAAGTCTCTCTTTTTCGCAAGACTCTGTTTTGAATGGATTTAGTGGAACATGGGAGCTATTAAAAGCTTACTCATCTTGGGTTTCTAGTTTGCAGTCAGAGATGACTGGATATTTTACTGCTGAATTTATTAAAAGAAATTAAGTTGTTGAACTTTTAACTCCCTTTAAGAAATTATAGTTTGGAGGCAGTTATTATTGGATGCAAAAAATGGGGTTTATTTATTCGAGAATTAGAGATATCCTTCAAGAACGTTCCGCCTGGTTGCTTTATGCTTTGCTCAGATCAGCTCATTTTTTCCTTAATATTTTTTGGTTGGGTGGGACCGATGATAATACCTTATCTTTGTATGTGTAAAAACATTCATTTTTTAGACTAGGAAATGACTACTCAATAATATTATTGTGCTTAACAGAGTTTAAGAAAAAACCCGATTTTTCTTCAAAATATGACCAGATTATCTTATCGGGTAAAAAAGCTATGCGACTTAACAAATATTATTTCTAATAACTAGGTCTTCAATTCATCAAGTTTTTAACGGAGTTTATTATCTCTGGCTCAAAGATTCGATATAAAAACACGTAGTTAGAGGTGGAACGGACGGTAGGGTGGTTTAGACTTTAGACAGAGGTTGTTGTAGGTGGAGGACACCGTACTCTTGCACTTTTGATGATAATCAGGCAATAAAAACGTCAGAAAGACATTAATTATTATATCCCTTCAATTACATCTCCCTTATCTCGTCGAAAATACATGTTAAATCATTGGAACTACGAACAGAAGCCTATATAGTAAATATTAAATCGTATCCCAATGACTTGTATATCGTCAATGCATAAATTAAGCCTCAGAATTCATATTAAAATTGCATTGCTTATTTAGTGCTAATCATTTGTTTTTGTTATTCCCCTCTCTCTGGTTTTACATGCTATCTTCTTAAAGTTTAGGAAGGAAGTCCCTTCTTCCTCTTTAACTTACATTACTGTTAAAAGAAGGTGTGGCCTTTGAGGCATCCGGATCATCTCTGGATCTCAGCTGATCGGAAGTTTTAGAGATCAAAAGATCTCGAGGAAGTTGAGATGAATTTTAGAGAACTCTCCTGTAATTTCTCCAAGGTTTTATTTTATATCCGAATCTAACGAAATCAGATCGAAGTTGCCAGAGGAAACCACACCCAGTTCTATGAAACATGGTATTGGGAATTGAAATTGATTATTTTAAGAGGTCTGGAGGTGTGCTATCTATTATTATATTGCACCTTCCGCTGTCTGTCTGTCTATCTGTCTGTCTGTCTACGGCTAAGTCATAATAATAACAAACTTTAATACTAATGCATTAAAAGAAGCCATGACGTTTCATTTAACCGTCCCAGTCCCTAAATAAGTCCCCAGCTATGGGGATCTGTTTCGAGGAGGTCTGGAAACGTTACTCAGCTAACATTAGAAACGTTTAAATCCAATGACGAACGATCCTCTCTTTATATTAGACTACGGTACTTGAAAAACGGAAGTGAATTCGACATTCATTCATTGGAGTTTGGAACTAGGAAGTGACATGGGTTTTTTCTGTTTGGCTAAACCAGCTCGGCTTCGGCTTGCATTGTGATTATCGATAGTGATGATAATAACAACTGATAGTATTATGTTACGAGATGATAGGAATGCATCCCGAACGGCTGGAACTCATGGCGAGAGGAGAGCAAATAGTGCAAGGTATATGGCTGTTAATATTGATTCACACATGGCAAATTAAATATAGACACACACGGAACAGAATTTTTGTTTATATTCACATCATTTCTATAGGGGGTAGTATGGATATAGGCAGAAATCAATTGCCTTGTCTGCCTTGGCTATAATTATATCTACATGTTTGCAAATAAGGATATAAAAATAGATTTGTTTATACAGTCTGCCTGCTCAGCTTAGACAGATAGTTGCCTTAAATCCCTATTATCAAATACCAAACCTCCCTACTTGACCGATAAGAGCTCACTCGCCCGTTTCACCTATTTCCATTTAAGTGTTTTACAGGGTGGGACGTGGGCTGGATGATGAGATACGTTATGTCCCGGACGTGAAAGTCATATCTATACCTCATTGCCCCCATATTACAAAAAAATGCCATAATATATGTTAGAAATATTGAGGAACATGAACGCTGAGTTTCAAGCGTAATATGACGATTTTAATGGATTCACCCTGTCAATTTACTCAAGAGTCATCATGAGTATTCTCTACCAGTACTTCTTGAGTCCTATTAATTGTGAAGCTTTTAAATACTCGAAACTCGAACTCTGCTAAGGTATGCAAGTTTAAGTAGTACTTTATAGTGTCTTTAATTGTGTCTAGATTTTAAATCATGTCAAGTTCGTAAATTGACCAAAACGGGTAGGTATTCTGGGATTTAGGTTGTCGAATTCCTCGAATCCTTCAAGGGTTTGAATTTTAAATTAAGGGGCCCCGAGTTTAGTTTAGATTTTTCTATTTAGACTTTAAATCTTCGATTGGAAGTCGGTACCACCGGTAAAGTAAAATTGTCATTAAAATAAATGGGTCTGTATCTGTACCTTGATGCCACTGCGTCCCTGTTGCTTGAGGAGCACGTTCTCCGGCTTCATATCACAATGAATGATTTTGTTCCTCGCGAGTGCGTCGAGGCATTGAAGAAGTGAATGAGCAAACTTGCGAACCAGCTGGAGACTAAAGCCCTGGAACTTATTCTTCTTGATGAGCTCGTAGAGGTTGAGGGAGAGGAGTTCAAAGGTGATGCAGGTGTGATTGCGGAATGTGAAGTGATCGGACATGTGAATGATGTTCATGTTATTGTCCTTGTCCAGGTCACGAAGATGCTCCAAAATCCGGATCTCCTCCTGCGCCTGCCGATGAAACCGCTTCTCATTCCGCACCATCTTGAGGCCCACGTGCAAGTTGCACTTGTGGTCAAAGGCCTTCACGACCTGCCCGAAGCTCCCCTTCCCTATCACTTTGAGGACTTCGTAGCGGTAGCCCACGTGGTCATGCTGCACATGGATGTAGCTCCCCTGCTCATCGTCATAGCCCGAATTGTTGGAACTGCCCACAATCCCCGGCCGCTTCTTGGCCCCCAGCCCGATGAAGTAGACGTCGGGGTAGGTCGCAATCTCACTAATCTCGTACGGGGTCAGTCTTGAGTGGTACAGCTTTATCACTTGCTCCGGGGTCACGGGCACTGACTTGTACTTGGCCCGGTTCGGGGTCATCTTGTTGGACTCGGCGGAGAGGGGCGTGGGGGGCCCTACGGTAAAGTCGGCCGACGCGGGCCGTGCGAGCCCCGTCGACGGCGGCAGGCTCTGACTTTGCTGGATTTGGGTCGTTGAGACCGACATATGACTATAATTGTTCAGGCTCCCCGTCCCGTTCGTCGAACCGTTGGATGGGGGCAAGTTGGACGAGTTGGGGTCGTCGTTAATACTTCCGTTGCTGAGGAGCCGTTGGATCATCTCGACTCCGACGTCGAGGCCGACGTAGCCCCCACTGCTGCCCTTTGAGAGGGAGTGAGTGCCCCCTTTCAGGGGTGGTAAGTGATGATGACTGCCCCCGTGATTGTTATGCGAGTCTGGGATCACGTGCGGGAGGAAGGAGTCCGAGTTCGAATCCTGGGACCCGTTTTGCCCCGATCCGTTGATATTACTGAGGAGACTGCGGGTCCTTGAGAGGGGCATGTCACCCACCCCAGATCCTCCGAACTTGGAACTGTGGACTGCTAGACCGAGACCTGTTCCCCCTGACAGTAAAGCTGTGCTTCCACTTGACATATTTCACAAATATCTCCTTAGTTAGGTTGCAAATAACTCACTTGGTTCACTAGTTAAAATTAAGAAAGAATTAGCCACTTTCGGAAATGTAATTTCACGGAGTGTAGAACAATATTAATATCACTTGCGGGCTCTGACTTTCCGATTGAGATTTACTAGATGATTATTCACGTAGAAAGACACGAACCAACCCGCATCACTATTTAACCACTTAAACACTGATTTGTATTTGATTTCCGGGATATCCCAGATTATTTGTCACTTTTTTGCACGCGGATGAGGAGCAGTTAAAAACTACTCGGTAGAACTGTTTAGTTTTAGATAGTCCATCCCATTTTGAAATAAGTCGATTCCACAGATAATCCAGAAACGAATCCTTCTTCAATCTGAAATTTAAAGAAATATTATGTGAAATGGCATATTTTATAAGGACAGGGATTGGAAGAGATTACATTTCATAGGGTTTTTAAGACACCGTAAACGAAGTCCATAAACTGATGTTGTAGCTTTATAAGGAATCGCCGTTAGTTATAGATAGCAGAAATGCAAGAAGTTCTTAAAGTTTTTTTGAATTGTAATTTGATATGAAATTTATAATTTTGGTATCCCCTTAAGCAGTCAATTTGTCAAGAACCTTTGTGTCAAGGAATTGTAATAAATTGTTACTTTATCTTCATTCGAGTTACTAATTTAAAAAAAATCACACGTCGAGCTTAATAAGTTCCGTAAATTCGGGATCTAATGTCTTGTGTCTTGGTTTTTAGGTTTTCTAAAACTAAAACCAAATTAGAAATTTGGACAGAAAATCATTCAAAGATTGAAGATTCATAGATAGGAATTTGTTCATTATGCATTAAGTTCGGTTTTCTTGAATTCCATGAAAACAGGAAGGAGTTTTTAAACAGTGGTGGACAGGGAAAACTTATCGAAAGATGATATCGAGACCGGACACGAAACTATTTCATATTTTGCATTTTGTCGAGGTATATTCAGGGTTTCTCATAAAACCGTAAGAAATGCTTAATTTCGAATTTCAACGGTCTATTTGGCTCAAATCCCAAAATCCTGAAGAAATTCAAAATTACATCTTCTAACGTTCTAATCCCCTTGCGATCTTATCCAATCCGTCAAAACTGATCTCTATGGAAACGGGAATCAAGAACTGTAAACCGATCACGAACCAGTCTCCAAAGACAAAATTCCAAATCTGCACTTTGAACGTAACTTTACAAACTCCTTACAACTCGAATATCAATCTCCACAAAACTCACGGTTTCAAACCTCGGAATCCCGTCTGCTCCGAATTTCGGTTTCCAAGAAATCCTCCGACCCTTGTCTTTGTTCTCAGACCCTTCGTCCAGTTCTAGTGTCTCGTACGTCGGCAAGTTGTCTGGCCGATACGTCGACGAGTTCCCTACTCTCTATAGGTTGATATTGGGTTGGCTAGTGAAAGGAGTGTGATTCCACTTGCCGTGGCGGTTTGGACGTGGGTCCGTTTGGCAGAAGGACTGAGGAGCAACTGGCTTAGCTTCCAACTCTCTCGTGTAGATAACTGAACCTCTCCTTCTTCGTCAGTATTATTCCCACAAACTATAGACACTAGTATAGGAGTGGTGGGATATAGCTGAGAGCTATGCGATTTCAGTTATATTCCTCCTAATAAGCGCATTGCATCCACCAAATCCAAAGCCACCACCGCCAGTTCTTGTGCTGGCAAAGCTGAAGAGGTAGACAAACTCTAGGTCCACAACTGCATAGTATGCCCATGCGTTACCCCTTACACTTCCGTCTCTCCAAAACCTTCGCCTTCCATAACAGATATTCCTCCAGCAACAGCAGTCCTCCACTTCCTATATACAGATCTTCAGCCCAGGCCATACCGACTCTGTGGACCCTACCTCGTGCAGCGATACAGGAATAGGTGTGGACCCGAGGGGGTTAAACAGCTATTTCACCGTCCGCGCTGGGTGAGAGAAAATGAGCTTGTGGACGAGGAAGTTGCAAGTGACCACTGCTTAGCGATCGGATGGAGACTGCTGGACCTCGGAAAATTGCATGGCTTTCAGAATTTTTCGAATTTTAGGGCGAATATTCCGAAAATCGCATCTGCATCATGACAAATAGACAGAAAATTAACCTGAAAACATGTTCCAACTTCCCGATTTCGGAGAATTTATCCTGAGAGATGTTCTCCAGTTCCCACTGCCAAGCGTCCTTCTGTAGAGCTAATCTTGCAAACCTCGAACTGGAGAAAAATCCATGCTTTTTAGAAAGAATTCTGAAACTTGACCGGAAGTGGACCTTCATGACCCTCTCTTCCATATAAATACACCAAATTTTGTGTCATCAATTTTGAAAATTAAGCAACATTCCCAGTAAAAAAAATATATTGTCGCTAATGAAAGTCATTAGAACTACAAGGTCCGCGATGTGCCGATTAAATAGTACCGCAATGGCTACAAATTCTCCGCAAATTTCCAAACCTTTCCCGTGATAATTTTTAATTTTTTTAACCTGTTTCTTTGAACGGTTCGGATTTTGGGGTCAACGCTGCGCTTATTCACACAACCTCTCCGCGCTTTCAGTAACCATAAGTAACCACCGCCAAGCCGGAACAGTCGTTCTAAAATCACCTAAAAAAACAACAAAATTCATGAATGAGCCCATCCTTCAGTTCTCATAGCAGTTTGTCTCGTCCAAAGGGGGAAATGAAAAACCATTGGATGTTGAGTGACTATATACCTATAGATCTCCTGACTCTGCTTCAGGATTTCAGACCGTACAAGTACAAGTGTGTATCATATAGTTGACTATTTACAATGTACTTCCATTAGAGACCAGCAACCTAGAACACGCAACCAGGCAGCTATATCTCTACAGGGCTTCATCCTCAAATTCTAAACATTGAAACGATTGAAAGTTTGAAACCCCCTTCTTCCTCTAGAATCTAGGATCCTATTCTATTTACAATATCATTTCAAAATGTACTGTTTCAAAGGTCTGTTCACAATCCCCTCTCCTCCCAATCCAAACACTAAAGCCCATTAAATTGACCCAAAATCCTATGTAAAACTATCAGTCAGGAGGGCAAAAAATCCGGACATTTCAGAACGGCCCTTGATGCGTACAAGCCTTATCTTATCTCCGTTCACTTCTACAATTCGGATTGATATTCTGATGATAATGTGGTCGGTGTAGTCCTGCATTTTGCATCAAGTCAGTACTAGACTCTGAACAGGATTAGAATTAGAGAGGATATATAGCGGTAAATGCATATGCCCCTCGATGATCATGATCATTCCTCCAAATTGTAATGGTTTAAATGGGCAGTGGTGGTTTTCAGTTCCTATCATCTGACGAAGAACCTGATGAATCCAATCCCCTTAAGCTCCTATTAAAGACAGGAGATTGACAAAGTGGTGGGACAAAAGAACTGCAGATCCAATATAAAATCAAGGGTACAAGGTGTTCGGATGGAAGCCCAACACCCAACCCGATCGGGTTGGTGTTACACCCTGTAGATCTTTGCAGTATAATATATAGAACATATTAATATTTCTATTAGGAATAAGATCCTTCCATTAAGAAATTCGTCTGTTCTGTCTGCTTATACAGTTCTTTAAAGCAAAGCCCCCACTCCCGTGTTATTAAAGAAGGGAGCCCTAGATGTAAGTAAATGCAGTTAATTCAGAATTTGTGGATGATAATAATCCCGTCTTTGTATATCTGAGGCTCAAGTATAACATTGTAGGAAGCAAGTTCTTGTAAGGAAGAGCAAGTTGTTCAAGTTGTTCTTGAAGCCGTCTTGGTGCAAGTATTATTATTATGGTTTTTTAAAGACGCTCGAGGCTCATCTTCCTCTCCTCGATGTATATAGTTGCTATTGAATAGGTATAATACCTCGTTGGGCTGTTAACTAACTAACGTTAGGTTCTGAGTTAGTGGAATCATATAAGTGTAGCGTCATTGCCCTCGAAATACATTCACCCCCTCTTCAACAAGCCAAAAGGAACATAACAAGGGATAATAATATACGGAAACTTTGCCACCACTACCACCACCGCCAGTACGGAGGTATCATAGATGCCTAGTAGATATGACTGACACTGACGAAGGCGAAGGCGATACTGACAAAAAACTGACACTATCCGCTATATAAAGGTTTAAATATGAATGCAGGAGGGGTTAGGTTCATTCAGAAGTTAGGATTTTTTAATTGTGTTTGCTGGAAATCATGAATTAAAATGCGAACTTTCAGGTCATTTTAAACACGAAAAATGCTTTAAATGAAAAATTATCCTTTAAGTATCTCGAATTAATCCGTACTTTTTTATAATTTCTTATGGAAACTTCTGTAAAATTTTCATGACTGAAAATTTAAAAGCTGGAAATAGTGAATTCGGAAAAATTAACAAGGGACTTTAGAAACATGATTTATATTTTTGCACACCTCTTTTGAAATCGTTGAAAATGCAACGAAATTTCTACTGTAAACTATCTACGTTTCATGAAAATTGGCTATCCATTTTCATTGGCTTAAAGGTTTCGTATATACGGATTAGACCAAATGGGTTATGAATGGCCCGTTCAGAAGATGAGCTGATGTTATTACAATTTACAATTCCTAAGGTTGGATTAGGTGGTGGTAGTGGTGGTTTAATATTATTATTGTAAACACGACGGTAGAAGATCTACGACGACTGACTGACTTCTTCGGCTCTTCAACCTCTTCAACTTCTGAATCCAGATTCTCTACCTCCCGAATCGGGAGTTCTTTGTCTCTATTCTATCGTCACAAAATCGAAGCCTGGGTTCTAAAAAATATGAGTGCCAGTTCAAAATTTCTGAGGTTGTGAACAATGTCCCATATTTCACTAATTACATACAACAGCAGTTCCTCATTTTAATTTTAATTAAGAAACGTACCAATTCACGCCATCGAGTTTTTACAGCCAAAATATCCTATTTCTTTAGCAAAATATTTTCGGGTACGGAGTACGGATCCTGCGATTTAGAAGAACAACAACAACAACCAAACATGCATAAACCTGACCCAATAAAATGCAAATATATTTAGACAAATTAACACATTTTAATACTGTAAATGCAATCAAAGGGATTTAGCAGATTCGATACCTCTTTTCTAAAATTACGATCTCTTATAGGCCTTAAACTCTCCGTTAAAACGATCTGTTAAAGTCACTTAATCGTATTATGATCGACCCTTTAAAAATAAGCATACATGCTAGATATATGGTCAGAAAGTTTTTTTTATAGGTTTTTAAAAAATCAAGATCGAGTTGTTTTCAGCAGCTGATGGCTCTTATTGTAGGAGGTAAGAGGTTGGGATGATAGATCATCTTATCAAACCCAACACTCCATAAGAACCCTGTAAAAACAGTCCCTCTGACTCTGAACCTGTCCATGGATCCAGCCGGCTGTTGTGTATACAAGGAGTAGAGATACAATTAGCCCCTTCGTGTCATGATGATTTCCTCAGATTTAAATCCACAATAAAAAACGGGGAGGTAAAAAACATGGTCCATTATTCTGTCAGATGTTTGTAAGTTTGGAAATGTAAAATCAAGCTCTCTCTTCTACTTGGAAGTTTGTAGATCATATTATTTTTAATATTGCAGCAGGTAAAACTACCTGCATTTCCAATCCCTATAAATTCAGACCTTCGTTCTGGGGATTTAAAGCTCTTTTAAGGCCCTTCCCTTTGTTCACTAAGGAAGTAGGGCCGTGGCTTGAGACTTTGGTTCTATTTTTGGGAGGATTATAAATGGGTGGGGATGTTTTCCGGGGTGGGACCCGGTTCAGGGGCTATTTATGCTGTTAAAGTAGTTTTATAAATTACAAGTCAACTATTGCACTGGGTTCTCATTTGCAAAGTGTGAAAAATGGGGTGGGGATCTATTTCGGTGGGTTCTTATTAAATATGCCACCCTAGCTTCTAAATAGGAATTAAAATTATTTTTAGTAACAGGTGAGGGGTGCAGGGCACGGCCCTGATTCCAATTCCGTTTGTAGCTTGTTGTTGTGACTGATTGTGAGAAAAGTCGGAGGAGATGATTGGATTTTGAATTGAACAGGTAACTCATTCTGAGAGGATTTGGCTGGAGGGGCAACAGTCACCCTTCACCCTTCTTCAGCAGCCCATTTACTACGCCCCGTCATACCTTAAGCCTCAATCTCAATGAATCATAGGTTCACCGAAAGGGCCATTCGTAAATTACAGTTTTTAAATCCGGGAAATTACACATTTTGGGGCTTGGAACAGTGGAACATTAAAAGAAATTTAATATTTCAGGGGGCAAGTTCATATTCCGAAGGGATACATTAATCCTAACTCCTCACCCGTATTTTTCTGATCCTGCCTAATCCAGTTCCCGATATTTAAAAATACGATGCATAGATAAGAATGTGTTTTATACCCGATATGTTTTAAACTTTAATCCAAACCAAATTTTAAAGAACCTTGTTTTCTTAAAATGGATTAATTTCGGGCATTGACAGTTTCGGAGATTTGAATCCGTGGAAAAATTTGAGAGGAAATGTATTTACATCCAATAAGATTTGAAAACCTTGGAATTTCTTTTCGTCGGATGGACTGGAAATGCAATTACTTAAATTAATAGATTGCATTTGACGAGGGATGATTTGATTAGACTAAGCAAGTCGATTTCTTATAGAGAGTCAGGAGTAAATAATTTATTCAGACTCTAAAATGCAATTTATCCATGAATCCATTATCCTGCCTTTTGAAAGAGAAACGAAATAATTAAAAGTAAACTGATTCTTTATTAATATTATGCTTATTAAATCCACAGACTTTAAATTATCAGGGTAATAAATCAATCAACTGCCGGAAAGGCAATTATTATTTAATTGAGTTGGTTAAGTTAATAGAGGGGAATATCATGTTGTTCTATTTGTACTTCATATCAGCTTACTGGCCATTGTAAACAAGCTTGTTATGTCAATTCTGTGCTCGGATTTATTTGAATTAAAGTGATTTTTCTGATTTCAAGTGAAGTTTAGTATTTGCTATACTTCCAGTACATGTTAACATGTTTCGACGTTTTTTTTATTCTGCCGTTTATTACAACTAATATTGGGTTAAATACAATGTCGCATATATCGGCTTTGGAATTGGAATAGCAACCTAACATTATACAGGCTAAATCAGATACTAAAATTGATTAAATTAGGACATCAATTTTTTTTTTGATTCCCTGCAACTGAATCCAAACAGAACAGAACATTGTTCATATCTGCTCGTTCAAATCTTACAAAAATCGTCACGGACTTGTCATACTATATAATTTTGGAGCCAAAACTGCAAAAGCTCAAAAACTGATTATCATCTCGGCAAAATCAAATAATATTTATTAACTCAATCAAACGTATTCCCACGTCAACAAAAATATTTTAATTAAAACCATCAGCCTCAATTTACTTCCCACATCACATCTGCATCTACAAAGGCAAATCGCACGTGTTTTAAATGCATACAAAAATATAAAATATTAGCCTCTCAAAGTGTCAACTGTCAATCAGTCCCTTCCGGCCCCCTGACTCATAAATAAACGTAGGCCCCGCTTAATATCAATACTATTTATAGGATTGTCAATTGTCAACTTGTTCCAAATAGAACATCCATGTATCTGTTTATCTGCAATCTAAATAGGATGATAACAGATTGGAGAGGCGGAAGGGAATAAGACGGGCTTGTCCCTCTTTCACATATTAGTTATAAATGACAATTGGGAGATTTGTGACACTTGACACAGTTTAAAATCCAATTCAGGATTCTCTTCAAAACATCCAAGCCCACGTTTTATCAATCACATCATCGCCAGAACAACAGAAGAGGAATCTGCTCAACAAGATCAACGGCAAGTGCAGACCAGGCCCGACTTAAGTACTAATTAAGTGCCTTCAACGGTTACTTTCCAAAGGGCCGTTCAGAACACAAATCCCGAGAGACTAAAACCCGCGACGAGACTCGATGAACAAAGAGTCTATAACCTGCGACATTCTAAAACTACCCTTTCTTTATGGATGCGTTGGACTGGCTTGGCTACTTGATACATTAATTACTCGGTTATGATTCCGATGATTAGGACTTAGAAGTACCGTTAGTTGCAACTTCTTCTTGGCCAAATCGAGAATGACATTAGGGACAGTTTTCTGTTGTTGTGCTGATCCCATTTCTGGTTCTGAAGCAATTAGGCAGATTTTTAAAGCCTTGGCGATTAACAGAGGATTAGAATTTGTGTTTAGTGACATTTGATTTCAGTTTGGACTCAAGTCTTACGAAATGCCTTATATTTTATTAGTTCCCATTTGGTCATTGACATAAACAACACCTCCGCCCTCGTCCCTCTGTCAACCCGAGACGATCGGTTGGGACGAGGAGATTGAAATACATATGATTTGAAGACACCTTTTTTTGATAGTAGGGGATTAATTGGGCAGCTGATGATGAGTTTGACTCGATCTAACGACATATAAGCAGATCAGTTCCTTGTACTTGTAAACATCTTTATCTTCGGAAGGGGATTGAACTTTGGAACGATTTGCCTTTTTAAAATCACAGTCGCTTTATGAAAGTTCATTATTTCAGGTTATTTTCAGAATCGATTAAAATGTATTCTTACGTAAATGATTCCGCATCTTTCAGGGGTCAACGACAATTTTAAAGGAATGGAGTTATGGATTAATTAACATTATCTGTCCCCTTTAGATATTGATTTGCCCTCTAATTCTGATAAACCTTCAAATTTCATGCGGAGGCAAGTTCTTCCAAAATATGGAGCAAATTCAGCATCATAAATGGCATAATAATCCAAAACTGGATTTATCGATGTATGACCTTTTCAAGCCTTTAACCCTTGACGAAATAAATCTTGAGATATTTTTTAAAACAGTGAACAGAGCAGAAGTTTTTCACTTGTTCCAATGACACAACCTCTTAATTCTTATTTAATTAAACAATCTTACGTTTCCAGCGACGTTTGAATTCTTGAAAGCGTTAGCAGTAAGGAGATAACCAATTTAATTTAATTGTAAAGTAACGGCTATGTTATGCCAATTCAAAGGTAAATTTGACCCCGTTTCAACTGATGGCTGAATAAAAGAAACATTGCATTTCTGAAGCCAACAGATCTTAAATCTTCGAAATCTTCCTAATCTTAAGCTGCAGTAAGAAACAAAGCCAGTAAACGGGAACGGGATGCATCTGCCAATTAACTTTTCATTAATGCATCCTTTCTCTCCAACCACATTTACATACAAAGGAACAGTGGGTTTTTTATACGGAATAATAATATATATCGTAAATAAAACAAGACTGGTGAGGAGGTCACGAAAAGTTGGGCAGGGGCCATTTAGTTTTGCCGGAGGCCCAGCAACGATACAATCCGATTCATAAGTTCAGATACCTAACCCTACCTACCTCGAATAGCTCGGTGTCCTACCCCTACCTACCTCGAAGGGCTCGGTATCCTACCCCTACCTACCTCGCACAGCTCGGTATCCTACCCCTTCCTACCTCGGTATCCTACACTTATCTACCTCGCATAGCTCGGTATCCAACGCCTAACTACCTCGCATAACTCGGTATCCTACCACTATATACTTCTATCTACCTCGCATAGCTCGGTATCCAACGCCTACCTACCTCACATAGCTCGGTATCCAACCCCTACCTACCTCGCATAGCTCGGTATCCTATCCCTACCTACCTCGCATAGCTCGGTAGCCTACCACTACCTACCTCGCATAGCTCGGTATCCTATCCCTACCTACCTCGCATAGCTCGGTAGCCTACCCCTACCTACCTCGCATAGCTCGGTATCCTATCCCAACCTACCTTCTTAACCTGCATCAACTGTTTTCTTGACATTTTCTCGCCTGCCGGCGGGGCCCCTGCCGGGGGCTGGAAAGTGGGGAAGGGGGGGGGTAAATGCTATACTGTCCAGCATAGGGGGCGAAAATTAATAAAATTGAACAACAATCGAATGTTGCAACAATCAACATGTAAAAAACCTTAAATTGAGAAAAACTCGTACAAAACCCGTTTTTGGGTTAGTTTTTGGCACATATCTCACGAACGCTTCTGAGATATGACAATCTAGTTAGTGATGTAAACTCATATATAAATTGTTGACAACAATTTGCATCATTTTACCCACATATAGAATCATGAAAGACCTAAAAATAAAGAAAATCCGAAAAAATCCGATTTTTACCCGGTTTTCGGGGTTTATCTCAAAAACGCTTCTTTGACACGGCACTTTTTATTGCAGATTCGGATTCTACGTCAAATTTGCCACAAAATGGTATATAGTATGTCTAGATTTAAAAAATTGACCTGAATATATGTAATGGTAGTAGTGTATACTAAACATCAAGAACCATCAACTATTCAACAATATAGCCAAGTCCCACTCTTCACCAATATATGTTTATTCAACAACTTTCGAAAAATTATAATATTCGAAGCTGGAGAACGATAAGGGCATATCCACTTTGCCTTATCCGACAAAAAACCGACACTGGTTTTGTCTTGTAATTCAGATTCACTATAGACTCCCGGACACCGGTTCATGGGCCATCCGTATTTAATTAATACAAAGGCATGTAAATTTTGTTAGTTACATTTTTTAATTGTTATTTTAATGCTTGATACTACAATTAATTCGAAAATTTAAAGCTAATGCGGGTGATTTGAACGGCCCTTTAATCCAATCTGGATTAATAAAGGTTTACAATCTCGTAGATCAGGTACTTTAGAATGCTTAATATTATATCACATTATGCGCATAACTTAGAGTTTAAAATTACATATAAAGAGCTTATATTAAATGCAGCGAGAGAGACGAACTACTTTTAATTTGAAGCATCTGTTCTTGATTTAAATGCTTCTTTGTTCCCATTCACTTCTTCCAGCCGGAGAGAAGTCTAATCTTGAGTCTGAGGTTTTAAACTCTCCTCGGAGATGGAATAATAAACATTAAAAAAAGAACCACTTTTTCAGTCCATCAGAGTCTCCTAATCCTGACTGCCATGCCATGTCGAATGTCGAATCTGTCCAGGAGAGGACCGAGGATTTTATTTACAAGGAATATTTATAGCTCTACGTTGGGTTTTATTTACAGGGTGTCCTGAAAATTTTATCTAATCTGTATTAACTCGGGCTTGTTCAAGATAAGAATAATATTTCTACTGAAATTTCCAACTTTATCAAATTGTAAATAGGGGACTCAGAGGAGAGCAAGAAGAACCCTGAAATAAATTGAAGAGATCGGATGCATTTTTTTAAGCTAAATAGGCAGGTTTCAAGAAGATGTCCAACCTGTTCTATTTATGTTTCTAACTTTGTAGTGTAACAGATAGTCGATCCTTGATGCTTTTAAAGACCATGTTGATTTTTATTATTATTTAGTCGCTACTGCTGTTGATTGTTATTCTTCCCGTGTTATGTCTGTATATGAAAGTAGGGGCTACTTTGTTTTAATTTGAATTTGCTTACAATTTATCGGATTTCTTTTGACAGGTAGAACCACAGGGACTCTTTGCCAAAAGTCCGCTCTTCAGTACCTGTTTTCGGTTATTCAGATTATTTACAAGATTTAACATTTATGCACAGTTGAATATTATAGGAAGCCATTGATAGCCAATTTCAAATCGCGAAACTGGTCTATTTTTACCCGAATTTTGAGGCTTATCTCGAATTTTCCGTCTCATGGGTTTTATTTAATAATAACATGCCTCCGTCCAATTGTAAATTGTAACCCAGGACAACCAAAAAACCCTATTATAAAATGTGTCTCTTTGAATCGGTTCCTCTAATTAAGCGGTTTTCTGGGTGACCCCTTTGAAGACCCGTTCCCTACTGACATGACAATAATATTATGTTTGTTGGAAGGATTGGGTGTGTCGAATGCCTATGAAAGGAAATTACGTTCCGGAAATCTCTGTTCTCAAATCTGAAGTCAAAAGTCAGTGGTGGTACATTCGGAATTGTATTAAATTGTGTTATAGCAAGTAGACTGTTATGGGAGAGGGAAAGCAGTCATGTGTACTGAGGAATGAACTCCTTTAACTTTCCACTTGACTTCCTTAATTCGGTTCAGCTCTAATTTACTAACTGACGATTACATCCACTTCCAACTCCTAAGGGGCTGCACATAAGGGCCCTTGAGCTTTTCCTCTCGGATTGGGATTACAACTTGGTAATTAATTATAGTTTTTCCAAAAAAATCTGAAAAAATTGGAAACACGGGGGGGTTTAAATTTTTGAAACCCACTTAAAAGATAATTTATTAATGGCCCCAGAATTATTCAGTTACCTGTAAATTGGGATGTTAGCCAGTCAAATCGGACTTGGAAGTGTGTTGAGCGGCTGAATGAGTACAAGTATTAACCATCCCTCGGAATAATGCTTTGAAGGAGGTGAGACTTGGAGGTTTGCAGGCTTCTGATTTCAACGCCACGAAGTTTTGATGTTTAACGTTTGATGCAGAGCTCTGATCCTGTATTTAATTATATAGAGGCTTCTGGTATCTTCAATCAATCTCGGAGTTTGATACGGGGCTTTGACATTAAATCATACTAGGAATGGAGAAACGAATCGCTGAATTCTGTCATTTTGCTATCGTTGTGTAGTTTTGCTAATTCTTTGATAGAATGATTGCGTAAGTAAACGGATTTTCGAACCCGTGATTTTAAGGAATGCTCTGTATTTCGATTTAAAATAATCCGAAATATCTATGTGCATATCAAAGACTATCTTTCGGTTGTTTTTAAGCTTAAATTGTGATCTTAGAGCTTTAGCTATGTGATTCTAAAGAGTCATCGCAACAACACTAAAAGGTCTGATTTTTTAAATCCAAAAACAATAAATATAAGCTCTTCTATGTTACTGAAAATGATATATACTATTGGAAAAAGTTCAAATCAAAGACCAGCTTTGATAATGTGGCGATCATAAACGAAGCATGCTTTCAACTGATTTATTTATTTACTTTTATTAAATATTTAATCCTGAATTAAGAGTCCATACAACTCCTCATATAGATACAGATGGATACCAACTGTTTTTATTAATTAGGCAGGTTGTGGAATGAAAAGAGAAGAATACCGTGTTTTGAATTGGCGAACAAACAACAAAAGGAAGGGCAACAGACTTGGGAGTTGACTCTATTTTTAACGACTGCAGAACAACTTTTAAAAAGTTCAAAGGAAGGTTTAAAAACCGAGATCCGGTTCCATTTGTTCTTGGATAACCGACTGACCTTTAGACGAACTCTCGTCATTTTTTTACACCGTCTTTGTTCAATGCTAACCTAACATTGAGACTTCAAAGAGTCACCTCTGACTCTTTTAGGAAGAGGAGACGGTAGGTATATCTCGGTGCATGGAATCTGGGAATCAACATGTTTCTCTCCCGACTTTGAGATACTTGATACTACCAACTTAAATTCCTCACTAATTTTTAACAGAAAATTGGACGGCGACCGAATCTAGAGAAGCCAGAATCACAAGCCCACAATAAGAAACTGTTTTGATGGTTCAAAAAACATTTCATAAGTGATGAGTCGTGTCTATGTCTAGAGAAACTTCAAATATTACGATATTACGTAGATACGACGATTACGATAATTATTATAGGTTTGGGTTTACTTTAAAATTGGAAGTTTTGTACATATTGTTGTCAAGGATTTGTGATTTTTAGAGAATTTAATGTCACTATTGTTTTCTTACGAATCAGATTGAACATAATAGAAACTTCTGTCTGGATTTAAACAAACACGATATAATTCAATTCAATAGACAAAGAAATCGCGTTTTAAAGAGATAGGATAATACCTAATCGCCTTGTAATAATTGAACTCCAGCCAAACTGTTAAATCATCTGATTGAAAGTCTTTGACCTTTATCTAAAAACATCTAATTGTAAGTTACTCCATTTCACTTTAAAAAAACTCGAATGATTAACATCGAATTTAGATGTTTTTATATCTTTATTTTTTACAAATGTTTGCCATCTTCAATTTTTAAATTTGCAGTAAATACTGTAACAGTTTAAAAAATAAAAACAGTGGAACCAATTAACTCCTCAAGGGAACTTTAAGTTCGGCTTCCCATATCTAAATCTTCAAATTTCCTAGCATCCTAGCCTAGCTTTCCCATGACAGATCAGCTATTTCCTATTACAGCTTTCACAGCCAGTTTAGCTTCGACGAAACTATGAAACTGGTAAGGGAAATTATTTTTCTGTGATTTCCAACCTGAGACAAAAAATAGAGGTTATCAACACCATCAGTTATTAATTGCTATACAGAACTTTACGAAAAAACAAAACTGTTTCAAAATAATAGTTATTTTATTCAAAGTCTTAAATAAGTCCCCTGTTTATTATAGCTGATATTCAGCTGAACTTGTTAATGTCAACTTTACACCCGTTTCGATCAAAAAGCTAATGAACCGGCTGTGTGTTTAGAGACTTAGCGTTGTGCTCTTTAGCTTTGATAATCAACAGATCCCCAAGGATGGGGACTTATTTAGGGACATAGTGTAAAGGCAAAGCTTGTAAGGCAATAATTAGTTTTAACCTCTATAGCGCCCAACGTGGCGAATCATGCAAAATTAGGTTAACTTCCAACCGATTTAAATAAATCTATATGCAATTCCATAATAATTTAACACCATCATAAACATGCTTTGACTGAAAAAAAAACCGGAATAATAATATTGTGTGAGGTGATTGTGTTGGAGTGGCATGACTTGTGGCACTTGTGCAACTTCGGTGGCGTTTGTTTATATCCGAGAAATGTTAAAAATGTAAGGCCGTTGAGCCTGTTTCCCGGTCGGCAGTCCAGCCAGTTCTTCGGTTCAAGAAATGCATTCAGAACGGAGAGTGCATATCTGCCGGGATTCAGTAACCCTTTTAGTAGAAGCCCAAGACGGGAAATTCACCGCACATAATATATTATAGGAACAACTATATCCGAAGAACGGGGAAGTAGAGTTAGAGTCCGGGTTATCGACCTGTGGCGGATACCCGGTTCGGGAATCGGGATTCCACACTATTCCCTACGTTATACAACTTTTAATTTCATACCGTGTCCCATATACGGTATATATAGTTTCTCCACACTCCTACATCCTCCATTCTATATGAATTATAAGTGGATATTGGAATATATGTAATTAAACACGACAAAAATGCAAATAAAAATCCACCGTAGGTTTAGCAAGACCAAAAGAACTTAAAAAACACACGAGACCAAAAAGTGCAGACATTTTTTAATACGACTTTTTTTTACATTTAAGTCGTTTAGTCTACGAATGACTTCTTGTTGGCTGTATGAATTTATCACAATTCACAATAATTTTGCTTAAATCACTTCAACTTACCAACACTGATAACTACGAATTTCCTCTATAAATAACAATAACTCTCAGCAAGCAGTAGTACAAGCAGTAGTGTTTATGTGAATCGTCGTTAGTGTTACTGGGCAAAATTTTATTGTGCATTCGAGAGCAATATTTGCAGCATATTTTGGCGATATGGGACTAAATATTCGACATAATAGTACAGCTCTCTGTCACGTTGTAAATACCTGTTTAGTTTAGAGGCAATAAAGAAAGATAGGGTGTCAAAGAAAGACAATAACATTATATTCTGTTCAGGTACGAAATCGGCTTCAGAAATTGACGATTAGTACTATCAGTATCAACAAACCAATGCAAATAAAATCCCCTAGGATTCTATTAATGTCTTACGGTAATTAATTTGAGACCGTCATTAGTCTGAAGATTAGACCCGTTAAAGGTCCTTATACCTTCCTCATCTATAATTTAGCCCCGCCGAAACTTAAGAAAATGTCTGGCATTACACAAGAGTTACTCTTTGTACTTGAAACTTGAAATAAACCGGCGTTTCAGCTTTGACAAGGTAGCTTTCTTCTGCCATCGATAGCATTACTCATGTAGTATCAACAATCAGTATCCGTATCAGTTATCGTCAAAGAGCTTTATAAAGGTCCTTTATTATTGTGAGCTATTGCACAAGTTGGATTATTATGATATTTATGATACGATATCATGGTGAAGGGTACATTGGGAATAATTTGGTGGAAATGGAGAGGAAATGGGATATTTATTGACGCATTCGGCATTGAGCTCCCTTTGACAATGTCCAACTCCCAACTGCCCAACTGTAAAAATGGGAGTTATTATCCGAATTCTGAATTGTCGTGATATTTGTGAGTTGTGACGGTGGTTATAATAGATTGATAGATTGGGCCCGTATTTTCACTTAATTATGGAACGAGCCTCCGTCACGGAGACCGTTGTCCTCTCCTAATCAACTGACACTTCTTATGGAGTCCCGATTCACGATATCCACGATACATTTATCCATACCTATTGCCCATCAACCACCCCTCAAATGTCAGAGCTAACATTCCCAACACATTTCAGAGTCATTTCCAATCCTTAATTAACAGGTTTGGGTATTAATTAAGCATGATAATTAGGGAAAGGATTGTCCAGAGGAGGTTTAGACAAAAACTGTTTGAATTGGGAATATGGAGTAATTTAACTATTCATTTTAAGTGGAGACTAATGGACGATTCAAACTAACGTAAGGAATTGGGATACAAAATTTCAGAAATTTTAGACAAATATCAAAGAGATCAAAGAGAGTTCAGCCTTCAAATCCGCCCGATTAAAAAAAATATCACCCGAAATAATTCCCAACTAAACTTAATCAAAACCTGTCAAAGAAACCCCGAATTCCAATACCCAATCAGTTCAACGTCCGTGTAACAGCCGTAAAAGTATGCCGATAAACTTGAGCCATGTCAAGTCAACCTTCTCGGAACGGGCTATTATATGCAGTTTGAGAAGTTGACACTGACAGACCTTCGGCAATTCACTGCAAAATGCAGCCAAAATCCATACCTTCCTCCAGACGTCATAAAACCTCATAAAGCCATTTAGCATCGTTATGGTGTAAGGAGGTGAGTAAGGAACCTCTAATTTAGAGACGATTGCTGAACCAAGTTGACTGAACCGGGAAAGAATCCGAAAAACTCGTAACTAAACAAACGAGGCACGGAATTAAAAATGATGACAAAATCCATAAAACTCATTTCTCGGGGATTCTCAAATCCCTCATCCTGCTTTTCTTGCTCAGAAGTCAGGTCATTCTAGTCTGAATTTATCAAATTTTCTATTGTAATGTCACAGAAAATTGCAGAAAATCATTTTTCGGGACTGGAAACCAAACAATGACCTGCGGGTGTGGTAATCCTGCTAATTTTGTTTTAAGATTTCAAGAAAATACGTAGTAAATTAAAATTACTGGATTTTCTGAACTTTCCTAAACCCCGTGATTTTTCTTAATCCTAACTTTGGTTACCAATACCTGTAATTTTTTTCCAGAAATCGGTAAATTTTCAGGTGAAATGATTTTCATCATGCTTATGTTGGAAATTTTCTGAAAAAAATTTAAATTTTTAAACCTTATTTCCTCTAGCGATTTTAATCGCTGTCTCTTATTTCTTGACAGAAGCACATTTTAAAGCCCTCCTTGTCCTACAGGTTTGCAAATCTATAGACTTGTTTGCGAACAGCCCTTGGCGTCAGGATTCCCCCTCTTAATCAGGCATAAAGGAGTAAAGCTATTAAGACTTATCGCCCAGGGATTAATTGTTTATTACGACTTTCGGGGAATTATTGGCATTCGTCATTGTCATTCTCATGAGAAAAAACCATGGTCGGAGAAGGATTCTACATGTGACTGTCTGAGTTGAGATGGACTCTGCTCGTACATAAATAAAACCTTTATTATTATTCCAGGAGACAATTTAACCGAAAGAGGTTTCCCTTCCCGTGAGTCAATGTTCTGCTTAAAGGCGGCTCTGGGTAATTTACCCGTTCTACCCCGATATGTGCCGTTAGGCTGGTGGGTGTCTAATAAATAGGAGCAACCGGGTATATCTATCGGGACATTGATATTGGCCAATACCCGGAAGATTCAGTGTTCCAAAAGTTCAATAACTCCACCACCCTCCTGTCATATTGACAATAGGAGGAACAAAGGAGATTTCACGGGAAACATTGTGACGAAGTTGAACTTTTTCCCAGGGTTCCAGTTTCTTGACTTTCCCGGGCTTTTGGTGTCGCCATTTTGATTTTTAACAAAGCTCCAAGCACTTGTGGGCATCTTTGTAACCCGATAGCATGAATACCGTGACATTTTTCCACTAGCAACGACTGCAAATGGATTGGGTTTTCTGAAAAAATGCCGTTTTAAATGAGTTCAAAATGAGCTCTTTTGCGTGTTGATTTAGATTTCCGCGGGTTTTTTTAATTCGCAATTTTTCGCAAACAAAGACACATTATTTAAATTTTTTGTTAAGAAATATAAGCATTTAGATCCTGTAGTTTACTGTATAATATCTTTCAACGCCCAAAATACCCGCCAGAGCTCCGAAATCGGAGCAGGAAAACTCCGATTTTTCTAAACCCTCTCATGTTCAGTATTGAATGTTTTGTAGTTTGTAGTCTGTGGTGGTATGGTGGTACTCCACCCACCTATCCATCATATTCAATCCATGCTTTTGTATACACGCTTCTTTTTTGTCTCGTCTCCTCAGGCTTCAACAACCTCTGGAAAGTGTGTATACATCATATATGAATATGACCGTGTGTGTAGCCCTGTTAATATTCCATTCTTACATGCAAACACATGAATAGATCAAATGCTATTACTTTAGTTTTGTTGTAAATATATTGGAGAGGAGTGACTAGAGGCGATTTATTTGTTGATGTTAAACCCGGAACCGGAACCCGAATTTCTAAGTTCGATATCGCGAAATCTGATTAGCGTAAAGACGGCGGGTTTATGCTTACGCTCTTCTTCCGGTTTCCCGTTCCGTTCTTGATGACAAAAGTTAGGTCGATAGTTTGTCAATAGTTTTGCCCAAAGTTGCAACGACCTCACCACAATCCCCAACTTTAATAACCAGTCCGACTTACAAAACACAAAGTCCAAGTAGTCAGTTGCAGTTGGTTGGGGTTCCGGATCATTGGCTTCGTCTGACAGTCAGAGATGAAAAACACGACATGACATTCCCTGCAAATTTTAGAGGGGTTGTAATTAATCGACCTCCTACTTAACAGAAATCCCCTCCTATTTTTTACTGAAAGTGTCCTCCACTGTCCTTACCTCCTACTTAACTAAAATCCCCTCCCCATTTTAACTTAAATAAGCTCCTATAAAATGGTATAACCTCCTCGATATAAAATGTTAATAAATAGACTTTTTTAATCGAGTTGATAAAATTATATATGCCACTCATGTGGTGGGTCACTTTATATCAATGTAAAACAAAACATGTTATATGAAATATGTATTATTCAATAATTAACGCTTTCTTATTCAAAGCGGGTCTTCCACGCTTACGTTTTTGCCCTATTGGAACAGTTTTTGCTTCATTAGGTACTATAAATAACTTATTTTTAATTGCAAGGCCCATTATATGCTTGCAAACATATAACTTCTTGAAGGGCTTACAAGTGCAAGTGGATTTTTCCCAATCCAAGGAATGGAATTCCACAAGCCACAATCGAGTCATTCTGGAACGATATGCATTAAAATTTCCCCATGATCGATTTTTCCGCAATCGTAGGTAGTCGTTGATTTCATTTTCTAGCAAGGGCTTGGTTCCGTTTGCAGGGATAAAGTACAACTTTTTGTCATCTACATTCCTCAATTTTATTTGTAGGTCCAACTGAGTCCAATTGTAAGCGTTGGTTACAAGTGGTAGGGTGTAGTTTGGTACCTCATGGAATCGTTTACAGTTGACGCTTGCAGGATCTCGTTCATGAGACCACTGCTCAGCGATGCTTAACATCCGCTGTAAAAACTGGGCAATGGGCATTCGAATTCGAAACGTCTGGTGTTTTTTGATCCAGTTATTTATTGACTCCAGTCCATTATTAAAGAGGTGAAACCTCTTTATTAAAAACGTTTTGTGTCCGTCCGTCCGTCCGTCCGTCCGTCCGTCCGCATGCCCGACGATAACTCGCGAACGGTTTAACTTTTAATTTTATAGGAGCTTATTTAAGTTAAAATGGGGAGGGGATTTTAGTTAAGTAGGAGGTCAGGACAGTGGAGGACACTTTCAGTAAAAAATAGGAGGGAATTTCAGTTCTAAGGAGGTGGATAAATAATAATCCATTTTAGAGTCGTTAAGAATCTAATTTTACAGGGTGTCCCGAAGTTATGTCTCCAATCGCACTTAATTTTACCAATGTGCACGACATGTGATTGGCCAAAAACTATATACCATATCCGTAATTGATGGGACATTAGATATTCATGTTCGTTTTTAAGGACGATTTGGGGACATTATTGTGGGACACTCTGCATATTCTTTGAAATTATGAATTTTTGTCTGCAAAAATCATGCTCCAGATAAAAATGATTGCAAATACGGGGCGTTTGGGAAAGTTCTGAACTATCATAACATCGGTGTTAAAAATGTAATTGTAAATTGTCACAGCTTCTCAGGCTTTTGAAATCGTTACCACAGTAACATACTTATACTACTGCGTGTTAAACGACAAGGTACGGCTCCTATTCAACACTTCCTGAAAAAGTACATCATTGTTTCGCCAGAAAAATTACTAAAAAAAATTGGCTTGCCTCGAAAAGTTTGACTCATCGATTCAAAGTTTTAGGAAGAGGTCCTTTAACCCTATTTTAGCCATAAAAACTAACTTCGTTCGTTTCTAGAGGTAAAGTTGTTATTGGTCACCGACTTGTCGAGGGAAATGAGTCCACAGATTTTGCAACTTGTCATCATATTCCCATCATCTTCTGCCAGGATGACGTATTTGACTTTCCCAGCTACTCTTTATTACCATGAACAATCCGTCATGAAAAATGTACCGTATCTTGTTTAAATCTATTTAAGGATTTAAATTGTCAACGATTTAGTAATTTAAAAATTAGAGGAATACAAGAGGACACTTGGTCACATTTATTCGGATCTGGCATCCTGCAAACACGTACAAGCCTACAGCCTGCTCCAGAAGAAACGTTATGTTTTGTTTTTATGTTCGAGGCCTGTAAAAAATAGCGCCTGCATTCTTCCATCTCTCCTGCTACGAAATTTATGGTAATTCGTCAAAGTCTTTGTTTACAGATGATTGAACCCGTCAAGTTGATGAATCATGTCAGATGATGTTGACAATAGGAGACCAGATGAGCAGCTTACATCGGAATATCTCAAACTTTTTATTTGGCTGTCCATATACTTCATCTAAAAAATGAATGTTGCTGTTGTGTTACAAAGAAGGCAATATTTAATAAGTATTTAAAAAATAAAAATCATGTCTTTGGTTTGTTTGTTAGTTTGTGTGAATAAAACGGACTATAACATTGACAATTAAACATGTGTCACAAATTCTTAACATAGGATCAAACTCCAGAAAAAACTTAAGAGTATAGATTGATGATTGATAAATGATGATTCTTGACTCGCCGGGTAAAACTCTTTTCGTCAATATAGCTATTAGTCTATTGTTTGAACATGGGAGTGGCTATTGAGATTTATGTATCAGAATTGACTTTCACCCGGCGAGTCAAAGAACACAGAGGCTTTATATCAAGCTCATGATATAAGTTGAAAAGCCAACCGTAGTCCCAAGCTTAATCGTATATTCCCAGAAACCTAACCTATGTATTATGTCATCTTATCTAATACTATACATGACAGCGCAAGATTTAGTTACTTCCACATACCGTTTCAAAACCCGCTAAAAATTAACGTTAAAGGTTCTGAAAAATTATCGATAAAAATCTCTTCAAACGTACTTGATGGATGATCCACGACGGTTAGTCTAAAAAGTTTGAAGTAACTGGAGATTTTCATTGTTTGCCTTGTTGTTGGATGTATATTTTTAGGTGTATAGATTTAAACGCCTGTGTGCTGGTCCTTACGGTATTTTAATTTAATTGACTGGAAATCCGGGAAAATTAGTACCTACAAAAAATCTGCGTAGAGTTTCCTCTACATTTTTTGCTTAAACGATGATGATGAGTTGAACATGACTCCCACGTACCCCTACTCCAAATATCCAAACAATAGACAATCAACAATGGGAACTAGCTTCAAATCATCATCAACCTTTTATATCAAACCACTTGACAACTTGACTTTATTACTTCGTGACCATCCGCGTTTATCTAATACCATTTTAAGTGATCGATTTTTAAACAATCGGAACCTCTCTTGCGCTTACAATGTATCACGACGGGTATTCAGATATTTTATTATACCCAAATTACGGAACCAGTTGTGGACGATGGGTGAATTAATCAAACGTTTATTGAAATGCCTTCAGCTTTCGAACGCCCGAAATAACTCCCCTGGGGAACTTATTGGGGTGAAGACGGTACCCAAAATTTGTTTGTATTTTGACAGAACATTTATTCTGAATGTTTCTTGGACAACTGGCAAATTAAAACCATTTTAATTTCATTTTTCATGTTTTTCGAAATTGTTTCCTTTTTATTGATTTTGCACTTTTACCTGATGCATAGAACATGGGTTTAATTTTAATTAAATGAACTTAAAATAGATGTAGTTTGAGAAGATCTAATGCAAACATCCTGCAAAAAGCCAGTTCTTCAATTATAAGCATTTAGAATTAGAGAAACCTACACTACGACATTTAAAGTCGCATTTAGTAAATCAGCGTCTGTATTTTAAAATACATTTCTATTTCTTTTCATCTTTTGTTACTTCGAAATAGGCAGAAAAGTGCTCGGTTCTTCCGCGTAGGACGAAGTATAATTTGTTTTATTTTATGCACGATTATGTCATTAAACTCACTTTTCGCACAACATTCAGTGTAACTTCAAAAAAAACCACTCAGAAAACACGTTGTAAAATTTAACGCGACAAAATCATCCCATGAAATGCATAAAACTGAATTTCTGTCTTTTATTAGCTTGCTGTCAAATCAAAATATTTAATTTTATGAATTCGATTTTTGATTAAAAATTGAAAAATAGTTTGTTTTAATCAGAAAGTTAAATAACACTGTATTTAGCGTTTGAACGGACTTCACACTCTGCGTCAAATTATCTTGTTTGAACATCGTCATCCCAATATCCCTTTGTTGCTAAACTTCAACGATTCAACAACATGATATTGATTTTTCGGCTGTGGTCAGTATTTAAATTAGCATCTCATCAACAAACTGTCAAAAAACAAGTCACACATTTCCTCTCTGTTCCGTCAACGTTTTACGAGCCTCTTTACTACACCTCGGAGTGGCAGGCAAATAAATAGGAAACGGTGAACGGTAACGGTCCATTAAATTAAACCATAACAGTCAGTCAGGAGTCAATGATCAAAGAGAAACTGAGTCAGTCAACATGATATGACATGGAGATAAAAATACGTATCGTCCTACAGGCTTTTGCATAATTTAAAATCGGTTCTTAAAAATAAGGATCTCTCTCTCGTCTGTCGAATTTACTCCCTCTGGGATTCCAAGCCTTGTTCCGAATTTAGGAGTCTGATTGATGGAAATAATAATTGGAGATTGTATCGGAAATCAAAGGAACTGTGTCCTGACATTTACTTAAAATTATTTGGTTGTGTGGGTGGAACCTTTGAAAGGTTTCCTAATTTCCTACGACGATTTGGAACCGATTGACCGTTTCTAATTTAAATGTACTGATCGATGAATATTTATTTATACAAACTGTTTAACAGATCCAGACAGATTAAATGTTTCTTTGAACTCTGAAATGGGTTGTTCGTAGATTGACAGGGTTAACACTACATCTACGACTGGGGTTTTTATTCTATTATATACTGACACTACCGTTAATTAAGGTTCCAGGCCTTTGGGGTACTTATTTTTCTTCGCTGATAAAATTTAAATCAACATTTTAAATTCTATTCAGGGATACAATCTTATGGTATTCCCAATTTGTCAGGTTACATGAAAATTTTTATATTTTTTCAACCGTTAAATACAACATGTAAGTACACACTAGTTAGTTAGGTTATCGAGTTTGGCACACAATCTGATCACACAAGATACGGCTTGACAATATTCGTAATCCAATACTTGTATAAAAATCGTTTTAACAAAATTTTTTTCATAATAGGAAGCACATTCATGCTAATGGTATTTATGAACATGAACTTTGTTTGCCATAAACTGTAATTCCGCTCTCCCTTGATGATGTTTATCCTATTGATTTACCCATAAAATACTGCTTTACTTTTGACTTTCGAAAAAGTAAATAAATCGAGATTCTTTGCATTATTGATTATGCTCAACCTTCTATATTTCCTAAACTGTCGTCATAAATTCAATAACCCAACGATTTTGTATTTCCGGACTCGAATATTCCATGTAACATTTTCAGAGTCGTCTGTGTTGGTTCATTGTCCAGGTGTACCAGACTTTGTAGTGTGATCAAATAACATAATCGTGAACTATTTACAGCACCACGAATACATTTAATATTTACATTTCGCATGTATTTACGGTATCAAGAGATTTAATGTTCACTCATCTTCAGAGACTCGTCATTAATCGAAGAACCTAAATGCGCTTTTTATTTATGGAGATATCGACTAAATGCGTTTTTAAGAAATTTGCCTTGATTTGTAATACAATTGATCAAATACAATTTGATCTTGACGACATGCATCTCTTGATCCAGAATATTTTTCTGGGTTCATCTAGTACTAATAATAAATTTGAGACCACATGGGGCTTCATTGTGACAAATCCGAGGAGTTCTTTGCTACACTTGACTGTGAAAATTAAATGTACGACAAAGATTTACTATAAATGATTTATTTAAAAAACGTGTTTATCAAAACTATAATCTGCAAACTAAATACATATATATATAAATAAAAGTCATTGTGATTACGAAATTACAATAGTATGCGTCATAACGTTAATTGTCCAACAAATTACAGTCTATAGACGTAATTAATGCCGTAATGACGTATGCTAAATTAGTGAGTTACACTATAAAAATTGCAATCGAAATAAATGTAAAATCAAGATGGAACATAACAAATTTCGGTAGTAACAAATAAACTACAAAAAATCGTCCCAATATAAAATTATAAAACAGTTTTACTGGCAAGCATCACCTTTCAAATGAGTTAAAATAGAATAATAAAAACAACATCTCTTCATCGGTTCGATGTGTTATTGTATTAAAATATGGCTATTCTGCCTCTCACAAAATTGACAAATTCTATCGATCCGCTGTTCCCAACTTCTTATGCAGGTTCTTGAAATGGCTATTCAAGTGGCCTCGTCGGAGGAAAGTGTTGGGGCAATGTGGACAAGGATGCGGTCGCCGTCCTTCGTGAACTCATGACATGTGAGCATTTAAATTCCCCTTCTGAATGAACTCCTTCCTGCAGATTTGACATTTGAATTCGAATTCCTGGACATGAGTTTTCATATGTCTATTCGTATCTTGAGTGGTTGAGAAGTTCTTCTGACAAAAATAGCATTTGAGTGCACAATTCACTTGATGCACTTTCGTATGCAGACGCCTTGAATTTGGTGTTTGAAAGAGTTTGTCACATTTGGTGCATTTAACTCTTTCTTGATCGAATGTGAGTGGCTGTGATTCTCAAGCTGCGATTTCGAAGGGAACTTTGCGGTGCAGTTGGAAAAATTGCATTGGAATTTCCGGGAGTCGCGGAGTTTCTTCTTCGTTTCCTCGTCTCCATGTTGACTCAACATGTGACCATTCAGAGTCTGTTTTGTTACGAATTGCTTGTCGCATTCCTGACATTGGATGGGTTTGATGTTCTTGTGCATGTTCATATGAATCTCGTACTTACTTCTTTGGAAGAAAACTTGGAGACAGGGTCGGCATTGAGCATGGAAAATATTGAGGGACTTGAGTTCCTTCAGGTTCATGTGCGTATACTCGTGAGACTTGCTGTTGTTCTTCTGCTTGAAAGGACGGTCACAGATTTTGCAGGGAAAAATTACGGGATTCTCCGAATGAAGGTTCATGTGCACCGCAAGTTTATATTTTTTGGTGAATTTCTTGTTACAAACACGGCACTTCAGAGGATCGAAATCTGCTGGATTTGTTTGTTGGTCTCTCTGCTCTACTTCGTCAACGCCGACTGATGATGCTCGAGGAAAGGAAGAAACCTGAAAACAAGGAACGATTTTAATTTTCAAAAATGACAAATAAATGCATTAGATTTGAAAGATCAACTCGAGATTTTTGGTTGCAAGTACGATAAATGATGTTGTACCTGTTCTTCATCTTCTTCGTCGAATGTGATTTCGATTATAGGTCCTCTTTGTGAGTCGTTGAGGAATGAACTTGTAAAGGGGAACCCCCCAACGGGCCCAATATTCCGTTCGAAGCAACTGTATGTCGAAACTGTCGACGAGTCCAGGTCGATAAACTGCATCTTCTTTGCCATTTTACTCCGGTTTAAGATTTAGTAAAAGTATTCAAGTAATGTGCATTTGTTACTTTGTTTCTTCAGCCGAACTTCTAGAAGTAATCAACGATTAAAAATTCAACAGAAATCACTGTCCATAATACAGAAAATCTCAAATTCTTGAAATTCAGACGAAGTAAGAAACTGTAGGCAAATGTCAGGCCACTTGTCTCTTCAGCGACAATTTCTAAAATGAAACTTTTCCAGTTGAAGTATCATATTAAGAGACTAGAATTTAATGTTATGATTTTAAACAAGAAAAATAATATATCCTCAGTTGATCATTTTTAATATTAAATTGGAGACATAGGTCTGTCCAAATCGAAAAAGCTGAAATATTGTACGGCAAAGACAACTGAATTGGTTTTTGAGGAGTTTCTTATAATATTCCAGTCTGAATGTAAAATATCAATTAAATCATTTCTCTGGGCAGATGATATGTTGTAGGTTGTCGTTAAATTTAATATGGTTACAATACCTACTCAACCAAACGTACGACAGCTAAAGGTGGTCAGTTCAATAATCTCCATCTGATATTGATATTGTAAATGAAAAATCATAAAAAGAACAAAGATCATTCTAACTTTCAACGTAATTAGGGTTCAAGCGTCTGTCTGTTTGTGTCTAAAAGATAGGATGTTGGATTAAACCTTAATGCAGTTGGATTAATGTCTAATCTTCCAGGAATACAAATCCCATTATGAGATTATTGATTATGATTTAAAAGTCAGTGGCCCACAGGATATATTAATTTAAAATCAGACAAGACGTTTAAACCTGGCCAATGCATGTGGCCATGAACTAGTTTAAGAAGAAGATTAGAAAAAGCAACTCCCCCAAGGGTTAGATTTTAAATCGTAGATTAAATTTTTCGGGAAATCAGAAAAATTAGGATGTTTTTATGAACATTGACAGGTTTTCCCCTAAAATGTCAAATTTTCAGATTTCTCATTACTGCTTAAATACGGCTAAACATTCGATCTCACCGTTCAAAAATTTCCTTCTTTGCGTTTCTATATTTTCAAATCATTTTTCTAAGCATTTTCACTCTATTCGAGGCAAATATTTTTAGTTACTGATTTTGTATCATTGGCCAAGGTCACAATTAAGTCAAAGGATCATTCCAATTTCATCCGATAAAAAATATGTTAATATTTATTTGTAGGTCAGAATATGAAGATAATGAAGTTGGACTAATTATGTAAATGCATTTCAGCGTGTATGTCACTTGCTTTTATTCTCTTTGGAGCTCAATGACGTATTTGACCTGTAAAATACATACACTTTTCTAAATTTCGGGCTCTTCGTTTGATAAAACACGGTTAAAATATTATAATTTGTGTATCAAAATGGACTTTAAAAAACGTATATTTAATGGATTTACCAAACATTATTCATCTTGAGTCTCTGCTTAATATTAAGGTAAATTTCTCTCACAGCTTGAATATATTGAATTATAAATCAATCATTGAATTTTGGAAAGAACATATAGATATGAAATAGTTTCATGTTTCTAATTTATATTATATTATAGGTGCTGAAATCAGAGCAACTAATAGAAATAACGGGTTTTGGAGTCTCTGACGCCGAATTAACGGTGCTGACTTGAAGTTGAGTCCGGAACGATGAAACTCCATAATCCCAGTATATCACTCTCTGTGGTTGTAAAACCTAGAAAATGGCAAACATGCAAATCCATATATTATAACAATACTCCGTAATAATCATAATAACAAGAGCAGAAGCACAACAATAGAGGCTAATCCATTTCAACACAGAGCCGTGAACTAGAGGACACGATTTGCTTAGCTATTTACAAATATTTTATGAGCTACCGTTTTCCTCAACGTCAACAACAATGACAGTAGCTTTTTTGCAACTAAATTCTTTGACCCCTACCAACCAGTCAACCGGAATGTTATCTCATATTTTAAGCCTTAAATTGGAGGATGCATCCTGTTCTCCGGAAATCATACCACTACCGACAGTCCAGTCAAGTCAAGTCTAGAACGGTACTGACTTGACTACCAATATCAATATTGGACGATTTGAAGTTCATTTTTTTGTCCCAAAACTGGAAATAACAGCAAATATTTAAGGTATAGGCATATTTATATTTCCTGGAAGTGGAAAGCCTTGGTCAAACATTTTTTTTACTGCAAATCTCATGTTTAGTCATTTTATTATCCCTGTTTTGAAATGATTCTTGACACTGAATTCTGTTTAACGTGCTAAATTAAATGTGTTTCTGTCACTAATAAATTTGCTTGAACTCGAACTTGCGTGCTTTCAATATCATTGCCAAAACTACAATTTTATGTTGTCCAGAACTCAAATATAACTACTCCAGTATCTCCAGGCAATTGTATTCCATAGATGTAAGGGAGTTAGTTGTTTCACGATTAAATAATACGAAATTCTGCAATGTTGAATGTAATCATAAAGTCCCATCGACGAGGGTTTTATTCTCAGTCGACCAATCCTCCAAGTAAAAAAAATCTTTTCAAAGTTCGACGTAGTATTGCAGTGTAAGTGATCTAATCTCGTGATTTTTTTACCCTATTTAACTAGGGTCAACAACTCCGAGCTCAGATAGTAAAAAATAGAGATATTAATATTACAAAGGAGTCATTCATAAAACAAGATCAACGCGCCAGGAATTAATTATCTTAATTTATGTTCCGTTTTTTAGTTTCATTCATTGTTGACGCAGTTTTTGAGGATCATTTAGAATATATTTAGGTATTATTAGCCGAAAACGTTAAATAGGACATCGAAGCCTTAAAGACTTCGGGGAAACACAGGGAGCAGACACAGGTTCCAGATGATCCTATGGGCTTTTCATACAAATCCGTTTTTCAGATTTATTGATGACCACGGAAGTGCTGTCAAAACGGATGACAATATCGCCTCACATCGAGTAACAATTTAACAGGATTTCGTATTGAAGTAAATATGTTGCAAAAAATGCATATGAGATTTAAGGGCTAATGTAAACTTTGAAAACATTATACACAAATAACATAGCTCACTGACTAGGAATACCTAACTCCTCTACCAATCCAAAGAAATTTGAAACAATAATTTTCCATTAAATTCTTGTACTTTGATTTATTTAACTTTAACTTAACTAGTGAAACCCTTAAATTATCATCCAAAGTGAAATTCCAGAATCGTCTGATTTTTTTAGTCGAAAGTGCAACTATTATGCAAAAAATATCGGCCCTAATTCGTCCTGACAATTATTTTGATATTTACAAGAAATTAGAAATGAAAGTTTTTTTTTCAAGGCTGAAAAAATACAAAAATATACTTGTTTCCTAAATTAGAATTTTTGTTCTAGTAGTACTTGGAAAACCATAATTTGCCAAGGGACGGAAAATACGCTATTTGCTAGAAATAACCGATTCTCTAATGTGAAATACTCCAAAATACCCCCCCCCCCTCCCATTAAGTCCCCACAATTAGTAATTATTCATCCCGTTAAAATGAAATGTGGAATATATTTGGATTCCATGCAAGGTTTTTGGATGTCTACCATCTTCCTCCACCGTTTACAGAATTTGGTTCACCTTCCGTAAATATTTAAACTCGTAGACTAAATACAAACAAGGGTTCTGCTTATACTTAAACTACATTGATAAACGGGAGGGTTGCTGATGATATTATTATGTACAAATACGTAAGTAGACTGCTGCGTAAATATACAAACTCTCGCCGTACTTCCGACATTTTCATCTCTATTTGCCTACTAAGGTTTTTCAACCTTCAAGTACCAGTTGTACCAGTTGCTATGGAGTCCATTGCCCAACTTTCATGCGGAATATTCATTAAGGAGCTAACTAATGGCCTTTTAGCTAAATCAATAGAGGAACGCACCATTTCCTAACTCTCGGTCCACCTTTACAAACACCTAATCCGCTCTGCAGATGGTTCGGACGTTGGACTCACTGACCCGATTTCTAGCACTTTAATTCCTGCGTTTTTATTTGTTTAGGTTTTGGAGAAAGCTGGAAGATGTGGTTGAAATGATAGATTGAAGTTTTAGTTATGAATCAACTTTACGTTGAAATAAGTTTTTAGCTTAATTTAGTAAAAAGTCTTACCTTCTATTCTATTGACTTGATCTATAGCCCGGAATATCGGACAGCCTACATGGTGTGGCTCTGAAACGGAGAGGCGGTCGAGTCCGACTTTTCACTTCTTTAGCAGCTTTCCGGTTCCGGCCGTTGCGTTCCGACCCAGCATTTTGGGTTGGAGCCGTCTCCGTACCGGCTGCCACTGCACCCTGGCCTTCCGGTGACTCCAGACCTGATGATGGCACTACAGGGATTACTTCCACCTCGTTTTCTTTACAACACCCTGAGCATGAGATTTTGCTACATAGCGTCCCCATTTTACTTCTTTGCCTGTGAAAACAAAAGCAGATGAAAATCAGACACCCATTCACCATTGTACAATGTACATTGACCACGACATGCAACACACCAACATTTTCCAAAAACGACCGAATTTAGCATTTTCACAATAATCCCTTGCCGAAACTTGCAAAATTCATCCAATTTACAATATGATATATGAAGTATAAATATGGAATATTGGGACATTTAATTGAAATAGTACGTATTCAATATTCATGTTGTATGTTGAATATTGAATACAAATCAGTCAGTGCAAATGCAACAAATCCAGATAGCATACCAACCTATAACGAATACATTTGATATTATCTCATCCCGGTTAAAAAAAAACAGCCTTGACCTGTGACCTGACAATTCGCAATAATTCAAGCTTTTGTGTTTTGTTAGAACCCTTCAATAATTCGAGAATTTTAAATATCGGCAATACACAATAAGAAGTTGAACTATGAACTTGAATTTCATTTCAATTTACTATTAAATATGCATACATTCAACATTTCTGTGTTTGATGTCTGATGTACTTGTGCAGGTACAGTGTCAAATGTCAAATAAATGCTAAATGTGCAATGCACAATCAATTTCAATATGTGATATATGTGCATGGGCACTGTTGAATGTGCAATGATGAACGAATGATAAATGTCAAATGTTAGCTGATGCTGAACACAGACAACAGAATGAAATATTGAATATGAAATAAAAAACAATGAAAATAACATTGAACATCTTACCTTCACCTTCTACTTGACCTTTCCAAATCCGATTTTAAAATTGACTCAATCCGTGAATCCGTGAATTCAGAATTCTAAAATATGAAATTAGAAATAGTGATTCGAGAGACCGTGAATATGCAGAATCGAAGCAAGAAGGAAACGAATGGAAGCATTTATGGATGAAGATGCGGGAAACCCGAGTCTCAACTTACCCCCACTGCTATAAGAAATGTGTGCCATGTTAATTCATCCAATAACGAGTAATTAGTAATTTCGGGACCAGACACGCACACACGATTGAACGTATGAAAATTCACACCTTTCCGATGTCACAACATAATGCGTACCGAATACCGATACTCCTAGGGCCTAATCGAAAGGCAATCCATTCAATATGGCTTTCATTTAGGATGAGATGACGAGATGTAGAGTCTTTTAACAAGATCTGATATATATTACAGATTGATTGTAATAAATGCAGACAAACAATACCTTTTAAAATACTGTTTTATAACCTTTAATTTATTTGCACCTTTTCACAATGATGCTTAATTTCATACTTTAGATTAAAACCGTTGTGACTCACAATTTAAAATTACGCATTGCTTTAGATTGTTTAGTACGCCGGGCACGGCAAATGCCTCGAGTCGTGTCTAACTTTAATTGTAAATCGGTATTGCATAGGTAAATACGTGTTAAGTTTTGCACGGGCATCGGGAAAATGTTGTAAATTTGAAATAGTAATATTGGATAACTGTCAATTTACTTCCAGATAAGCCTTTGATGATGTCTGATGCCAATATTGTGTTTACAAATCTAGGTACTTTAAGTCCACTTAATTAATTCTAGGGTCTAACAGATATTAAGTAGATATAAAACCGGACCACCAGAAACGAAGGTCCCTGCGGAGCATCTTCCTAACGTTTAGAAATGTTGGCGAAGGAAACCCGAATGAGACGAAAGAATTAAATAAATATCCACGTGGCTTATAGTTGGAACAACACAATGACTAAATTGATTACAAGTTGGCTTTGGTGACTTTGGCAATTTCGGCTTGGAATTCACGGAGTTTCATGGCGAGGCCCATGTTCCCTTTGATCTTTAACTTTCCTTGAAAGAAGGCCTTTTGGGCGTTGAGTTGGCCAGCCATAAGGTCCATCAGATCCTGGTCACTCATCTGCAGAGTTACATCCGGTGTGGCTGATAAAAAGCAAAGGGATTTATTAATGACGAGTTTTACTTAACTTGTTAAATACAGTAATGAACTTAGGAATGCCCCATGTCACTAATTGGTAAACATGTATCTAGTCATGAATTATCCGTTTAGTTCTTGCAATCGGCAGGAAAATATCGACAACTGGAAAAAAATAAAACTTCAAAATATCGTCGACATTGTCGGCTTGACATGGGAGAAAAAAATCCGTGTCGACATTCTTCCTGTCGATCCAATGTTATGGACGCACAACAGTCATGTAATTTAATTTGAGTGAATAGGGTCTTACTGGCTCCCTCAAACTCTACTTTTCCACCCCCGTTTTTAACGTCGACAATCCAGTGAGCCTCCTTTCCTCCGGGGCCCCCTTGAACCTTTAAATAAAAATAATTAGAGTTTGAGATTATCACATTAAACGATTAATAATGATAACATAAAAGTACTTAGCAAAGGAGTGTACTCAATCCGGCTGAGCCATATACCTTGAAGCAGTATATCCCATTGACTTTCTTGACCAATTCCGGTCCTTGTTCTTCTAGAATAGAACTCAGCATCTTGAACATCGGCGAACATTTGAATCCATCTCCAGCCATGTTTGAGCTTCTAGAAATTATACACACGTTTTACTATACTAGCATTGGAATTTTTTAATTTAAAGCTCATCAACAGTTAATATTTAACAAATACATTGGCAAAATATTTTTTCCTTGTGGTAATTGTAGTCATATTGGTTTGTAATTGTAGTAATCTATTAACTAAATCAGGACCATGAATTACATTTATTGCATGCTACGTTTATATATTATAATGAATGCGTATAACCCAGATTCCATTTTATAAGAACCTTTTTTGTTCGAATAAAATTACGAAAATACTTCAAAATCTCATTATTTTAAAGACGACTTGACAATTAAAAACGGTTAAATAAGTTACAGTCTAGATAAGAGATGGAAAATCGGTTCTCGTAAACCTGCACCTCATTGGCCTCAAATTCGTGACAGAATTTAATTGTTTCTTTAAGCTATTCATAATTAACCGAGAATTTAATATCCGGAAAAAAGCAATTTTATTCCGCTGTGATTTGTATCAGCTTCAAGCTTCAAATATTAATTGAATTGCTTACAAATCCCCAATCCTTCCTACGTACTAGGCCTATGTAGTACTTATTATCCACTACTCAATTGAATTAAAACACATTCTATCTGAACCCAAAAACTCGTAAATTAAGCTCAGAAACCAGGATTTCTTTCACAATATACAAAAGTTTCTTCCAGAATTATTAAAATTAAATTAAAACTTGCAATTACTTGTTAATCCTTGGAGAAAGATCGATTATAGAAATTGAGGAAAATATATAAAATTATTATCCAAAGAGAACCAGATCAGGAGGACATTGATAGATAACTGACTGTTTTCTATGAAGGAGGGCAAGTAAAAAACAAGCGAATGATAATAAACTGATAAGAATAATCAACTCTGGTCCAGTCCAAAAACTGGACAAATATAAAGAAGGATGGTAAATAGGGCGACACTGATCTTATTCCAATTAAGTTTAAAGTTAGTTAAACTTACGAAGCTGTGGATGAACTGGAAGCCCCTTTAGCTGCAGATGGGAAACCAAGTTGATACAGTGCCACCACGACCGCCCCTCCGAGTCCAAGATTGTGTTGCAAAGCCAGCCGAGCCCCTGCGACTTGCCTCAATTCCGCTTCCCCTCGAAGCTGCCAACAGAGTTCCGCGCATTGGGCAAGACCTGTCACCCAAAAGAATATTAAATATGTGTCAAGAATTACAATTAACAAGACTTGGTGGAGAGAGCACTGAAAGTTGGGCAGGGTCCAATGTGCTGTGCGGATGCTCAAGACAGACAAATTCGCGACATAGCTCGGTAGCATGTCCCTACCTACTTCGAATAGTTCGGTACCCTGCCTCTACCTACGAATGAATAAAACTGACCTCCAATCCAATTCTTTCAAGAAATTCTTACAGTTTCTGATATAATTAATTATAATATTTTTCTTATACAGGATGTCCCTCAGAAATGTTAGAGCCATGAAAGAAATTGCCATTTAGGAAAGTTTATTGACAGGTAATCGAGTCTACTGAACTATTTCATAGAATTAGGAATGGTATATGATACTAACATTAAGTATAAATTACAATATCATGATTACTAAAGCATCTGGACATTGGTCATCTATTCTATTATCGGCTTATCGGGGCATATCTTACTTAACTTTAAATCGTGGAATAAATGTGCGTTGTTGGTCATATGGGATTCAAGCATACAACATACAAAATTAGTGAGTACCCACTGTAAGACGTAAAAGACGTTGTAAATCAAAGATACTTATTATTGGTTCTAACGATCAATACACCTCCCTTGAATGATTTTTGATCAGATTAAGGTTTAATGAAGTTGTTATTATAAGCATAAGCATGTAAAAACTTATTTATCAACCGTCATACAGTTCAGATTGTCAAAAATGTACTAACTATAAAAATACAAAGCAGAGATGAGTAGCTTTAATTTGATCAGTAACCGATAGGGCGATAAGGGTGGTATAAAAGGTCCAAATCCTATTCATCCCATTATTTATACGAGACGGTTAATGACTGCGACGGATTACGAGATGGTTTGATCTTAATATTCCAAATCAATGACAAAATACAATAATAATATTATTCCTCATTTAATTGGAGTCCCGAGATTGAAGGCAGTGAAATGGGTGCAAAGGTTATCACCATTACAAATGGCTTCATAAACAGAATAAAAAGTCCAAAGATCATCTTATTTAAATGTAAAGGAAATTCCTACAAAACTCATCTTCTGTCCATCCTTTGCAGACAAACTCAAAATCCATTATGTAGAAATGCTTGCGATTAAACTGACCAATACATTTTAACTTATCCATCCGATATATAAATATAGCATTCGTAAATGAATTTTAATTTATGAAATTCAATGAACTCAAGGCAGATCCTCAACTCCAGAGAGTAATGCCCAGGAAACAAATATATGTAAAATGGCCGCAATTGAGACAAAGGTCCTTGCAACAAACAAAATTGTGAAAAAGATGCTTTCCATAAAAATCTCAATGCAGTATTGATTAGTATCACTACAGCACAGCTATGGCCATGGCAAATATTCAGAGTACAAGTGAACACAAATTCATTCGACAGTCAACTTCTAAAATAGTATATCAATCAGTAGACAAATGAGTCAAAATGCCAGAAATCCGAAGGACAGTTTATAAATTTTAAACAGTTATAATCTGAATAATAATAAAAAAAATATATGCTTTTCATAAAGGTGTACAAACCCCGGCTAATTTTCAGCCTGTTTCTGGCCAAGTGGTTTTCAACTAGATATAAAAATGCTGAATCGGAATAATTTTTATAAAAATTGGTTGGAGCTATTTATCACAAAAAAAATTCCGTGAAACAAGCAAGAGGCTGATTTCTAATAAGTAAAAAAAACTGACCTGTAGCACCAAGAGGATGCCCCTTAGAAATAAGTCCTCCGGAAGGGTTAACCACATATTTCCCCCCATAAGTATTGTCCCCTCGGTCAATGAACGGTCCAGCTTGACCTTCTGCACAAAGTCCAAGGGCCTCATAAGTGACAAGTTCATTTGCAGAGAAGCAGTCATGGAGTTCAACAACTTGGACGTCATTGATGCTCTTTCCGGCTTTTTTAAGCAATTTATCCGTCGCCTTCTTCGTCATGTCATAGCCGATTAATTTCATGGCACTATTTTCCTCGAAAGAACTCGGAAAGTCTGTCGCCATTTCCATTCCAAGGATTTCGACCGCAATGTGCTCGAGCTTGTGCAAACGGACGAAATCTTCGGAAGCGATTATTGCAGCCGCTGCTCCATCCGATGTTGGGCAACATTGCAGTTTGGTAAGAGGGTCGTGAACTTTTGCAGAATTTATGATCTCTTCCAAGCTCCGGATTTGCTGGAATTGTGATTTTCTGATCAAAAGAATTAAAGCAAAGATGAATTAAAAGTACCCACCTCAATACTTGATCACCTAAGACGATTTTTGTTTAATTTAAATCTTACGGATTTTTGGATCCATGGTTATGATTTTTCAAAGCAACTTTGGCAAAGTGTTCCAGCTTAGTTCCATATTTTTTCATGTGCTCGACACCCGCATTTCCAAAAAACTGAGCGGCGACGGGGGCCTGTGCGAATCCCGAGACGTTGATCATCGTTTCCACGTGTTTATCAAGGGGATTTGTTCGATTCGGAAATGCGGATCCTAAGGAACCCTTCTCCATCTTTTCGAACCCAAGGGCCAGAACACATTCCGCTTGCCGACCTGATACCAACTGTTTTGCCAGGAATAAGGCCGAGGCCCCCGTCGAACAGTTGTTATTCACGTTGTAAATTGGAATCCCAGTCATACCCACTCCGTAAAGGGCCTTTTGTCCACAGGTTGAATCCCCTAATTACCGGAAATAAAAAGAAACAGTCTTGAAATCACAAGATGACTATATTTCAATCGAAAATGTCAAAATATATATTTAATTTATCCACTAAAGAGTTTGATAATTGAAGTTCAGATCCGTACCATAGACATAGCCGACACAAGCTTGTTCGATATCCTGGTAATTGACGTTAGCATCGGATAGTGCTTTCCTCACCGCTTCCTGAGCCAATTCCGGATAATCTGCCGACGTACCCGGTTTAGAGAACTATTTACGATGGATTTCAATAAGAAAATTCATTAGAAAATACGTCTAAACTATTTTTAGGAACAAATTAACGCAAATCGGCAAATCGAATGAAATACCTTTGTCATTCCCACACCGACGACATAGACTCTGCGTAGTGCACCTGCCATTTTACAATTTGTAATTGTTTCGCTTCGAAATCCCTGCAGGGCCGGTGAACAGCTGATCGGTCCAGATTACAGTCGAGGGTATCAACAATTAAAGCTGAATGGCTGCAGGCGAGTTTAAAATATTAAAATCCAAGTTATCCCCTTCTTCATTGAATGTTCATGAAAATAAGTGTTGGTATATTCGATTATTAAAATGTGATCAGAAACTAATGAAATAAATATATTAAAAAAATCCAATGAAATTTCTTCCACCTTACCGAGGATGATCAAACTGCAAACCGCTTTTGCCAGCTTCTAAAGTGGAACTACTACTAGCACTAACTAACACTAACTAACAGGGATTGTATACTCGTTCGTATAGCTTCTTTAACATCATCACAGTATAATACTCGAGTTTAATATATCATATTATTTGTCTGATATTCATCCAATCTAACCTTAAGTCTAACTGCCTACATGAACTGCTGTTTAATATTATAACTCCAATTTACTTTGCTTATTATTACGTTCATTAAAGTTTAATATTAATAGTAGGTGACTGTAACTTGTAACTGATAGAATAGTCAGAGAACATCGACCAAACTCGTTAGGCGTCCTTTGGATTGTGAATTGGATGTTAAATTATAAATGCTTGATATATTTACGGAAAAAATATAAATATTAAATACAGACCTCTTCTGGAATGACAAAGTTATATGCTTTCTTGATTCATACGAAAAACGTTCAACTCAATGAACCATCTTAAACTAATCTTTACTTGGTTACAGTAGATTGCTATGCTTCTATATGACCTTCGATGACATTTCGATTGAAGAGATCAACAAAAAAACGGGTTTAATTGTCTAGTAAATTAAATCATTAGTATTTAAAATACGCTAACTACCACTACAAGTGTTCAGCTCGATTTTTTCAATCGTTGCAAATTTTGTGTAGATTCTGAATCGCCAATAAAAATCCGGGCGACAGAGTAAACTTTTTGAGATCAACCCCGAAAATCGGGTAAAAATAAAGTTTGTCTGGCTTTTGCCATTTTCATGTGTTTTATACGTTTAATTGTAAAAAAATCAATTTGTCTTTAGCAATTTTATTGAGAGTTCCAATTTGTAAGCAGATTTACTTACATCTTGTTAGTCATGCAATTAAATGGGCTGTAATTTTAATGAATTTAGCCTCTGCTTGTTTTATGAAATTGACTGGAATGAATTTTTCCCTTTTTATGCAAACCTGCCTGCTTCTTTTATTTTAAATAGGATCTTTAAGAAAGAAATAACTTGTATAGTTTTATTTCTTTCGTGTTTAATAGTGCAATCAATTGAATTAATGGCAAGTCAGAAGTCTGAAACTATTACATCAGGGCATCAGGGTCCCAACCAAGTTAAAATACATTATTGTTACATCGGAGACGAAAATTAAACCTAAAAATTAAGCCCCTCCTCGAAAATGCAATACTCGAAATCAATTGTTTATAACGTGCATCTCCTTGAGTCACTTGTAACCTTGTAACTGGAAATGGTCGCACTAATGTTGAAGAGGAAAGCCATGCCTAATTGGTACCGATTTGTGTTCCCGTAGGGCAAAATTCTGTTCCTGGAAGGCCTACATTCAGTAAGGATGATTACTTATACTACTACTTATAAGTATTTATATTTGTAAGTTTTGTTGAATTAAACTGACCCAGCGTATAAGAGGCATCTATATATGAAGGAAAAAACAGTTCAAGCAAAGAGAAGCTGACAAGTTCAGTTAAAAAGGGTCAAAACTCATTGATTGCAGTCAATTTCATGAAAAAAAATGAGTCACATCCATCTAAATTAATTGCAGACAGATTGAATTATTTGCATTTACACTTTGTACATCTTAAATGCGTGGTTGAGTTAAAATAGTCACATCTCTCGGACCCTCAACTTTCCTGATGGGTTTCACTAATATTTTCTGTAAATCACTGCTAGTCCTGATAGTTGTAGGATCAGCAGTTGCATCCAAACTTTCAAAACCAACTTATTTCGAATTGACATCAGACCAACCTGTAATAATCGGCTCAAATACAACGTTCACAGTGACTTTGTTCAACCCCCAACAGCCTAGTTACGAATTGACTTGGCAAGAACTCATCTGGCAAAATGGTCGAAGTCGAAGAACAGTACTTAACAACGCAACCGGACTTCAGTCTAACTGGACGTTACACTACCCTCTTGACGGGCCAACTGGGCCAGGCGAGTACTCGCTTTCCGCCAGTCTCGTTTCAGTACCTCTTCATTACCTTTAACGTTGGTACAAAGGTTATATACTATAACCTGACCCGAGACTTTAGTGGAACATTGGACGTTATTCAAACCGGAAAGAGGAGACACCCCTCATTCGTTTCAACCCGTAAGGAAACGCTTTTTAAGGTCAACCTCCATGACCACAACGACTTTCTTTAAAAAGCTGACAACGTCACTTGGACATGGTGCGACGAAACTGGATTGATGGAAAATACGACGGAACCAATTCTAAAGCGAAACTTTACAACGGAAGGGGACTACTCTGTAAACGTTAGTTTAATCGCGGTTTACAATAATGCTTTAAGCAATAGCCCTGTTATCAAACATGGATTTTTTCAGACCCGAGTACACGCTAAAGGTATATATATGTCCCATAAGTCACTTGTCTCTATAATACGTCTGAAACTCTGACTAATATCCCCCTTTGATTGGCCATAACTCAAAAACGGTTAAAAGGAAGTTATGGTTTTAGCTTATTTTAAAGTTGAACGGTTGAAGGTCCAACTCATACGCTGCGTATATATAAAAAATTGATGTGAAAATTATTACGAGAACATATGTTTTAGTCAATTTTTTGGGACTGAATTTCGAGGAACAACAATCAATATCGATCAACAAGGACTTATTCCGGTTATATAGGCTAATATCATGTGTTTTTTGGAATTTATGACAATTTCAATGACATTTCTATAAATAGAAAGTACTAGAACTAGAACTAGAACTAGAACTACTTAAGGGCAGAACAGTACTAGAACTAGAACTAAAAGAAATTTCAAAATAGGACTAGAACTAGAACTAGAATTAAACAATTCAGAACTACGTACTAGAACTAGAACTAGAACTACTAGAAAAAGCTAGTAATACCCATCACTATACGCAACCAAGGTTTTCTGAAGCTATTGGCTGATTACCGTTTTCATTTCTATTTCAATTATTGAAACGGTCAGAAATTCAAAAACAGCAACGAATGCAGAAAACGTTCCCAGATAAATCCAATCCAATCCTCTGTATCTTTAAGTTAGACCTTTAGCTTTAAAATGAGCTAAAACCAATGAAATTCTGTTCAGCCCTTTTTGAGATATTTATAGCCAATCAGGAGGGGAAAGTTTTATGCCGAACACCAGGTATATATTTATATATTCTAAAGACGTTTAACAATTAATTGTTGTTCATTTAATTTTTTTGTTTTAGTTCCAATCACGAACGTTACTGTGACAGGGGAGACGTGGTTTCACCAAGGACGATTGTTCAACATCACGGTTTCGTGGGATGGCTCCCCATCTTTCTACTACTGCTTTAAACTGATAAAAGGCGTATATGATCCGACCGGAAATGAAACTTGTGAATCTCCGACTGCGACGAATGTGTACGAAATACCCTTCATGTGGTACTTCAGCGATGCGGGATTCCATTCATTGGTTTTTATAGTCGAGAATGACGTTTCTCGACTCGTAAATCGAACTTTGATTAACGTATACTCAGCCATTAAACCCCAGCCCTGGTCCATTATCAATATCATGGAACCAATTACCTGTGCATTAATAGCCCTTGTCATGATCATCTTCGGAATCGCTTATTTCTTCCGTAAAAAATGACCGGCCGAAGGTGGTTCCTGTAATGTTTGTAGTTAGTGAAATAAATTAAAATGCATACGATAGCTTGAATAGTTTAACGGCAATTGTGCAAACTTTTTCCAGTTGGAATTGAAAATACTTTTTTGTTTAAAAATCAAAGGAAATAATATTCACAATGTCAAAGAAATTGAGAAAAGCATCATTTTATTTACACAATAGATTGCATATGAACGTCACTGAGGGACGCTGTCAAGGTTCTTTCGGCCATGATAACAATATCGTCTTGACATTTGGAGTTCATGATTTCTCGACGAATCTAGGATGTTGTGATTTTTTGATACCACCTTCTTTCTGGTCCGAATCTGAACTCATATATTCCTTGTATCTCTGAGTAAATACTAATTAGCATTTTGATTATGCGACACGTTTAAGTCAGCCAATATTAACATTATCAAAATTTCGAAATTTTAACAAACAGAGTTTTTCATGACCGTGTCGGTGGAAATCGTATGAACACGCATTTTAAAAATCAGGCCTTTATTGAGGTCTGTAATCAAAATCTCAAATTTACAGTACGTTGTATGAAGCCATAATCGGGTGATAGAATCATAGAATCAGGATTCTTCTAACGGGAATAGTATAGCCAACCGAACAAAAATGTCATCTTATGAACCAAAGATGAGAGTTCCAATCCATTGAATCTCCATATATAATCCCAATTAAGAGAGCAATGAAAGTCAGACAGAGTGTCAAATAAATATGACGTCAAGTTTATTCCCTCCCGTTCCCCTGCTTAATCTCTAAGAATAAATACTTAACAAAACACGCAGGTAGTTTCTACATAGTTCCAAGTTAAACCTAATTTAACACTACCGATATATTAATGTTTAGATATAGTATTTCTTCTACTATATGACATTCATTTGTCGATTAAAAACTAATTAACCCTACGTCATCATCAATTATAAATTTACTTTTATAATAATACCGTTTAATTATCATAACCCCCAATTAAGAGACCTCCAATTATATACGGACATTGGAATGGGTTGATTTGGTTCGTTTGTCTGGTGTATATAATAGTTTACTTTCTCCTTGTCAATAAGATCGGCTGGATCCTTTATTTTCTCAATAGTTTCCTAAATAAATTACAGATTGTAATAATACATGTCAATATATATATTATCCCGTCAAATTATATTCCTAATAAATATTGTAATCAACCGATGATAATTTCTCATGCTCTCTTTGTGTACGTGTTAGTAATAATAATTATCATCATTTCCAATCCTGGTTCCACATGATATCATGTACAATCTTCGTCGTATCTCTATATTTTATATATACTATAAGTAATTGAATACATTGTCACGATTACACATGTAATAATGCAAAGACTTTCTTGCAACAATCCCCCTGACCTCTGACCTGTTCCAAAAATCCCTTCTATCTATTAACTTACAATATCTTTGTATATATTATGTTTATGATTATTAGTATTAAATTATAGCAGGATCAGGGGGCACAACCCGATCAAGAATTCACAATTTATGCAATACAAGAGCACAGGCTACATATCTGTGCTTCTACTTAACTTCCGGTGACTTGTTGTTTTTACAATCTTACAAAACGAGGACTGAGTTTCCGATTTCTATTATTATTTGTATTAATATCGGATAATGTTGAAAATCCTTAGAATCTTATCATAAAGTTGATACACATCAATTGTATTCATTATTCATATTTTACATGCAACTAACTTATCTTACCATCTAAAATCCCTTATTCTGGTTATTAAAAGTGTATTAAAAATGAGAAATTTGAACTTTTCACTTTTCCTTCGGCTCAAGGTAGTTAAAATAAATATTACAAATTACAGTACATGTTGTTGTTACCTTAACTTTCATTCTACTTTTACCCTTATCCGTAATGTCTTATACTAATAGTCTGTTGTACAAAAAAGTGTACAAAGTTTTTGCTTCGTAATAGTTCATCATATATTTATGTTACATATTATGTACAAGAATTAAGTATCACTATCACTAAGGGTTGGGTATTTGCACTTTTCACCAACGTCTTTCGTCGTTCGTAGGATTTATCTTATAATTTAAATGGAGTAAGAAATAGTTTTGGTAATGTTATTGGAAACCAGATAAAACTGAGTAATACGTAACCGTAGTCCGTCGTCTTGAAGCATCTTGTAATTTGTAACAGGTGGATTTTAATTAGTATTTATTTTCAAAAGATCCCAAAATATAGGACAGCAGGATTTAAGTAGATATTTTTCTGAAGTGCGAATAGAAATGTTCCACCGAAAGAGAACGTCTATTTATAAGTATTTTCTTGTCAATAAGTCACATGGAAAGTTTTGAGGAACTTTCTCTCTTCTTTCTGAATCCATTAAAATCACACCAAGATTTAGAAAAACATAAAAAAATGTAATCAGACAAATGCAAAGATTTTGGAAAAACTCGGCACGTTACAATTAACTGTCTCCCAAAGTGTTGTAGCTTCTTAAACGCCTTCGATTCAAGATTATGCAAATTCTAATTAGGTATCTAAAAATAGTCGATGCGATGATACACGTGCACGTGAGTGACGTGAGTTTACAATCTACATTGTCAATCATACAAAATTATACTATTTATTTAAAATAACTACCTAGTTTAAATAATTTCGAACTGTTTCACAACAAATTATGATGGTGAGGCCAGTCTGGCTTTTTTAGCACTATAAGTTGTCCGGTAATTATCAACTTCTCAATTGAAACACAACATTACTACATTGCAAGCATTGGGCGCTCTCAAATACTTGGGGTAAAGCTATTACTTTAACTACAGAAACGTATGGATCCGCTGTCACGCTATTTCTAAACCATTTGTGATATTGACAAACAATTAAAAAATATACTCCATCTACTTTCCTCTCTTCCTTGGTTAGTGGTATTCAATTTCGAAAGTTGACCACCCTGGTCTTGGTCAGAATCACAAGTTATCGAATATTATAATATAGAGTTTCGCAGCTTATTTGTCATACAAACAAATTATACGTGAGAATTCATTGGTTTAACTATTCCAGGCCAGAAGGTCTTAATTTTTACCTTTTGATACTACATCCATATTTTTTACTATTAAAGTGTACATTATCGAGAAACATTTCCCAATTAGGATTCAAGTAAGTACAAATCAGATCTTCTTTGGATTAGAGGCTACTAAAAATTAACGAAATTAATTTAATCACAGGTTATAAAGTTTTCGAATTAAATTACAAATATTTAACGGACTTGTATATTGCGAAGGATAGTTTATGAATGCGGTTGTTTAAAATAGTAACGAATCTAACATTTAAAGATATAAATAAAAAGTGATAGTATAATCGCACGCGATGATAGAATCCGAATCTCCATATTATTTCTTTCTGAGCTTATCCAAATAATCTATCATAGAATGCTAGCACCAGTTATACAATATAACTTTGCGAAATGGCGTGCTGAGTTAGTTCTTAGCTGTTGCATCTGAATTTAAAATTACTAATATTTATGAAGAAGTACGCCTAAATCTTCATATACGGAAGTCAGGATCTGAATCAGGGTTATCGCTATCATCATCATCGCTTATAGTATGACGCTTCTTCTTCTTATGCTTGGCCTTTTTATGTTTGTGGTGGTGGTGGTGGTGATGGTGTTCCTTATCCTTTACTTTGTGCGCCTTGCGGGATGTATCGTTTCCAGGGAATTTTAATGGAACTATTGTCAACTTCGGTATCCGTACTTGTTCCACCTGTTTTTTTAGTATAAATGTATAACTTTAATTGTCACATAAATATTTAAATCCTGCAAATATCTTGGTGAATATAATGCCTCTAATATTAAACACGCTAAGAGATGGATGCTTATTTGTAGCTTTATTTTCAAATCTACAGACGGTAGATACTAGGTAGGATGAGTAAATTAAGGGTATTCAATTCAATGTTCGCGTAAAACATACCTTAACATCTGGTTTCAAAACAACAGTATACTGAGATGTTGTGCTAATCGTCGAGTTGATAACTGCGCTATTTCCAACTTCTGCAGTCAGAGAATTTGATGAATTATGAGAATTGGTGGCTTGGTGTGCTTTCGTTGGAGTATAAGTGAACAAATTTTGGTCGATCTTTAATTTCACCGGTTTGGATTCCCCATCTTCATCTCCTTCCTCTGGATCAATTCTCAACATCAACTGCTTAAACTATATTAACAATAAATTGAATTAGCAACGTTTCAGAACATCAATAATGAAACTGAACATTGACCGATAAAATTACGAACTTACGTGAATATACTGTTCAATGAGAGCCAGCCTTCCCTCAGGAGTATGCCCAGAATGAGGGCATTTAAGGTTAGCCAAAGTACACTTCGGGTCAAAAACGTGTGCGTTTCGCCGGTTAACCGGCCTCTCGAACGTTTTGGAAGCGTCAGAAGGTGAGTAAGCAGTTATCCGACTAAAATATTCATCCAAGATTCGTTAAATAAAAATAATACCTAGCAAACAACAAAAGATTTTGAAGAGATCAATGTCAAATGGGCTACTCACGTATCTGTAATGCCATATGTATCCTTCAGATGTTGTTTAAGCATCAATAGTAGTAAACATCCTTGAGAACCGGTAATACAGTCCTGAAGAGTCGATGTGTCTTCTGGCATACGTTTCAGCATGGATTCTACATCTTCATCGTCATCATCATCTTCTTCTGGAAGGGCGTTGGTGATTGTTATTGGTGTTGGAATAATGTCCCCATTTTCGATAATATTAATCTCATCTACTGGTTTCTCAGGTTCTGGATGATGGATGGGAATGAGGGACTATATATAAACAATAATGTAAATAAATACAATCACCCGTGTATATTTTAAATTGAAATAAAAAACAAATTGCAAAATTTTGAAAGTATTTGATTACCTCTTTAAACGACTGAAGTAGGTTAGAGCCGGTTACGGAAATCACAATATCAATATGATGTATGATGAATAATGGTTCATCAATCACTTGATAAGGAAAATAGGCTAAATTGTCTGAGTAATAAAGTAAATCAGCCAATCGTGGTTTCTGTGAAAAAAATGTAGGTATTATTAAAGCACATGAGTTATTGGAAACTTAAAAAATAACTACATTGTCTTAGCTTACGTTTTGGTCGTCGAATTGTTTCAACAAGGAAAGTGCAACTGCACGACGCTGAGGTTTTGTGGACCGTATTAGTGAGTATAGGAAGCCGTTTAAAGCAGATGGAGATTCTTTTGGTCGGACTCTGTAGCCTCGAACCATAGGTATTTCCTCGTCAACCAACAAGGCAAGCTGTTCAACACTTTGACTGTGACCTTGGAGTCCTACCAGATTAGTAACGAGCCCCTTATATCCGGCAAGTATTCTTTGCAATTGCAAGCTCAATTTAATCCCATTAAGAACTTGACTTTGTAAGAATTGAGGATGTTTCTTCTCCATTTCTTGTAGTTGTTTATCTGCTGTTGTTGCAACTCCTGGCTCTTCGTCCGTACTCATACAGATTAAATAAGGAACGATCTAAAATAAAACATTTAACATTTCATAACAAACCTCCAAAGAGTTTAATATAATAATGATATATATAGCAAAAATTCTGATTTACGAACCTGTATAGGATGGACTAAGCCCTGTTGCAAAACTAACTGGATAACTCTAACGGCTGCTAACCGTACACTCAAATCCCGATGAAGAAAAGCTTCTAATATCTGCTTGAGATAAATTTGAACGATTGTCGATGCCATTCCTGAAGTCACATCCCCCATTTCCTTGATGTCCTCAAGTTTTGAGTTTTTCTGCCACTCTTGGTCTTGCTTGATCATTCGTAGCTCTTCTTCGGTTAAATACAATTGAATATTGTACAAGGCTTGAGTTTTAAGTTTAATTTCAGCAGACGAGGTTAACAAACTCTGGTAAACTCTTTTGAGATCATCCCCAAGCATGAAATCGTAGTGACGAATACAAATATTGCCCACGGCTTGCAAACTAAAGAATTGTAAATCCACACATGGCTGGTCCACAAGGAACATCAACTCCGAAAAAATTATTTTCACGGTGTTGTGCTAGATTATCAAATATTTATTATTAAGGTACTTCGACAATTTCAGAGTTAAATTATTGAACGCATAAGTAACTTACTGGTAGATCTCCATAAACATCTTGATGCGTAAAATCAAAGTAACGAAGAAATAGGCCCATTGTGTAAATAGATCTCCGAAGTCTTGGACGTCCATCACTTAATTTCGGGTCATTAGGATCCTCCCTTACCATTTTTGTTTGATTAAGCAGAACAACTGTAAACGAAAGTACAAGTTTGATTCGAATACATTTAAATGATAGAAATAACATAAAATATTCGGAACTCTAAATATAGCGGAGGAAATCACCTTGAAATCTTCGGAAAACGTCCCTTACTAATGCATAGTTTCTTGTCATTTTGTTGACTACAGCTCCCAGGCAAGCCAGACATGATTCGATGACGCCTTTGTCATTCTTGAATATGAGCTTCACGCAATCTTCTTCCAACTGAGATAAGAAGGAATCCGCGGGATTGACTAGAAGAGGCACAACCAACTCAAGAATAGCTGCTATATTTGCAATCGACTGCACCTCAGCGATGGTCTGTTTTAATGATCGTAATAGAATAATGAATTAACAAATCAAAATATAGGTATAAGGATAATGAACTGTAGCATAGTGCAGAATAAGATATCGAATTAAATCTTACCTGGCATCGAAGACTTAAGTAGCCTTCTAAAGTAATAGCGTGATTGACTAAAAGTTGAGGCCTAATTTTGGCAAAAAGGTACAGAGTAGCGACACACGCAATAAATCTTTGAGAGGAAGAGCTCGTTGTGCTCGAGTTGTTCGGACCAACTGTTTCTTCAAGACTGAGAACATGTTCAACTAAACAGTTTACGATCTGCCTAGATGCAGTTACAACTGCCTTTGGAGGCTCAGGATTTTTCACTTTCTCTCGAACATCTTCTTTGTCATCTTTCGGTTTAAAGAGCTGTTGAGTAATAATAACATGAGACAATATAATACAAAAAGTGGGAGACGTCGAATAACTTAAAAAGCCATTCTTCAACTTACACTAAGTAGTAACTGCTCGAAGAAATCCAGTCCAATTTTTTCACACGAAGCGACGACTTCAGTAATGTTGGAGACTTTTCTAAGTAGCGACTTTGTATCCAACGGATCCTCCCTTACGGCTGTAAACCACATGTTTTGAAACACTTCCATCACCAACTTTCTAATTCCATCTTCATCATTCACACGTCGAATCATTTTGACACAGATTTCTGGGATCTTGGGAAAACTTGGATGTTCTACACACACGTCGCGAAGGATTTTGATCACCCTCTTTCTAACACTTACACCAGTGTCCTGAAAAATTTATTATAAACATATGAATTAAACACTGGCTTGGAAGATTCAACTAAAGAAAATCCGAGAGACATGGTTATAAACTTTACCAGGATTCGAAGTGAAAGGATGTCGTAATACTTTTCTATGAGATCGGGACAAGACAGAACATATTTGCCAACAAGGTCAACCGCTGCTTCTCTTACAGCTGTAGATTGATCCAAAAAGGAATGGCGCACCCATAATTGCATATCATGTCGAGCTAATACGCTAGGGTCTGCTTCAACAACCATGGTAAGGCATCGAAGGGCTTTGGTTCGAATGGCAACCGTTGTTTCCGTTGATACACTCAGTATCTATAAAATGGTTAGGTTGAAATCAGCTCGTTATGAATTTTGAAGAGATGAAAATCCAGGAAGTGTAAAAACAATTAAAATATTTAGTAACATACCCTCGTTAGGAAGAAATCAAAACTGGCAGAAAAAGGACGTTTAGAAGCTAGGTAGCGCGTGAGGAGTTCGGCACTTGAGTAATCTACGAATGTTTGAACCACCTCTGTTTTCCTTGATGTTAGTAGAGGATCAGAAAATGGCCGGATTTTCGTAAGCAGAAATTTCTTTCTGCGTTCAACTAATTGTAATACTCTGGTCTGTATCTCAGACGCTTGGCCCCCTTCATCGAGTTCTTCTTCTTCTGAATCGTCCGATGCATCCGATTCTTCCCCTGAACTTGTTGCTGCAATGAAATTGGCGACACAGAAAATAAATATGAATTCAAAAGAAACATCAAGGTAAGACATACGAGCAATGACTTACCCTTCTTCTTCTTTTTCTTCTTGGTTGCATTCGCCTTGGCATTCGTTTGGCCTTGTTTTAAACTTTTTTCGATATCTGTTTGAGCGCTTTTCCACCAAGATGCTACATAGAAATGTCGAGCTTGCATTAATGCAACATCTGATTGCCCATTGACGGCAAGATAATCCAGTAAAAGTCTCTGCAGAAACTCCATCTTATCTTCTTCACAACTCAAGTCTAAAGTTTCTTTCTTTATATCCCCAAATCGCTCTTCTTCGGCTAAAATGTCTGCAATTATTCTATCAATTGTTTCCATTTTCTTTTGTGCAGAAACAGCATCTTTTCTGAGTCTAGCAGCTGCAACGCCTAGATATTCCAGCGAAGCAACCCGCATTGAAACTTCTAAGCCCTTGTTTCCTAGATTCTTGACTAATAGATTTCCTAGTAGTGACAACAGTAGCTCAGCAGCTGGCCACTCAGGCTTATTTACTGTAGATAATAAATCTTGCACAAAATTCTCGAACAATATCTTATAATCACAATCTTCGGACTTGCTTCCACATTTACTTAGGAAAACGGCAAGAAAGTTTCCAGCTGTTCTCAACGCCGTATCAAAACGACCAGAGATTAGAATATCACGCTCAGTCTGGAAAAAATAAATGTTTTGAAACATTAGATTATCAGATTTATATGTAATTCAATATTCATTCTAACTATTTTAATGCGTAGATTTAAATCGTTTCAAGATCAAGTACATTTGATTGTTTCTCGTTGGGCCCATCTGGATCAGATTCTGAATGAAGGTGACGTTTTCCAGATGCAAGTTTATCCGGTAAATGTGTTACACACTGTATAAGCTGAAGCACCAATGCGGTCAACATTTGAATACATTCGTCTGAGCCTGCAGACAGTTTGAAAGTTCGTAAACTCCTTTTACTGCTGGGTAAACGAGCGATTGACGCGAGAATGTCATCTAAAAGGAGGCGACGATGCTTTTCGTAATGTGTGAATATCTGTTAAGTATTAAATATGCATGTAAATTAAATTTCATATAAAAATTCAGGAAATGATTACTTTCGCTATAAATTATATTTCCAATCTTAGAATTTAGAAATGACCAAATAGCATACCCCGGTAACGAGCTTTAAAGCTGACAGCTGGAGTTCGGAAATGTTTTCCACAAAGAAGGGAGAGACGCCCAAGGTTGACAAATGGAGGACGGTTGTGTCGGTCAATACTTGGACATTAAGAAGTTCGGCCAACAGAGTAACAACTTCATGCATCTTGGTGTAAAATGATAGCATAGCTTTTTCTCTCACTTCCCGAGCGTGTGCCCTCTTTTTCTTATTACTCGATAGCCCATCTAATAATTTTTTTTTTAAATCAGAGGAAATTCAGCAAACAACGATATAAAGAAATGTTAAAGATTCAATATACCTTTTCCACTTCTTCGGATTCTATACACCGGGTCGAAAGTTGGATATATAGTATTTTGAAGTTGGAATTTTGTAAATATGACTATCCTATCAATGAGATCTTCTATATATGTTCTTTTAGGCATATTCGGACTGGTGAGGATGTGTAATGCCGCATTGCAGGCTGTAATCCCCCTCGTAATACTCTCCATTGTTAACTCTATCCACAAGCGACTCTCATCTTCATTATCATCCTGAAAAAATTCAAAAAGATTTCTAAGCAATTGAACAACAATTTCAATAATTATTTTTTAGAACATCAAAGCAGTTTTCAATTTCTTACGGGATCGGCTAGGGGTGTAACCTTGCATCCGTCTCTAATATTAATCTCTAGTAACGTAAGAAGGCGAACTATTTTTTCTGTAGGCATGGCCTCCATGGCCCCAAGAGCCTTCAGCTTAGCAGCTTCTGAACACAGTTCCCCCAGATGGGATTTTGAAATGAGGAACTCTGATGAAATGTTCCCATCTTCATCTAACTCAATCTCGTTCCGTTCCGCGTAGTCGATACTGTCCAGGACGATGTCCATGGTCTTGAGAAATCGATGATAGGTGCTGTTGTCCATAATGTTCCCCCCGAGTTTCTCAAGCACCGGAACGAGCATTCGTTCAACCCTCCGAACCTTCTGCTTTGGGGCTTCTTCCTCGGGAACATCGGGTTCCGCCGGCGCCTTTCTCTTTTTGTCAGACCCCAGAACGACATGTTCGTTGAAGTCAGATTCGCTCCGGCTGTCGCGCTCTGTAATTTTAAAATCCATAAAACATTAGGAAAGTACCAAGGTATACAGGAAACATTTTAACAATACTAGGTATTTAAAAAATTTACCACAAAAGCAATTCATATATGTGAACAGATAAAAACTGATGACATTATACCTCTCAACTTCATAGTTAATCTTCACTTATAAGCTGAATTACATTATTTGTGCAAAAGCATAGAATATTTATGGCATATAAGCTTGGAAAACAGGAAGATGAGCAGAAAGTGTAGAGCAGGGCATACAAAAACTGAAATCAAATGTAAAACAAAGAATAATTTCGGACTGACCATACACCTCGCTAGTATGTAAAGGTAATGAAATAGGAGATAGACGACATGATTCAATTGGCCTGGATGGAAACTTGCATTTCATATTACAACTTTCAGTCCCATTTTAACATGGATGAATAGGTCAGGGAAAAACTTATTACACCACCGCTCTACAAGGCGCCCACATGACACCCTGAGTTGAGAAGTAAAAGTATTGTACAAGTACCCTTCCAGTCTACTTTCGACTTTACCTGGCTGCGCCGCTTTAGTTGAAGGAGGATTAGGCTGGGGTTCTGCAGGTTCTGTTTTTGTAGGCTGGGGTTCTGTAGGTTCTGTTTTTGTAGGCTGGGGTTCTGTAGGTTCTGTTTTTGTAGGTTGGGGTTCTACAGTGTCTGTTATTGTAGGCTGTGGTTCTGAAGGGTCTGTTTTTGTAGGCTGGGGTTCTGCAGGCTCTGTTTTTGTAGGCTGAGGTTGTGCAGGTTGTTCTGGAGCGGTATTAAAGTTCTTTAACTCGAAAATCCTTGGATCCCTCAACTCCCTTCGCATAATATACTGAAAATGAGCTACCGTCGACGGGTCTAAGGGAGAAGACGGAGTCGCTCCCATTTATACTAACATTTATACGGCGTAACCTAATTAAAACCTAAACTCTATCCTCCCTATCACTTATCTGCCCTTATGCTGATGCTGGCTTTTTGTAGGTTCTGTTTTTGTAGGCTGAGGCTGGGGTTGTGCAGGTTGTTCTGGAGCGGTATTAAAGTACTTTAACTCGAAAATCCTAGGATTCCTCAAGTCCTGTCGCAAAATATACTGAAAATGAGCTACCGTCGTTGGATCCAAGGGAGAAGATTCATTCGCTCCCATTTTGCATTAAGATAACCTTTAGAGAGCCTAATCTGATAAAAATCTATTTTTTGGGGGTATTTTACAAACAAGTCCTTAGAGATGGGCACAGTTAACTAATTCCAATGAGTTGATTCAATTTATTTTCATTTTAAATTCGTTTGATGAACGACGACTAGTTTCGGCAGAAAGCCTTCATCAGGTCGATCAAGCTGTGTTTGGAGTTCAGAAAATAATAAAACGTTGTCAATTCTGGTCAAGGAACAGACATCGAATCAACAGAAATCTCTTATCTCCCAACCAAAAAGACGACAATCGATTTGAATTCTACCAAAACGATTCAACCAGCACTTTCCCTTTAAAAAAACTATACAATTCTTTTCAATCCACTATCAGACGAAGGCTCTAGCTTTTTCTGTTACGAAAACCAAGAGGATTCGGATTCGGTGAATGAAATCCCAATTTTCAGTTCCTAAACTCCGAAATCTATCCAACAACACCTCTAACTGACTTCTACCAACAGTGAAGATAAGGCTAATTTTCCAATAATTTTCCTCGAGGAACTTGAAAAATCGGAGAAAATCGGGTGAAAAGGGGTGAAAATCGGGAGAGAAGTCTGATCTGATGTTGGGCTGACGGGAAAGAGAGAAGAAGAGAGGAAAAGGAAGGAAGAAAGTTCGTGACCTCGGAGCACCTCAATTTTCATTGACAGCTCGAGGAGACTTTTAAGTGAGGAATGCACCTGTTCCATCAAAGGGAAAGGACGAGAGGAAGCTCCGCCCACAATCCAATTCCTCGCACTCCCATTGGCTCCCCATTCTGCCTCAGCCAATGGGAGCCCTCCTTACCTTTCGCTTCAAACACACCCTTTTCATGACTTTTACAATTTAGATTTTCGTTTTTTCGTGATGAAATTACGTTTTTTTTGGAAATTCCGATTTTAACTGTTTGAATTCAAGAATAAATTCTCGAATTCGGTGGAAATGACAGAGTTGGAATGAAAAATTGTAGGAAATTCGCACTAAATCAATCCCAAGGAATTTCCATGACACTGACATGAAATTCAAAATTAGTCTGAAAATGTGAAATGGCAAGAAATTCGAAATTCTAAAGGAAGGATGACAAGTTGACAAGTCACCTCTATAGATGAAGCCTTGTACTCCACTCTGGTAGCCTTGACCCCTTCCTTCACCCTTAATACGCCGGTTGTGAAGCAGTCAACAATACACAATAAATATGCAATAGGTCGATAACAGTCAACAACAAACAATCTATCTTCAAGCCACAAGCAACTAACAAGATGCAATACACAATAACAATCATTTTCATTACACATTTGGCATTAATTATTTAGACCTCTTGACCCTGTATCATACATCCTACGGCATACGCTACATGTGTGATGTGACTGTGACATGTCACATGTATGTATGTGAGCTGTGACATGGCTAAAGAAACAATACACAATACACAATAATACTGTGTACTGTGTACTGAATACCAGGTCACAGATGTGAGATGCCAGCAAAGATTTCATTTCACATTACACATTTGACATTATGCCTTAAGCTATCCAATATTGAATATCCAATTAATTTCTAATTTACCAAATACAAAATACAAAAAAAAAATACAAAATAATTTCAATTGATTTCAGATGGATAAGATATAATTGATGAATGCAAGTACCAGGAGGGTGGGTTCTTCTGTTTCCAAATATCTCTATACGGGCATACCGTATCCAGTCCCAGCAGACTGCGGAAGTAAAGCTAAAGGGTTTCAGTACTTTCAGCAACATTGCACATTGCGACAAAAGAAAGGCCCAGCAAAGGCCCTAACAATCAAACAACAGGAACAGGCCTCCTTGCTCTTCAATTCACATTTGTGATTTGAAACGAGTGAGACGAGTACAAGTCACAACTACAAGTGCACGGTCAAAAGTGCAGGGTCCAGAAACACAGTCACCAAGAGGACAGACAGATTAAAAGGATGAACAAAGGCAAAAGGAGCATTGAATTGTCAGATCCGGGAAACGGGATTGCCGCCGCTAAATCCCCGCCACATCTTTCCTCCGTTAGCGGACATGTGACATGCATATGCGAGGCAAGTAAAGTTGAATCTACAAGAGAAATATCTGCCTTGCCCACCCTTGAAACTCCGTAAAAACTACCTTTGTGCTTTGATACCCGCTAAAGGTAATTCGAGGAATGTACTGACATAAATTTAAGAACTCAACGACTAGGAGGACAAGCCAGCGAAATCGTGCTACCAATACCACTACCAAACTGTTACCTGAACCCTCACCTTTCCAACATTCCAACTGACGCTAATTTGATCCAGAAGATTGAAATTCAGGAACGTAAAATCAAAAATGGCCTTAGCATCAGCTTTTACTCTAGCTCAGGACAAGGCAGTCCTGCGAGAACACGCAATGATGGAATCTACGCAGCAAAAAATTTACCCCGTCGACACTGAGATCATTCACGGTCTCTTCGAGTCTTTCTTCGAAGACGACCCGAATGACACCAAAGAAATCAGGGAGAGAGATTTCATGTGCCATTTTTTCAGCTCAAGGACAGAAGATTTCATCAACTTTCCTCCGAACGGTATACCTCATTCACCGCGCGATCGGGGCGTACCGCGCGACTCAACCCTTTTATCCGTTATTCATGCCTGCATGGGAATATCCAACTTCAAGGCCAAAGAGACGCTCAAAACGGTAATTTTTACTTCAAATTAAAAACAATTTGGCAAAATTCAAGTCCTTACTTAATTAGAGGGGAAAGTAGTCACGTTACTTACACAGGGTGTTTCCTCTGCAGCGCAAGATTATGTCGGTCCTTAGAATTTGATTTCTTCAAAATTACTGGGCCGATTTTTATAAATCCAGTTAAACGGAAACACCCTGTATAACGTGTGTTTCAACTGTGCTGTATAAGGAGTTGCTTTACGGTGAATACGACAAATTCCGATATTTTTGCAAACACCTTTCCTTAAAGGGAGATGTATTCATGGTGTTTCCATACTCCCAGATTCCGTCATACCATAAAATTAAATACTATCATAATTGATGATTTAGGTTCAAAAGTACAAGTCCGATATCAGCGCTTTAATCGCACGGGAATCGGAGTCAGGAAGTATGACCGAAGAGGAGCTCGCCAATTACATCAAACTCTCTATCGCTTTCCAAAAGTTGAAGTTGGACTTCGAACGAGATGTGCAAAAGTCAAGTTCGACAAACAAATCGATGCGTTCGGCCATAGCACGCTTCCACAAGAGCGCATCGACCTGGGGAAACGGGATGATGGCCGTGAACGAGGACTTGATCGACTATGGCAACGCTGCCGAATACTGCCTTATTCAGGACGCTTCGATCCGGGAGACAGTGACCCTGGAATGTCAGAAGTTTGCGGCAATCTTAACCGCGCGAGAGGAAAAAGAGAAGGAGCGTCGGAGATGCGAATCGCAAAGTAATGAATTCATGGTCAATTACTTGGAGTTTCTTCTGGCTTGGAGTTTTCCAATTAAGGAGCCAAGTTACTCCGGGATGTGGATGGGAGCCCTCACTTCGGTTTCGTTACTTGTGAATTTAATTTAATCTAATAATTTTCACACATTAAAGACTTGTGTATTATTAAATAGCATTATCTAAAAATTACCTCTGCATTTGATTTCACTGTTCTATTTAAAATTGCATATTTTAGTAGTTAGTAAAAACTCGCTGCGTCCAAATCCAAAACTATTTTGTAAATTTGAATTTATCATTTTTTTTAAAGAGTTGTTTGTACTCTCAGCCTGCCAGGCCATGTTTTTCAGAAAAGGTCAAATAATAATGCTTGTTGTTATTTGATGTATCCTTTCAAATGCTAAGATGATAAACTGAGAGCTTTATTAAGTGTTTTAATCTAAAAGGAGAAATTTCGAATAACATAAATTGAAATGTGAAATGCTCATCCATCATCACACATCAGGCATTTTAAAATTTTAACGGAATGCAATACAAAAATCATTTATTGCCTATTACTACAATTCATTTGCCTTCTTTCTTAGCGCGTCGTATGCTGGGTTCGTCTTTTTCTCCCTACTATATACTAGGTTGTATTTGTATGAATTACTTGTTGATTGTTGTGTATTGATTTAATGGTCTTTTAACCAATTTCTGACAATGGGAAGGACAGCATTCAGTGACCAATTCAATGCACAATTGTAAATTGTAATTGCACACTCATTGCACCTCAACCTCACACCTTCAACATTGCATGCACATACATTCAACATTTTGTGTTTCTTGTTAGTGGGTCTGAAAACCCAATCGAATATAGATCGCACGATATCATGTAACACTAAAAACCATAGAGAGCCTCTAATGTTAATTCAAGTGCTGGGTCTTGAGGACCAACGGGGCATTGTGAACTTAATCTATAAACCTCTTCCCATCTCCCTTGCTATGGCCTGGCCATAGAATTGTATGGGCCTGGCTAACGGGAGGCCGAAGCTAAGGCTTCTGCCTATTCTCACCGCGACTTTCGACTTGTACATCTATCGCATATAATATTGAATATATTCTGTATTCTATTTGCTATTGATGCATTCATTGTGCATTGCACGTTGGACGTTGCACATTTTACATTGTTTGGCTTGGCAGACAAAACAAACCAACTTCACCACCGCTTTTTGCTCTTGATTGTGTATTGCCGTGAAAGATGACGCCGGAAGTTCATCGCCAATCCCCACGCGGACGCGCTTTCAAAGGTAGGACATAATCGCATATCGCATAATGCTGAGTGCATAACATGCAATGCAACATCAATGAAACACATTTGACATTGTACACAAGGTCAAAGAAATTTCGCATTCAATGCAAAGCACGAAGTATGAACTACGAACGCAGTGCACAGTGTATATTTTGTATATACAATATACAATACACAATATTGAATATATGAATGACATTTTTCAATTAATTGTGAATTGTGAATTAACAGGTGCGAAGTGTGAAGTGCAGATCACAGATTAAGGATATTCAATATTTGATTTTAAAATGGATATGCTGATGTGATTTCTAATAGTGAATAGATCATAGCAAGGTATTTGTATAATTGATTGTGGATTGCGTGTTGTTTCATATTCAATATTTGATATTTATGATTTTGGATTTGTGATTTGTGACTGACGACTGATGAAAGGTGTAAATTGTGTCTTTTGCGCTTTGTTTGCCTCTCAGACTGCACAATACACACGCTTACAATGACCATTCAATCTCAACCGGAAACTGGAAACCGAACCAAACCACAAACCGGCAGACCAGTCCACAGTCCAAAGCCACAGTTGACAGTCAGCAAAATTATTTCAAATTTTGTCAATTTCTTATTTTCTCTTTCAATCTTTTTTTTAGAATTTTTTCGCATGTCTGCTACTTCATGCCTGCTACTATGCAAAATATATACTACCGAGATTAAAGATAGTAAACTGTTTGCCTATTACATTTTACAGACGCTAGTACCAAGTCACAAGTAGACGATAAGCATAAGCCACGCACAGCTTACAGCGAACGGTTGCCCCAGTACTGCAGTTCAGTTTGAAGTTTTCAGAAAGTCAAAAGTATGAAGTTGAAAAGCAACTGGGTTGACTTGAATATGCATGTGTAAGTAAAGCGTTATATATGAAATGTTCGTGTAAATCAAAAGCTTAAGTTCATAGTTAATCTTACTCTTCCGTCGATCTTTAACGTTGTCTTTGGTCCTGAATATCTTCCCTTTCATTCCTTTAGAAGGGCTGCCGTCATCGTCATCTCCATCATCGTCATCTGTGCCTTCTTCTCGATAGTTTCTGGAGTTACTACCCCGTCGTCCTGACAATCTGTTATTTGGCACCGGGCTATCACTTGGACCCACCGCTTCCTTCTTTTGCTGCTGTTGCTGTTCTAGCTTCGCTATCGCTAGCTGAAGCATATCGCTCCGTTCCAGCTTCACCACCAGTTCCTTCTGTTAGTAAAATTCAAATATTAATCAATGTCTATTCAGTTTCGGCTGTATATTATTCAATTCGTCGTCGCACATTAATTTGGTATGCATTTGGTCCTACGTAGTGCAAGTGGCCACACTTGTACTCCTCTGATCAGTAAGATCTTTCTAATAATAATAATAATAATAGTATTTATTATTTAGTATAGTTAAATAAGGTCCTGTAGCTACTATTGCCTTTGTTTTCAAGGATTGAAAAGTTCGTTTCTGACAGCACGCCTTTAGGACGCTTACGTGATATAACGTGATGACGTTTTTGTGGTTAAAATTTTTGAAATGATACGTCATGTTAACAATCGGATGATAGTGAATTTGGCTTGGACATTGGACACTTCATTTCTAATGTGTAAATGCCAGTATATGGGAAATTCAAAAACGATTAGGTATCTTGTATCTATCTGTTTCATTAAAATGAATCAAGGAGTATTCTGAGATGCAAAGGCATTGGATACATAGACATTTGCAATATTTGCATCTTGCATTATAAAAGAACAGTCAGTGAATACTAATTTATAGATATCGTTTAAATTCTATTGTAGAGAAATCAGTTAGCCTGAAAGCTATGGACTGCCAGATCATGGTTAGGAGTACAGCGGGATATAACTCAATTATTGGATCTGTCGCTGCGCGCTGTGGCGCTATCAAAATATATAGGTATGAAACACAACTTACAGTTGGTGGAGCTTTTGGAATAGAAATTGAAACCGGTGGAGGTTGAACAATTGGAATTGTTGCTGGCTGGACATAGATCTGATTTGTTGGTTGGTTGACCATTGTGTGATTTTCCTGTGGAACTGTTTTATTATGAGACTGATTAGCCTTCATTGTTAAGGGACTTTGTTGTGGAAGTTGAGCCAACGGTTCGGAAATCTGTTCGAGATTCAAATGCTGCATAATGGAATTTTCGGGATGGAGGCCTTTGCTATGCGACTGCTGAAGTACATGAGGAAGAGGCTGCTGCTTCAGGGACAACGGAAGTTGAGGCAGTTGTTCGGTAATCTGATTTGGAATTTGTTGTTGTTGTAGCTGTTGATGTATCATCGCAGCGTTTTCTGAAGCGTTGATTACTTTGCTATGTGACTGGTTAGACTTTAGAGGAAACGGAGATTGTTGCTGTTCCTGATGTGCAATAATCTGGTCCGAATTTTGGTGTTGCAGCGGGTGGGACGGCAAAGGTAATGAGGGATTTTCTTGTCCTTTACTGTTATTTGACTGATGAGGAGACTGTTGTTGATGGTGTTGCTGAGCGTCTTGATGGTGGTTCATGTTCATTTGAAATTGATAGCCACCGAGGGGGATTCCATGAGCAAATGGAGAATTACTGCCACCGGGACTGTTATTTGACCCTGAACCAGGACTTGGACCAGGACCACCTCTTGAATTCGTTGCGGCGTTGATATTCATATTTGTGGCATTCGTCGTATTGTACATGGAAGATTGAATTGAGAGAGTCGATGAAGCTGAATGATCTGGAATTGATAACTCATGGGAGCCCACTTTTTGAAGTCTAGTGTCACCACCACCGTCACAATTATAATTCATCACTGGAGCACTACCACGTTCAGACTTTCCTACTTGCTCATTCTGCATTCCACTAATAAAGTCGAGGCTTGACTGCATCTGAAAAGTACAATTTGTAAGTCAATATGTTTGAGTTTAATATCTCTTAATCAGGACATCAGGAGATCAAGAGTAGGTTTCGGATTGCCAAGTCCAACGGACGAAATGAATTGTGTTTATTAATATTATATTTTCCATGTTATTCTGGTAGGGAGACTAGAGACGGTATTTTAGAATGCAATTATGCGATTCAGTAACTAAGAAAGGAAAGCAGAAATCTGATTCTTATCTGTCTGCTATTGATTGATTCTCCCCTATTGAATGTTGAATAACGATCTTAAGATCGAATTATTTACGAGTTATTTTTTCAAGAACCGTGCTTACCATGGAGTACGTGATATCATTGTGCATAAGACCAGGATGATGCTGATTTTGCTGAAGGTCCAAGGAATTTAATGACATATGAGCTGTAGACGAAGGGGACATCATGTACTGCTGAGACTGTTGTACTGGTTGCTGAGGCATTCCTGGTATACTGTTCATTCCGTACATTTGATTTATTTGACCTTGATTTTGACTCCAGTCCATAGTTTGTTCTGTTATAAATCAAGTTAGGAGACACTTTATTAGAGAATTTTCTTAAGGTATTGTGTTGAATTTTCAGGGTATTTAAGACTTTAATAATATACGTAGCATACCTAATCAGGTATAAGATAATTTGGCGAATTCTTTATTCAATGAAAGTCAAGTTGTGAGTTGGATATTCAACTATTTTTAATACACGATGCTTTGAAAATACTCTGTATCAATACTTGCATTTACTGTACTATTATTATTAGTTTTTTTGACGAAAATACTGGTTTCAACTTTAAAATAGACCATAGGTCCTTCCTTTTTGTAATGAACAATCACAAGATTTTTTTTTCTAAACTTTCAGCCTCAGGATCGAATATCCTATTATAAATAATATCATATTCGCCCTTAGAACTGTCTCAATGATACATGATCAACAGGATTTATCTTGATATTGATTTATAGTTGTTAGGTTGTTAGACTTTCATATCATGCATACATAGGTTTCTTGTGCATATGCATTCTTTAGGCCTGCTTTGCATTTTCAGTTAACTATTGAAAATCTACGGGGCTTTAAAACCACAACGGGTACATTTCGATTTCCAACTTATGACAGAACTTGATGATAGTTACCTTGCTTTCCTTTAAAGACGTCGGGTTTCCGTAGAACGATCCCTGCAAGCAATCTAGGGGCATTAGGATGATCCAAAGGAATTTCGCTACATTGATCTTTAAGGTCTCTGAAATTAGTCAAGGGTTAAAAAGAAAATTAAAGTTGATGTGTTTAGTTTAGCTATGATTGTAGGTTTATTTTTTGTGGGCCATATTATATTATTATTGTTTTTGTTTGTCTAGTTACATGTGCTTAGATGACGTCATACTAAGTGATTGGATGAGCTGGGGAATGAGATTTTCATCGTTCATTGTAAGCAAACGCTGAGCCTCTTCTGCCACGCGGGGATGAAAGAGTAAGGACATGTTACTTAGCGTTTGGGGTAATGGGGAAGGCAGTGGCATCTCCGGCAGTACTGAAAAAATAAACCAAAACAAATCAAAATCTTCCAAAATTCGTGTAATCCGTCTTTGTTATAGTAATTAGAGCTTTTTGGTGATAATTCTAATTGACTGTGAATATTTTAGATGGATGGAATTTTGAATGCTTTTCACTTTCAACAAAAAAGACTGGATACTGGAAATTAGATCGGCGTAGCCAGAACTTACGGTCCACGAGGCTGGAGACCCCTGCCAAAGTGGTGATTGGAACAGATGGGATTTCTCCATTCATGATGAACGCTGGTTTGTACCTGTAATTCAGGTAAATTTGTAAATTATTTTTTACATTTTCCTTCAGTTTTATAATGTCATGATGATATTGGGTTAATTGCTAAAATGAATTGATTAATCGTCAATCAAGTGTTTTATTATTTAAAGTTTTGTTCATAAAATTTGAAATCCTCCAGACGGAATTCAGATGGAATATATAATGAGATAATGACAAAATTGACTATTTCAGTTTTAAATATTTATTTAGTTAAGGGGTGCTCGATAGTTTTATTATTGGTATTCAATATTTTCAAACGTAGTCTAAATCAGATTTGAGTTTTTTTGTAATATGTATTAAATGGTTATGGTATTGATTAGTTTCATATTCACTTTAAAATGTTTTACACGGACTTAAGTTCTGTTCGGATGCTTGGGCTTATAGATTAATAGTAACTTCATTAATTGGCTACATTGAGTTTATGTTGTGTTATATAGGTTCAGTTACTACCAAATTTTGGATGGACTAAGGAATTTGAAGAATTAAAGACCCAAAACTGTACGGAACCATCGAGATTGATCAACTGATGAGAAATATTTCGTAATCCTGGACCATTCACCAACTATTTCTGTTTACTATGGTACTGAGATACAATCAACAATAGGTTTACATATTAAATATAAACATAAATTTTATGCTCCATTTTAAGAAAGTTGGTTTGTTTAAAGAAAAAAAATTTCACTATTATTTCTTTCAGACACCAGCTTCAAATCAATTTAGAAATCCCTAAATGGAAAAACTGTAAGCAAAGTTAATATGCTAGGCCACATTGAATTTCACTTCGAATATGATTAATGTCAGAAATGTGAAATAAGATCTAGAAATTGTGGAATTTGGTTTAGAAACGGACTAGGACTCGACAACATTCACTACTTAAATTTTTAAACTGAGATGATCGATGGTCGTGTTAAGAATTGACTTAGTTTAAGTTTAGGTATTAAATCTCAAACCCAAACATAGTTTAAATCGGATCTAAAAACTAACAGGCTTGATATTTTATTAGACATGACATCGTCTCTCCATCGTCTGTAGTTCTGTCCATTTAACTATTCGTGTAAACAAAACACACACCTAAGATATAACTACCAACAAAATAGGAATTTAAATCCAGCCATATAGCATAGGTATATATTGTATATAGACTCTAGAATATAATAGACAGAAACGGCGGTTCTAGATTTCTCCCTTTAATTAATTAACCATTTTGAAGCTAAAATCAATGTGGAAAGTGTTATATTGTATTAATCGAAGGTGTTTATGATAAATATCGTTGTACATTTGTTTTTTTATGTATTTCAGATTTCGAACTTGTCTACCTTCAATTGCTTTTCAGCACAAGAGGCCAATTAAATACTTCTAGTTCACATTCACCACTGCAGTTTCTAAAACTTTTATGTGATTTCCAAGCAGATTTGCTGCATTTTAATGAATTTAAAACTAACGACAGCACTTTTTAACATTAAACACTCTTGACACTACCCACCCTTAGACCCAGAGTCCCCACTAGACGACTTAACTGTCCATTCGGATGTATAAATAATACCGACATATCAGTTTTTTACAAAAAACTCTGGTTATAATCTGAATGTAGTGTTACTCATTGTGACAGAGAGTACTATTTTTGTATTTTTTGTTAATGAGGAATAGGAGTTGAAGTTATAAAGGCCAAGTCAATCAACTAGCCCCTTCAGGATGCCAAGCGAACCACCATGAGAAAGCATATCTCCACCAGTATGTACTACCAAATACCTTATATATATCCTCACTCTGTATCTGAGTTTTTTTTTTTATTTTTCACTTCTTGTTATATTGCAGTTTGCCCAAACGCTAAGGTAGTGAAGCTGGGGTTCCGTAGTCGTCGCTGCTTTCCTCTCGAATGTTTCCATCTCTGGGCTTCCCCCATGTCTGTCCCTCTCTTTATCGTCGAATTCGAAGGTTGGGAAAAAACATTCACATTGGAAGTCTATGTAGCCGCAAATGGAAGGATTTGACAGAGTGCAAAAGACTCTAGAAACCCCTCCGGGCCTCTGCATCGACGTCGCGCTCCAACCTTTTCGCGCCGTGGAAAAATTGTAAACTGAGAAAATTGGTAATTAAAATTAGTTTTTTCAGTGTAATGGTATCATTTTTTGGATAAAATTTGTTCTCTTATTTTTCCTAGCCTGGAAATAGCAGATTTTAAAAGGGTTATCAATACCTTTTTTTGGAGCTGGAGTATTTTGGACACATAATCGCGATAGAAGTTAATTAGGACATTGAACTGGATTTTTTGAAGATCGCGCGATCAGATGCTTGGCGTGGTGAAATGATATGGCGATAATCTTGTTAGCCTAATGAGATTTTTGGTGGGCGATTTTGAAAATTGATGCGCCGTAAACTTTGACATTTTTTTTCTGTTTAACATCAAATAGAAAAGCTATGTGGGTGAAAAATCCACGTACTTCATGGATTGTCCCAAACTTCTCTTTGGACTTACCAAAGAAAAACCCTCTAGCTCGTGAGATTCCTGTTATGTATATTCTAGCTCTCTGCAATGTTGATGTTATGTAGAGCTTATGCTATACCATGACCGGTTGGTTGCTACTGTAGTTAGGATTTGTTTTCTGATCAGCTGAAAAAGGGTAAAATTTCGTTGGATCTTCTGTTTTGGTGTTCATAGTATCAAGTTGGTTGGGACTGGGTTTTTATGTAGTTATTCTGGTATGCCTGAGTATTCTGAATTCATAGTTTGAGGAACTCGAACAACCTCAAAGTTCCAGTGCCAAACTGGTATTTTTTTCCAGTCGAGCAATACTAATATTTTATTTTGTCCTCACATTCATTCCCTGTCCCAGGCAGATGGAGAGTAAAAAGCTTAAGGTTCCTTTTTATATTTATATTTAAAATAAAAACATTGAACATTAGTACATAGTACGCAGATTAGGAAATGCAGTGTTCCATTTATGTTCTCCAGAACCAATAGGAAACGTACCTAATAATTTATTGGGAGTTAGTTAATAATGTAAAGGATTACTCATGTTCATGTGAAGTTGTGAATGTCAATTGTCAACACTTTCCCTCCAATAATTATTACTTATTCGGAATGCTAAATTAAACCCCGTGGAATTATATCGTGACTGAATACTGAAGTCTATTAATTAAGCAATTGTTAATATAAATTAAGTATTAAGTCATTAAGTATAATTAACTTTCTATTACGCTACAGGTAAACGTCATGGGATGATCATGGAGAGGGACGGCTAACTATGGAAACTTATCACGAGGAAGAAAACAACCCCTTTGTCAGATCTCTACATATGTCAAGAAACATGGCTCTGAGCGTTCAAGACGAAGTGCCTCATATGATAAGACTTCCAAATGCCGACAGTCCTGCCAGCGTATTAAAGAAATCCTCATCCACATCTTCGCTTCTAGTAAAGCTCCAGAAAGATAAGACGAAGAATGGCCAAGCTAGAAGAGAAAGTACCAATTATTGTGGAATATCCTCCGAAAATTTTGCAAATACGGAAGAAGTCCTTCAAAATCAACTCCTGTCGATTACATACGTAAATGATTCGGATTTCCGAAGGGATTTGGGAATGGAGGGTGTATCGGTGGTAGAAAGCAATTCAACGCTGTCACAAATCACATTTCCGTCAGCTGCAAGAGGCGTGAAGAAAAATGACCTCCTGACCGGAATCGTTGTCTCCCGATGGGATAATATTGTCGGACCACAATGTGTCTATCTTTGGACGGAGGAAGTGACGAGTCTATTTTACCCTTCAAACTTACCCCCTCATCTCTCCGGGGTGGTTAAATACGTAACCGATCATACAGTGGATCATCAAGATGTGAATGGGATACTATCAAGTCAATTTACTCAAAGAAGTACCCTTTGCATCGTCCCGGACCTCAGTTTGGTTTATATTTCTTTGTCCATAAGAGTACCTTCGGAGATTGAGACTGTACTTGAATTTGCTAGCTCGTCGTCTATGACTGCGAATGACCCCGATCAACCTGCAACGAGTGTACCACATGCCATATCAATTTTAGCCAATTTGAAGTTTCTATCTCATTTTTTGCTGTTGAGACCTCTTGTTGTGAATTGGTTGAATGAGTTCGCTCCTAAAATTGGAGTTCTACTGTGCAAGGTAATTCTAAAATATTAAACATAGTTTAGATTTTTGTATTTCTGCAATATAACGATGAATCTTTTTTAACAGAATAAGCTCCAAAGTTCAACTATTAACTCATGGTGTGCTGAACTATGTAAAACAATGACTGCCTTAAAGACTTGTTGGGTTCAGGAAATACCGTCCTCGTCGAACTCAACTTCACCAACTCCAGGGAAACAAGTCCACGATCAGTCTCTATTCGGAGATATAACGAAAAGCTTACCTGAAAATAAGAACAATAGTAACAATTTTAAGAAAAGGGCAGCTACGGACGAAATGGACTTCTTGCCACCAAACCCGAAGTTTGTTCCGAAATCATGTTGGGGTCTTCTGCTCACGTCTCATCTATCCACTTTTGGTAGCTCTATTGTTGTAGGTTATGACAATTTGGCTGTTAATCAGGTATACTTGACGTCGGAGAATGTAATTTTAATTTTAATACTAAAACATAATTGCGTAATGAATTAACTTCTGATTTTTTGTTTAAATTGAAAAGGTAATACGGTTTCTACTGTGTTTTTCATCGAGTCAAGAAGGCTACTGCTCGAGATATACTTTGGCAGCTCTTCCGGACACGTTCATGAAAGGACTTTTTGTGCAGGTGTGTATTAGTTTTCGTTACCTGGTTTTAAAGCTGCAATTCCAATAAACTGGTATCTTAAATCATTTAATATTGGTCATAGGGATTGACACAAGGAGGAATTGGAGAAAGAAGCATCTCATATAATCAAGTCACATCGAATAAGTATCCTTTAACACACGTAAGTCAGCAAGGCTTTAGTACTTTAGTAGTTTCTTTATTTCTCAAGACTCACTTTTCATAATTACAGAAAATTCTCTCCAGCCTCAAATATTGCAAAAGCTAATTCGCGTTCATTTTTGAATAAATAATAAAAACTAAAAATCTGATCGTTTTTTTGCAGATTGAATTGGGCTCAAAAGTGAAAGTGAAACAAGTTGTACCTCAAACGCACCGTCAGTTATCGGCATCTGTACTTATGCAAGAACTTCGTGCACTTTGGACATCCTCCGTATTTGTTTCTCCTCCGACTGAGTATGTTCTTTCATAATGTCGACAAAATCTTAGACTAGGGTTTCCAATTAAAGAATTTATATATCTTTGTACATAGCTAACTTGTAAATATACCATAAAAATGTATCTTTTATTGTTTAGACCTTTTCCTCAAGTTGTAAAGGACGTCGCTGGATTTATTACTCAATTTCTAGAGGATTTACTACTTTTACCTCCATCCAGACGATACGGTCGACTCCTTCTGTTCCGAAGAACCATCAACGCTAAAGCAATTTCTTTAATTTCGTACCTACAATCAGTATGGTGAGTATTTGACACCTCAGCTCTTGTTTTTCACAATATTAGAAGGATCACTTCATATTAAAAGATATTTAAATCTACCTGAATCTTTTGTATGTTTCAGTGACTTGCCAAAGAAGGATAGGATGAAACTGACCAGGCTTATCCCAGATATCTTAAAATTGGATGAACAGGAATATTTAATTATTCAAATTGCTGCTGAGAAAATCAGACCAGGTGTTTTCCGACTACTACAATCTTAACCTGAGACAGTTGCAATATAATGCCGAACTATGCTCTGTTGTATTTTTAACTCTTGGCTATCAAATTATCATATGACTGGTTTATAGCGTTTGCGTTCTTCATTCAGGAGGCACGTGATAAAAAGTACCTATCTAATTGCTAACTATAATATATACCTAATTAGTTTTTCTCGGTTGGCAACTAAGCATTTTGTGATTCTTAAGTTTTTACTAGGTATGATTACCTTTAAAGTAACCAGCAGCAATGCCTTCCATTCCGTGATGAATGTAATTTCTGAATGAGAGAGACCCCGTGTCACAAACTTTGTATTTGTTTTCCATATTATTACTTCAATATTAACAGCGTTAGCATTTTGCCAATGTAAATAGTTGAATATGATACATCTCAATAACTGAATTGAGAAACTTGTGTTCTAGAAAATGAAAATTGTAGTGTTTACGTCTATAGTGGCTTACTTACCTACTTTTAAAAATAGAATTACTAATAAATATTGTTTTAAAAATTAATTAGCTAACGACACTACATCAACAATAAGTGACACTGACAACTCTAAAACGCGTATGCAAAAAATAAGGTTTCTTGTTTGAGGCATTCCTATTATTAAACGCAGTTATAAATGCGTTGTTCTGAGCTTATAATTTTTATATTATTCGAAATCATTAACGGTTTTGTCCTTTTCTCGATTTTCAATAAAAATGAAAGAAACACTGAAAACTTTTAAGTAAACAAATCACATTTATTTAACAACTATTAGTATATAGTTACCTTAAAACAAGTTACCTATATCATAATGGTTGGATTGCAAACAATGGTAGAAATTGTTTTGTTTGAAAAATACAGAAACGGAGAATGAAAGGTGAATTTCGAAGGGAGTATAACAGTCTTTAGAAGTGAGATGAGGTCGGGGGATTAGAAATCTACACGAATAAACAGATCCTAATTCTCCATCGCATCAACGTCATCTTCTACAGCCCGAATGTATAGAACATTGTTACATCTGATGAACACTTCTCCCAGCGTTCCCGTCAACTCTCCTTTGACAAACTCTTCGGCCTGAGCCATCTGAAATTAGAGGAGCCAGAAAAATTAATTAAAAACAGAATTGTTTGAATATTTGATAGTCTCTGTAGTCATATTCGTATACGAAATTGGAATGTATGTCATATGTTGTACCTGGATGTTCATATATCCATCGACAGAGACGAGATACCCCTTGTACTCAGGTCCCCACTTGAGTCGTACCACCACTGCTTTCCCAGTCAGGGAATTTAAAAAAGGCTTCGGATTCACGGGCATATTCATCTGAAATTCAATTTCAAATATTTTATTACATATTACACATTCAAGATTATGCATTACATTGCATTTCAGATTTAACATCACATATTTGCAACATTATCAATTGACAATTTTGAATTTGCAATTACATTCAACATTATATTGCATAATTGATATTGTGTATTGCATAGTAACGACTGTAGAATTTTTTTCTACGTTCAACGTTGTGCATTTAATATATAATACTATCATAGTATACATATTTGAAACTCTCATTATGCAAAATATATTGTGTATTGCATATTGTGTATTGTATCAAATATGAAATACTCAATATCAAATACAAAATATGAAATAACATGGTGTATTGTGTATTGAACATTGGACCATACGAAGGTCCTTTGTTAGCAGTTTTGCATTCTGACTATTCTGAGTTGAGAATATGGAGTAGTGAATATTGAATATGAGAATGGTTTAATTGTGAATTGTGAACCGGAACGGAATTTACCTTGAAGTTTTAAATTTGAAGAGATTTTCCACAAAAAAATATTGAAATAATTTAGTAGGATTTGTGATTTTGTGATTCGGACTTCTCGGAGAGAGTTTGTTTTGTTGTGGAGAGTGGAGAGGGTAAAAGGGAATTAATTTTAATACTTCGTTTTTAAAGCATGAGAGAATGAGAGAGACGGAAAAAGCCAAGTTTGGAACTGCCGCTGATCCGGCTGACGACAGGAGTGAAATTCATATTCCTCAATTTATGGCGGCCCGGTGGACGCCATCGAGTTGAAGCATAGAATAAAGATACACAGTCAACGGGGATTCTCTAACTTTAACATGGACGGTATAGAATATAGATATATGCAAGTGTGTGAGACGAGACTATAGGCCGGAACTCTCCCGAAACATTATAACATCCTCGGTATAGGCGAGTGTCTGCGAGAGGAGTGGATGTGGATGGTTGTACGGAATTCCTTCCATACACTATAGCGTTGACAGTATAGGTGAGTGCGTACGAGAGGGGTGGACGGTGGTGCGGAATTCCTCCATTCACTATAGCATCGACACTATAGGCTAGTGTCTGAGAGAGGAGAGGATGGTGGTACGGAATTCCTGTATACCCTACAGCATCGCCTTTATAGAGGCGAGAGTCTGAGATAGGAGAGGATGATGGCACGGAATTCCTATACCATATAGCATCGCCTTCATAGAGGCGAGAGTCTGAGAGAGGAGCAGGAGAGGATGGTGGTACGGAATTCCGGTATACTCTATAGCATCGCCTTTATAAAGGCGAGTGTCGGAGAGGAGAGGATTGTGGTACGGAATTTCTTCTATACACTATAGCATCGACAGTATAGGCGAGTGTCTGTGAGAGGAGTGGATGCGGATGGTTGTACGAAATTCCTTCCATATACTATAGCGTTGACAGTATAGGTGAGTGCGTACGAGAGGAGTGGACGGTGGTGCGGAATTCCTCCATTCACTATAGCATCGACAATATAGGCGCGTGTCTGAGAGATGATTGGATGCGAATGGTGGTACGGAATTCCTTCTATACACTATAGCATCGACAGTATATGTGAGTGCATGCGAGAGGAGTGGACGGTGGTACGGAATTCCTCCATTCACTATAACATCGACAGTATAGTCGATGAGAGAGGAGTGGACGGTGTGGTACGGAACTCCTCTATACACTATAGCATCGACAGTATAGTCGAGTGAATGAGAGAGGAGTGGACGGTGTGGTACGGAATTCCTCTATTCACTATAGCATCGACAGTATAGTCGAGTGAATGAGAGAGGAGTGGACGGTGTGGTACGGAATTCCTCTATACACTATAGCATCGACAGTATAGTACAGGGTGTCCCACCTAAAGGTTTACAACTTGTATTTATTATGAATATAAGTTGTAAACCTATACGCGGGACACCCCGTATATTCGAAGAATAGTCGAGGCTTCCGTTTCTGTTCTGTCATTCGCTTCACCAGAAATTGTCGCGTTTTGTCATCTATAGGAACAGGAGACCTTAAGGTGAAAGCTCTTAGTTTAGACGCTCAGAATTTAGAAATGAAAACGAACTTCCAGATGCAAGATAGTTTTATTATATCATCGGCGAAAAATACTTGTAAATACAGTTGAGTTAAAACCTCTAGCTACATTTCGTCGACATCGACATTCAATTTATTCTGGATCATCGCTATCTTATTACATCTTCCTAATCACAGAGAATGAAACTTGGCCAGTAGAAATATTTAATTAATTGGTATTTTGATTTGATATTTTAGAGACCCTTAGATTTGGAACTCATATCCGAAGGAAGAATGTCAAATATCGGAGAAATGGATGGTGGTTTCTCGAGAATATTTTTAGTGAAGTTTAGTAGTGAGGCTGTTGCAGGGAGAAAGTGGAGAAACCTATCAGTAGGCTCAGTTCCTCCGTCCAAAGCAGTAGTCTCTTGTGTTTCTTCGCTGCTAGCATAGCTCACTCATCTAGCTAGGTAGGGCCCACATTGAAATTTTAAAATATTCTTACTCGATTTTCAATTCATATTTCGACAATATTTATTATTAATTTCTATTCATTCGAAAATTCGAAATACTTTTTGTGGCAAGATAAATACTAGGTTAAAATTGCATAGGATCTAAAACATTTCATTCGATTCACAATTCAAAATTGAAAAATACCAGTTGCCAACTGCAAACTGAGTTGATTACACTGTATTATCGAAATCAAATACAAAATTTAAATTATAAAATAAATATCAATGCAGCTAACTCATCATAATAGCACATAGCTGAAGCTGATCGTGATCGTAGTGATCATATTCATAGTATTTGTAGTCAAAGCACATATAGTATTACAAATTATAGTATAGTTCATTCATTGTTCATAGTGTAGTGTAGTTAGTCAGTCCATTCCATGTTGATGTTGTATTGTGTATTGATTTGATATTCAATATATGACAAAATTGGTTTGAGCGATCAGGTGCGAAAGTGAGTTGGTTTGTTGTTTGTTGTCCAACTAATTCATTTATTTATTGAACATTCAACATTGATTGTGGACTTGCTGGCTGGGTGGGAGGGGTGGTAGATAACAGATAGTATATTAAATAATACAAAATATAAAATAAGTTGAACTAACTGTAAACTCCATCCTATGTCCTGGCTTCGCATCGCTGTCGCTGTCATCAGTGCACAGTCAACAGTGTCATCTCTAAAACTCTGAACCCGGAAGTGGCCGGACAACGGAAGGACAAAGGAATACAGAACCACAGAAGAACACAGGGGATTGCTGAGGGGAACAAGAACAACCAAAGAAAGATTGAAGATCAACAATCCAACCAGCAACCAACTCAGTACACAGTTGACAGTACAGAGTAAATTCATTCAAAGTTTCCAGTTGGTCTATATGACGTCTCTATCTATCTCTTACATTTTACATCTTTGATCCTAAGTAAGTCTTAACAATAATGATAAAGGACAAAGGAACAACATTTATTATGCATTACATATTAGTATTCGATTTGTTCAAATTTAAAATTCTACATCATAGCGGAAAAGTCAAAGGTGAAGGTGTGAGGCGTGACCTTTAAAAACAAAAAAAATCAAAATTTATTTACTACAGCAGAACGTGTTTAAGTTGCTTATGTGGTGTTATGCCACACACAGAAACAATGGTTAATAGTATATTCAATATTTGTATTTGGCCCTGTTTCAAAGAATTCAAATTTTTTAATTGTTCAAGGTTGGCTTTGTCGTTAATTTGACTTTACGATAACATACATTAGACATACAACATAACACGGTGCATGGCTTTATTTAACACTAACTACGAAATTTAAGTTAAATACCGACTTTGTTGAGGTGGATTTCTCGGAAGTGAAGAAGGGCAAGTCCATTTATTTTCTATATCCAGTGGTAACTGGCAATTTGCCATGGCACATGCCTCATTCTTCAAATTACATCTAAATTCAGGTCCTATGCACTGGCCTTCCGGGAGTCAGTTTTTCAGTTATTTCCGTCAACCTACATAGCAAAATAAATAAAGATTTAAGAAGAATAAAATACCGCATTTCACATTTAGGCAAAGGTGGCTTTTACAAATTCAAGTCAATCTTATTCGCAATTTTTAATTTATTTCCTAAACTATGCCCGCAAGAAACTCGCATTGGGAAGCTTTGTGTTTAATATCTTTAAGACAATGTTGTGTCTATCTGATTTAATTGGGTCAGTCCGTCATCATGATGATTTTGATGATCGTCACATGGCGACATGGCTCTTCTCAATTATCCTCAAGACCTTGACAAAGTTATTTTACAACACGAGTTAGGGACAGTTGTACTGTTACTGTTGTCTCTGTACATGTCACATGCTGAAAGACGCTTTAAAACCACATCCATTCATTCAATACTCATCTACACTGACTGGTTTATTGTCCAACCATTAAATTAAACATTGTCAGTCAGTATCAACTCCAGATTTAATTTATAACTGTGGGTCACATAATTTTGTAGTTTCTAAAATAATACTCAATTTTTTTCCCCAATTACAGGGTTTGGCTTTGTCTTAAACAGCCGTCATCGTCAGTCGTATAAAAAATACCATTTAATTTTAGCATCCGTTCTATTTACTTTGAATGATTACGCTTGACATAAAATGTAAATAAGGAATGTACGGAAGACGGCATGCTAATTTTTTGTAGCTCTCTGTTTATGTTTATTCTTTTTATCTTTCACTTTCGCACGATTTAAGATCATAATAATTTGTACGATTTATTAAAAGTGAATTATAGATAACAATATTATCTATGATAAATTTGACATTGAACATGGCTTATCGTGTAACTCCCTATATTGAAAACCAACGTCAGCAGTCTTGACACTCTAGCAATTAAATAAATTAGTAATTCGAGATGGTCGAAGGGCTTAGATCGTTAAGTTTAACCTCTGACTTCTCCGTGTCCTTGAATCTGAAACGCTGCTCGTAGCTGAGCTGTAATGATGGCAGTTAAGTTAACTCGAAAAACTTTCTTATTCTGACATCAAATGAAGGATTTTCTAGCAAACTAAAACTAATTGACATTTGATCCTAATTTGACTCGTCGAACGGGATTCAATTCAACGTAAACAAAAAGCAGTTTGATCCCCTTCATTTCCAGTCTATTTGTGTCCAAATCCAAACTGCTGAGTAGAATCAGATTTATTTATTTTGGCTTTGGTTGTGGGTAAACAGTGTGACCTATAACCTTTAATGTCGACAAGAAATGTTGCATACTTGATCTGGTTTGTACCTCACAGAAATCTTGAGTTCTGCTGTCGTAAGTAAAGATAGATTAGATCGTATTTAGGACAGTTTCGCAAATGGCCTCACCGATGACCTTTTGCACTTTCCGCCAGTTGGTATTGGTTTATTGGTACTAACTCGCATACTCGATAAGTCAGTAAGAAAGATCATGAATCAGGATATTAATATTACCTAACATTAACATGGACAGAACATTGTAAGAAGGTACATATACATATTTCATATTTAGGATTATTAGGAAGATGATCGTAAATTCATAATTTATGATAAATCCTATAAGAGCATGCATTCCGTCCGGTCTCGTTCCTATACTGTCAATGTCAGCGTGGCAATTAGGAAATCGATTGACGAATGTGGTGGTAGTTTTGGGGTGGGTGGCAGTTGTCATGGACCGCCTTATCTCTAAAACGCATCTGCATATTTGAGATAAAAGGACAGTTCGTCCTCAGAGTCAGCTTCACATGTTCTTCCAACTTTGGACGAGCAGTGACACAGGTTAATAGTTAATCCAGACAGACACATACCAAATATTCAACAATTTAAATATCAACAATTAGGATTATCAAAATAAGAATTGCATTATACTCGTCTGAGAAGTTGAAAGTAAACGTTAGGAATTTGGTATAAGGAATTACTATAATACATACTATCATGGCTCCTGTTCAACCTGCGGTATCTCCGGTAAGGTCCAGAATCTGATCTCAACTACGACTATAATTATAATTATCCATGCATATGTATGCACGCCCAAAAGACATTCCACATTCGGAATAATTTTAGATTTAAACCATTGAGAATTTGAAGCAATGAGCTGATGATTGATATTTTGTTGATTTTACAGGCAGCCGTCAGTGTCGGTGAGAGTTCTGGTGGTGGAGATTGTTCCTCATTTTCGGTTGGACAAAGAAAAAGCGTCGAAGGGCTCGTGGCTGTGGATCAGAGAACGGATTGTTCGGAAAGTCAAAACGAAACGGAAATGAAGAGGACAAAGGAGCGAGTTACGCACATCAATAAGGCATGCATGCGATGTTTTATCTCCAGCGACCAGAAAAAGGAACGGTTTGCCTTTAAGCCCATGAAATTTCAAGAATTGACGGTGGATTGCATCCGAGGACATAACAATGACCGTTGTTCACTCCTGCCAGGTACGTTACAGACTTACTCACTAAAATATAAGTAGAATTACGTTACTCAATGCTGGCGAATGTAAGTTTCGATTATCGATGCATGCAGTGCCAGTTGCCAGTTTATTTGAACGCTTGCAAAAGTCCAACAGGTTTCAGTATTGCATTGGCTTAGTTGGCTATTGTGCAATAGTTGGCAGATTGATTGAAAGGTCCGTCGGGGGATAGTATGTTTCCCTAGGAGTTTTTATGATTAGTAGGGATCAAATTAAGGTGTCATTGATGTAAAAGCATCCGTTTATTCGACATTTTCTGTGTAATCGGCAATATTGATGTATTTCAGTAAATAATAGTTAGTCTACTTGAAGAAGCATAAGAAAATCAACCTCGCTGTAAGGAGCTTCTATTTCTGATCGATTCCATCATTAGGCATTAAAGCATGATTCTAATGTGTACGACTTTAAAATCGATAATTTAAAATGCATACTACAAATGCAATTTGACATCCGTCAACTTTTCAACAAGTTTGAGCATTATCGACAGTTTATATTTACACTGGCAGTGTAATGACATTATTGGCGAGGGCCCCGGCCCGGGCCGAAATGATTATCTTACAATTGATAATCCCAAATCCCAACCGAATCATATAACTCACACCTCATCGTCACAATGTGACGGTGTAACGAGTGTTACCTGTACTTTAGCTAAAAGCCGTTCAAAAACTTGATAGTTGTCGGTTCAGATGAGTGGTCAATGTTTAAATATTTATCATTGCCAGCCTTAGGATACTTTATCCTGTTTGGAAGTGAAAACTAAACTGTTTGTGATTTTTTTGCAGAATATGCATGTACATTATCAGTTTAGTTTACTGGTAGGCGTGTGCTGTTTGTCATTGTAATTTCATGTTGGTGTTGTTGGCTTGACTTTTGAGTGTTTTGTCAAATACATTTTTTGATAGTATTTGGCACACAACAGGTGCTGTTGTGTTAGGTGGTCTTCTTGCCGTGAAACCAATGCCTCTGCCTGAATGAAATCAATCAAGTAAAGGCAAATGTCAAAACAAGTAACAAGATAGCATTGTCAACAACAATTGATTGGCTATATTTTATATCATTGTTAAAGGATCCAATTTCAATTATATATCGACGTGGGATTGATAAGAGGATTACTTGCGTAGTTTGATTTCTGAGTATGATGCGTTCGACATTAGACAAACTCAAGACTTGAACTCTGATCGTTCATGAGGTGACTTGTCAAAATCCTCAGTCTTCATACCTGAAGTTAATAAGTCAATTGAGATTAATCAGCTCATGCCCCTATCTTGGCAAATTGAGCTATTGAAGGTGGCATTTACGTAACAATTGGTTTGCATGCAAAACTGCAAAATTACTATACACCCGATTAAACGTTGATTTGATTTGATATTCAATGTTTTATGTAATGGAACTGAAGGAAATATAATGATTTAGATTACAAGTTGCATGATGTATTTGGTAGTATTCTCCGAAATGGATGATGGATGAATAGTTCTCATTTGTGTGAGAACTTAAATGTCAGATGTCAAAATTTCTATAAGCTCAGCAAATGTCAAAAACTAGTTGATTTTATGGAGGTTGACAACTTCCTGGTAGCATAGCACGAAGTAGTTAATGTTATTGAAATGTGTAATGCGTCGATACTTGTTGTTGGTCGGGTCAGTTGAATGTCAATGTCGGACAGTCACATAACATTCCTTAAAAGGCTAAAGGGTCCCTTATGTAAGGGACCTGCATAAAAACATTTCATGAAATTAGGTAATATGAACTCTATCATTAATCGTAGAACATGCATCATCTTGTTTCTTGTAACTTCAGCGCTCATCCAATTAACAGTAAATAAAATGAGAAAAAGACACTAAATGTAATTAATAACTGCGTCGGTTGTTGTTGTACTCTCTAATGAGATATCCGATATAGGAAAAAGATGGAACAAAATGTGCGTGGGTTGACCCAAATAATGAGCTAGAGAAAATCTAAGGAAAATTGCTTAGAAAGCTTAATATCGTGTTGCACAAGAAAAACAGATCTTTTTATCAGGAAGCTTGAATTATTATTGACCGTTTGTTTTTTCTTTACAGTGCCTCAACCTAGATCTGGACACCGAGTCGTCTGTGAGGATGGGAATATGTACTCGTTTGGAGGTTATTTAGAAACAAATGTCCCAACAAACTGGCCTTCTGACCTTTCGCATGGAACTCAGAGATTGTTCCAGGAAGTAAGAAAAATAATATTATTATCACCGTATTATTAACTCAAATGAATGCAGTTTAATTACAAAATTACTTTTATTGTAGCTGTGGTGCTACAACTTTTCGGAAGCTCAATGGAAGCGACTCCCAACATTGGGAACGGCACCGAAGGAATTGGCATCTCACTCCGCGGTCTTGTTCGGGAACTACTTGGTAGTGTTTGGAGGAACTGGAGTTCCCTTCGGAGGCTGCTCCTCCAACCGAATGAACATTTGTGATTTAAGAACGCTGGAATGGAAGTCAATTGAAACTAAAGGAGAAGCCCCAACGCCTCAGTACGGACAAGCTGTAGTGATGGACCCTTTAACCAAATCGTTTTATGTCATTGGAGGAACTACGGGTTATGATTATTCCATGGATATTCATAAATTAGACTTGAATACCTTCACTTGGGAGACCCTCTTTATTTCCCGAGGTGATATGGACGAACCTGCAGCTAGGTAATAATTTCAATTGAATTGAGCTTTAAATTGGAGTACCTGTGAACTGTAAATGTTATTATTGTATAATTATGCAGTTTTAAAACCTAGTTTGTTGTTTCAGGTACCGACATGAAGTCGCATTTTACAATAGTAACATTTATATCATTGGAGGAGGAACAGCAACTCATGCTTATGACCTTGTCCACATCCCTGCTTTTAATGTGAAAACACGAGATTGGAAGATGATGGCAACGGTTCCAAGTGCCTGTAATAGTTCAAAGCCACAACATCCAACGCCTAGGAAATGTCAAGGAAGTGTTCAACTTGGAGATGGTACGTTTTGTTTCTGTTTATACATTGCGCAGACAACGTTTAAAAAAAATTAGAGCTAAATTGGACAATACTAAAGTTTTAGGTTAGAGTTGTGTTGAATGTAGAGAACTCTGTGAATAATAAATACAAATTGTTCTTATCCGAGAACAGATTTTAAACTATTTGACGTTGTTTACAGAGGTATTCATCTGTGGAGGCTATGACAGTAATAAAATTTTTGTGGATCTTTGGAAACTCCACTTGCCCTCAATGAATTGGACGTGGCTGAACGTCAAAATGCCTGTACCATTATACTTTCACTCAGCTAGTATAACACAAGTAAGTTAATTAATTTCATTGATCGATTCCTGCCAACAAATGCCTTTTTTAAAGGCATATAAACTAAAAGAAACGTATTGAATATGAACTTTCAGGCAGGTTGCATGTACGTCTTTGGGGGTGTTACTCATATCAAGAACAACACACGAACCAATCAAGTATTCAAGATCTGGCTGAAAGTGCCAACGCTTAAAGAGATGAGTTGGGAAGCATTGCAGCATTACAACAGAGGAATCAAATTAGCGTCCCACTCCGAATTGTTGCAAATGGGAGTCCCAAGAGAATTTGCGTCTCGAGTTCATCCCGCACCGCCATGTGGAAATAATGATTCAACCAGTGAACATTGGGCATCTGATCTTGTCCAGTTAACCAAAGCCAAATTGACGAGTCATGAAAGCAGTCGTAGCAAATTAGGTAAAGGATATCGACAAGCTGTCCAAGTTCCTATTGGGTACTGAACAGAGACCTTAAGGGGTTGTAGTATTTTAGTTTTAAATACATATTTGGTCCGCATGCCCACAACAACCTTGCCACAATCTTCACTACGTCATGATACGACACGTTGAAGTGCCACCATCGGATCTGCGAGTTGTTAATAATACAAAATACAATAATATAATCAGTTTTGTATCTATGAATGCCCAGAAAAATTACTCAGTGCTTTATTCATAATTGTCCTGTTAAATTAAAATAACTATTATTGATATTAGATTGTATATCTATACTTTACTCAAGTGAACATAAAATTAAGAGGGTTGTGTATTTTTTTAATGTAAATATTATATGGAAGGATTGTAGGAAATCAGCTCTATTATGAGTTTCCATCATTTGTTACGTATAATTATAATAAGCTGTAATCAACTTTTACAATTTTACACCATGAAGATTTTGGACTAGGAGGTAATTGTGTGAATACCTATTAGAAAACACAAAAAATCGTTATGTAACTCCTAAAATGAATGTAAATGTAATTAGTCATGCGCAATATGTAAAGTGCTCGGTTTTAAGTCATGTATACGACAGTATCAAATATCGCTCATTATTGGCGATATCTATTTATTATGTATCGTAGATACATTATGCGAATGAGCTGGTGTCCGTCTGTCTGTCCGTCTGTCTGTCCGTCTGTCTGTCTGTCCGTCTGTCCGTCCGTGAGCACGATTACGGGCGAACGGCTCAATATTTTAAAATTTTTCTTTCGGGAACTTATTAAGGACGGTTAAGCGGAGGTCAAGTTCGTTCAGGGGCCATGCAGGTCAAAGGTAAGGGGGGTAAGGTCAAAGGTCAGAATTTTTTAAAATACTAACACCCCATGTGTGATACATCGATGGAAAGCTATTGTCAATGGCTATTCAATGGTGCATATAAATTTTGAGTGGAATCACCCCTTGACCAGTGGGGAGTGGTCAAAGAGGTCAAACTACAAACCTATATGTGTGATACGTTATTCGAACCCTATGAACAAGCGCTTTCAAAAAACGTATATAACTTTACTCTATGATTGGGGCAATGTGAGATTTTAAAAAATTTATATATTTTGAACATGAACATGTGGATAAAACGTTATAAAAACGACACATCTACGATACATTACTATAACGTTGGACGGTTTATTTAATACTTAATTTACAGTTACCCTGTATTATTGTTGTTTTTTATGTTACAACCGTATATACGTATATACTATTTTTGGGAGTTTGACACTGCGGCTGTTGAAACGGCTGATTTAGTGTTTTGATCGTCGAATTTCAACAAACCTGTTGTGTGTCTCGAGTCTGCCTCAACCTCAACGTTAAAAGAAAAACCAAACTATAATTAATTAGGGCTTTTTGGTATATTATTAGTCTACCGTGTATATTGTACATATATATATATATACATGTGGAGCTGAGTTGCTCTTATTATGTTTGGATAATCATTAGGTAATATTTTTCCCGTTTCAAAATACTCGCCTCGTCTATGATCTCACATTTAAAAGGAATAATAGCAGTAGAAGCGTTTTTTGCGAGATTTAATTAGTTTGCTCAGATATTTATTACAAAATAGCATTGTAGGTGTATGAACCTCAGTATAGGTTCATAACGACGAGGGAAGAGTACGCGCGTGATCCAGTCAGGATAATTATAGTAATGTAATTGTTATTTTATTGTGGTTTGTGAAACGTTATCATTAGTTGAAGCTAAACAGTAATAATAATTCATACTTTTGTTTCGGAAGTTTTACTTGTTGTTTTACGTAGGAGTAAAATTATATTACATTCAGTTGAAATGCTTGCGATTTCGGAAACTGAAACCCATACTGAAAGCATAGTGGTAGCTTGTAGTAATTGTAATGCACAAATTAACATTTTAAAGTGATGTTTCTTACGAATACTTAAAGGATTATGTTACTCTTTGCCTATTTGATTCAATAGTAGTCGATTGATTATAACGGATCAAATATTTGAATTTGAAACATAGTGAAAATGAGGATAATATATTATATGATACCAAAACTTAGAAAGCATAATTCTGAAACGTAATACAAAACTAGATCAACGTCCAATTTAAATAAGTTATCGTAATATCTCAGCGTGTAACAAATATTAAGTTTCTAGTATCGTTGTACTTTTACTTTCAAAGTCACTGATTAACTGAATAAGTTAGAATGCATGCTTATGAATGCACTTTAGACTTTAACGTCAACAAACTAATAAATGATTTTGTTACATGAAAAGCATGTGAGGTCAGACAATTTGTGGCAGAACTTTTGCCGTGTTGTCGAATCTCCTTTTGTATGGAAAGATGTTAAAAACCATAGAACTGGATTACAGATTATTAAATACCACTATGGGTCAATAATTTTGGAAGAATCACTTTCTCTTGTGGTCGTAATTGTTAAAAAAAAAACTTTTTTATACGTAAAATTAAAAAAACGAACGAGTGCTGTACGAATTCGTTACGGCAGGGCAGTGCAGTGGATGGTTCTGCGAATTTACAGTCTTATGAAAATGAGATTAAGACGAGGTTGTTATATATGTTTGTGAATGCAATATTACTGAAAGTATAATTGTACATGCATTAATCAGAAACTGTTTAAAAAGTTAAATAAAATGTGAAGAAATGAATTTACCAAAACATCCGCTTTTTTGCCTGATTACTCGTTTCATTCGTAACCCCAATCTTGTATCCACACGTCCACATTCATAATCAACATCATCATTCAAAATTTATATTTTATCAAATATTGCATGTTTGCATGGTCATATAATATAATTAATAATAATTATATGAATCCGAATTGAATTAAGATTCAATAAAACATTATGAATATCTCAATTAGGGATTTAAATATTGTACTTATGGTAGGGATGGTGCAAAACTGCCAAATGACTTGACTGCATATTTAACTTATAACAAGAAATAATAGTTTATTTAATTAACGTATTAGCTGGAACGCTGCGTAAAAGTTTATATAGTTCATAAAAAACGTACGTTTACAAAGGATTTTATTTTGGTAATTATCAATTATCAAAGGAACAACGCTAAGGATTTTCTATACCTATGTAGTTCACCCGTACTAAAGCAATAAAGACATAAATAGTTATAATCAATTAATCAAAGCAGATCGTAAGCCAGAACTAAAATCGTATGTTTCATCCCAAAACTAGAATTAATTCAGTCCTTCTTTCAAGCTGCGATCTGCGGCATTACTTATGAACTCTATAATGCTCTCGTAAAAGCTGGGACCTGGTAAACTTCTTAACACATCTAGGGCATTGGAACCGACCTCGAACTAAATTAGAATGAAGACGCTGGATGTGGGTTTTCAAAGCATCTATCCCACCGAAACTCGTTTCACAGTTAGGACATTTGAACCGTATTCGACTTGGGGCCGAGGTTTGCTTCTTATTGCTGCTGTCAGATTTCTTCAAGACTTTGGTCTTCAAAGTCTGTTCATGACGGAGTTTCTTGTGCCGGTTTAAACTTTTCTTCGACGAATAAACTCGGCTGCACTGATTGCATGAGAATGTAGAGTCTTGTTTTGTATCGGAGGGGAAATATAGAATTTCCTTCGCCTCTAGTCCGAGCATCGCAATTGTACTTTTCTCACAAATAGTGCACCGGAAGGATCCTTTCCGGTGCTTTGCTCGAACATGGACGCGTCCCATCTCTTTATTATCGAATTTTGCACCGCAATAAGCACAGGTGAGTTTAGAGACACTGGATTCCAAATGGTGTTTCTCTGTATGCTTCTTTAATCCATATTTCGTATACAATTGTTTATTGCATGGTTTGCAGGTGTGGGAGTTTCCTGACGGATGGTGATACTCCGTCATGTGGCTCCTTAGCAGACGAAATTCAACAGAACCACTTCCTGGCTTTGGTCCTCGTCTTTTAACTTCTACGCTTTCAGTTACCGGGTGCGATTTTCCGGATTTTCTTTTTTCCGACTGGTTGGACTTCTTAAATTCAACATTATTTTTAGGCGTTGGGCTTCGTAGTTTTTTGCGTATTTCAGTCACAGGAGGCGATTTGGTTTCAGTTAGCAGATTAGATGCACTACGGTTTCCAGGCTTGAGTTCGCGACGTTTGCGTAGCTTCATCCGCATGTGAGTCGCCGGATTCTGATTTCTATCTTTCAATAGAGCGGCTGCATCACGTTGATTGTCGTCATTTTCATTGCTTGATGATGATGATGCTGCTGGTGGCCTGATTAATTGTTATAATTTAGGTATATAAATATAAAATGTAAAATATACTCATTCAAAGAGTCCATTTTGATTACTTATTTTGAATAATAATGTTGATAACAAATGAAAATAAATCTTACTGCCCAGTCAGGTTGTCAATTTCTTCATCCGTTTCGGATGATGCTTTGCGCTTCCTTTCAACTTTGTTGTCCTCTTGATCTGCCTCTGAATCGGGCAAATCCGGGTGCTTTTCTGCTAAGTGAGCGTCCAATTCGCTCCCGTTCATAAAATATCGGCAGCAATGTCTACATGGATAAATAAAAAAGTCATTCCGTTTGACGTGTTCCGCAACGGCTTCGGAAGTTCCATAGACAATTTTACTAGTTTTTCGATCTATGAAAAAGGGTTGGTCTTCCTTCACATGTCCAGTCCCACTCATCTTGAGATCTTGGCCCCCCTTCGACACTATAATTAGCCATACACACACATTAATGTTTTCATTCTTGTATCAATATCAAATCTAGTTTTATCAATTCAAAATCATTCATGTATTTAATTAACTTTAACTACGACAACTTACCCCCCAATTCGATTGCACTGAAAAATCGCAGAGCCGAGACTGGTGGCAAATGCAACGATGGATTTACTTAGTTTGTATATAATGAATGCCAGGACCCAGCGGTTTCGAACCCGAACTCGTTTGCAATAAGAAACTTCAAACTTCAGATCTCTCCTGAAATTATTATTTTTTTATTTTTAAGTTTGAAGTCAATTAATTCGCTGCCTACAGTACAGACACTAACTCATTGGAATTGGATTTGTGCAATATTTTCCATTTTATACAAATCCAAAATCCAGTCCAATAAAAAAGCATTACGGTCATGAATGAAAAGCAGGCCTGGAAAATCTTCCACATTCATTTTTTCGTCCCCCGAGCATCCCCCTGTCCTTTCTATGTTAATAGACCCCGCCCCCTGCCTATCTTACAATGTTAAAGTTGCGTGCTCGGGAAGATTTTCCAGGCCTGATGAAAAGTCACATTTTTTTAAAAATTTACATTTTCTGACAACGTCTAACCGTCTAACCTTTTACGACGTTATCCTCCCCCCAAAATGTATTGACCTTCATTATTCCTAGTTCCAAAGTTCCAATCTACATTTTATGCACTAATGACTAAGAAGATTATATTCTAAATTAAATTGTAAATTAAACCCAATGTAATTTCTTACCGTTTAAACTAGTAATAGAAGGCCAATTAATTAGACAGACGGGAGCCAAAATCCAATGTTTGATGATTGATGTAGGAAATCGCACGAGTCAGTCGGCTACTGAAAAAATATAATTAATTTTAGAAAATCAGTCACAAAACGAAAATCACAAGTACTCCGTCTAATTTCTCCAACTTTTTGACATGAACGCAATTGTGAATTATTATTGAGGTGGTTGGGAGCAGAGGCCTCAGAATCAGACCTTCGTTTCTTGGCATTTTCTTCGCATCATCTAACTCACGACGACGGCTCCTTGTTCACCGACCTTCCTCGCCTTCCTGGCATATGCACAACTTATTGTGGGAGAGTACCAGCCTCCTATCCTACAACGTTAGTCTTATGTGTTGTGGATAAATTAACACGGTCAGGATTGGACCTGAAGATGAGTCTGCACTTGGAGCAACATGTGCGTGTAGTGCATAGAACAGAGAACTATTAACTGACTGTTTGGAGCCTGGAGGTTGGACGTCTTGCGTGGAACTTGGAAACCGCGATTTTGGCCTCAGCATGCAATTTCTAAGCAAACAAAGCCCTTCCCAATCGCTTTCCTCGGTCTCTGTTTTCTTTTTCTCGGAAAATTCTTAGCGGATTTTGTAAATAAAATTGATCCCGTTCCTAAATGTATGTAATGTTCCTAATTGCAAATTGGTTTGCGTTTGGCTGTTGTAAACATTAATTACTATTACTTCGAATGAGATAATTTAGTAATGAATTAATTTCTAGAGCTGAGGTGACATGTAGTAATGAATTAATTACTGGAAATGATTTGAGGAAGTAAAATTTTAAATAATTTTTTCCATCCCTCATTCTGAATTTATTCCGGTTTTTTTCATATCTGATTTTCAAGGAGATGTACCAACGACATGCCAATATGCCATATTATGTATAGTTGAACTGAGTTTTGTGACATGAAAAACGTGGGCATTGCATTGTCAGTTTTTCAGCAAAATAGTAGTTGTTTTTGTAGATTTGTCTGCTCTGTATGATACTGATAGGGATTCAAAGTTCAAAGTTCAAATGGATGTTAAAATTCAGGACAGAATGTAGAAAATACATGAGCTACTTTTGATTGTACTCGAGTCTATAATTCGTACATGTCGTATTTTTTAAAAAGCATATTTGTAATTGTAGTGGAATTGGTTTTTGGTTCCTAATCATCCACATTACTCTCATTTTTGTGAAGATCATTTCATATGTATATGCTCATTTTAATTTTAATATGATTGATTAGCAGAACTTGAGAATAGGATCTAACGTTGAATGTCTTATTAAACAAACAAGGTTGCTTTCAATCGTCAAGCAAGCAGAAATAGACTGTATTCACAATTGACCGATAAACTCGATAATTTTGCTCTAATTTTAATCCATCTTACTTAATTTTGTATGGACAAGGGAATTTATTAAAATCACACTTGTACTTTGTATCTTTGGACTTTTCGCATCATCTCGAATGAAATGTATTACGCCGCACTATTTTACTTACTGCTGCTTCGTGGAACAATTTATCATCGCTTCAGCTCAATTTGGCATGCGACTAATGCACTTTTTATGTCAAGATTGTACGGTGGAGTTATATGTTATATCCCGAACTACATAACCGGATGTATAATTAAAAAAATAATGTGATATCGTAAAGGGAATTAATGAATTAAGGCAGGGGGGTTGGTTTGGGGTGTATAAATCGCTTTCGGAATTTTTACAGTTCTCGTTTACATTATCAATTACATTTTTAAACTAAAATTACAAAAACTAGCAGTTGGAAACCGGCCAAGCTCAGCAGATATTAGGAATTGAGATGATCAACTATTGCTAAAAAAAACCAAAACGTTGGGTAAATCATGTTTGTTTGGGTCAAGCATATCCCGGTTCAATTGCTGCGTTTGACGTCTTCTGCGTTGGATTTCCACAAAAAATGACCATCTGACCTATTGATAGTCGTCATGTTAAAAGCATTGATAACTGGAGGCACATAGGGGTTGAATAAACGCTTTATATATTGTTTTTCAATTAAAATTTAAATGTCACTGCTACTGGCAGAATTTAAATTGAAAAAAAATGGAAATTCTATATTGTATACATATATTGTACATTTTTATCCGTTTATGGATCCGGTGTCGGATTTGTTCCTCTGAGATCGGATTGTATTTATACATGATTTTAGACATTTTACATTTACATTATATGTTTACATGCATTAGAATATTAGAAATCAATTGTCGGAAACACACATCAAAAAGGGGCGAAACTTCGATACAAACGTCACAACATATTAAAAATCGTTGACCTTTTTCTCATATTTCCCCAATCATAGAGCGTAGCTGTGGACATAATTGAATAGCACTTGTTTTTTCAACCATGTAGAACGATCGTTAAAAACATCAGACCTTGATCGCAAACGTTCGAAGGTGGGCAATTACCGCATTAATTACTTCCCTTGTAATTTAATTTCCAAACTATTTGATTAGCAAAGGAATGATCAATTACTTAAATTAAATTCGTAACCCATTTAATAATGATAATTACCAAACACAATTAATTGGCCCACCCAGCTGAAAATCATTTCGTTCCATCCGTGTCACTTATCATCTCATCTTCCAAAAATTGATACTGCTTCGCAGACAGTATTTCTCGCCGTCGCCAAAGTACCATTATGCGAATTGTTTACAACCTTCTTGTTATTGTGATCTCGTCTTAAATTCACAATCTGCAGCACATTTCAGACGTCGTGTCAAATGTCAAAATTCCAAGAACCGTAATACCTTATCTCAACACGCTTTATAATAACAACATCCTTATTCCTCTCATATCCTAAACATTCAGTCCCAACTCTCCTATTCCAAGCTAATGTTGAATGTCATCTTCACATTAAGTTAATCTCAACCTAATAATTTAATAGTACATTTTTTAATCCCCCAGCGAGAGTTCAATACTATCGCATTCCAAACTCCTGTTTTTCATCGTGTGCTTTATTTTTCTGTTATACAGGCGAGTGATAATATTCATATCGCTCTGATTTATATAATCATAATCACGGTCTATCGTAAACATTATTTTTTATTTAATCCCAAGACATCCTATAAAAGATCAACGTCGTGTTAATGTATTAATAAGCTCCTTCATATCAAGAGAGAGTGTCATTTTCTAAGCCGACCTCAGGAAACTCAGGATTATCCGAGCTCATCGACTACGGAATTTGGGGATGATAATAAGCGTTGATATCAGAAGCTAGCTAAAAAAAACGTATTAAAATATTTGTGCATTGGTTCCAGTCGGTTGTGACTGCAGTTGTCGGTCCCGTTGAGTTGTTGCCAAAAAGCGTGCGTACATAAAGCACGGGAATCGGGCAGTTCCCGAATCAGTTGAGTCAAGGCGGAGTCGGGTAACGGACCGGAGTCTCTCCCTTATAATCATAATATTTACAATCCCGAAATTCGGAGCAAGTTTTTCAGGATATTTCGGATCCCGAATTAAGAGTTTTAAACCAGGAGTAATAAGCACGGACGGATTTATTGCGATCAGTTTCATACAATTGGATTTACAAAACGTGAGCCAAACTATACTATCGTCCTTGTAGTAGATCGACAAATGCATACATTTTCATAGACTGTAATCATACTACTGAATACTGTATTTAATTACGAAGTAAAAATTCGGGACATCGTGGAATTTTGAATTTCAATACGTTTTTGTACGATAGAAAAGTTTAATGTATTTTCAAAAATATGCAAAAGAACTCTGAGTTTGTCAGATTAATTGACTATCGTTGTAGCTTTTTTAAAATAAATCTAAAGGTAATTTGTAACTTGAAACTATTATTACTATCTATTACTATCTAAAGTTTTCAATACTGAAAATAGTTCAGTTCAGTCTAACATAGAACCTATAGATTATACTAATTAGTAGTTCTTTATTGAGCTGAATAACATTTATCTTGTTTAATTTGCAACTGTGCACACACTGATTATCCCATGTTTATCTCTGAATCTGCAGGAACGTTTTCCGGAACAGCGGAAGTGGAACTTGTATAAGGGCCGTCTAATTGGATTTGGAAATCGATAAACGGAACACAGCTTTCCGTGTTTGCGAAACATCCCAGTCTTCACAACTTATTAAACGATTTCTTGGGTGCAAATATTTAATTTCGGTATCAGTGTGTCCCGGACCGGAGGCTTCGGGGATTGAGACTTGACAGTGGTGCTTAACTACCCTGAGGGGATCAGATACTCAATCCTAAATCCCGTTCACCGTTTGAAACAGTTTAAAGACAAGTTGAAATCTATCGAGTTTTCAGATTCAGTTGACCTAAGAAACTTCACCGTTTAATGGCCAGCTTCCTTTACAAAGCCAAGGAGGAAATATGTAAGTCTCTTTTATGCTTTTATTTAAAAAAAAATAGCTTTTTCAGGGCTAATAATAAGAATTAATTTCAAATTTAAATGTAACTATAGATTGTGCCATTGTGCGGTAAAAGATTTTAACGTTCTATTATGAGGGTGAAGATTAATGAATCTAATTTGATAGTACGACTTTCGTATTTAGGCATCCCTAGCCTAATTTATCGGTACTAAATATGACACCAAATATTCATGAAGTTTTCAAGCCAAAATCGCAAATTTGCATTGCAGATTATCTCATTATTCATTGATCCTCGTCTTAATTGAGCTTAAATTGCCCTGTTCTTAAAATTAATTGTTTCGATACCATCGTTCATTTATACACCGAGTCCTTGAGGAAGTTATTTCCGAAATAATAACCCATGAGGTAGCTATCCCGAAGTAGCCGTTATTTCTTCTGTTCTTTTCGGTTCCATTTTTATCCCGTCCAATGAATGGAACTTGGTTGGGAATTCGGTATGGACTGTATATACACAACGGGAGGGCTTAAATGTCGTTGGATAATTGACGCTGATAATTTAATTATGTAATATCATCGTTAGACTAATATGAACCTACCCGATCTTTCTAATCCTAATTCAATTCCGTACTGTTAGCAGTTAACATGATGTATGAGCAGCTCCCAGTTGTAACTTGTAGCCCTAGAAGGTAGGTCGATTTAGGGACATTTGATTTTTTGTCCGTTGCCCGGGTTGTAGGGAAGTGGATGGTGGGTGGGAGATTTCATCGATCCGGGTAGAATCGGGTAGCAAAGGTATATCTCTGTACATTTAAGTAGCTGTATGTGTGGGGTATAGCCAGACCGACATTGGACGTCAGAGGAGCCGAATTGCCATTACACTTCCTGTTCATTAATATCCTCCTATAAGCCTCTTCTTATATCCCATATAGTATCCATAAAATTAGATATATCGCCTAAGATATCCCATGCCAAAGCTATGTTCTTAGTGTTTACTATGCTTACTAAAGTATTTGATTACTTATGACGTCAACACGTCGCCTATACAACTATTATATAGAAATATAGGTATATAGGTGAATAGTTCATCTGCCACGCCTTCCGAAACCAAGTAACGTGCTTTTAGAAGCGCAGCACGTGCCGTTTGGCAAAGAAAAATTGACATTCCCTAATGAACGTATGAATTAGAAAGTTGGCATTTGGGATAGATTTTACTGGATTTAGCTTACAGGTCTTGTGAGCTAATTAAAATTGAGGCTTAATTAAATATTCATTTACATATTTTATTTCACCTGTTCTCTCTTTGTTATTTGTTATGAATTGAATTGACATTTTTGACGCGTCAATTTGGTTTAAAAATTGTACATTTTCGGCTCTAGTTACCGTACGGGTGGGATTAGTAGGGCATCGGGTTTAGAGAAACAACTGTTGGGTTGAATGGTGGACTTGAATGTATTATTTTGACAGTGAAAAATCTAAGCTCAAATATTTAATACGATTTCCGTCAAATATTTTCAATTTAATTTACAAATGATTAAGAATAGAGTACCTCGAAAAAAATCTTGGCGGAATTTCTTACGCCAAATGGTAGGTCGGAATAATCAAGAGGCTTGAGGCCAGGGACATAATTCCAAGACCTAGACATTGTGAGAGAACTTATTGTCAACTGGATTTAAAATAGATTTATTTGACAGTGGAAATAAAAATTGAGGTCAATGAGAGTCTTGATTCTTGATATCGTTAAACGATGCATGGTTATGATGGAATCCGACCTTGCCTGCGGAAGTCTAGCGGAACTCCTTCCTATTTGTGTATTCGAGGTCGAATTGGGATGCACCTATTCCGGATGGTTATTGACGGGGATTAGTGGGGTAGGCCGAGACGGCTCTTCAAGGCACAAATGCACACTCAAGATTTTGTTGGCTTAGCATATTGACGAGATTCACAACTCTTTGGGGATTTGTAAAAATTGTAAATGTTTTTTCTGTCTTGCTAGTGCTACTGTTACAACTCGAGAGTTGAGAGTGAATAAGCTCGATCAGGCTCCAGATTTATCAATGCGTTTTAGGGCACGGAATTAAATGCATTCCTATAAAGAGATATATGCGATATCAATGATCGTTAGCAATAAAAAAAATGTTTAGCACATTTCCACAAAATCTTGTAGACTAAAGTCGTCAAAGTGTTTTAACATCAACTGATCAACTCTTATTCCTACTCCAGGAACATGAAACATGATTAGTTATGGCCAATTTTCATAGATATAATACATTAGAATGGAAAAATACCTCATTATTCCCAGTCCTATTTAATGTCAATTTAAATACGCTTACTAGTTTGCTCGTTGAGATGTAAAATTAATTACAACTGTTCGCAATCAGTCGACAGCACTCAAGTGTCGTGTAAGAGTAAATATAGGGTGCAACGGCTTTTGTTTTTCTAACAAATCATTTGAAATTCTTCCGAAGCATGTTTTTGTAACTACAAACTGATGGAAGCCGGGATGTCAGATAAGCAGGTTGAAAAATCTAGGATTTCTTAGCAGTATTTGCAATGCTAACTAGAAAGAAAATAAATATTCGAATCATTCTGGCCCTTCTCCAACCGGCTTTGAGAGCAGGCTTCAGTTTAAACGATACAATCTCCGATACGAGGTCACACCTTCTCCATATCTCACTTCCCTGGCACATATTTACTTTTAGAGGTTCAAAGGTTCATCTTTGAATGGGATTTCATCGAATCAGTAAGCTAGAGTTACAGGAGACATCAATAAGAAATTTTACTATCCAAGGGTTCGATCACAAATTACGAGAGTTATCGACAAAAAGGAGTCATAATCGTTTTGACAATTTTTAAGGATATTAAGGCAGTTCGGCAAAAACTTAGGCTTCGAATTATGATTTTCAGGTATCTAATCAGACCTTTGTGGATTCCTTATCGGATATAGGTCTGTAATCTCGTTAAGAAGTGTTGACGAGTCGATTTTTTTTATTATTTTCAAGACCTGATTCCAGTGATTCCTGTGTTTACTGTTATGTCACGAACCCGAAATATATAGTGGTGCCGTATGGCCGTATGTAAAAAAAACGGTCTTCTTAAAATAGATTGCATATCTCTAATAATACTTTATACCTACTTGAATCGTTATAATTATAATTATCTAGAATGTTGCCCATTTTTAATAGTGTTAATGACTTTTGTATGTAGGTGATTAATAATAAAAGTGACCTACCTCAGCTCAGGTAGTGCTAATAGCCTTGAACTTAATTGGTAGTTAGGTAAACTTTTCGTGTAAACGATCACTGATTTTAAGAATGTTTTAATTGTTTGTATTTCTAGGTTCAGGTAACAAGATAGGAGAGTTGAGGCTTGACCCCTCGGACGATGCGTTTAAAGAGCAAGCGGATTTCAAAGTGACCCGAGGTCAATGTTGGCACGTTGTCTTTTCTCCGGATGAAAGTTACTTTGCTTGGATCTCTTCACCTAAACGATTAACCCTTGTGCCTTGGGACCGAGAACGAAACTCATTGTAAGTTAACATTGGCTCGTAAATTGGAATCTTGCGGATTCTAATTAAGTATTTCTGATTTTAAAAAATTCGAAAATAATTTTGAACAGGGAACTGCAATCAACGGAAGTAGGGTTGAATTCCCTCGGAGTCCAAATCAGTGGAAAACGAAGCCCCATCACCCTAACCTGTGCTCATGCATTTCTCTGCGTCGCGTTTGGAATCTCTGAGCCTCAGAAGTTGAAGGCCTTGACGAAGCCATCATGGACAAGGTTCGACTTTACCAATACCCGTATCCTAGCAACGGGGCATGCGAATGGACGGATTCGAATCTGGGGAGTCGAGACCGGGGTCTTCCTTATGGAACTCTTGTGCCACAAATCCGCGGTCAGGGATTTGGCTTTCGCACCCGACGGATCTTTGAGACTCATTTCCGCATCTCTTGACAAGACCCTTAAGGTATGGACTCATTGCGTTAATTATGAGTTTAGTTTCCTAGAAGTAGTATTTAAAAATATTTTGGCATGAATCTGCGTGAACAGTTACCAAAACTACACCCGTTCCAGAGGTGTGCAGGTAGTGTTTGAAATGTCTGTAAAGGGTTTTCAATAGAATTAGCGGTTTAAAAAATGAGGTCGCCATGGCAACCAATATTTTCAGATGCATGTTTGCTCATTCCTGATAATCCAAATATTTTATACTCAGATTGCAATAATCCGATTCGGAAAACATACAATTGAAGACGTTCGTGGTTTCCTACATTTCAGGGTTGGGATCTCAACGAAGATGGAAATATGTTCAAAACATTCTTTGCTCACAAAGAAGCCGCGTTGTGGTGCAGTTGGTCACCGAATTCGAAACTCATGGCGTCGGCGGGAAACGAAAAGACTGTAAGTTGCTTCAATGACTTTAAATATTTGCAACCATTTTTTCATGAACCGATAAAATAAAACATTATTGGTCACATTAATATTTTATACATTATTTCTCTCCAGGTATTTATTTGGGATATGAAAGATTACAGACTAACAATGCGACTAGAAGGTCACCGGCACAATGTTGTCAGCTGTTCCTTCAGTCCGGACGGAGCGGTTTTAGCGACCGCGTCATGGGACACTCAGGTCATCCTCTGGGACCCTTACATCGGAACCATTCTCTGCACACTCTATCACCTACATCCTCCGCCCAACTTGATCTACGCTTCCGGAGCAAATAGCGCTTGGGTCAGAGGGGTTTCCTATTCCAGAAATGGCATGCACGTGGCAACGATTTCAGATGACCAGTGAGTAGATTTAACTTATTCTAATCAGTTCAGTCTAAATTGGAACTTTGAAAATGGGTTTCCGAAGGTCTTTTATCAGAATTTCCAAAGTTTCAAATCATACATACGTTAGACTGTACACTCGAGTAAACCTAAATATATTTTAAATTGATGATAATTCGTATTATTTTTTTAGTTTGATCCGGTTTTGGAACCTCATGGGGGACGTGGATCCTGAGATAATTGCTGTTGAAGAAGAGGACCCTTTATGTTGTTCATTTTCTCCGTCCGGACGATGTGTTGCATTTGGGTAATTATTTGAGATTGCTAAAAAATAAAACAATTAAATACTGCGAAATTTTAAATTCTACTATAACTTTAATTTTCAGAACGGATAAATTCAAAGTCTCCTTCTACTCATCTCCAACTGGGATTCCGAAACTGATGCACTTGGCCCGAATGGCCGTAAGACAGTCGGTTTTGACCCAGGATGTTGGGAAACTTGACATTCCTGGAACTTTGAAGTCTTATCTGAAATATGAGATGTGGACTTGATTTTTTAACTGATAACCGTTAAACCGTTAGAATTTACCTTTTGTTAGTTCCTTTGATGGACAGAGAGTGCTTGATAGTCCTAAGAACGGGATTAAAGTGTTGATGGTTGAGTAACAATATCCTAATTAGAAATAATTGCGACAATTACAAAAAAGCCAATGACAGTTAGCTATAGTTAGAACAGAATTTAACTAAATAACAACTTCTCAAAACAACTAGAATATAAACTTAAACAATTCTGAATTACCAAATGCCATGCAATACTTCAAACCTCATTGATATTAAAAATCCTTATCCTAACAATAAGAATCAATACCTACACCCCTCTCGTCTATTTATCCATGTTCCGCCTTCCAATTTAAAACGATATTATCAAATGTTATTGTAATGTAAAAAAAATCTACCGGTTTATTATTATTTCGTTCAGATCTAGAGGATCGATGTTTCAGTGATAAGGCGGAATAAATGTTAGAAGCTACCGACTATAAACTTATATTGTAATTTGAATGTTTAACGGGATTGAACTATTGATGATGTTTATTAAATTGTACATATTTGCAATAGATTAGTTCTAGGTGTTGTATCGTTTGATTCAATAAATGAATTCCGGTTCTTCCATGGTTTTCAAAATCAAGTTGTAATCAATTGTACTTGGTATTGGGTTATTATTTTATTATCATAGAATTATGGCTATTTATGCATATTTTACACTTGGACTACTTTCCCTGGGATTATGGGATTAAACTATCGGTATTAGGGGTTTAAAAAATCACTAAATTAGACTAAATTCAAGAAATAAACGAACAAAATGAATCACATAATGTTCGTCAATCACATTAACATCACCCATCTTCCCGTGGCTACCTTTGATTTTCATATGGTAGTATTGCTCTTTAAGAATAGATCAGGGTTCCATGATTTCCTGTTTCTAAATTTTATAGTTAAAAAACAGAATTTTGAGTATTGACAAACGCTATCTAATCTCAAAGTACCCTTACATATATATCAGCCACACAAATCGTCCCTTGATAATTATAGTTTTAAAAGCAGAGAAGGTATCCAGGTAGTCCTCTATCTCCCATACTTTAAAATACAGTGTACGATTAGTGATTGGAGTATCCAGGGGGTTCTCAGACATGTTCTTAGAAAACCATTCGAACGGGATACGGAATACCGAAGTATCGTAGATATTTGATATTTCAAATAATTAAACTTTTTTAAATATACTTAATCCAGAAAAAATATATTTTATGAACATTTGAATTCAGCTTTCAATTTTTAAAATAGGATAGTTGGCCATTTTGGGCCCTATAGCGCATGGGTTACAATTTACAATGTCTTGACATTATGCATTTAATGATATGATCAATTTAGGTTTTGGGAAGCCTTATATCCGAATTTAAAAATAAATTTACTTCGATCAAAGAGGCAATTGCCCTTTTTCTCTCCTCCAGTTGTCGGTTGTGGTGTTCGAAAATATTGTTTGCGACTGCTACAACAGTACAAAAGTCCAACATAAAATCACAAATGAAATTATTCAACAATAGAAGACAAGGATAACATTCTTGTGCCTGCAAGGCATCATGAATAGAATTTACGATGCTCACAATTTTGGCGCCAATCCTAATTTATAACAAAACCCCCTTCGCTTCGTCGCGTCATAACCTCATGTCTGTTAAAGTTAATTATTTTCTGTTACAGTCTCTCGTCAGCATTAAATTTTAAATTGCAAAGTGATAAACAAACCTATCTTAAAACATGCGATGCCTTTTATTCGTTGGAGCCCTCATTCATTTTAACCTAGGCCTCTAATCCACCGGACGGACGGACAGGCAATAGAATAACCACTTGCATAAAGTACATTCATTAAATCGTAAAGATGTTTTTCTCTCTAGCTTTATATTCACTGTACACAATATTATGTTGGGTATCTGATGCCCCTCTCTTTAAAAAAGCGAAAAGGTGTTGGTGTTGGTGCCCCATGAAGTTGGAGCACTTGGACTCTTCTGTCATTCACCAGTGGTGGCAGTGGCGATAGTGGCCTAATAATACTAAACAATAATAATAATAATAATAGCTTTGTAGAGATATATGGAGTCAGGCGACTAGGGTAAGAGATAAAGCTTTAAAGTTAGTTCCTTTTATGGAGAAGAACTAGACAATTCCTGATCCTTCTCTATCTCACTTGAGAAGAGTCTGTCTGAAACGGTGTCTTAAAGTAATGTAGCTTTTGAGTTTATATTCATTTCCTAGTTTACTTCTGGACGGCAATGGCATCAGGGAAGCTCAAGAAATCTTTGGACAAATACAACTCTTCATCTTCAACAAGTAACTCATAATATTTCTATTTTTTCATTTTCTGTCCTATTTCATATTTTGTATTTATCTGAATTCAAAATCGCATATCGAAAGTAAATAAAATTTACTATTAATTGGGAATTTTCGGTTGAAGAGCATTTAAAGAATAAATACCTAAGTAATCACGGTTAATTTTAAGCATTTAAAAAAATGCCTCTGCAATGCCTAAGATGCAAATATGTATAATATATTATGAATGATACTGTAATATTGATATTGATGGCGTAGAATATGGATTATACTCTTTCTCGTGCCTCTTTCATCTTTGGGTTGAACTTATGTCTTGAGAAATAGAAACTAAAGATGATTACAGGCGTAATTAGTCATTAATCCCAATGATATATTATAATGAACTGTCTGAGTTTTAGCCTACCGTGACAGTAGTGGTGTAGTTTGAATTGCAGAAATTGTAGGTATATTGGGATTAGACTGATTGAGAGATAGAGATATCGTAAGCTACTAAAGCTACTATAAAAATGCACTGCAAAAGACTCACTTAATTTGACTGCAAATCAATGCATGTGCTAGGGACAGAAATTAATGGTAGGTGTAACTCTAATTCTGAAATAAAAATCATAAGATTTGAATAATTTCAGGAGCTGGGAATAAAATTGGAGAGTTACGACTGGATCCTTCTGACGAATTCTTCAAGGAGCAAGCAGACTTCAACGTGACCCGAGGACAATGTTGGCATGTCGTATTTTCTCCAGATGAAAGATACTTTGCTTGGATCTCGTCCCCCAACCGAATAACCCTAGTTCCTTGGGACAGGGAACGGAATTGCTTGTACGGTTCCATGCCTGGATTTTTTTTTAAATTTATATGGCGTCAGATATTTAAACACAACAAAATATGACAACGTGTATTTTTTAAGGGAGACGGCATCGACTGAATTAGAGGAAAATGAACCAGGTGACCAATTCAAGGAAATCCGGAGTCCCAAAACGCTAAGCTGTTCATATCCATTCCTATGTGTAGCGTTTGGGATATCCCGACCCGGTAAAAGTGACGGTTTCAAAAAGCCGTCATGGACAAGATTTGACTTTTCGAACACAGAAATCGTTGCGACTGGACATGCAAATGGACGGATTCGGATCTGGGGTGTCGAAACCGGCACCTTTCTCATGGAATTGATAAGCCACAAAACGGCTGTGAGAGACTTGGCTTTCGCACCTGATGGATCCTACCGACTCATTTCTGCATCCCTGGACAAAACCCTTAAGGTCAGCTCATTTTTTGTTATAAATTCCATATTAAAGGACTAGGTAATTAATATCTATTTAAATGCGTACTTAATGCGCCAGGGTTGGGATCTTAACGAAGATGGAAATATGTTCAAAACCTTCTTTGCCCACAAAGAAGCGGCGTTGTGGTGCACTTGGTCACCCAATTCGAAACTCATGGCATCGGCAGGGAATGAAAAGACTGTAAGAAACCAACTATCTGTCGGAATTAATTTAATTTAAAATTTGGAACTAATTAAATTAAATGTTGTTAAATTTGTACGTAGGTTTTTATTTGGGAAATGGAGAACTACCGACTGACAAGAAGGCTCGAGGGCCACTGCCACAATGTTGTCAGCTGTTCCTTCAGTCCGGACGGAGCGGTTTTAGCGACCGCGTCATGGGACACTCAGGTCATCCTCTGGGACCCTTACATCGGAACCATTCTCTGCACGCTCTACCATCTTCAGCCTCCACCCAATATGATTTACGCTTCCGGAATGAATGGAGCTCGTGTAAAGGGCGTATCGTATTCCAGGAATGGAATGCACTTGGCAACTATATCTGACGACCAGTAAGTATAAGCATAAAAACTAAAATTATGACACGACTACTCTAATAAGCAGTGCTAAGTATAAGTATTTACACAAACATTAGCATCTAAATTTGTTTGACGTCAGAACGAGAAGAGGAGTTCAATGGTTTGGTTTTAATCTTTTAATGGCCTTGCAAATTCCATTCCTAAAACTGTTGTAGAATTCCATGTTAATCAATGAAAATAATATTTGCTGTTGAAAGGGCTTGTCAGTAAAGCCTAATTATGCATTTTGCTAATAGTTTTGCCTCAAAACACGTGACAAAAGTCAAAATCCTATTTTTTGATCGCTTTCAGTAAGATCCGGTTCTGGAATACGACGGGAAATGATGAGCCAGTAGTGATTCCAGGTGACGAAGAAAACCCCCTGTCTTGCACATTCTCTCCTACTGGACGTTGTGTCGCTGTTGGGTAACAAACTAATTTACTTTTTATTATTTAAAACATTTAGAGATAGTTAAGTTCTGAGACAGCAGTAACTAATTGTTTGTGTCATCTGTAAACTTTCAGAACTGATAAATTCAAAGTGTCCTTTTACTCAGCCCCAACAAGGGTTCCTAGACTGACTCATCTTGCCCGTATGACCGTAAGGAGCTTCGTACTGACCGAAGATGTTGCTAAATTAGACACCCCTTGCACTTTGAAAGCATATCTCAAGTACGAGATGTGGGATTAGTTACTAATTCTTTCAAGTGTGTAAAGTGCAATCATACCGTTTCAATATTTTCGTATTTTCAAAAAGTATTACAGTTTTAAGTGCCTTCGGTGTTTACTAACGGTAAGCTCCAATTTTAGGACTAAAAACCATTGCTATTGAGCTGCGGACACGATACGATATATATAAAACAGATACCGTAATAATTCAATATTAAACCCTCGAAATTTTATCAATTTTTTCCAGCCATGTTCTAAGCGAATAGAACAATACACACAAGACATAATGTATGTACACTTCAAAGGTTGTGTACCAGATTCAGTTTTATTCTACTAGAAGCAGTGTCGTTTTATGGTCTTAATTGAGACTGACTTTTGTTCTTGATGTAGTTATATTTAATGTCTTAGAATGATGGAAGAGTTGTACTCAAATGTAGAATTGTAATATAATATAATTTCTTTGAATTTGTATCAGTTTTGTTAGTACTTCTAGTACTTCAGTGGAGGTGGTGAAATATTGAACCCATTGAGTTATATATAATAAGATGAAATGTAATGCACAAATTAAGGCTGAATAAAGTATGGAACATTAAACTTTATACGGGATTACAAAGGACTGACATGCTACATTAACTGGGACTTGGATTTCAAAGTTAAATAAATCATAAGTATGCATAAACGGGTAATAAAATGAACTACGTTTGCATCATGTCTATCCAAAACAGCGTTAATTATTAAATATTAGACCCAAGATAGGTAAATGAAGCTATGAAGCTGGTTAGAATAAAAAATGTGCCAATCTGCCAAATATTGTATTGCTCTACTGTAAGATTTTACGAGGTAACTAAAAAATTGACAGATACACAAAACGGCGGCCGAGCACTTCATAAAATATTATCCATGTCGTTTGTTTTAAAATTAATAGCAATAGGATTTACAAGTTAGGAACTATTGTTTATTACGTGGTAACGAAATGGTAAGTCATAAGTTATTCATGGTACTGAAGACATAATTTGGCACACAAATAAAGGCCAAACAGAGGAAAATCAAGTATTGGGAAGCGAAAATGTTTTCAATCTGCAGACAATCTTTCTTAAACTTGAGTCGACGTTTTTGATGCAGAAATTCCATTTTCTTTACAAAATTCGGAAGGAGGCTTCTTTGGATCAAGGCCATGTTGTATCATTTGAGTGGCCACATCAAACAAATAGTCGTAACATTCCGTCCTAATTGTACATTAAAAACATCTGTTAGTCATACATTCCGTTTTCCAGTTATAAAAGACATAAATAAATGCAATCGGAATTGTCAGTATGACCAAATTACACACATTGTTTTTGCTTTCTCCCAAGTGTCTCCCCAAACATAGACGCCATGCCTCCTCACTAAAATGGCACAAGTTTCCGGATATTCTTCCATCACTTCCGCCATCCTGTCCTTCAGGTCTTCTTCAAAGGGCGTGTTTTCAATGATGGGAACGATCAGTTCTTCGTCGTATTGGTAGTTTCGCTTTTTAACTGGATTGAAAATTCCCTGAAAATTAAAAACATTCGATTAAAAAGCTGATTTTAAAACAGTTTGCTGCTATTCCAGAACTTTCTCGCCAACCTTAATCATTTCCAAGTGAGTGACTTTAAATTCTTTGCCAGGGTAGAGAAGTGTAGCTATAAGTGCCGCTTTCGAATGAGTATGGATAACTGCTCCTGCATTCCGCGCTGTACAAATCACGAATTACAAATTAGAAAATTATAAATGCAAGTGAATTAAAAATGATTATCGTAACTCGATCGGATTTATTTACCAGTATAGGCACACATGAACAAGGGCGTGCATTGGCTTTTCTTCAGCTTCTTCGTTGGAACTAGAATATCGTTCCCTTGTAAATCTTGAACAAAAAGATCTTCAGGCTGAATTCGTTCTTTCTGAACGCCGGACGGTGCAATGTAGATTTCCCGTCTTAAAATATACATGTAAATTCATTTTACTAATACTACGAATTTTACACCGAGAACAGTTGAAGACTTTCCAAATTGACGTTAATTTAGTAACGTTTATATGAAACTAATTGATCAATTAATTACCCATTGTAAACTGGCTAGTAATGTGTATCGTAAATCGTAATATTCTTCTACCATGCAATTTCTCGATTAACTTCTTTATGTTTAGAAATTGTCCGAAAAAATGGTTTTCGTCCATAAGTGTAATGTTATGGTATAAGTTTCGAACATTTCGAAAATAATGTATATAAGAATGATGTGAGAACGTACCCAACTTTCATACTGATTCCACCCCCGGTCCCGGTGACCCATCCAAGGTCATAGAACTGCCGACACAGAAACGGAATTAGTTTCCGAGGATGTTCCTATACAAAAATTAATTACGGATTCATTTAATGTTTTCAAGAATTCAAAATCAGCTTTAAGATCTGTATATATTAAAAATTAATTGTTTGATATTATTAAATTCAACCTCCGGCAAGCTGTCAATCTCAAGAGACATCGTCACTACGACTTTTTATTCGTTCCTTGTCCTCTGATTTTTTTCGGTTTTTTGAACGCTGTAAATTCCGAGGTTATAACTTACAAGTTACAGCACTGCTATCCTTCTGTAATGTAATGACAAAATGTTCATTTAATTTCAAACTCTGAGCCAGGCCTGAATATCAAATATCGAGACTCGGCAGACTCGTTTTATGTATTTCCTTATCAAACCAAACTACAATATTATAGCATATCACATATATGAAAGGTTTAAGATCCCATATCAATAGTGTACGTATGGTATAACCCATTTATTACTTGTGACTTGGTTGAACTCTTGAACCCCATAATCTTACAGACAAAAACAACTACGGAGTACTACAAACTCAGGATTACTAAGGAATATAACACATAACGTATTTAAGAAAACTACAAGTTTATGTATTCAAATAGTTAAAACATCAAAAATTGAAGATAACGTCGGATTAATGCTGTCGGAAGAATGTAGTTGCTTTTTGGAGTGAAAAAAAAACGATTGGTGACTACAACGATATATTTTTAATTTATTATTTTGCATTCCACATTCTGTCAAGTATTATCATACATTTGGCATTGTTCATACGTTTAATTACTTAGTCAAGAGTTAGTCAAGACAAGACCATATGAATATTTCAATCTCTCCGAAATGCTAAATGTTAAAAATTGAAACCACGAATGAAATTCAACCCCGTTTTCAGTTTTTAGGGTTTATCTCAAAATCTAGTCAATGTTCAATGTTTATGACGTTATATGATTTTTTTAGCAGAAAATTCCATGTGCTGTATATTTGATATTTACCGTAGCTGTAAAGACTACTATCAAGTCTGGGAATCCAAGGGCAGTTTTATTGAAGTTGTTGAATCCTTTATTTCTTACCTAAAAATTAATTTGTGGGGAAAATTAAGTTTCTTAAATTTACAGCCGTCCACAGTCCTACGAACTACGAAGATCGGGTTGGGTTGATTCCTTTCGCGGGTTTCGTTTCGGGGAAACGAATTTTATTGTTCATTCTCAATTTTGAAGCTGCGTACACTATCTTATGAATCTCGTATCGTTTAGGATTCTCATTAATTATTTCAATTCAAAATTCAACTAATGAGTGCCTTAATTATGACAGTATTCATTAACTATATTATATTTATTTAAAATTTATCATTCGTCTAAAACCAAATAAATTACAGACAATAGGTAGATCGAATCGTAAAACTGAAGGCTGACTCACAAAGTCAGAAAAATAATGCAACATTTTTTCATAGGTTAAGAAATCAGGAATAAAATGAGATTTTCAAAAATGCAAATGATTTTTTCTAATGGTGCCTAAGGGTTGAGAAAATAAGAAGGAAAGTTGTATTGGACTCGCGCAGGCCGCGAAGAGGTTAAAATGGACCCGAGCGCCCCATACCTCCACTCCACATCCCATACAACTACCATTCTTATTTTATCCACCCTCAAGCACCATTACAAAAAAACGATTTGCATTTTTGAAAATCTAATTTTATTCCTGATTTCTTGACATGATGCCCCTCACGATTAGATCGGAGTTAAACACATGGAAAAATCTTGCATTATGAGAGCCAGTTGGAGTAGGGCCAAAATAATGCGGATCATAGTTGGGCGACCACCGGTAGTTTTAGGTGAAACCACCAGACCATCGACCACCGACCACCGGTGGTCTCGAGTTGAGCTTGGTGGTCGGTGTTCGATGGTCTCGAGCTAGGATCGGTGGTCGGTGGTCTGGTGGCCTGGTGGTTTCACCTAAAATCACCGGTGGTCTTAGGTGAAACCACCAGGCCACCGGTGGTCGGTGGTCTCGAGTTGAGCTTGGTGGTCGGTGTTCGATGGTCTCGAGCTAGGATCGGTGGTCTGGTGGCCTGGTGGTTTCACCTAAAATCACCGGTGGTCTTAGGTGAAACCACCAGGCCACCGGTGGTCGGTGGTCTCGAGTTGAGCTCGGTGGTCGGTGGACTCGAGCTAGGATCGGTGGTCGGTGGTCTCGAGCTGGGATTGGTAGTCGGTGGTCTAATACCATGCTTGGTAGTCTGGTGGTCGTTTTCGTTTTTGTTTTGGATAACTCAACAAGTGAGAATGAAACTTTTGACTTTGTAACATCTTTCAGTTTGTAATTACAATTACAAAGAAATGCTCATGCTCAAAACACTTTGAATTTGCATCGATGTCTAACTTCAATAGGAAAAAAATTACTTGTAAAATCCTTACATGGTTTTGGCTAAAATGAAATGGAATGAAGGGATGTTGCATTGTAACCTAAATACGGATTAGAAGAATATGAGTCTTGATAATGTGGGATATTATTATTTGAGAAGCCTTCCTTATCTCGAATTTCAACAATTTCTAGACGATTTAAATTATGCATCAATTAAATTGTCTAATCCATCCGTGTAGCACAAAAATCCTCAAACTGACCTCTGTTCTACCGGTTCAAGAACAACTATTAGCATCTAAACTCGTATCGGATCATGGTAACAATCTTGCTAGACCTCATTTTGTTCTGTTTCTAGTAGGAGAGCATTCTAAAACTCAACCTTCAACCGAATTTCAAATCTAGTCTAACGGAACGAGTACTTTCAAGGGAAGTTCTTCCGGGTGCACTTAGGGAGTTGCTTGAAACTTTTTGTGTCACATCTACAATTCATATGAAGTATTAAAACCGAAAAATTAGAGGCCCTAATCAATGTTGACTATATATTAGAAAAATCGACGAATATAAAAAAATCATGAGAATTGAGTTTTTGAAATGCTCATAAAACGGCGAGTTTTTATCCGATTTTCAAAATTTTTCAAGTTTTTGAATGTTAAAGAGTTATTCAGATTCAGAAGCATGATTAAGTATACAATGGTATGCATCAGGTATGATAATTGTTAAGGCGCAATCTTATTCGTAATACGGTTTAAAATGTATCACGTCATTAATTGGGAGGAGTTAACCTCTCCTGGAAACTGTTTTAAAAACAACAATTAAATTAACCACACAGATTCACTAGAACTTTATTTATTCAGACGAGAAATGTGTCTAAACCAAATTACAAAGGACGATAGGAATATTTAACAATAAAATTCATCGGTTGTGAAATAATAAATGTAAGCTGTGCAGAATATTGTATAAAAGTCCATTTCGAATATTTCTATAATTCCTAAGAATATGTTCTAATTCATTCCATTGTAATGGTTTGTACCTAAACTAAAACCAACTTACAATTTACAATGATCATGAAACCAAACGTGTTTAAACTCTGTAGTCAATTGGTATTTAAATAAAACTAGGTAGTAAAAGGCAAATAAAAGACCTCAAAGGCCGAATACAATTCTCATAAAATTCCTGTACATTTCATAAAATTCATAAACAATACTACAATTACTGGCAACGAACACCGTTCAAATATTTTAAATTTGAAGCAGAGACACGAGAAACTTCTAATTTGGTGTTCTGGATTCAAACGAGGCTTTAATTCAATACTTCACAACATTAATCATTAAAGTAATTAATAAATTATTGTAGTTTCGATTTGAGCAACTTTTTACCCGGTGAAATCTTTGAGACAATCTAGAGGACTTCTTTCCTCAAATTTGACAACTGAATTCGAATTCCTAGAGATGAGTTTTCATGCCTATTCATATTCCTGGTGATTGATTAGAGTTTTTTTTAGAAAAACGAAATTTTGACTGCTTTACTGGACTCATGCACTTCCGCATATGCGAGTTCTTCGTTTTTGGAGTTTGGAAAAATTTGTTACATTTTGAGCATCTGAACTCTTTGGTGGGGGAATGCGTGTAAAGATGCTCCTCAACTTTCGAATTCGAAGGGAACCTTGCGGTGCAGTTGGGAAAAGTGCACAGGAATCTCCTGGAGTCGAGGAGTTTCTTGGCCGTTTCCGCGTCGCCATGGTGACTCAATATGTGAGCATTCAGAGCTTTTTTGGTTGTGAATTGTTTGAGGCACTCCTGACATTCCAGGCCCCTTTCTTTCTTGTGACTATTCATATGAACCTCGTAATGACTTCTTTTGAAGAACACGAGGTGACAAATATGGCATTCTTCATGGAAAGCTTGGAGGGACGCAAGTTGTTCCCGGCTCATGTGCGAGTACTCGTGTTTCAGGCTGCTGCTCTTGTCCTTGAATGGACGTTTGCAAATTCGGCACCGGAAAGTTACCCCGGTATGAAGGTCCATGTGACGTGTAAGAGTACTCTTTGAGCTGAATTTCTTCTCACAAACACGACAGGTGTGATCAGTCAGTCCGGATACGTATTGCCCTTGTCCCTTGCTCTTGTGTTCTTTGTCTTTTCCAACTGAAGACGCTGACGTTGCTCGTGGAGACCAAAAATCCTGGAAAATATCAGTACTTCCGGATACGGATGATCCTTGTCTCTTGCTCTCGTGTTCTATGTCTACCCCAACTGAAGACGCTGACGTTGCTCGTGGAGACCAAAAATCCTGGAAAATATCAGTACTTCCGGATACGGATGATCCTTGTCCCTTGCTCTCGTGTTGTATGTCTACCCCTACTGAAGACGCTGACGTTGCTCGTGGAGACCAAAAATCCTGGAAAATAATCACCGATTTAAATTTTCATGGTTGGAAATAAACTATTGTCCGTTTCAAAATCATTGGCGGCTGAGAAAAATTTTCCAATATTAATTAAACTAGGAGGTTATCTGAAGATAACCCTATGCGATTTCCAATTAGTTGCCAAGGAAACCGCCAGCTAACCTCGCAGATTTTCAGCGTAATTACAGCCGCCAATCATTTTGAAACAGACAATATAATATAGAGAACGATTATTATCTTCAAATAGGTATATAATGAATGATGTTGTATACCTGCTCGTCATCTTCGTCGGCAGTGATTTCGACTATCGGTGTACTCGCGAAGTGCCTGTCGTCTCCCATGTAAACAAGGCCCTGTTTAAAATAATCGTAACCGGAAGGTGCTGATGAGTGACAGTCTGCACAGTGCTTCGTTTTCTCCATATCCCAAGTATCGACGCCGAGGGTCGGGTAATACTGGATGGAAAATGAAATCGAAATATTCTATTTGAATTTCGTGAATCTCTAATCCTGAAAATGTAATAAAAATAAAAATACAAATTACATAAGAATAAGATGAGAAACCGTTGACTGAGCACAAAGCAACAAAAATCAATCACGCAAAATGGAATACAATAGATATGAAATATATAAACTTCAAACTTCTATTTAGTTACCTCGCTCAAGTAGTACGTTTTATAATATTACATATTATTGTGGCTAAATACTTGAGAACAATTAAACGTCCGCCAAATGGTCTTAATTGTTATGGGGAGCTTTGTTATTCTTGAAATATTCAAGTTTGGATATCAATACCAAAAGTTATTTCTCCGTTGAGAGTTGTGGAGTCGAGAGTTGTCGAGTCAAGAGTATGCAGTATTGTTCTAGAATATTAAAAAAAAAACGGTGAGTTTAAAGTTAATCTGAATGTGGAATGGCAAAACCAACAACATTGCACATAAGATGCAGATCGTAATCGTATACGATCATAAAAATACGCTAATCTTCCTTATAATCTATCTCTCGTCCTTTAAACATGTAGTTCCAATACAATATGCTCCAGGCTCCAAAGTATAGAATTTTGGTTCAACAAAACGGAATTTTGGGTATAAATGCTAATATCTACTACGGAGATAATACGTATTTGATTTCGGAAGACTACGACCGACAATGGATTTTAACTTATAATACATTCATTTTTGTCGCGGTTTATCTCAAAACCTCTTGTTATATACGCGGTTGTTTTTCTAGATACGAATCTATGCAAATTTGAGATAAAATGGCATGCAATATGTCGTGTACCAAAACATGACCTAAAATGTATGTAATAGTAGTAGCGTATAGTAATAAAGCGGTAAAATACAAATTTTGAATCTGGAAGTCCTCCTTACCAGGCAGACAGGCGTTCCTAAGACATCCGTTCCTAACGACAAGCGTTCCTCCTACAACCTTTCGTACGACATGTCCCTTATTAGCAGCAAACAGGCGTTCCTACGACATCCGTTCCTAACGACTTCCGTTCCTAAGGACAGGCGTTCCTCCTACAACCTTTCATACCACACGTCCCTAATTATCAGCAAACAGGCGTTCCTACGACATCCGTTCCTAACTAATACTACTATGAAAGGCAATGAAAGGATTATTGAGAACTCCGTATACGGTTTCATTTAATTCCTCAGAACGTTATTTATTTCAGTTTCAATTTGTCAAACTTTTGATGAGCTTTCTCTAAATGCATATTTAGATCAGAATTTCGGGGGAAAACAATACGGCAGTGTGGGCAAGGATGTGGTCCAAGTCCTCTGTGCACTCTCGACATGTGACGCTTTAAATTCCCCTTCTGCATGAACTCCCTCCTGCAGATCTCACATCTGAAGTCGAATTCCTGGAAATGTCGTTTCATATGTGAATTCCTTACAAAACTGTTTGAGAAGTTCTTTTGGCAAAAGTAGCACTTGAATGCACAATTAACTTGATGCACTTTCGCATGCAGATTCCTCGAATTTGGTGTTTGAAAGAGTTTGTCACATTTTGCGCATTTAAACTCTTTGTTGGTCGCATGGGTGTGGCTATGACGCTCAAGTTTCGATTTCGCAGGGAACTTGGCGGTGCAATTTGGAAACGGGCATTTGAAATTCAAAGAGTCGCGAATTTTCTTCTTCGTTTCCTCGTCTCCATGTTGACTCAACATGTGACGATTGAGAGTATGTTTTGTGACGAATTGTTTGCTACAGTCCTGACATTCGAGGGTTTTGCTTTTCTCGTGCATATTTAAATGAACATCGTACTCTCTTCTGTCGAAGAAAACGAGGAGACAGATTTTACATTCTTCATGGAAAATATTTAAGGACGAAAGTTCTTCGCTGTTCATATGAGTGTACTCGTGGGATTTGCTGTGACCTCTGACATTAAAAGCACGACCGCAGATCTTGCAAGCGAAACTTTTGGGATTCTCCGAATGAAGGTTCATGTGCACTTTAACGTTGCTTTTTTTGGCAAATTTCTTGTTACAAACTCGACATGTCAGAGGATCAACATTTCCTGGATTTATTTGTTCGGCTCTACAGACTCCTTCGTCCACTCCGACAGACGACGCTGGATGCTATAATTTAATTTAACTTAATTTAAATTAAATTGCAGGGCCTCTGGTTTATATCAAATCAAACTTAACTTTGTTTCAAGGGGTTGGTAATTAAATTTGAAATTTTTGTACCGGTTCGTCATAATCGAAGGATACGATTTGGATGACTGGTCCTTGTGGAGAGTCGTAGAGGAATGCACTCCTAAAAGTCAAGCCCTTAAAGGGTCTCAGGTCACGTTCGAAGAAACTGTAGCTGGAAACTGTCGATAAATTCACGTCAACCGACGGCATCTTCGCCATCGCATCTCCGACCTTTTGAATGTTCTAATCAAGTAGAGATAAATGAAGTATTGTATTAAGTGGTTGGAGTGAGAACAAACTTGTAAGAAATTTAAGAATGATAAAAGTACTCCAAACGTACCCAAACCGCAGAGTACCAACCTGTGAGATTATTCTAATGAATAGACGGTCGGGCAGTAATGGATCCAAAATTAAATCCAAATCTGCGCTCAGAATGTTGGGAGTCCCGAATTCTGAAAATACAGATGATGAGATGAAAATCATTGTCTACAAAATCATCAAAGGTTAAGCAAGTTGTTAATAGACACAAATTTCCGACACAAGGTTCACACAAAATATGAAGAATATGAAAAATGAAATAGTCGAACAATTTCAAAATTTCCAGTTACCTGGGCCGAAAGCGAAATTACAATGTCAAAGATAGAGTGTGTTTAATCCAAAAAAATTCAAGGTTCAAATGGTTAATGTGAAATACAACAATTAAATGTCACATAGACGGTCTTTTTGTTGGGGGAGCTTCTTAAAGTATTCCAAGCAAGATATCAATTATTAGCTCGCCTATTAAAAATAGGTTTAGAGCTAATGAAGTCAACCTGTCCGTCTGTCTGTCTGTCGGGCCTTTTTGTGGATCAAAGTTAAGACAAAATTAAACAGCCTAGAAGCAGGCCGGATTAGAACCAAGACAATTTTTTTGAAATGGAAGCATAATATTCGCTAGTGTTTATCAAATTCCGAACACAGAATTAAGTTTCAACATAATTGTATTGGTTTTAATACCAAATTTATATATATGGTTTTTATCCGCTTTTCCAAACTTAAAACAATTTTGAGGTTTGATATGAATTGGGCAACATGAAAATGGTTTTCGAGGAAATCGTATTGGTTTATATATAAAATGTTTTTTAAAGAATTTCTATTGCTTTAAATATGTAATTAAATCGACATGTCTGGAAACAGGAATGATATATATAAATCAATACGTTTTGAAACAATAATCCAATTTTAAAGGTATTTACGTATTTTATATGCAAAACAACAATCTAAGGTTCGTAAAAGCCTTAATTGAGACATTTCATAATATTGTTTCATGAACTGTTGAAGTTGATCCAAAAATTGAATCTATCATTTAAAATCCGTATTTTGGATTTAAACAAATTGATAAAATTGATTTTAACTGCAATTGTGAAACAATAAAATAATTTGTAACGAAATTGTACAGGTTGAAATAGCAAAGTGGATGGACACATTGGGAAACAGTTGTATTCAATGTAGTTTAGGACAATTCTCAAATATACAGTTTCTTCAAATATTTGCTATGGAAACTATCTTTATCGTCTCAAACTTCTCGTAGTATATTATTGTGGATGTAAATCCATTGATCATAGAACAATTACTAAAGTTTTGGGATTAAGAATCGATCGTCTAGGTGAATGTAAACTATGATATTTTGATCTTTTACAATTGATTTTTAATAGTTTTGATTGTTATATTTAAACCAACACGATTTCAAGTACTATTGAACAAAAATATATATTAATTTTGCGAGCTGCCGTTAACGTTTACAACGTTTTATTTCTCTGAACATTGAAAGTTAAAAGGTAATCTTCTCTACATGATTAAACTGAAAGACAAGACGCAAGTCCAACCTGATGATGGTACCTATGCTTGCAAAGATTGCCTTGATTTTGTTGGACGAGACTGACTTTTGCATTTTGGGTATATTATATGCTAATACGTTACCCAGATAAGACTCATTTGGATTTGGAAGGTCTGGACCGACAGACCTGGAATTCATTGTAATAATTTATTCACTTTTGCAACTATGGGATGAGTAGGATATTCTGGTAGTTTTAGCAAACAGCTCATAAAAGCAATTCGGGATGAGAGAACTATATGTAACCCGAATGAGATATGGAAATGGAAATGTGAAGTCTAATTAAAGCCGGTCTCGAATTGATGTATGTATATTCTGTTCGCCTTGGTGAAACACGCGAGACATACCTAGTATAATCAAACTTAATTTTTGGAGCTCGTCTCAATATATCGTGCATGCCACCTTGACTGCTTGCTATTTAAGATGTTGATTTTTGACCATCACATTAGTTCATTGGTTGTAAGAATAGAAAGAATTACCAAAAGTGGTATGCGAACAATTAATTTAAAAAGCTATACCACCAAGGTACAAAGGCAAATTTTTATTTTACATTTTTAGTAGAAACATTCAAATTGATTCATGAAAGGTTGTAAATGCCTCTAATTCTTTTAACCGAATTAAATATTGATTTCCGACACTCCATTCTCCAATTGTTTCTGAGCATCAGAAGCTCGTTTGAAACGAGACAACATCATGTTTCAGAAGTCGGGATAATAAATTAAAGAGTCAGATATTATTTTTAAAACACCGAAACATCCATATACGACTTTATTATTTCATATTTGTATCATCACTTTAATTACAATTAATCAAGTATTTAATACACGCTTAGCTCAATAGTTAGTTTCAATAGTTTCTAAGAATGACATTAGAATAGAGTAGTAAAACTTAGGAGAGAGAAATGATGCAGCAAATGGCGGCAGTTAGCCGGTAATAATATTAGTAAGAGGAAACGTATCAGGGATTAGTTTTAAATTTATGTTTATACTGTTAATTACTTATTACTTTGTAATAATATAACTATTCTGTTAATTACTTATCACTACAGAATACGCTTTTTATTAGCCTAGTAATTCATAGGAATGTTTATACCCATTTGTGATTTTGAAAATGTGTTGTAGTTTGATTTTGGTAAAGTTGAACACAAAAAATGGTTCACATTCTGTAAGGTATGGTTCCCTAATATGTGTTCTCCCCTTTATATTGTTTGTAATTGTAATACATCTTTGGATTACATTAATATTGTAGTTGTTATGCTAAAATAAGACATTGTAAATTTGCAAATAAAAATATCCCAGCTCCATCAAGGAGGTCCAGCTCTTTCATACCAGTTTCAAATGTTTTAAGTGTTTTCAGAGACAAATCGGCAGTTTGATTGGTTAGTAGACGGATCCCGTTTTTACAACCACCACGAATGGTTTTACTTGCAATTTTGCAGTTTTTAATCAGGGGGCTTAAGGGAGTTAATTCTAACAGCACCATATTTTCAAGTTCCACAAATTATATTATTTTTAAGCTAGTTTAGCATGATTTGGCCCCAAGCCAACCGTTGATGGGAAAATCACTAGAACTTAATAACCTGTTGTAATGAATTTTTTTTAATCTGAAAATTATGACATTTTTCATAAAAATTTAACTGGTTTCCCTATGAAATTACAATATTTCCCTTATTCGTTCAGTTAATTAGGATGAAATCAGGCTTTTAAATTGGGAAATTTTATTTCAGGTCACCAGGAAGAAATAGTTTTTTCCAGCCAACCTCTGATTGGATTTTAATTTTGTGTAAGAATAGCAAAAACAATTAATTTAAGTAAAATGAGTCCACTCCCGATAAGATGCAATATCTTAACATTATTACCAACTATATATAATGCTTAAATATTATTAGAGGACAGTTGTATCATGACAGTGAAGTGTTGTTTAGGAGTGCAGGTGAATGGTTTCATAGATTCTATAAATAGATATTACTTAAATACCTTATCTTTAAATAGCCTAAAGTAATTTTGACTTGACAAGACAGAAGTATAGGTAATATGTTAAACATTTTCAAACGGCTTGATAGAACCAAGTGCAATGTTGGTAGGTACAGATTAAGTCTGAAATTCTCCCCATTCACAAATAATTCACAATTGTGACAGTTTGTTTTTTGGACAAATCAAGTTCCCATTCTCCTTCAAGAACCAAGAGTCTCTCTTTGCCAGTCAACAGTCTCACCAATCTCTCGCATTTTTTTTGACATTTATTCTTTTAATTCTGTTTTTCTAAGAAATTTTTATTAAGAAACCCGCAGACGGAAGTTAACTTCAAGGTTTAAACGACAAGCCGACTTGGAAAATGAGTTTGGTCCACTGGAACCCTTTTATCGGCTTTCGAAGTGTAATTAAATAATAATTAAATATCTGACAAATAGTTTGTTTTTCATGTCATACGCTCCATTAGTTGGGTTTCGATTTTATAGTTTTCTGGCATTGGACACTTGTACCTTTCGTATCAGTTTATTTTGATCTGCAAATCGTTTATCATTCGAGTCACCCTTGATTCTTGTAATTATCAAATGGTTATAAACTGTATAAGAATATGAAGGAATCAGTGACAAATTCCACAAAACTATAAAAATAGGAATCATTTTATGATTTTTTATGTTGACTATGCAGATGAATAAGTTACAGGAATAAAAAATGTTCGGAGAATATTTGGTTGTACATTTCTCATGTATCTGCCTTGTAATTTCAATGAAATGAATTGACAAAGAATATGATTTGACTTATTGTTAACCGTTAGTGGCTTTTAATGGATTTAAAGGATTTTTAGAATAAAGGTAGAAAAATCCATCGAAATTTCGAAATGCAACCAATTCTGGCCATAAAAACCAATCCATATCATCCAGTCCAAACCATGATCGTGTTGCGATTATGTGTGTACATGTACAATCCATAGGTAATTTTTCCCCGATAATAAAACAATTACCAAAAATATGAACTGAAACATAAAAAAATAATATGAAATAATATGAGACAATGAACATAAATGAGGAGCAAATGATAAAAAAGTAAGAAAACGGAGGCAAGTTACTCAAATGATATTTTTTAATGAATAATAAATCGTAAAATAATAATAATATAATTACAGTTACATCAATTGTCATCAACATCATCAGTATATATTCAGCGTATCTGTGTATAGTGTTATTTATATATATATTTATGTTTATCGTGTATGCTTCTTTGTATATCATATTTCAGCATAACCATACAGTTACATTAACTAACTAATTATTTAATTACAAGTAGACTTCTTCGAGCAGTGTTTCTACTTTCGATCATTTTACTCGAGAATAGGCTCAAAAGTTAATTGTTTCCCTTTCTTGAAATTTGTAACAGGTTGACTCAACTTCAGAAAAAACGACAACTGGAATCATCAAATCAACTCTCCTTGTTGTAACTAACATAGGAGTATATCGTAATTACAATTCATAATATATTTATATCCCTACAGTTATCTAAATATAATATATATATACTTAACTAAACGAAAGATAAAGCGTGAAGACAACTAACTAATTCTCAATCAACTCCGTATCGTTAATTAAGTACGATTAACTAAAATATAACCGGAACTCAAGAAGCTTCTATTGAATATTGAATACGAATAAAGGATCTGGGAAAGGTAAATAAGTTTACTTGAAATTTCGAAACTTTTCCAAAGCTTTCTTACCTATATGTAGCCTGTTAATTACGTGTCATAATGATATAATTAATGTGAGGAGACGTATTTAACGAAGGAAGTATTACATCAAAAGTTAGTTAAATCCCAGGTGAAGGAAACAGGGAGGCAAATAACGCATCAAAAATTCTAAAAACCCTAGAAATGTACAAACTCTTCTTAAAATTATTATAAAAAATGAGAAATTTCCGAGAGGAAAAACCAATTCGATTTTTTAAAGTCAGGAATTGAAATTTCAAGCACACCAACACACTTTGTCCTCTTATTCTTTGTTATCAGTTTGTATGTTCAAATCCTAGTTAATTAATTAATTAATTAACTACTCTGTGTATGTATGACATGAAGACCCTAAATGTACAAGCCACGCTCGTCCTCGTTAACGGATCGGGAAGCAGGAGGGTTGAATTCAAGGGGCCCTCTTGGGGTGACTTCTTACATTCCCCCAAATTCTAATTCAATTACTTAATCTTAATTAACGACAAAGAAACTTACAACACTTATTGAGGAGACATCATCATTGATTTCTACTTTTACTTACGACTACCTATTGACTACACTATTAGTAAACAGAAAAGCGAAGAAAAAGTGTTTCGATTCTCGGTACATCCGGTTCGAAGGACCAAATTTTAGAGACATCCTTTAAGAATCTCTTTAAAAACTGGTGCCCCGAACCGAAGTAAAGTTCCTACGTAATTAATAGCTTTAAACCCTCGATAATTAGTTGGACGAATGTGCTTATAGTTATTCCATAAGTCTCTGAATAACTTCGTTAGCATTATTATTACATATATAGCTTTCTCCAATGTTCACGTTTAAGAGCACAACGATCGGTTTTTTCTCCCAATAATCTAGTGTTAAATGTAAGTACATCCCTTACAGCAGTTCATATTTTTCATAGGTACATTTCCAGGGAAGTTTCAATCGCGGAAATCCCGACGTTTTTATCAAACCGGAAATCCCTCCTTCATTCTAGCCTAACTACCTGTACTCAATCCGATTTAGCTAATTACAATTAATTATCTAACCCTAGTTTGAATATATAAAATCCTCAGAACTAAAAAAAGCCCTTTCACAGATTTAGGAGAGGGGCCTTTGGGGCAGTTCAGTTCTATTTAGCAGCAGCAGCAAAACAAAAACTACAAGCCCTCCCACTAAAACTGCTCCCAGACATGTAAGAAACTATAGACTTCTACTTTGAACTAACTAACCATTTAACTAACCCAATTAAAGCTAACTATATACAGTTCATGAATTCCTAGCCTAGTATATATCTGTACATCTGCTTCTCTAAAGACTCGTATATTTTCTATGTACATATAAGGTACATCAAACTAGTCAACTACGATGTTCATGAATCGGTGTCCCTAACTTATATATATATATATATATATAGTTAGTCAACTGTAATTAAAATTAACTGTAGATTTGATCTCACTAGGAAAAAGGTCAGACCTTTAGTAAATAGAAGAGACATGGAGACTCTCTATAAAAAAGCTGAAATCTCTCTCTGGACATCACCTCAATTCTTCCTGTTTTGTTCCCGTTGATGGCCTTTTGTGAGCTGATTGTCGGGATTTCGAAGTCTCATCATTCCCCATGATGCAACCCGTATCCCGGCAACCCAGCTCACCCATCACAACCTTACGACAAATTACCCTCGCTAGTAAGTTTCGAAACTCTGGAGTAGAAAAAGTACAGAAGAAGTAGGAAATTAAATGAGATGTCTCCTCTCTCTCGCTTTTTCTAGCTATAGTAATCCTCATGTTTGGACTCAAGTTGGGCTAGGATTTTTTTCAAAGTTTCAATACTCATTTCATCGACGAAAGTTAAAGGGCAGTTAAGTTAAGGGCAGTTAACTCGGAAACTACTCGAGCTAAAAAAAACTAAGTTTTCTGGATAGTTCTGTTTTTCTACATCTAGAATAATTATTAAAGCTATTGATTCCCTTGTAAATTCACGGAGGTTTAAAGCTATATCACTTAAATGTCGAGTAATTGTAGCCTACTTTACTTAAAAGGTAATTAGGGCTAAACGTAACGTAAGTTAATGTTTAACTATGCATAATAGTATATCCTTAGCAGTTGTACATTGATCAAACGGAACTTTTCCATTCTCTTTGTGTGTTTGTGTGTCGGTGTGTTGATTAATTAGGATTAGCTTAAACTTTAATAATATTTTAGATTAGAAGATGTATAGTAAATGTATAAGAGATATATCTTATCCCAGCTTATCAATGTAGCATCAAGTATATTAATCTGTACTTTAAATTTCCAGTCGTATATTTTGAAGTTGTCGTCTCTGCCTCTCTTTGTCAAAATATTTGAAAATGAAAAAATTTAAAGTTTCTAAAGGTAATAGATTTCACAGGCACGCCAACTTAGCTAATTGGCTTCTTTCATCAAAGGACAAGGACTTTAACTTCTAAGGAGTTTAAAGTAAGTTAAAGAAAGTTAAAACGACAAAAATCAAATTGATAACCTTAGACGACACAAAAATTTCGGCATCCTATGTTAACACATTTTCAGGTTTTTATCCACAATCTTTTCCCAACGCGGAGGAACCTGTCGATCACGTTCTATTTTTAGAACTATCGACGAGTTCTACCCGTCTTGGCCACAAATTATCAACATTTCGATGTTCGATCAGCTACTTGAGTTTTGTGTTGTTAGTCTACTTTTACGGTTTAGATTAGGAGGCAAGGGAACAGGTATCGAGTTCTAAGTTTTAAGTTTTTCAGCCTTCATAGTTTTTCATAAAGTGTTTCTTTCTCAAAAATAAGAAATATTTTTTCCTGTGGTTATCTCTTTACAAATTTTAGTTACCATTAGTAATTATTCTTAATGGACGATTTTTTTGGTTGTTCCAGTCCTGAATCTTCAAAAAGAAACGGGGTACATTAAATAGCCAGAGTTCATCCGGTTGGGTCCATTTCGATTGTTGGAAATTAAAATTTATAAATATCAATCCACTGAATTGAAGAAGGTAGTTAGTTAATTAGCCTTTAGAGATTTTACAGTTTTGTAATCACTTTTGTATACAAAGATTAAGTTAAGATTCTCTATAAAAAACTAAAGACGTATTTTTCAAAGTTTTTCTCCTCTTCCATTTCACTGTATCATCCTTCCCTTTAAGCTAACTACAAGAGTTAACTACAAGCTATGTACACTTTAAAACTTACGTATAATTATATCTCTCTCCCTAGAAGCTAGTTAGTTCCTTAAAATGTAACTCTTAAATCTATGTACGTATTCTCATAATTCACAGTAAAGTTTATATAGATTTATATATATAGCTTATGTACCTAATATCCTAGGCTACGTATTCATAATTAGTATATAAATGATGAGAATTAGTTAAAATAGATTTAATATATTTAAATCTGATTGTTTCATTCTTGATTAGCTGATGATTGACTGACTGTTGTACGTTAAAGTTTCCAGAAAGTAGAAGTCTCTGGAGTTGAGGGACAATAAGATCCCTTGCCACTGGAAATATATATTTATCATACATTTCCATACAGATGTTCTATTTTAAGTCTTGTTTAGTGTTAAAGATCTTTAAGATATAGAAGGTTCATCTTGTCGTCGTCGGCTTCTGTTTAAAACACTCATCCAAAGTTTGCGGCGACGGAATGAAGGTGATTGTATTTGTAAAACGGTAGCGTTATAGCAGCAGCAATTCGTGTTTGTATTGTGTAGATCAGAAGGTCGTCATTTTTGTTCTCAAAGTTATGCCCCGCTGCAGTCAATTTCGACAATATCTTTCGGCACGTCCACGAATTGGTACACTAGTCGTTGTCCGTCAACCTTGGCAAGGATCCCTCGTTGGTAGTAATATCTAAGCAGGGAGAGAAAACAAAATTCGTTTTTAATGTCCGCTATTAGTTAAATGAAATGCAATTATGCCTGCAAAAAACGAGGAATTGAGTTTTATGCAGTTCTACCACGTTGCAATGACTGTAACGCTATTTTGACGCCGAAAATCCATGCCCAGACTGTCATGAGGAAAAGGTTTGGGAATAATTACGAAGAATGGCAATAAATAAATAATAATAATACTAACTGAGTCGAGTTGAATTAAACTAGAAATATATTGGGAAACTACAAGGTCGGGATTGGTATTTGCTTTCATGAAAATTCACTATGTATTCTAATCGGGGGAAATAAAAATAAATCAGCACAAGACAGACTTTTCAGCGACTCTATATAACAAAGACCGTCTCTTCAGATTAACCTATTGAACACCGATGAGGAAAAGTTTAGGTAAAAAGTCCGTCTGTCTGGCTCGTCCTTGCTGCGTATTAACTTCAAATTTACATGAGTTTAGAATTAATTCAAAATGCACGTTTTAAATGACGGGATTTGAACTTCATTGAGAAATCTGCCTGATCTTTGACACGAGTAATCGCCGACGAGGAAATGTGAACGAAGAAATTCCAATTATTCATTAAAAGCCCAAACGCGTGTCCCTCGACTGTTTTCTTTGCAAATCATTTACTTTAAAATGCAATTAAATTTCATAAGTTTAGATATTTACCGGAGAGCTCGTCCCATCGTTTCGTAGTTCATATCCGGCTTGTTCTTGTGCAGTCCCCAGAGCCGGGACACGGCCTTGGAGTCCACCAACTTGAAGATCCCTTTCTCTCGGTTCGTCCACTTGATGTATCGGGGACAGTATTCCTTGTCCTGGAGCAATTTCAAGAGGAACTCCCACAAATAAGTCGTTGATCCTGAAATTAAACAAATTCAAAAACATTCAAAACCCGTATCTTCCCCAAGATTTATGACACTTCCGCAGTTCATCCAGCTAAAGACGAGTCCGAAACTGACAAGTCAAGCTCGGGACCTAAAAATCCAAGTAAAATGCCGTACCTTCTCTGCTCTTACGCTTCATGGGACCCGCGTCAATCCCCTTGGGCTTCCTCGACTTCTTCTTCATTCGATGGGGTGGGAAGCCGAGTTCGGCCAAGTAGAACTCCTCCATTGACGATGAGCTGCTTGGGGACGTGGTGGCTGGGGTCTGATGAATGACGGAAGTGGGGACAGGGCCGCCGCCCAGGGGTCCCCCTGGACCCAACAAGTGATGATGTCCATGGACAGGGTGATGAGGGTGAGAGGTCAAGTGCGAGAGTTGGGCATGACCTCCATTGAGCATGGAGGCATGTTGACCTCCGAGGACATTGGGGTGATGTTGGAATGTGGGTGTCGTTGGACTCGACAAGTCACAGTATTGTCCTGACATTCCGAAAGGGTAGCCGTCTGCTCAAGTCCCCAAAGAGTACATGGAAATCAGAGATCATAACAAAATACATTAATTACAATCTTACTTCGATATGAAGGGCCTTCATTTAACCGGAAATGAAATACAAACTCATCGGAAGCCCTATAGAAACGAAGGGAAATCCAATTAGGTTACCATAGCAACCATAAGCATATTATCTGCAAGGCTCTGGAAACCTTGAAATTTGGATCAGTCAAAAAACTCTCCCTTCCATCCAAGAAGAGGGAAAGTCTGCAAATATTTTTCTGGGCCATTTGGATTTGAATGCAATTTTGAAGCAAGAACATCTCTCGTCTCGATCTTGAAATCTCATAAACTTAAACTCATTTCTTTCATCTAGTGGAACGATTGACATACTAAACCATTGCAGTATTTAAGATTTTTACGAAAGTGCTTTCAGCATTATGCACTTATAACCCTATTCTACCGACATATTAATATATTAATATATTAATGAAAACCTACATAGAAAAGACCGGAAAGGAACCCATCTACAATCTAGAGCCAGTTAATTAGGAAATTACAGAAAACAGATTGGAAAATCATCATGTAATCGGATGGCATGACATGGTACAATTAAAGCCGATCTTTAGCCAAACTTCCCATGACTCTTATCTTCTCGTTAGCAACAATGGTTTCCTTGGCAACGGAGTTCCTCATACAACGAGCCCTGACTCCCTGTTTGTAGTTCGTACAGAAGAAGAATGGAGACTGGAACAATGAGCGGAAACGAGTTGTCAAACGCTAACCTCAAGTCTCAACTACTGGACAACTGACTCATCTCAACTAAAAATTCCCACAATCCAAGCCAACATCTTAAAACATTATATCCTATAATGCATATTCAAATAGGAAAATAAAAAAAAACTCATAAAATAAAAAGTAACTACCAAACTCCCTTTCAAACGTATTCAAATTAAACGATTAAAAAATGAGGCCGGGTTTCCTTCTTTAAAAATTCCGATAGTTTTTTTCCAGCTTATAAAAATTAGCCCTACTAAAGTCAGACCCGTGGAGTTAGAATGTTAGGAAAAAAAACCTGGCACCTTTGCTTGCCTTCTGCTGTATCCTCTTGTACTTGTTAGCTGATTAGCATATTTGCTCAAATAATTACAGGAAAAAAACTAGGGACCTTTTGGAATGTAAATCAATGCATAAAAAAGAGTTGACACAATTAACAATAAATCGCAAATATTTCTCTAAGGAACTAACTCCCGGGTCGATAAAAAAATCGGGATAAAAAACGCTCAAGCTGTTTATTCCAGCTCCTGCCAGAATAATAGAAACTTATGCAAATCTACGGACTGAATTAATAATAAGGTTATAAGGTTGTAAACTTCTTCGCCCAGTTCAAACAGTTTAATTTGAATAGTCTAACCTTTTAATCCAGCATAAGACCCGAAAGTTCAACCAGAGCGAAAGGGTTATATTTTAAATTTCAATTTCAATTAGAATAAAAACTTTGAAAAAAAAACCGTATTCAATTTCTGTCTTTTGACAAGAGAGGATCAGAAGAACCGAGTGTCAAAAATCGACCATCGGCAGTCAACCCGTTTTTTAACCTTTTTGATCCCATTGTCGGCAAACAGTTTTTTTCTGAGCCGGTTTTAAATACAGAGATTTAATTGCAGGGCCCCCTAACTTACATCGAATGTCAAGAAATGTAATTTTAAACCGGGGGTTAATTCGGAATTTCTGCACCAAATCACGAAAATCACAGTTAATTTTAATTATTTTAATCCAGGTTAACTAACTACTTTCCGTTTTAATATTCGACTCGAAAAAAACCCAATGATAATAGAAAATCATAGGGAGGTGAAACCATCCATAATTTCTTGAGGTGACAGCAAACGATCAAATAAACAAGGGGAACCTCTAACCCTTTCCACCATAAAAAATCCACCTTAAATATTCAGAATATTCAAATTCCCCGTCAACCTTAAAAACAGCAACCCTTCCGCCGAATAAATTAAACGCTTTTGATCCAGTTACCATCCGATTTTTTTACCTCACCCCAAAGATCAATTTGCATTTGACAAACCTCACGAGAAAAAACGAGGCTTTGCAATTGGGATTCTCAACCTTGGGAACCTGAGGGCAAATCCTGAAGGGATAACCTGTTGCTCGCAACCCTTTCGGAAATTTATTTAAAAATAATTCAAATCATTTCCCTTTTCAATTGATTGGAACGATCGGGCTCTTATTGCCATTCCGACTGGGGACTTGAATTCCGATTCAATTGAGTCAGTCAATGAAACAAACAATTCCCAACAACAGGGGTCCAAGTCCCAATCCCAACTAGCAACATTAGATACGAATTTGAATAGAAATTCAGGATACACACGGGCAGAACGAATCCGACAAATTGTTTCCATTTCATTTCCCATTTCACACTCTGGTCAATTAAACTCCCAAACTGACAGGGACAACCCTTGAAGATACAAAAGCTCATCATCCGAAATATCATGGGAAATCCAGCAGAGCAGAGAGCTTCTTATTGTGACAAAAACGGGCTGCAAACTCGAAACCCTTATGTAGATTTCATGGCTTTTGTAAATTAAAGAGGTCTAAAATTTTTGGCAAAACTCTAAATCGGCCTGGAAACCTGTTTTCCTCAATTAAAAATCCTGTCCAGTTTGAATCTGATATTCGAAACCCAGCCCGAATAACTTATCAATTCAACAGCCCTCCCAAACCATATACAATCCTAACGCTAAAGCTAAGGAAAGGTCTTCCACAAAAGGCATGATAACAACAATGCAGCTGTGACATAGTACTTTGGATTCAACATTTAAGGCGAGGGGATATAAAATCACAAAAAAAATCAAGACGAATCTTCCTCGTAATAATTCTGGAGTTTAACGGAGCCCATCCCATAATCTCATCTTGGCGAAATGCTAAAAATCGAGGGATAAAAATCCCGAATTTGCATATCCCGTCAAATCCCCGTCATCTAGCTCAACAAATTCCGCCTTAGCCTAACCATTAATTTAACTAGGGAAGATGTCAAAGTCGAGTCGTGTTCAACGTTCAAGTGTTGGTGGAAACCAAGGGATCGTCACACAATAAAATTACAGTCCAATGCAAACCTGTAAAAAGGTAAATCATTTTGCAAAGATCTTTAAGTTAGGGACTGGAATTGAGAAGGAAAGTAGGTTGAAGGGCACCTTGAAACCAGAATTTAGCCAACGACAACCGCCTCCTCCAAGCCATTTATTCACAGTTCTTCTTCTTCGGACAAAATTGCAATAAAAAACGTTTTTTTTCTTCATATTTTTGCAATCAGATTTCAACCTAATCCAGTCAGGCTAGTCTAAGACAGTTGTAACGTTGTAACTGAACCAGGATCATGATTATTATGAAAAGTAGGAGTGGGTTATATCTATAGGACAAAACCACAGGATTTCCTTTTATAGTCCAGCTTTCCACCTTTAATTGCCATCGTTTTAAACCACATTTTTCCCAATCAACCGGTTTCACCTTTAGCATAGTAATATATTAGCTTATTTTTCCAGGAAAATAAACAACAGTCCCGTTCTTTTACCATTTATTAGAGAGAGAGTTGGAAATCGGTGAAAATCGGTGGAATTTACACCACTACGACTTGCATTATTTCAGCCGGGACAAAGTAGTTTAATATTAATAATAATACATTTCTCTACTCTGTAATTAAAGACAAGGAACTTCCTCGTTACGACTTTTCCTTGTTCCATTACTCGCGATTTTCCTATAAAAACTGAGGGTAATTACAAACTAAGGTTTGTTCATAAGCGAACCAAACCCAGCCTGCTGAAAAACGCTGGAAAATAGCAATAATTTATGCAAAATCCTCACTCTCTCCATAAACTTATGCAAATCTCCTCTTCAAGATGAGAGGACGAAGATGATCTTTAAAGTTTGAGTCCGTTTTTTGCTCCACATGTCAGTATTTGCAGATCTCAGATTTTGCGGTCTGCTTTTAAGAACTGGAAGCTGTTACTAGGCGTTTTCACGATCTTCAACAAGTAACTAACATTCGTTCCTATGTTCTAGAAACTGGAATAGGATTTTTTGCTCTGCCTTATAAGCTAGAATATTGCTAGAGATCATTAAATCATTAGATTCATTTGTTCATAACTATACAATGCCTTCTTTAAGAGGAATAGTATTATATTATGTCATTCTTTGCACGCCAGTCCAAATTCGCGAATTTTTTCCCCCACGACAGGAGAGGATCTTCCCAATTCTTCTATACTTCTGAGACATTGTAGTAGTGTATTAATCTGCCCAGCCTCTCCTTTAAAGTTTTTAAGCTATTATAATGTATGTATATAATGCATATGAATTGGCATGAATTGGGAATATTCTACTTTTGCAAATGTTGAATGTGGTCGGGTGGTGGTGGTGGTAGACAGGGAGACGTGTGCATAAAATAAAACCAAAGCCATAAGGAAACTCCGAACCTAAACCCTACACACGTTTTTCGTTCAAATTCAGATAAGGGCCACTCCATGTAAGTATGTAAATAATACCGAGCACCATAGTCATTGTTTAGAACTATCTACTCCTGTATATAATCATATAGGGATATCTGGAGGCAGTAATAATAAGTGTTTAAGTGGATGATGATGGTGGTGGCTCTTCTCCGTGATCTTCTAGACCTTGACGGTGGTCACTCACTCTTTTTATACGCTCATTTCTGCAGTCTAGAACACGAGTCTTCATTCTTCATTCTCAAGAACCATTAACATAATCTTATATCCCTGCCTCAACTCCATTCTTCCTCATCAGTAATTATTAGGGAGAGAGATGTAGCATGTAACTCCCATTCTGGGCAACTTTTCCTCAATGGAGTTCCCATGGCAACCGCCGCAAATCTCCAGGAAAACTGTCAAAGTAATATCTACACTACTCCGACGGATTTCAAATAAATCCGCAATTCAGAGATAATGGTGGAGTAACAATTTAATGGGATGCAAAAAAAGGTTTAAAAAGGACCGAAGGACACGAGGAAGTGTAGCTTGGTAAATTAGAGGATGACAAGGCATGGCAAATCTAATTGGTGATTTATTGTTACATCATAATATGCTCGTAGAGCCCCACCAATTCATTTGCTAATATTTGCACACCCCCTCTTTCCTGGATTCTTTAGTGTTTAATTGTTGTTACTATGGGGAACATGGTGATTGGGAGCCGAATGATCTGCACCAAAGGCCGCGGTTTACGTTTACGTTCACTTTAACCTTGAAACTAACTTTTGTGCAATACTATAACTGAAACTACAACTACTACTCCTAATGATAATAATGCAGGACTATTAACATTAACTATTAACTCCCTGTTTAAGCAGTTAAGGCCGTTTTGCGTTTTAACTTTGGGCTCTAGCGGCGGCTACTACTCCCGTTTCAATATAGAGAGAGGGTTTGGATTGGAGGTGTTAAAATATAATCAAATACCAAGCTGGGAATTGACGGGAGAGGATGACTAATTAAACAAATTAATTACTAGGAGGAAACGACCAAAATTCAACACTTGTCATCCTCATAGCAACTAATCCATTTATGGCCTTTTCGGGATGCAGAAAGAGATAATTATTTAATCATTACATCAACTGTTCCCTCTACTCAAGTGCTCTTAAATGAACAGACGAGTCTATTATATTCCAGGCTAAAATATAATGCAGATCTCTGTACGGTATATGATATATAATCATAACAAAAAAATTTGCAGCACTCCTTCCCTATAGAGAGCAATTGAGCTTATTTAGCAGTTCCAGCCGAGTGTTAAGCGATTCAAGGGCAGGGTCATATACTTCGTACCTCTTGTATATACAGAGGGATTATTTTTAGAAATTATTATTACATCGTCCTACACAACAATCTTATCGGCTCAGAGGTATATGGCTCTTGCAATTTTTTGCCGATTCTTAAACTTCCATCGTCAACTCATTAACCATAGACTTCGGAGCTATTATTGAGTCAGGGTGGAATCGTTAGTTTCTACGATATGTTGCCATTTATTATTTAGCAGGCTACAGAATGAATGGGTTTGCGAATATTCTGAATGGATCAATAAATACGTAGAGTTAATCATTGATTAGGGTTAAGAGACAGGAAATATGGGGATCGGGATTTCCAGGATTTAGTTTCCCTTTCCAAGACACTTGCACATTTATTTCCAGTTTTTTTGCCACCTCCAAAGAATAATGAATCGGAGCGAATCTGTAGTTGTTAAACCATTCTGCAAACCTTGTTGTGTACTTGTTGCAACCTGTACTTTCGTGTACCTATCATTATGAATAAATGGCAAAAAAGCAAGAGTGAAAAAAATGTTGCAAGGATTTCTAAAGAATATGAATGAAGAGAAGAATGGAACAATAAGATTTGGAAATTCTTTAGATCGGCGAGCACTGATTCTGTTGCTGTGGATTAGCTAATTTGCGTATAACTTATGTTTATTATTACATTATTACACCCTATCCCCCCTAGATCTGAGAATTTGCATTTTTTTAGAACTATACAAGCTCCGAACATGTTTCTCTCCCGGGACCATTCATAAACAGCCAGAAAAATTAAACTTAAGGGGTAAGGCAGCAGGTATGAGCGCCATCTACTGGAAATTTTTCTCAACCCGCTGATTTTCTTAACAATCCTTCTAATTTTCAATTTTTTCTTACTTCTAGCTTTGAAAGGGAAATTTTGAAGAGCTTGTAGTGGTGGTGGTAGTGGTAATTTGAGAGGAATGTACAATGTAGCTGGACAAAGGATGTTGTTGCGGTATAGAGTTGTAAAAAACGTTAGTGTCGATGATGGAACTGTAGAGATGGTTCCATAATGGAAACTAATTCCAGCAACAAATGCAAACGGCTTAAAAGGAGAGAAGCTCGGTTCGTCGACTCTTTGACTTTGAAAAGGTCAGGAGTGCAAAGACAAGGTGGTGATGATGATGATGATGATGATTATGATGGTGAATGGTGGTGGTGGTTTTTTATTCATGGAGACCTGAATTCATACCACCAATAATACCACCACCACCATGATAACATCAAATGATAAAGACAGAGCAGATTGTTGATTCTCTTAACCTAGCCACCACTCCCATTATCCATCAACATCAGGACTCTGCTGTGTCTCTAATCCAGAAATTCGCACAACTCTCTCCAAACCCAAACCTGATCAGAGGAAATATGAATGAAACATTTCCACCAATTTACAATCAAGGAATCAGAAAGCGTCAGTTCTGACTCGAAAGCGTCAGTTCTTTGACATGATATTTTGGACTGTTATGAATGGAAATGTTCAAAAAATCCGGGCACGGTTTTAAACCAGTGTTTACGGTTCAAAACCGGGAATCGGGTAAAGATTTCGGATGTTTAGATTTATTCAACAGCTTGGAAGTTGGAAGCCTTTCCCAGTACCAAACGATACAGATTCAATCTGCAACTGAGCAGATGGGATTTTTAAACAGATCCAAATCCTCTAAAGTTGAACGTGCAATAATATATATCATGAAGCAATCCATCCTGATTTCGCAATATCCAAATCTGCAACAATCTCCATTCCCCTAGCAAATCCACCAAGGCTTCTAAATTCTCCTAATGATATCACTCTACCAAAATGTAGCCAAGGAACACTTGCTTATAAAAATCTCAACAAAGGCATGACATAATCCCACCTCAAACCTCATCGTCATACCTTTATCTCGGCAGGTAAAAAGCCAAACAAATCGCAGATTCTGCAAAAATACAATTCCAACGAAATTGCTTATCGGACGAATGGCTTATCATCTCAATTCCAACCGATTCGATCCGTAAAATTCAGTAAAGCCTGCCTATTTAAGGAAAACACACAAGCCCTCGTGGATAACCACTGGACTGGACATAATATATATCAGGTCCACTCTGCCACTTGATGCCAAATCACTCCATCCTGGATTGATTAACTTTTATCATCTATTTATTATATTAATTATTGCATTTAATACTAGAGAAGCGCTTGGCTATTAACCCCAGCTCCAGCTTGCCCTTGAATCCCCTCCAATCAAATGTTTTTCCAGATCCTTACGACTCTCGTATAGTTCCAATAGGCTGGGATTAGAGTTTAGAATCGCAGAAATTAGTCAAGTGTCCTGAGCATTGAATCTGGCGAATATTCTTTAATCATAATCAATGATGAGGAGGAGGAATTCGCAACTTGTTTCAGGAGATAAGTGGAGAAATGAATGGAGGATGAGCTGGATTAAAAAATGCAGTGAACATTGAACATTATAAGAATTGATAATAAATGGTGTAGGATTTTGCAAGGCTTGCCAGCAGGTTGCAGAAATTATTCTCAATAACCCGAGATAGAAACGACATGACCCTCCAGAACCCATTCATGCAATCCTCACATTTTTTTAAAAACACTAACTCCTTATGCAGAGTGACATTTACTAATCATAAAAATGGGATTTCAATGTCAAGTTGTCAAATGTCAACTGATGTCAAGTTTAATTCGTTCCACTTCTCGGGGTTCGTTCTTTGGACTCAGGATTCTAGAAGATCCTCAGTTTCTGCAATAAATCAGCAGTTGGACAGGGTTTTCGGGCTTTCAATGAATATTTAATAAAAAAACAACTAAAGTAAAAATAAAAACAGTGAAGAGGATAATAATAAGGCTGATGACTTCCTTCCTTATCAAAAGGAGCCAGATTTCCTATAGAAAGCTAACTAAACTAACTATTTATCATAATATGGAAACTGTCACATGGCGTCCCATTACTCTACAACTCTACTGACACTCTCCTAATCATCCCAACTCCCAGTAATTCATAACAGTTTCTGACCAATGTCAATGTTAACAAGGCAATAAAAACTCTGTTGACTCACAGTCCGAAGTGAAAGAATAATATCTATTTAATTATTATTATTATTTAACTGTTTGGTACAGTATATGCTGGGTGAGATAAGACTCTATGCTCTATCTGCGTCAAACCGACAAGACAACAAAAAGGCCCATAGTGTCAAATCCACTACACTATTTTATAATCGTTTAAAATCGTTTATTTCAAGTTCCAATGTAAATAGTAGATTTAGAGGAAATGGAGTGATTCAGACGGATCTCAATTACGGGCGAGATTGCATGATTGGGGGTGGGGACTAATTTAGGGCTACAACAGTTCCCATATCAGGCATCAATGTGTAGTAATGAGGGATCCTTGAAACTCTCCTAATGATTGCATAGAGAAGAGCTCTAACAACAAAGATGGGATAATCTCGCAGTCATGAAAGCTTGCGAATTGCGAATATTTCCTTTAGAGACGAACGAAGAAGCAGAAAAAAAAATTGTTTTCGCAAGTGGCGTTTTGAGATATGTTGGAGAGATAGGCGGATTTATTTATTAGTAAAAGGCTTGTCAGCCTTGAGGAAGGCGTTTGACCCACAAGCACAGAGTCACACATACAATTATATACGAACAGAGGCTAAACCGCATCAGCCTTTGCAGAAAAGAAACAGGTATACAACAATTTACAGGGTGTTCCTCTATTGTCGCACGATTTCGAAAAAAATTGGAGTTTCGTTTCTAACAAGTGCAAGTCGATGAGTTTGAAAGCGAAACTCCGTTGCTATGGGAACCAGGAGTTTTTTTTGCTGAACACCCAGTACTTGCTTTATGCACATAGTATTTTACTTTCTTACAGAGCCAGACCACCACTCCATCATCACCATTGCCACCACCACCAGTTCCAATTACCAATTTACAAAGTATGGAACACTATAGCAAACAACTATAGCTGAAACACATGGAACATTCGCTTTTTTAAACGTATCTAAATTCCTGTTACCAACCATAATAAGCAGAAAAATCGTAGCTTCTTTTATAGATCCCCCTAAGGAATCCGAATTTGGGGTCTCTGGAGCTTAACCCCCTCCTGGTTTATGTTCCTAATAGTTATTACTATCTATAGTGGGAAATTGTATTTATAAACTAACCTATCCTACGGTTCTGCATTGGAATTAATCATCCTCCTCAATTTCAATTATATTCCATAAAAATCAGTTGCGGATTTTTAAACTTTCAAAGTGATTAAAATCACAATTTTCCTTAACACCATTTATAGGATTAGTATGCCACTCCCCCTCCCTAGACTTAATGGTTTAAATTAAATTTTAAACGAGAAATGAGTAATAAATCGAAGTTAGTGGGTATTTTTGGTAATAAAAAATCCACCTGATGAGCATGAGCTTCGCATTCATGAATAGCTGTTAAATTAGCTTGATATAAAAACAAAAGAAGCTCGAATAAGGCTCGGCAAGGTTATCCTCTTCTATTCAAAGGTTTTAGGAGATTGGAAAATACTACGTAGTAGGGTTAATCTGATTAGAGTAAGCTTAGTGTGCCTAATCAGTTGCAAATGTAATTGTAAGGCTAGTAATTAAATTAAGGTGCCAGATCGAAAGGATTTTGACAGTTTTTTGACAATTTGTCAGATGACCCGACGGGGTCATCTGCCAAACTGTCTACCTAATAAAAGATAGGTCAGGTTTGATCCCTTGTTGCGACATCATCTCCGGTTAATTGTTCACTAATTGGCCCGTAATTACTTACTCGAAATTAAATTACTGAAAAACGACGTCCGTCTTTGAAAGTTCTCTAACCAATGTTGAAAGAGCGGAAGAGGATGGGTGTGATCCAGTATTTTATTTCCCCCCAGCCAAGTCGAAGAATGGCGAAGAAAAACAATTAAATATTCGACACAATGGAAAAGGCTTTCGAACTTGTAGAATTTAAATACAATTTAAGAATTAAACCATTCAAATCAAGGCTCCGATGACTCATAAAAGATGGAGATGACGGACTGCTTTTAATTTTTCAATCCAAGAAGCCTACGCTTAAATCTGAACCACCCTGTATATATTTCCTCAGACTTGTTCTAAAAATATAGGAGAAAAAACCACACCCATCCGTTCCTTCTCCTGCAGAATAACCCTAATTCGAATAGGAAACTATTAAGTCTTACAAGGGAAGGTTCTCAGGATGGAATTCGGGAATTGCCTGAAACTTTTTTGGTTAAATCTACAAGTCAAGTGAACAATAAAACCAAAAAAATTAGCTGCCCTAATTGATGTTATCCATGTCAAAAAAATTGATGAACAATGGAGCTGCAAATGAAAACACCGGAATTATTAAACATAATATACCAAAAAATCAAGAAAAAAATTAGAAAAACGAAAATCATAATATTTTGCTTTTATTCCAAGCGGATTTTGAGAAATCGAGGTGGGAAGTTAACAGAAAACGTGTGCCACGGCGCGCGATCAGTACAAGAAAACTTTTCATTGCGTGACGTAGAAAAAGACATTGAGCGAAGATAGGAAAAGTCCAGAAAATAGTATAGCGACACAACGAGACTTTTCACTAAAGCAGACGGGCAGTTACTATAGGAAATCACAATAATTCCAGTTTTCTCGCTCCCTTTTTTGCCCTCACAGCCGCCACACCCCTTATCCGGCCACTTCCCACCTCGATTTCTCAAAATCCGCTTGGAATAAAAGCAAAATATTATGATTTTCGTTTTTCTAATTTTTTTCTTGATTTTTTGGTATATTATGTTTAATAATTCCGGTGTTTTCATTTGCAGCTCCATTGTTCATCAATTTTTTTGACATGGATAACATCAATTAGGGCAGCTAATTTTTTTGGTTTTATTGTTCACTTGACTTGTAGATTTAACCAAAAAAGTTTCAGGCAATTCCTGAATTCCATCCTGAGAACATTCCCTTGTTAGCCATCCATCCTAGTTACAATTGATTAAATTGAAGACGGATCTGGCAAAGTATTGTTATTATTTCCCATAAATCAGATTCGAATAGGAAACTGCGGTTATTTTGGTTTCGGACTCTGGACTCAAGAACTATTCCCATGAGGAACTAATTGCTCGATGCAATAATTCAACTGTAATTTTAAAAGCAAAATTAAAACGTTTCTCGATCTAGCAAATTCCAGCCGCGATAACTTTAAATTAAATTCGATCTAAATTTCCTCACGGATGTAGTAATTAACCACATCAATAAACCCTATGATGACCCGATTAACCCATAACACATTTAGCAGCATAAATAACTCTTTACTCAGCAGGGGCAGAAATAATGACAGTATCCAAAGCTATTAAACCGTTTAGCCGTCAAAGTCTAAGAGTCGTGATTTTATGAGGAAAAATCGAATTCAAAAGAGGAGTCTTTGGAAGATAAACACGTTTCTTCCGGTCTTTGTTATGATTTCCCATACCGAACTTCTAATTCATTCCAATTTCCAAGTCTGGAATTACAAACTTAAACTGTAGGACGGGAAGAGGATATATTCCTCCAGATTTCCCACGATATTAAGTAAATAATGAGAGGAACAGAGCTGCGTATCTAAATTCGTCCCCATGGCAGGAGCTTGGAAACTGGGGAGTTAAATAGGGGCACTGACATCCGACTTTAAAAAACATTAAGATTTCTCCAGAAAATATTTAAAAAAAAAACTTTTTGAATAATATTTAAATAATATTTCCAGCATTTTCCTCATCAAAAGACGTGTGTGTATTGACCCTGTCTTGTGATTTCACCTGCTTCTTTCAAACTGAGGGAAATAATTTGTAGGATTGCTATGCTATACTTGCTCAACTTGAACTGCTAAATAAATGAGGTGATAGGAGTAGAGTGGAGTAGATGTTCTGTTGATGTATAAATATAAATATCTGCCTAAGATTGTCGTGAGAATTTCCAGAATTTTGAACTTTTCCCTTCGAGGTTCAAGGTTTTTCTTCTTTAAAATCCGATTTTTAACTCGACTCATATGCATATAGATGGTTTCGGATGGTGGAATATAAAAACCAGACGCTGTATATAACTGAGGGACTGTTGACTCGTGTCAAGATAAATAAACAGAACGGGTTGAGAGAGACGGGATCGGAGGTTTACGATTACTGGCCTGGCAAGGCTGCCGGGGTTGCTTGGAATAATGTAAATATAGGGGCTTCGTCGATGCATCGATGAGTTTGTATTTTCAATTTCGATCAGTTTAAGAATACTAGAGATTGGTAGCGCTCTGACCTGATTGGTGTTGTCGGGAGAGTGAGTATGGATGTCGGACTGATGGGATTTGACAGTAAGGGGACGAGAGGTAGGGGGACCCTCCATGACCCGTTGGACTTGGACTGTCCGGAGTGTGTGGTGCTGGCACTGAAATTTAATTAGTTAATTATTAGCATTTCATTAAAGATTTAAAGCCATACGATTTAAAATAAAGTACTGTCTAATAGATATACAAAGAGAGATACAAAATCAGAGATATTTTTAGCCCAAAAAGAGGCTGTAAACGATCTTAAAACAACTTCCTATGGGAAGTTACTCCTACACAGACTGGGAATTAGTATAATTCTTTGTAATCGCCTAAGTAGGCTTAAACCTATGGGCTTTTTGCAATTAAAATGAGTCAAACTAGGCCTCAAGGAACCTGATTTTTCAAGTATCGATTATGGCTCTATAATAATATACTAACTACATAAGTATGTGCACAGAGACTTGAGAGAGTAAGGGAATTCAGATTGACAAAGTGCCTGGGCTTAAAAAGCACGTAAAATTCTGGAGAGGGATTTCATAGAATTTTCATTTCCTTTTCCGGTTCTCCAAAAACTCATCACTTTTTCAAACAGTTTTATCTCATCTTCCTCCCTTCCATCATTTCCTATAGAAATAACTCCAGTCCTGAACTTGGCCTAAATCATTACCTATATCAACGTCTCCCTAAAGTGATCTTACTTTTAAACGAGAATTTTTTAAAGATATATACCGTTCCGGGCTTCGGCACATTAAAAAACCCACCACTCCTTTAAAGCTAAACATCTAAATGGACGGAAGAAGATTTTAACATTTTTGACTTTGCCCTACTATAGATATAGCTTGACTTAATAATGCATAGAGTTGTGCCATATCCCGGAAAGTACGTGCAAAGAATCAATCAATTTCTTCAAGGAAAATCCCATTGTTTCCTTAAGCTCGTTCCTCAATATATTTTCTAAATTATTATTCCCAATGTCCAGCTGCCATGAAATACCGATTCCAATCCTCCATTAATAACTTGTAAATGAGCCTTGGAAAGTGAACGGGATTGTTTTTGGAAGCCTAGCTGAGAATTTAGAGATCGGAGCAGGCTGGACTTGTCATTAATTTTAATAGAGACGGAGAGGCTTCGGGTTTGGAAGTTCTTTGTCAAAATCAACACCGTTTCCGGAATCTATCTATCCTCGTCTTGAGGAAGCGGATATTCTGAACCTTTTAACGTTTTAAACTCTTAAAAGGGATCAGTTCCTGACAGATCAGTTCGGAATAATAATTTAGGCAAGTAAGGTTACCTGGGGTGGGTTGAAGTCGAGCTTTTGTTTCGTCATTCGAGGTGTGACCACTGCTGCTAGAGTCCACATCCGACACACCACTGTCAGCCGGACTTGGAGGAAGTGAACCTGCAAATAATTATTTTAATTAGAAAAACAATACTTCATTTACGAGGGAATCAATCCTATTTTTAGATCAGTTCTGATCATTGGAATGTCGGAAGTATTGAAAACTGGGCTTTGACAGCTAATCCCCAGTAAAACGCAATAAAAAACGAGTAAAAATTCTTTACAATTCGTTACTGTAAAAGGAAGAGGATTTACAATTTAATATATGGATGGGAAACATATGAACCTTTGGAGGATTTTTAGCCAAAGTCCAACTTTTTACCCCACAATGCCCCAAATACTCCAAAGAAATTAACACCCTTTTAAAGCCACTTCTGGTTGTCATAAAAATAAATTGCAATTCGAAATAAAAGCACAATTGCTCCCAGCTTTACTCCACTTGCTCCTATTTCCTGTCTTCATTCTTAACCTCTTCAAAGTCAGCTGCAAGAAACCGATGTTGACACCCTTATATCTCTATATAATTACCTGTTGAGGTCGGATTGTACGGAGGTAGCCTGTGGGGCAAAGTGAGGCCATTGGGCCCAGCCTGAAGAGAGGTCAAAAGCGGTGACCCTTGGACCGAATGGTGATTGAGAATCCCTTGAAGAAGTGTCTGAGGAGGACTGTTCCTCGGAGATCGACGACCCTCCAATTCCAACAATCCACTCAATCGAACTCCATTGTTATCAACTGTAATTCAAATTAAAAAAATTCATTAATAATCAATCGGGTAAAAAAAAAACAGTATTTTCCCACACTTTAAATACGTTCAAGATCTCTCGTCCGTAGCCGTTATGCTAATTAACCCGGCCGGATGGACGGGGAAAAGTATCGATTTCGAATCAGCCAATCTTAATCTCAAAGATATGGCCAATATTTACTCTCCGAATTTACAACTCAAGAAGATGGGAGGAGAAGATAAGATCAAAACTCAGAGTTCTATTGTCCATCTGCCAGACAAAGACAGAGGGACAGACAAACAGACAATAAAAAAACATACAAGCCTTAATAGGAAATACAAACAGAACCGTTCCACACGGTTTCTACAACAAAGGGAAAGGGACCCAACCTTTCTTTTCTGGGTCACAATTTTTGTGAATGAGGGATTCCCCTTTAATCCAACCGTTCCTTATCATTACTCATTCCTAACTATCTGGGTTACGGCTGACTCGGCCTTAAAAAACCGATCCGTAATTCTAATTCCAGAGAGAAACAAAAAAATCTTCCGGTTTAAACTCTAGAAAGGGTTCTCGAAGAAGTTGATTAAAAAAACGGTTCAGCACCCTGTTGGGTTCGAAGTTCGATTAATTTAGGGATCCTTAGAACGATCTTTTTTATACCAATTTCTCTATCATCATTCAACAGCTCTCCGTTTTTTAAAAACTTACGGAATTCACACCAAATTCTTTACTAATAAAACCCCGAAGACCCAAAAACCTGGAAATGTGGGAATTTCATGTTTTACACAATTCTACAGTTTCTTGAACAAAAAACCTAAGGGAGCTGGAAAATTCTCACCGCTTCAGCTCAAATATTCCTGTCTCTTTGACGGTTTTTTGCCTCAAAAATAAATATATCATGCCTCCTACTTCCTTTCCAGCTCCAGATTTAAGACACTTTTACAGCCCTATATGCTGTGTCATGCTTCTCTTGATTTTTCTCAGGAAGAATCCTTTAAACTCCACATTTGACTACAGAACAATGAGGAGATTTGAAATTTTTACCCGTTCTCTTAGATCTACAACTCCCGTTCTAAAACAAGGTAAAATGTAAGCTATAAAATATACGGAGTACTTAATTCCATTCAAATTGACGACTTTTATAGTCCAATATATGAAGGAAACCACAAGTTGCTCAAGTCAGAGCCTAGACCAGAAATCTTAAAAAAGAGACCAAAAAACCAAGGCCAAGTTTCACTAGGAATAAAAGTACTCTCTGTTGTGGTTCAGATTTTCTGTCTCAGACGGAAATATTATGATTCGAAACACCTATAGTTATATCTTATCTTATAAAAATGCGTGGAGGAGGAAGGAGGATTACATCACATTATAATTTAATACTTGAATATTCATGTCTTTCCTCCACCTCCTCCTCACTATTCAAACGTACAGAGAGACTCCGAAACTAAAAGCAACAATGGAAGCAGTTCTGCTCAACAATGGGACCAACACTAAACTTAACTTACCAAATATACAACAGTACTCTGTATAACTATCTACAACTAGCCAGAGATGACGAAAGGAGGAACACTATATAACCCACTCTAACAAAGCTTAAAAAGCTCATCCATTTAAAATTTCGAAATCCGAGCTCTCGATTCAAAAATCTTGCTCAAAATTTCGAAAACTTTTGATTTTTCTAAAGAAATGGGATAATTATTAGTGGATGCCCCTCTCTATTCTACAAGTCTATAAGGAGGATCCCTTAAGAGCTTTAGAAATGACGTTTTTTAGCATTTAGAATGGTAACCGTCTTGGATATAACAAAAGCAAGTAAGTTGTATTAGAGGAATTATGTGCGCCTTCTAAAATGTGTTTCTCAACTTTACCTTGTCCTGATTACCGTTCCTTTGCCTTATATAATCATTTCATGATTCGTCATATTCATCATCCTCCTCATACATGAACATGTTCTGTCCGTATCATTATCTATCATTAGCATATCGTGATGTGATTCTTATTCGATATTCAATCCTCTATAGTCGGATGACAGAATGGGAAATCTGGCACTGTGTCCCCCTCATAAGAGATCTGTCTCAAAGTCCCCGTCTTTTAATACAAGACTAATTCGTAATAATATGTTTACATCCTTCTCTGTCCAGTCCACACCTTAATTCCATGGGCTAACTACGTAGTAGTATTATTTTTACTTCCATTATTTTGATAATATTTATTGTACCTTACTCCTCGAGTGGTTTTTTTCCTCGCTCTTTCTTTGCTTCCTCGAAGGAAATAAGAGAGAAAACAAAATCAGTAAGACCAAAAGCTACGGTGGTGTGAATACAGGCAATGTTATTTCTGTTTCCAGGAGGGCTAAAAAAATCTGTAACTTTTTAAGGGGGAAAGGCAGCGAATCGAGACGGTGGGGAACGAAACGGAACCTTGTTCTTGTAACGAATTAGAACGGATTTTTAGAACTCGGAGGAGTAATAATAGGAAGTGGAACAATATTAAAACAACAATGGGAATTATCCAGAAATGGGAGGATTGTAATTGAGCAAGATGCAAACTCATCGACACGGGATGAGATATAGGGAGCAGAACTCATCGATAGAAGTAAATCAGACCCTGTCCTACACGTGTAGGTGTAGGTATATCTCTTGGAAATGTTCAAGTCATTTTTTGTTCGTTTCAGGTTCTTGGTTCTATTCTTATTTTTACTCAGGAGTGAGGTAGTAGGATATGAATTCGAAATTACAATTTCCAGCTCCTATTATAATCAGACACCTTACTTTCCAAGTTTTAAGAGAAAAAAATCGTAGACTGAAAGGAAGACAGGTTCTTCATTTCCGTTACCTGTTCCGCAACCTACGACTTATACACCCTGCAGGATTTTTTAATAATATTATGACTAACATTAGGTGATACATATATATTTGGCAATCCTCCTAAGACAAATGTTACGGACTGTGGGAATTGAATTAATAAGGCTATGGAGGATGACAGAATGTTTCTCGCAAGACAGACAACCTGTTTCCCAACTCTCAACAAACAACACGAGAGAGTCGGTTTTTTATCCGCTTTTTTTGACCCGAAACTGGAGAGGAAATCAAGGCCCGGAAATCGTTCTTCCAAATACAATTAATCCAATCATGCTTCCATGTATTAACTGAGGGTTAAATCAGCATATTTTTTTATAACTCTCATTGTTCATACATTGTTATGGGATTCACCTGTGGCACGGCAGGTAGGTGAGGCCGGAAAATGTCCCTTAAAAAGAGCAACGGTCAGTTTTAAATTTTCCCAACGATTGCAGCCATGGAGGAAATGTAATTTTAAAATTCTAAACTGATTTTTTTTTTCAATTTTTAAGAGGTGAAATTTAAACAATATTATCTTAGAGAGGGGAAGAGAGGGTGACTTATGCTTAAAACTGTAAACCCGCTTTGTTTTCAATCTTGATGATGATTGGAGGATTTATCGTAAAACAAAAGAAGTACAGTACTTATAAGTAACCCTTCCCTTCCTAAGATTCAGTAATAAAAATAAACGTTAAAAACTTTCCAAAGATCCAGAGAAAACAACCTTATTCAACATGATACATTTAGGGAAGTAAGGACCTCGTTTTTTTAACGAAAAAACCATCACTTAAACATTTTAAACTAACCTTCCTTCCGAAATTTCGTTTCGAGACGGACTTTCGACAAATAAATAAATGGGGCTGAAATAATAATATTCTAAAATTTATACATCTTCATGAAGTTCCATGTGTATACAAATGTGATTTTTCAAAAGAAATAATAAGGGAACGTTTATGCTTGTATGTTTTTAAAGCAGAAAGAACCCTTATGTCCTACTTTAACCCTTTCCTTACTGAAAGATTGAAGACAGAAGTTTCTGAAAATTGACTCAAAATTTCAAAAAATAAAACACTTCAATGATTCCAAAATGGCATCACAGTTGGAATTTAGTTTCAATAGAATATTACATATTACCCAATACTACGGCTAGAAATACTCAAGCTCTTTATGGACTTGTTAGCATTGACAATTTGCGTCAGAGAGGACTCCAAAACAGTCAACTCCATTTTAGATATTCTGCCAGATTTAGCACCTTATTAAGGCCAACTGTTCCTAATTCCGATTACGAATTACCATAAATTTAAACGGAAAACAAAAGTGTGAATCTCATATCTAACAATAAATAACATTCCGAAATTTTCTAATTTTTTTTCAAAACCGACAATTTCGAGGAAGTCAAACGGTCAACAAAAGCCGTCCATCCGTACCCAATTCATATTCCTTAGGAAACAATAAAAATTAGAGAAAAAGTCAACCGAAAAGCTGAAGAGGAACCCCTTCTTGCCTGAAAGTAACCACCACGTCTATTTTTAAAGTTTTTTTTTAACTTTTACTTCCAGCACTCTTATTATATACAAAAGCACTTGTTCTACTCCAAGTTTCTTAACCAATTTTTTGTTCTCAAACCCATTTTTTGTTAATAAAATGACAGGAAGACTGGACTTCCTCTTAAGACGAAGTTACTCATCAGCCGAGAATACCCATTCATCCTCCCTCATCCGTGACAGGATTCTCCGTCTGATACAATCAGGAGTTTATATATAATAAATATTATAAGAACCAAACTATACACTTATCTGAATGTAATCGTAATTACTCCACTTTATCCCCATTACAATTTAAATTTAAAAGTCAGTTAGTTATCCAACTGCATTATCTTATTCTTTAAGGTAGCTTTCTGGATTCTGCTCGGTTATGAATATGTTTATGCATTGGTTATGAATATTTCGAGGAAAGCATCTAAAGATGACGTAATGATCGTTGTAATAACAATTGCAAAAAACCCTTTCAATTTCTTGAAAGCGTTAGAAATTGAAAGGACTCTTTCCTTAGCAACAAAACCAACTCCCTTTTTCATTACCTCCAATCCACCTGTCTCGTAAGTCGTAACTAAAACCGTAATGACGATACACTATAAAATTAATAATAACCCAGACACCACCACCACCACCACCGCCAAAGTAATATACATATATTAAATATAGCTAGGAAAACAGGACAGACAGACAGACAGACAGACCGTCTTGTGTAAAAGTAAAAACCAGGAGCAAGAATATGGAATGGCACGGTAGATATGGTTCGCATGACTGTGGTTTCTTTAACTCCTGATATTTCTCATTTTTATCATTATGATCCTCAAAGGAGGATTACATTTCTCCAGGTTCCTTCAGCTACTTCATTTTTTATTCGTTAATTTCTATAATAATGGATTAAGTATCTAGTGGTGGTGGCACTTGTGAAGCGAACCGGGGAAGCAAATCCGGTTTACAGTCTTAAAAATAATAAAAATTCGAAATTTAATATCTCATACACATCTACACTCTTAAAGAAATGAAGCCCTCTAACCCTTAAATTCGTTTTTAACTTAAAAACCAAGTAATAATTACTTTCACCCAGAAAACTGGGATTTTTTTTATAGAAATACCAACGTCCCTTAGAGCAGTAAAATAGGTACGAATTATTTAATCATTTAGGAGACAGCTCAGAGAACTAGCAAAAAACGTCATGAAGCAATCGGTGGATTTTGATGCAATCCTATTCTCTGCTTCATAAGCACAACAATGCAATCCCTTCACATCATCATCATTATTACAGGCTCCGTTATAGTGCAATCTATAATGCTGCAACCCAATGCAATCCCGTTGCATTCACTAAATGTAATCTCGAATCAGGCCTTTCTTCTATGTTCTATAGCCTATTCACTTTAGGGATCTATAGGCTAGCAGAGTGTGTAATCATGTTCCTATAGATGAATTAAAAAAAAAAAAAAATATCAAGTCTCTCCGTCTCGAATCTCGAATCTGCTCAAAGGAGAGAGAGATAAGAGAATAATATAAACAAGTCTTTTATAAACATCTAGTCCACAATATAATATAGGAGAGAGATTGCAATGTCCTTGATTTCGTACATTACACCTTTGGAGCAGAATTTCAAAATCACCACCACCACCACCATTAACTCCAACAACCACAACTACTAAACTAGAGAGGCACATTTAGGCAGTTTGCTAAATGCCTTGAAATCCTTTAATCATCATCGCTCCTTTGATTCACGAATCTACGAAATTGCCAAACTTTGCCGTTATTCCTATTATTCGAGTTGCAAAAGAGCCTCAGGTACAATTTCATAAAAAAAATACTGCATTTTATTTTTAAAACTAGACAAATTAAAAAAAAAATGAAAATCGGAAATAAAATCCACTCTTGATTTTATTCCGGCTATCTCTGCCCTTAGAAAGAGGATATCCGTAGAAAAAACTTAGCCATATTGCAAAATACCCCATAGCTACTCGCCATTGTGTCAAATCACCTTCCGGTCGTATTTTACTCAAAATCCCGTCGATTAATATGCTAATTTAATACCTGTTCCTCTGGATCAAAAGAGTTAATTTTAAATTTCCAAACTAAAGAGCCTAAATTTGAGAGCAAACTAATAACTGTAATTATCGGTCAAAGTCTTCTACAATCTATAATCTATGTCAACCTTCTGAGCATAATCATATCGTAGTTGAGGATTTTGTGCCGAATTAGCATCTCTCGTTCCGTGTGCCCTATTACTTCATTCTTAACCCTTGTTGGCCTTCGGGAACAACATTCCTCACTACTAAACTACTACAATAAATGGCTCATGCTCACTCCAAACATTACTGTGATATCCCAATTAAAGCGCGAGAGGAATAATACATAATCATAAATATGCATCCCCAATTAACGGGATATATTGTATCCCATACCCTACTATAAGAGTAACAACCAAGTGTCATTTCTTGTGTCAATCTGCTCATGTATGTATTTTGATTACATATTCCACCATAGATTCTCATCGGAATCCAATTATTTGCAGAAGATCAATAGCGTAGTAGATTGGAACTTAGGAGCAAGCTCTCAACCTTAGTATCATTGACCCAATAAACACAGTTCCCATACTATAATTCATTAATATCCTCATTTCCTATCCCCAATCATAGACGGTCTCAATCTCAATCAATCAGAAATCGAGAGGGTATTAACAGGATACTAAATCCGAATCCAATTCTAGGACCAAAAAACCAAAAAAAAACTGGTCGGTTACGGAGGGTTAAGGAGAAGCAGTTGACCTAAATAATTCCCAAGTCCCCTTCGTCTCCTATTTTTATATTCAGTTCTAAGACAATTGAAAGGAGCCTTATTAACCAACAGGCTCCGTAATAATAAGGAAGTAGTGGTTTTTTTAAACTCTACTCATACTCACCTACAACCTACTACCTAGGGATATAAAATACCCGTACTCTCCTGGTTAATAACTTATGAGGGGCAAAATAAAAAACAGAAATACAACATACAACTAGGCTCTTATTGACTATGTCTCACTCGTTGTTAGGAATGGAAGACACAAAGGCGTTTTTCCTTCAAACTCACTTGACCTATTTTCCAAACCCAAGCAGAAGAAGGGAAATAAAAGACCCATGAGGGTTTCTTGATCATCATCAGATCTCACATACATTTATATACATACACACTAGATGCATCAGACGAATACGAAGAGTCTACCGTGGAAAGTTACGTAAGAACCCTAATAATGATGCACTTCATTTCACGGATATACTCTTTTAATACGTGGACACACACTTGAGAGAGTAGGGATAGCCATCGGGGAATCGGAATTTTGAAGCTCGTAAAATATGTGGGCCAAACGGAGAGAAGGATCGTAAATCCATCGGTATCTTTACTACGGGATGAATATAAATAAATGGAGCTGGTATGGGTATATATTTATATTCGAATTTCTAAAGTTCAATTCGGACAAGTGCGGCTCGACCCTCTCCAACTCTTACCTCAGACTTGTAGGAGTTGGAGTTGGAGTTGTAATAATATTGGATGAAAAAAAAGCATAAAAAACAAGTCTGGTTGAACTGTAAATTTATGAGTTGGAACTTGAAATCATGCTAGACACTTGTTGAGTTCCTCATCTTGGGAGCTAAAAATAGATTTTCGGCTTCATCTTTAATAAAAACCCGGGTTTTTAATCCCGCTCTGAATTTGACATGACATGAGGGTCCGTGTCAAAGGTCAGGATGTGTGTTGGATATAGGGATTGACCTACCTTTGACTTATAGAGGTATATATAGAGTCTAATAAAGCTCCTTATAGGGCTGACCTAAATTCCTCATCCTAACTTCTCAATCCCAAATCTCTTGTCCAGGCCCACTTAATCTCCTTATACTTCCTCCTAACCCTTGTAGCTATATAGCTTTGTAGCTTTTATTAACCTATTTCTTATTCTAGCGAGCTACTAGACCGATTTTTACAAGTCTCCGGTTCCAAACAAACACATCCCTTAAAAAATCGGTATCGCATCTTCCCGATTTTACTATCTTGAGTAAGAAGCTGTATTTTCAGACAGTCGTAATAAAAATATAATAACATGGCCTTTTCATCCTTAACTGGAGGGCGAGGGATGTAATTTAAAATTTGAATTCAATAGGATTGAGGTCGAGGAATCCCGGCTGGCTGTTCTATACTCGTCTGGCAGAGAGAATAAGGAATTAGGATGATTGACCGGGATTTTATTTTTTCCGGTTTTAAACCCCAGAAATTCTAGATAGCAACCTGTCAGTACTTAGATGTTGCTAATTTAACTAAAGTTAATAATAACAATAATAATAATCTTAATAATAATGAGGTTCGAATCCTCTCTTTTCAACGGGGTTAGTCAAGTAGACCAAATCCCGACGGAGATTAACTGACCTATTTCCGCCATCCCGCTCCGTCTTAACTGACGGGAATCTGGAGCAACTGCAGTTATTTGGAATTTGGAACCCAAGCTAGAGACAGTTCATTAAGACGTAGCCCAACTTGTTGAAAAATGCGAAAGAAAACTGCATCTCCCATACTGTCCTAGCATCCTGTTTACTTTAATTTGCATTTGTCACACCGAACAACCCATATTGCGAAAGTAAAAGTGTGCCAATTCTTGGCACACACACGGCAAAACGTGCGGAATGGACTGTACACAAAGAGACTATAACCCGCTCCTTGTTTTCCCGTCCTGGATGCACTTCGGAATGAGGATCTACTCAATTATTCCAAAGACAACGTATAGGAACGTATCGTTGATCCTATTGTTTTAATTCCACGGCACATCCTCAAATATCAATGAAATTGTAGCAGGAGAGAGGATCAACCATCAACAAGTACGGGCTTGTTGTTTAAGCAGTTCTAAATCCCGTAGTTTTTTAGCTGACCCAAATAATTGCGTGGAAGAATGACTTGGAATTTGTTACGGGTATTAGGGATTAGTATCAACATGTCCAAGTTTACATAGGGAATCTAATGTATTATGTATTGGGATTGGATCCCTTTGCAGAATATCATTTTATACTGGCGATGCAGGGGGATTGAACTGATTCAAGGGAAACCTCAAGGAACTCTAACCTCAAGGATTGCTTTGCAAATTTGCAAAAAACTTCACATTGCATTTACAAAGGCTACAAAATGTTCTATGAAATGAACGTAATTCATTTTTTTTATATAACAGGAGCTGATGACGAATTTGAGGGAGGGTGTTGATCCATGGCTAACATTAGTAACTATATAGAGATTGAGGGTACAAAGTATTGCAAAAAAATTGCACAACTTCCCATGTACAAGAGACCTCCTGTTCATCCTTTGCTATGTAACCTAGTCCTATGCTAAATCCTAAGTTCCAACCAAACATCCGCCGACAGACTTGAATAGGACTCGAACAGAGAGTGAGAGGGTTTTTATTGAAATTTAATATTATATAGGACAGCCTATTCCGTTACTACGAACATTAACCATTAACTAACACCGCCTCACTTGACAACGATCAATGGCTTGAAGCCTGTTAACTTTAACTGAAAAACTAAACACTAATTTAGCTCACTATATTTTATATACCTAATTCGTAATGGGCCAATTCCACCCAAACTCCAACGCTATTTTCGACTATTCTCCTAATTTTTTCCCCAACTAAATGCCCATACATTCAGCATTCAGAAACACATTTCGCGTTACGTGTTCGTCTCAATGGATTTTTTGTTGTCATTTCCATTCAGACGATTATGCACTTATCCCTAATGGATGAACTCAGGTTTGGAAATACATTTCCATTTGTTACAAAAAAATATCGGAAATTCACTGACGGAGAGAGAAACTAAGGCGTTAAGTCAAAGAAGAGGATATGGCTTTAGAGGTAGGAATTGACACTTTTCGGCTGGCAACTGTCACTTGTCAAACTGTCAAGTGTCAACTATCACGTATTAATGGAGAAATAGAAATCCGCGAAAAAGTTATGCTATTTCTTTAGATTCTTCTAGAGAGAGGATGCAGTTGGAAGTTGGGATGTCTAAAATGGCAAAATCTTGCCAAAATCATGTAAGTTAACCATTCTTTGCCAAAATACCGTGCATTTTCCATTTCTTTGGAAAATATAGAATATCCAGAGGGATGTCAGTTGACCAGTTAAAACCCATTTTTAAGACCAATCAAACACAGGAAATCCATTAAGTAAATATTTGTCAGAGATACGAAACTCGACAAGTTTCCACATCCATTTCGGATCCGTGACAGTTGAGCCCACGACATATCTGTCTCACGACAAATTCTACTAACAATTACATAATTTAATAATTAAATAAAATGCAGTTCAGGCTCAAGCATTAAAACCATTAGCAATTAGTAATTAATCTCCCTGTCGCAAAGGGTGTAAACAAATTGTGTAAATTGTGCCAAGTGCATGGATTCACAACTATTTCATTGCTACTAGGTTGTCTCGTAATGTTCAGAGGAAATTACAAGATATTAATTACATTACAGAGTTTAATAATTGCAACTTTGTGTTACTCCACACATTTGCAAAAAGCGTGTAAAAGGGCGCAAAAACTTGAGACACTTCCTTCCCGTTGACCTCAATAAGTTCCCACGTTCTGTGAGCCAACATATAACTCTGCATATAAAATAATACCCCAACTGCCACTACTAGATCGACAGCCTATCTAAACGACAATCAGAAGGACCCTCAAGGGTTAACAGAGCCGATAAAAAAGTACGATATTTTTTGAAGCAATTTCAAATCTACTGCAGCAGAACCTACGAACTTAAACGGCAACTTCCATTTTCTCATGGTACAATTCACAGCAGCATTAAGTCGAGCAGAGTTGCGTATTTAGTATATAGCCCTCATTATTAGGCAATCAATTGTCGGGATTGCACATTTATTTATTAGCAACAAAAAATTCTAGAGATTTTCGAAAAATTCCCTAACTCATTTCCGACTGACTTGATGCAATTTTCGCGAGAGATGGTGAGGATACGTGGCGAAAAATCAACTGTATTGTTCGGAAAATTAACTACAACATATTATATAGTTAGTTATAGTTAGTTAGTTAGTTAGTTAGTTGTAATGGTAAAGTGCAGTGGAACATAATGTAAAATAGAGAGAGGCAGAGGCAACCTTCGCCTAATTCTCTGACAGAGAGGAAGAATCTAATATAAATAAATCGTAGAGCCCTTATCTCGGACGGAAAACATTGCCAAAAATCACAACTATTTTTCGCACTTATCCTCTCCTAGTGTGAACATGCTTTTAGTTTATGGACATTTCAAAGGATGCAGTTTTAATGGCTTTAATAATACTTCAAAGTCAACCATACGCTTTGAAAAATATGACAATGCAGTCTGTAGTTTCTATATGGGTTTTTAGGAAATAAAATAAATAAGTCCCAGGATAGGAACTTGTCTCAATTTAAAATTTAAATGTCAGTAATTAGTTTCCATTCAGATAAGACAAGTGATGGGAAGTACGATGGGATTTATCATTTGCACTTCCTAACGTTTTCTATGAGATAATATTCTAGCCGTGAATGAATCATAGTATTCTCGTATCCGTATTATTATTTATTAAGTTAGGAAGTTACACGAGCATAATTTCCTATCATCATCGGGAACTGAAAGTGCAAGTGATTTATGAAATTTGCACTTGGCTTAGTTTTTTTGCACGTCATAAGCCAACAGTATATTATGACTTGGCCCGCTACAACTTCCACTACATATAAAGTCGGCATTAAAGACCGGATTGACTTGGTTTCTTGATATGCATAGCAGAACTACGACAACATTTCTCATAATTAATATATAGTAGTATGAATGAGATTTGGGATATTGGATAATATTTATTATTGATATGAGGCCGGTGACCCAATTCCAAATCAGTGGCGAGTCCACTTACAACAGCTAAATTAATTGCGGGGATTCGGCTGGATTTGGCCTCTACGGCATTCTCCTGAGGTCATGAGGTCAAATTTCGAATTATTTCCAAGATCCGGATATCAGGGGAAACATAAATTAAATATCCAAAGATCTAAACTGAACTTGGAGCTTGACTTTGACTTGTGAAGTAAAACCTTAATCGTAAAATCCAAGATTTGAAGATCTGCCAATTTCTTGGTTTTTATGTGCTGAAATGTCATAACGCCTGCTGCAGAGTCCTATTAACCATATCTCTCTACGTCAGGATGAACAAAGGTCATTCTGCCTCGAATACTTTTCCATCGTAAACAAGTAGTTTCAGGAATTCTACAACGATTTTTAGTGAAACGGAAAACTCGACACAAAGAATGTCCGTAGAATAAAAGAAGCTTTCAATTTCAAAGGGATTCAAGCCTAATTTTAATTTGCAAACAGTAACAAATTATTATGTAAAAAATAATTTAGAGAAACTACAATCCCTTGTGGAATGACTCCTCAACTCTATTACAAACGATAATCACAATGCTAGGAATGACAATAAGAAGAGTAAACAATGCCGAATTCGAATGCCATACTCCCAAGCTTAAGAAGCCGGAATCAATCAATTCTGAGCCCGTGTTTTAATGTTTTAAAGGTCTCATCAAAGCTATAAAAATGGTTTGGAAAAGCTCTCGATTTCATTGTCCTTAGGATAAACGGTGCTGAAACGTAAGTGGAAAATAAAACCGTTAAATTCCTGTATCACAAGAATAATATAGACTTATCAAGATAAGAACCTATGCAATGCACACACATCCCCTATAAATTTGTATTAATAATAATATTACTATATATTCTTACAAATTATTATGATTATTATTATTGTTATATCCTCAACTCCTATAAGCCTGCATATATGGAAGAACATTGAATCATTTAATCATCGAATTCAGAGAACTTTCGCTTGTCCTACTGACATACATTGACTCAATATATTAAATTCATTTTCTATACATCACTCCATTACGTATACATGCATCGTATTCGGAATGTAAAAAACCATAGGGCCCAACAAGTGCCGGTTATGCACTTGGCCTCCTAATGTTAATGTAATGCGGGTTTTTTAAAATAAACCCGGGGGAATTTAAATTTTCAAACTCTCCCGCTAACCTCCATAGCGTCTTAAACTCCCAAAAATAAGTTTGTCGCTAAAAATAGCCCTAGTCTACGGCACTGGACTAGCCCAACGGAATATGCTAATATCGTAATAAAATATAGAACGCATGCAATGCAATTCTATATAGTCTCTATCACTATTATTGCACTCAAAATTGCATCCCGATAAATGGGGGATGGCTCGTGAATGTGCAATCCTTACGAAAGTACAGGTTACTAAATAAATAACCAGTAATTTAATTCATTTATTTTTGAAAACCCTTCCATTATTAACTTACTATTGGAATAAGCCTCTCTGGGACAACAGGGATGACATAATAAGTCCCAATTTAATTTCATGAGTTTGTAAACAACCAGAGAATGGCTATTAAATTACAGTAAATTGAAAGACGATGTCCGTTCATTTCCTTCAAAATGCAAATATTTTTTAGTTGATGAAGTAAGAGTCGCATAATAGTAATATGTCACTCCCACAATCAGACAATTTATTAGTTGATTTAAATGTAGTTTGGGAGGTTGATTTGATCAGAAGAATTTATATCACGATGACAACGTGTGCTAAAGCTGTTCCTTTACTCTTCCAAGTTAGTTGGTGATGGTGGATGGGGTCAAGGACTAGTTCAACCACAAATCAGAATCTAGACTAATAACATCTACATACTATAACATTACAATATATTATACGGAGTTATAAATATATATAATGTAGCCCCTTACAACTAGCAACTCACAAGTATTTTGTTGTTGTTCCTTTTTAATGCTTATCCATAATCATGAAAATGGAATAAAATCCGCTATATAAGCATTCATATAACTCTTACAGCTATAGATATATAGATAGGAGACAAATGAATAATAAAAATGTTATTGTTTTGTTATTAAACAGATTCGAGATTCGTCTGCCTCACTCTTTGTGGTTACACTGTGCAAAGCAATCAATCTCTGATTTCTGCACATGATAGTTTTGTTTATGGAGGGCTTATCATCACGTTCCCTTAAAAATGCTGGAACGTCAAATCAGAAGAAGCATAACATCGGTTGGGGATAAATGGACCGGAAATGATGTGGAATTAAATAGTTACGAGGGGAATTTAGTGTCAGCATTACTAACCTATTTATTCACCCCGACCCGAAGGATCTTAAACACTCTCCGCGTCGCAGTTTATAGTGTCTTAGGAATTGACAAGACGTTCTAAGTTAAGACAGACTAGACTCTTAGAGAGAGTTATGAATGTTTAAAATGCAGTGCAGTCCCTAAGGTTAGGGTTACACAACCAAGACAAAGTTGCTCTTTACAAATAACGCATGGGATAATGATCACTATATCACTTGAGAACCTTCCTATAACGTTCTGCCAAAAAAAACTAACGTCAGTATCAAAGTACCCCGTTTCGGTATATCCGTTATCGAGTCCAAGGGGGATATAAGTCCGGAGAGCGAAAGTGGGTCTCCTCCATTATTTCCACCCGTATAAATAATAATATTAAATTCCTTCCGTCGGCGGCGGCCTTTTTCTCGGGAGAAGTAGGATAAGGAAGGAAAGTGCGCGGGAGCACGGAGGCGGAATCCGGGTTAGAGACGGAACTGACTCTACGGCCCCGCTCCCGGATAAATAATATCAAGTATGTATCTTCGGAAACGTCGGAATGAGGATAGTGAACCAGGCCAGGTTCAACCTCAAAATCAACCTCTATTCAATTTAATGTGTCGGAGGATCTACAATACCCGAGAGGAAACCGAAATTCAAACCAAACAGAGCCCCAGACTAGGTCAATTCCGAAACAAACAATCAAGGAATAAAAGCGGAAAAAACACATTATTACATAGGGAATTCCGATTTCTCCCGGCTATTTTACTACCCTTATAAAACAGGAGCTAGCCGGAAATCGGAAGCAGGGGGTTTGCAGTACCCCAGCCTTTAAAAGCGTCTAGCAACTCAAACAAAATAAATTAGAGACGAAGATAAATACGGAAGTAAAGGATAAAAAAAATAAACATTCCAGGACCCAAATTCCTCTTTCATGGGGCTATTATATCCCCAAGGTTAGAAACTAGCTCATTTTTCTGAGTAAAAGTGTAAGTAGATCCGATGAGATTCCCGCATTCATTATAAATGAAAGGCCGGGGGTGAAGGAAGTAGGTTAGGATTCGGATTGAGGAAGTAAAGTCCTTGAGAGCCGGGCATTAGAGCCAAATATATTCCAACTTTCCCCAAGTGAACCTAACCTATATATCCTCAGATCTTATCTACTGCATTTCTACTATAGGAGAGGGATTTTCCGGGTAGCCTTGAAAAACTTTCCCAAACCGGGTAGTAACTAACCTAACCTTATGCGGAACATGATACTATAGAGTAAGAGCTGTCAGGGCGTCTGTCCCGTTCTCGGTCTTATACGGTGTATATGAGGCGGGGGCTACCCGACTCGCCGTTTAACTCAGAGTCTACCCGGCTATCGATCCGGGAGCGGGTTGACGTCAAAGGCTCCGAAGGCCGCTATATATTATATTGCATAGCGGCCCCCTTTAAGCCCGTTGAAAGGAAGTGTCCTATTTTTGGAACCCGAATCCGGGTTTCCTCCCGGCTGGAATTTCCAGAGCCGGAGAGAGTCCTTACTCAAACTAACCTTGAATAGCCTAGGCTGAGAATTTCCCTGGAAACGCTCTCAACCACCACCGATTTTACCCGAAACTCGGCTTAAAGCACACCTTCCTCAACATTTTAATGGCCTGAGGTCCTACGTCCTACAGCCCGTTCTGCTTTTACTTAATACTTTCTCTATGGATTTATTTGGTACTTGAAATTTTGAAATAAAATTGGGATCGTAGGAAATTGGATTATTTTTTAAATCAGGCACAGAATAGGAACTGATCAGTTTGGCTGGGATAGGAAATCAGGAAAGAGAGGCGAAAACACCCTTCCGGCCTTTTAACATTTCATCCGGACGGTTCAGTTGAAGGAAGTTTGTATCAAAATTTAGTCTATTTTTCATCGCGTTCAGACTGTTGAGAATGATATATTTATAGGAGGAAAATGTATGTCTTTTCCGAGTACAACTGCACCAATGTCACAAACAACAGGACGGACAAGTCAGTGGGATCAGGATTATTCAATTCAACAAATAAAAGGGAAGAGTTACATAAGGGAAATTACAATTTTGTTGGTATTGGAAATCAAAAGGAAATTAAAGAAATTAAAAAATCATTGCAACTTTTGATTAAAAACATAAGCCAGAACAAACAGAAAAACCAATTTTTCCTAGAAAATTCTCAAAGTTACCGATAATTATTCCAGAGCCTTCTTCACCAGCTACAACAACAAGTACTTGTCAACCAATTCAAATTTATCTAAAAATAGCTTCAATAAATCCCAAACTCCTAAGCCCCAAATCCAAGGCCTCCAACAAAGAAAAGTAAATGAACCAGAAATGTTTCCATGAACAATAACAAGGCTACGTTCATCTCGATCAACAAATCTCGGTCCCTTAAATTCTGAGGCCTTAAGTCATCAAATGACCTTCTCGAACTCAAAACACAGTGCTCCACTGACCCTGGGCTGACCTAAGCACTCCGGGCTTGACCTCGTCGTTCCAAATCTAAAAATGCTATGGGAATTAGTCGGTTATTAGAATTTAAAACTCTAAAAGGGACTTTAAATCCTCTTCTTCGATTTAAAAACAAGCTACCTACCTGTTTTACTTTACATTCAACACGAGGAGTTACCATTCTGTTAATCTCTATACCTCCTGCCTAAATCTCAATAATATTGAACATCCTCCTGACCCGATAGGGTTACTCTATTTAGAATTGGATTTACAGGTGAATAGGGCACAACTCCAGCTCAACCTGACCCATTTACCCAATTCAAGGACCCTATGGGGTTCCCTTAAGGACTTCCTCTATCCTTCAAAAGTACATCGGATTTTTGCTCCTACTTCCTGCTCCTTCAATAAATCAGGGGTTCCCACGGGCCCTTTGCCAGGGACTTTTAATTCTTCATCCTGACAAACAAAACTAAGCAAACAGGACAAGCGTCCAGTATATAGCTACTGTGACAATTAAAATCCTATTAGCACAATTACTATCGGAATTAGAACCTAACCTTCCTACCGAGTCGAGAGCAATTATAAATATATTTACAGATACTAAAACTTTACTGCAGTTCCATCCTAACTTTAGAATTTACAACCGTCCTTGTAAATAGCCATTAGACGTCCACATCCACACTACAAATAGTACGTTTAAGCAAACAGGGATGAGGATGATTTTAAGAGTCCCCAAACGATTCAACTTTAAGCGTTAGAGATGCTCTAATAAAAGAGACAAATGTCACCCCGTCTCATCTCCATTTCTCGAATCATTAGTTCCGATTCTGAGAGCTGTAATAATGTGATTGGAATCTGATGCAGAATTTTTTGTGGTAAACTTGAAACTTCGCCTTATTTCTCGGTTCGCTTCGCAATTGGGCCAATATCAAGGGAAATGGGATGATGATGATGATGTGATTTTAAATTGCTCAAGAGAATCCTAACCATTTTTCCACGATCAAAAACTAGCCAATCATTCTCCTCTTGAGGATCAATGGAAGCTGATCAAGTGACACGGATCATTTGAAATCGATCCCAAAAGATTCTCGATTCGATTGTAAAAAATCGCTGCACTTATTTTTCACAATATCCTCCTCGTGCCTCTGGTTCCAAGTACTTCTCAAGGCTCCTATAACACCGTTTTCCTTTCGATTAGAATTTTTTTTCAACGCGAAACAATAGAAACTCATCCTCTCCTTTACCTGGTTTGTGGGCAACTTTCAGTCGCTTTTAATGCAAATCAATCGAATTAAACAAAAAGTGGAGTTTGAAACCTTCAAAATATAGAACAGAATCTGACGATCTCTCTGAGGCAGATTCCACCGCAGAGGAGGAAATGTACAAGTCATTCCAAGACCTTGAAGATTTTGAATATTTTCAAACGGATTCAAATCTGCACGCTTTTCCTTGGCCTGATTTTTTTCCACCTCAAAATTAAAATTTATTGCTAAATTCGAAACAGAAATAAAACGCGTCCTGTCGCAAAATGCCCGGGTGATTAGAAACACCCTAACCCTGGCAGTATATTATCTCCTCTCGTCAAAACGGGGGAAAAGTGTGTCCAGCTCTGACAGCTGTCATGACACAATGTCACGTCACAGTGTGCCATTCATACAAAATAATAATCCTTTGCAGTTTGCCCTAAAATCCCCTTAAAAAATTCTACGGATTGTCTAAACAAACGTGCAGAGGGACTTGAGGGAAATCGACAGTTGGCTTCGGATGAATAAATTGATAGTTTCCGATCCCGGGTGACTCATAATATAATAACCCGACCCGATAGGGTAGCAGAAGCAGAAGCTGACCCTCCGAACATTTGGCCCAGATGACTTTGAATTTAAAAACGAGTAGAAAATGTTATCGAATCCGGATCTAAATCCTGATTTCCATTCCCTACTTCCTACTTCCTTTAGGCCGCATTGTTAGCCCCAACGGGCCCTTCCGTTCCGTACTGAAATTGTTCCTATCTTTTCTGGTGACAAACGGAGGTGGTTCCCTTTGTGGTTATTAATAATTTAATAAGAATAATAATCAGTTTCCCTTTCCATTTCCATATATTCCTCAACCTGAATACCCTTTCAAACCAAACAAGCCTCTGACACCATTTACACATTTTTACAACGCTCCTCTGCTCTGCTTTCACCTACTTTAGCTCCAAATATTTCCGTCGTTTCAAAAACCTTTAAATTTAAATTTATTGAAAATGTTAGAGTATGTTTTGGCGGATAAATAAATAGGTTCGGATCGGACAGTTAGTAGTTTGAAATGCTTATATATTTAAGCTGTTTCAATTTGGATAGATAATGATTTTAAGGGTGGTATTGGAAAGGAGGTTCTTAAACTAGAATTTCCAATTCATATCCTCGTACGACAAATTGTTGTATATACAAGGCTGACTAATCAACTAGTAACCAATTCACACCCAATCGGACAATGAAACTTAAGACCTCTTTAGCCTGTTCCATATACTACTACTAGACACAGAACCAACGAAACCTGAATTTTTTATTCTCGCTAAAAGCTATCGATCCATCCGAATTTTATTTGTATTCTAGTAGATAAAGTAGAGCTGGGTATTCGGAAGAGATCGATAATTGGAGAGCTATTCAATTTCCAATAATATGTGGAAACCCACCCGTTTCCTCTCGCTAACTAAAATACGGAGAGATAAAACTGAATAAAATATGTAGGATTTCAGGATAAAAATGACCGTAGATTTGTTTCTTCCTATCATAACCCAAAAACCTTCAACTCAGCATTCTAGACCTTCGTAAACAATATTTAGCCTTGTGGACTAGTCGTTATAGGGTATTTAGTAGCTACCCTGTTCTGTTCAACTGAAGGTCGGTTGACTATAGGATAGGGCCTATAATGTATGTAAAAGTCAAACTGACCGATACGGGAAGGTTAATGGGAACTGATCGATATGGAGCTGCAGTGATCGATAACTGTGTAGCCCGTCCAGTTCCTAAACCTAAAGTCAACTAATTAAGTTCCGAAGGACTTGTTTACGTAACGACAACAAAGGATTTCCCTTTCATTTCCAGTTTCTGCAAAATAACCTAAATTACTTTAAATCCCACATTCAAACCAAACCACACATGGAAATGGGACTAAAATTAAGAAAACTGAGGATATTAAGCATAAAATGACATATGTATAAAAACGCACTAAAAACCAAATCGAAAACCAAAGTTAGGCCAATATAAATAACAAAGGGAAATAGATCCATTTCAAAGCTCTTCTAAGCTTTTTCTAACTCTGTAAAGCAGGTCACCCCATTTTTCGTCAAAAAATAACCAAAAAATCCGTCGGTACATGCCCAATTATACCGTATCTCACCTCTCTCTCTCAATATCTACCCCAAGCTAACTATATATCCCTTGTGTAACCAGCGAAGAAATTATTTGCAAAAATTTCCTTTTTCAACTCAAAACCTTTAAAAAAGTAGCTTGAAAACATTGGATTTTAAAAACCTCTGAGCCTTAACGGATAATGAAGATGAAACCAAAACTCATCCCAGCCCTATTTATAATATATCCAACATCCAACGTCTAATTCACCTTCCTTTTCAACACTAAAATCAGCCAAGCCTGTAACATCAAGTTGGCCAAAGGAGGTAATTTAGAGGCATAAAAAACTAGAGCAAGTTCAGTAGGGGAATCAAAAATTGTATTATTATAAATCTTGGAAATCTTTAACATCCTCCTGTCTTCTTATCAGGATTCGTAATCAAAGAACGCAACTCTTAACAATTAATGGCAGAAGAGAAGCTGTTCCTTCTCGAATCTCGAATTATTATTAAATATAATGTATCATAAGCTCCGAAGTGTGACAACCCAAAAAACCCAACCTGGTCGTGGCCTGTCCTTAACAATAATTAACTTTTTTCAACTAAATCATCATCATCTCCGCCAACTCTTCAGTCTGATTCGACTCCATTGTTAGGGATGCAAAGACATCTCCTCGGAGTGATATTATTATCCTTAGTCTTCGTATAGTTAACCCTACGTCAAGTTCAGAATGAGGTTTTAACAGTGCCTAGGCAGTTTGAAACTTAAAGGAGAGACTAAGGGAACAATGCCCATTCAAATTACGTCTAAAACAAATAATAATATTATTATCCTCAGACGTATAACAAATTTCCTTTTCCTCAAATAGGAAAGAGAGAGTTATATATAGGAATTATGTGGTCTATTTACGCCATGCATTTTCGGCAGGGACCCATTTACGCATTTTTGCCACAATTATGAATTTTATTAATAAGAGTAACTTGTTCCTATCCTTACAACGATCTCGAGACCAATTAGGAACTAAGGAGATCAATTTTCTAAGCCGATTCCAACGGCAAGGTTACGATTTTGATAGTTTAAAACCAGACAGTTTCAAAGGTTTCTCAAAGATGTTTTTTCAAGTTTCGAAGATGACATGGAATTGTGCTTTTTGTTCTGTTCAATAATAGCACAGCCCATTTCCTTTTCCTGCCCTTAAATCTCTAAAAACTCTGCACTAAAACCCTTGTAAATGTGCAATTGTCTGGAAGTTCAGTACAATAGATTGGAAATATTCGACAAATCATCTCTCTCCCTCTCTTTGTACTTAAACCCATTGTGTTTAAGTGTAAACTGTAGTGGTTTGCGAATTAAAATCACAGGATATTACAAGCACAATTCCCACAATGTTTAATTGCTTAATTAGCATGATTACTGGGATGAAATGAAAAGGACGACCTAGAAATGTTTCTAGGGCTGGAACTGTTTAATTGAGGTGGTTAAATTATCGGAAATCGGAGGCTGGAAGTCAATAGAAATTGCAACTCACAAGGGAAGTTCATCAGAGTGAACTCAAGGAAATGCTTGAAACTTTTGTGGTCGTATCTACAACTAATATGGACAATAAAAATCTAAAAATTAGCGGCACTAATCGACGTTGACTATGTTTAAAAATTTGACGAATATAAAAAATCATGAAAATTGAGTTTTTGAAATGCTCATAAAACGACGAGTTTTGGTCCAATTTTCAAAATTTTTCGAGTTTTTGAATGTCAAAGAGTAGTTGTTCAAGAAAAGTAAAAGATTTGAATTTAAAAAAAAAATATTACTTTTTTGGAGTTTTTAAACTTTTTGAGTTCTCTGGAAGTGCTTGAAAAAAAAAATGATTTTTATCAATATTTTTTTGAAAATTCAAGTCTTGACATTTCCTTAAATTACAACTCTTTGACATTCAAAAACTCGAAAAATTTTGAAAATCGGACCAAAACTCGTCGTTTTATGAGCATTTCAAAAACTCAATTTTCATGATTTTTTATATTCGTCGATTTTTTAAACATAGTCAACGTCAATTAGTGCCGCTAATTTTTAGATTTTTATTGTCCATATTAGTTGTAGATACGACCACAAAAGTTTCAAGCATTTCCTTGAGTTCACTCTGATGAACTTCCCTTGTCAGTTCCCTAACTTCCATCTCAATGAAGGTCTTGATTTGCAAAGTTTCTCAGAACTGTAATACTCCCATTTGTAGTACAAGGGCAGGGTTCAGAAATTTTGAAATTTCGATTATGCAAGTTTTTAGAGTAAAAATAATGCAAAATATCATCGATAACTTTAGATGATACAGACTGTCTGGAAAAATAGAACCTTGAAAATATGGATTCCGTAGCCACAATTGGATTCGTCCTACTCAAGCTGCAAGTATTGAGAGAGGAAAAAAGTGAAGACATTCCTGGCCCAATATTTATTTCTACATAACCACAAGAGCCGACTATTCAATCGTCTTGATTAAAAGTTGGCAATGATAATAACAATTGATAAATGATAAGGAAGGCTGACTATCCCTGGAAATCCCGATAACTTGACGAACCTGACCTTCCCATATTTGCTAGACAATAACTAGCCGAAATTAAAGTTAACGATAGCTAAAATAAGAGTACTTACGATATCTCTTCATAAGAGACTTTTTGTACGCCTTCGGATTGATGCCCAAGTCAATGGGCTGACCATCGGAGTCATCCGAAGAATCCTCTTGAGGAGAGCTAGAGTCCCTCTCATAAATATCCCTACTGCTAACAAGTCTGTGACTCTGATGAAGATGATGATGATGATTAATAAGGTTACTATTATGATGATTATGGAGTCCATAAGTGGCGGCATGTCGCGCGGCCGCTGCGGCCATCATCACGGCCGCGGCCTCGTAGGACGACGCCGTGTTCGATGACGATTGTGACGAGGACGAGCCCGTCGACTTGACCCGTGTCACCCGAGTGCTGCTCAGATTCAGCGTCATCTCCGGCCGTCGGTTCCCGTGACAACTCAAGTCGAGAGGGTCGTCAAGGACCTCCTCGTCCATCTCCTCTTCCATCTCAAACTGACTACTTGTACGGTGGTGGTGGGGGTGTGGGGAGTTGTTTTGGTGGGGGTGGTTATTTCGGTGATTCAAGTTGTTGTTGTAGTCCTCCTCTTCCAGCTCATCCCCTGAGATTGACCGTTCCTCCTGACCTTCCTCATCCTCTTCGTCATTCTCTGACCTCTGACCCCCCGAGGCTGAGGCTTGGGCCGCGGCCTTCATCATCCGGATCATCATCATCCGATCCGAAGCCGTTTGGTTGAGGATGTTACTGCGGCTGAGGTGACTTAATCTCGGGATTAGTCCCTTCTTACTAGTGTTGTTGTTTGAGGAGTAGTCTACTAATCCACCACTACTAGCACTCAAGTTAACAACTTTAGAATTATCAGTAATACTGTTGCTGCCGTTACTACTACTATTATTATAGAGACCCCCACTGCTCGGCATCCTTAAACTCTTCCCACTTGTACTAAAGTCTACAGGGTGTTCCTTTGAAATCGTGACGCTTTTCATTAAATTAAGTCCCTCCGACCCTCCCAAAGACGAGGTCGGGGACGAGGATGAGGATGACGAAGACGAGGTCAAAGGGCTTGACATGCCACTGTCCACATCCATCTTATCCTCCAGATTAATACTAAGAATGTTCTTGGAGCTGAGGATAGAAACGGGGGAAGAAGACACGGTGGAAAGTAGGAGTCTTGGGTTCCCTATTGCCCCACTCATTTTACTAACGATTAGTCCGAACTAGCAGACTAACACACTGTACCCGACATTTGTAAACAAATCCGGAAAAACATTAAAATCCCGATTTTTGATTTTCCGACAAAATAGCAAGTTAACCTCTTACCGTCCAACTGACATACTAAACAATCCAAACTAAATCCGAGTTTATAAATTATCCAAAAAAATCAAGCCGGGGAGAAGTGAAACACTTTGACACTTCTCTAAATTATCCGTAGAAACTAAACTCTTTAAAATCCTGAGAAACGTCACCAAGTACTGTAAATAAATATCCGCTAGTACACGTAAACAGAGAGTTAACAGGTGTATTGTATGTTTTAATTGGCTTTAGTTTAACCCGTAGAGAAAAGGAGGCCTTATAGGAACTGTTCCCTGATTTAAGGTTTTTTAACTCTAATTAATTTTAAATATTTGGCCTCAAGTTAAGGGTTTCCCTTTCCGATGATGATGGTTTTTCCTTGAGTAATTTAAACGAAGTTTTATTCGGATGGTTTATAGTGCTCGAGAGGCGAGATAAAATGCACAGCCTTCCTTGAGGATGGTTAAGTATGAACTGAGTAAACGGATGGGTTGAGTTCGTTTCGAGAGCTCACAGGCTCCTTGCTTCATATACGAATAGGAATAGGAATACGAGTTCTGATGCTTCCCTACACACTTACGAGTTACGAACTAACAGCGAGACTACAACTACATGACAAAAGTTACAATTGCACCTTATCCTATTGCCCTAGTACGAACGAATACAAACTACAACATAGAACCTACTACAACCTAGAACTAGAACTGCAGAATTCGGATTCGATTTCCTTAACAGAGGGATTAGATTTTAGATGGGAGGGATAGGACGGCTTAACATGGAGGGATAGGCCCGGTTTATCCTAGACTTACTCTCGTTTTTATAGAGCAGTTTTTTTATGGATTGCGGATTCGGGTTCCCTGAGTTAAATCGGAGAGTAACAACAATAACAGAGTAGAGGAATGTGTAGTAAAACACGGGTTTTAACCCGAACATTTTGAGATCATTAGGTCTTTGCATTTTATCACTGTTTAGATCCTCGGGTTTTTAAAATCCATTAAAAAACACGACCCCCAATAGGGAGAAATCGTCGGATCATTCAATAGTTTATTTGAGATCGATTTTAACCCGAGAAATTGAATTCCTGGTAAAATTCTTGGACGAGCGTTTTTAATTACAGCGGTTCTTAAACACATTAAAAAACATCCACTTGCATGAAAAAATGTCGCATATTTCCATAGTATATTTGAGTAAAAAATATCAGAAACAATACCGTAGCATCCCCCCCCCCCCCATCATTATCAGTTATGTCATAATAATAGTAATATCGTCACGATGATGATCGAGAAGTTGGAAACAAGGAATCGGCCCAAAAGCATAAAATCCTGACAGATTGCAGATTGTGACATAATCGCGAACCTCATCTGTACCACTACACTCGAGAGATCAGATAGTCACTATGTCTGAATGTAAAGGGCAAGAGTAGTGGCCCAACAACAACAAGACCAAGAATCATTGCCAAAAAATACTCGTTCCTTTTTGCACAACGGCAATGAATATTTCAAAACCATTTCAAAACTTATCAAGAATAATAATAATATATCGTAAGAATAATGAATACTCCTCTAAATATTTTATATTTGCAAGTACCTTAGGCATCCTTCTTACTAATTCTACAACAAGAAATACTAACCAGCATCCGTTTTTATGTTTTATAGACAACCACAATACATACATACATTGATCATTTTAGAACAGAAATGACATTTCAAGCATTGCATTAGAAGATCCAGTTTAATATACTGAATTCACATTTAAAATAAAACTGAATTTTTCCACCAAAAATCAAGAAAAAGAAGATGAAGAAGGCACGAAAATCACTTTAAAATCTAAAAAAAACTACTCAAGATTCCCTAGAATTACGGAATTATCCCCTACAAAATGTAATCCACACAAAAAAACATATCCTATAAACTACACCTAGAAAAAAATGGATAAGGAACTACCTGTATTTACCATCGTCTCTCTCTATACGGCTATAGAGGATAGTGAAACGGTGTAATAATAGTTAATAACTAATACGAAATGAAAAGTGGACCAAGTGTAAAGAAATTGCAAAAATGCAGTTTCTTCTGCAATGTTAAGTAATTCAATGGTAACTTATCCCCATTCACTTACAATTGTTGGTTAAAAAGGTAGACTGCGTAACCCTTGCCTAGATAGATAAGCTCCTATACCATATCCACCTACTACCTACTACCAAAACACATTAACAGTTTCCCTATATAGAGCTATTGCAACTAATCGCAGATCACATTGTAAATTGCAATCATATATCTCTATCTAATAAGATGCTATAGGCGGATTGTGTGCAAGCAAATGTCATGTTCTCATATATATATATTTATAATAGGAACGACTCTAACCTCAAGACTCAAGACCTCAAGACATTTTAAATGGGAATCGTGCAATTGTTTGGGAGCTTTTCAGAAAGGAAATACAGCCGATTTCGACACGAATAAATATAGGAGATAAAGTATACTACTCTTTTACTATTATTATTATGATTATTCTGATTAAGGGACTAGATTTTGCATTACTTACATATATCCTCTAGCTTTAAGAAAAAAATCCACAACTACAACAACCTACTACCTACTACCTACTACCTACTACCTGGTATAGAGAGTGAAGAGATGTCAAATACATGCAATACATTATATAACTATTAACCAATTATTCAACTAATAGTTGTTCAATACTTGACTACATCCGTTTTGCAATCTGCAATTTTTTCTAAAGTTCAATACCTCCAATCAATGTCTCCATGTCTGGGCTTGTGTTATTTTCCCTATAAATATTTATTATCTGATCTCTGATCTCTGGTAGATGTATAGGAAACGATGGGGTAACTTGAAAAAACAAGGTTCGGTTGTTATATCTTCCTAGATTACAAATCTACGATCGCTGCTATAGGAATTACGAGGGGAGGGTTAATTATGACTATTTGCAATCGCGATATATTTTGTTGTTCTTTCTGACTCGATGTCATCATCGTAAGCTCATCATAACAGACTGTTTTCATGTTTTTCGATTGGTTTTTTTCTAAATTAGGGTGGGAATTCAGTGTCAAAGACAGTGGAATGGCACAGTTTCCTCCGTAATTACATCGGGAGCCGATTCTGGAATTTAGAATCGTGTCTGATGCCCAAATAAATGAAGAATTACTTCGAGGCCTCGAATTTCCAGCTCGTAATTATTTCTTCTCCAGTCCATGAATTCGATTCTTTATTATTATTATTGTTCTGGAGGAGGAAGGGTTAAATATTTGCGATAATTGCCTTACTGACGCCCGTGATTCGATGATAATTAAGTGCTCAATAAGCAATTAAGATATTAGGTTAGTCGCGACTTGGCTCCGGTATCCGAATATTCAAAACAGAGGGTCGACAACCTGGGAATGATTTTATTTTTAAGAGACTATTTTTCCTCTCCTCTTTCATAAGTAACCTTGTTGGCATTTGGCATGTCTGATAGTAAACTACGCACGTTTAGAATTTAGCTTGGAGAAGAATAAGATTTATTGTATTGTTTAGTTGCAAATTTGCAATGTCTTTTATGAATCAAATAATTAGACTTATTGTAGCCAAATTAGGGACAGACAGTTCGCAAAATTCCTCTCATTCCCTTGCCGATTTCTTTATCCCAAATGATCGGTTTTATAAGATGAGACAGAAATGGCGTCAATTTGGATTATAGCTTTGTCATTTTAGAATAAACTTCAAAAGACTCCAACTTCCGATATATTCAAAATCCCAGATAAAAGAGATTTGACTCATTCTGAGGACTTGGAATATTTGAATGCAAAAGCAGACTTAGCATTTCCAGACTTGGTGGCGGTGGCAGGTTGTCCTTTGAGGTTGGATGTTATTAATCGTTAGGATTCAATAAATGTAAATCCCTTATCATCTAGTATGTTACTATATAGTTTTAGAAAATTCCGGAGCACTAATTCCATGTGTATGTAGTAAAATAACTCGAGGTTGGTGGCTCTATAGAATCTTAATCCTACTAACAATAAGACGTCCGTGGGGATTATGGGATAACACTAGTTTCGACAATTTAATCAAGAATCTATCTATCTACAAGACATTTCCTGGTGTTTTTCAAAATTTCGAAAAACTACCGAAATTCTCCCAAAATTTTTAATCCTTCAACAGAGCCTGACAAGAGCCGGCAACTGGAAACCGTAACCCAATCCCGAAAACTTAAAAAGCGAAAGAGATACAGAAATTATCCATCTCCGTGTCTGTCTGACCAGACTCAAGTATTAGGGCTAAAAAAGGGCTTTGGAAACAGACTGGATTTTTTAGAAAACATTTGACGTAATGTGATCAACCCAAGGGTCATTTGGACAGTAATTTGTACAAGATACAAGGGAAATACTCATCTCTCCAGAATGGAGAGAACATCTTTTAGCGGCACTTGTGACAAAAATTAGTCGAGTCCTAAACCAAGTGGATCCAGTTACTTCTTCATATACAGAACATTGCATTTCTCACAAGCTTTTAGTCCGAGGACTTAGTAACTTATTATATAAGGCGAGATGAGAGCCTAAAGATCACAAACGCATCTACTCATCCTCATCTGCTTGAAAAACATTGAGGAAAGAGACTTAAAGGGAAGGACTAGTTTTTCCCACTAACTTATTATTAGTCATAATGATACTATGTAGTTACTAATGTGACCCTTGGAACTGTAAAACACATACAGTATGCATATAGATGCCGTAAAATTATCTATGTTATCGGCTTATCTATCGATTTACAAATGAGGATGATCCATCTTCCCACCGAGGAAAAGGATTATTCGACCCCATCTGCCCCACAAAACGACCAAAAAACCGAAGATGAGACGGAAAAATAAGTTTTATTTATGTCTCCTCAAGCCTAGCACTATAGATAGTTTCTTTGGAAAAATGTCCATAAATCCATATACGTTCCGTGTTGTACTTAAAGAGAATATCGGATCTTATTATTATTTATTATTATTATCATCATCATTACTAGTAGCCTTACTTACTCCGACTATCATTATTATGTGACTTCTTTCGCCATTAAAGTCAAAGGAAACCTGAGCCCTAGGCTTTGGGAATTGAGAACCCTTTGAAGCTAACGGGAATGTCCGAAAATGCGGTGGTAAAAAACGGAGAGACATAATATATCGTTTATATTTAAGTATTCAAGAGTAATTATCACTTCTGCTCCTTAGACTGTTTCCGGGGATTCGGTTAAAAAACAGGCCTAGGGTAACTTGACACGGATATTTTACGGATTTCGGTTCAGGCAGGGTTTAAGAGGTTAAAATTTTTTATGGAGTGTTAATGGAAAGTTGAGACATTTTAACATTTGAATTTTTTTTGCAGTTAGACTGCGAATATTATACATTTTGCCTTTCGTCAAGGGTTTTAAATTGTAAATTCCAACTGAGCAGACAGAGATTTAGAATATTTAAATTGTAAAAAAAGGTCGTCAAAAGGACTACTTCAGCCGTCCAGACATTTTTAATGTAAACAAAAGGAGTTTTCTATCCATTCGACGGCTCGAGGAATAAAAATCAAGTCAGACAGTTTGGAATTTGATTTTTTTGCAATCGGAAATGCACATCCCATCATCGTCTCTTTATATACCGCTTAATATTTCTGTTTATCTCGATAGCTATTTGCTAGGAAGATCGTAAAAACCAATGGCCGATAACATACACAGACACTCCATGACAAATCGTCCAAGAAAACATATTCATTGATATGTACTTTCGAGGAAACACTGGTATCGAGTTTAAAGAATTTAACGGATTTCACGGAACTACCGTGACCGTATTTAAATAATTTCTATCGTTTAAACAACGGGAAACTGTAGTTTCTCAATCAGTTCTGACTAGGAAACTATAAATTTCCTCAACCCTTAAACAAATCCTAAGGATCCAATCAAATCTGCATTTTTAGTCCCACTTCTGAAGATAGGAGATGAAGTCTCGAAGTCGAATGCGACAAATTGAATAAGAGACCCTTGACTCATTCAAAGTTACCCGAGGTGGCAAAAAATGTACTCAATCAGAAAAAACGCATTCAACTACAATAAAATAATTGACCCAGACGGGATCCGTTTTTTGCCCCTTCTTCCAAACTATCAAAATGCCCTTTGATAATAGAAACAGATCTTGATATTAAAATATACTCATTTTAATATCCAAATTTTTTTAGAATTAATTCCCAGCCCTCCCCAACCGCTGTGAGGGACGTTTTTTAGCCGATTTGCATAGGCACCTTTTTAGACGGATTTATTTACGACCGACGACGGCTGGTTGACTTAAATAGAACAAGATCAGAGCCTTGTTTTTGTCCTTCCGCATGGGAAATATAGTTGCGGAGGTAAGGATATGAATGTTGGAATTTCGATGAGATCCGACTCGGCAGAAGAGGTTAAAAAATATGTAAATTTAATGGATAAAATACCGGAGGTGGCAGACACGGTGGTGGCAGAGTCCTTATTAAAGAACTGAATAATTGATGGAAGGACGGACTGAGAGATCTTGAACTTTTGCCCTGTCCAATCCAAGCTAACAAATGGAGAAAGAACCCATTCCTTACCTGAAAAAATAAAATAAAATAAATCATTAGCATTTTTTTTTTATTAATTCAGTTTCATTATCATTCACACTCATGAGATCGGCATTGAGTTTGGGACTTTAAATGACAGAATTTAAGAATTGTGTCCGTATTTTTAGTGTTTTTAGCTGATTAAAAATAAATTTAAAGTAAAAAAAAACAGAGGCATTAGATTGTGGAATAAAAAGGAAGAAAAGAAGGTCTCCTTCACCCCAATCCTTTCTCCACAATTTAACACTTACAAACTCGAGATAGAATAGGATGGAGGAAAATCATTTCGCCAATTTTTTGCTTGTTTTGTTAGCAAAATTGCTCAACTGATTTTCTGAACAATATCTCTCCTGCTGTTTTTCTGCATCTTCTAGTGCGAAAAATAGGAGACGATAGCCATTGTTTACAAATTGAGTAGGACTTACACCACATCTACACGGCAATAAATATGAATGGATCTACTATTACATTCACAATTTAAATTCGAGAATCACAAATTCATATGACGTTTGTAAAGTTTGAAATCTCTTGTTGTCACATCATACCATCGGCTCGTTTATAGCGGGTTGTTCATATAGAGCGGTAGAAGCCTTGTGAGAGGCTATATCCTGCGACAGCCAAAACTGACCTAACCTCGTGAGAGGCTACATTCTGCGACAGATAAGACGCTTTAAAACTGACCTAACCTCTTGGAAGGTCCCTGATATCATTTTAAAACTAGCATCTTGTTTACGTCTCATTGTTAGGATAACAATAGCCGATTTTAAGCAACCAAGACACGCAATCGAAGGTGCTTATCCTCTCCCAACTTCTGCATTTTTTGTTACTTTTCGATAAATTCAAGAAGACCTAATTACAGGAGAGATAACGAGGGCTCGAAAAATCATATCATTACAGACTTTAAAGGGAACTGCATCCATCGCGTGTGGAAGCCTCTCTAGAATAATATAGAAAATAACCATCATGTGTTTAAACGATTATATTTCTATTACGCAACTGGATTCCGAAGTTGTATTGACGAGAGAGCAGTATAAAATATAAACTATAATGGCATCAAAGGGATAATCAGAAAATGCAAATTCGACTTCAGGAATTAAGTCAACTCGCGGTATAAGGTAAGACGTTAAGATTTAAGATAGATTCAGTAGCTAGAGTCACGTGGTTCCTTGTACCTAGCCTCTACTATATTCCAACTTGAGTTTGAATTGAATTTGATGAAATCATTTAATTTTTGGGTGATCATGCTCGCTTACGAAATTGGACGTGAGAACAAGGGAAGAGTGCATTGCCCTCTAATCATGGTAAGGTTTTTTAAGGTACTTGTGATTACTAATTGAATAATTAGTTAAATAAATGCAAAGCAGTCCTCTTGAAAATCCGCATTGATCATCATAGTTTTAAGTTTCCGAACCACATAAAATTTTAAAAAAAAAAACTCATCGACGCAACAGCAATCAGTGAACGAAAATAATTAGTATAATTACCAATCGGAAAGATTTACATAAATATTACACCAGTTCCTTTTATCGATCCTGATATGAACAGAGAAAAAAATGATCCCATAGTGTACAGACATTTCGCTAGCTAAAGTCATGCAAGAATGTCATTGTTGCGTACTTGTTGATTGTCGATATAGGGAAATAGTGTAGCCATCCTCCTTCTACATTCTTTCGATAAGATTTATAAGGAATTGATAAATTCTCAAATTGGCCAAGACTTTGCAAGTTCGTTTGGCCAATTCTATCGTTTACAATTCCAATTGCAATAGAGTACTCTTGATTTCAGGCAAACCACTATCTCTCCACCACAAACAAGATTCCCTTTTGTAAGTCCCTATGAATTGGACTCTTGGTTCCCTGTACAATGGAAGAGTGAGATATGTAACAAGAACAGGCCGCAGAAGACACATAAGGAACGGAACAGCAACAATGCAATGTAATAAATGGATAAAAAAACTTGTAAAAAATTACATCAGAGTTAAGGTAACAATTAAAGTTAACTTGTCTCGAGAGGAATTGTTGCAAGAAGAAGTTGGCACAGACACCTACACTCCCTCCAATATAACAACACCATCGTCCTACAGACCTTTGTAATCCGCGTGGATTGCAGCTCAAAAGCTGAAGAAAAACGGCTTCATTGCGAATCTCCATACAGACGATTGGGAATTTTATTAAAAAACCTGTTCGGCTCTTTACTTCACTTTGTCATCATTGATGGGGCATTGCGCATCGATTCCCAAAAGCATACGCAATTTAGATGACAGTTGCAGGTAAATTCGCGGAATTTAAGGCGGAACTAATTGCGACGTGTGCCATCTTGTGGGGTTTTTTTCCGAGCTTTTTCTGTAATAATGCCTGTGTTTAGAGACACTTTTTTTCTGATTAGGCATCGATTAATTAGCACGAAATTAAAAAGCAGTTGATTAGTATATTTATAAATCTCATAATCTCTTGAGAAAAGGAGAATAATCCTAATTTTCCTGTAATAATTTCTGTTTTTAGAGATACATTTAAAGAAAATTAAAAAGTAGTTGATTAATGATTTTAAAATTCCCGTAATCACTTGCGAAAAACTCGCAAAAATAATCCAACTACCCGTGAAAAATGCTAAATATGTAAACTCAAATGCGAAATTTACGCTGTGCATGAACAGCCCCTACACAAAGTGTGCTATATTGCAAAATTGCAGCCGTTTCTTGCCTATCTACCTACCGTGAGCAATTGTTCCAAACTCGCATTTTTAAATTGCCTCTCGTTATACAGCAGCCTCCGAGTACATATGTACTCCACAATGTCTGCGTCCAAATAAAATCCAAAGTCAATAAAATCCTCACAAAGTTGACCATCCACTTTTACTAGTCAGGCACTCTATGAAAAACTTTTTCAGTTCTCTAAAAGGAGTAATTTGAGATAAATAAAAAGCCATCAACAGTTTCAACTTAAACTTCTAGCAACTAGAGAAAAATTCAATAAACTGCAATAAATAATCGAATCCTGCCTAGTTCTCTTGCCGCCGTAATCATTCCTCTTGCTTAAATATTTCACAATCTTCTTATTGTTAGATTTTTTCCCATTCTTTGATTTGTAAAAAAAGCATCAAAAAGCTGATCAGACGACTGCTCTTGCATTGACCGTTCAAACCCTTATAAAAAGATGTGATAAATTGCTAACGACTCAACGGCTTAAATCTATGTCTGATTCCTTAGAATATGAGTGTTTAAGGTAATTAACGAAATCTGTCTAATTATTTCGAATTCCCTATGCGAGACAGATATGGTTACCTCATGCCAGGAACAACTAATATTGTACAGGAATGCGAATCTTGACTCGTGACTCAGGATGATAAATCGCTGTAATTTCGCATGGAGTCTGAACTCTATTTTTTTATCCCTGTACCAAAGTTATGCTGGAATTGTGGTATTGGAAATTGAAAGCACACACGGATGTTGTTTCAAGTCAGCCAATGGGGACGAGTACGAATTAAATTTTTCCGTCTGAGAAATGGAAGTAGGACCCGTGGGAATTTGTAAATTGATTATCCCGTGTTCCAGGAAAGATTGTGAAATTAACTCGCTACTGCGACGCCATTTTTATCTATTTCCATTTTAGCGGTCATTTCAAATCCAAGCTATGTAAACGGTAAATACTGATTAAAGCCCTCCCTTTGGAATCTTTCTAAATGCCTCATTATAAAAACTAACGAAAAACATGGAAATCTGCTTTTTCAATGCAATTTTTCGCTGAAGAATTTAAATTAGTCGTAAAAAACGAGGTATTAGTAGACATTTTTAAAGATTTATCAAATATTTTTGTCCGAAATACTGACCCACCTCCCCGAAATAACTCCCCATACACCTAAAGTACAGGAACTATAAATAGGAACGCAAATCCGTAGTTACAGTAGGATTTTTCTAAAATAAAAGTAGGTAGATCGTAATAAACTGATTATTCGAACCGGTTCCGGAATAAATGTACGATTCCTATTCGGAATGGAACATCCTCAACGCCTAACTACCCTAATACACTTTATTTATTCCATTCCAAATTCCAAACTCAAGATGATCTGTAAAAACCCACCAGTTGGTAAATTGGCAAAGTTCTGTCTTCCAGTCTTCAATGAAACCTGATGTGCAGTTAAGACAAGTTCAACAACAACAAAAAAGCAACCATTTCCTTTCTGATCCTTCAACATCTTAAAACGCTTCAGAGTTGGAAATCTCAACAACTGGATGGTTAACTTTTTTCCAGGCTTTAGGAATAGACGATATCACATCAATCAAGCAGTCCTAGAACCCTGTGATCTTCATCTCATAGTATATCCCTAATAACAATGGTATAGCGAATGGGCTGGAAACTGCAAAAACTCTGACATTCTTGCAGAATAAAATATTTTTGCCTTTATCCTATCATTTAATCATGTGGAGGAAAAAACTGGATCCGAGCTCCATATCACTTCCAGCCTCTTTGATGAAATAATGGGATAGAAGGTTTTGGATTAGGAATTGTATTCTTATTGTTAGTGGGACTTGCAGATTTGCGAGGTTTTTCGCATTATTTTTTGGGATTTTTTTCCTGTTTCGAGAACAAGGGAACCTTCTCAATTGTCAATGTCAATATTTAGCTACTCGTCGGACTATAGGTTTGGCAGGTAACTGGAGCTGTTATATTTAGCTAGAATTTAGGGTAAAAAATGGGCTATACTCAGACTCACAAAACTTTCCTCAAAAACACCCGTAAATTCCTGAAAATATGTCAAACACCGACGATCATAAAATCCACAACTAATAAACCACTTAAGCATTCTTCCTTCAATAAAAAAACAGAAACCTGCTCCACTGAATTTCAATTTCCGGGCCTTATCTTGTAAGTTCATCTTTAGTCATCCTTACTTGCAAAAAAACGAGGCTACCGAGATCACAATGGACTGGCCTTTCCTTAAATCTTCCCATTAGGCAAACAATGTACTCTAGAGAAGGAACCATTCAACTCGAACCGAGAGCTTGTTCCAGCACAAAAGTAGTGTATATAAAATGTAAAATAAATGCAAAGGAACTGTTAAACGGTTCTTGTCACAAAATAGAGAGAGAAGAGTGGAAAAAACTTTGAAGTGTAAATTCACATGGAACAAAGAGGATCTTCGGATTTGTAGCAAAGTCTCTGAAGCATATAATAAAATAAACTTTAATCCTCTACACAATCCTCTTAACTAGCTAGGACCTGCATGTAAAAAAAAATGGCAAATGGGCATTTCCAGATTGGATCAACAAGTCTTGGAATCCGGGGGGATTCAGAAACAAGAAATTAAACACTTTAAAATTTTAAAACCTTATGTTTTAAAACGATTTTAAAGTTTTAAATTTTAAAATTTAACAGGTACAAAACTAACTAAAAATGGTGTAAAATTAAACTTTCGTCGCATCGCAATCATCAACTCATCCCTTCCTATCAAAAGTACCTCTGAAAGGCGTAGAGGATTTCATTTCAAGAAATTTAAACTCTGAAATGATCGAGTAAAAAAATCCGCACAAAAAGAGCACATTTTTATTACCTGCGATGTTTACAGAACATGTATATTTAGCTATATAGTAGATTCTCTGAGAGCAGAATAATATTATATGAGAGATAATTGAAGGAGTATTACATTATCATATTATAATGGTCCTTAACTAATCCGAAACTTTAAGCCGCTCAACAAGCCCCCCGTTGACTTTACATTGATTTTTTTGCAACTCTAAACTGCAATCTCCTGCGGTCTACCTCTGATTTAATATTTCCCATATACTGCCTCCACTTTACCAGCTACCCATAACACGGTGTACATTGTCATGGAGTTGGCTAATTGCAGTTCATACGAAATTGCATCTCCTTCCCGCAGGATCGTTCATAAAATACTTGAGAAAGAATCGAAGTTGAGATGAATTGCGAACACAGTGAAAAGAACAAAATTCACAATATCTATTTGAAGGAAGCATTTTAATCCATTACAACCCAGTGTGGCTTTTTATGTCCTTAATGGGATTATATGGTTTTAAACAGTTTTTTATATCGTTAAATCCGGGCCAGAAAACCCCACATATGTACTTTAATAGCTTCAATCGTATCCACCAAAAATCTGAACCATGCATTATAAACCGTCTTACCCAGTATAAACCCAGTGGACTTTAATGGCTTCAAACATATCCCCTATTAAACCCAGACCGTAGATTATAAACTGTACTAAAAAACCAACTTAATGTGGTCTTTAATGGCTTTAAACCCTTGTCACAGACAACAATTACAAGGCATTAAATCCAGGTCAGTGTTTACATTAAATTTTAAAACTTCTTCAGAAATCTGAAATCGGTCTCCATGAACCGCTCTGCCTCTATCTAACCCTTATATCCCCATACAAATCTCTTACCTAGCAAGTAAGAGAGACAAGTCTTCTCTATAAATATAAACAGTCTATATTAAAGGAAGAATATGGATCTTGCCGAAATGGTATAGTGTTTTAATATATAGGTTCTAGGAGAGTAAGTCTAGGCCTTGTTTGTTCAAGTGAGGGATGGAAATTGGCGATATATTGCGAAAAAGGAAAGAGGTGACCTTCTACTCGGCTATTGACAGGAAAAACTGAGAGGAACGAGGGATCGACAGAAACTTATCATTTTTCGCCAACACCAACTCCCTCCCAATTCATTACACATTTTATATTACTAAACATCCTTGTCATTTATTTTATATTAAACTATTAAACATCAGCATCAAAGCACAGCCCACTACACTCCTAATCCACTACACACAAAGGCAGTCTCTATAAAGATCTTCAGAATAGTTTTTAATGATATCGAATCTTAGGCCGGGACAACAACGATTCCTTTCACATTTCCGACTTGGAGCCTGGAAGAGGAACAACGAAACTCCGAGATTTTTATTTATTTATTCATGCAGCTACGGGAATTAGTATTAATTATTTGCAGAAACCACTGCCGCACCTTATATGATAACATAAGACAATTAAGGAGGGGTATAAATACAAACTGTTTCCAGGAATTCTGTTGGTTCTTAGGATTTTGATTGTTTTGGTAGGAAAAATGCGGATTTTAACCAAACATGAAATTGCTTAAAAAAGTTTGACAAAATTTTTAAAACTTGTTTTGGTCAGCAACAATTTCCTAGTAGAATAAGGCCACACTGAGTAATGGTACAAAAGCCTCTATTTTATTTCGCAATATGTCATTCTGCCAATTCAATAACCCTCTAGTACTTATAAGGCTCTGGAAAAAATGGATCTGCATCAGAGATTCACATATTCATAATCTGCCATCTCCTTAGATGAGAGATGATGAGTCTGGACAATTAATGGTCAATTCTGAATAGAATCAAGTGACAAGGGGAATGGTGAAAAATAGCAAATCATTCCAAATCCATTTGTGATTTTTTTTGGACAAGTTTTAATGTTTCAAATTTTAAAACCTACTGCCCACATACATTCCAATAGAGGGATTGCTGCAAGTGGCAATGTTCAGTACTGTCAGTTCCATAGGAACATTTTATGGACAATGGACGTTAGGTTTTTATGGGCGTTGTTGAATGTTGAATCCAATCCATTTTCCGAACATTATTAGCTACATTTACCTCCACTCAAATCCATTAATCATAATTCATCATGAAGTCATTCGAGTGGATTTAATTTAATTCTGCAGCTACCTAAAACCTCATATTAAACAGACTGGACTCAGGGATCCAAAATAATTATCTTTCAATCCACAGATTCCCTTTGATTCCGTATCTTCTTGCTAAGGTCGATGAAATTAAAAGTAAAATTCGTGGAGGGTTATCTCAATCAGGTTATCAATCAATGATAAGTCCAAGTGCGGTAAAAGCACGTCATGTCTACTTTAAATAATCAAGTCACCCCGGAATAACTTCCCTACTGGTGGGGTTCGAAACAATTACTTTCCCGGAATAAGTCCCCACTTCAAATAAATCTCTCGTGGTTTTAAGGAAATACATCACTTGTTTTTTTAAATTCCAAAATGCATGATGAGAGTTTGGGACTAGGAACCAGTAAAGCATTAAAGCATTCATCCAAGCAACCAATTTAGCAAAAATATCCAGTTGCCTCCTCAACACAAGTTAAGCGAATGCAAATCCGCACTACCTAAGTGTGTACAGACAACAAACAAGTTGCAAGTATTCGGCTTAAGTATTTATTATCTGCTATCCATCCAGGAGGCCGGCGGGGATAGGAGAGACGTTAATATATGATTTAATATGCTGTATATACGAAGAATATATAGATTTTAGCCTTGAACTTGACGAAGCTGGTCAAAAAATCGGGATAAAATCCACACCCGCTCTCCTCCCTCTTCCTTCCCTCACTATTGCAAAAAAGGAAGAAGAAGAAGACAAATTGAGAAGCCGTAATCATAATGTATAATAACTTGTATTTTACGAGATGGTCGGGCTATAGGGAAACATTTGCAGAGGATTATAACATTATATTATCATCATCATCATTATTATTATGTCGGATTCAAAGTAGTCAAGCCTTTTGGAGAGAGAGAGAGAAGTGCTGCGAATTCGCAGAGTTTTTGCCCGTCCTTCCTTTGTTGAGATATTATTATAAACTCTCCATGTGTTAAGAACTTGTCGGATCTATTCATCCTCTTGCTGAACTTGTAATAGGCTCCATGGAACCATATCAAACTGGACTTGTTCAGATTTTTAGGACAAGGGAACTGTTACAAGTGTTCGCGACAAAAAAATATTGGTTAAATTTGCTAGGTTTTCAGGTGAAATCGAGTAAAGTTACGGTCAAATACGGTTTATATCAGGGTAAATCACAATTAGGATGGTTTCCTTGTAAGTACAACCTGGGTTGTAAAATGGTAAATTTTAAGAACTGGATGATTCTTTGCTTGTTGTTTAATCCCTGTGCTCGTTGACTCGCCGGGTAAAACTAGTTTAGTCCGTTGTAGCGAGTCACATATTAAAGTTATGGACTGTACAAAAAAACAGTTTTACCCGGCGAGTCAACAAGCGCAGGGAACGAGGAAATGGTTGAAAACCTGAATATTCATGAAAACATTTGTGCAAAGTTCCGATTAATTACAGCAGTTTATGAATGAACCAAAGCCGAACATAGTATGAGTTGATGTCTTAGCAGATTACAAGGTTTCTGCAACTTTGGACAGAGACGATTTCCTTGTGCAGCTTTTTCTCGGTTTTTTTTGTCTCCAGCCACCACCGACTACCATCATCTTCTGAACATCAAAACCTCGACGGGCCACCTTTTTTCTCGCATTGTCCAACTCATGTTTTTGACGGAGAAGACTATGACTACTGACTAGACCTCGTCAAATCTGCTTCTAAAGTTCTAGACTTGGAGACGGGAGCCTGGCCATCTGAGAGATAGCGAACTGGACAAGTCACTGCCTCTCACAAGCCAATTACTATTTAGTTGAATGGGATATTACGATGATTATTGAAACTAACCACGAATCCGTATCTCCTTAACTAATCTTACATTATTCCCTCACAAAGAGGACAAAAAATCAAAGAGTAGAAACATGGACATGTTACTGCAAAGTAATCCCGGACATTTTACAGCCCATGATATAATAAGAATAAAAAACAGTGATCAGTTCCGTAGTATGTCCATTTAGTGATTCTCAGGTTGTTTTCACAACTTTGTCAAGAAAATTGCAAGCCATAGGGTACATTTTTAATTGTCACGTTTTTCGGCACACCACCATTACTATCATATTTCTTAGATATTGACAAGATGAGCTCCAATTAAAAAAAAATGGCTGTCACAATTTCTCCAACTCCGAGATTCCAAGTCATTCAGGAATTAATTATAATACAGACTAAAATTAAATGATGAGCTGAACTAATTAATTAAATTTCAAGTCTAAATATTGCATAATTTGAACTACTTTCTGCTAGTAAAACAAATCAAGAAGAGACAGTGACACGATTATTTCCTTCTCAACATTCGCAAGTTAAGTATCTGATTTTTAAGGAGAGCGGATGGAGGTTACGCAAAATCCGCCACTGCCGTCTCTTGTGCAGGAAAATGTTTGGAAATTACAAATCTACGTAAACCTGGCCTACTGATACCAATGCATAATAATATAAAGCTATTCAACCTACAACACACTAACAGAGCATTGCATTTTAAACTGTAACAATCAACTAACTACAACAAGACATTACATTACAGTGATTTAATGTAACGATTAAATAATTAAGTAAATAAATGCGATATAGCGTCGAGATAAGGAGTATTTATGCCGGAAATGGAGAGTTATGAAATTGGCAAGCTTTTGCTTCATCCTTCGAACTTGTAACGAAAGTGCAGGGCTCCGTCATGTGAGACTTTATGTCTAGCTTTTAACTTACTTGGGTTTTATTTAGGGTTATTGGAATGGTTGTTGGGGTGGGGACTTATTTCGGGGGTTTAATTCGGTACCCAAAGGGCTCCAAAACAATTACTGCCTGATTTAAAAAAAAATAGCCCAATTTCAATTTCTGATCACAAAAAACACGAACAGATATTGAAATTAACTCGTAAATGATGCTACCGTTTTAATACAACTAGACATTAAATCCAGTTTTTTCTGAGGTGAGAATACGAAGGTTGAGTCATCCCATTTCCCTTCCCATAAAATACCAATGCTTAAACAAATGCTACAATTTCAATAGAATACAGCCGTGGAAATTTTTCTACCTTATCTCATACCTCTTAACTTCCTTTGAGGAATTGAGGACGATTACTTCACTTTTTGGGAAAGAAAAAAAACGGGGGGAATATCATTAGAAATAAAATGTCGTTTAATCTATTATATTTCAGTCAATTTTAAGCACAGTTTGTAAACCTCTATCGAATCTTGAAAAAAATACAAGGAATATCTTCGCCATCCCCATATCAAATGCTAAAAACCATAACTCCCAACACAATATCCAACCAGCATCGAATGTCAATCTTCCCGTGAAGCAACCAACCCGATTCCTGTAACGAATCTGATCCGTAGAAAAACAAAAGGTCCCGTAAAACCTTTTATAAATAAAACGTACTCGAAACCTCTTGGATGATTAGGAAAGCTATTAAAATAAAACCAAGAACAACAACTCCGCAATATTTCTAACCCTTCCGGGAAATTTCCCCGTCAATATGCCATTTTTGGAGGGCATTGGCATGCCATGTCATATTTCCACGAGGTAAATAAAAAACATTTAATCTAGCCCCGTCAGACAGATCATCTTCCCCTTCAAATGATTTCCGGAAACTTTCACTTGTTTTTCCAAATAATGGACATAAAGAAAGGCATGTTTTTTTTTGTTTTTACAGTGGCAAATCAGTGCCAATATATACGGTTGTTTATCCTCTACGTTTTGGAAAAACATCTTTTCTTAATTTCAGTGGAATCATTATGTTCGTTGCCTGGGTTACGAGATGACATCTCGACGTCTTAACCTGTTATTATGCGGGTTTCGTACACAGATAGATACGCAATTTTCTTGATCATTTAAGTGACATAAAAGCTCGCAAGTAGTAAAGGCTAAATAACCATGAAAGCAATGCCTAAGTTCATCAAATAATATATCCAAATTTGCTGAATTATTGCGTATTTAGGTCCCTTTTTATCCCACTCTCTCATAAACCTCAATAATATTTCTAGGAAAGTAATTGTATTTAACTTTCTCTATGAAAACCGGGAAGAGAAAGTTGAAATGTGACTAAACCATTGAAGGTCAAATCTCGTTTTTTTTCGTAAAACCGACTCTAAGCCATTTGGTCGTCTAGGAAATGTAGTATAGAACCTTCCACTGAATCCGTCATGCATTTTTAACTCAATAGAAGTGATAAAAGGAGTTCGGGACAAGGGAACTCCTTCATTAATTCATGGACAATTCAGGAAAGGATAATAAGAGCCAGAGGACAGGTTTGCCCGAAAGAATTTACAATTACCTATAGATTCCTATAGGCTTTTGAAATCGATTTCCTTAAGGTAGGTTAATAAATCGTTTAAATGCGCTTACATTATTTACATATTATATTCGTGGAGAAAAAGTTAATGGGGACTAGGACCAAATTCCCAATATCCTCTTTATTCGTCCTCCGTTCAAAACCACAAGGACAAGAGTTCAGGATACCTTAGACTATTTGTCATTACGTACAAGGTAACAATGGTTCATGGTACCGAATCGGAGATACATTGTGGTGGAACAAGAACCATAGGTTCAAACTAGGGTTTTTCGAGATACATAAAAATGAGAATTAAACTGATCGGGTTACGACTTTTCTAGGCACCACCGGTAGATGGCATTATACAAAATCTTAAAATGCCCCGGAAGGAAAAAAGTCTTAATGTGTTCCATGTTTATCTACCCTGAACATCTATAAATCAAAACATTTACGGAACTAACCCCCTACTGAAAACCCGTATTTCAAATCACTGTATGCTGTTGGTAAATGTCACTCCCCGTATTTCGAATCCCTATATGCTGTTGGTACTCAAAATACCCCAGAAGTAAAAAAAAAAAAAAAAAATCCTATTAATTTACCCCATATCTGAACCCAGAAAACCTCGAATTGAACCCTACTTATCGAACTGGATTATCGCCCATGTCCTTTATATACAAACAACCCGCATTTCGAATCCCTACATGCTGTTAGTAAATGTCACTCAAAATACCCCAGAAGTAAGAAAAAATCGTATCAATTTACCCCATATCTGAACCCAAAAAACCTGGAATCGAACCCTACTTATCGAACTAGCTTATCTCCCATGTCCTTTATATGCAAACAACCATGTCTTCCGTATCAAGTAGAATACTTCTCCAGCTCCGATGCATATATTTTAAGTGTTCCTTGGAGTTGGAAGTGATAAATTATTCAGACTTTACGTAAAGCCAACAGCTACACCAGAATATGCCTCTAGACCTTCAGAGTTGCAAGCCTATCATCAAGTCCAAAATAGGATATGTATCGCACCGAATAGCCATTCAATCTCAATTTCAAGGTGTCGGTTTATCGGATCTTGTAACCCTATATTCCGACGCCCATCCATAAATATATAAACGTACACACATAAACACATATGGCGTGTCCGGCCTATTTTCGAAATACACTTATTTAATGGTGGCAGCTTAGTCGGTTTTTGGGATGTCCCTACTGGCCAATCGGCCTTGGTACTTTTATTGCTATCTTCACTTTAATATGCAGAGCTCTGCTCTACAAACAATGGTCTGTACCTATACATGCTATAAACCCTTCAGTACATTCCCGAATCCGAATGCAAGAAAATAATGAATTGGATTTCTTGATTGGATTCTCTAGGATTTTCCCATAAAACGATTTGCAAATCTGCAGGAAAACTGATCTACCCGAAATCACTTAATTTGGGTATCTTCTCCTAAGAACTTAATTCTATCACACGATGGACTTTAAGCAATTTATCATTTGTTTTATGAGGCCGAAAATGCTCATTAATTCTGTCTAATTAGGATATAAATAGAAGAAGGGGTAAGTGAAATGGGCATTGGGCTACTGAAATCAGCATCATTATAATTTATGATTTTCAGATGACAAATGACCGTAGGACCCAACAGGGTCACTCCTTTTTTGGTCTCAACTTACCCTGACTTATGTTTAAGCATATATATGCCATCGCCAAACAAACTATACGAGAATGGGTTATCAATTAAAAATCCTTTAAACTACGTTTTAAATGATGGATACACTATAATTTCATCAAATATTACTGAATTACTGTCTCAATCGATTCACAAATATCCTCGATCATCAATGAAACAACTGATTTCATTTCCTTTAAAGAAATATAAAATATAAGTGGTACTTTTACAGATCTTCTTTAGGAATGTGATTCGGATGACTGCTATCTAACTGACCTAGCTAATTGACTAAATTCGGTGAGAATTATGAGTCTTCTCCTCGATTTAAGAAACCGATCCCGAAATACCCGGGAGAGTTATGTCTTCTTCGTGTCAATTAGGCCAATCGGGGCTGGGAAGCTGTCCGAGAGCCAGGGGCTATTTGACAAGTCACGGTTATTAAACCGATTCGGTTCGGAGACAAGCTTCCTCTCTTAATTAGACTTAAACCCCTTCGACATTTCCGAATTCCTTTGAATTTTAATTTTTGCGGAGGAAATGACAACTCACAACTGAACTTTTAACTGTCTTTTTATTAAAAAAACGGCTATATGTATAACTTCGGATTTTATCAAATCATAAGACACTCGTAAGTAGTCTTCTTGAAGGGTTGATTGATTATCTGGTTGATTTTTTTACGTCAACTGGTCTCTCATTTCCTTAGAAAAAGTAAAGTGAAAAAGTCAATCCATTTTGAGAAATGTTGGGAGAGTGACCAAAGCCAAAGAAGGGAGGTGAGGGACAGAAATTCATTTGTCACTTGTCAATTATCGTGTCAATTAAGCCCATCCCGACTTCCCCCAAATTCCCTTCACTCAAACTTCTCCAAACTTATGCAATAATATTATAGTATACACATACACTAAAAATATTTTTTGAAATTTAAATATGTAGTAGTAACTAACATTAAAAAAACCAGCCTTAAGTTAAGTAACACAAAATATGTTCTTGTGAGTTCTTTATACGGAGAAGTCCAAAAATTGACGCACAGTGTCTAATTATTTTTTTTACCTTACATATTCATATAATGTTTATATGCCAATTTTTAGTCGGATCAAGGAAAAGTTACAGTTCTTACAGTTTTTTTGTTACATATTTTTCAAATTTTTCTAAAATTTGAAACCCAGATTCCTAGGGAAGAAGCTCAGAATAAAGTATTTTGGGAAATATTTGGGAACTGATTGTGCCAGGATAATGACAGTGGGTGACCCCTCTCTTACGTCATGTTTCATGTCACCACTTCAAACTCCGAAGAATCATTAATTATTCTCACGTTTCCTTCAAGGGAAATAAATCCCCGAATCCTAACTGCAATTCCCAAAACCCCGAAAATTTGATTTCCTCTATAACCTTTGGTATTTCTCTTAAATCCATAAGCATTTTCTAACATTCTAACCCAAGATATATTACCATTTGCCATGCATCTCGTGTCAAAGCTTCTAAAACTAATCTCAACTGTCCTATTTCTATATAGTTAGCCAGATGGGTCACACATATATAAAAACTTAAAATAGCCCGTTCTGCCAAGGCAGTCCAGCCTGCTTTCAAGTTCAAAATAAAACTGGCCCAGGATTCATCAATCAGCCGAGTCAATTTGCAATCTTCCGTTCAAACTTTAAAAAATCATTAACGCTGCAAGTAATTCAATACGGGATTATATGTGTACTAGTAGCAACATAAAGCAATCTGTTTCTATAAATTCTATTAATAGAATGTGAGGCTTACTAGAATATGAGTTATAAACGGAGGTTATGAGCTATTGGTCAGGGGCTTAAAATTGTACAAAAACGGAAGTGATTTCACAATGTTACCCGATGAATCTGCTTCGAAACTTAAAGAAATGGGTTTTGGCATCTTAATGCTCGAAACATATTTAAGCGTGAAAAAAACCGATTGTTGGGGTTCATCTCATTTTAAAATATTTTTAAGCCCTCTATGCTTATCACAAATTAAAGTAAGGTAAACGTCACAAAAAAAAATAAAATGCCGGAATTAAATAAATGACATATTTATGCATGTCACACATATCATGTATTAAATTCCAACATGTTGTACACGGACAAATAAATTAGAAGGACATGAGAATGGCTGACCTACAGCAACAAAAACAACAAACCGTCTTCGTCTACTAATTGTCTATTTCCTATTTTGTCAGACATGAAACCTCTATAGACTTCCAGAACTACAACAACAAAAACAATTCCTCGAGCAAAAAGAAGGAACAACAAGTCGGGACAAGAAGCCCTCATTTCCTTGTATCGACCGCTTAATTCATGCATTTGACTATTCAATAAAAGCTCCCTCATCGATTCCCGATATCCATATCGATTCTACGTTACTATTTACGAATACCTACCTCTCAGTTTTTAACAAAACTAAACATCCAACCGCAAAATATCAAGGTTACCCAACCGTCCCTATCCCTGTTAAAAGAGTTGAGCCATTTTATGGCAAGTTTTTCCCAGTTTATATCATTTTAAATGGATTTTAAACTATCATCGAAATGGGTTATTGATTTATTTATTGCCATATTCAACCTTTTCAATGCCAGTTAAATTTTCTGTTTGGTTTAGAAATCTGGAATTCAATGCAGTTGAATAGCAAATATTGACATTGTCATGTCATAGATTCTATTACTGACATTTTCCAGCGAGTTTCAGAGTTCAAAACAGCAACAAAAGAAAAGACGGTTGTAAACAAAGAGTTTTATACCGATAAGAGCTCGTAATGATTCACAAGAAATAGGACATTGCATGTGGTCCAAAAATTGCAAATGAAACTGTTCAATTATTCAACACCCCTGCATCGATTAAATGACAGATATCAATCAATGACCTACCTTTTCAGCATCGACTATCGATTCTCGATTATCCGTATTGATTAAGAGTTTAGGTTATAAATGATATGATCCTTTTAACCTTCAGACAGAGCCGAAATAAACCTAGTATCTCCGTTTTTAATAATTTGACGGGTCAGCGCGATTGACATCTGTCCTAATTTTTTTATAATTATGGTTTTTAGTTGCATAACCAGTTACTTAAGCACCATTCAGCATTTATAGCTGTCTTTTGGTCTGAAAAAATTCCAATTCAAGCTACGGGTTTAATACTGACATTGTTGACTATGAATTGCCCAACTCGGATAAACACGGATGGGAGTTTGGGCTTTAGGAGATATATTATTATGTACCCTGGATTTATCTATTTACTATCCAAAGGAGCATTCTAGTAATTGACTGATCGATTGGTCCATATAAATCGTACGTGATGGCTCAACGTGTAATAGGTATTATTAGCTATTAATAGTTCGAGGTCAAAGATATAGTAGAGGCAACAGGGCTCATGTTGGAAAGGTCATGCAGTTTCCATAGCTAAAGCACAAGAGTACAAATATTAGGAAAGAAAGTGCAAACTCGCGGATTAAGTTTGCCAAACTGTTAATCCGTTCCGGACGTCACGATCTCATAAGGTGAAAGTTATCTCTGGTCTGAAGGTCGCTTTCAAGAATTTTAAACAGCACTCACCTGGAAAAATACAAAATAAGTTAAGTTAAAGAGGTTTGCACGAAATTAGCTCATTGGCACAATTGTGTGCAGTAATTAAAATTTTAAACGCCACCAAGTAACAGTAACACTCCAAGGGAAATGGTGGGGTGAATAATTAATATAAAATTCGGAGTTTACTCTTGAGGCTGGTTAAATTCAGGATATGCAGAGTATTATAGGGGTACCCGGTTCCGGAGAACCGGGTGTTTGCGAAAGTTGAGAGAATATTCCTGAAGTAAAATGTCCAAATATCCGGACGGATCTCTTCATTAAATATTAAAGGATGGATTCCTCCCGGCTAAACTAATGTAAATGAAACCATGACCTATCCAAGTTTACATAGCGGATTTGGTGCCTTACTACGGTTTTGTAGATTTTAATTCATATGCCACAGAAATGTAATGTTTTTATAATCGTTTATGAACTAACTTCCCAGCCCCAGACTTTTGGTCGACGGGGTGTAATAATTTATATATTTAATAATAAATTTAATGCCTGGTCAGATGGGCTGAAGACATGAAATTAGAGTTAGAGAACATATCATTTTGTTAAAACCGATTTCACAGGTTGAAATTCACAATTCCGCAAAATGGAACTACAAACCGCAGATCAAGATTTGGGAATAACAGAATCGAACGCAAATAAAAACAATCCAATAATTTAGCTGCATTTCTTTAGCAGATTTAAAATGTTCAGCCACAAACTGTAAGAACGAGATTCGGTTTAATCTGTAATCCCGAAAAGTCACTCCAGCAGTCTTTACAAACTGACAATGAGATTCCTCTCGAAACCATCCAATAAAAGAACATCTCAAACAAGGAGAAAGTTGTTGTCAAATAATATAAATGCAAAAAACAAACGCCTTTGCATCTGGCGGAAGAATCCATAATCCATCCCACATTTTCCACTCTTCACCGACGTAATCAACCCGAATGTAAAATCAGCAGCAAAATAGACCATAATAATAATTTGAAATCTGACTCTGAAATTTCGACACTGAATCCCCCACATCCTATTTTACCCAATATCTTATCAGAATTCCAAAGCCAATCAAAAAATAAAAACGGAGGGGTTTCAGTGCCAAATTGGCCACAATCTGCCAAGAAAAGCCGTCCATCCGCATGATTCACATCAACAAAGCAGATTCGTAGATTACAAGGAAGGATTCATTAGGTCGAATGTCCTCAGAGTAAGTTCTCAAGGTCTCAGTCTATAGTCTATACAGCATATCCCTTATAGCGGCAGATAAGAGCCGTGTTTACTGTTGATACTCCTGTCCATGCATCTTCTAAATCCTATATGCTCATGTACATTCATGAATATACATATACCAGCCATATAGCCCGTGTTGTTAGAAGGAGGCGAGTATGTGTTTGTATATCGAGATTCGAGATGCGGGTAGTTTCGGCGGAATAATAATATGACGGAGATGGGAAAGACGGGTTTCCTGACCGGAAATGCCCTTGAGTTGTGGATACAAGGATTGACGTCAAACTCTCTCCGTTCGATATCTTGCAAAAACCTTGGAACGCAGTGTCGTAGTCCTCTCGCTTACTTTTGACATTCAACAATTATCATGCTTGTTTAGCAGAGAGGGAAGAATCCTTATTAGCTACTCTGTAACAGCAACTCAAAAAACGAGAGTATGTTCTTGACGATAACCGGGTGATTTAGCTGTAAATCTACGGGATCGGGTCTAACTGCAACTGATAGAGATAAGAACTGAAAACTGTAGCTGATAGGAGAGAGATCTCTGAAATCTCAAAATCCCGAGGTGGGGCACCCTGGAACGGGTGAAAGTTGAGAAGGGCACCATTACCTTTCCCTACTTTCTCATCGATTTTTGTCTCTCGGAAACTTGTCAGGGCCATTTCACTGTTTTTTTTTCAGTTTTATTTCTGTCTAAAAAGACAGACTTCGGAATAACCTTTAAACTTTATTATTATTTTATGATTTTTCTCTCGCTATTGGAGAGGATTCTAGTAGGTTGTAGATACTTTAGAGGAGGATAAGCAGCCTTGGGAATCGGGAACGGAATCAAACGGGTAAATATTGGGGAACCAGAGATTCCGAAACAAAAAATCCAAGTCAATCAACTTCAATGCATTTCATCGGTTTTGCCGTTCTTGATAACTTTTTAAAAAACCTGATGTTTTAAGAAATATGATCGTTTCTGTATGCCAAGTCCATTAAAACCCTGGGCTTTAATACTGTTTTCAGTTACAGTTAATTAATTGGTATGTGAATGATAGTTATGCACATTATCGTTAATGATCTAATGGACAAAGTCGATCGACCCTGATTTGGGTCAAGGAGTTGCTCACTCTTCTGGTTCTGCGACGTATTAGTTAACCGATTTGATTGATTTTACTCTTGATCGGATATCGGAATGTTCATGTGTACGCATATCTGATTTTAGTAAATGGAATGCTAAAACCATTAGTACTTCATGAGGAACTTGCATTGGAATTTCGGCTCGAATTTGAATCCAAAAATTCATTCCGAGATCGTTACGTTTTACTACAGAGTGAAATTTGATCGTAACGATTGTCTTAATGATCCGAGGAGTAATTATTGTAAAATCTAAGTGTTATTTTAGGATACGAACTTTATAAAGGGATGTTCTGACTCGGATGGGGTCAACAATTGTTCTATGACTCTCTTAAACCCTCAGTAAAACGTATAAATTAATTGCAGTAAATATTCTACCTCTCGGTGAGGATTCAGTCTTTTAATAATGTGACATGCAAACTATTTGGATCAGTAACTTCATTAGTTTTAATTAATTAGGTGTTGATGGTTTGCAGTTTTAATGTCCTCACTCAAAGACAACCGAGTGTAATTTCAAATAACCAGAAAAATCTGTTCAGAATTATGACACAAACTTCGACGCTTCTTTTATTTCCGATTTTTGCAGCCCGGATATTTCCAGAAATAGTAACATTAACACCGTACTTAAAGCCTATTGATTTATTGATCTCCTAGAATGCAGTTCATATGCACTAACGCTATATAATTCTACCTGATTAATGCAACATTAAAAAATTAGAGATCCAATTACGGACCAATCGTGCATATGATGCACTTCAAACACCAGTGTTTATTTCTCTCGTTAGCCATACAATACAACATCCCTCTTATTCTCCAATATTATCAACACATTTAGGCATGTTATCTGTCTACTGATTATTATGTGCTTTTCCTATGTTATAAAATAAAAATTACATGGTTTGGCTAAGGTTGTTTGGCTGGAAGTGCAGTAGGACTCTTCAACTTATTAATCAGTACCTATAAAAACCGTGGGCAGACCGCAAATAAAACGCTTGTCAATCAGGAGAGAGGAGGACAATTCAACAAACTCTGGATGCAAAGCCTGACCAACCTAACCAAGTTCAAGGTGAACTTTCCCGGAGTTTATTCAAGTGCATTAGTAAATCTAGAAGCTACAGGGCGTTTCACAATTGACATTGACAATACATCCCACGTTAGTCGAAATCCTCCATGGCAACAACGTACTTAAAGACATCAATCCCTTTGCCATATAAAACGGAAGGGGATATGAGTGTGGAACACCCTGTAAATGCGTATAATTTAATTCGATTGATTGTACCCGTTTCCATTTCTATACAGCTTCTTGGCAATTAATACGAATTCAATTTAATTTAAAATTGCACTTAAAACCAGGGTTTACACAACCCGAGCTCAAAGAGAGTTCATATCATAGAGATTTCTAGAATTAGAACAAAATGGTCAACAAATGTCAACGTGTAGCATGGTTTAGTTACAAAGATTTTGGAAGCATTTCAGAGATCGGAAGGGAAGGGTTTACTTCGAAAGAGTCAACAGACTCTCCACATGTTCCCTCTGTATTTGTATATTAATTGATATTCTAGGACCTACAGGGTGTTTTAAAGCCACACTGATGAAATAAATTACAATACAGAAGATAGTACTGCATTTGCCATAGTATCAGAGCTAGGGTTTGGGTTTAGAGAAAGACCCTGAAGATAAATGAGCATCTCTTTAAGTGTAAATATTTAAAAACTTGTAAAAACGCTATAACCTCAGAAAGTTAGTTACAATTTACAATGAACATCCGTCGAGTTTCTGTACAGAGTTTAATTCTCTCTAACATTTATGCTTTAAAATTCTCTTGTGCTCTTCAATCGCCAATTCGTTGATTTTGAATCAAGCACGAATTCGATTGCCAAATTACCAAATTTCAATGATACCTTGAAGTTATTCAGTCCAAAAATATAACGTTGTTTAAAAAACAAATCAAAGGAAAAATGAATCCTGCCCAAGCTATTAAGTATCCCAATCCCTCATTTGTCAAAAAATACTAGTTTCGGTTTCCGGTATTTTTATTCTTCTGATTTATAACTTCTTGTTTGCAATTTATATTCACCTACAACTCTAATGTCTCAGGAAGTGTATGCCCAGTTGCTTATTGGTTAGAATAAATCAAGAGTAATCATTGATACGATTACGATGCATGTTGCGATTTTGAAAAACACGGGGACTTTAAGACAATTTCCGAACACAAAAACAGTTAGAATGATAATAATCGTCGCTATCGTCCATGCTAAATTAGTCAAGAGCTTTGACCAATCAAAATAATTTAATAATCAGGATTGAGTTACGGTTTTAAACCTTCCCAAGGGATTGTCGCTTCATTTAAGATTTATTTAAAATTTAAAAATTCCAGTGGAATAAGTCCCGTTATTTAAATCGACCCTTGAACCTCGGAAGAGTGTGACAAAGACGAGTGGAGTTGTTTGAGAAATACCGAACATGAATTATGAGTGTCATAAGGGCGGGTTATTATTTTGTGAAATTGTAAATGAACCCCTTCCCTTCACTAAATACATCTGCTCATCCTTCACAACAAGACACTTTTCAAAAGCACATCCAAACAGACAGAAATTTTAAAGTCGTAAAAACGCTATCCCACAAATACATTACACCCTTACGTCAGTCCTAGATGACGAAAATACAGACCCTCCTTTCCCAGAAAATAATTAGCCGAGGCCCAGCATAGACGTAAAGAGTATTTGTAATTTGACACCGAAAATTTCGACGTAATTATCGATAAAAGTACCTTTTCCCTGACATCAGAATTTTCTAACATGAAACAAAGGTCTTTAATTTTAATTTTGGGGTCAACTGAGATATTTTTAAAAGGGAACATTGTCTAAAAATATTCTAGATAGAGTATTTATATATTGCATAATTTAATAACGAAAATAAATACGAATTTATTTTAAAAACAGAAATAGCAATTTCTCCGTTGCCGGTAATAATAAGGAAAAACAGAGGAATCCGACTCCTCCAATTTGCCAGAAATACGAAGCTGAACAAATTGCCGACGAGATTTGAACTCCAGAAATAGCAAGAAAAGTATCCGTTTCGTTCAAGTCCTAATTCTTGAACATTGTAACCATTTACTATATTCTTACAATTACTACGATTACAAACCCGCCCTGAAAGGTTCAACTATATTAGACGATTGTTCTAAATTTGGGGACTACCTATGGATTTTTTTCGGGTTGACTTCAAAGATGAATAGAGCACGGGTAATTTAGGAAAATCAATGAAGGATTCAAAGTTGACAAACCTACTTGAATTTACAGAAAATATGCATTTGGAGTTTTTTAAGCGAAAGGCGACATTCTCCGTTGCTAGGTAACCCGAACCGATTTTCAAAATCCGGGACTGGAAAGTGATTAGTTCAGATAATTGATTATTGTTTGCTATACAGAGGATAGAGACTCCCTTGTTCCTTCACAAGGGGCTTTGTCCACCCTAAATCCCAACCTCTTAAAAGGTTTTTAAGCAGTGGGTGCTATTTACAACATACTAAACATGTTAGGAAATGAATCGGGGCCTTGTGTAAAACCTAAACAGTCAAACAGTTAAATGGACAAACAACCCTGTTGACATTTCTTAAAGGAGTTCACTTTTTAACATTTTAACCACAAAATAAAAGGAGGACAGATGTAGTCCAATAGTCAAAACAAATCCCCCTCTAAACGGCTAGACGAACTTATTTTAAACTGACCGATATATCGATATCCGATATCTTCGAATTTACAATAGGCTGAAATACCCCTATAGATAAATAGGAAGATCGTCGGAGCCTTATCAGTCAGAGATCAAACTGAAAAACCCATTGAAATCAAATGGATTCAAAATTTATAAAAAAAATCAAATCAAAATAAGGAACTCGAAACCCGGACTCTCTCTTTTTGTTCCGGCCTTTTTTGTTGTAGAAGATGCAGACTTTTCTAATGAAATCAGATCTGTTCAAGACCACGTTGGCTTTCCTCTCTTGTCCCTAAAATGATATGTTATTTTTAGAAATAGGGATATGAAATAGTAATTATCCTATAGTTATATGATTAGATGACAATGATAGGGACAGGGCCAGCTTATTATCAAGTACGGGATTACAAAAGAGATGTAAGGGCTAAATAATCCCCCGCATGGACACTGAATCCTCAGAACATGGAAAACATGTTCCGAGATCATCATCAGTTCATCTTCACGTTGGGATACATAACTAAGGCCATGTGTCAAAGGACAATGTTAATAGGTTGGTCTCTTTAGTTCAGAAAGGCCGGAATTAAAACCGCTCATTTTTTATTTTCTAAAAACACATGTTGCTCTTAAATTAGACAACCCCGATTTCATTCTTATAAGAATGAAATCGGTATTATATCTTCAATGATGAATTGTATGTTTTAAAATACTGGTGGTGGTTAAAACGACAGAATTCTGTGATCGGTTTCCATAGCAACAAGTTGGAAACCGAATAGCCCCATCATCGGACAACCTCTAATATTGATCAATATTATCATCCACCAATATCATTTATATTACTTTCCGTGTCTCCATGGCAACGAGGAAATATTTCAAAATTAAAAAACATCAATGATCCCAAGCTCCAATTTTTCAGTAGTTCAAGTACATGTCCTTGTTCCAGCCTCCAGAACTTATTGAAAACTGTCTCTTTCTCTGAGCCGAGTTTTTCGGTTTCAAATGTCGAACTGTCGACATTTGAAAAAGTGTCGTAATTCCTGCAAGGAAAAGGAAGGGGTTAAGGTTATGAGAGTCTCTTGACACTTTTAAGAGATCTGGTGGCAGTGCTTCTGGTTTCTGTGGTTCACCTACTATGGTAGTGAGTGGTGGTGTCTTGAAAACATTCTCAATGTTATTTGGAACTGGATCAGCCATGGAGATCATCATCATATTCATGATCTTCCTCATCATGTCAGTTTTTTCCGTACACATTCAATATAATATCCAAATGAGTCTTGGGCATTCTACATATGGGTTACATAAAGTGGATGATGATAGGGGGACTTTAAAAAAGGCAAAGTGTGTAAGAGAAATGTTTTTTCGAAATTGTTTGAAATCTAATCCGAAGAGTTCATGTTTTGTCACAACTTTTTCCTCATCTGCTCTTCGCTTCTGTTTTTTAATGCCTTTCTTCTTGCTTTTTCCGAGACTTTGAAAAGTTTAGAGAAGAGGATCCTCTGTTCCGATCATCCATTTATCCACTATTAAGGGATCCAATTACATACCCCTTTCAAAGAACAGATCAGGATATAAGTAAACTCTAAACCCACCACCACCGGGTATCTAATAGTCTCTCTTAGTCCGCCACTATCATCTCTATCATCGGGAGCAAACCACAAGAGTCAGGAGCTTTAACCCAGGATTCTGTTCTTAGAAATAAGTAAAATCGGGAATTTATTAACAAGCAACAACTCCCGAAAATACTATTGAATTATACAATCCTCTAACACGACCTAAACCGATTTTTAAATTAATATGTAACATGGTACAACAATTTAAAGGTCTCTAGAAGAATAAAATCTGAATAAAAGACCCAGTCCTCCCTTTCCTTTCAAGATTAATTAATATTTATACATTTGCTCGGGTTTGTTGGCTCGAGATCAGGATCTTCTTCCTCTCGACCCTCAATTTATTACCTATTTTTATATTGTATTATTATCCCAAGAAAGTTTTTGATTCTACGTACGTCCTTGTCCTACATTTTATCACCCCTTTATTGTCTACTCTTACGTATAATCTATTCGGTTCGTAGGATCTAACAAAAAATCATGATGCTCTTGCTGTGGTTCCTACTTCCTAAAGAAAATTTTTAAGCTCTTGAACGATCCGACACAACATATTTTATACTGCCTTCCAACAGTCTTTTACAAAAAGTCTGTAAAATGGACTTATTTAGTACCAACCAGTCCATTGTTTCACAGTCGGAAAAACAGAATCCGACAAAAATTTTCCATCGCCAAAATTAGAGGAAAAATTTTGCATTTACGCACTTACACGTTCCACCATTTTGGGCTCTAGTTAAATTGTAAACACCATTTAAATTCAGAATAGAAAAAAAAACGCTTTGGGAATTCGGATATCTGCACTAAAACGGAAATGAATTGAATAGGACAAGGAGCATGGAATCAAGAAACAAAATCGCGACATTTTTTGGCAAACTTCTCGGAATTCCTTGCCAGACGCAGGCAGTTTAGGTTGACCTTTTCAAATGGCAAGCAGTAAGCACTTTCTTCTTCAATTTCAAATCCAAATGGCCTTCTATTATATATCCATATAATTTACTTGTCTAGTTGCTACAAATGCGATATATTATGGTAAATATTTGACGTATATTTACTTATGCATTTTTTAATTTCATTGTGATAGCCGCAAGGACAGGTACTTCTAGGTTTTAACGCTACTTAAAATCCTCAAAGTCTATAAATCCGTTCTACAAACGACGGTAACATGCCCCAGCACGTTACGTATTCCATCAACCTTGAACATAATGTACAATTAAAAACACGAATTTTACCCGCTCTTTAGACCATATCCCAATAATAATTTAATTTGAGAGATTTTTAATGACAAATTCGAAATCCCCGTAAACTTTTATCTGATAATAAAAGAGAAATTAAGCGTTCTCCTAAAGACAGCAAAGTCCAAAAAAATATTTTTACTCAGTTCTGAGAATATATCTCAAAAAACGGTGTGCATAAGCCTATGCCGCTGCGGCTGTGTGTTGTGATTGATATGATATGATTTTTGACGATTTACAAAATAATATAAGGTTATCATTGATTATGGATGAATTATACGTAGTCTCTCTGAATTGTTTAAAACAGGCATATGAACCACATGATGAAGTAGGTGTAACTTAGAATTCGAATAGGAAAGAAATACATATATGGCCTCCTTACCCACTTAATGAAAAATAAATAGGACAATCTCGCTTCAAATTCCGACAAGATGAAGGTCTCGCTTCGGAGTGCTCTTTCCACCATTTCTCGGTGATTTAGATCCGAATCCTACATGTACTGACCTGATTATATACTACATATATACTGGCATATAAATACAAGACATGGCTCAAGGTTAGCTTGGGATTAATTAAAATTTACTGGACGTGTCGAAAACCGCAAATCCACTCCGGCTAATCTGTGTCCCGCACTTTTTCCAGAGAAACTCCGGGTTCCGGGGATAAATATTTAGATAGCTCCCATCGTCATTAAAAAAACATAATGAAATCCGATACTTGGCACCTAAGGAATTGCATCAAAAACCGGAAGGAAAAATCTTGTAAAATTGTATCATTCTTCGAATGTTGAGATATGTTGTATTTGCTGTTTTTAAGCCCAGTATTTGGGACTCCGTTCAGCTGACAACCTTCAGATATTTAAAAAAAAAACTAACTGAAAGGGAAAATAGGCTAGTCTTTGACTCTGAAAGATTTAAGGAAGCCATTAGGGAGTCTCGGGTTTGTTTGTGCGACGACCTCTGAAATATTTCACGAATTGCGAATCTCGAGTCTTTTTGGCAAAGAGGTTGACAGGAAAGGACTGTCTCCCTGTCCGTTCCGCCGCCGCAATACATGGCCCATCACAAATTCTTAAGCCCATGATCATCTTGTAAGATATTATCCTAGTTTCCTCCTCCTAACCTCATTAAATTCGCAGGAGTAAATAAAAGTGTCAATCTCAGATTCCTACTAATTGCTACAACACTTAGTACGGCTTAGAAATCCAATAATGAAGAGTTCAAAGTTCAGTACTCAATATTTACGTTCGGATCTGGATTTACTAAAGTGTATCGATTTGTAAATTATTTTTGGCCCATTCTCCAACATGTTATTGTTATGTCGTGTTTGGAGGAATTTAAAATATCAGAAGAAACGGGTCAAACGTACGTTTTATGTTTTAATTGGTATGCACGTGCACGTGGGAACGTTAAGAATACAAGGAAACATGCGGAATTCGGGAGTAAAAAACAAATTGATACGGAAGACTAAATAGAAGATAAAAAATCCTGGCAAGATTTCATTGCGAAAAAAATCGGGGCGGTTGGGTAACATAGATTCGCATTATAAGTTTGATCAGATATAAACTTGTTTTTTATAGTTAAAATGGGACTGGCTTCTTCTGACCGAATCGGAGAGAAGTTCAGGGCTAGTTGGAAAACCGGATTTAATAGACTCATTACGCGTCTTTGAAGGTCCGTGTAGAACTGAACTAATTATAGTGCATAAAATTGGCACTAAATACTGAAAGACGAAATGAGGATGTAATCTGTGCAGTTGAGATGTTGAGGAGTGATTATGGGATCCTGAGCTTCAGCATACGATTCTAATTAGCTTAAGAGCGTTGACAAATATGTCTTTCGAATTTTTGCTAAAGGACGAGAGGGCAATTTTTTAGTACCAATGAATTAAATCATTTAATTTTCAAGATATGATAAAATCTAGCATTTTCTACGGTATTTTATGGGGACTTAAAATCAGAAAAAAAAAACTCAAAAGGAAAGGTATTAATTATCGGATTTTCCCATCTTGTTGATTTAGAGAACATTTGATTCTGAATTAAACCCCATAATCGATGAGCTTTAATCTCATATTTACAAGAAAGCAGAGGACTGGCTATGCCATCCATGAAACTGACAATTATCGTCTTAAAAACACGAAACTAGCCGTTGAAAAGCATCCGAAAATATTGTTTTTGCCAAAAAACACTTAAACAATTTCATAAGAATGTGTGTTCCGAATTTTTCCATCAAGTCAACCCGGTTCGGAAGTATATCCTTTGTCTGGAAGAATCTCTACCCATTAAAATTAAAAATACGGGCATTTAAAACCTGCCAACTCCAAAACTTACAACTATTACTTATTACTCAAGTACAAAGAGAGTGGACCTTGAGACGTTGAATTTGCAACACATTACATGTATTTTTGGCAAGGGTAAAGCGAGACTTTTAGGAAACTAAATTAATTAGGAACGGTTGTGAGTTGTAACAAGGGCTAACTGTTTAAATGTTTTCATAGCTTAATAGATTAATGGCTCAAAGTGTTGGTGAATGTGCGTAGGATTTCCGGGTCAATTTAAATCTATTTTAAAACACTTTCAGCCACAATCATTCCGCCTCCCAAGGCCGATGTTGATCTTGATACTTGACACCCCACTAACACCGACTTCTAGACCTTTCACAGCTTTATTTAATGTCTAATGGAAATTCACAATTATTCCGAATTCCTATCTCTACAACACCTTGACATTGATCCCATTCTCCGGAATGGTTTAATCCTAATAGCACGGCACGGGATTATTAAATGTAAATGCGTAGGTTAGTGAATTAGCGCCAAGATCACAGATTCTGAAAGGGTTAAAAATAACTTGTTTATTCTATGCATTTCGGGGAGACGAGCTTGTAAAAGCGATGGTATGTTTATGAATCGTTGTTTGAGAAATCGACATTTGTTGTTCCTAAAGTCAAACCCTTGATTACGTCTTCCACAAGGTTGGAACATAATAATCAGTTTTGCATATAACTAGATTTATCAATCATACCCGAATGGAAATGTCAGGATTTACAAATTGCAACGACTCTATGATTGCATGACCTTCAACAAACAGTGTTTCTAGACAAGTCACAAAGACAATTACAGAAACAGAAGCCATTTCCTGACACAAACCGTACGAACATTTACTAAAATCCGCATCCAGATGTCAAATTCAAAAACTATCAAAACTTACAAAGAAACGAAAAATGATTCTGGAAAACAGAAAACATGGATATGCAAACTTGTTATTGTGAGCAACCTTATGTCAATTTAAAAAAAAAACCGAAACGAACTCAAACAAGTTAGGTAACAGATAAGTGACAACTTATCCTTAGCTATATGCTGAATGCTAATTAAAGCTTTAAGATTCTGAGATTCGGCTTCTCCTAACTTCCACGAATCTTAATAGCATTGCATAAGATTCCGAATTCATTTAGTTTAGGAAATAAACCTAGTGTAAAGAGAGTCGATGGTTTAGAAACCATAAACGTGCTAATTCTATACTAAACATTGACTCAGTATCATGACATAAATCTCCAAAGCATTACATTAAAAGTCTCTTTTCTAGAGTTCGTCGGATGGTATTTAAAATATTAGCAGACGGGTGTCAAAAAATTGCACAAACCCCAAGCAGGATATGAACCCGTGACCCCTGTAAAGAATAGAACTAACCTTGAGCGAGGTCAGAGTCAGTAAAAATAGCAAGAACTCATAGACTGCCTATTCGGGCTCTAATGGTTTTGTTAACTATGGACATTATTTATTTTACAATTCAACATCTATTAGCAGGACTTTGCGGAATTTTAACTTCTACAATCTACAACAAAGCTCACAAAAAATAAACCGATGTAACGGGTGTAACCAAGTGTTGAAAACGTCACCTTAATTAAACCGAATCTTAATGTCCCCCAAAAGCCCGGGTTTTGCACCCTGGTGTCAGTGGGAGTAGTCCTGTGTACGTCAAAGATGTTCTATTACTCATGGAAATCGTTTAAGCCCCATACCTCAATTTCCCCAAAAAGCCCGGGTTTTGCACCCTGGTGTCAGTAGGAGTGGTCCCGTATCCGTCAAAGATGTTCTATTACTCATGGGAATCGTTTAAACCCCATATCTCAATTTCCCCAAAAATCCCAGGTTTCGCACTCTGAAATATAGGTTCAGGATATTATCATGTATAGATGATAGACATAGAGTGTAATGTAAACTACGTAAGCGTCAGTTTTAAAATAAATGAGTAAGAGCTCTATCCTGGCGTTGGACTCCTACATATCACTATTCTGTTTGATTTAATGGTTTGTTTTGGGGTTTAATTGATGGGGGTCAGAGGGTGCGACCGATTTGACCCAAGTTCGAACTTAGCCTGTGTTAGGACCCAAGGAATAAGTGTACAAAATTTGGTGACCGTAGGTCAAGCCGTTCTCCAGTTATCGCTCGGACAGACGGACGGACAGACGGACAGACGGACGGACAGACGGACGGACAGACGGACGTACAGACGGACGGACAGACGGACGGACAGACGGACAGACGGACGGACAGACGGACTTGTCGTTCGCATAAAGTGTTTTCAACACTTAATAATGATATAATCCTAATATACGACCGTAATTCACAATTCACCAACTGAATAATAACCCTTTGCTCATATTAGTGATCTCGGAATTGCGAATTTTAAAATACTTATTATTCTTCAATAAAATTTACATGCTCATAAAAAGCGGTGATGATGAGCACGAGTTGGGCATGTGTTTCTTTGCCATGTCTGCATTTCCCGTGATTTCATGGCATTTTTACTCCTTTTATTAGCAAACCACCACCAACTTCAGATCGGAGGTGATCTTGATCCTGTTGCATAGGCGTTAAGGGCTTACTATCCTCCTATCAAGTTCATTGCCACGAATGTTCTGATAATAATAACATTATTGGCGAGGAATATATACAAGTGCCACCACCACCAGACCACAACACTTCACTCCCAGAACAATTAGCAAGTGAACGGAATGGATCAGGCAACCTGGTTTGATCAAACCATCATATCATCATCAGCATTTTATTTGGGCTTTATTCCGATCTCAATATCCTCACCTACTGAATTTGGAATAAACTCTCCTGGTCCAATTCCCAGAGTAAATAAACCGATGTAACGGGTGTAACCAAGTGTTGAAAACATCAGGTATGGCACCCTCGTGTTAGTGGGAGTGGTCCCGTATACGTCATTGATGTTCTATTTCCCATGGGAATCGTTGAAACCCCATATCTCACTTTCCCCCAAAAGCCATCAGTTTCCTCCCTGAAATGTAGCTCCAGGGTGTTATCATGTGTAAATGATAGACATAGAGTTTACTGTAAACTACCTAAGCGGCAGTTTTAAAATATGTCAGCGTTGTCTACTAATTTAATGGTTTTTGTGGGGGGTTTAATTGATAGGGGACAGGGGGTGTGACCGATTTGACCCAAGTTCGAACTTAGCCTGTGTTAAGACCCAAGGAACAAGTGTACAAAATTTGGTGACCGTAGGTCAAGCGGTTCGTCAGTTATCGCACCGACAGACGGACGGACAGACGGACAGACGGACAGACGGACAGACGGACAGACGGACTGGCCGTTCGCATAAAGTGTTTTCAACACTTAATAAACCAGTACTTGTAGGACTTTTCCATGTTCAATGTTAAAGGGAGTTTAAATTGGTTTTGGAATCTCGAAACCTGAGGAAAACCCGTGGAACTTTGAAATGCTGGAACACCGAACTGAGGGGCTAATTTAGTGGAAATGAAGGGATTCTGAGTTTGAAATCCGGAAAAGTTAGCAGGAATTAAGTAATTGAGAGGAATTGAAAGGGTGTGGAAGGTTCTAATTGAAATCGTAAATAATCTGACTCGTTTTCGAGAGGACAACAATCGTCGAGTGGGATTGTGAAATGTGGAAATTCGATAAGCTTATTCCTTCACATCCTTTATTTCGAGATAATGAATTTAACTGGTGATCCCGAAGCATTCTTCCGATAATAAGCCCACCGAATGCCAATGTCCGTACATTGTATATATCAAAGGGGAATTATGCACCCTGTATTAAATACGGCTAAGAAACGAAGAAACTATATTTTTATGATCGGATGCCGTGTCCTGTCTTTGTCTTTGAGAATCAGCTAAAATGTAAAGATAGAAATTGAAGAGACATGACCGAACTTTTGAGCTGGAAGTTTCTATAATTCGGATAAAAACCTAAAAACTAATCTACCGTGATTTTTAAATAGCCTTATTCATTATTGGCCATCATTTTGTTAGATTTTTGATGTTTCGAATAAAATACTCAATTCTCAAACTTTAATTCCAAACAGATCGAATCGGGGATTTTATGTAAATGCAAGAAAATAGATGAATATTTTTATCAAAACTACTCAAAATGGTGGGAATTACACCTGTAACAAGCCGTGTCACTGCGAACAGAGTCTGCAGTTTGAGCAAACTTGGATACCTTATTGGAAATGCAGTCTAATTCAACAACCTGTTCCAGGATAACAACATACGAAGTACCATTTCAAGTTGAATAAATCCCCTACTCCAACATGATCCTACTAATAATATACCATAAATCCGTTGATGGGATATTCACGGGCATGCCAAGGTAAGGGGATACATTTATCACCCTTAAGACTAATTGAATTACCCCCATGGCTCTATATTTATATATATATTCCATGCTTTCAGCAATTAATTCTCTCTCGGTTTGAGGTGAAATGACGGAGCAATAAAAGTTGAAGAATGGACGGATCTATTTCCAAAATTTGGCGAGAGTTGAGTTGTTACTGTTACTGGGTGGAGGTTTGGATATAGATTTAAAGTCTGGAGAAAGCAGTTAGAGTAATGAATATCGTGAAGGGAACGAACCTTTAATTGAAGAGACGTCAGGTGAGCCGACATTGAGAGCCGCAAGGTCCGACTGACCCAACTCGCTCAGGTTCCGGTGACCGCTTCCGTCGCTCATCCCCTGACCACCTTGGCTCATCGGGGCAGCCAGTTTTTCTACACAAAAAAATAGAGCTGTTAAAGTAAATTGACATCGAAAACCGAACAAAGCATTACACATTTATACATCTTACATCGAAGAGGGGTAGGGACTGCAAAAAGTTTGCTGCATACTTTTAAAACAATATTTGTTTCTCTACATCATCATGACTACTCGAATTACATTTATTATTTGGTTCGATTATGCATCAGAAACAAAAAAAACCGATTGTTTTCAGTAAACGTGTACATAATTTCTAAATTTGCATTCAAGCAATACCTGTAAGAGAACAAAACGAGCAAGGAAACAAGAGTACGTGAATCTAAACCCCGAAAACAATTACGTTTAAGATTTAAAGACCCTGGAATCAAGTATCATTTTTTAACATTTGATGAAACTGCTTGCAACAGTTCATTAATCCAAACTTTTAAACCGCCTTCTAAATATCACAAAATCCAGATTTTTACAAATTCCGTGAACTAATTCCGCGTTTGAAATCATACAAGGCAATATTCGGTAAATATTTCAGGGGTTTATTATGCTCGTAAAGCAGTAGTCTAGAAGTCTGGGCCTGCAGATCTGAAAGTTGGAAAGAGAGGCCTGACCTATCCCATTGGAAATGGGATTGTGTTCTAGTAATCCCCCTCTAAATAATAATACGAATTGCCTTGAGATGATTTAATTTCCCTGAGTGCCTTCTAAACCCTAACAACATGATTCCATGAGAATGGAGACTAACATTTTTTACTCCACAAAGTTACTAAAGTTTCGAATCCGAACCCGTCCAATTATGACGACTGACGAAAAGAGGAAACACAAAAGCTTCTCCAGCTGAATGCTTCAATAAGTAATTCCAACATGAAAAACTACCGAAATAAAACTTTCACTACCGCCGGCCTACATTTTTTGCAGAGGAAAAACTTTCTCCAAACGAGGCTTATAAGATCAGAGGGAAAGTCGGAAATTGCGTTGGTCAGGATATTATCATTTACCCCTTCGATTGGTGCTAATTGACAGTTGGACTAAATCCTTCAATGAAGATGGACCTAGATTTTGACTGTTTAGTCCTAATCTAGGGATAAAATAAATTGAGACGGTGTATTGCGACGAGTCTTGATTTTAAAGTTTTAGTATAGACAACTTGTATACAACTTGTCAGATGAGTATATGCATTGACAGTTTTGAATGCATTTAAAATAACCCGAGGATATAGAAAACTGTCCAACTGGTAGCATTATTGTGCTCAAATGTCAATAATGTTCTTAGCATTTTTCAAATCGGTAAACCAGTAAATCCCGCTTCGAAATCTTATGATACCCCAATCATTGAAAAAAATACGGAAAATTTCCAATACGTCAAACGACTCTCCGAGAAATCGAAAGAAATGTAAAATGTAAGCCCTCAACCAGCAATTCCAACTCGATCAGAAGGATCCATGTAGAGTGACGGGCTTCCTTTGAACCCTTTGACGACTTGAGTCTTTTGATACGAGTCTGTAGCCTTGATATTTGATTACTTTGAACAGGTTTCGGAGAAAACTGATCCAGGGCCTGGAGGGTTGGAAGAAGGTAAAAATAGCCGAAGATGAAATACCTGGCAACGCTCCGATAAATCTCTGAAGAGACGAGCTCTTGAAGATTTTTAAAACCACCTTAATATTCCGGAGAAAGTAAATACCCGGTTTCCGTAACTACCCGACCTGCCTCAACAGTTCTTGATGTAACTCACCCTCTCCATAATACATGTACAACAGTAATAGCTTAAGTAAGGACTTTCGCTTGAACTCTAAACATTTCCGTTTAAGTGCCGAAATAAGCAGCCTTTGGATTGTGGAAGCGGGATTTAAAGAAACTCCGTCCCCAAGTCCCCACGCCTATTTCCATCTCAGCGGATTTATGGAGCAGGGAGTTATGCATAATATATAACACATCTACAGATAACATTTCAAAAGACTCCAAATTAAGTGCCTCAATTGGAGTGGAATTGGATCCGGAGAGGGGCCCTTCAGAAACTACTTGCGAGGTACGGGTCGGAAACATTTAAATAGCTCCTCCCCCTGGAATAACATCCGAAATTCAACAATGATTAAGCCGACAAACCGTTACTTACGATTAACGTGGAATGGATGAGCAAAAGGCCCAGCATTTTGAAACATGGCAGATAAACGGTAAACCGTAATGGATTTTTGCAAGACCCCCTCCCCCTCTGAAAATACCTGTTCTCATCTGCACACGTCCAAAGCATATTAAAAGGGACCACCCACCGCGTATATATAGTTCAAGGTATCGACCAATGACTCTCAACGTTGTATATTCATTCATGTACTTCCATGAACTGTCATGAACAGTTCGGAAAATAACAAGGTCATCCAGTCTACATCCCCGCTTCCAGATCACCGACTTCATAAACCCTCTATCACAGTATTAAGACATCAGAAAGGGCAACTCTGTACATATCCATATAAGGTGCTTTACTGTACTTTTGGACGGAAATGATACATGGACGGAAGTGACGGCTATCCGTTAATAAAAGTTCCTAACGAAGGAGTTTGCCGTATGAAATTGGCTTAAGAAGTATTGTCAATGTAATTACTCCCTTAGGATCTAAAAATAGCATCAAATTTAGAATCCGATCCTCTAACAACAGAGACTACAATTTCCCAACTTGTAACCAACAATAATCAAAGGACACGAAGTTCGGAATTTCGAAACCGTTTTGGGAACTAAATCAAAGGAAATCCCGACATCCCTTTAGCCTGATATAATTCCCATGGGTTCGTTCTACCTAAAATGAGGTAGAATATTCTCAAATCATTGATTCCTTCCAGAATCCAGTAGGGGAAAGTAAATTTTCTATTTGAAGTATGTATAGGCGTTGCTATGGAGATCAAAACAAATATGAATGCCTCAGCAAATACAAGGGATCATCCCTCAAGCCTTTTTGATGTTTATTTCGTTGTTTAGTTTAAATATTGTTCTCAAGGTCCTTATTATTTCTTTCCGCTGAGATGGAGATGAAAGGCTTTCAGAGAAAACAAAATATGAATACAGCAGGTTTCGCAACTCCAAATCCCTGACCTCGTCATCCCGACATACTTTACCCTAGGCAACAGTTCTCAAGGACTTTCTCTCTCTCGCTTTACTAGACTCTTCTAGACCTAGGTTTTCCTAAATTCTGTCAGGTGGATATGTTTCCAAAGCTTGTTTCATTTAAATAAATCCCCATATTTTAAATACAGCCCCATCCCTATGGACCGGGGGCTATAATGGAACTTTTCCTGGCCAATGTAATAAATTCCCGGAATAACTGCCCCCCCCCCCCCTGAATAAAAGCCTACCAGCTTTTACATGTCTACCAGCTTTTACATGTCTACAAACTATACGAATAGCTCTCTGCCTGTCATGTTATAGTGTCAGACAGGCTTTCACTCACTTTCGGCTTAAATTGCGAATTCCAGATCCCACTACTTTCCCATTCTTTAGAGCCCCTTTCAAGAGCTCAAATTTTATTTATAGAATTTCATCTGAGAAAGCAAATTCTGCAGAGATACCTTTGTTGGGTTAAAATATGAAATACGGGACTTTTCTTAGTCTCTATTCAGAAATGGAAAACAAAGGCTGAGGAGTTGCGAAGGTCAGGAAGAGTGGAGATAAATATCCACACCCTTGATTCAAATGATTCTATGACGCCTTTTATTTTGGGAATAGCAGAGCCAAAGAGCCGGATTTATTCTACAGTAAATACTGTTCAACTCTACTTATTTAAACGTTTCAAGAAATTGAAGTAGCAAGTGACAATGGAAATGCTTGAAGGAACTCTTGTACAGAAATTAATTTTTGTAGCAGGAGAACTGAAGAGAAAACTTCGGTTTCGAAGGTTATCAAAGCTGTTGCAGAAACGGATGTTTTTGTCTAAAACTGGAAGAATCAGGTTTATGCCAATACGGCTTAAAATTTCCATTGATGCTTGGAAAATATTCAGAGCTAGAGGGAAAGTAGCCTGATTTTGATAAGTTTTTGGATGGTGTTTATGACGCTTATGAATAATCCGTACATATAGCCTTACATTTGTTCTGAATTTTCTTCTACTAAAAACGGTGAAAATGTTCCCAGGTTTAATTCCTCACAGAAGATTGCATATAACAACCCAGATCGGACAAAAATAATTCCGAAAAAGTGTGAAACCACGTTCTAAACCGGGCCTGCTTTTGTGACAATATTTGATAAACCTATGCAGTAGCAAGTTTTAAATCTGACGAAATTATGATATCTACAATTATCTTGTCTTTCAACGTTTGAACTTGTAATGTGCCTTTGGTACGTATTATTTCTTGAAAAATTAAAAATTTCTTAATTGTTTAATATTTTGTTTTTGTTTTTGGGGGCTCTATTAAATTATTGCCATTTCCACAAAACTATTTATATATGTTATTTTTCTGAAAACTTAAAAAAGCACGAAAATGTCAGAACGTACCGGCAAGAATAGGATTAGCTGCAGCAATATTGGCCTTCCCTCCCATACCGTGATGCGGTCCGCACAGAGTACTCTGCAAAATCGAGGCTCCCATCCCCTTATTTGGTCCATTGTTGGTCGTATTGTTGTTGTTATTGTTGCTAAGGTTATTACTATTATTGGCATTGGCCCTAGCCAACTGGAGGATATTCGGAGCCGCCTCCTCCAAACTGATCTCCATCCCCATAGGCCCATTTCCGTGAAGTTTGGAGTCCTTGGGATTCTTCCGTCTCCTTTGTTGCAGTTGCCCTTGGTTACCGTTCATCCGGTGATGGTCCAGCTCCATGGGATGATGGAGTTGTTGCTGGTGCTGATGCTGGTGTTGTTGTAACTGCTGATGCTGTTGCTGCTGAGAATGATTAAGATTGGCCCCTTGATTCGTATAATTAAGGAATTGTTGGAGGGATTGTTGCTGCTGATTGTTCCCGTACTGTTGATTATTGGGGTTGTTCTGCTGATTATTATTACTCTGACTATTATTACTCGAGTCCGAATGATTTCGGGAGCTGGAGCGGTTGTTATGATCTTCCAGGATCTCATCCAGCAGGGGGTCCAGTTCGAACGTGGCTTCTCCGAGCTGTTTGAACAGGTCATCGTCATCATCATCCAGCGTTGAGACGAGGCCGTTCAGATCGGCTTGTGATAGTTGGGACAGGGTCGGCAGTTCCTGGGAATCGTTGTTTCCAACAAGTTGGTGATGCAAGTGATGCAGCTGAGCCTGATGATGAAGTTGTTGCTGTTGCTGTTGTTGTTGCTGTTGGTGATGATGGTGATTGAAGTTAGGGTTGTGACCTTGTTGCCCCTGACTACTTGGATTGGAATTGTTGCTCGGGCTACTACTGCTGCTGTTCACGCTGAAAGTGGAAGTTGAAGAAGAGGGCGAGTTCCCGGAAGGATTGACGGAGGAACTGGAGGATGTGGACGAGGAGACGGAGTTATTGTTCAACTGACTCGTCGACGTGGGACTCGTCGACGACACCGTTTGTTGTGTGTGAGCATTGTTGTTGTTGTTGTTGTTAGTATTGTTGTTGGTCCCATTCTGTGGATGGTTGTTGTGCTGCTGCTGGGGTCCTCCAGCTTGGAATCTGTTCTGCTGTTGTGAGGAGGGTGGGGCTAGTAGGTGGTGGGTGTGACTGCCCCCCGGGGGTGACGAGGAGGAGGAGGAGGAAGATGAGGAGAGACTGAAGGATGGCAGGGGGTGACTACTGCTCGGGCTGTTTGTATTTGGACTAGGAGCACTTGACGACGTTAGGAATGGCCCTCCCAGACCTCCCGTGCTGCTTGACACCAGGCCTGACACTGTGTGAGATGGTCCTCCCTCCTGAAATTATTAAAAAAAAATTAAATCAGAGACTGCACTTATATACATATACAGGGTGGCTAGCTTGAATGCCTCTAACTTCATTTATATCGGTTTTCAGGGGCTTGGGACTCTTTCAGATATGTATATTATAATGTGTAAAAGGCAAAATCCCCTTTAGTAAAACCATACACCCAATAAACCTTCAAAAAGTACCTACAAAAGTGACCGAAAAATTCTATAACCTTATCTGGCAAATTTTATTTAATTGCTGGTTTGTTGAATGGGTATAAAAAAAACCAGCTTAAAGGAGTTAACATTGGAGCGGTATCTACGTATCTGTGTTTTACACAAAAATCAAGTGACTTCAATTATATTTAACTACCTCTGTCCTTCACCACAATTTAGAAACAAGGTACAGAGAATATGTTTCAGGAAACATACCGAGACCGAAAGTTCCGGGCCGAAAAGTTACCCGGGTAACGCAGTTTAACTGCGGAGAAAAGTGGCTTGTTTTTTATAAACACTTGTTTCCTATCATTTACATTCTATACATCGTTCATTCATCCTTAATTCCTCTTCACTCGTTCGATTCTGAGGATGTTACATTTCATAAGGACTACAGTACTTTATTTTTTTTTTAAATCCAGGAAAAACTTTTTAAAACTCCAATTCCTATTTAGTAATACATTATTTGGCTTTCCATGAAAAGGACTTTCAGTTCTTGTTTATTTAATTTTAACAAAAAAACAGGATGATACAAAAATAAAGCTCTCGAGTTTGGATCCTCGAATACGAAGACAATGATTTTTGCTTATGTTATTCGGAGCCTTAAATTCAACAGGAATCGCCACCTATATTTCAACGGCTGCACTGAACTCGTAGCTTACTCAACTATTGAGCAGAGGGCCACTTTGACGGAATGCAAACAAACGTTACATTTATTTCAGGTTTTGTTTGATTTGCTAAGCTAAGGTATTCATTTCCCGTACTTATCAATGGATTGTTACAAGAGTTTTTTTTTCTCGATAACCTAAAGAATACATACTTTTTATCAGGCATTCTCAGCTCTAATCGCTAATTTAAAGCCTCCTGAATTTTTTTGACAATAATTCAAAGTAAATTCCTATGAGTTGACTGAACGTTTTTTTTTAATTTCTAAGTACTAAGTTGAGGGGAATAGCGTTTGTTTGTCGATGAGTTTTCAAATACTCATTTTCAGCCCTATTTATAGTGTTTAATGGAAATTGTTGTGGGGAGTAGTTTCTAATCTCTAGCTTTAACGGTTTCATGGAAGTGTTTTTATGGTTTGAATTCTCGAGGTTGCTAAATCGTATTCCCGAGTCGAATGTTCTGCTTACAAGACAGGAGAGGTCCATGAGTTTACTGTCGTTGTCTGAGCACCAGAGAAGGTCATCGTCAATATAGGCCATCTCGTCTGAGTCCTGGAAACCCCTTGGGCCTCCAGAACACGAGAGTGACATCGTCTCTATTTTGATATCCACTTTAAGTCTGTATTCCTCCTTATGCGGCTGTTCACCGACGGATTTCTCAAAATACGAAAATCCGGTTTTAAAGTTCGACTGGAATTATTATTTTACAGTTATGGACATCCGGACAGTTTCCCGGAAGTTTCGTCCTGGTCCGTATTATTCGACATGTGGATTAAGTTTGTATCGCATTGGGTTACTCGATCTGAAATCAAACAAAAAATTAGAATATTAATTTAATTCGATAGTTTACAAAATTATATCCCTGTATGCATGCATCATCATCTTTAAATCCAATTCCATTACAATATATTTCAGTTGAAAAAACATTTTTTCTTGGGTTTGTAAAAGGGAAAGCAAGGGTAATAATAATAACAATATATTATGGTAAAAATTATTTATTTTTCCTTGTCAACATGAGGAATATTTTTAAAGTATTTAGAAAGCTAATTGGAATCCTCTGTAAATTCATGTAGTTTTCAATTTTCAAAACCGGTTCTCTAGCCACAACTACTACTAACTAGACGTCTTTTCCAATTTGCATAACATCAGATAAGCTTCTTGGCTTATCGCTGGTTACATGACTTTAATTGCAATTAGTGGAATTAATTAACTCCGATGGCATTTTTTTTAACTACGATGGAATGGATTGAGGATTTGAGGATATGGTTTTTCTTTAAGCGGAATCCTTAGTAGTTAAAGAGTGAAGCCAAAGGCCTCTTTGCCATCTACTTGTGGAAGAGTGAACTTTGTAAATTTTACAAAAAAATTGGCAATAGTGCGAAAATGAGACGATGTTTTACCAGGTGGGGCTATGTGTACTTTTGGCAAGTTGTAGACTGTTGAGCATCGAATAACGCTTCTGTTCCATAAAGGTGCAAAATTAAGGCTGTTAACTGCAGTTGTAATTTGATATTTTTGACTTTAAATTTCAATTCTTTAATACATTCTGCATTTTGTTTTGCTTAAAAGCAGGAATGAATGACAATTTTAATGCCAAAAAATTGGCATACAGAGGAATTGGCATCGAGTTTCGTAAATAATATCCTTTCCTTACACCTGCTTCCTCTCTGATTAGATTTTTATTGCCTGTTATTTAGGTCCCTGATTTTCTATTTTGGCAATTTCTTGCTAATTTTCATCACATGATAATTATTTATTCTATTTTATCGAAGTCGCAGTTGTAGCCATTTTCTATACTCTATTGACTAATTGACATAATGTTGAACTATTGTATTCATGGTTCTTGCTTTATCAAATTAATAATCATGCAATTTCGCCAAGAGGTTCGATGCCTGTGTTCGGATTTTTATAGGATCTGGTCCGGAAAGTCCGGATTTTTAGGTATCGATAGTTAGCTGAGTTTTTGTAAAACCGGAACCAAATCCCCAAGAGTGGATTAAACGGGTTTAGGAAAGAAAAACGAGAGTTTAGTCAAGGGAATTTAAGCTATTAAAATGTTTAAATGATTGACATAATATCGTGTATAGTTGGAGGATATTCACGATTTATGAACCAAGTTGCTCCCTGTTTTTATTTCTCAACCGATAATTCAGTTTAGCTGCCGGGATCAATAAATGTCTACAGTTTGGTTGTAATTGCAATTAAAATCACCACTGTTTTTTCTTAATCTCTGGATTCCGGTCTTACAAGTTGTATTTTTAAATGTCTATAAGCTTATTCCTAAACCTCTTCAAAATTTTGTAAAGGCTCCTTAAATTACAAAATACTTCAATGCAATCATCAGATTTCTTCGCTACTTTTTAGGCATTTTAATCAGGTATTTAAAAGCAATGCTCATTCCATTCACATTTTATCAAATGAGCAAATGTGACGTTATATTTATATTATAACGTCATCACTTTTATTGATCCGCTTTTAACCCGTAATTAGATGTTGGTCGTAATGGGGAACATAAGTTAGTGTATTTATATTAGCTATAAGAGTCTGAATAAAAATATCGGCTTTTGTTAAAATTATATACTACCGGGCAGGGCAATACGATACTTTTGAGATTACAAGCTTATCGCGTTTAGATGTACAGTTGAAAAATTAAAACCGTATTTGAAGCTGAATTATGATTTATGACAAGCTATACTAATTTCAAATTTCAACCTCCCTAATATTAAACCATATTTTGCAACGGAACTAATGAAAATGAATTATAACTCAATAGAAACAGGTATTCCGAGAAAGTCAATTTTGCAGGTAAGAAATACCCTCCAAAAACAAGCAAATATGACATAATTTCGCCATATTTTCATACGATAACTCTATATTTAAGCTTTCAAGTAAGAAATGGGAGCGTTAATTACCTTGGAAGTTGCAAAGCTCCGAATGCACTTTTACAAACCGATTCAAAGTCCCTTTGTCTTTAAATTAATCAGTTCCTAATTAGCAGATTAACTGAAGGATGCAAGGCAGGATGAGAGGTTCGTGTTGAATGCTGAGTGGAATATGGAACTGTGGCACTAATAATATATAACTAACTCTTATTGGGATGCATGGTGTATTGTTGGGACTAAAATAAAGAAGTCATAGTGAAGGTGCCAACGAAGTTACGGGTTCCGAGAATCCAGCCCACTTATACAATCAACGGAGGGGCAAGGAATAAATAATATTTTATAGTTTACATTTGCAAACTTCAACAAATCAAAACTTGCCCTAGTAACATAGGGGGACACGACAGAGCAGAGGATCGGACTGCATTATGCTCGATAATAGGTCCATTTACATCATTACTATCCTATAAGTCCAAATGCAGTTGGTTAGCGAAGTTTTAAAATCGCTTAAAAATCGCTGTTACCAATTTTGTTTAATTCTATCCACGATTCGGTACTCCGTTTCAGAGACTGTCGAGTCATTTTAGTTTTGAATACCCGACACCGACTGGTACTGATTTCGAACCCCTAACCGAATGATCGAACTGTTCTTAGAACGACGGGACATCATTCATTGTGCATTGTTGACTTTTCCTGGAATTAATTTCAACTGTCCACAGTTTCGAATGCTTAAATGTTTATGATTCGTCCGTCTTATATTTAAAATAGATTGATTACAATTCTGTTCTAGAATTTAGTTTTGGAATCTAGAATCTAGACCATTCGTTGAACTTTGACCGATTGCGTTTTAATAGCTCTCATTTGACCTTTACTACCTTGAAAAACGAAGGAGTTTTAGAATTCTGAAATTTTAAGTACCAATTGAAACGTTCTTCCCTTGAAACAATGAAAAGAAACTCAACTGCTGAATTATAACACATAAAGGTCATTGCCACTTCCCTTTAATTGTAATTTCTCGTAATGCACTAGTGAATAAAAGTGCAACATTATTAAAGCGTTTTAACTCTAGATAATGAAGTCATTTAAGTCATGTGCTTGGGGTCAGAGTGCCCCAGGTGAATGTCCTATTGCCCCAAAAGAGCCCTATAAGGTCATTTAAAGCGATGATAGAACTAAATCAGGATTCTCTCAGCTTTTAATTTACTGAACTACTGTCTCATTAACTTAAATAACTTTAGAAGAATCGGCTACTGAACTCTAATCGGAGTTCATCTTAAAAAATGAAATTAAACCATATATCCAAGCCATGCTATTTCTACTAGTTCAAAGTAACAGAGTGTATATATAGGACAGAGACAGATAAAAAGTACAGTACTGTACAATGTAAAATAGTTTTATTCTCTGATTGCAGACCAGTTTTGCGTTTGTATAACAATCAAAAGCAGAAATGCACATCCAGTTTGTGAGGAGAGGTATGAGTTGAGACAATAATACAATAATATATAACTCGAAAAGTGCATGCACTTTGCCCCTAATCGGTCAAATCTGCTTTAACTTTGCTCACTTTTTAGCTTTTGCTTTTTACATTCTTCTCCCAACTTTCCCTTTGCACAACTTTACCTAGTTTCTCACAAACCAAATAGGAGCAAAGACAGAGTTGTAGTGATATTAGTTTGGATTCGGAACTAGAGTTCATGGGCCTCTTTTGTTTTCAAAAATTGTTGAAAAATTTCAAAAATATATTTCAAAATTTATTTTTTTATAATTTTTTTGTCGTTAAATTCTTAAATATTGGGTAGTGAGTTCTACGTATGTTCTCCACGTGTGCAAAAATATGAATACAATCTAGGGAAACTATCACAGGACAGTCTTTAACCTCCTCTGATGACAGTCCTGTAATGATATGTAACAAAAGCTGTAATTGCAGTATAATGAGAGCAACAATAATAATATTAAGTTCTATTAGATTCGGCTTGAAGGTGCATTGACCCTATGGGATCTTTAAATCTTTGGGTATGAAAATAGAGATTTTTTAACATGCTTGTGTTTTTTTTGTGTTGCCGTTGGAGCAAAGTTGCATTTTATGCTTTGGATTTTTTTAGCTTAAAATCGTTTAAAGCTTTGAAGTAACGCTTTAAAGGATGCATTTTATTTGTTACTGGTTTTTTAGAGTTTCGAATTAGAATTTAAGGTCAGTTCAGTTAAAACAGTGGACTTTTAGTTACAAACATAATATAACAGGGGTAAAATCAAATTGTCACACAATGAATATGACACAAAATGCAAAACATTCTTATTTCCAATCATAGGTCTCTTAATATGGACTTTACACAAATATTTTTTGTGGCCTTTGATCCAAACTAAGAGGGGGTGTGGTCTATTTGACCCATCTTCAAACTAAACTTGGATTGATCCTTGATTTAAAAAACCGAGTGTTTGAGAAAGTAAATCTGGTTTTGATCTGATGAGCAATAATTATATTATGGTTAACGCTTTAATTTGATCTTTGATGGTTGGTTGACAGAATTAGTAGTAGTTAAATCAAAGGAGCTGTTTAGTTCCATTGTTATCACAGTATCTGCAATTTAGTTGTACTGAATGAGTTACGGATATTATAGCTACAAATGTCAATAACCTACAGAGAATAAGTTGAATAACTACATCATCTTTAAACACGATCATCAGTCAGTAAGATTGAGATAAGGCAGTCAGAGCTGGTCAGGGAACAAATTTACAGATGAACTCAAATGATGGAATCAATCAAAAATCAACAATTCAAGCCAATTAATTTCTACTGCCTATTAATCACTGGTTAACTAGTTTTAGTTTATTTTAATTCGACCTTTAAGAGCGAGACATTGTCATTCTCCTCATATTTTTCAACAAATCCTGCTGGATTTTACAAGTCAATAAGTGATTTTCATATCTTAGAAATGACACTGGCAGAGACATAAAATCGTTCGTTATTCACCAATTTAAAACCAGTTAAATATTAGTCATTAATTAACTAGTTCACATGCCTTCATTTTGCATCAAAAGTCTGTCGGTTTTCTACTGGAACAGTGCATTTTAAAGCGTCAGTATACCAACTAAAACTTTTAACTCAGGCTGCTGTTAGTTAATTTCTTTAAATTTGAAAGACTTAAAGATGATTCAACAAATCTTCTGATAAAATCCAAACCTCGTTTTTCCTCCTCTGTAATCATTAAACCTGAACTTAACTCATTAATCAAGTCAGAGTAGATGAAAGGAAAGGGAAAGCTAATCCGATTTCCTCATAACTTATCTCACCTCAAATTGATGAAGTCATCCTTTGAATTTTAAAGTAAAAGTTGCAAGATGTCTTGAACCACATAATAGCAACTTAAAACTTCCGTAATAATAACAATATCTCCCACATATTTCTTTCATTGTGAATGGTAAATAAATTTACGCATAATCGAAACAGTCTAAATCTCTAGATGGATATAGCAAAATAACTGGGTAAAAAATCCTGTAAAATTCTCTTTTATTGCATAAAAATGAGTAATAACTCTTGACAAACTACAATTTAATGGAACAACACGGAATTGAAATCAATTCCTCCTCAATTATCCCCATCAAATACACCAACGCCAACGCGGATTAAGCATGTAGCATGTAGGCTGGAAATCTGATTTTTTCGCAGCATTCTTAATAAAACAAATAAATACGTTTAAAAATGAAGTTAAATATAGCTTAAGGCTTTTAAACTGTTGTTTTGTTGTATATTTGGAGGAAGGTTTCTCAAGGAATCTCTTGAACTCATGAATAAATCGAAGGTGGGAGGAAGTCCTTGGCAGTTCAGTAGGTGACTAAGACAATGAGTCTCTCGTTCAAAATCAGGGTTACTTGCTGTTCTTCACAACACAACTAACTAACTGACTTAACTAACTTAACTACAGTACGTGATCCGTCATTAACATTTAGCTCTTAGTCTAGCCGTAAAAAACAACACCATCGGCTCAATAACTTTCATAACTAGAGTTAGTGTTGGGGCTAGAGGGGAGGAAAATGCAGATTTATAACAACATCATCATTATCATTTCAATGTTAATATTACATACTCTCTGCATGTGTAGCAACAAAACAACAATATAGTTGATGAATCAAGGTGAATGGACATATTTGTGGCATTACTCCTCGACGTTAAATCACACTCCATAAAATAACCCTTTCATCACGTCCAATTAAATGAATTTCGAGAAGAGAGGGTTAACTTTAACGGGAAATTCGTATGAAAATTCTAGTTTATTTAGATTTAATATTTAATAGCGAATAAATATTATTTGAAAGCATATTCGATCAAAAAAAATTTAAACCCGATTTTTTGGAATTTCAAATCTGTAGAAAAATCAGGGTTTTTTCTGGTATATTCCCTTTAAAATTAATAACTGCTGTATTAAATATTAAATCCCCTCTGCAAAAACAATGTCCGTATCTCATGATTTTAAGGTCGTTTACTATCTGTAGTTTTTTGCCGTATTTCCATACGGCTTTTGAGGCCTCCTGATTTCCGTAAGTCTGATCCCATACAGAAAAACAAGATCAAGCTGCTTTAATATTCAGCCACCCATCCCATTTAATACGTTGGGTGTGCAATGAGTAATAGAGTAAGAGTACTAACATATTGTAACTGGAAGAAGATCCTGATTTTTTTCATAATACTTAATTTAGTTGCACGATAAGCAGTTTATATCAGCTAGTGCATACAATGAAAACGAGACCGTAATAACTTCCAGGAGCAAAGGTTTTACATGCTGTTAACATTCGCTAAAAAAAACTGTTCATTTTATCAGGCAAAGTCAAAAACAATTTCAAGGCGAGATTCGGCAGTTCAAATATATTTGTCGGTTTCCAATCTGTGGTTTTATTTTACATCAGCTCAATTTCAAGTCCGAAAAATCATTAAAATCCAATTTTCGTCCCTTAATTAACCTCTTAAATCCCACTTTGCAATTTTGATTGACATATAAAAATGTATTGATATATATTTGACTCTACTGATTTGCTTTATCCATTTCGAATCCCAAAAATTCGCAAAAATTCAATCTCAGCTCTTGAAAAACCTCGTAAATCCCACATTTTCATTTAAACACACGACAGAATCTGAGCATCGCCCCCGTTGAACTTGCAATAAAATCCCTACGTAACATTGGTCTTGAGAGTCTTGGCCGTCTAGAACAAGAATAATAGAATAAAATGCTTAGAGTGGAAACCCTCAACTCCATTAAGAAACTGATAAATTGGAGATAAGTTATTATTAACAACAATTGGCAAATTATGCTGAGCTCGAGAGAGAACTCAAGGAGACTCGACGAGTTAATACTAGAGTTGGGCGCCTTCGAAATAAATATACTGAATGGCCTTAGTTCCTTACAAGTTCAACAATGCCATTGACAACCCTCTGAATAATCAGGATTTCATGAACACCAAATAATACCGATATAAAAATAAAAATAATTGATAAAGCACGTACATACTGTGCCTATACACATTGAAACGTACAATAGTATCGTTTAATCAACCAAGTTGGTTCTTAAAGGGCAACTACTGCTACTCCTATACTGTAGCCTTCGGAACAATTCCCTTGCCTTTCCTTACCTTCAAATTGAAATGGGAATCTGCATAATAATAAATGCCCTATAGTTATATGGAGGATTGTTGTAAAATCGCAATATAGGGCCTACATGTACCTCAATGAAACGAGGAACACATGCAATGATAGAGGCAGGAATAAGGAGGCGCTAATTTTTATTACAAGCCTCACCTTTACCTTCAGCCAAACTTGAAACTTCAAAAAGCCAAGACTATCGTTTCTTTATTGAAATCTTAACATTGAACATTGAGGGTTGAACATTGAATCTGGTGTTCCTCAATTGATCTTTTAGAGTATGCTTTTGCTGTTTAAATTTTGTGTTTGTGTGGTTTCTATATGGATGTGTGTAGTGAAATTGATGGATTTGGTCATCGACTGTTGTGTTTAGTAAATATAGCGTACAGGAGAATATGTCCGCTAATATTATGACCGTTCCGGCTAGGTTCCATTTTTTAAATTGTAAGCCATCAAACTATATTGAGTCGATTTTTAGTCCAAAAAGCTGGAAACCTGTATTTTAGGCAACTTTCGGGTCATCATAACAGATCGCTGGTTAATCATCAATATTAAAATGATATAAATTTAAAGCAAAAAAAGCTCATTTAATCCTCGAGCCCAAAAACACCAATTTTATGGAATTTATATTAAAACGCTTCTAGAGTTATTGTAAATTAATTACTAAAAACCACGTCCGAGTCCACCCGACTGACGAACATATTGAGGCTTGCTTGCCCTTAGCAAATGGGAATCAAACGACAGTCTTATCACTTGAAACACGATGAACGATCAAAGTCGACCTTCAGCCTTCAGCGATTCTCAGATATATTTTTTAAAACTGACATATCTACCCTGAACTGATTGTGAGATTAGTTCACCTTCCAGTAACTATCCGAGGATAGCAGCCTCACTGACCTTAGCGATAAAAGAGCCTGCATTTCTATTTTTATTTTATTTTAATTACAATTAAGTTAACAAGACAGGGGCTGAAGGTGAATCCTCACCCGACTTAACAAAATCAGAATTTACATGAAAAAAATGCGAAAAATAGCGATATCCTCCAGATAAGACTTCCATCAACCATAAATCACAAATAGCAAGTTCTATTTCCGTTTCTTCCAACAATAATTAAAAACCGTACAACCCTTCCCGTTTATCCAAGAAATGGGAAACTGACCTTCAGTACTAACCAACTTTAACTAACTTACGGATTAACTAAAGCTTGATAAAAACAATTGATTGATCGAAAACAGTATGGAGTATATGATAAATTACTACAACTTTAAAAACGCATCCGAGAGTAATTCTGCACGAGTCCTTGAAGAAGATCAGAATGTGTAACAAGGACTTAAAATCTGCTGCTCCTGAAGGTTGAATATCATGGAATATCAATGTTATTTCAGTCTATACTAATAATAGGATTGAACTGGATAATAGCATAATAAACTTGGGTATGAAATAATGTAATGTCCTATAAGCAATGGGCTGGTGGTTCTATATTTAACGGACTAGTAATGGTATAATGACGGGATTGGGAGCGATTAAATAGCATTAAATAGGTGAAATGAAAACGAAACGGAGACAGTTTTGAGTTTAATAATCCTATGAATTTATGAATGAGTCTAATGTTCAATCTCTGACAACCTGACATTTGACTTGCAAATGCAATTATTGACGTTTTCTATTAGCGGCTGTATTAGGCTATATTAGTGGTCCAGCATTTATTCCTATAATTTAGCACCAATGAAATTGACACTTTGAACCATTCACAAGGCAAAAAACACTATTCAACAACAAAAACCGAGTAGTTACCGGTTACACGGCCGTTTAATAATAGTCACGGCATTTAAAAAGATGCACTGGGCTATTTATGGGAACTGCAAATTGTCACTGAATCTGATACTGTATGACATAACATGAAAGAGTAGCAAAACACGGTGAGTCATATTTAATATAACAGTTTTAGTTCACATAATTATACGAATGTTATTATTATACATGGACCACTTAAGGAGATATAAAATGATCATCCAAAAATAGTGTCATCTGCATTACTAATATATTATATCCTTGTGAAATTCAATCCGCTTGCTAAGTCTGCACTAACACTAACTCTCATCCTTCTCAATTCCCGATTCAAACACTCAATAGAAAACATCAACTATCTATCTCTGAAATGAACAGATTAAAGTTTAGTAACGAATGTGTTCGTATAAAATAGAAACGGCATTAAAACTGGAATGTAGGTGAAGTTCAGTCCTGAACGTACAGAGATATGTAATATTATAGTAGAGACAAGGACTCGAGAGTCTTTGTTATTCAGTTATAAAACTATTAAATGATTCACTCGTAATAAGTATGCACTTTTTATGAATAGGAAAGCATTACACGCTACGGCTCAACCTCTTTATAAGCTGTTTAAATTCTTACAACAGTTACTTCAGCTTGTTTTAGACTATTCAGTTCAAACTAAATCCATTAAAATCCTCAAAGATCATGTTTTATCCTTAATGTCCCTATCCTCGTTGACTCGCCGGGTAAAACTCAAATCGTCTACAGGTATAGCAGCATATTTGAAGAGGACGAAATGAGTTTTATCCGTCGAGTCAACGAGGATAATGACTTTAGTTCTTTCATGTTTTTTTATTTTTATTTTAGTTTCCGAAATTTGTAATTTTCACAAAATTTGCTACAGTTTTCGCTTCAATTAAATATAGTGTAGTAAGGATTGTAATATGCTAAATAGCAATAGTCTGTAAAAGGATGACTAAATGATCGTGTAATGATGTGTTGAGACGGAATTGTTGGTAGTAGGTTAGGGCCATGACACAATAACCCTCACCTACTCAACATCCCAACAGCCTTGCGAATTTTTCCCTCTCAGCCAGCAGCAGCAACCTCAGTTTTATCAAGTACGTCTGCCACCACCACCACGTCCTTTCTCATATTATAATCATTCTTGCCCACCAGACTCTCCTCTACAATATGTTGCGAATTCGCAGTAGCGATAATCACAGCTTAATTACTATAGCTAATCCAATTACTGTACTTAAAAGTGATCATGAGCGAGAATTGTAACGACTCGAAAAATTGAAAAATCAGGACCCAGACGAGGGAAACCAGCTGTAACGTCCATCGGTCATAAGAGGTCGATTATTTAAAAACGATGAAAATGGGGAAATCAGGGGATAAAAGAGCGATTTTTTGCAAAAAATCCCTATTCATTGAAGTAAAAGTATAAGTTTGGGAATGAAAAATTATAGAAAATGAATAGGGACTAAAAAGTTGGAGTGTGTAGAGAGGAATAAACCGTATCGTATTTGCATATTTTAAGTTAAAGTCACCCACGTGTGAAAATTGTGCATCCTGCACTTTCAAATAAATGATATGCAAATTTATTAAACAACAATCAACAATTGTTTGGAAAAATAGCAGATAATGTTGTTGCTTTTTCTCTCTTTTTTTACCTCTTTGCCTCTAAAGTTTCTTTTATTATTATAGATTCATTGGTTAAACCCGTCAGGATTGACGACATAATCAAAAGGAACTGAAATTCTTTCCAACTGTCTAGACATCTTTAACTTGCACTTTGCATTTTTTAAGGAATCCGTTGGGAACTTTATTTAAAACCGCTAGAAGTTCGGAGATATTAATCGATAAGATTTTCAGTCCGTTTGGCAGAAGCGTTAGGAACTATCAAATCTGCATGTAGGTGTTAAACTCGTATTTGTAAACGTCGGTAGTCAGAGGGTTTACATTTTCGGAAATTTGTCAGGTTCCAGTACACGTTTTCGGAGTTTTTTTGACCTGTCAATAATACTTGGTTATAAAAGCTTAAACTTTTACTTAATCTACTCCACATCGTCAGGATGCCCAATAAAATTTTAATCTTAAAAAAAATTAATAAACAGATGAAAGATTCCATGATTTCCACAGATTTGAAATTTTTTTTCTGAAAAATTAAAAACAATCATCCCTGGCCACATCCTTTTATTCACTCAAAAGCCAGATTTTTTCATAATACAGTTTGAGTTTTGAGTAGAATAAATAAATAAGATCCATGAGAACGGTATTTCTAGAAATGGATGACGAATTCACAGAATAAATACTAAAGTACAGAACTCCATTTATTCAGAGTCAAGAAAGAGTGGATTGATGATGGGATGACCTTTACTTAATTTTAATCTGGGTTTGGGGCAGGGACGAATCCCATTTTAAACCCTTTTTGTCTATTTTACATTTGTAATTAAAAGCCTCAACATCCTTTCCATTTTTTCAACGCCGAATGATTTTGTTTTATTCAGAAATAGACTCGGCTTTTGTACTAAGGACTAAGGCCTTCAGTTTTGAACGGCTGGATTCCACCCGTTGCATTCGTTTTACAAAACAAACCCAGTAATTAAATCAAAACCCCTTTGCAGATTTTAAAATTTTAAATTCAGGAATGAACAGACTGTCTCGTCCCATCATACTATTAGAAAATTAAATTCACGATGATTACAATAAAAACTGTCCGTGGTGCCCATTAAACGGCAAGAATAGCAAAACAAACACATTAAGAGTAATAAAGATAATGCATCTTGTTGAAACTGATCCAAACTCTGCCGATTACATCTAAAAACAATCTAACTTTTAAATGTTTAACGTCCATTATCCAATAATTTTTATCAAGTATTATTAAATCTCATCGTCATTGCATCTTTGAGGAGTAAAAGAGCTAAACCAGACTGAGGAAACTTAAAATTTAAAATTCAGGCAAAATAGCTTAATTTTAGCGAATCACCTTGCGATGATGATAAATCCAAACAACAACAAAAACAAGACCATAATTCATAATAATGCAGTTATAAGTTAAATATGTCTAGGAAACTGATACTTTGAACGTTAAGCGAACATTGTTATACCGTTTTGTGGGTGTAGCATTAAAAATTGCCGGTGTTTGTAGACGACCCTTGGGGATTTAAATAGGGTGTATATGAGTTGGTGTAGTTATTATGGTTGTCCCACTATAATCGTGTATAGTTAGATTAAGTTGAATTGTAACTTGTAGCAGTAAAGAGTTAAATGGTGATAAAAAAGTGAAAAAACGAGTGAAAAGAAAAGTCCATTGCCCCCTTCAAGAACCAAGTCATACTTCTTGAATTCAAATTTACAAAGAATCTCTCTCTCTCTATCCTCCCTAGTTATAGGTTTACAACTGCTATGTATATTGTAGCATAACATTATTACAGGACTAATATCATTATAGGGAAGGTATAGGTTATAAATATTCCTATATATCCCAGATTAAATGCTAAGTCAAAATGAATCAGAAAAAGGCAAACTTTTGTCAATTAGAAATCGCTTTTTCCCACCAGAATCCTGACAAGAGGCTGAGAGTTACTATGGCAACCATTCTGAATTTTGGGAGTAACTTAGGGACTCGGGTTATACAACTGAGGAAATCTGTTCCGTTTAGAGCCTTGTTTTGGAACGGTGTATAATATGTATAAGAAAAGGAGAACTAAACCTATTTGGTTGATATGATCATTAAGTGGGTTGTGAGAATTAAGTTGTGACATATTTCATGGATTAATTCCGGGTAGCATAGTTCCCGGCCGATGACTTACAACTTCACAAGAAGTTAATGATCAATATGGAACTTCATTTTGTTTGTTTGAATTAATCACAGGGGAGCAGCCGAGAAGTCATATTATTATTCTGAAATGTTACAGATTGCATAATATGATTGTATTCTCACAAGTTTTGCATGATTGATAGGACAAAAATAGTCGAGTCAAATCACTGGTTATTTTGAAAAAAAAAATAGTAAAAAAAGTCAAACTGGCATTTCTTCATCTAAAACTGAAATTTTGCGAAAGCAAAACAAACAAATGAAAGATCTGGTCATTTTATTTAAAGTTTAACCACGCGTTTTTTAAACTTGGATCTATATTTGGATTACATACATATAAAATTATTTAAAATTTAAACACTGCAAAACCATCTATCTAATTAATTGTTTGGAACTAACGATAAAATTAAATTAAAGAATATATGAGAAGACATCTTTTAAAACAAAAAGTCAACGACTTGATGAAATCCAAAAACCCTTAAAGTCAAGCATTCTCAAAACATTATCTACTGTTGAACAGCTAATTTCCCAAATAACCTCGGAAAGCAATAAAATCCAAACTCCCGGAATCGATTTCCAGGAAACTTCAATAGCCTGAGACAATGCAATGAATGTTAAACCAGTGAGTTGAGGATCTACTATTCTTCTCCACAGATCTTCACAATGAATTAAAATGTCATGGTACCAGACCACCGGGGGCACTCAACGATTTCATTGTCAAAAGCTACTGGATCATTGCAGAGGACGGAGAGATTTCGGCTTAAAAAGTCAGGCTCAACCATAACCACTCTGAACCTTGTCTAAAAAAAGCTCGCAGAAATTAAAAATGACACTGAAAGCCCATCGCTTCCTATCACCTCTTAATTACATCCGAACCTCGATCTTGAAACAAAGGTGTTGGAGTGCCGAAATTACATTCAGATTCTTCATGACAATAAGCCTCGATCCGAAACGAGGGCTGTTGGCAGTATAATCTGAGACTCTCATAGCTTCGTTGTTGGACTCTTGGCAATTTGTGAAGAGGACAACAATAGAGTGGGATAACAATCCACCACCACGTTGCATTGTTGAGCTCAGAGCAAGTTTGTATGGTTTTGCGAGGATTGAGTGACTGAACCGAAAGGTTTTTGACCCAAAACTAGGCCACAAATCTACCCTTAATAAGCTCACGCCAAAACACCTTCCTTCTTCTCATTTGTACAAGAATCGTTTACCATAATTCCACTCTGACGATACATCCCTTACAAATGCATTATTGCCAACCTTCAAATCTGTCCAGTGATTAAAACCCGGCCTTTTATACAGGCTAACCATTATACTACATTGCAAAAATAGAAAATATTCATCTGGATTTAAACGGCAAGGCAGAGTTCCTTAAAGCCAGGAATGTAATGCTTTTAAGAAGGCGGTAATTTTCAAAATGTACAGAAGAAATCATTTAACCCGTTTTTCATTCATCCAGCCAGTCAATTCCAAGATCAAATCAGGGAATTCTGTAAGGAATAAAAGCATAGAGTAAAAAGTCTCACTTTACCCCAGAAGTAAAGATCATCGAGCCTCGGCACTCTATGCTCTTACTTTTGATGATCATTCCGAGGAGGATGATTTTTAGTAACTTGTAAAGGACTAACAAAAAAATAGGAGGTTTCATTGACCCCAGTGCATCAGTAGACGATAGGATTGAACATTCTACAATTCTACTCACTGTCTCACGTAGTACGAGCTGTATATAAACAAATAAACACCTGAGCCGATACCTATACCTTGGCTCTATAGTACAGACTATACTACTACACTACGTGAGATCAATCCCCTATAAATAAAAATATATCCTCTCATCTAATGATCTATATAACCACAAGATCTTCTCTCTATATACCAGACTCCTTGTCTATATGCAAATAATGGAGCAGTTCGCGGTGAGTTTACTCTCGTAGGAATGGAAAGTGAATCTTGGGCTTTTTTGCACATTTTTTGGCAACTTGCCGCCTTCCTTCATCAAATCAAAGTAATCAAGGTGCTTATGATATCATGCTTCTTTCCAACCTCCTATTCATCACAAGGACAGAAGAAATATTGGAAAATATTTTACTGATAATTTATTGGAAATTGACGGTTTGAAATGGATTAAACTCATTTTAAAAGCCGTTTTTAAACGAACTTAAAGTAACGGTTTCCTAGCCGTTTTATTCCGGAGATATGTTTTTCATTCAAACGAAGGCACTGGAGGCACAAGGTCGTTTTAGTTTTTTCCAGAATTCGCAAGAAAATTCACTAATTCCCTGATTTTTTGGTAGCATTTGGCGATTTTAAAACACCAAAACAAATAGAAACTGTAAAATATCTAAATATCTCTGTTAATTGTAATGAATATGGGATTCGTCGCCCTCATCAAAATGGAAAGTGCCTTTAGACTTTTTAAGATGAGGTAAATAATTTAGTGTGTAAACCACCTAATCCATAACCATTTAACCATTTATAGTCATTTAAGCATAACATCGTTATTCTCTATATAGACAATAACTGATGAATTATAGGGGGCCCTTTTAAGATCCTATATATACAAGCACATTATTCAAGCATGGTTATAATGAGTCATAAGTAATATTAATGATAACTAATAAGGAAGGAAGTTAGGAAAGGGAAGAACTTTGTTGTTGAATTAACAACGAGAGGCTATTGTGGTTCATGCAAGCCAGCTAGAATCTACGTAGGAATTACAGTTAAAAATACTATATTTTTTATAAATTCTAGATGAGTTAAATTGGTTTTATTTGGAATTTAAGGAAAAAAATAAATAGAAAGAGCTAGAACCGAAAACTCGGAGAGCCCCGGGTTCGATTCCTCGTCCCTGCTTCCCAAATTCCAAAAAATCAGCAGAACGAGCCTGTCAGAATCATTTAACTTGCCACGCTATAGCAAACAATTAAGTAACTCTAGAATTACAATTACAGACAACTCCTTGCAATTACATACGAGATATAAAGCAAAGTTTCAAGTTGGAGGCCCATCAGAGGCCAAAGTCCTCTGCGATCTAGAATCAAAAGAAATCTGGCGAGAGGAGGAATGAGTAGTCAAAAAGCAGTGTGGGTTTTTTACTCTTAAATTTGTCTTATATTTCAAATCTCAGAGCTATATAGCTACTAACTGCTCTGTACTTTTCAATTTAATCTCGCAAAGGTATTATAAATCCAATACAAGGAGTTACAGGTTCTATGTCTTATAAGATCGTTTCTATATCACGTTTGAAATCGAGAGTATTCTCACTTTTCATTCAGACTTTTTTATGCCTTTATCTTCCTTGCCTTAACTCTTGCAGATTTTTTTCTTATTCGAATTCTTTTACTCTGAAGCTAAAAGCTTATAAAACTGCATTGTTGGGTAATGAAGAGTTGTCGAAGACAAGATTACACCGAACCATTTAACTTTTTGCAAGATTGTTTAAACGCAAAAGTGAACCCGAAATGATACAGCTTCTGTTGTAATTTATAGTAAAGATCAGGTTGAGGAGTTTAAACTCCAAAACGTTCTTTTTAACATTCAAATATGACTGACCTTATTATCAAATGATCTTAAAGAGTGATATCCTTTAGTAGGAGATGTGCGAAAATTCACAATAATTAAATCAGAACAATTAATTATGTCCTCCTGATTTTCGCAGATATTTTTGCTTCCTCTAATTACAAAACTAAAATTCATGGAAGCAGTTCCGTAATTTTCCCGACTCGTCAGAAACAATAAAAAATAAGTAAAAATACATATTATTAACTAAATCTGTATCCTCCTCCTCGATATTTATTGACTTCTTTGTCTCCTCAAGTTCAACCAGGACATTAAAAGCTGATCGGCTCGTCTTCTGGACGAGTATCGATTAAAAATACAAAGAAGCTTTGATTTCATAGTTGGAAACACCTTCGTCTTCTCCAATAAATATATTCGCACTTGCAGAAACCACAAATCTCCAAAGCTAATGAAAAATAATAATAAGAACGCCTAACTTTTTTCTAATAAATATTCCAGCTTTAAGAATAACAAAGGCGCTTAAAGACACTTCCTACACGCTCATTTTAAACTGTTTTGAGTTGAATGAAATGTGTAAAAAAACCACAAGGATATCGTTGACTCTAAATATCATTTTAACGAGCAACGATCAAAATATATCGAAAATAGTTGGGAAATTGACAGAGAAACAGTTTCATTCAGTAACTAAATCCATGTTCGTAAATTCTTTAATTTTAATTTAAAAAACCAATACTGCACATATACTCAATACAGCCTGTCTTAGGACATGTTGAGTGCGTGTTTGTAAGTTAACAATCCAATACGTAATTCTGAATAAGGAATTCCTCAAGTACAAATCCTAAGTGTTCACTAATGGCCTGACCTTCCAATTTATACCTTCCAATCCTCAATGAGCAAATCACAATTTTAAAATTATGTGTTCACTTTTGTGCGATTTTTTTTTGCAAAAAATCCTGATTTTCCTAATCCGATTTCGAATTTCCGCAATTTTTTATTAAAAAACCGGACCCGATATCCACAATAATCCGTATATTTCCAATAACTTAAAATAAGGGCTGAACAAATCTGCAAAAAGCTGGTGTGGTTGAGGGATTGAAGGCCGATATTTCTTTTCATTCAGGGTCATCCACAGAAACAAAAAAAACATTGCTAAATAATATTTGCAAACTACAAGAGCTCTGTTTTGTAGCTCGTATATAAATATAATCTTTATAAGCTTATAAACTCACGCAACTTTCCTGTGTTTAAAAATCAGACTTTTACTATGCAAATTTATTTACTACCTCCTGACTAGACTAATGGTTTTTGCAAGGTTTTGATTTCCTATACAGAATATTGACTTTGGCGAACAATTAGTGGGAATTTCTACCTCTAGCCTTAAACGGTCTGGATGCTGAGTTAGCCTTACAATCGGTTATTTCCAGCCGTCATAATTAATCCTGTTGTTTGAGGTCATGACAAATTAAGACGGATTTTTTTCTAAATATTAAAAGCTTGAGAACCTTGAAATCTACGTAAGATAAATAAGAACCTCTCCTCCTGGCACTGTTACTTTCCATAATTCCAGAAATGTCCAGAAAAATAATCTTATTGTTAGAAGGAAAGGGTTAAGGTTTAGGGTTAACGTTTATCCTTTACAAACAGATATTACTATATAAGAATCCCAATAGTGTTAAAACGGTTTAAGTGGAAACAAATAGCTGAAGTAAACAGAGTCAACGACACAATGCATATTATAAGTACAGGCTTCACGTAAAAATCACCAACAACGATCCCTTGACCTTCACAAAATTATGTGACAATGAAAAGGCCATGCACCCTTAAATTAAACCCGTATTTATAATTCTGTAACAGTCACCAAAAAACGCTGAAAAATTCCATTTCGATGACTTCACCAATAAGTTTATTATAGCACTGTCTCCATGGCAACAGCCTCGGTGATCAAACAGTAATAAAATCAAGATCTGAAAATACTCATAAATTCTCAAAAATCACTCATGATAATTATCATTGGATGCACATTTCTGCAACCAAACTTCAGCTCATCTCCTAGCTTTAAAGCGGTTAAAGATTTCGCAAAGACATTTCCTAAGATCTTAAACCCAGCAGGGAATGCACTTTAGAACCTCAAACTAAAACAGTAATAAAAGTAACCCAATGTCGGTGATACTTTAGGGAATAAAAATGTGCAACAGTTTCAGGAGGATTGCAAACCAACATCGAATTGCCCGAAGTAAACTAATAAAGTTAACAACGTACTTAAAACCCTAGGCAACTTTGACAACTTATAAAATACATCTTGAAAAAAAGTACTAAAGTTTTTTTTATTAATCCCTATTTGTCGTAATTCGGAATAGTTCATAGTTACTTGGGAAAAATGGCTAAAAATAGCTTCCGCCTCTTGAATTAAATATTTGTCGAGTGCAGAGTGCAACTAATATCGATCCGAAACTGCAGAAGGGAAATTGCACCCGGTTCTGGATTTTGCTCTACTTTCTCCTCTTCCTGACACGTTTCTCTCGAATCGGAAACCCGGGAACTTTCCCGAAATAAAAACCGGGTAGTATTTTCTCAGAGGAATTTAAACTCCGATAAACTATACAAAAACCCGAGTTACTCAATATCAAAGACGAGGGACTAAAAACGGGTTTTTGAACTGAATCCCCCGTGTCAAATTAATCTGCAAGTGCTTCATATTTTCTAAAAAATATTTCTAGGGCATCAAAATTCGAAAGAAAAAATGTTTCGCCCTGAAAATCCCGAATTTTCCCTTTGAAGATGGGATAGGAATGATTTTAATATGAATCCTGCATAGAATTCTTGAGGGATGAAAGGATGCAGCGGGAAATTGCATGCATCTAATAGAATGTAGATACATAATAATATTGTTTCATCCATCGGAATTTCGTGCCAAATCCTAGCAGACCAAAAATTGACAAGGTAACGTAGATGGGAGAGACGGCTCTGAAGTCTAAACTTCAATTCCCAGGATTTTAACACGGAAATCGAACACTCTTCTCCTGCATGACTTGCCGAAAGATTCCCTAATATTATCACCACCACCGGTTTATGATATTAAGGCACTTTAGCTTGATGGCAATGTTGCAGTTAATGGAACAATAGTAGAGGAGATATATTGAGGCCAGGGGATGGGAAAGGAAATTTCATGAAAATTCATGAAATTTCATCTCACATGTCTCAACAGTTTTGAAAACTTAATCTTAAGAAAATACACTTTTTTTAAATATTCAAGGGGTCTTTCAAAATTCTGGGAAATTAAGTTAGCAAGTCCTTACAAAATTAAAGTTAAAAAAAAAAATGTCACGTGATCAAAATTAAGCTTCTATTTTTCAAAATATGTCCATAATTAACGTTGTAACATTGAAACGGTACATTCTGGAAATCACCTCAAACTTCAATTTTCAAATTTTCATTATCATTTTTTTCGAAAAACGAAATCAAAATCCGTCTCTTTGGATAAATTTTGATTTTCTATTTTCTCGTAAAAAGCAGTCCAGGCCGAACTTTGACCTCATCTCGAAAACGCAAAACTTTAAAAGTGAGGCCTAGTGAACCAGGAAGTGTGACAAGGAATAAGCAATTCAGTTCCAGCTCATCTTCCCAACTAACTCTCTCTGCATATGAAATGAATTAGAATCGACAAACATCCTCAGTCCGGAATTCTTTTGAAACCGAAAAGTAAACTGCAAACTCCAAACTCCCGACCAACAAAACCCGAGAGTTTGAACTGCATCACGGAACTGGGAAATTGCAAGTTCTTGCAAAATAATCCAATGTCGAAGATGATCCACCGACATTGCCTGCGGTTTCTCCATGATCCCATACCTGAAATTCCATACTTTAAATCATATCTCCCTTTGTGTCCATCAAATTCTGAAGCCGAATTTCAATATGCAAAAACCAAATCCTTTTATCTCTCGTAACAAACTGGGGAACAAAACTGTCTGTCTCCTCGACCACCGACAGCCGATCAAGCCGGCTGAATTATTAACATCCAAACTGCATTTACTGGCTGCTCTGGACAGGAATTCGGAAATAAATGCAAACTGCAGCAAAGAGCCCGGGACTAACTTTCTACCCGCTAAACTAATAAATATTCTGAATTTAGGATGGATGATGCAGGTTTTTACAGGGTGGCCCGGGACAAAAACACTGGGTTTTGATGTGGAAGTTTAAACATCGGGAGATTGTTCCGGAGCACCCTGTACGAACCCGGCAGAGTATTTATTTATTGCCTCAAATGCCGGCTTTTTGCAAGGAACTTTTAACATTTGATCTCATCGGATCGGATCTGTTCCGAGACTCTTGGATGTTGGAGATGGTTTTTTCACAAACTTTTGCAAACTATCGTAAATTTGAACAGGAGGAGAGGAGATTGTAAATTTCACAAGTTCGGAACTTAGTTTGTTTTATATTTTATTCAATAGGAGGGTAACTTCTAAATGGATATAACAATAACTCGGAGAGAGAGGATTCAATTCCACCTCTACTGACGTTTTTACCCAAATCTACCGATATATCTGTCCAATGTTCCCGTTTCGGTGGAAATATGTTTTTTCGTACAGAAATTCGGGTTTTTCTTGCATTGTTTGAAGTTTGAGATGACTGCATTTTTATACGATTTGACAAAGAGTTGATCCCTTGACAATCTCTAACCTACTCCCGACTTTTCCTTCCTGTTGCAAAATTCTGCAGTTTATTACGAGAATTGACGTTAAATAAAATAGTGCAATGGTTTGACATTTAATTCACTCTAAAATTTAGTTCTACAAAACGTAATTCTTTTAAAGAGAGCTTGAATGGTTTTAAAAATACGTTTAAAGATGATGATACATTTCTAAGGGATTAAAATTTGCTAATATTTTCTCCTTACCTTGATTTATTCCGACAATCCGAGATCCTCCTTTTCTGACGTTCAACTTTATTGCAATTTATTTAGTTCCAGAGATTTCCTGGAGTTTGGACGGCTTCTTCTTTACCTGTAAATCAATTAAATAAAAAACGTCAAAAATGTCCCTGTAGTTTGCAAATGAAAGTTTTAAGACCCCTTAATTGACATAAATCCCTAACATGATCTCCCTCTTGACTTTTAATTTCATTCATACTATCAGTCGTGGCTCATATTATATAATGCGTTTAACAACGAATAAATTGTCTAGTTTCGAGTTCAAATATAATATAAATAAATCCTCCTTCAAAACCTCAAATCGTTTTTGAAGGTAACTTCTGACGCTTTGTAAATTTTAATGGTCAAATCGTAACATCATTACGCGCTACTGGGAATTAGTTTCCATGAAATCATACGGAGTCCTAGAAAAAACGCACATTTAAATCCAGCATCTCCCAAGCTGATCATTTTAATTTGGAATTCGAAACGCCAGTAATGGGCTCAAGATATGGAAGATTATAGATAGGAAAAGTATTAAAATCCCTGAATCTTTGATCATAGGAATGAGAATAAATTGAAGAGATTCTTTCCCGTTTTTAAATCTTCAAGACAAGGCTTAGGAACATCAAAAGGATGATAAGATCAAACGGAAATCGGGTTTCAATTCCTCCCGTTTAGGCAGAACATCCGAGCTAATATTTGCAGATTGCAGGAGAAAACTGCAGCACTTGTGAACTATTATTAAAAACAGGTCGCGGGTATGATAGTTTGCATAAGGATCCGATTTCGGATCAATCCCTCTCATTTTCCAGACTCAACTCCGACTACAAATGAAATGTACACATCATTTCCATTCCGAAATAACTCCAGAGATTCCAAAAGTCGAGAGTCGAGAGACGGGATTGGAATCCTCATTATTAATATTATTAGTACAATATCATATTTAGAGAGAAACCACTTCCAGCAAGAGCTGGAAATTCTAAACTTATTCGGGTTGTAGGGAATGTTCATAAACGGCTTATATGCTGAGTGTAGATTGACATGATAAACTGGGAAACTCGAAAAAAAAATTGCCAAAATCTGAAAACATAGGTTTTTGGAACGATATTAAAAACTGTTTAAGCGACAAGACGGGCGGAATCATAAGTTCACCCATTCTGTTATAAAGGCGAGCTGAACAGGTATTAAAAAACGTCGATTCTAAAAATAGGCATTTGATCGTTTTCGAACGATATTATGAATTGTTTAAGAGACAACGAGGGCGGGATCATAAGCACGCGTCCTCCGTAACATAGGCGAGCTATACATTTCTACGGGGATTTCGGTACTAACGAATAAGCTCTATTTATGGAAGGAACTTTTGGTGCAAGTGCATCCAAAATCCCTTGAAATTAATGCCTCATTCCATTGATATCGTTCATTATTCTACAAGTGCAAATATTATAAATTGCAACAGAGACAATGTAGTCTCATATGGAGAGATATAGGGGGAATCGGAGCATTGCAAATTCTGCAAGTATAGGTCTACCGGCTGAAAAATGTGCTCTAAATTCCGGAAATCAAACATCGGGCCGGCAGAATATTTTAGAGAGGAACTTCATCTTATTAATTTATCTGCCTTTCACGTCAACGAGACTTTGAAGGGAATATATTACGAATTCCAATGCAGTTCTCATTGTCTGCTTTTGTAAATTAATTGCATCTCTATGCAAATGCAAAAGCGGTCGGAAACGTTGACAAGTCGGTGTGGAATTCAGTTCCTTGTAGGGTTAGGTTTGAAATCGACAAAAATTACGATGTGTTAGTCTATCTTTGAACTGTTTATTTTTGTATTCGCATTTCAACATCGTTTAATTCCCTCTACTATATAATCTCAAGACCGTTAAAAACACTAAAATCGAGTCATTAAAATTCACTTTAAAAAGCGGGCTTTGAGAAACCCTGCCTTTAACCCTCGACTAAAATCAAAAGTCCCAATTCGGAATGAATGAAGGAAGGACAGTCTAGCGATAATAATAATTATAACACTAATATAACCTAACCATCTACATCCAAGTGATAAGGGCTAAAAAATCATTAAAATAAAACCCACCATATAAATATTTATAATAAACGGCTCTGTCTCACAAAATTGAATTAAGCATACGAAGAGAGTTTAATATACATTTAATAGGATGATTATTACAGGGATATTTTTTGCACATATTGAACATGGATGCAGATTCCTGTGCCCTTTGTACATGGAAGAAGGCAGTTAACATTGAGCCGCCGCGATAATATGCAAACAGATTTTGGACTATCAAAGTCAAGCCCAAGCCAGTGACCTAGTTTTTCTTCGATATCATCAAATCATCATCATCCTCATCCTATTATATTATTATATTCATCACATCATATAAACGCTCAGCCTTCAAGCTCCTAACCTATCAACAAGTCAGAAAAATTATTCCTATTTATAATTTATTGTGATATTACAATTTACATTACTCACAGCCCACACCAACCTCCCTCAGGAATCAAATTTCCTAAAAAACCCGGCCATTAAAATTTAAGACAATCCTACACTTCAAATTAGCACAATTAGAATCCGAATCCATTGAAAATAAGATCAATATTTTAATTCGCAAAAAAACCTAAAAATAAGTCCGACTTTTGCCAACGGTCATTTTATTCCCCAGACAGGCTTCCAGTACAAGTGTTTAGTTTGCAGATATGAAACGAGCAAATATTTTGTAGACGATATCCTATCATGAAATCAAATGGAAAATATTATAATAAAAATTTCCAATGCAAATTTGCTCTTTGATAGTTGATATTTGCTTTTATCAATTTGTCATGCTAGTCCAAAATCGCAACAAGTTCATTGGCACTCTCAACCGACAACGTTTTTTTTTTTGTAGGAAAACACAATTGACTGTAAAAAATGCATGTCGTCTCGTGTCGTCACAACAAACAAACCACAATAACTAACTTCCTCCCTTGTTTGCAAAGGAGATGAGTAAATTTTTTGGCACTAAATCCCCCGTGTATTTTTTTGCAAATTCGTTACAAATATCCTTACATTGTTGGCCAAGGTCGATTGTAAATTGTAACAACTTAAATGAAATGAACCCAACCTCTTGCTCCCGTTTTAAGAAACCTTGTCCCCGGAATAATTTCCCAAAAGTGGAAAAAAAATACAAGGACTTGTACAACATTCCAGGCCTTAAGCCTCTTGTTTTAAAATAAAAAACAGTGGCAGCATTTGTACATCGGATGGCCTCAAAGGCTGAGATTTTGCTGGACAAAGTTACCACAGATCATAGTTTATCCTTCATCCTCCGTAACTTAAATGAGCTGGGAGGAGAGTGAAAATAATAATAATGATGCGATTATATTATTAAACTACGTTCCTATGTTGATTTAAGAAGGCCAATGTGAAATGTAAAATCATAATAATAACGTGTTGATTAAGTCAAGTCCAATATGTAGTGTAAACTGTAGTGGAAATTATTTGAGAGAGAGATGATAAATCAACAAGGTCTTTGGTGCTCGAGTGAGATTCCTCCTCTACTAAACTTTACATAACTTGTCAAAGATATCTCTATACTTATATAATAATATTAGTATGGAATTTAATTAATGTACGTAATGTGAACTGCAGTGCAGTTAAATAAATGGAGGAGAGACAACGACAACCAGAATCGGCATTCGACATTGAGCCTTGGATTCACGAAGGGCGAGCAAAGTGTCAATGACAGAGTCAGTCTCAATGTACTTTGGCTCGTTTCATAGGTTTTTAATAGGAATTACAGGGATGCTTTATAGGTACGAGTAAATAAGTCCCCAGGGGGACTTATTCCGGTATTTATAGTCCCTTAATCCCTAATGATCCGTTCCTGTTTTTATATTTCAGTGCAATACTCAATCCCGTGGGATATATTCTTTTATTGGGTCTTAATTAACGGGCCCCTTATAAAGCGGAATATGCCCCTAAATAAGTGGAAATAGCCCTCTAAAGTTGGACATTGCACCGTAATAAATTATTCTGATTTAAAAATTTCCTAAATAGCTTTTTTCGTTTAATAGAGTAAGAAAATAAGAGGAAACGAGTTAAAATTTTAAAATTTTAAAATGACAACCTTGTACTTGTTCTTTTAGTCTCAAAGTTGACATTCCATTCATTGCATCTGGCAAATGCTTTAAAATCGCGATTTCAGTGAAATCAAAGCTCTCGCAAAATTAAATATCGAATCGAATCGGAAATGATTTGGACGTGGGGCAGCTCGATAGGCTCTAACTAGATAGGAACCGCTTAAGTAAAAATCAAAATTGTAAATTGTAATTCCAAACGGCAGAGGAAGAAACAGGTTGGTATTTTTTCGATTAAAAATCCTCTTATGAAAATTCGCAGGTTCCGTATCTGGTATCTGGTATAGAGTCTTTAGGCCGATCCTGAGAGTGAGAGTTGTTCGTCTGCCTTAAAAATGAATTTATTTACATCGAGATGTTGCAGATTATTGTAACTTTTGCCGAGTAGAACGAGTTATAATCTATAGGCCCATGATTCTGCAATTGTGAATTGGGCAGGATATAGGATTTATTACAGTGCAGTGGATTATAGCACGGTTCATGCGACGAATAACCTCATCTTCGCTGTCTAATGTCTGTTCAAAAAACAGCATAATAATAATGCATAGGAATAGGAGCTTTTTCCGACCAAGAAGAACGATAATCCGGAATCTAATGTATTTTATATGGGGATCCAGTTCCCTGTGGTCAGTGGTAAGTCTCTATATCCTCGTCGTCCTGGGTTCATTGAATTCAGACGTCAATAATAATACCTACTTACTTAACTGCTACACAGTTCTCCCTATCTTAAACTACTAATTAAGTATTAATTAAGAGAAGTTAAGTATTTCCCAACATTTTAAACTTTTATGAGACTAATTAGACATCTTCATATCCAAAGTTACGTTAAGTTAAATTAAGACACTGGATGATAAGGAGAAGATAGCAGAATCGTTTAAACCACTTACCTTTCCGTTTATCCATTCATTTAAACCGAGTTCCAAAACTTAACTATTTTAAACTGCAAAACCAGAGAAAAAACGTTCATGAATTTGAGTTGCTTTTTCAGACACCCGAGGAACCACACTTGTATAAACTAAATAACCGCCTCAACCCGGAATAACTTAAGTTCTAATAGAAACTGCAAAATCAAATCTCAGCTTTAAAATTGCAGGGAAATAAATTGAAAAATTGTGTAAAAAAGTGTGCGAATTCCTCTGAATAAGACAATCAAGAGCAGACACTTTCACAATCAAAGAACCCAATGGCAATGGCACTCTCGTCTCAAAAAGTCAGAAAAAACGGCTCAACAAAATACTAGGACTGAATTAACGGACATATAAAAAAAAAACATTTTCGCATGCAGAAAAAAATTTAAACTCTTTCAAGACGAAGATCATTACGATTTTAATTTGTTTAAAGGCAGGTATCCGGGACAATTATTAATTAGCTCCTAATTTTAAACATTAAAGTTCCTAACTCATATACTCGAAGGCACTTTTATTTCATTCAATTCAACTTCCTATTCAGCTCCGATCATTTATATTAGCATTAATACAAGAATAGGGGATATACCATCAGAGCAAGTCACTTTTTAAATTTCCGAAGAAACCTTGTTCTTATGAAAATAAACGATTAACTGAAAACAGCACTGATATCCGTCAAAATCGACGAAAATACGGTTGCACTTGAAAAAATCACTGATTTTTTTTGGTAAAATCTCAGTATCAAAATTTTGAATCAAAATCAAGTTCAAAATGGGAATGTATTTTTGTACGCCTTTAAAGAAGTAAGAATCCTGGTTCGTTTTTCTTGGTTAAGGAAGGAAGGAAGGAGGCAATGTGCTCTAAGGAGAAACAAGTAAGCAGATGGGGTCAATGTATCTCTAACTCTTGATGGAATTTCACTCTCGCCAGCTCTCAAAAAATATCCAACTCGATCCTGACGATCATCCCACAACAACTTTAACGTTCAATCCCAACGATTTTTTTTTAATTTAAAATCAAAATTTCCTTCAATTTTTAATAGCACCGTTGAAGATTTTTCCGAGAAAAAAAATTCTGGATTTTTCGAACTTTCCAAGAATCGGAGAGCACTCAAAACCGAAGGTGTGATAATCCCACTCACTTAATTTCAGTTTAATCCAAATCCAACACACCGCACACCGCCGGTTTCTTTAACACTTAATCCTTAGTATGATTTTCTTTTTAAAACTGTTAATTTTCAATTTTTCCACAAAATTGGAACGAGGAAGTATAAGGTATGTATTCCACGATTTGGTGGTAGAAGCACTTTAAAACGCTAAGGGTTTCTCTTAACGTTGGAACGTTGGAATGGTTTTTTTTCGAAAATAAATTTCGCACTAATTTCAATAATATGGATGATGGTTTTTTACTATTTCCTCAAATCAGATGAGGTTTCCTATAGGTCTTTGCTTAGGAAATGATTGGTGGAAGCACATGGAAAATAGGATGTGTTGCTGAAGCAGCATGACACTCTAAACTAACGAAAGGGTTGAGGCTCGTTTGTTGTTCTGTGATGATTTCTCCCAACTTGCCATCACCACCTAAACATAAGCCCATACCTCGTTATATCTCCCCATATACTATTCCGACTCAAGGCAGTAACTATGATCAGCACAATTTACCACCACCACCACTGCAAACTAACTAACTAACTAACTTTACAGAGCTTTTACACTGTAGGATTATGTGCAGGATAATATGCATTATAATTCCACGGCAGAGCCAATTCTCAAAGCCAAAGCCTATATACGGACTTACTTGTACAACTCGCCTGGGTCTATGCTAATATGAATGTTCAATCAAATTCTGCACAAGACTCATCAAGGTTCAACTCCATTATTATCATTCGTTTAGTTTTTTATTATTATCTCTCCTCTACTTTTAGCATTTATTTAACTATGTCTATGTCAGGCTCAGAGAGGAACCTTCGGAAACGTCGAACCTTCTTCTCTATCCCTTTAAATAGAAAAAAATATAAGTTTCCTGTTTTTTTGGCTTTGGGAATATGGGCTTTGGATGTTAGGTAGAGGAAACAAATTAGATGAACTGATTTTTATATTTTTTTAAATAAAAAAAATATTTTTTGGGCTTGAATTTTATTTCGGGTTTTAGTCATTTCGGTTGCATTTCGGTGCGAGCGTTTTTTACTACCGGTTACAATTTAATGATTTTTAAGCTTCGAATAATGTATTTCAAGCGACCTTGTGCATTTTTTATGTTTTTCAGCCTTTTTTATAATGTCAAATGAGCATATTTTTAGAAAACGTAGATAGAATTAACAAAAAACCTCTTAAAATCAAGATCCCATAGCAATAGATGCATTAACTTACAGCATCTTCTTACGTTTTCCGTTTAACACGGATCATGAATATAAAAGGACACAGCCTATATAATAGAGATTGACCAGATCACTCAAAAGATTACTGCAGTCGCCTACTAAACATCCATCCGTATAATTAAGTTATAGGTTGAATGATATTTAATAATAAGGATAGTTAAATAATGCTAAATGGTTTAAGCAAGCAAAGTTGGTTCGCCTTGAATCTCCCATGTGTTTCCTTGGACTGCCAGCACCATGTCTCTCTCTCACTCTCATTAACCAATCCCCATAACATTGGCTTTGGATTTAGACGAGCACATTTAGTTTGAAAACATTTCTAGAGGAAGACTTGGTTCCTGGGAACATTTTTGACGGCATTTTTTACCCTATTTTTCACATATTTTAATACTCCTAAGAGTAACTATAGGGATAGGGACAAATTTGATTTACTTGGAAAGAACAAGCTACGAAATAAATAGCATCATTTCAGTTTTATTTTTTATGTATTTAAAATTCTCTGTTTAAAAATAATCACAACTGTCTTTTAATTCAAAATGTTTTTTGAATTTTGATCGATTCGTCGACAAAAAACGTCAATTCTTCTCTAGTGTATTTAAAATGTAGTCAAATTAAAACCAAACCTCACAACGGTCTTAATTTTTATCGATTCATGGGCAACGACGAGTTTGTTTTTCTTTACTCGATTTAAAATGCTTAAAAATTATCAGATTTTTTTAAGTTCATAATTCTCTTGAATTCTGATCGATTAATCGACAACGACAGAGTTAGGATCTCTCTGTCGTCTATCGTTGTCACAACATGAGACAATGAGGAGATTGGCTTTTCAATTTGTAACCTGATCTTGAGTCCCCAATAATAGCTAGAGGTAAGGGTAGGTTGTCTCGATTCTCGATGCTCGATTGTTGGGAGAATAAGGTCAGAAATGCTGAAGCCATTGAATGGTATTGATTGACGAAGGAAGAAATGGAGGTGGTTCGAAGACCTTCAATAAAATATTCAATCTCTGTGTCACTGGCAAGAGTCAATAGCAATTCTTATACACCAGCAGCGCTTCACACTCTCTCTGTCTCTCCTTACATAATCAGAATTATAATTATAATTATATACCATTCATCCCCTAATACATTCCCTGCACAAGGTGACTCACTATTCCTCTACTAATATTAATGTCCTATCCTTCTTCGGCAATTCCATGCACAAAAATCAATTGTCCTACCATTTGAACTTGTGCTCACTAAACTGCAAAAATGTGAGAATAGAATTCCGGGAAATATGCATACTATGGGATCATCTAGAATTGAGGCAATTTAGACAAACGTTAGGAACGACTCATCTGATTCCGAGAAATCAAGTACGTAAAGAACGGGAATTAATTAGCCTATTTATCTTTTCTGGGGGTTTCAAGGATTTCGAATTCTGAGGAAACTATCGGATAGTAACAGGTTGCTCTGTAGCTTGTTTAGCTTATCTCGAATATTCAGAAGAATTCGGCAAGTTTTAAGAGGATTGATTTAAATTTAAAGTCGCATGGTTTGAAATTGATTTAAAGTCTCTGAATTTTAGTTTTACGAGGCTTAAAAATTTGACAGCAACCAAGAGAAAATAAAATTGAAGTCTTGGATAAAACCGTTGAAATCTATTTAATTTATTTAGCGTCAAATGGATACTGGGTAATAGTAACAATTGGTAACTCTACGGATAAAACGCATCCAAATAATGTTTTATATTGCATAAAATCTTAAAATATCTCTGGATTTTAATTAAACCTTGATCAAATCCTAAATGATGATACCACAGATGTAAGATTTTGTGAAAGATGTGATCTGGTCAGGTTCTGTAAGTAAGAATCTGTGAATCTCTACAGAATGCAAGTATATTTTTTAGCTGCAAGTCAGCGAACCCAGGAGGGTGTTGCCGGAGGCCTAAATTGCAAAGTCAACAGAACCAACTCAACAACCCTTTCACAGGATTTTACCTTCCCCTTCTTGCATCGAATCAAGAACCGTTATTTATTTGCATAGAAGATGTACTAATCAAAATAGCCTATAACGTTGAATATAAGAAATTAATTCTCTCTGGAAATCGGTGTATATTTTTTTAATTGGGACACGGATTTAAAATCTCAGTTAGGAATGAAAATGCTGATAAAATTCAATAATAATAGAATGCAAACTGCTAGATACTCGAAAATTTCCCGAATTTTTAACTAAAATGAAGTAAAATTGGCTGTGCGAAATCGGGATTTCTTTCAGTTTTTCGGGAACATTTTTTTACCGTTTGAAGTTACCCCTATGCTGTATATTAACTATTAAATCTTCGACCTAACCGTCTTAAATCTAAACGAATAAAATCATATTTAATAAGCTTAACCCGATTTTCGGGCTTCATCTCAAAGCACTACTATAGATTTGGAGATTGTTAATGCTATTTATAGTGCATAATATGCCATTATCATCTACACGCTTCCAATTAGTAAAATCGCATTTTATGATTTGAACTTATCATATAGTTTAATTCATAACTTAACTTTCTTGTAGAATAATTCTCATTGATTTTATTTTAGAAATCCGTTCAAATCATCATAAAAACATTCTACAAAGATAAAACATTATAAACTGAACCGGATCCCATTGTCCACACAAAAGCATGATTTCTCAGCAAAAACTAAACCAAACTACTCTACTTATTGTTAGAAACACAATTCTGGAACTCGCAACAATGGTTAAGTGACACACCCATGCGTTCAATTGTTGACTGCACAGTTCCACAAAAACAGATCAGAGATCAATCATAGGAAATAAATGGCATTTGTTTTGCTTTAAAAGAGGGAATAAAAGTGAAATTATGTGCAGAAAAATACAACAAAAGAGCTGGTTCTCGATAAGAAGGTGGTGGCTAATGAAAGGAGACTGAAACATCAATGACCTTCAACTAGAAAACATATTCCCGTCTCATAAATAAATTCCGCTTCCACTAAACAAGGTCAAGTCCAATATATAAATTGCCTTAAGGATGATCGTAAATAACTTTTCGTCTCTCTGAAGATATCAGTTTTTAACAGCTCCTAGATTTTAGATCAACTACACCTCTCCACGATCCGAGAGATTAGGAAAATAAATTGCATTTCAATTTTTTAAAAGTGAAACGAGAACTTGGCTTTAAATGCTTGGTCGATATATTTGAGACGGTGCAGGATTTATTCGGCTCATTGACGCTGTACAGCTTCATTAAAAATTAAAACCTTTAAAGTTTAAGTAGACTGTTGGTACCGGATTTTTGGTTATTTTAAGGTCCAGATTTCTGTAAAATGGTCCAAATTGAAAGTTTAATTAAAAAAATTTCACACTAATTTTAGTCAAAGGATGATAATATATGCAGAGTTCATTGGGTCCGGAATTTTTTTAGTGAGTCAAGAGTTCATTAATTTACAAATTTTAGGCAAAATTGTCAAAATTTCTCATTTAATAAAATGGAATCCACCAATTAATATAAATATCTAGTCATCTTGCAATAAATACAGCATCACTAAAAGCTAAATTGGCATTTATTGAGTTTGGTTTGTAGTTTTTTTTAAATAGTATATTCCCTAGAATAGCTTTGTCAGTTTTTTTTTCTTACGTAGCCAATGAAACAACAATAAGTAAAATTATTACGAGGCAAGATTTTTGGTGAAAAATAATCCTTAGGTGGAAGGAGTCAAGAGTCAGAATGAAACTACAAAAAGTTAAGAATTTTGACTTGTCATTCTTCAATCTTCACGGGTTATTGATTAGATCTAATCTGTCACCTTCCTTGCCAATTATTTGTCTTCTATTTATATATAGATTGTAGGATTATTTCATTCGTTTTTATATTAAAAGTAGAATTAATCTTAAATATACTATAATCATGTTCTATTATCGCTGAATCTAATGCACTTTAATGTAGTTTTATATAATACATGATTTCGCACTTTTCAAAATGACATTTCTGACTTCCATTCCTGGTACAGTACTTTCAACTTTTGGAAAATTAGTAGTAACGGGTTTTGAATTGGTTTAATTTCGTTTTTATTTAGTTTTATTTTGGTTTTTAAACCATCATAATCCTATTAGTAAATGTAACTGCATAACAAATTCCAGTAAAATCAAGACGAAATCATCGTAATTTCATAATTTTGGCTGACATCAGTGTTTCCATTAAAATACTATTTCGATTTTTTTTGTCTCCAACTCACGAGCCCGATTTTAAATCCACTATAATGTCAATGCCTTGCATGCAATCGGACTCTTATAATCGCAAGAACATTGAATCTTAATCCCGTGCATTTAATCAAACTAATCTTACTTAACAGTTTTTTTTCGATTTGCTCATTTAAGCACTTAAAAAAACATCAAATAAAAATTATCCGGTTGAAATGACTCCTCTATTAAATAGTCTGTGGTTTACTGTCTAAAAGCCCTCCTTCCCTTCAGGGTCTTCTGATTCTGAATCTTTCACTTTCAAAGCTTAAAAGCGTGACCTCCCTTCACTATTATTATTATTGTTATTATTTTACTCTCTTCTACAGAATTCTAGTTATTATTCTAAGAACCGTCTAAAGGACTTAAGACTGCAGTTTGCACTATGCACAACACAACCCTCTCCTCTGCAAAACGTACCCCTACAAGGGATACGCGAAATAACTTACAGTTCTTTTACAATGGCTCAAGAGTGACAAGGATTAGCTGAGAATAAAAAATACAGACTCTTACTTATAAATAGGAATCTATATAATGTATAACGAAGTCTTACTAAACTTGTAGAGTGTAGAGTGTGATGATGTCTAATCTGAAGACGAGATCAGTTGTAACGAAAGTGCAGTATTATTTAAACTCGACTCTGTATAATGTATAACAATGACTTAAGCTAATAAAAGGTTTTTGAGGATATTCAAAAGCGTATAAAAAGGTATTTAATCCTGCGGTGTTTTTGAAACACTTTAAAGAGTCTAAAGGGATCTATAAAATATCCCACCAACAACACATTTTTTATTCGGAAAAGTTAGAAAGTTACAGTCGCGTATCATACTGAGGTTAGAATCACAGAAAAACGGAATTATTCACACATCCGTCAAAGCCAATTTAAGGGACTCGAAGAGCTTAAACGGCTCTTGATTTATAGTTTTTCTAACGATTAGGATTAAAGCTTGTCTTTGCAATTTGTCTTTTTTACTAGCTTTTAGTCTGCTCATCATTAGCTAATCAGGCTGGTTTTTAATTGGTATTTTAGGGAAAAGTTAATGACGGAAGTCTGGAAGCCGGTGTTATGTAATTAATAACATCGGCTTCGTACCAACAAAATTCTGAGATTTTATCTGATGGTTACCATAGCAACAAGCTGGAAGTTTAATTGCGATTGGATAATTGTTGTCAGCCATATTATCCCGGTCATATAATTTCATTTTCGATGTTTCAAAATGTAGATTCGTGTATTGATTAATAGTGATCTAGCGACAAGCACAGATTGATTAAATAAGTATATAGCCTATAGCCCAGTATTTTCTTAAAAAACCTACAAGAAACAACCAATTTTGACTCAATCTCAAAACCCTCATCCATATAACTATATACAAAATTAATAACAATATTTAAACCACACTCCTTTAGTACGACGAATCATAACTTTTCACTTCTCGAAAATAAAATTGAAACTTAACACTTATAATTTGTAATAACTACTCTTTAAAATTCCTCACTAAATTAAAACCGAGACTTTCCAAGCAAAAAAACCTTCATCTTGGCATTTAAGACCTTATATAGCGTCCATATATAGAGAGAAGAGGTCCACAGCCTCAAGCCTGACAAATATTTTATAAACAAAATTAAAATCATCAACGAAATGGGGAAAACAATACAAAATTGAGGACTCTTAGACGGCGACAATTATTAGAATTACCTCGACGACTCCTACCTCTCCTAAATACAATTGCCGTGAAACCAGGAGTTGATAATCCCACATCTTCTCATATACTTATTCTCTGATATAAAAATCTGAGGAGCAGATTTGAGGAATCATAGAAGATGCAAAAACCACACACACTTAACTTATCGTCATAATAGAATACAGTATAGGGTGATAGTATAGTAGAATCCTGTATCTTAAATGCATATGAAATGATATCAAGATGAGTATCTCGGCTATAGACAGGTTTCTTAACTTAAATTGCACAGCCAACAAGCAAAAAGAGAGAACACCACCAAAGGGTCATTTCCGGTCAACGCGTTTTTTTCGCCAATACAAAAAAAAACATTTAAATTTAATCTACACATGCTTTGTACTCTCCGAGTTTTTATTGCCATTTTTTATCCATTTTTTTCATCGACTCTCGAGTCCGTGAGATTTTTTAACGTTTAGTTATATAATTATAGAAATGGCTAAGAAATTAAAAGGGATCGATAAAGTATAGGAGATTAAAGGTGTTAAAGGTATTAAAAAAATCCTTTGTCGTTTGTAAGCAATTGTGAATTAAAGTGATGCTAATAAACTAATAAGGTAATTTCAGATTCCAATTTCCAATACTCCTTTTAGTCGTAAAGAAGAGATGTGCTAAATGCAATTAGTTAATTGAGATTTAAATTATCCACGGGTCGAGTCTGTGATTGAGATTTCGGAAGTGAATTTAAAGTGATTCATGTTCGTTATTTTCTAATTGTTTGGGTTGGAAGATAAATGATAGATTTTTTATGAAATTTTACGTGTCGTTTGTGTCAAATTCGTTATATAGCGTGAATTTACTGCATGATGCTTGTTCTTATTATAAACTCTCTTAATTGGTTTTACTGTTTTGTGGATAAAATGCACATAGAAAACAATAGTTCTTAAAAAACCGTCAAATTTTATTCTTTTTTTGCTAGATAAAATTTACTATTTATTTCTGATTATTAAAATCATTTTACAAAAGTTCTACAATTTTAAAATTTTAATCGTTTTTTAAATAGATTTATATTGCATTTCGACATCGAAAAAATAAAAAAATAACGTCTAATTGCCTGAATCAGTTGAAAATTCTGATCTTAAACCAATTAATGGATTATTACTCTGATCAGTCAAGACTTAACACTATCGATTTCATTGAAAAACAAAAGGCAGCTCACTAGCCTTATACTTGCTAGTCAATCAGTTGCGTATAAATAAATCTGCTTGAAAAAGTGGTTGGATGGGGTAAAGTGACTTGACGTAGGTTGTAGGTTGAAGATCCGGTCGTTGAACCTCTTTGTACTTAATAGCCATTAGAATAATAATCATAATAATAATAATAATAATATTAAATTTGTATCCCACCCTACCTCTCCCTAACCACTAAACTAACTTAAAGCTAACTAACTAACTAACATTAAAACCAACTAACTATACAACTTCTTATATCTGATAAGGTTGGTGGTAATGGGATTTAATAACCATATTAATTCCTCGTTTATAACATTATAACTAGCCAAATCATGGCTCGTGTAAACTACTGATTCTGAGATCATTTTGGGAGATCGCCGAAAGTCTCTTCCTTCCGATCTTTGTTTTTAGTAAGGTGATTAAATTAATTAGCAACATAAGATACCGCCTTGTCTGTCTTTTACGAATTTAACAGATACGCTTTTAAGTGTTTGTATAGACACTGTCACAATATTTATCACTGTTATTTGTTATTCAAGATCCATTCCGTTAAATGTACTTTATTACTTCCTGTGCTTCCTGTCTTGTGAATAATTAAAAGCAGTGATAAATTGCACGTACAACTGCATTGGGCGGTTTTGATGTTTCTAAAAATGCCAAAGTTTTTTAATTTTCCAAAAATGTTTTTTTTTATTGATCAGATTTCATTGGCATCGATAAAAATGTTGCTTCGGTCTTCCTGTTAAATATTAATATGTCTTTAATTAGTAAAGCCTAGTTTTAAAACTGCTAATATTTATACTTCTACATCAGTTTGTTGGTTTAAACCTCCCTTACTCATAGCAATAAATAACGCACGGAGAAGAAGACTGCGTTGGAATTATGAATTTAAATTTTTAAATCTGTCTTAAACATGTTTACGCATAATGTAAGTCGAATTCAAGATGGGAATTTATTGTAAGTTTGTAAGTAGATTCAGAGCAACAGCAGATCTGGGATCCGATTCCGTTTAAAGGACGGTTCAAAAGCTATAAAATGTGTTTGCTTAATTTAAGTCGTTTAATATGGTGACTAACACTAATTGTTATTGTAATACGATTGTGAGAGCGGATATGTGGTTTATGAAAGGCTCAGTCTTGCATTTGCACATCAGCGGAAGTAGTAACTCCAACTGGTTTGCAAAGAAATGCATTTAAGCAACTGCAATTCATATTCCACTTTAAGACATTGGCTAAAATTCATTAATAATCATGAACTGCGTACGTTTCTGTGCGTGACTTTTTTCACACGTGTCGGGACGATAACCTACGGAGATTTAACTCCAACCAACCATCCATAATCATAGGCAGGTCTCGTAAATACATTTCCTATTTAAATTTAGAAATTGGCGAAAAAAATATTATTCTTCTAAACACAAGTTCTGGAGAGGAGAAAGGACTTTCCAAAATTATTCTGGAACAGAAACTAAGACTTATTTTACTATTCTAAACGTTGAACTTCAAACTTGTTGATTGTGGATTTTGGATTGAACTATATTTTATTCATGTAGTTTAAACACCCGCTTCCGGTTTTTTAACGACAAACGGGGAAGAAAATAGAGCAAAAGCGAAGCGATATATTATGTTTAGTAATTGCTGGCGTCAACAATTATTTGTTTTTTTCGCCAATCTGAAGTTTTGCAATTAATATTGAAAACAGATGGATACTGGCGGAGTTTTGGGGATATGATCAAAAGTCAATGGCAGAAAGCGGCTTTTAATGAGATGAACTTGTCCTTAGATACGTGGTTTCGCTTTATGGTTGGGGCAATGGAAGACTAAGTGGAATTTGATTTTTGAAGCATCGGGATTCGGGATTGTTTTAACGACAAAATAAGAAACGCATGCAGTGACACAAAAACTTGTCACGTAACCGTGTATGGTGCTTATTCACACCTTCATTCCAAATGACTTAAATCTTTGAACCAATAACTAATAAAATCACTATTGACTATATAGGTATTTTCATGCAAGAGTATTATCTTTGTACATCGATATACTGGCCGATACTATATATAAAACAATTAAGAACTTGATCAAAACAACACACCCCAGCTTTTCACATTAAAATATGACTGAAAATACCAATGTCAATGGTCAGAGAGCTATTTACAGTTACGGTAATTATGACATCACAGACAAGAACATTAAAAACAATTATATCCTTAGACTATCGTATACTTGAACTATTTAATTTTTACAAGCACGCTGCACTTTAATCAAGGTTCTTCCGTTCTGCCGATGTAGAAGAAAACAATCTTAATTCAGCTATTACAAATTGTAAGTCTTGAAATACACATCAAATTCCTTACATTCTATTTTTGTTCTTCAACTAAATAATAAATCGACAAATACTGTTTAACGCCGACTTCAGATGCATAAACGTCCTTTTGTACGAGAATCTCAAGTTTCCCCAAACATAAAGTAAGGTCATATACATAGTCATGTACATCTTTAAACATAACTCGCCTTAGGTATGTAGAATTATCGTAGGAAAAATGTAACATCTAAAATTTTAAACCTATCTTAAAAATGCTAATTTTCTCCATAATTGATCCCAGTCAAATTGTTCAAAAGTTAAAAACTTTGATGAAAAATCCACACAAAATATTGTTCCGTGTTTCCACAAATATACTAGGATGACTATTTAGGCAACCCGGAAGAATTTGCGGAAACGTGGAGCAACTCGAAGGAAAAACCGGGTAATATTTCTCGCCTTGAGGAGCAGTATTTCTGCATAATCCCGGTTTTTTTTAGCACTGCACCTCCATGTGTTTTAAAAAACCATGGTCCATAGTCTATCTTTGCAATTCCATGCATTTGTCTCCTAGCTAAATACTGGAATAAAAAACCAAGAGGGACTTTGATCTTTAAATCATATTCTCTACAACAATTTCCAAAGGAACTTAAAAGGCTTGCGAAGATTGCATGCAAATTCCGAATTAGGCTGAAGAATGCAATTTCAAACTGGAGGACAGGAGAGGGAAACTCCTCAGAACCTTCAATCCTCTCCGAATCTGCAATACAAATAGCTCTTGAATTGCATGGAAAGTAAACTCTGGAAATCGCAAAAACCGACTGAAAGATAGTTTAGTAAAAAAAAAAACTGCATCTCTCTGAGATCCGGAGTCAAGTCCCGGGAACGAAAAAACCGAGTTCAGTTCCCTCCCGGGTTGCATTACATTTACATTGACATGCGATAACCGGCATTTCCTAGACGAGTTATGAACTAACTAAACCGGGTACTCTATCCAAGCTACGTGCTTGCCTCAGAATTTTCCCAAGAATTTTGGCAAAACCCACAGAAATGTTAGCAAAATCAGAATCGAATCCGGAACTGTCGGTAAATGTAGTACGAATCCACATGTGGTTGCGATAGTGCAGGATTTTTGAGCATTTTTGCTAATTGATGAGCGATCTTTGGATTTTAACAGACATTTTTACGAGCATATTGGAGTAAGGAACAGTTTTTCATTTTAAACGATTTTTAAACGGAACGATAGGGACCTGAAATTTCCGATAAAATTTTTAAGCCACATTTTAAATGATTTTGGGGCATGCGATTTCTTGAAAATTCATGGCAATTAATTTCGTCGGTCATTGATGGCTATGTATGAACGGGATTTGTTAAACTGGGGCAACATGATCCCGTGAACTGGAGAGTCTGTAATCTGAGGTCGCAAAGGGGTATTAACTGAATCCTCAGCCTCTAAAAGGGTTTCTCCTTTCTTCAAATTCATCTACTTGCGAAATGAGGCTGGAAATAGTTGCCAAGGCACGAATTCATCAAAACTACACAGTTTCCAGCTTATTACTGGGTTAAAACACTGTATGCGAAAGCTTCGACTCTCACTCTCTGTCCGTCCGTCCGTCTCGTATTTCAAAAAACGGTTTTCAGATTTTTAGATCTATACCAAACACAAATGTGGAACTTTCGACCACATTCCTTAAAATTAAATCCAACGAATTTAATATTATAATATTATATTAATAATTTAGAAAGCTTTAATATATGTTTCTTCCCCCCTTGGTTACATTCCGTTTGTAACAGTTTATTATGTATATCTTTCAAATAAACCCCAACATCTGCCTTCATTCTCGCAGGATCTCGCCACATAATAATATACATCCTTCCGTCCAGTAGTCCATTCCGCTAATACCAATGCTAACAAATCCCTACAATTCAAATACTTTAATCTAGAATGCAGTTATGTCGAATATTTCATCTGGACACGTTGTGGTTTCATTGCTTCCTTACCAGGGTTTTCCGAAAACGGGATCTAGTGGATGGTTCCGAAACACGACCGAAAATAGCAATTAAAAAAAGCTTAAGATACTAACTGGATTCTTAATTGAAAATTGCAATATAATAAGTGGCTTATTTAAATACAAATGATTTTAATATGCCCACCTCAAATGGGAAGTTGCCCACACTAACAAAAAAAAATCTTGTAACCCACCCCGAAGGCTTTTAAAACTGGCTTTAGTGATTAGCTCACAAAATTAGCGTTTGATGTTTTAATACGTAATTACCTAGCTAAAATTTTTGGCGGCCATCTAATGACGCAGAGAGTTATGCAGTGCGACCATCTTTCTACATCGTTTTGCAGCAGTCAATAACGAGTCTCAAAGAACCCCGAGCATTCCAAAATTTCAACCACATTGAACCTTAAGAACCCAGCCCGGTGCTTTGAACCCTACCCCCTTGCATGTCCATGCATTTCCTGAGACTCTGTGCAGATTCTGGGGCCGACATAAGTGTTCGTGTGCACAAGTCCATAATTCGATAATTGAGGCCCGTTGCATACTTTTTCCTTGGTCCTAGGAGTTCTAGTTTCAACTTTCCAAGTTGCTGGATGAGATGAGATAGTTGGGAGATGTTGTTTCGAATCAAAGGGAAGGATAATGCAATTATCTGGCGGAGAAGTGGCGGTGGTGGTGCCTGATCAAGGGAAAGTAAACGGACTAAAATTGACCCTAAAACATTTCCAAGTCCACTCTCCTTCAAGGAAGAGGATCTGAAAGTGCATCAGGGCCTAATGATCCTTACTCTACTTATAGGAGGCGAAGGACGAGATTTTTCCCACTCCACGTGCCAACTGCCAGGCATCCCGAATTATAATTGCTCCTTAAGTGCTCAAATAAATCCCCGCCTCCTCTCCTTGCACCAGAGAAATTGACACAGACCCGGGCTAGAAACCGCGGGAACTTTGAAACCTGTCCGCCATACTACCCGCCTTGCATAAAGCACGGTTGATTAGTGGAATGTGGGTGACCCCGGTGACCCAGTTCTTATGGATTCTAGAATCTCGAGTACCTTATCATCATACCCGGCAGTCGGTTATTATGGTATGGACAAATTCCTTAATCCCGCACCGCCGTCCTTTAGGAAGATTAGAACATTCTGAAGAGGGCAGAGGGATTTGATTGCACAGTTTCGTAATTAATTAAGGGGAATCACGTGACTCATCAATTCCAGCTGATTCAAATTACGGCATTTCCGAACCTTCCATCTAATTTTCAAAACCCTTAGGCAGCATTAGAAAAAACAATTTGCAGTTTTGAAAATATAATTTTATTTCGCATTTTTTTAAAACCACTCATGATAAGCATGAAAAAAGGTTCCGTTAAAGGACACAGCTACAAAATCCGAAAATTTCCGGAGGAAAATCAAACATGGTAGTTCGTCAAACGTACGTCCAAAATTAGAACCAAGTACCATTGACTTAATTTTTTTCGTATTACCCCCCTCATTCTAGTTCCAATGTCGTACCGCGCTGACCCTGCAACTTCGTATCAAAAGCCCTGTAATTTTGCATCCTTAGTACCGAAACAAACCGCCCTTGCCATTTATTGATACTGGGCAATTTGGCATTGACGGGAACGTAAGTCCTTAAACCTATAGTAGAGTAAGCTGCTTAAGGGTAAGACGGGCTAGAAAAAGTGCATCCTCGTAAAATAAATGGCTAAATGGGTAGACGAATAAATAGGGCACGTCAAGAACACTTTCCTCTTTCTATTCCCTTAATTCGAAGCGACGTAACAAATCTCATCTCACCGAAATAAGGCAAATCCGATGTCGTTCACTTATCCCTAAGCTTCCTCAGCCTTTCCTTTCATTTACAAAGATCATCCAGAAAACTTTGCTTAGAAAACTAACAGAATTCCTTAAAAAAAATCCGTGAAAATCAGAAAAAATTTGCGTTATTTAAATACTTGATTAAAAGGTATGCAAAGGCGCAATTAACGGATGAGTCAAGTGTTACTGACCTTCAAGGAGCCAGAGCCTGTCGTAAGCAAAGAGAGAGCATTCGTATTTCCATGTGAAAAAAGCTCAGAATTATTACTATTATTTCATTGTTCCTAACGATTAAATTAACCTACAATCTCGGCAGTTCTACTAACTTGCTTATTACAGCTTTGAGTAATCAATTAATATTATAATCCTTCCTTAACCTTTCTACTACTGACTTACAACTTACAGAAATTCATACGTTAACATTAACAACAGCAGACAAAAATATAGGGCTTTAAAAACAAGTCAAAAGGATATGTAGATGGAAGGATAGAATATGAACTCGTAAGAAAACAATTATTAGATTTCTAAAATTGCTCTCCATTCATCACTTAAGTCAGCTCTGTTTTTGTCTACAAAAATTACTTAATTGAAAGAGTATGATTGTACATTGTTTTAATCTGGCGGAGCTATCAATTACATGAACTTCTAACATATCGTTTAACTCGTTTATCTCCATCCTAATTAGACGGAATATATCAGTTATTTAATTTAATTGAACAAATAACAGCTTCAAACAATAAATTTCATGTTTCTAAAAGAAACATTCTAGATTACAATCTACTTGTAAACTCTGAACTATCCAACAACACGAGTGCATCCTGATTTAAATATTTAAAATGCAGCTGCAGTTTGAGAGGTTATTGGCATTTTAAGCAACTTATGGACATTAATTTCTTTTTTTTTTTTGTAGTTTTAACAGCAAAAAAGTCAGAACTTCTTGTGTTTAAAATAAGAAGCTAAAAGAAGCTGTCATTGTCATCCCTCGTCAGGGATACCATTTCTAATGTCAATATCAAAACTCTAATAACAGACGTAAGTTAGTCTTGACATAGAGACGTTTTCGATGATTTTCTAGGCTTCTGTCTCACTTCACACAAGTTTTTTCATCGTCGAGAAGGTCAGAGTGACGATGACGAATAATGGATCCTCAAGGGAGGCCCTCATCGCAAATATTATGATTATTATTACATTATGCTCATCGTATATCATGCATATCACCAACACTACTAACCAAACTATCATTAAGTGTTTACATTTATATGGGTGTTGTAAATGCGAAAATATTATGCCAAAGCAAGCGGCGTGTGTGTGGCAAACTATTCATGTTTTCCGATCTTGATGTCCTTATGTGTGATCCCACATTTTCCAATAAAATCATCATCCAAGCAGGAGGAGTATTACTATTCTACCATCAACGATATGCATACGTACATAACATACGTGTGATCTTGACAACAAAAAAAAACATTTTTATATTTTTATGCAGCTATATAATAGAGTATAGTTCTGAGGAACAAGTGGTAAACATGAATTCAAGGATGTATGCAAAACCAAATCTGGGTGATCTTGAGATACATTATGTTCTCCTTATATTACTCTATTATATGATTTTAATGCTCTAGCATTCAATTATTTCATATATGAGCAATTAGATGAAATATTATGTTTATTGTGTTTCAAATGCCAGGAGTATTGGATGGATTAACAAAAAACCGTTGTTTCGGATCGTTTGCAAAAACATTTTAGAGCATTGGAAATGTTTTGTATCTTGTAATTGAAACGCTGGTTAGTTAGTTTGAGGGTTTGACATTTGTTGGTCATTTGAGAGCCAAAGTATTTGGAAATCAAAGCATTTTATTGTCGCTTTTCATGTAGTTGTCCGATCTTTGTACGACACAAAAATCCGAATTTCGGTTGTAAAAACAGCTTGGAATTACAATTATAATATCCACCAAACCAACAGTCAAATTCCGACTGTCAACTCACATTGCAAATTGCAATTAATGAACCAAAAGCCACGCATTTCCTAAAAATAGGAATCGACTCCTCCAATCTCCAAGCACAATTACGTTAAACAACTTATAAACTCTTCACTATATTCTCAATGTGTAGGAATCTTTAATGAAGTTAATCAAGCAAAAGTTCAGGATCGGAAAACAGTAGTGGAATAACACCTAACAAGAATCATATTGAAGAAGTCATCGTCGATTAAAACCATTTCTTTTATTGCATACTATAGATAGCTACCTTGAGCACAATGTCACATGTCACCTGACATGACGATACGATTCTTGAGACAGGAAGGTCAATCACGCATCACATCATCTCAATTCTCGAAGCAGTATGAAAAATAAAAATAAAACTTACTAAACTTGAAGATTACTTATACATTATATTAGACCAAAATAACAAGTCCTTTATTACCCCCTACAACTGTCATAATGTCATTTAACCCAACTACATCATCTAAACTGTACACAAACGACAAGATGATCTCACCTCCTCAAAAATCGTATATTAAAGCCATCAATAGCAATAACCATGTAGTATTATGCATATCTGCAAATAAACACATTATAAATGAATAAAAACGCTTGTCTAAAGAGCAAGGAAGAATAAGGTAACCCTGTTGGGTGGGTGGACCTTGATTGTCAAAGGTCACAGATCCCCAACAAATTCGCAAGGTTTTTCAAGAATTCTCAATGTTATTTCATACGAAACTTTCCCCTCTGTTCAATATATTCCCCCTATAGTACATACAACGTACGTAATCCTTAGCTGTCGACGTCGACTCTTTAAAGGTAAGCCGCCCTCGAGGAAATCAAGGGCAAGTTCCACAGCACCATTTACCTACAATTAATTACCATTCTTTTGCAAAGCATATGAACGAGGTATAAGAGTAATAGTAAACTCTTCCTTGACAATCCTTTGCATCAAGTTCGACTCCCATTTACGATCAGAATTTCAAAATTCGAGGATCGAACAGGTTAACGACGAGTACTACTTATAAATGCGATCATTTGAAAAAAAAATTCTGCAATAAATCCTGCAAATTCCGAATTTTTTGCTAAATTTAACCCCATTGAATTGCCGATCCAACTACATTTGGAAAGAATTTAAAAGTTTAAATGGGATCTATTTTAAGGGATTTAGTCTGGATGTTTAATCTTAAATTGACTACGATGATAGTTATTGAACTTAAGTTGTATTTCAATGTTTAATAGGCCAAAATACTTATCGTCCTGGCCCCTTAACCCGAGCGGGACTTTTCAAATCCCAACAGTCCCCAACCCCAAAGCAAACCATCTTCAAAACAGCCTCTAAATTCAAGACAGAAGCGAATCCCACATACAATTCGTAACCTAACCAAAAAACAATCACCCCAACGTACTAGAAGAGTCTAAAAACAAAGCCTCATCATCATAATAATTCCTCATAGAAAGTGATCTAGAGCTCAATGAATTCAGACTTGAATCTGTAGAGAATCGTTAGCTGGCAAAGGCTAAATGAACGATGTCCTTCCTTGAAACGATTCAAGATTCTCGACAAAAGAAGTATTGCGTCTGTTTCGTCGTAGTATTTCGTATTGGACTGTTCCTCTATGAATTTAGAACAGAAATCAGCTCAAGCCTGCATTTCCATCCCTCAGTTCTCAATTAGCTTTGAAGAATTGAGTTGGGAAATCGGCAATGCACTATCTTCTGTATGTTCTGTACACGTATCCTATTCATTGAGCCGAACCAAGGTGGATAGAGAGAAGGTAATTAGAATTACCAAATAGTTAGCAAATCCCTTTACATCTCTATCAAGGCTTACGAGCTTCATTCTATTATACACATTGTATATACCTTTGTTCCTCCTCAATGTCAAACACCTTGCCTTCTATTTTATTTTGAATGTCATCCCTCAATCCCTTTTTTGCAGTCTACTTCTTACTCCATACTAATTTCTGATGCAAATAGTAGTAATAAAAAATAATAAAAAATCTATAGCAAACTCCTATGTTTGTTGTTCAGGGTCCTCGACTCTTCTAAAGTCTCTAGGTCAGTGGCTGCCGTGTTACCTAACCAAAAATGCATCAAGGGTAACTCGCAATTCTGAGATTTTTTATGCAATATTGAAGGGACACAGTCAATCAAAAATCAAATACAGCTTGAAATGTTCGGAAGGCTTGGTAGGTTGTAGGTATGGGTCTTATAGAAAATTATGTCATCTTGAATTTTTTTATTTTGGTATCAACCGATCATGTAGGAATTGTCTTATATCGGGAGGTTTGTATTTCGGAGGGTTCAGTTGGGGCAAATTCAATTGAATTAGGGGGCTAATTACCATTCCTAAGGGGTACATGGATCATTAATATCAAATTCAATAGTTCAAATGGTTAAAAATATTTAAATAGTATGGAAATGAAGGTGTTACCTTTATAAGCTTAAGTACGCGGAAGGAACCTCCAGAGGATTACTTCATGGAACGATCATACATAAGAAGAAGCTTGTCACTTGTCCTTTTGTTCCTGAAAAAAAAATTAAATTGGCCAATTAGTTATTTATATATATATTTAAAGTGCAGCAGACAATGCAACGCAAATACTGCTTGTGTTGAGGTATAGAATTAGTATGTATATGAGGTATTGTTACTTGGAATATTAACGACAAAGTGAAAATTATAGGATACGTTATTTCCGTTTTAAAACTCAACAAGTCATCTGATAAGTTAACAGAGCATCGGATTGTCAGTATCATTTTTCTGATCTTGCTTTTGTAAATACATGAGTTTTCATCAAGGCTGATTGTCGGATTCCCACATTACAATTCATACTTCGTAATTAAGGCAATAAAATCCAGGATTACTGTCTACGACTGTACATATTATTTTAAATTCAGGAATAAAATAATGTTCAATTCGTAATCAGAGGAGTGTACCAAGAATTAAGTTCATGACAGTATTTTAATGGAAGGACGAACTTAAAGGATTTTACATGTAAAAAGTCAAGTGCATTTAGGATATAAGGAAGTATCGGCCTGTGTCAAAGCACCACCGAAATTTAAGCCCGAAAAAATAAGGGATACCCCACTAAAAATCATTTATTTGGTCTCATCAGCTCGTTTCAGGAATTCAGCTCTGATTTTAAATCAAAATTTTATCATAATTAAACCTTTACAAAACCAAACCATTAATAACATTTCCCAGACGCGATATTACCCGACACATTCGCATATCAATCAATTAATTTCGTTTAAGGCTCGACCAATTATCACAAGCGATTTTTTACGATCTAATTTAGTATTTGGTGTCGGGTGCAGACTGCACCTTGTCTTGCTACCTTATTATATTATCGCTCCCACAGAAATAGTATCTTCTGATCGCAATAAAATAATTATTATTAAAGTGCATGTAACTTGTGAAGAGAAGAGGATGAGATAAATAAAATTGCGATAAAAGTGGAGTGGGAATAAATGTGCGGAAGGAAGGGCAACGGCCCTGTTACTCTTGACATAGTCAACCACATTCACAATTTTTATTCACTTTTAATTTTAATGCCTTATACTTCTTAAGGTTTCTTGACCTCCAATTACAAGACATCATTCTTCTCGAGAAAATACATCCTCCTCCGAGGAAACCTATATATTATTACTAGCTTTTAATAAAAATTAAACAGAGCTGGAGCTGCAACTTGCAGTTTCCAATGAATGAAAGACAGAAATTAACGGAGACAAAATAGCGACAACTGTGTCAGTACTTTAGTAAAAATCTTAAATTGTACTAGTTAAAAAATCGTAAGGATGCAGAAGTTTAAATTAATTTAGTACCATTTGGGTATGCTACAGTCCCACCTCATTATAATCGCATTTTTTGTAAATTTTGGCCATTTTAAAGAGTCCCCATCATCAAACAGGGTCATCAAAATATTTGTATTGACTCGCTACTTACTCTATAAAAAGGTTCGACTCGTTAAACTTGTGTACTGCAACTAAATGCAGTCCTTTGCAGCTGAATAAGGGATCACATGATAGAAGAAGAACCTTGTCCTCTATACACTATAGAAGTATTTTCTTAATTTGCCAAGTAGATAGTTTTTAAGGACTGGTCTCAGTATATAAATGCAATGTACGTTTATCTGCAATTTGTATCTGTAGTCTAGCTGGCTTGAAATTTGGTTAGACGAGCCGTTCTAATAAATATATTTATAACATTGTAAGTAGTGTAAGGTTTGAGAGACGGAGATGAATTAGCTAAGGAATGCAAGTAGAGGCAAGTGCATCCTAATCATGTTCCCAATGTATGGAATATCTCGTTGCATTTCTCTAAAAAGTGAAAACACGGCTTTGGGAATTGAGGAGAGGCAGGGCGAATCGTAGCAAATCTAACAATAAGACCGGTTTCAGTGCATTTTTATTTTTTACTCAGATTCTGATGACGACGAGGAGACATAAATTCAACGGTTGGCTCTTCTACTATTGCAATTTGTAATGGAATTGTTAGTTTTGGGTAGATGCAGCTTTTGATTCTGGTTTTATTTATGTTTCCAAGTAAGAAATGTGACAGGGACGATCGGCGTGTGTTGGTGACAGGGTTCCGTCTGATTGTAAGACCGGGGTTTGTCTTTTGAAATTACCTTTACTAATTAAATAGGAGAGTTCATCATTTTTTTTTAAATCTAGGAATAAGAAGAAGATATCGGTACAACTGTGATAAGATAAAAAACTGGCAAAACTATGAGGTGATTCATGTTCCAGTAAAAACGTGGAAATAAATGTGGATCATGAATGCCCCCTTGAGTAGAATATCATTGTATTTACACTAAGGTTTTTTCTCAATAAAATTTGATAGCCGAGAAGTTGCTTAAGGAACACGTTAAGGAGACTAGGGTTGTTGAATATATTGATGGGTGTCAATAAATGTCAAAATTCGACACGACTTTTTGCAAATTAAACTCTCTTATTTTTACTATTCCTCTTCTAACTTTGAAACCAATGTTTCTCCAAGCTCTGCAAATGCATCGAAAAGAAACAAAGACATTGAGGTCCTACAAGTCTATGCCGTCTTAAAGTAGGTGTTATTTTTATTTTTATTTCTTTGCAATTTAAAAATTGGTCAAGCTTTGCTAATTTTAAGAGTTGATATTAATTAGTGGAAATGTAATTACACATTCCTGATGCATCAATAATTGTTTAGAATTTTGATGGCTGAATTGATCCCAATTCCTAATTCCGTGGATACCCCTAAAAATCTGCACAGATTTTAGGGGTGGGGATTTATTTTGATTTAAAATTGATTTAATTTAATATCGATGAAATCCCCGTCTCTGTATTCTTTTACATTTCTACAAGATTAGACATAAGTTCTCGCCTTCCAGACAGCCACTATAGATATTAAAATTTAATTTTAGTTAAGTTAAATGCCATGTGTCACTGCACATATGCAGATTTGCACACCCAATGAATCATAACTATAATTCAAAGAGATGATATATAAACGCTGAATCTCTCATCCACGCCGTCTGGAATTGCAGTAATTCGAGACGCTTCAAATATTCTAGAGTTTAAAAAATGGCTTTAATACCTACCTCAAAATTCATTTCACGAAAATCATCCAAACTTTATTAAAAATAAATCTAATATTAGAATAAAATCCTTGACAGGCATTGCAAAATAAATTCTCCTTGCAGCGTTGCAGCATTGGAAATGTGCATCAAATACAACTTTTCAAAAGTCTAGAAGTTAGAGAAAGAGAAGCTAAATAGCGGAGACGGTGATTTGTAAGATGAGTAATCACATGAAAATAAGAATAAATTAAGTCTTATCAAATGCAAATATTATATTATCATTGGCTATATTTTAATAGGAGGGAAGATGTTGGATGTGGGATGTAGAATGATAGTAAAATGAGCCCCAGTCAGTCCCATCATGTCATATTACTCCAATGCAATTTATTTAGAATTTGCAAAGTGGACTAACTAGGTCACCCACATCCTTGCCAAGACCAAGAGTTTTAAATTTTGCAATTTCTCCACCACGGATCAACGTCTCAACAATTCAAGACCAACAACCCTTAAGTCGAAAAAACCCCAGAGGGTTGCCCATAAGCGACGTTCTGGGGCTTTTGGGGCTCACAATGCCCCGAAATAAGATGATTTTCAGAATGCCCCAGCTCGGTATATGAAGTTTCTATGAGGTGATTGGATTTATGAACCAGCCTTGTTCGTTCTTGAGTCTAGCCTCCTTGGATTACCTTTTTCCAATTTACTCTCGTCATCGATCTAGAATTTAACCATACAACTGCATTTCCACATTCTGGGACCGTTCATAATAACCACTTAGATTTCATTCATGTGAAATTCTATGAAAGCTGCAGCTTTTAAGGCTAATTTGAGGAGTTTAAAAGCTTCAGTTGAACGTTGAACTGCATAGCGGAATTAAATTAACTCGAGGAGGGGGAACAGGATGTGGATATTCTTGCCAATTTCTGTTCTTATCAAAGACCGTCACCTCGAGTATCAGGTTCCTGATAACTATTCTTCAGCAGTTTAATCAGAGATTTAAAGTCTCGAATTATAATTTTAATGCCTTTGCATCCTATCTGTTGCTGTAAACCTTCCGTTGAGTTGTTGAATTAGGAGAGCTGATTGTGAGAGGAACATTTAACTTAACTTGCTTCGTATATATATATCAGCAGAATATCATTATTTTTAAGCAGTTTTTTCTATGTTTTAAAAATACTCCGAGACTAATTTTAAACGGATTGTATTTATTTATTTTCGAATGTTTCGAATTTAGGAATCGTGATGCTTAACTCCGAAATATTATGAGTTTAAAATTTCGAAATTCTGATTCATGATACAATTTAATCGGATATTTGTTTAGACTCCTCCACATCCACATGCTTGATTTTTAGTATGTGTAGTTATCACGTTATTTGATTCAGGTACGTGGTACCATATAACCACGCAATAATTGATCACTGGACCGACGAATGAACATGTTCAATAGGGCAACTGTCACTAATCGAATGGGAAAAAAATAAAAGATCTCTTTATTAACAAGTTTCTGTTATTTCCTTACAATCAATTGTTATAGTCCATTACATTCCTGAGTAAAAAATCTTTTTGATAAATTTCCTAGTACCTTTCAAGCGGAATCCAACAAAGATCGTAATTGCAAATCGAGATAAGTCCATTGAAAAGCATCAGAAATCAAGTATCAAATCTTGACAATTTAAGGTCACTTCCAACCCACTACCACTGCTGGGAGTCTGAGAGGATCCATTTTACGTCTGTTCTAGTGACTGTAGAGATTATGAATTAAAATCGAGACGATTTTTGGACCAGTCATAAGCGATGTTCTCACTCTAGATTATTAACAGGTATATTTTTGCCACGTATGAAGAATTTAATACCGTTACCCCCTAAATAAAACCCCACCTGTACTTCTCATTAAATCCCCAATGTATTGTGTATGCTATCTCTACAATTCAAACAAACCTTTAAATGTCGCAAAATTAAAGAAAATCCAATTTTAATCGGGTTTTCGGCTATAAGTCACAAGGGATGTAACGGAGAGACAACAGGCTGATTGGTTAAATTTTTTCAAGTAAAGACTTGACCGAAAATAGCCCGTGTCCATATAGATGGTTAACCAGCTAAAAAATCACAAAGTTGAAAAATTGAGGAAACAAATGGCCAGTTTTAGGCCGATTTACTTGGTAATGAGTTGAGTTTTGAAAGAAATGCGAAGTTCTAATGTTTTTAAATTATTTATACTAAATCCAGCCTAAGTTGATTTTTGTCTCATCTCAAATCCCGAATAGTGGTTTGATTTAGCAAGAATTTGACGAATATTTAATTTTTTTTCTCATTGCTTTGGAAAGTATACCCCCGGAATAGAACCCCACCCATTTGGAGGGTATCCCTCTAATCTATCCCATCCCGGGGACTTGTTAAAAGAAATGCGGCAGTTTCGGCAAAAGTACAACAATGATTCTGACGATGGTCAATTACAAGCTAACAATAAATTTTGACAGTAACAGGGCTCTGTATTGTTAGTTTCAAAGTACTAAACTTGCTTCGATTGTAGTTTTTAGTTAGTAGAAGAGGAAGCTCAAGATCAAATTTCCCAGCTCAATGTAGGTAGAAAAGTAAAAGGATTAACAATGAAATCGCACTTAAAAGCATTCACTGTACATTGTCAAAAATCACTTATGGAAATCATTAGCACCTATCCTCTCCTCTTCAAACAAAGGGCTACTTACCAGGGTTCGTCAGTGGTATTTCCCAGGAGTGGGAAATAGCAATATTGCCCGGGAAATCCCTGCCCTGGGAAATAGCTCCCAGACTGGGAAATGGGAAATAATGGGAAATATTCGACTTGATCTTGATTTTTATCAATTTGACGTTAATTTGACGGTTATGTAATCATGCAGTCCGTCAGTCCGTGACACGATAGACCCCAAACGACTGGAAGGATCAACTGTTTGATTTTTATATTTTGTAAATGCAAAGGCAAAGCAAAGTAATTTTTAAGGAATAAATTAAAATACTTTTAAATGTGGTTAAAATAATATTTAAAAAACATTGAAATAAACTTCTTACAAAAATGAATTTTAGATACTCTAATATTAATATTTGATCAGTTTGAATTTAAAATGTATGTAAAATACTTTTGAATTTATTTAAAATGTATGTAAAATACTTTTGAATTTATTTAAAATGTACGTAAAATACTTTTGAATATATTTAAAATGTACGTAAAATACTTTTAAATTTATTTAAAATGTATGTAAAATACTTTTGAATATATTTAAAATGTACGTAAAATACTTTTGAATTTATTTAAATTGTACGTAAAATACTTTTGAATTTATTTAAAATGTACGTAAAATACTTTTGAATTTATTTGAAATGAATGTAAAATACTTTTGAATTTATTTAAAATGTATGCAAAATACTTTAATATTTATTTAACCTCTTTCTTACCAAGGAGTCATTTTCGACTCTTTTGAAAACGTTGTCGTGGGACCAAAGATCCGTTTATGACTCCTGCATTTTCATGTCTGAGGAACCAAGGAGTCGAAAACGACTCTTTCGAAATCGTTGTCGTGGGACCAAGAAGCATTTTATGACTCTTGTACAAAACTATTTGAGGAGACCAAGGAGTCATTTTCGACTCTTTTTATTTTTCAAATAGAGAGAATCGTTCTCATCGAAACTTTACATATTTTGATCTACGAATTATTAGCGATACGGGGCCATAATAGAAAGACGTTATTGATCTGTCCATATTAGAGATCACAATGAAAATAATTTAATATTCATTATCAAAATAGCCTTGAATATATACTTGATACTCAGTATACTTGAAATTGACACTCAAAAATACATTTGTGTGCAGTTTTAGAAAAAGAACTTATTAGAGCTATGAAAATCTAGTAACGAATTTAATGGCTTTCAGGTTCTGCTTGATGGGACCCAAGAAAATATTTCAAAGTCCTTTTGGGAAAATCTTACCAAAAAATTTTCTTTCGCTTAATCGATACTTCGAAAAAAACCAAACAACTTTTTCCTCTACCATTTTTACCTTAACGGTCAAGAAAAGTCAGAAATTGTCAAAAATCTCAAAAATTTACTTCCGTTTAATCAACTGTGACCTCCCGACACTCCCCCGAGTACTTTTCATTGATGAAAATTGTTTGTCAGATTACGGTTTACGGTCACAAACATAGTGACCTTCGACTTTTAAATTCTACCACAATACAGGTTTGCTTCTTTAAAGTTAGGTTAGGTCAGGTTAGGTTTTCTGCTTGGAAGAGTAACCTAACCTAACTTTAAAGAAGCAAACCTGTATTTCAGTGGAATTTAAAGACAAAACAGTCCAATGTCACTGTGACCTGCCATGACCCAACAGACTTTCCATGTATACAAACTGCTCGTTAGGTCACAGGCTGTATTTGTAAAGTTTTGTGACGTTTGGAATACTTTTGATATTTTAATTTTAACGACCTTTTTGACCATTTCTGACATTTATCGACCGTTAAGGTCAAAATGGTAGAGGTATCGATTAAGCGAAAGAAAAAATTTTGGTAAGTTTTTCCCAAAAGGACTTAGAAATATTTTCTTGGGTCCCATCAAGCAGAACCCGACCGGCTTCGGCATACGTTGTAACACTTGTAACAGAATTAAATCGGGATAACTTATGTGTCATGTAAAGTATCTTAAAGTGAAAAAAGACAACACAAACGACTTTTAATTCGGGATTTATTTAGGATTAGAATTTTACTACTGCCCTGGAAAGTGAATATGACACGATCTTTGCGTCATAAAAGTATGGTCATGGCATTAGCAATCGAATTCTAGTAGTCTTCTCAAGGGAAGGAAGTGTCCGCTTTGAATGGAGGATAGAAAATATTCACCATGAAAAAAATGACCATATGAGCATGAGGTAGGATTGCATTGATAGGAAATGTTCGGATGACAAAACGCTGCGATTCATTAGGTCGTAATCGTCACTTGAATTATTGAGTTTTTACAAATTCCTGTTTAAAATACTCGGGTTTTGAGATTACTATTTTTACCTTCCATAATTTTAATTTCAGATTAAGTCATGCGATCAGGGTACTGCTTATTTATTAAAATAATTAAAATAACTAATAAGGGATTTTGGTGTGAGCCTCTGACTTCATTTTTTTTCTATATTCATCAATTTTGGTGAATTGTATAAAATTAAATCGGTTCCACGAGAGTTTCAACAAAAATTATAGTTGGTCTGCATTCATGAATTTCTACGTAGTCAATGGTTCCTGGCAACGGCTTAACTTTTTCGTAATCGGTATTCTCAAAGTTGTCAAGGTTTGATAATATGGTAAGAAAGAGGTTAAACATTTTCAAAATAAATCCATTTAAAATTATAATTTGAACATCTAAAAAAAATACTCAGCGTTGAACTTTTAATTTAATATCTTTAACAAGTAATTTTAATAAATTTAAATGTATTTTAATTAATACCTCTAATAATTTTTTCAATACGTTCCAGAATATTTCAAATACATGTAAAATTATTTTAAACTAGTTTAAAAGTATTTTACATACATTTTAAACAAATTCAACAGTATTTTACATGCATTTTAAATAAATTCAAAAGTATTTTACATACATTTTAAACAAATTCAAAAGTATTTTACATACATTTTAAACAAATTCAAAAGTATTTTACATGCTTTTTAAATAAATTCAAAAGTATTTTACATACATTTTAAACAAATTCAAACGTATTTTACATGCATTTTAAATAAATTCAAAAGTATTTTACATACATTTTAAACAAATTCAAACGTATTTTACATGCTTTTTAAATAAATTTAAAAGTATTTTACGTACATTTTAAATAAATTCAAAAGTATTTTACATACATTTTAAACAAATTCAAACGTATTTTACATGCTTTTTAAATAAATTCAAAAGTATTTTACATACATTTTAAACAAATTCAAACGTATTTTACATGCTTTTTAAATAAATTTAAAAGTATTTTACGTACATTTTAAATAAATTCAAAAGTATTTTACATACATTTTAAACAAATTCAAACGTATTTTACATGCATTTTAAATAAATTCAAAAGTATTTTACATACATTTTAAACAAATTCAAACGTATTTTACATGCTTTTTAAATAATATTAAAAGTATTTTACATACATTTTAAACAAATTCAAACGTATTTTACATACATTTTAAACAAATTCAAACGTATTTTACATGCTTTTTAAATAATATTAAAAGTATTTTACGTACATTTTAAATAAATTCAAACGTATTTTACATGCTTTTTAAATAAATTCAAAAGTATTTTACATACATTTTAAACAAATTCAAACGTATTTTACATGCTTTTTAAATAAATTTAAAAGTATTTTACGTACATTTTAAATAAATTCAAAAGTATTTTACATACATTTTAAACAAATTCAAACGTATTTTACATGCATTTTAAATAAATTCAAAAGTATTTTACATACATTTTAAACAAATTCAAACGTATTTTACATGCTTTTTAAATAATATTAAAAGTATTTTACATACATTTTAAACAAATTCAAACGTATTTTACATACATTTTAAACAAATTCAAACGTATTTTACATGCTTTTTAAATAATATTAAAAGTATTTTACGTACATTTTAAATAAATTCAAACGTATTTTACATGCTTTTTAAATAAATTCAAAAGTATTTTACATACATTTTAAACAAATTCAAACGTATTTTACATGCTTTTTAAATAAATTTAAAAGTATTTTACGTACATTTTAAATAAATTCAAAAGTATTTTACATACATTTTAAATAAATTCAAAAGTATTTTACATATATTTTAAATAAATTCAAAAGTATTTTACGTACAATTTAAAAAAATTCAAAAGTATTTTACATACATTTTAAATAAATTCAAAAGTATTTTACGTACATTTTAAATATATTCAAAAGTATTTTACATACATTTTAAATAAATTCAAACGTATTTTACATGCATTTTAAACAAATTCAAACGTATTTTACATGCTTTTTAAATAAATTTAAAAGTATTTTACATACATTTTAAACAAATTCAAACGTATTTTACATACATTTTAAACAAATTCAAACGTATTTTATATGCTTTTTAAATAAATTCAAAAGTATTTTACATACATTTTAAACAAATTCAAACGTATTTTACATGCATTTTAAATAAATTCAAAAGTATTTTACATACATTTTAAACAAATTCAAAAGTATTTTACATACATTTTAAACAAATTCAAAAGTATTTTACATGCTTTTTAAATAAATTCAAAAGTATTTTACATACATTTTAAACAAATTCAAACGTATTTTACATGCATTTTAAATAAATTCAAAAGTATTTTACATACATTTTAAACAAATTCAAACGTATTTTACATGCTTTTTAAATAAATTTAAAAGTATTTTACGTACATTTTAAATAAATTCAAAAGTATTTTACATACATTTTAAACAAATTCAAACGTATTTTACATGCTTTTTAAATAAATTCAAAAGTATTTTACATACATTTTAAACAAATTCAAACGTATTTTACATGCTTTTTAAATAAATTTAAAAGTATTTTACGTACATTTTAAATAAATTCAAAAGTATTTTACATACATTTTAAACAAATTCAAACGTATTTTACATGCATTTTAAATAAATTCAAAAGTATTTTACATACATTTTAAACAAATTCAAACGTATTTTACATGCTTTTTAAATAATATTAAAAGTATTTTACATACATTTTAAACAAATTCAAACGTATTTTACATACATTTTAAACAAATTCAAACGTATTTTACATGCTTTTTAAATAATATTAAAAGTATTTTACGTACATTTTAAATAAATTCAAACGTATTTTACATGCTTTTTAAATAAATTCAAAAGTATTTTACATACATTTTAAACAAATTCAAACGTATTTTACATGCTTTTTAAATAAATTTAAAAGTATTTTACGTACATTTTAAATAAATTCAAAAGTATTTTACATACATTTTAAACAAATTCAAACGTATTTTACATGCATTTTAAATAAATTCAAAAGTATTTTACATACATTTTAAACAAATTCAAACGTATTTTACATGCTTTTTAAATAATATTAAAAGTATTTTACATACATTTTAAACAAATTCAAACGTATTTTACATGCTTTTTAAATAAATTTAAAAGTATTTTACATACATTTTAAACAAATTCAAACGTATTTTACATGCTTTTTAAATACATTTAAAAGTATTTTACGTACATTTTAAATAAATTCAAAAGTATTTTACATACATTTTAAACAAATTCAAACGTATTTTACATGCATTTTAAATAAATTCAAAAGTATTTTACATACATTTTAAACAAATTCAAACGTATTTTACATGCATTTTAAATAAATTCAAAAGTATTTTACATATATTTTAAATAAATTCAAAAGTATTTTACGTACAATTTAAAAAAATTCAAAAGTATTTTACATACATTTTAAATAAATTCAAAAGTATTTTACGTACATTTTAAATATATTCAAAAGTATTTTACATACATTTTAAATAAATTCAAACGTATTTAACATGCATTTTAAACAAATTCAAACGTATTTTACATGCTTTTTAAATAAATTTAAAAGTATTTTACATACATTTTAAACAAATTCAAACGTATTTTACATACATTTTAAACAAATTCAAACGTATTTTATATGCTTTTTAAATAAATTCAAAAGTATTTTACATACATTTTAAACAAATTCAAACGTATTTTACATGCATTTTAAATAAATTCAAACGTATTTTACATGCATTTTAAACAAATTCAAACGTATTTTACATGCTTTTTAAATAAATTTAAAAGTATTTTACATACATTTTAAACAAATTCAAACGTATTTTACATGCTTTTTAAATAAATTTAAAAGTATTTTACGTACATTTTAAATAAATTCAAAAGTATTTTACATACATTTTAAACAAATTCAAACGTATTTTACATGCATTTTAAATAAATTCAAAAGTATTTTACATACATTTTAAACAAATTCAAAAGTATTTTACATGCATTTTAAATAAATTCAAAAGTATTTTACATACATTTTAAATAAATTCAAAAGTATTTTACGTACAATTTAAATAAATTCAAAAGTATTTTACATACATTTTAAATAAATTCAAAAGTATTTTACGTACATTTTAAATATATTCAAAAGTATTTTACATACATTTTAAATAAATTCAAAAGTATTTTACATACATTTTAAATAAATTCAAAAGTATTTTACATACATTTTAAATAAATTCAAAAGTATTTTATATACATTTTAAATTTAAACTGATCAAATAAAATTTTCCTATAATACAAATAAATTTTGTTGAATATTTTAAATTGTATGGTAAAATACACGGTGTTTTAAGAAAGATCTTTTCGTGACCATATTAAAAACAGTAGTTCAAACCTTAGATGTAGATATTTGTTCGAATGCTTAATTTTAAATGTTTAAAACCATTTTCATTGACCATTTTTGGTTTAAAATCGTATTTACCATTTCCTGCTGGTAAATACCAGTTTTTTTCTGGAATATACCATGTGGGAAAGCGGTAAATCCCAATGGGAAACCGGTATTTCCCGGGAAATATGCCCGATTTAGTATTTCCCATATTTCCCATCTATTTCCCTGGTATTTCCCATTATTTCCCGGGTGCCTCGGGAAATAGCTTTCAAAAGTGGGAAATGACGAACCCTGCTACTTACGGGCTTTTAGTTAATGAAGATCGTTAAAAAGCACCAGTCCTCTCCTTCACTTTAGCAGATCAAAATGTTATTCGAAAACCCACGAGAATTTGCAAGGTCGAAAAAACTACAGATTTTAAAAACAGGGAGTTGGCAAATACATTTTTCAGAGGTATTTCGAACCCGTCAAACTGCATTTTAAAATCGTTTGCAAGGAACAGAAACGAATGACCTTTGACCTTAATTCTGTCTAACAACAATAGATTTATGACTTGCTTGGAGGGCCTCCTCTTAGTCCTCTTCATAGACTTTCACTTTAAATTTAAATGTTTTTAGTCAAACGGATGTTTATTTTGCGTTTTTTTAAATTCGAAAATCAACTCAAATTTCAATTTCCAACAATAAAAAATCTGCAAATGTTTTCGATTAAGAGTTGAAGGACGCCAGTGGGATCGTGGATTAGATTAGCTGCTAAATATAATCTAAGAAAGGGCATTGAATCCCGTTTAATGAAACCCAATCAAGTTTCAACTTTAATTGTTTTTTGAAGGTAGGGGTCAGTAAGGTCAATCCAGCATGACATAGCTAATCAATTGAAACTTGATTTTTCACCTTAAACATCTCTAAGAAAACATTGCTATGATTTTCAAAGGTTGTAGTTGCAGAGCATATTTTTTTAAAGTAATGTTTAGAATTGCAGGAACGAAGCGTTTTAAATAATTTCCTTCAATCGAATTTTATTCAATATTTTACGAATTACGATGGAAATTATGAAAAACCATTGCTTTTATGTAACTAATTTATCTTACATTAACTATTTAGGACGTCGATGAGTTATAAGATCGTAAAATAAAAGCTGGTAAGGAATAATAAGAAATTCAGTTGTGCAGATCATTGCCATCGACTCTCAACTCAACTCTCTCAAAAACCACAAATGATGCCTAAGGATTGAAAGCTGTTGGGAGGCGCCACCTCGGACTTGTTGCCACAATTTAGAATTCCAATAGCGAGAAACCCTCGTTGAGGAGAGAGTTTTAATATGATTTTACTTAATGCTTTATGAATGATTTGCATTAATTTTTCCATGCTATGCTTTGTTTTATGTGCTCTTTTAATGAATTTTATCACTTGGGGCATCATAATATTATGGTTAAAATGTATGGATTTATCGGGAACAAATAGATTGTTCGGTGTACCTCTCCTCGTCAACTTTAAAAACAGGGTTTTTATTATAAAATCTAACCTTTTTTGCACAATATCGTCATAAATACCACTTACGATGAGTAAAAATGAAATTGTAAAGGAATTTAAACAAGATGAAGACGTAGTTTTTAGATATTTGTTTAATCTCCTTCAAAAATTCATTACTCGAGGATTTAAGCACCTTCTACACGACGACCCTCAAGGACTCTAATCGGATGACTTTTACTTGTACATGAAGCTGTGTATATAGGATGTATTATTCTTAAACGTATTTTATAACCAGTTCAAGAAGTAAAAAATACTTTTATTTATTTTGAGGCCTTCGGGTTATTCATTGTTAAGCTTAAATGATGACCTTCCTTGAGTCTAATTGCTAGACGAGTTTCAAAGATCGGGATGCGTCATCTTGGAGAGGAATCACCTTGGAATTGTTCCTTCTCTAGAGAACATTGAAAATGGTGACATTGACAGTCAATTTTGAGTTTAATTAACAACAGATCTACATAGTGACCAATCTATGAACAATATCAATATTCACCTTGAAAAACACTAAAAATGATTCAATTTTCATAAGATCGAAGCAAAGGGGTTTTTCCAATCGAAATCTGCTATGTTTCATCAGTTATTTAAAGATTGATTAGTTAGCAGTCCCTTGATTTTTTACGGTATTTTTCTCCAAAACGCTAAACTCAGAGTCGATTTAAAATCAAAATTTTGATAGAAATTTAACATTTCGCATAATTTAACCCCTAAAAAAGCTCTTTTGGATGGTCAAAAATACAAGCCCGCGGGGATCTATGTATATCATTCTCTACGAGCTGGGGACACATGAACTTGGATGTAATTTGACGATGATAAACAACTGGGAAATGAATGTAACTTAACAGTTCGTATAAAACAAGCGTCATTTTTTTATGATAAACAATTTGAATATTAATTAATTTCGAATTCGAATAATAGTAATGCTATATTATCAAGTTATATCGTATTCCCCCTGTCTTTCTAATCTGGAGAGTCAGGTTAAAGGCTCCCCCCTTCTGAGGTAATAACAAATATTTGTTATTATTTAATAATCGATATGGACAGGTAAACGACAGATATGGAGAGGCAAGATAAGGTGAAAATGCAAATTTTATACGGAAGTTCAGTAAATAAGGGGAATCGGCTGATAAGAAACCACTCGTAATTTTTACGATTACAATTGCTCCAATAGAGATCGTAGTATTCCTAGTTTAGCTCTACTTTCTCTCCGAAATAAGTCCCCACCCGATCTGTCCTGGGCTCAAATTGATTTAGCTCTTATTTTTCGGCTGATATTTTAATTTACCCCTTATTTGCGGTACGGTTCTTCGTTTTAAAAATGTAATTAGCTGCAAAATTATAAATGCGATTAATTGCCAATCAACAGAATTCTCGTAGTTTAAATTGAAATTTAGATTTTGAACTCCCGATTTAATAATATGCTGTTTAAAGCGTTTAATCATGATCAGTACTTCAAGTAATAAATCCAGTGAAAGTTAGATGTTCATATTAAAGGACTTTGAATTATAAAATCAAAGCTCCAGCCTCCAACGTTTATAATTTCATAAATCACGCAATCAGACAAAGACAAGCACGATGCATCATCGTTTCGTACACTGCATGTCGGAATGTCGAATTTAGCCAGATTCTTGCTAAATCATTTACAGTTGTCTTATGTCAGAAATTAACATTATCAAGATAGGGACATCAATGGAAGCAGTATATCACGTTTAATATAGTTAGTTATCTAAAGCTACTGGAATCTGAATATATTTAGAGTTTCTAGAATAATGCACGAGACTTGACAGATTGTAAACTGGTAAAGTACTAAAGTAACTAGGCATTGAAAACCACTTTGAGGCCAAATCCCTCTGAAAGAACACTCCCAACCAGAGTTGACTCTTCTGTAAATAAATCTCCAGTCCTAAAATCACCCAATAATGAAGCGGATAAACTAAATTGATGCTCATAAGTAATTATCTTCTATTCATTAGGCTTAAACAGTGGACAGGCCTCTATTTCCACTATTTTAAATTGGTGGTTAAAATGACCAGAAAAAAAGAAATATAAAACCCTAAAATACCGATTTAAAACCCTCACTGGTATAGAGCTCTCGTTTTAATTTGCTCCAAACGAATGGAATTAGTAGTATGAAATCATATTTATCATAAAAATACTGAAGTAATGACATCGTCCTATTTTGAGATTAAAATTCTAAGACAAAACGCATAATTTTCCCCGAAATAAAGCCCCACTTTTCTAACCATTTAGTTAAATTTAACAGAATTGCAGAACTATAAATACAGATTTAGAACCCGTCCGGCATATAACTCTCCTTAAAATTAGGCAAATCGAACAGAAATAGTGACATGAACTCATATTTATCGATAAATCAAATATCGTCTCTTTTTGAGCAGCAACTTCAACGACAAAAATTACCACCACCACCAAAATAAAGCCCCTCTTTGCCATCAGCTTTCAAACAGAAAAAAATATTAAAAATACAAGCCCATGGGACTATAAATCGGTATTTCCGGGAGTCGGATTTGGGGAAATCAAAGTTTCCAGGAACAGTTTCTCGTGCAACAAGGTTCCAGTTTGGATATGAAACCTCTTTTCTGCAACAAAAAACCCAAACATCCCAAAATCGGGTTCACTGCTCTCTAACGCACAACACTAGAAAACGTATACTTTTTTTGCAAGCTTTTTTGCACGAGTCAAGTCATCTCTGAAGTATACTGGCTCTGGCTCCTCTGGTCAACGACGTCAGACACTGAGCAATAGCACTTATTTTATACATGCCAATTTTATATATTGCGAATACACACGTTTCCCTAGCATCCAATAATGCTTCAATGTTTCGTCGTGGGGATGAGTAATCTTCGCCAATTCCGTATGGTTTTTACAACTCTGACTGAGCCATAATAAATGATATTATTATTATATTATGAGGCATACACACTACAGACGCACACATTCTAGAATATACATAAGGTCAATGCTACCTTCTCCAGATTATCAATTATTTATTACACTGCATTTTTGCACAAATTCCTTCCTTCCCGTCTTCCTTAACTCCCGTTTTTATGCCAATTTTTGTTAGCTTTGGCAAATAGAGACTCCTTGCCGTAGAGTCTAGAGACAGCAATGTATTTACTGTTAATTCGTTCAATAATTTACGCACGCACGTGGGAGATAAAAAAATACGTGACCATGGTTACGGAATCTTAGTTTTGTAGCGGGTGCATTTTGATTCAATTCATTTCCTGATGCTTTGCCTCATCTGTACATTTGATTGGTTATCCTGATCCTGGAAACGAGTCTGGCATTTAAAATCGGGTTGCGTATTTTTTTTATTGTAGCTGGATAATTGTAAATTGGCTGACTTTAAGTTTGATAAATTGTGTCCCTAAAATTGCGTCTCATCCACTTACTTTTATTGATTCGGCTGTTTTTCAGGTCAAAGTTAAAGTTCCCATACAAGTCAATGGCAACTGGCAATTCATATACAAGTGTATAAACCTCAATCACATTAATTCCTGTAGACAGACGACTAGAAACCCAATCCAATACGCAGAATTCCATTAAATAAGCTAGGAAAGGGTCTAATCAATACTAAATCATTCAGTCATTAATACTCATAAGTGATATGAAGTTGCGTGGAGTGAAATTGTAAACAGTTTAAGTAGTACGCAATAGGAAATATTGGATTTACATTTTTAATGTCCACTGAAAAATTCAGTTCTGTCTGCTCAATCTCGAAGAAAGGTTCTTGGACATTCGATCGTTTTTGACAAATTAATCCACGCAATCTTAACCTTATGATAAGTAATATCGGTTACTTAAATATACATAAAATTAGATTTTATGAAACTACTTTAGTTTGTCTGTAGTTTAGCTGCTTATTAGAACACCAAAGTTCGGCCCGGTGATGATATAAGTTAATTGTATTGATTCCAATTTCAGTATTAATATTTAACTACTCTTCATGACGTCAAGAGTTGCTAAAATTTTATTAATATCCTAGGGACATAATAGTATTAATTTTATGAACTTAATACTCCTTCCGAAAGCACAGATATTACAAGACAATTCCCTACTATATAGAATATGATACGACGGTAGGTCTGATAATGAGAAGGTGATATATTGTCCTTAAATCCGGTTGATGTTTTCCAGAACCCGACCGGGTGAAAGGACTCGGGGACAAGTTTACAAAAGAAAGAGGAAACTTGAACCTGAGAGAACCTCATCCTAATATCAAATTAAATTCTTCTATATCCATACTTATATTTATGTACATATGCAATATTGGAACAATAAACATTTTCGGCTTAACTTTAGCATTTCCTGCCTCTACTACACATAGATATAGGCAAGAAACAGTGGCATTGACAGGGTGAACCGCTCCGGTCCAGCAACATTTCAGGAGTGTTAAAGAACATACATTTAGAAACTAAACCGTTTCTCGTGCCATCAACTTTGGTACACCCTGTAGATACATACTATCGAAACCAAGACTGAACTTCTTCCCACGCTTTCACTACCTTCCTAAAAATGTACATTCCGATTTAGTGGATTTTGAAGCTACAATTTGAGATTCATATAGTAAAATGCCACTTTCTTCGATTTTTGGCCACTAAAGCAAAAAGTCCGGTCGGCTTAAATGACCAAATGAGTGTAAACTATTAAAATTAGTAGAGACATAATTAATCTGGCCTTAAAAGCCTCTAGTTTTTTCCGGTAATTTCTATGGGCCAGGTGGTAGCAGTTATCTTAAATAAACAGGTATAGGAGTTCACACACAATCACACACACACATATACACACACATACACACAAGTAGGGACACACGGAGAAAGGGCAAACAACTCGGTCGGACTTTCACCCGGGTTTTTAGTTGCAGACGGGATAATAGTCTTTCCCGTTCAATGAATCCCTCACAACTTCTTATATGGTGGAACGGAACCACAAAGGTCTCCTTGATAACCTATTATCCAGCTATATGCCTTATATACAACATGATGCATATAGCATTGAGACATTGCACTTTGAGGAGGATGAGATATTAGCATGTTGCATGTTCTACAGCATGCCATAATTTAACAACGCATCAACCACCACCACCCATAAATATATACTTCAAAGGACAGAGCCAAGACCCACACCAACATTAAATCCACAGAGAAAGGTCAATATTCTTCAGAGAAAGTTACAGCCCTTTTTCATTACTTACACAAGGCCTCTGATCGTGTTTCCTTGCTAAGTCAGGGATTCAAAGTCAAATTTACAGTGATAGAGGCTACATGTAATTATCAATTAAATGGTTAAAAAATTGAAAATGCAATTTTCTGAAAATTAAAGGTGATTGCAAAGGAATCATTCAGGAAATAGTTAGTCGGATTTAATAGTTTTCCTAATCCAAGCTTTAAAATGTTGCTGTTTTTTGAGGCTCAATTTTGAATTACAAGTAAAGTAATTGACTAGTTTTTTTTTAAAAGAGACAAAAAATTTAAATCCCCTGTCTAATAAAAAATCAATGTTTTCCCATTCAGCTGGGAGTTCCCTACATTAATGTTTGATAACTTTGGAAATGTCTCAATTGGACATCGGAGAGTATAGGTAATTTGTAATCGATTAGGGACTGATGGAGAGAGGATAATAAACTTTGCCTTTCATAGGTTAGTTATTTAAAAAAAATTATAAAATCAATAGTTTCATAATCACGGACAAATGGAAACAGTTCTAATTCCGACTTTAAAATCGCTTAATAAAATCGCCTGCTACTCCTTAATTGAAGCTTTGAATTTTTTTAAATTAAACGACCAAACCATATACTTTCCCATAGCCGATTTTAAACGTTAAACGCTTTAAAGTTCCTAAATTTGAACATTAAAAAATAAACAATATTAAAACGTATTCTATGCAAACCTACCACAACAAATGAAATTCGTCCTCATGAAATGAAGATTTAATAACTCCCCAGGGGCAGTTATTGCGGTAACAAAGCTGCATATTTATTTATCTCCAAGTAAGGAAAGGAGTTTAATATGGTTTAGTGACTAGAGTGCGTGAGGACAATGACCAGGATTCAGTCAACCCGTTCCCACTTCCACGATGACGTTTCTTCCGGCCAATTTCGGTTTTTTCTTCTATTCTGAATGAGAGAACCCGGGTAACCGGGAAAGTGCCAATATCCCCGAATTTATACAAACTCACTCATGGCTGCATATACTCTTCCATGTTATATTCCAGTATGAAACGTATAAGGGTATAGGACAGGGTCATTCTTACTGAACTTTCTTATCCGAGAAAGTTCAGTTTTTTTTTTATTAACGTAGATTTTGTCGTGTTTTGTCATTTTAGGCCTAAGGGATATTGACAATTGACTTGTCGTCGTTCCATGCTTGCAAACGTATAAACGTAACATTATATACGAGTTATAATATGGTATTATTATGATTTATGATGATGCAACTTTGTGTTTTAAGTTGTACAAGTTCAGCAACCTTTGATGGCCTTGCCAAGTATTTGAGGAGTGAGGCGAGGAACGCAAACTCTCGATAATCCAGAGATCAATCACCAACTTTCATGTCTTGAGTAAAAATAACATTTATTATATAAACTTTCCCTCCAATCCTACGCTTCTAAGCCGCAAAATATATATTTGGTTAAGGAATCTTGGGCCTTGTTATTGAAAGCATTGGGAATGGCGTCTTGCAAAATATGGTTTTAAATCCGGTATGGGAAAAATAAAGTTTGAGATTTGAAAATTAAATTATGAACTGAAACTACTGTTCTGGAAGATGTTCTTATCGGTATAATTTAAAACCTTAGTTAATGCTAGTATTTAACTAAATGTTTGTGGGACTTACTACCAGGAGTAAGTGTTTGTTTAACTAAAAGAATATCAAAATTTTTGTCTCTTGCATCCCAATTAACTTACTCTACACATATTTTTACAAGCAAAATAACCATTCAGTTTAAAACTCTGGAAATAGTTTTCAACTGTGAAACCCTCGAAAGAGCATCAGTCATTCAGGTACAATATATCCCATCAGAGTATATATTCAAAATTCCAAATCCAATCATCAATCGTGGAAAACGCTGTCGGGTATTCCAAACGATTTTAAATCACTCAGCAAGCCACCAACCTCCCTGTATTCTCCTTACAATGGATTCGCAAAGCGGAAAGTCTCAGATTTTAATAGCAGTTGTTTGCGAGAAATGCTTACACGGAAAGCAACAAGGACGCTGGGAAAGCATTTAGTAAAAAAAAAAAGAATGGAATAAAAACGGTCACTTCGAAATTTTGAGGAATTTTGCCATCGGAAAGAAATGTATGCAAAACAAAAACAATATAATTTAACCCATGGGGAACCAATATTTTTACAAAAATTCGAATATAAAATTTTCCTCTAATTATTTCCCCTCTCATTAAAATCGATAACCAACATCTATTGCGCTTCCATTCTTATAATAATCCCAACCAATCTATACACCACAACATCGTGTAGAAACAAAACAATTACAAATTTTGCTCAAAATATCATATAGAGGATTGCCAAATACTGATGCATAACCGAGGAACGTGAAGAATTAGCTGGAGGGACTTTCCTCGTTTCCCGACTGATGATCTGATGATAGATTCCCAACGTTCTTCGGAGGCCTGTTCATAAATCTCATGCATTTTTCTCACAACTTCTTAAGACCATAAGACAACTCTTAAAAACTGAAAAACTATTAGTTTGCCTAATTCAAGTCGTGTGTCGTGTGTATAAGGTTTGCGGACAAGTCGATAATATTAGCTGAGCTGAGACTACTGAACTTGACAAAGTTGACGTCAGGTTCAAAACACTCGTCTGACTCTGAATACAAACAGAGAGTAGACACGTTCTGCCAATTTCGTCAGTATGATTATACCATCATCATCATCATCGATGAAAATACCAATGTACTTTCATATATGACAGTCACAAATATACTAAGGATTTTTCAATGCGAAAAACATTGCTAATTTGCATTATAAGATAGGGCTGAGTGGAGTGGAGCTGTCCAGGTGAGGTATACCTATAGCTAGACATATCCTGCTTAAAAATCACTGATTCTGAACTCAATCATTTTGCAGCCTATTAATAGCCACAAAAGTGCACCCAACTTTACGGTCAAAACTCTGCACTTTACCAGGATGAAAGTCACATTTCTTTCCGTTCTTGACCTTTAATTTTAAATTATTTTAAAATCATTTTTTTTCAGGGTCAAAAATGTCTCACTAAATGATAATGACGAGGAGTAAAAACGTGTGGTGATGAAAAAATTCCAATGTCAAGCTATATGTTATGTTAATTACTCAGTGACAAAATTACAAATTCAAAACAGCTAAAACAGGAGAGCAGTTCGGCGGGTAATTAATTCCTAGCGGCTTGAGTTACGAGGATTATGATTTTAATTACAATTTCGTACAACCAAATAACTGTTGGGATTGTGATAGGAATAAATATTTAAATTCGTTACTCGATTATTGGGGTAGGCCCTGGCTTCGTCGGCTTTGACATTTACAGTTTCCTTATGGTTTCTCAAGAGTGTGAAATTCTGCAGTCGTAAAAGTTCAATAAATCTGATTTTCTAAGTAACTCATATCTTATTGTCACAGGTTAAGGAATGCATGATATTTGCCGCTGCGGTTATCAACTCAACCTGTTACAAAAGTCATTATTAACACGTCATAAATTTACAATTAATTATCTTCACAAAAAACCATACATTCGTCGGTCGGACTCAAAACGACGGATTTAGGATGTTGACAAAAAATGATTATTCAAATTTTCACAATTCTTACGACTTACGAGTGATTTGTACACAGATTTGGCTCCAATTTTCAGAAACAACACACTGTCGGTAAAAAACAACAAACTTTTGTTGTCGAAAATTCATTTGCATCAATCAAACTGTAAAAATCTCGAGCTAGACAATTTATATCGGGATGTCTGCAAAAATTATACAGGAGACGTTTTACGATTTACAGGTGCTTGGATAAATATTGGAAATTTTTTATCTGTTTTGACTCCCATTCGGCTACGAGTCTAGCCCCAGCTTCTGCTCTAGATATTAAAATTACTGACTTAAAATAGTGAATGTAAAATTAGGCTGGAATTGGTAACTTGCAGTTAGCAGTTAACACTCTTTTAACGTTATTAGCTAATTAAGATTTACTACCCCTCATTAAGGGATATAATGGACATTGGGATTGCATAATGGCATTCAAATAACCCATGTCAGGTTAAAAACAACTGAAGTTATGTAAAGTAAATGGGATAACAATATTTACAGCCCCTATATTGACTTGAAAGAAATGGGACTATATCTTGCTTTGAATTAAACTGTTCACTGTTAAAGTTAAAGGCGGAACTATTTCGAGACATTAATTAAATTTTAAGACTTTAAACAGGTTTTAAATAGGACTTTTAAAGGATGATTTATAAACTTGTTAATATTCCCATCCGGGTAGGTGGCCTGAAATTGGACAATATTTTATTTTAATCTCGTGCATCAATGCCGTCCCTTCCTAGTACATCGAAACTGTAAAGTTCATTAACTGGACGTGACAAAACGGTAAAAAAGGCGGATGTTGAGGATGGACTAATTGTAAGATTTCGCAGTAAAACCATCGGTTTGTTTCTCAAGTCAAACCAATTTCCTGAATAGATTCCTTCGAAATAAGACATAACCACAAACCATTGAACCTTAAAAGTTACAAATAATATTAAAAATACTGCGCTTAAAATTAGAAATGAAGAGGATTGATTGTAAATGGAGAAAACATGACGGAATATTGTAATTTATTCAAAAAATTGCATGAAAAAATGTCGATAATTTCATAAAAGTGTAAAAAATTCGGACATTTTAACAAAATCTTGCGTTTAAATCCCCTTGAAACGATACATAAACACCCCAATTTTAGATCACTAATTCATGTGTTAATGTCAGGATTCATTTGAAGAAGAGGTTTACAAACGGCCCCAAGTGTCATCACCCTAACAAACTAGAACTGACCCAGGACAATAAGAACCGTTTTGTAAGCATCGGCAAAGATCCGGGTATAATTATCCATGTGAATTACCTAATTAAAACTAAACATAATAGAGGAAGGAGAGTTTAGGATCATTTAAAATGGGGGTCAAAGGAGGGCATTTTACGCGACCAAAAACCCCGAAAACGGGTATTCAGGTCCCTCATTTAATGGGCAGAATTGTGAGTCTTTTATTCGGAGAAAGTGACGAGATGAACACCAACAGGCTACTATTTTTTCCGTGGAAACTCCTCCGTGAATTTGTACGGGAGAACTTGCGACTATTTGTTTGTCAGTTAGGAGTCCAAGTTTACGGAGAACGTTACCCCCGAATTCTGAGCCATCATCATCATCATCCCCGTCATCGTCGTCAGCTCATCATATCATCATCCTCACCGCCGAAGGACTAACTATCATCTATCATCACACCACGAGACCGGGAGATCAAGAAACCGAGACCTAACAAAGACCTTCTCCGAAATTGCCCTCTTTTTATTTTCTCACAAGGATGAAAGAACTGCAAGAGCTATATATAAAGCGTTTTGAAGGTTAATAATTGGCTGTGGTCGATAGGTGGTTGGCTAAAATTCAGTTGCAGTTTGGATGCTTTTGTTTTTATTTTTAGGCATTTATTCATTTTTGGAGAGCGAGAGGTTACAAAAATTTTTAGACAAGAAGATGTCAAATAGATTGGGCTTGGGACTAGCTGTCGATCCATGTTCCTAACGTTGACAATATGTGTCCGGTACTTTGCTTATGATTTCGGAATACAATATTAGTTTGGGAGTTTTATGCAGTAGTTAGATTCGATTAAAAATAGGCCTTTATTATTACATTTTGTGACATTAAAAACCTAGAAGAATAATATCCAAACAAACATAAATCATCAGAGAATTTCATACACGGATTTATGTGAAGGTGAAAAATAAAAATAAATACTTTTGTTATTTATTCCAACGGTGTTTTTAACGGAATTTAATTTGTTTGGGCAAATCTCTAAAAAAATATCTTTGCAGTATGTATATAAATAAAATTGGAACTCGACGGATCTCGTTCTTCCGTAAAAACGTAAAAAATCAAACAAACCCGCCATTCCACATAAGCATATATATTTGGAAAGTAGAATGGCGGGAAAGTAAAAGCTACGTCAAGCTACGAGATCGCAAAAATAGCCAACCTTCTCCATCGTGTTCATTTATATTTAAACACGACAAAAAAATCCAAATACAAATAAATCCAGATCAGTTTCATTTAGGTTTAGAGTCCGTGATTCATGTTGCATTTGAACTGAGCACTCCAAGAAGCATTAAGCAGTCCAAATAGCCTGACAACCAGACAAACTTCCTATAAGCCCTAACTAAACTAGGATACAAAGTTGGTCTGTGCAATGTCCTACTATTCCTGCTACACATACACAGTAAACACAGAGTATAGAGTCAAAGTTCATTATCATCTCATCTCATGAAAGAATGTGAACTTTTAAATTAAATGCATTCGACATTTAACATGATTAAATATTCAGAAGATCAGATTCAACACATGTACATGCCTGACACGGTGACAATTCTTCCTTTAAATTAAAACCGTCAGACTTTGAGGGATATTGATATTATTGGCTACTATTAATTAATGTAAGATGAGAGAACACAATCGTCCTGTCTATTTTACCCAACCATAAATTTCAAAATCAAACACAATTAATTGCCAGGGTTCAATACGTACCGATTTTTAGGAATATCGGGTAGTTTTAAGGTCCAAAAAGCTACCGGATTTTTGATGACCTGCTTAATCGCCTACAATTTTTTTTCCACGACGAAACTCGCCTTTGTTTCAATCTGCATCATGCAAACTTGACATCAATCATACTTTTCTACCTAGTCGTGAATATAATAAAGATTCTGCAATTATCCCGAACATTATCTAATACTTTTAACGCACAGGGTTCCTTTAATTAAAAACCCGGGGATTTATAACGCTACGGTGGTCAAAAACAACAAAGCTGTCGGATTTTTTTCGGAAAATCCAAAAAATCTGCAGCGTTTTATGAAAATTGCCCAAAATTTTCAGCTTAAATGCGGTAAAATTGGCGTTTCCAAATCGGGAATGTTTCCACCAGCAGCGTGACGCTATCGCTTACTGTAGGCTAAAAGTATTTAAATACTCCATCCGAGTTTAAGGTTTTTAAGGATTTTAATCATCCAAAACAGCTAGTAAGAGCACATGGCCTTAAAATTTCCCCAAAACATCTTGTCCGAATAAACGGGCGTCTACTATTAACATTAACGCATCATGTTATGCTTAGTGTTGGGAAATCGGTGGGTATGAATGAATTTTCCGACGGTGGTGGTGGTTGTGGTATGGTGGTTTAGTTTGGCATGGTTTCGTGGCTAATACCCTTCCTATAAAAAGCTACTACTACTGCTACAAACACTATTGCCATATACCAAGATCCTGTCGCCAATTCTTTCCTACTTTCCTATGCCTCTATGCATCTAAATCTATAGAACTATAGGAGTTGTAGCAGTTTAATACATGTATATGATGCATAAGTAGTTGGTATATAATGTGTATAAAAGATGGATATATTTCTATAGGGATTCACTGGCAAGTTCAATGGCCTTGCCTCTGCCTCTCTCTCTCTAACTCTCTTTAATGTTTGAAGTTTGCAGCGTGTTTGTTGCTTATAGGAATTATATGCACCAGAACACACACTTTCTGCACTACACCAAACTCATCGCCTTAGACTTGTACGTACATTGTTAACATTGGGGAAATTAAGATTTATTCAGGACGAGCTTCTATAGTTTCCATGCATAACTTTAACTTTAAATTAAAGCGTTTCAGTTTCTCAAGAATCTCTGATTTGGAGCCCGAATCTTGTAGTCTTGTAATTCCATCGATTCGGATTTACTTTAGGAATGGTTAAATTTGTCTTTGTTTCTATGAGCTTATTAGCCAGTTTAGTACAGAGTTTATGTTTCTCTCTCAAGATTGCAAATATGAGATTTTTGTCTCCTGAAATATTAGTTATTTAATCCGATCTCAGATTAATGGGATTTTTGATCATTTTTGGCAGTTTTTGCCACTGGGCCGAATGTATTAGCTGCATATTATATTGCCCCTTTCAATGGTTCTTAAAGGAATTCAAAAGCCTGAACAATAATTATAGTATTAGGTTATTATTAAAACCATGAAAAGCCGCAAGATTAAGATTTATGGACTCAGTCAAGTATTCGAAATTGAAATTAAATTTTATTTTATTTAGTTATTTTTAACGCTTCAAAAAATTAGGTAATGTCAAGTATCCAATTTAATATCCCCCCGAATGCATACGATTTTATGCTTCATCTCCGTCCGTATAAATTTGCAAAAAAGTAGAGGAACATTTCTCCAATAATTTTATTTCATTTCAGACTTATCCAATTTTATGTCCGATTTTTTCTTCACAACTAAAACAAAAGCCTCAAGTCAACTCCTGAATAATTGCTACTAAAACTAAAGGTCGGGCAATGAAAATAAAATGTCAGACAGTAGCTTAAAATCTTAAAGTGAGTAATTAGTAGTGTGTCTCCAGAAGAGGATGTCAAGATGATTTTAATTGATTTCCCTCCAAATTCGGAGATGAGAAACTAATTAAATCAAAGTCACTGAAGCAGTTTGAATTGTCAAAGGATTCTTTCGCCATCAGAGACTCATGCCGTATATTATTACACTTGTATATTATCCCTTAGTATATATATACTCAATCAGCAGTATTCATTATCAATGTAAATTATTCAGGGGATATAATATTTATATGAAATTGCTTTATATTAATATTGCATGTAGAAATATATAGAATCATCCCGCCTCAGAGATCAGAGCAGATCAAAGAGTCGTCGAACTTATATGTGCTACAGTTATATGCTTGGAAAATATATTATTTATAGATCATTTCTGTCTTATATTCTACACGAAGCTTATAAGTTACAAACTACAACCCGTCCCGTCCTGATTCCTAATATAAATAGAGTATAATAATATTATTAAGTCATTAAACTTTTTGATAGATTTTAGATCCAGTTAATAGTCTCAATTACTTGAACATGTCCTGACGCTCATAGTTCCCATATTTCCTGGAATCGTAATTTCCAAGTCGAAATTAGAAAACTTATTCCGTCGCTTCAATTAGGATATGATGACTTGTATTTTTGTACAAAAATTAGTCCACCTCCAAGGGAAACAGTAAGTTTGTATTAGTGATACAAGTTATTTTGGTAAATATATATATATAATAAATATATATGGGTAAAACTACTAAAACTTCTGAATGAATTTGTAGTTTCGCTTAAAGATGTATATTTGACATGAAACTCTTGAATCTTGTGACATGAAATCATGCCGTTTTGGATTTTTTGGATGACTGCAGTTTTTTAACGAATACTTTAGGTCAGTAATAGTTAGGATGATGTTCAACGAGGAACTGTTGAAATAATTTAATAACTATGGAAACAGCTTCATTTAAATCACGTGGTTTACGTTGTTGTTGTAACACTTTGAATTTAAGAACTACTCTGTGGGCAAATGTCATAATATGGGCATGCCTTACTTTACATGGTAATCAAAACTCTAGTTATAAGTTTGCCGTGTATCAAAACGAAAAAAACTATTTGTAGATTCCCATGTCCACCGAATGGATTTAAACAATTATATCAGAGCTGACCACAAAAGTGTCTGAAAAGCTCATATTTTTTTTAATTCGATCACAAAATCAAATATAATTGATCTATTAACCCCGTAATTATTACTCGCCTTAAACTACAAGACTCCGTATCGTAAATTCACACATCTGAATGTTTAAAATTTGGAAATAGCATTGAAATGCAGCTCTACAAGTTGTAGAGCCAGGAAATTAGCTTCCCTCCTACAACTGTGAATAGTCTAATTACGGGGATGTCATTGTCAACCTTACAACTGGCCTTTGTCCTACTGAAGAAGCCAGGTTGTATGTTGTAGAGCATTTAAATAATTTCCGCCTTTGGATCTGGATTTAAATACCCGATCCAGTTGGCCGAAACCACTTGTAAGTTGGAGGCCGAAGGTAGAGGTAATTGATACCAAGGCTCCAGAATTTAAGTTGACACCTTCGTTTCAGGGACCAATTATAATTTGGGACATGCAACAGCTCATAACTTATTTAATCGTATCGATTAAGCAATCCCCTTAACTGCAAACCATGAGGGAATGTCCGCTAGTGTAAAATAAACCCATCCCAGTTTTACATAACATTGGTCTAATGGCAAGGACTCACTCCTCGTAATTAAAAGAAATCGAGGTTTTTTTGTTTCTGGGACATAAATTGATAGGAAATGAGTTGGTTTTTTGTTAAGATAAAAAAATTCACGTTTAAAATGGTTTAATTTTCGAAAAATTAGCAAAATTTTTCGATTTCATGGACAATTTGGAAAATTTAAAAAAAATCTTGTTACCCATGTAAGATATTGTTTAAAATAGAAATCTTTTCAGCAATATGATTTACCAGGCTTGGAACAATTGAAGCGCACAGATTTCCGTGATTTTGATACCCGTTTTAAATTTTTAAAGCCAAGACATTTAAGGACTTGAAACAAAGAAGCGTTTTAATAGCGAGCACATCGGACCATTAAATAAAGCGAGAATGAAATATGCACTATGATTAAATTATAAGGACCCTGTAAATTGTTATCAAATCCCCGAGATTACTACAAAACTTTGCGGAAGTTAAACTAGGAAATTTAAATGCAGTTTTGTTTTACATTGGAGAATTGTTTGAAAACCACATAGCTTTAACCTAAATCATTTAGAGGGTACAATTTTAGAAGAAACCTTACTCATAAAACAATTCGGGTTTAGAACATGTATATCAAGAAACAAGAGCTCTATCTGTTTTCTTAATCGACCCTTTGTACGATAATTACCTGCATTTCACTGGTTCCATAAACTGCAGTTCGAGAATGTACCTAAACTGCACTTTATAATCGTTTCCGTGTAAAGTTACAACCGTCCCGAACAAGCCAATTTATTTTAGGAGCATTTATCACTAATTGAGCCAACAACTGCAACAAGGTCTGTTTCGTCAGAAACCACGTGGATTGTGGATTTTATAACCAGAATTTTTCATTAAATATATTAAAAATATTGCATATCCAGAGGGGTGTTAAAACTTCTTGAATTTCCACAATTTTTAGATCCGAAATTGGCATCCTCTCTCAAAACATTATCAATCTTCCGAATTCCCGATGACTTTTCTAGAAAATTCAGATCTATAAGTAAGGAGACTGGAACGTGGTTGAGTGACTTCATGGTCTAGTCATCCCTACCGTCTGGGTTCTCGAAACTTAAATGCAAAATACCCGGAACCCGAGGAAAGCTCTGTTAATATTACAAAATATGTAACTAAAATCATGATTCCGACAAATGAAGGCTTGGAAAATGAGTTGGCGGATTTATCGTCCATTGCATGGAAACATTTAGAAAAATGAGGCCAACTACCGCTTATCCAAACCTTATTGAATGTTACTCTCTAACGATATCTATTTGTCTGTCTCTCTTTTAGTTGGTGAAATAGTTAGGAATTTGCATTTGAATATTTTTCTCGACTCTAAAAACTCTAAATGCACTTGGGTTTGTAAAGATCGAAACTCACGGGTCTTCCTTGAGACGAAGGAACAACCGTCTGCCCTTCGTCTGCTCCTCTTTCCAATCTTTAAATATAAAACCTGACTTTAATCACATGAACTAAATAAAAAATTTAATTCCGTTATCAATTCCAGCTTGTATCGTTTCCTTTTAGTTATAGGCTTTTTCGTCAATGGAGATTACAGTAGTTACAGCGCTTTTGACTTTGACGTCGAGGGAAAAATTTGTAGTTGTTTCCAGGAAATTGCTGGAAAGTTTAGATGAAATGAAAATATTAATTCATTCTCACATATTTAAATCGCAGTATTAACTTCGTGTTGGTATTTTTATAAATCAAACCCTTCCTTAATATTTTAAATTAGTCTGATAAAGATAGTTCAAGACTAGCGAACTTAAAATAAAAATAGAAGTAGTGCCAATTTTTTTATCTCCGAAGATTTGATAAAAAATGGCCTGAACTTTCAGTCCTTCTCGAACTATTTTATCAATTCCCTGACAATCATTTTTTTATTTACAGCTTGATTTGACACTCCAACCACACCACTAATGTTAGTTGGATTGCATTTTTATTAAGATATTCACATTTCTTTGTGGCTGAAATGGATCTTAAATTAAGCTAAAACTGAATGCTCGGATGGATTGTCTAAAGTTTACAAATATATTATTCCTAAACAATTGGCACGTTTTATTCCTAAGGACAAGAACACGATGCTGTGATTCTGGGAACCGTAAAAAAATCACATCATGGAGTATGGACAAAGTGATTCATCTAATTATAACTGTAAGAGATGGTCAAAATAACTTCTATTTTTTTTAAATTTCAGAAATCAAATCCAAAATACCTGAAATTAAAATTGCGGATTGCCATTAAAGTCGTTTTTAAATCAAATGGATTCCAAACATCCTAGTGGAGAGCCTATTCCAGGTCCTAAATGTCCAACCCAAATCTAACTAGCATAATTCTATAGTTCCTCTAGTCTGATTTCTATCCGTCTGATTGTAAGGCACTTGCTCTAGCAATTAGCTATATAGATAGATAATATTCTTAACATGATATGACAAAAAAAGTTGCAAAAAGATTTTGGCAGTTGCTTTGGTTGAGGTTGCTTTTTGGGGGAGTCTCGAGACACACACTCTCTCACATTATTTAACAAACATCACCCACAACATTGAGAAGAGTTGGTCATTGAACTTTTCCATTCCTCGACTCCTATCTCCAGAGCTAAAAGCATCTCCTACTAAACGGAATACCGATGTATAAATAAATTCATACATCCATACAGTCAGAGATCTTATAGACTATAGGCTCACTTATTAGGCCCTACTCCGATACAAGAGGCAGATACTCTCATCCTCATATTCATCACGTCATTTGAATACGTATCAAACCTCCAATTAAACCACCAAAAATATCAAAGCCAAGCGAAATACAAAACTTCTCCAGATCTAAAGACTTTAATCCCGAAATCCTACGGGAATTGATTAGAAATTAAACGGATGAATCTTAAAGTTTGATGTTTGATTCAAGGATGGTTTCTCTAAGATTGCAATTATCCGACAGGAATTATCGCTTGCCTCTGTTTAGAAGCCCAGGGCTTTTATATCGGGGGTTCTTATGTCTTTTTGATGAACTTTCTTTAAACCTTACAAGTGCGAACAATAAATTACAATAGACTTGATAGAAACTCATTTAACTTAATTATATATTAAAAAAACAATCGAATTCGTTAGAAAGAGGTCAGATGGTCGGGATTTGGACTTACAAGCTCTAAATCTGACTATGGATCATCTGAATTTGTTAAGCAAATTGCCGGATTTTTTATGTGATTGTGGTTTTATAGGGTTATGCATTAGTTGTGTTTACATTCATAAGTTGTCTCTCACAGCTAAATTCTCAAATACTTAAATTATATTCCCTTATCGGCTTAAGAGATTGGGAATTATGGAGCTAATATTTAAGGATTTTTGAGATGACAACCGGGTTGTTTTGCATATTCATTTCTAGCCGGGTATATCTCACTACTAAAAACATACGCTTACCATTCAATTAATTAATACAATTACATATTTGTATTTTTACGCTATCCCGTACACTTAAAAAAACTGTTACTAATGCATGCTACAATACCATGGATCAATTAAATTCTCCATATGCAAACTGCAAACCCTCCGTATTTTTAACATGACTCATGAGTAAATAAAGTAACAGAAGCCAAGAATGATTTTTAAAAGTGAAAACACATCAAGTAAGTTAAACAAACCTCGCTAAAACCTATAAAAAAATATTTGCTAAAAATGCTACTTTTCCATACGACGCTAAAACAGGAATAGGAAACACATGAAATAACCGAACATACTGGAAAAGAGTGCGTACGTAACTTGCTCGAGTTCTAAAGGCTCAGATCTTCAGCATAACATTTAGATATAACGGACCATTCAACATTCGTAAAATCGTAATAAATGAAGCTAATGGTCACAAATGCAACTATTAAAGCCAAAGAGAGCATGCAATATCTTTCTGCATTTTAACATAAAACATTTAAATATATTTAAAAAATTGTATAGTGACTGGAGGGAGATGAATCAGTTATTACAAAGGGAGACTTATTCAAATATTTTTATTAACCTCTTTTATCCCAACAAACATTTCTACATACTTGATACTTGAAATCGAGAGCTGACAAAATTAAAACACACGTGGATCGAATTCCGGAGCAAGTCTCTACGTAGAAATTGCAAGTTTGTTTAGGGAGATGAGAAATTCTCAGATTGACCCGAAAGTTGGCCCAAGCTTCCGTTGGAATGTTCTACCCGAATGTTCCTCTAATCTACCCAGTCGATTAAAGTGTTTGCATATCAGAAGATTCGGCCAATAAAGAACGTTCTTAGTTGGAGTGAAATATTTGGCAAAGTGGTCCAAGTTTGTTGATGTGGTTTCGAACCTGTAGCTGCTGCTGGTGGATGTCACACGGGACAAGTAACTAAACTAACACACGCACGCACATTTTCGCACTTTTGTCAACTTGAACCTCATTTGCAGGGGAGCCAACCAAACCACGAACCATCTACAATCTACATACCATTATACTCCTCAATCTCCCTATCAAAATGCAAATGTATTTTTATTTATTCCTATTTATTTACATCTGATGACACCATGTCACAGGATAGAACGTTTTAAAACACGCTATGTACTACTACGACTCACCAAGAGCCGTCCATACACACGAGAACAAAATTAGGATGGGCATTTGGATGAAACTATAAAACCATTGGGTTTGGTGAAAGTCCAATCGTTACTTTTTGAGGTATTTTAAGGCAGTTAGTCCTGAACTAACACAACAGATTTAGAGACTAAAATTAGTTTAAGTTAGCGATATTCAGCTTAATTATGGCAAATTTTAATTTGAAATGGGTAGAGGTTTAAAATAAAGCTGCTGTATTTAGTGAATACACACCTACCACAACACCTACTACAAAGGTATTATACCAGCGAAATAACATTTAATTAAAACAGGCGTATTTGAGCTAAGCAACCTAAATTAGACTATAACCTCTGGAAGTGTAACATAAACCCCGGAACGGGTAACTTGATCGTGATTGTTTTTGTTATCGAAAACAATTCAGTTCATTAATCCGGGAAAATATATGTAAATTTATATTAATACCCAACACCCACCCTAATTTATAGTTTAATCACCACAATACCAACATCCCGATCTTAAATAAACTTTTAATCGAGAATAATCTCAACTCTTTCTGAATGAGCCTCGTTTTAAACCGAGAAAAAAATGTCTCTTTTGACTTTACACATTGAACTCTAGGAATGAAAGGCTCATTTGCAATAAAACCTCTAAATCTTGCTACAAGTTGTACAAATCTGCGGATCCTATAACATTTCCTATCTCTGGCTTTGTATCCGGAATAATCCGAATTTGAAGAGGAGATAAGTATACACGTGCGGATGTTTACATGTTTACATTATACCCGGCCCTCCTCTCCCTCACATCCCAGTGCGTATAAGCTTCTACACGGCTTTGCCAAATTTTTCGCTAGAATTCCTACAAAGGCTCAGCAAATTATGTGACGGGGAGGAATTTTTGGCAATTTATTTCGCAATTATTGGGTAGAGGACCATTTGGGGGTTACTGCTACAACAGCATTTTAGCATTCCCCAACTAATGCGTATGGGAATCGGGCTCCTTAATGCTTGGATCACTTACAAATGTTTGTTTTCACAATTCGACATCAATTAACAACTTTTGCCAGCTTTTAGTCGTTTTAAACGTTAGAATATGCTGCTAATGACGAGGAGGATGAGGTCATTGGTAATCAAGAAGAGGATTTTTTTTATCTGGGATCTGATCATGGTTTGGTCCTTCGGAACCTTGATTTTTTTAGGTGTTTTATTGTGTTTTTTTTTCTAATTCATCATTTGAGCTATGAAAAATGCAAGGCTGTCTTTCAGAAAAACTAAACTCCTTTCCCGAGACAAGTTGAGGAGAAATTAGAAAAAGCGTGAAAAATTAACTAGGAAATCGTGAAGGAATGAACTTTGTGCCCCACATTGATTTTTTTTTTCGAAGTTGCATCTTGTTACTTTTGTTGAAGGGTCGTTGTGGTTGATAATTCTTGTTGCATTTTGCATAGGAAACTGAAACCTAAGAGGGGCTCTGAAAGGCCTGTGGCAAGTCATGGTCAAATAGCACGACGGATCGACAAAAAATTGGTTGAATAATTAGGACACGAATAAATCGTTGAGTTTGGAGGATTGCTGGCCTGATCCCAGACCTAGGTCACTGAAAGCATGAGATTCCGTAACAGAATATTGAGTGGATTTGCTGAAGTATGAATTAATTAAGTTTTGTAACTACGTTTTTTGCGTTTCTAATTACAAGATGATTATTCGGGTCTTTCCATCAAATTTTAAGCAAATTCAGAAATATCTAAGCACATATATCGACAATTTTATGCATCGATTTTGATCTATTATAATAATCTCGTCGAATGTTGAATTTTAGCCTCTACAAACAGGAATTAATGGAGATACTTATAGTACCAGTTGGGTAGAAAAATAACCCATGAAGCTGCAATTTTGTGTCAATTTAATTTATTTATTCATACAAAAGCCTTAGATCTCAAACCACCGTTCTTAAAGCAATACAATGATACTCAAAATTACGAATAACAAAAAATAACTAGACTTTATTTTAGTTATAAAAAAATAAATTTCAATTAAAGTTTTGAAGCATATTGCATCAGGCTCAACTATATAGGTATTGTGAACATAGGCATTGAGAATTCCAGCAGTATGACTTACAATTTACAATGCAACGTGTCACTGACATTGGTCGTAATTACCAATTAAATAGTCCTCCTAATTATTGTTGATTAATCTCAATGAGAAAGGAGTCAAAAGGGTAATTAACAATTCTCATTAATTTTAGAGCGGGTCATTATGTCACACTTCAATTAATTATTATCTAATCCATGCATTCAATTCCGAAATTTGTTTACAAACAAGTTCGGGCAAATGAGTTTAGGTTCATCGACCTTCTTTTATTCGGGGAGGGTGAAATAAAACCTCCCTTAGTTAAGAGCTATTAATTACACGCGTTCCTTAATTGCTTGTTTATTTAATTTATAGAATAGTAGTTCCTCTTAAATTAGTGTGCAGTGCAGTAATATGCAGTACAATGAAACTTCCAGAATGGGACAGGTCCCTCAATAAATACCCAATTGAAAACTATCGATTGAAGTAGATCATCTAAAAAATCAGAACAATCGCCGAAAGACCAATTGTTCTGAGAAATTGGCAATTGCCTAGGTTCTACGTAAGCAAATAATGGTGTCGGGAGGTCGGTTCCTCGGAGCAACGGTAACTAAGAAGATGGTTTCCATGGTTTCGTAGGCGATGACAAATTATAACTTCAAAGCGTTTAAGACTCCACTATCTTGGATTTTCTCAATAAAAACCATTAATTTAAAACTCCAAATGACACATATACCAAATGCTATTGTTGGTTTCAAAATGATGTAAAAACAACAACATTCGGCGACCGTATCTGGCGGTTTCTATAGCAACAAGTTGGAAACCCAATAGAGTAGGGTTATCGTCGGATAACCTCTGAGTTTAAATACCATTGAATCTTTTCTCAGCCGTCAATCGCTTTGAACCAGAGAATACAATAGGAGTGTCCATTACGGGTATTTTAAGTCGTTCGAGGGTTTTAGAATCCCTATACAAAATCAGCTACATACAAATTTAATGTATGAATAATTGTGTAGCCTCTTTAAAATATAAAGTCAAAGTCCAATCCACTTGATTAATCTCGAGTCCAGAACGTAAGAATTTCGAACCGTATTTTATGTTTTATATGGAATGAAGTCGAAAAGATAAATTATTTAAGTGAAAAGCCTCGTGTTCAAATACCAGAGCATCAAATAGTCATGTATTGTAGACTGTAGTAGAGCCTCAAATTCAAAACCTATATACATTTTCAAATGTATGTATAAGAGTAGAATAATTGAATTCGAATTCGGGTTTCATTTCCCCGTACAATACATAAGTATTTCATCCTCACTGTACCATATATTTACAAAGCAATCTATAAATGGTATTTGTATTCTACATTTCATAACTTCATCTAATTGCCAAGTGACATTGAAATTGAAATCGAAACACGAGCCCTTCTGATTAACTAATATCTATCTGAGAGACCTATTTATATACTGTTGTTTTTTATATGTGCTGGATACGCATAATATTATGGGTCGGCCGGGAAATGCAGAAGCGGAGCGTAACCTCCCCACAAATGGCAAATACAGTTAATCCTCGTTACAGTGACATTGTGGTAAGACCTTTCTCTGACTTAAGCTGATAAAACGGCTTGAGTTTCGAATATGTAAAGTTAGGAGAATCATCACAGAATCAGATTGTACAATTTTTAGTATCACACAGTCCAGAATTTAAAAATTTAAGTGACAAACTGTAAAGGGTAGTTCAAAATTTGGAAATTTTACGAAATTTCTAATAGAATATATTAAAACCTCCAAAAAAAAACAAAAAAAAACTTTTCCCTTAGGGACACGCGTTCCTACATAGTAGCTGTAAATATTGCGAATTTGAAAAAACTAAGTTTGCTAAAATCCTTGCTAATTTAGAGAAACTTCAAATAAATCATTATAAAGTTCTTTGACATGGACTAGCCTAATTGTAAGATTTTTGCAAACCCGAGATTTTTATTTTATTTTTGCGTTCCTACATAGTAGCTGTAAATATTGCGAATTTGAAAAAACTAAGTTTGCTAAAATCCTTGCTAATTTAGAGAAACTTCAAATAAATCATTATAAAGTTCTTTGACATGGACTAGCCTAATTGTAAGATTTTTGCAAACCCGAGATTTTTATTTTATTTTTCATCTTTGCGATTTTTTAAGCTAAATTAAATAGAAAAATACGCCTGTTTTTAAATTTGAATGCTGGGTCGCGTTTATATATCGTTAACTATAGCATGCATTATTAATACAAAGTAAAAGGAAAGTGTAGATGCACATAAGGCATTAAGAAATAATTGGAATCAATATTGATTTAGGATTGACATGTCTCGAAAAGCCGGAAGGTCATCTTGCACTCTCTGATCATGTTTGCAATATTATATCGCTTCTTAGACTGGATGCATAAATTGATAATCGATTCAGCCTTTCCATCACAAAACCGATGAATTTATTTATAATTTTTTCATGAGCCCTCGTCTCGTCGTTTCCCATTTTATACAAGCACAGACAAACACAGGATTAATTGTTTTTAGATTAGCATTCTACATTTGCAATTCCCTTATATGGATTGCCAGGATCGAGTTGCTTACGAAAGCAAATGCAGCAGGCAGAATTTAATTCAACTTTAAACTTTAATTCCTTCGCAAAAGTGAGGTAGGATATTCGGAGAAAGTCTGCTATTTTTGAAGGATCGAGTTACCTACATGATTTAACGGGAAATTCACAAGACGAAATGCGAAATCAAAAGAATATCCATTCTTACTTATATGGCATCATAACAGTTTTAAAAGACGGATTCGAATTTCTTAATTCCGATTTTCTGGAAGAAACCTTCCAATTGGCTCATCAACAGGGATGACCAAGATACATGGTATCAAGATACAAGTTACAATTACTGTTACTTTGTAGCAAAGGCTCAAGATACAAGTTACAATTACTGTTACTTTGTAGCGAAGGCTCAAGATACAAGTTACAAGTTACTTTTGTCTTCTTGCCTTCAAGATACAAGTTACAAGTTACATCGCATAGAATTTATCACTCAAGTTACAAGTTACAATTACAGTATTTAAGTTACATTTCAAGTTACAAATTACAACCATTTACAATATACTACGTATTTACTTTTAATGCTATGCTAAACTATGCAACAAGGAGTTAAAATTTATTAACTTTTAACAATGCTAACAGTTAAAAGTTTCCGTCACTAACAAGGGACATCACCCAAAGGTCAGTGCCTGAATCGTCTGATTTTTTTACGGTCGAACACACAACTAATATGAACCACAAAACTGCAAGAAATATCTGCGGTAGTTCATCCTGATCATTTTTAAAAAATCATGAAATCAAAAAATCACGAAAATTGACTTTTTAAAAAATTAATAAAAGGTCGATTTGTGGTCCGATTTTTGAAATCTTTCAAGCTTTACAATGCTAAAGAGTTGTACTTTATGGAAATCTAAAGATTTGAATTTTTGTAAAAAATCGAAAATTCATATTAGTTGTGTGTTCGACCGTAAAAAATCAGACGATTTGGGCTCTGACCTTTGGGTTATGTCCCTTGTAAGACGCCGTCGATTTGGACAGAAGATCATGAATTAAAAAGTCGTTCAACTGGAGCTGATGAAGGAAGTGGCGTATTATATTCAATATTTGATAAATACTTGTTTTATATTTGGATATAAGCATGTTTACATTTGATTTGATTTGATTTGATTTAAGCTTTGATTTGCAAGCTTCTCAATGCATTAACTAGTGACAGTGGCATTGAATTCTTTGAATTAAAAAAAATCGTCAAAATTTTTCAGTTTAGTATTCGGAATCGATACAGCTGCAGCCGTGGTGTCGAGATTTCCTGACTTTTCTGACAAAACTGTGGCTAAAAACAATTCCGTTAGCTCATCCATTTTGCTTAACAAGGCCCAGCTAAGGTTAATTAATTAAAAAGTTGAACGTGACCCCTCCTGGGCCCTCCTCTAAAGGTGTTGTTGTTTGGACAATTTCACATAGAGCAGTTACGTTATTGCCTTGTCTTTGTCCGACTTTGAAATAATAACCATTTAATATGAATGGTAGATTTGAATCTGAATCCATTACAAGTTTGCTTTTTAATTACAATATTTAAAATTAAATAAATTGACAGACTTCAAAGTTCAAACGACCGACTCCATCAACAATGCAAACGTAATCCGAAATCCAAATGTGTAAGAGCGATGCTTGGGTTCTCGAGCAGAGAGAATTAAAGAAACTCCACATTCAACATTACCACATTACCTAGTGGTATTATTAACACATATAGCATGCGTGCGGCCGCTGGTTTTCATTAGTGTTAACTTTGAGTTTTTATTTATTAGTTATGGGGTAACCCAAGAAATGCTTGAAGCTTTAAAACTGAAGTAACTTGTAACTTAATTACAAGTTATCTTTATTTTTCCAATGTTACAAGTTACAAGATACTGTTACATTGTAAAAAAGTCTAAGTTACAAGTTACAAGTTACTTTCTGCTTCAGAGCCTTAAGATACAAGTTACAAGATACTCTCGAACTAAAACACTACTCAAGATACAAGTTACTAGATACAAAATTGTAACTTGTAACTTGTAACTTGTATCTTGCGAAGTATCTTGGACATCCCTGCTCATCAATATTAAATCGTCGAGGACTGGAATATATTTTGAGATTGAAACTCAAAACCTGAGAATTTGCTTTCTCTTCTTGTTGTAAACAGAATTCCAAATACATTTTCAGGTTGCAAGTGCTTGGCATTAGAAATCCAAGATGGTAGTTATAAAAAAAAATTAAAGGCGATGATCAGTTAGCAACTAAAATTGGGCTAACTACCAATTAAGTTATGATCGAATCCCTGGGAATATTTTGGGCTGTGATCAATGGAGTCTTTTTGAATCGGGTAACTACGGGGATTTTTTTATACAAAGTAAGGATAGAATAGGGCCGTGGAATTGTAATGCAATGTGTGATATCCTTCATAGTAATGCACACAGCTTATCCCCATAATGTTTATTAACCTAATCTTAAAATATGAATTATGCTAGGGTGAATATTAGTCTGTCTTCATAACTTGAATAACAAAACGTAGGTGAATATAATGCTTTAAAAGCGAAAATGTTGCCCATTAGTATGTATCATTACAACCAGGACTCGTGTCTCGTATCCATGTTAAATTCTCCATAAGGAGAGGAGACCCTAACTTCAGGGGGCCTTACATCAACGTTGTATGAAATCCTCTTAAATGCAAAAAGGACCACGCATACACCACACCCACTAATAACATAAAAAAATAAAAATCGATGTTTCAACACCGCGCAACTTCCGGTATGGTTTAGCGCAAAGCCAGAAGTACTACAAAAATAAGATATAGCGATTATTGTATTGGCGCGCAGTGCGCGGCAGTATAAGGCGCTGTATGAAATATCGAGTTTCGAAACCGGAAAACTTCCTATATAGTAGTATATAGCGCGTGGAGTATCATAAGTATGTGTGTCCGCGCGAAATACAGTATAGCGCGTTGCTATCGCGAAGCGCGCGCACAATGACAAAAACTTAGAACCCGAATAACTTCCTATGTTGCGGTACATAGATCGCAGAGAAGGTTTAGTATTATTATATATGCTACATGTAGTATAGCGCGCAACCTATTAGAAAAACTTTAAAATTGCTATTTTGAACCCGAATAACTTCCTATATTATAGTGCTAGGGTCGGAGACAAGATTTAGTATTACTAAATATGCTACATGTAGTATAGCGCGCAACCTATTAGAAAAAGTTTAAAACTGCAATTTTGAACCCAGAAACTTTCTATATCGTTGTTGCTATGGTGAAGTTTTTTATTTAGTTTTTTTTTATTTTTTGCTATTTTTTTACCGTAGTGCTATATAAAATACGTAATATATATATAATTAAATATTTAATTACTTTAAAACTGCGTCCAAAAATATTTTAAATAAAATCAAACTACTTTTTAAAATACTAAAATACTTTAAAACTACTTCTAAAAATATTTGAAATGCTTTCGAACTAGTTTTGAAATTATTTTAAATGATTTTGAAATTACGTTTAGAATATTTTAAATACTTAAATAATTTTCAAATATTTTAAATTTTTCTAAAATCCTTTTGATACACCTTACTTGATATTCCAAACTCATAAATAGTTGTAATGTTTTAAAATTCATAATATTTTTAAAAAATTTATAGCAAATCGTAATAGTTCTTTTAAATATTTCAGAAGTATTTTCAAAAGAATTTTTAAGTATTTGGAATATTATTTGATGTATTTTAAAAATTGTGCAGAGCATTTAAAAATCATAAAGCTTCGCATTTTTATCGCAATTGGAAGGGCTTTTGAGATCGTGTAATCCAGCGTTTCGGATTTCGACACGATAAATATCGTATGGTTTTTTAATTAGCATTTATACCATTTGTTAAAAAAATCGAAATATTTTAAAAATTATTTTCGACATTGCAATGTAGAAAATAATTTTTAAAATGCATTGTTTAAACTATCGTCTAAATTGAATAAACATTATTCACATATTTACTAAATTCTTTTAAATATTTTAAATATTTTAGAAAGTATTTTAATAATTTAAAGATTTTAATATTTTAAAATTTTCAATGGTAATAATTATTATCATTGAAAATATCCATGTTTTAACTAATATTGTTAAAAGTATTTTGAATATTTTATAAAGTTATATTTTTTTTAAATATTTTGATTATTCATTGAATATTATTATTTATTATTTTATTGTTAGTGTTGTAGTGTGACATTCTGTTTGACAATTTCTTTCGCCGAGAAACGTGTTCATTATTGAAGAATTTTGACCTAGGTCAGGTGTTTTAAATAGTAGTGGGGTAGCTCGGTAGTGGGGCTTTGAATTTAAGGAGTAGTTGGGGACTTAGATTAACATTTGCCCTGGGTTGAAGGTACGCGTACGGCATGCGGAGAAAAGCGGCCCATCAAACACATCCCATTATAAATGTTCATATCATTTAAATCATAAACGTAACTGTTCCCATAAAGCCCAAGAGGAGCTTCGAATCATAGTTATATCAAAATCAAAGACTCCTATTAAAATCTTAATAAAATATTCGAGTAAATATATCCCAGCGAGTTTAATTTAAATTCTGTCCAAAAACGACATTTTCAGTAGTTTTCTCCCCATTTTTATTGTGATCTTTCATCGGATTGCCTAACAACTATCTGTTGTCAACGACATTAGTGGGTTTAAAGTGCTTATAAATTGGCATATCCTACCTGAAAAACCCATTCGGCAAAATGAGAATAGCTCATTACCCCAAGCTGGACCAACTTTTTGGGAAACGTGAGGTTAAAGAGAAAGAGTTGTAGAATGTTTGTATGTAAACAGAAAAGTTGGTCCAGCTTGGGTTAATGAGATACAAAGCTCACAATTCTTAGCCCATATCAACTGCTAAACTGAACATCGCCTTTAGTATAAATTTATAGACACTCAATCCGAATCCCATTCAGAGTCAAATTAATGAAAACCGCATAATTCAACAGTTTTTTCGTTCTCATTTCTCATAGACAGTATTCAAGTTGTTCTGATTTATCGTTCGAGAAAGAGCCATATTCTATAATACAGACATCGTGTCAAAGTGTCAAATCCCGGTATAAGTCCCCCTGGGGAGTTATTGATTTAACATTTAAAGCCATCTCTAGTTGATGAACATTGAAAGGAAAAGTTTCCACTTCTTTGAAGCCTTCTAAAACGAACGCTATTTTTAACTTCTTATTACACGGAGTGTGTCATGAAAAACTTTAGACATGTCTGCTAATTGGGGTAAATCACAGAACTGATTACTTTGCATTTGAAACCATTTAAATTCCGATATAAAATTTTACAAAATCAAAAATTCATTTTTCATCCTTAAATGTTGGCCTTTAAATCTCTTAAATTTTTCATCCATCTTTCCCCGATCCTGTTTTAAGAAATCCCTACTCAAAAACCATGTCTTTAACGTTGTAAAAACAAGAGAGACCGGGTGTCTGAAATTTTAGGGATCTTATTGAATCCAGAACAGAATCATGGAACTTGCACTCTTCTTGCAAAGCAAAAGACCCAATAAATCCAACAGCTTAATAATAAATAAAAGAGCTCTGAAATACATCTCTAACTCAACCTCCGCTTCTCTTCCCTGGATATAGTAAGGAAGATGAAGAATAAGTGAAGAAATACATAATATACACATAGCACTCCCTCACATATAAATATACAGGGTGTTCCACTTAGAAATCCCCACTAGCAACATCAATCCTTTTCAGTAGCGAACGTTGAATGGAACTGATGAATGATAATCAATGTACTGGGTGTTATAAGATAGAAGCCATATACAGGGTGTTTCAAAAGAACTGTTCATAGAAAAATTAACCTTAAAGTTTGAGAATTTCCACCTCTTGCAAAATACCCTTAACATTACATTGTCCTGTGCACATAACTTTGAAACACCTTGTATATCTCATTTAATTTTTTTAAGGCGATGACTTCTTATTAGAACAGCCTGTCTAATATCAGTCCAAGTGGCTTACCACGGTCAATTTTTTTACAAGTGGGAACTTTCAAGTGAGACACCCTGTATATTAATACATCTAGAGCTATGGCAGGTTGTAGTTGGAGTATAGACTGATATATGATAATAGGAGAAGGTCAACGACATTGGAGAGAGAGAGAGGCGAATGTACGAACTTACCTTATATTACTTCTCTGTTTGTATGCCACCACCACCACCACCATCATCATCTCCAGCGAGAAACCTCGTTCCCAGCATACACGTTACTCCTAATACTATATATATCCAGTGCAGAGTTCTATTCTAAAATGATATCGTTCCTGAATGTAGTATGTACAGCAAGTCCTTGACAATAGGCTCAGAGGAGAGGAAAAATGTCCCTCATTTAAATAGGAGCTAGAGTAATCTGATTGGATTTCTTAGGGGTACTTTTGGGGAAATGTCAAAAGTCGGGACCTTTAAGTAATTAAGTTGATTGATAACTGATTCACGGTTTTAATTAGTAGCTTCCGGTTTATTTTAAGCCGGTTAGTTTGCTTTCCCAGTTTAAACGCTTTTGGTTTTGAAGTTCCGCTTTTATTTTTATTTAAACGGTTCAGATGTGATTAGCTTGTGTGGATGAAGATATTTAAATTAAGCTGTTAATGCTTCGGTAATAAGAGACTGATTTTAAAATCGGTTCTGTTATAGTAACGTTCTGGGCTTGTTTGTAATTGATTGATTATCTCTTACAATTCCTTGGCTTGTAATTGCACTTTCCCAGCCTTAGTTAATTTATAGCGAAGGGCAGTTATACTGTTATACACGATGGATTTAGCAGTTTCATTTCTCCTGTTCTTTAAAGGCTTTTTAAATCGTCGTCAATTAAAATGTTTCCACTTGATTTTGAATTAAGTTTTTTTTCGTAATCTGAATTGCTTTCACGGGAGAGAGTTTTTTTTCAATCTGGATATCTTTCACGAGAGATGAATTTCCCTGGTTCTTGTTAGTTTTAAATCAAAATAGTTTTACCTTCAATTTCAGTAATCCTTTTAAAATTAGGGTTCGATTCTACTTAATTTTGTATGTCCGATATAAGGAGAAAGGTTCCCTTACTTTCACCGATAGTTTTAAGTAGAATCCAATGTTTTATATCTACTCATCAATATTGCACTTCTTTTCACTTGATACTTACTTGTGACTTGATATAATGTGTGATATAGTTCTCACTTGTTCTTTTAACTAAATCCTGTAGTTTATGACTAAAAACTGTATCACCTTTTCAAATTTTCACTCCTTTCACTTAAAATTCGTCAAAAGACAGGGATTTTCTAATATTCCTTAGTTGTTTCAAAAACTGGGAAACATTAGATGGAATTTAAAAACCGTTTTAAGCTTCCAAAAAAACGGTCTAGGCTCCAGAATTACGAGGAAATGATTTCCGCTTGAACGTGTTGAGTTGTAACGGGGAAACGGAAGAGAAAAGTGCAACCGGTTTCTCCAAAAACCTCACGTGTCCCCCGACTCTCTTTTCTATTTTTGTTTTTACTCCCTTTTACACACTTTCACTCGTGAATTTTCTGTCTGATTTTCTCAATTTTCTCAATTTTCCAACTCCCAATACTTGTTAAAATTCACGGAAAATCTTTCCTTCCCAAAAATCCAATACTTACGGCACGCCGTTTTCCACTAACTCTAGTCTCGGATTTAAAATCTCAAACCCGAGAAAAGTCAGGGAATATAAATTTTTTAGTGTTTTGGAAATTTTCCAAAAACCGGTTATTCTTTCACCGTAAAATTGGTTTGCAATTAATTTTTTCCCCTCCAATGCTTCTTGCTTTTTATGTTATATCATTAGGAGCAATGCGGATAATAATATTATCTTTCTCTCCGATATACTTCTTTTTAAGTAATTGAGTTTTTTAATGGTCCCTTTAATTTAATGACTTTCCCAACGTTCAACGTTCAGCTCTGACAGGCTAATAATAGACGGTCCGAATTGGGAACCCTCAATTTTCCTGGGTTCGGATTTTTAAGAAAATTTCTGCAACTCCCCGATTTTTCTCTCTTAGCTGTTTAATTTTTTTATTTTTTCTCGATACTTTAAAGTTTCTAGTTTTTATTTTTTTATTTGTATTAAGTACTTGTATGTGTATAAGGATTATTATTAGTTTGGATGGATGGAGGATGACAGTTCCATGTAGAACCAGTGGTGGTTGACGACTAAGTTGGTTTTTGCATGGAAATCCTCTTGCCAAACTCCTAACCTTTTCGGCTTCTGGAGAGCCATCGCATGCGCTTCTACTTTAACATTTAGTTTAACATGTATCCTCGATCACAAGTTCAGGAGAATTATACTTTTGGACCAAGAATTGGCCTGTGTTGAAAGGCATAAGCAAAAACGGAATCCGCAAGCTTTTGCTTCATGCTGGAATGAGTGAAATTCACATAAGAGCATACAGGAAAAGTATGCCTTTCCAACTCTGTCATTTACAGACGGAACTTTCTAATTTCCATGTTATCTCTAATTGTTTTATAAGCGTTGGGATGATTTTTTATGGGACAAATGCATTGCATTTTCGTAAAAATACAACTCGGATTGAAAGAAAAAATGCAAAATATGTGAAAATCGGAGTAAAAGTGATGATTTTGCTCGCGTTTAAAAATGTCAATTTTATGGATTTTCGTATTTTCAGGAGCTATTTTTTTAATGTTTTACTTGTTATTTCTTATTACTTGTTACTAGATGGTAAAAATAGGAAGAGGTTCGGGCCTTTGTCTTTCCCTTACGTTCTTTTCAGATTAGCTTTAACACTAAAGCCTTAGCTGATTCCCGAAATAAAGAGCCATGAAATAGATTTGGAAGGTGAAAATTAGAGGAGATTCTATTCCGGACAAGATATCCTTAAATTGCTTTAAAATGAACAGTCTATAAAACTCGGGATTAGTGGGGAAATTTTGATAAGACAAATGACTTATTTTTGATAAAAAATGTCGTTCAAAATTGTGTTATTTTCAGGTTCAAAATTTGTGACACTGTTTGAATGTCAAGCCTACAAGTACTCATAAGATTTTACTACTACTTGACTATTCCAGTTTCAATATTATCGCTTTTTGTTGCTTGTGGTTTATAATAACTGATTACCGATTGGATATCTTTATTTCATAGGGGTTCTTATTTCGGGATAATTAATACCAATAATGTACTTATTTTCAAATCAATGTACCAGAGGCTTGTTAGCCTCGTTTATTAGGCCGTTTATTTTTTCTTCTAAAGATAGATATTGCACAAGCCAGAGCGGATATCGGAAATTTAAGATGTCAAATTGTAAACGGATCCACCATTGACAACGGACGGCTGCTGAAATCGGAGTTGTTATGATCCACCGGTTTTACGACCCTCATTTACGACCAATTCCATGTGACGGTTTTATCTACAAAATAATTGTAAAGTTTTCAGAATTTCAGAATGAATCTGATTGTGAGAGAGATATGATGACTCAATTTTGTATATCGTTGAAAAAATCGGGATTAAAAGTTTGAATAGTTTTGTTAAAATGATATCGGAATAAACTTTTAAATTCTAAAAGTTTGGTATTACTATAAAATCATAATTATTCCAAGACAAAGCGTAATTTTTTAAACACTAAAATACCTTCTCCAATTATGGAAAAATGCGGAAAAAAAACATTCCTCGGATTCCAAACCCCGATTTGCAATTGAACTACTAACCGTATCATGACATTATTTTTTGTTGACTAATTATTGTAATAATGAAAGATGCGTATGGAATTTTTAATCGTAAACAGTTTATCATTTTTATCAGACAGTTAGTTTTATACTTTACATATATTATTGTCCTTATAATACCAGGAATGAGAGTTGGTCTTGAGTAGAATCGGTGAGTATAAAATTCAGACCGTGTTATAGTGTATGGTTAAACGCAAATGCATTTATGCTAAATACTGATGGTAGGAAGTAAGATATAAAAACGTAGCTTAATTAATTACAATTTAATAAAACTGTCACGGAGAGTAATCAAGTCAGTTATGGTGACATTATCTAAAAGTCATACGGCTTTGCATATTGTTAAAGCTATAATACAAAGTAAATTTTAAATTTAATTTTCACGTCTGCTTTTTAAGATTACTACAGGGTTAATTGTCGGTGACGTAATTGAAATTTTCAATATCATTATACAGTTATTCATAATTGCTCTTATAAATCCCAAGACCTCTCAAACATGTAAACCCGGATTCGCCGTACGTTTGTAGATGTCATCTCTTAAAGTAGTTGACGTTGACAGATCTGGGAGTTGACTTTTTGACGGCTGACAGGTTGACATTGACATTGTCATTCAGTGTCATTTCAATTCAGATTTAAAATTTCCTAAATAAGGCAAGGCTAGCTGAACCGTTAATACCTTTTATTACTTATTAACCCGTTTAGTACTCAATCTTCCCCGACTAATCAATTTGGATGCGTCATAAAGTGTAATGCATCTAATTGTAAGTTAAATATATAATACATTTGCTAATTAATTTACAAATACATTTTTGATGCGATAAGCTAAAGTAAACTTTAGTTCCCTCCTAAAATCTGTGGGTTCGATCATGATTTAAGCTCAAGGGTCAACAGTACGCGTTTTAAAATCACGAACAATTCAGGAGTATTAAACGTTGGGAATAAATTGACATAGCTAAACTGATCGAAACAGTAATCTCTTAAAGTGATATGTTTGGGCAAAGTTTGAAACTTTTTATCACATTACCCAAAATTATTCCATTTAATTACATAATTAATGCTAATTACAAATTAAAACCCAACCACGTATTCCAACATATAAAATCAGAGAAATCCCTCAGAAGTCCCCCGAACTCCTGTTAAACACATTTGGCGAGTTGCAACACTTTATCCGAAGTAGAAACCGGGTATCCTAGATTCTGCGCCTCATTTTCAATCCAGTGGCCTCAGTATATAAAACCCGGATGGTGTATCCACGGTTTATTACTAGTTTTCGGTCAGTCTGATTCCCTCTGCCTTGTTGTAAGTAACTTTCGAATCTTCTTGTTTCGAAATCCCCGAAGAGTAGATCTATTTCAAAAAGCAAAAAAATTCCCGAAAATTAAGCTTTTATAAAAGAACGGATAATTTTTAAAAATTAAGGCAAATCAATTAATCTGACAATTAGTTTAGCAGCAGTACAATTCAAATCTCATATCACATAGACAAAAAATTAAATTAATCTGTGTAAATTAAAAAGTTTATCTCAGCAAGTACGGCAGTTCATTGGATTATTTTCACAATTTTAAGCTGTCGACCAAGAATGGTAATTTTGGGGATTCGGTTGCTGCAAAGTTATTATTTTGAATAATTTTATTTATATCGGTAAGGAATTGACATTCCGATATTCCGAAATTTTATTTTAGTTTATCGTTCAGTTTTGACATTTTCCGGGTATCTTGTTAAAGTTCTAATAAAATCGAAGATTACTTTAGCAATTCCCCCGAACAATAAATTAAAACTTGTTTCACTGATCTTCAGAACGTAACGATTTGCAGATCCTGCCCTATCCAATTGAATAATGTTACTTATATCATTTCGATAAGGAATTGAAATGTAAAATGTTTAAAACTATTTATAATTGTAAATTGTACTTAAGTTTATTGTTCCCTAGCATTTTTAATTTTTTTCCAGGTGTCTTGTTGCAGTTTTGACAAAAGGAGAAGATTATAAGTTATCAATTGCCCCGAACAGGCATTACAATTCTTTCACTAACTTAAAAGCTAATCATATTTTTTTGCAGATTCTAAGAACGCAGAAACTATTCCAATTTTAAATATTTATTTTTCGATCTTTCATCTCTCTATATTAGAAGCTCAACTGCAAAATAGTTGCCCTACTTGAGAATAATGAAGAAAATATCAAAGTCTTCTTGTTGTAGTCAAATGTCATTTGAACAGAATTTTAAGTTCTTGCTTCAGAAAACAAAATTGCATAGCAGAAATAAAAATAAAAAAGTAAGCTATTTTCATTAATTCCGACTCCTGTCGTCACGATGCAGTTGTTTCCAGTTCGAATCTTTCGCATATCAAGTAATCTGCATAAATATCTTCTTATTCGGTCATACAATGAGAAATTCAGTTTGTCATAAAATTCGAGGTTTGTTTTAAATTAATTTTATTCCTTGAAACCAATTAAAAGGTATACTAAATTCTGAGAGTTTCTAGCAATCTTTTTCCTGGCCTAAGCAACCCAGGTTCACGATCGGAAACAAAGGAAATTGATTGCAGTTTGGAGGTCCCAAAATTTGAAACACTGACCTCAATATGAAACTTATATCAGAAGAAAATACAATAGAAACTAACCGGTTCGAAATTAGAGTACGCGTGTGTTCCTCCGGCGGAAAAAAAATCGGTTCCTGAAGCTTTGAAAAGAAGCTCGGAGTAATAATACACTCTGTGTTATGTTTGCAACTCTTGCATAATTTATGCAATTCAAAATATCCCTTTAATATGTATCCTCAGAAACTTGATTGTAAAGGGAACTCATTGCAGGAGTAGTAAATGTCGTTGGGTATCGGTGCATCCCACCGTTTCAATTTCAGACAATTAAGCTCTCCACGTGTGTTCTACATATTGTGCAAGTTTGTTGATACTAGAATGCTTTGATGATCTTGATTAAACATTGCATTCTGGAGTTGTTCTGGAATTGAGACTTTGGAGGGGACTCTTCCAATTGATAATTGAGGACTCAAAAAATTATAAGGGTGAAGGTGAAGCCAAAATGACATATTTTCATACATTTATACGTGATATATCGTTGCGCGACATAGGGATTTGACTGATTCAAAATATTTATTTCCTTAAAGCCAAGGAAATTTAGGTCTGAGCTCTGGAAACCGTTTAAAAAAATCTTTAACCGTTCGGGAGTTAGCGTCCGACGAACAGACAAGATGCTCCCATTAAATACGAAAAAATCCATTCTGCTCATTGTTGATTTAGTTTACCTTTAGAGTACAACGCAAGTAACAAAAATTAACGCAACTTCGAGAGATCCGTTAGTCAATATTTGGCATGACATAATATCTGTAACGAAACATTCCCAAACCAGATATTAAAGTGATTTGTGAATTCTTCGATCTTATTCTGTGCTGCATTTTTAAATTCCAAGCTATTTCGTTTCTTGCCGTTTGTTTCCCAAATATGTCCAATCCATAAATACTGCATTTTTGCACCGGAAGCTACATTTTCTTGTCAATTTCTAAGGGAAGTAGCTCTGAAATGCTCGTAGTCTGCCTTGAAATATCGTTTACAGTTTGAAGAGTTCCATTGCAAGTCTTAACCAAAAGACAGTTTGCTGGTAAGTCGAAGGAATAAAACACAAGGGAAATTAGGTTGAGCATACATGCACATCATTACTGTCATACTGCTGACTGCGATTGATTAGAAATAAGAGCTGATAGGCGATACCCGCCTCTTTAGCTTTAAGACGGGGAGCCTTACAAGTGAAGGACAACCTTAAATTAACCTGTCATCACACACGAGGAGTCTTAAACTAGATCAACTTGCATTATATTCACCTCTGCTTTTGTAACTGCAACAGAACCGATAAATAAACCAAGGACGTTCGGGTCCACGTGGCTCGTGCCAATTTATTCCATTTTTGGAAGACGGAAGGTTTGAAACCTTTGATTATTTGCAGATTGTGCAAGTCTCCCCGAAATCCCGAACATGAGCCTCCGTTTATTGACACTTCAATTGGGTCAAAGAGTCATTCGAGCTGCAACTAACTCATCCAATGACAAAGTTTTTGATGAAAATAGACATGAATCTCGTTAGCGAGTTTATTTCTCCGTACAATGCATATGCTTACCCAAAGTTTGCCACCGGCTTTTTGGAAGTAGGGATTCGTTTAATTTAAAGTTAGATTTTGTTGGATTAAACTGCAGATAGGCTATAGGGTGTGAGACCTGTTTTAAACGGCAAGTTAGCACCGAAACGCTTTTCGTTAACCTAGCCAAGCTTAAATACATTCGGATGGCGTGTATAAATGATACTTTTGTAATATTGGGGTTTCCATTTCTACTTTTACTTTAATTTGTAAGAGTTTCTTTTCGAAATCACTGACATCAAGTGACATAATTAGTGAGTATTACATTTTGATGGCTATAGGATTCAAAATCAGCGAGACCACAACTGTAAGAAGTCCTAAATTTTCGGGCTATTTTGACTTGGGGGTGATTACGAGTGATAATTTTCTGTAAAATGATTATCACGGCTATAACAGTAGGAATAAAACTCAAAATTTATTTAAGCTTTTACTACTTCTTTATTATTGATGTTTTCATCAGATTTTTTTTCTAAATTTTTAGCGGCATTAATTCCTAATATGTTCCTTGAGAGTCCTGAAATTTTTCATCAATTCAGAATGTACTTCCAGGGGTGAAAATGTACGTATTTCGGGGAGAAGGATCTGTTTGGGGAACCACAAACACAGCACTTTATAAAATAATGTCACGAAAGTCTCCATAGTTATAGTCCTACTTCGTACAAACTGATAATATACCATAATTTAATGTGTTATAAGTTATAATCATACAGATAGAGAGCAACTGGTTGCATTCCAAGGCCAATGAAATGTCCTTTACAGTTTATATTTGTCATTTCTTTTAATTCGGAATGTATTTGCAGAGATACCTTTTGCCTTACCACAAATCCAGTCGAATTGAAGAAATCAGAAATCGGCATAGATATAGATGAATTCTACAGCCTCATTTATCCCATTCGTCCACAATCAGGCTTATCATCCTACAAGTTTCTAATCAATCAGCTTCGTTGCATAGAAGGAACTTCTCGAGACTTTTCTTACCTATTCCAGTAATCCTATAATCCTGTCTGAAAAACGTGGAATGTGTGCCACATCCCGACATTCCCGACCCTCATCTCATCATCCACATTTCAAATATTTAGTATTTAACTAAGTAACTATATTTCCGATATTGTGTTCTAAATTGTGAACTTTGCAAGAACCAAAAACGAGACCAGCTCAAAACCGAACTGTTACAATGGTAAATTGAAAAATAGAAGAAATACGTCAAACGTAGCTAATTCCATTGTGAAATTCCAAATTGTGACGAAAATCTCAAAAAAATCCTATTCCGTTCACAAAGGACTTAAACAAAATCTCAAATTTAACCACTAAACATGAAGTCCCAATTAAAATCGAATTCCAAGAAACATGTTTTCCAGTGCAAAATCTGCCCGACAGGGCCCTTCAAACGCAAGTGGAATTACAAAGCTCACATGGAAACTCACCAACCCAGGAGCTCTAGAAAACTTTCCTCTTGCGAAAAATGCTGCAAAACGTTTCTCACAACGGGTGGATTACGGAGGCATAACGAAGCTAAACATTTTTTTACCGATCCTTATTCGAGAAAATGCAGAATTTGTAACAAGTCCTTCGCGTCGGCGTCATATTTAAAACTTCACGTCCGATCCCACGATGATGGCGTCAAACCCTTCCTGTGTTACTTCTGCAAGGGCACGTTCGTCTCCAAACAAAATTTAGTTCGTCACATGACAACACATACTCTTGAGACACTGTATCTTTGCCCAATTTGCGGAAAAACATTTTCAGACAAAGGTGCTCAGAAATATCACAGTACGATCCATAGTGGTGAAAAACCATTTAAGTGCCAGCTATGTCAGAGAGGGTTTCGAGAAAAGAGTGGTCTAACCAAGCACATCAGCGTTCATACTAAAGAGAAGCCATATCGCTGCTACTTTTGCCACAAAAATTTCGCACAAAAGTCCAATCTTTATGAGCATTTGCTAGTGCACACGAGGGATGCAATAGTTAACAAATGCCAAAATTGTCCCAAAACATACGGCTGCGGAAGCGGTTTAAGGAAACATATGAAAAGCGCGCATTCCATGTAATTGATGAGGTAATTCAACTAGGGGATACGATTCTTAATTTTATATTATTTCGTTGAACGTTTCTTGAATTTCCTTATGTTTTTTTTTTAATTCCGTGTAGTTTTGGGCTGGTTTTAAGTTTGCGTGGATTTGAAGACTTCGTGGGGGACCAGGACCACCGCGGATCAAACAATAACAGCAGTAGTATGACAATTACATATTACAGTGCAGTCTACACAGCAATATTCAAAATTCATACACGTAAGCTGATAATAATAAAATCAATGAGAACCGGGTACAAGTTCAGAATCCTTTGTGCAAGCTATCCCTTATTTATATTGAATTTATTAAATAGATTTGAAAACATAAAATATTTCTGTTATTCCTCGTATCCAATTTTATCATCGGTAATCCTACAGTCATGTGCGGAAATTCTTGGAGTGTTTTGATCCGACGATTATCAAATATCATCTTATTTCTAGGGAATTAGGTATTCAATTCATTCAATATCAAGCATAAATTTAATGTAATAAATATATTCCTATATAAAATTGGCTAAATCAGTGAGAGGGATTCATTTTCATCCAACTGAGCTCGGGACGGAAACATTTCGAAGTTAGTACGTAAGGCTATTTTCTGGCATTGTAATTTGGAATGTGAGTGCTGTGAGTCTTGTTCTAGCAGCTAATCAGACCGTTTTCAATTCAAATTCGTGTTTGTATTAATAATACTTGCATAGTTCTCGTAATTTTATCCTCTCAAGTAAGTTTCCGAAAACTACGGACGAAAACACACCCGAGAAGTTAAACATTCCATTTTAAAAACCGAGTTCAATTCAAAGCCCAAGAAATAGGATAATCAGTGTCTGTCCAACCAAGTCCTTCAAAATGAAGTCAAACTACAAATCTCGGATGGAATTTCACAAAAAACACAAATATAAACATACGAGGGAGCCCTGTTCAACAAAAAGCGGAATTTTTAACACCTCTTTCTCCAGGTCGTTATATTTAAAACTTAACCCCCTAATTCACGATGAGGTTAAACCCTTCCTATGTTACTTCTGCAAGGGCACATTTACCCTCAACTATAGCTTAGTTCGTCACATGAGAATACATACAAAGGAGAGACCGTATGCCTATGATTGTCCAATTTGTCAAAGGACATTTGTAAACAAGACTTCTCAGAATAATCACCGAATGATCCACAGTGGTAAAAAACCGTTTGAGTGCCAGTTGTGTAAAAAACGGTTTCGAGAAAAGGGTACTTTAAGCCGCCACATCCGAATTCATAGAAACGAGAAGCTGTACCGCTGCTACTTTTGCCACAAACATTTCACCCAACATGCCGGTCTTAAATCCCATTTGCTGGTGCATACGAAGGAACTAATGGTCGAAAAATGCCGGAATTACAAATATCACATGGAAACTGACAATTGCTGCAAAACGTACGTCACAAACTCTGGACTGCAGAACCATAACAAAGACAAACATTCTACGGTTCCCAGCTCGTCGAAATGTCGAATTTCCCACAAGTCCTTGGCATCGGCGTCATATTTAAAACGTCATGTCCGATCCCACGACGAGGTTAAATTCTTCCTGTGTTACTTCTGCAAGGGCACGTTTAGCTTAAACAAAAATTTAGCTCGTCACATGAAGACACATACTCTGGAGACACCGTATCCTTGCCCAATTTGCCCAAAGACGTTTTCATACAAATTTTCTCTGAAAAGTCACAGTTTGATCCATAGTGGTGAAAAACCATTTAAGTGCCAGCTATGCCAGAAACGGTTTCGAGGAAAAAGTGCTCTAAGAAAACACATCAGCGTTCACACACAAGAGAAGCCTTATTGTTGCTATTTTTGCCACAAAAAATTCTCAACAAATTGCACTCTGTACAGCCATTTGGTGCTACATACGAAGGAGCGAATTGTTGAAAAATGCCAGAGTTGTCCCAAACTGTACAGCTATAGACAAAACTTACGAAGGCATATGAAAATCGCGCATTCGGTGTAATCGATTGAAAGAGGTAATTACATGCTTTAATTCAACTATGATTTTTTATATTTTTTGTTTTAAGTATTTTCAAGTGATGCTTGTTCGATTTTCATATCATGTCTTTTTTTAATTACTTGTGGATTGGGCTCGATATATTAAATTCAATTTAGTTAGAATCGCAAGTGGAAAAGTAACGATTATTAGTATACTTAGTATACGCTACTACGATTACATATGGTTTTGGTCATAGTTTTTAATATCGACATATTATATATCATTTTATCGCAAATTTTGCGTAGATTCCAAATCTGCAAAAAAAACCGCGCATGTAACAAAAACTTTTGAGATAAAACCCGAAAACCGGGTAAAAATCGGGTTTTTTCGGATTTTATTTATTTTTAGGTGCTTTATGATTGTAAACGTGGACAAAATGATGTAAATGTTTGTTACAAATTTAATTACGAGTTTTTATCACTAATCAGATTGGCATATCTCCGAAGCGTTCGTGAGATATGCGCCAAATACTAACCCAAAAACCAATTAAAAATCAGTTTTGTACGAGTTTTCCTCGTTTTTTATCATGGTATTTTACACGTTGATTTTTGTAACATTCGATTGTTGTTATATTGTCTTAATTTTTGCCTCGTATACTGAGCAGTATAGCATTGAACGCCCCACTTCCCTGCCCCCGGTAGGGGCCCCGCTGGCAGGCGCCAAAATGTAAAAAAAACGTGGATTTAGGTTAGGAAGATAGGGTTAGGGTAGGAAACCGAGCTATGCGAGGTAGGTAGGGGAAGGACACCGAACTATGTGAGGTAGGTAGGGGTAGTATACCGAACTATGTGAGGTAGGTAGCGGTAGGATACCGAGCTATGCGAGGTAGGTAGGGGTAGGTAGAGGTAGGATACCGAGCCATGCGAGGTAGGTAGGGGTAGGTAGGGGTGGGATACCGAGCTATGCAAGGTAGTCAGTGGTAGAATACCGAGTTATGCGAGGTAGGTAGGGGTAGGATTCCGAGCTATTCGATGTATTAAATAGGGGTAGGTCTAGGTATCTGAACTCATGCATCGAATTGTACCATATTGCTCGGCCTCCGGCAAAACTAAATGGCCCCGGCCCAACTTTTCGTGGCCTCCCCACCTGTCTTGTTCCAGCTACGATATTAAACTCTATTAGCGTAGGTTGGGATTGGATACAACAAATTCGCAAACATTAAACTGTTTGTAGGCGTTTAATTTATGATAATTCTAAAGACCATCTACGTGTAAGCTAGTTAGTATAGTAATAATGTTCAATGTTATTGTTATAGATAGGAAATGCATAGGAAAAACTACGACTGTCTGGAATGCTGCTAATTATATATCCAGTTCTATATATGGAATCACAATGTATTAATATAATTTTTCGAGCACAAATATTTATGACAATTTAGCTATATGAATTATGAGCTCATGCCATCAATATGTAGTTAACATTTATTTAATACTTACTTCTTATGGCATATTTTACGGACCTACTATTAAATATTAAAGTTATTGTGCTAAGCTATGTGCTATGTAATGTAATGCTAATTATCTGACAAATTAGCACTTCCAGCTTTAATGACACTTGCCGAGTTTTTTGCATACTAAGTACTGTGGTTGACAATGTTTCCATACCGTAAATACGGGGATAAATCCCCGAATATACCAATTGTCAATTGTCATGCAAAATATCCCTATCCTCCTTGACTCGCCGGGAAAAACTCCCTCGTCCTATATAGTAAGCCCCGTGTTAAAGCAATGGACTATAATACTATGTGGGAACTCAAGCTAAGTCGCCACTTTTTCCTATAGAAGTATGGAACGTTTATCATAGGGTTTGGGATAATAGGGCTAGATGCAATAATGCGATTGAGGGGTGGAACAATAGATTCCAAGCTTTTGTTGAAGCAAGTCATGTTGGAGTTTTTAAACTAATTCGGGATTTAATTTCAGAGCAATACCATACAGCAGGGGCAATTATCCTTCGATTAGCTGGAGCCCGTCCTGTGTATAGGGAATTAGATAAAAGATTACTTAGATCAGTAGAGAGATATGCAGATAATGAGAATCAGGATTATTTAAAGGGAATAGCAGTCAATGTCAATTCATATTGTCGGAAAAGGCAAGTTAAGGCAGTAGACGATGATAGAAACAAACAGACAGATAGTGAAACAGATGAATGTAATGAAACAGATAGAGAAAATGAGGTTCCAGTCTCAAGTTCACAGGCCCTTATTCAGACACAACTTGTTACTCAACCAGACCGAAGTACATTTAGTTTTGCCCCACAAATGTCCATGATCTAGGATATTTGTACAATTGAATGGCCCAATAATGGTATATCGTGTTATGAATCGAAATTATTTTTGACTGAATAAAAATGACGATGATTTTTTGTTGTGATTGGTAAAGTTTAATTTGATGGACTGTCGGAGAGCGTTGGTGATGGCTAAATGTGATTTGGTTGGCTAAATGTCGCCGTTGGAGAAAAAAAACGTTGGTAAAATTGATATTGGCGAAGTATCTGACGTCGACAAAGGGGTTGGTGATAACGCCTGATACCGTGCTCGCTGACTCCCCCTGTAAATCTCATTTCCTCTATTTGTAACGCGTAACATTTAGTGCATTGCCCGAACTTAAACATATGAAGATGAAATTGCTATATAGAGGACGAAATGAGTTTTACCCGGTGAGTCAAGTGGCATTTGGACTCTATCCAAATTAAGTACGCATCACATCACAGCCCCCTCGATCCTCGATCCCTATTGTACAATTGTACTATATCAGTGCGGGGATGGATAATTTATAATTAGCCATCACGTTGAGGTATATAATATTTTATCAGAGTTGAGACAGTTGAGAGTTTGAGAGATGGGTTTATCCATGAGCTCGTTGACTCGCCGGGTAAGGTAAAACCCTGAGAGGGGCAGCGCGAGCACACTGCACATTGAGTCAGCATTCAAGAATTCAGAGACATTGTGCTGATTTCATTGAGAGCGGGAACGGACTCCACACGCACCAACAACCAACAACAACAAGAAAGACCACCGACGATGGCGACGATGCCGACGAACGAACTCAACGAATAAAACGATTAATAATTAATTCATAATTATTAAACATTTTGAAATGACAAAATTTTGAATTTATACAAAAACCACAGTCTGTAACTCTGCAAAAAACTGAAATCCACAATCCATTCATCATCATCATTTACTTCATCACATCATCACACAGTAAAAGTAATTCCAATGCAAATTCATAATTCATAATAAAAATTTTAATTGAATTTATTTTATTCTTTGAGGTTACTATGTACTAGTTGATCATTTGTAAATTCGAAATTGTAATTGATACATTGATAAATAATTGTTTTGAAGATGTCGACAGAAAAACCAGATTGGGATGGAGAGACGTCCATTGCTGGTCGATTTGAAGTGTTTGGCGTTGACAGTTTGGATACCGTTACGACTCCGATGGTGTTTACAATTTTCCCTACAGCAGGGGACAGCTGTGCCAGACATCTTCGACAAGCGATCAAAGTCAGTCACATCACGGTCATGACGTCACGTCATATTCTATCAATCCTATCTCAGTAATTTTATGACTTTGGACTTACAATTTCTTTGTTCCTATTTTTGCAGACCCGAGGGGGGAAAGTCGTTCCATACGAGAAGAGAGATGAGGATCCCTACACTGTTACGATCATCAATAGCTTGTACTTCAGTAAGCATCCGGAATCGGACATCCTTCTGCCAAACGATGCGTTTGCATACGAATTCGTCTGGGATGTGTATTTCCAGTGCGAAAATGAGGTGGATTTTGGTGCTTATGCGTAAGTTTAATTACATTATTTCTGTCTGTGGTCTGTATTATGTATTACCGCTCAAATCACAAATAATCAAATTAGTATTAGGTATTAGGCGAGTATATGCTGGCTTTAAAACAAGGTGAATTAATATTTTCAGTTTCACGACATCAAACTATGAGAAATATGATCCTAATGAGATACTATTTCGTATAGTAAAATGGGCAGATCTTAAGCCTCTTGCTAATCCACCGGAACTAAAGACCTTCAAAGAAACAACAAAGGCATCGATTAGTGTACCTGAGCCGGTGTCGAAAGAAACTTGCAAAATAACGAGCAAAACAGTACCACCGAGTCAGGAAGCAGGTGAAGAGGAAGACGGCAATGATACGAGTGATGAAGGTTTCGACGGACTCGGAAACTCAGAAAACGAGTCTCACGACATCAACTCGCAAAAATTAGCACCCCCACCCAATACTAAGGGAATAATAAGCCCTTCAACTAAAGACGACAAATTTACTCCACTTCAAGCTCAACTGAACAAAGCAGTGGCAGTGGTATTTTCTTCCGCAAGGGGTACTACTGCTAAAACTCGGACTACTGGAAAAATTGTCATGGATCCCGAACGTGTGATTGCAGGGCCTCTTCGAAATGAAGAGAGAGAAATACTTCAAGTGAGAAAAAGGAAGTTAAAGGGATCTCGTAAAACTACAAATACGCGGATTGATCCATCTGCGGAAGCTGTAGTTAGCACTCCAGGATCTTCTAGTCAAATTTCTTCTGCGGTTGCTGCAGAAGTAACCTCCGATATCGATCTCGATCCATCGAGTGAGGACGAGGGGGGTCAAAGAGAACACACTGTTACTAACAAAAGACGTGGAATTAGCCGAATTATTGATTCAACGCCAAACAAAACGTAAGACTGAGAATAGTTATAATATTTCAAGTTAAAATTACGTGGTCATCAAGCCAAATACCTAAGTTATGTATTAAATATTAAACGGTTAAAGTTTAAATTCATTAACAGGTTTATAACCGTAGCCGAAGGTCAAGCCATTTTGGATTTGATATTGGAACGTCAGTGGTTGGGGATGGTTGGTGGAAACGTGATGTGGCAGCACATCGCTGACAAGCAGCTGTTGGATTTAAGGGTGCCTAGAACTTGGCATTCCTTACGAAATCACTGGATAAAAACGATTGTTAGGGATTTGGAGAGCAAAAAAGGACCAACTAGGTTCCAAATATCGTCAAAGAATCTAAAGCTCTTCAAACAAAGCGTGGCCGACCGTGCCAGACAGAATTCGCGAGGAATCAAGAACGTGCGGTTTTGAAACCCCTTTTATTTGCTGATAGCGAAAGTGATCTCTAACTTAGTCGACCCACAATAATATAATTAGTATATTATTATACCTATGCCTATTAAATATATTTTTAAACATGTTGGCTCGTTTACCATATTTCTACTGTCTACAGTGTCTACTACATAACGTTACAATGTAAAAATGAATTTGGACTCGACCGTCATTGAAACAACCTTTATAAACTAACCCATACCGAAACGTAGCTGCAATATTTGTTGCTTATTAGTTAAGTTACCAATGTTTTCACGATTTACTTTGGAATATTGAATCTATGGTTTTGAGTTAGGAAATTTTATCCACTAACTTAACGAAGCTCAGCTTCGTTAAGTTAGAAGCGCTAAAGTTTCGTAAGAAGCGAAGCTTCTTAAACTTAATATTATTTATTGATATGACAGATCTTATTAACGTGTGTACAGATCTTGTTGAATTTACAATTAATTGGGCTTTATTATCTTAATTCTAGATTTGACTCGGAGTTGCCGAAAACAAGGTCGTGGAATGACATTTTGAGGGTTCACGACGGACGGCGGGCTCTCACCTTTGGATTGCTTATTTAGTAGAGATTGGAACGGGATTATTTGCATAGTTTTTAGTTTAATTAATGCCTATGAAATGTAATGTTTTCCATAGTTCATTAGATAACAATGCCACTTATTTATTGCTTCGAGACAAACATTTATTTTATAAATGTTAAGCAATCGTTATTAGGTGTATGAGGTATAAGAAGGGCCTTAAATATTAATTTATTTGCACATATTTCTCTCACTTTAAATTAGTAAATAAATGCTTTAAGTTTAGACCGTATAATATGTATATTCCTTCCTTAGCAGAATACCAAACTAGTTCATAAATTCACTTTTCCGACTTAAGCCATCAAAATAATATATTTTTAGTGACATATTTTAAGTGTAACCCTTCTCTATACCTTAAACTCAGTTTTCTCAACTGAAATAATAAGTTCTTCACATCCAGTAACAATAAAATTTGTTATAACACCACTGGGTATTTTTTTCTTGACAATCTTAGTACATGGATTCACGGCTTGAAACATTAAGTTGCAACTGCACTAGTTGAGTCGCAGCATAAATAAGTTAAAACCAAACGCCAGTTTAAACATTGTAGCCTGATTCCCTTCTAGTTTCTTTAATTTAATTTAATTATCAAAGATAAGAAACTATAAGTGTTTCAAAAAAAATCATTCTAGAGATACAGGGATACATTTTATTTCATAGGAGTTAAAAAATCTAAAAATCCGTTCAATTTAGAATCTATGAAAAAATAGAACCCCTGGGGATGAATTCAGAGAAGTACGGTAATAAAGTAAGATTCGTAAACTATCGAGGCAGGCATTTTTTTTCGGGGAAGAACAAATAGATATTGAAATAAGATAGGCGTATGGGAATATGCAAAGTCGTATTAGTAATGGAATTGAGGTAATTGGCTCCACACTTTGTTGAGAAGACCTCCACAATGCACGCGTCCGACCCGACCCCGACCGAAAACTGCATTTCATTAGCTATTCCTAATAACAAAACAAACTCCCTCCGACCGACTTACAGTTACAAGCCTGTTGATATCAAGATTTCCTTAATTCGGGTTCGGGAGAGACCCGGTTCCAACTAGAATTATGTCCGATGTATCACAACTTCTCCTTTTATTGAGACTTGTACTTTTGCACAAATTAATACTTGAATGACCTTCCCAATCCTCCTCCAGGAATATCAATGAAAAACTGGAGGATCAATGCATCAATACACCGATGTAACGGGTGCAACCAAGTGTTGAAAATATAACAATAAACAAACTAAATCTCAATTTCCCCAAAAAGCCCGGGTTTTGCACCCTTGTGTCAGTGGGAGTGGTCCCTTACACGTCAAAGATGTTCTATTACTCATGGGAATCGTTTAAACCCCATGTCTCAATTTCCCCAAAAAGCCCGGGTTTTGCACCCTGGTGTCAGTGGGAGTGGTCCCGTATACGTCAAAAATGTTCTATTACTGATGGGAATCGTTTAAACCCCATGTTTCAATTTCCCCAAAAAGCCCGGGTTTTGCACCCTGGTGTCAGTGGGAGTGGTCCCGTATACGTCAAAGATGTTCTATTACTCATGAGAATCGTTTAAACCCTATGTCTCAATTTCTCCAAAAAGTCCGGGTTTTGCACCCTGGTGTCAGTGGGAGTGGTCCCTTACACGTCAAAGATGTTCTATTACTCATGGGAATCGTTTAAACCCCATGTCTCAATTTCCCCAAAAATCCCAGGTTTTGCACCCTGGTGTCAGTGGGAGTGGTCCCGTATACGTCAAAGATGTTCTATTACTCATGAGAATCGTTTAAACCCTATGTCTCAATTTCTCCAAAAAGTCCGGGTTTTGCACCCTGGTGTCAGTGGGAGTGGTCCCTTACACGTCAAAGATGTTCGATTACTCATGGGAATCGTTTAAACCCCATGTCTCAATTTCTCCAAAAAGTCCGGGTTTTGCACCCTGGTGTCAGTGGGAGTGGTCCCTTACACGTCAAAGATGTTCTATTACTCATGGGAATCGTTTAAACCCCATGTCTCAATTTCTCCAAAAAGTCCGGGTTTTGCACCCTGGTGTCAGTGGGAGTGGTCCCTTACACGTCAAAGATGTTCTATTACTCATGGGAATCGTTTAAACCCCATGTCTCAATTTCCCCAAAAAGCCCAGGTTTTGCACCCTGGTGTCAGTGGGAGTGGTCCCGTATACGTCAAAGATGTTCTATTACTCATGAGAATCGTTTAAACCCTATGTCTCAATTTCTCCAAAAAGCCCAGGTTTTGCACCCTGGTGTCAGTGGGAGTGGTCCCTTACACGTCAAAGATATTCTATTACTCATGGGAATCCGAATCCTTGGACTCTGACTCTGGCTGAAAAATGACTAGCTTAATCCCTTCTTCCCCAAAATTCTCAGTCATTTACAAATGGTGGTCTCCCTTTCCAAAAGAACAACATATAGTATTATATCTGAATTGGGGCAATAGAAGATAGGGAATTCTTCCGGCTTCATGGTTGGGTCTCCGTTTGAACACGCGCTTTACAAAGTTACAACCGGCATGGCACCTCCTCCGTGATTCTCATCTAAAACAGCAGACTATCTCAGACGTTATATAATAAAGTCACTTGTCTCTGTAATACGCACGTCTGAAACTCTGACTAGCTCCTTGTCCTTGCTCTGTCTGTTTCCTCCGTCAAAGTTTTATTAATTTCTGATGATTTTAGTTAATTAATAATTAGTCCCAAGACATCTGCACAGGTATTCATTGCACATACTGCATTTCTTATTTTTTTCTTTGTACTTTTTTATTTCAGTTCAAATTCTGCTTGTGTTTTTTGTTTGCTCTGTTATTGTGCATTGCATATACGCTTCGATTCATCGCTACACATTTACTGTTTAATCAACTTTGTGCTTTGCTTTTTTGCTTTTATTTGTTATTGTAGCTTTTTTGTGTTTGTGGTTTGACTTTTGACTCACAGTATTCAGCCAGCCAATGCAATGAATGGCAAATGATGAATAATGAAGATAAAAAATGTAGAGTTCAATTTCAAATTTGCAATTCAATGAATGGTAGGCTCGTAGGTGGGGCTGGGGGGGTTGTGTTAATGTTAAAGTGTGGTTACACTTCAGCCAAATTACACAAGGACACGTGACGTGGGCAGTTTGCTGCTGCCTGTTGTCATTCTCATTATTGCATTGGTTGCACATTATTCAACATTGTTCACTTTTTGAGTAACAATCGTAACAATTGAATTATTGAATAGTTCAATCCACAATTAATTGCAATGCAATTGATGCAATGTTCCCAATTCACATTTCACATTCATTTTGCAATTACCAACATGTATCGTGTCACGATGTCAGTGTCACATGTGATCTGACGGATGATGACGTAAGATGTAACAATTTTAAATTGTAATGATGTTTGAATAAGTCGACATCGTCTTTTTGCTTATATTCATTGTTTGATTGGCTAAATTATGCACTATGCTCGCGCTAGACGTGTGCACTAACTGCAAACTGCCTTGGTGCCACTGGACCTCTTACCCTCCATCGAACCACTCCTTTTAACACCATTCAAATTAAAAATTTAACGATTAGTCTATATTAGTCTGCTCCATGTGCCATGTGTTGTGTCATGTTTGATGTTGGGTTGCATCTTGCATCGTGTCTCGTTTCAGACAGTCTGACCAGGATGAAAGATCTCACCGTTAGTGCATCTTTTTTTTGTGGGCTACATTACATTACAGGTTGGTTGCCATCGTTGCCGGTCTCGAGGCTACAGTAAGCGTTGCGTTGGCGAGTCCAAATCCAGACACTTTACAGCTTTACTCACCCGGACTATTATACTATACAATCCTATCATTCTTTGCCCAGACTACTGTACTGCACTGCTCCCAAGAGAAGGCTGTGAACTGTGGATCTGACCACCTGTCTTGATGACGATATGCCAGCCTCAGCATCACCAAGTAAGGCTGACAGGGACATGGCCGAAAGTCCATTGTGGAGCTTGCAATTTAAGGTTAAATTAAATTAAAAATTGGATACATTTTAATTTAAAATTAATGTATTTTAAAACATTCGAGCGTTTGTGCCCGCAGTTCGTGTTGGCGAAAGGTGGTCACTGGAAGGCAGTGGATAGCTGTAAGCCTAAGCCAAAAATTCTCAAAATGTCAAAAATGACAGAGACGAAAGTTCAGGAAAATCACGAAGTTATCTTGATTGAGTCGGACGATGACGACAGTTCTAATTTATTCGACTCAAATCCCTTGTAAGTCAGCGACACTTTTAATTGCATAGATAATAGATGTACATCCATACAGAATGAATACATACAAAAAAGTTGCGCAGCGCAGAATCGCTAAATGGCTGAATGTGACGTGACATGCGACGGACTGTTGTCACATAGTGATCATTGGACTTAATTAGACTGTAATTTGTCATTCCAGACTCTTCGAATACCCGTCAGGAACAATTGGAGCTGTTTCCGTCGACAGATCTGGAACAGAATGCCTCGCCCCCGGCCAGTATCTAAACGACATGATCATTGACTTCTGGATTAAGTACATCTACCTTAAGCACTTAAGTGACGCCGATCGGGAATCGACACTCGCCCTCTCCTGCCTCTTCTACAAGTCCCTATCAATGGCGGAACAGTCTTGGATGAGGACGAGATTTTCCAAGGGAATGCGTCCCTTTGCCAAGAAGTTCATCTTCATTCCCGTTTTAGAAGGGTATGATTAGTATTTCATTGTTTATCATTATTAAATGGTGAAACTTGAAACCCTTTATTGACTTGATACTCTCTTTATCCATCAGTCTGTCATTGGTCTAACTCTTGAAGGGTTAACCATTTTCAAATTACGTTTACCGGAAACAAAATTTGAAATTCGTTTAAGGGTTGAGTAGGTCAAGGGTCTACTCCACGGTCAAAGGTCATATTTTAATTTGAAGCTTAAATGTATGATGTAATGCATCCGTCGAAATGGAAAGTACTGTAAAAGCGTATACGCCTATACGCGTATACGACTTAATTTTTGGTGGACTTTAAGATACTTGAATGAAACGTCTCTAATACTCCCTAACGTGTCGTCCGATGGTAAATTTTATTACATGTCATGATGTCTTGTTCACTCTTGTTTGTTTCAAGCTTCAGTCCCAAGCTAAGAGTATATAATATAACTATATATTATATACTCTAAGGTCCCAAGTACCTATGTCGTTTTGTTGTTTGAATTGGGTTTTAATTAAAATTTGAGGATACAAATTACTATTGATATTTGGGATTTTGACCGGATGCCAGAGACAGTGGTCGATTATACGATCCATCCAATCGATCGTCGCATGTCGCCATACGGAGTATGAAATTAAAGTAAAAAAGGTTTTTATTAACTTTTTTTTAATTCATACCTTCTTTCAGCCGGCATTGGATGTTGGCCGTAATCTGCTTCCCAGGACTTGTACCAAACGGATGTAGAACGGCAACTGCAACAAAGTCACACGACCCCAAAGAAACAACGGAAGAGATGGGTAGAGGGAAGAGAATTAAGGTGCCGTCTCGAAAAATTGACCTCCCAATAAGTATTGAAGGACGAATAGTTTGGGGCGGGCCATCAACTCGTCGGAAACAAAGATCACAGAAAAAAAGTCCGATGATTATTCTCTTCGATTCGTTGAGTCGTTACCCCGTCAATCGGGAAAGGATTTTCAACAAACTACGAGAGTACCTCAATGTTGAATGGAAGGTAAAAAATGAAATGAACGCTACATTCAATTATATTCTACGGACATGTATATATTTATAACCGGATAACTCATGTAATCTTTATTTTTATAATCATTAATCTCTGAATTAATGCTTATGAATCTCTACGTTTTAGAAACTGCATCCGGAAGACCACTTGATCTTCTCCAGTAAGAATATGCCAGGGCACAGTGTCGCAGTACCTCAACAATCCAACTCCTACGACTGTGGGATATACATACTTCAATTCTTCGAGAATTTTTTTTCTAGTCCGATAAGATACTTCTCATCCCCTATGGAATCTCTTGAAGATTGGTTTGACGACAAGTTGATCGATGGTAAACGGGAGCAGATTTTTCAAGTCATTCTGAAAATTTTACGTGAGCAGTTTCCCAACGATCCCGACCGTGTTGCTCTCCTACCTCCTGACTTCCTGGAACATGGAATGAGAAATGTAAGACCGGTATCACCAAAGCCTACCAAGTCTGAGGAAAGTGCAGTGCTTATTGGAGATGAAGAGTTGGAGCTTAGAAGGATGTACAGTCGATCGTTTGAAAAAGATGATGGTGACAATGATTCCAACGAATCTGAGCGGTCGGAAGATTTAGAGGACTCGGACTCGAGCGAGGGTTCGTCGACCAGCAACAAGAACTTGTTTGAGCGTAATATTAAACGTGCTAAACCAGACAACACTTTGAATCAGATAAATCGCCGACGTCTTAAACAGAACGGGGTTTCTCCATTACCAAATGTATAACCAAGTTTCTTTTAATTGCTATTGTTGATTTCCTTAATTTTCTCAATATTGTCAATGTTATGTTATTTTAGTTTTATGTTGTGTACTGATCTTTCTTTGTGTATTTGTGTACGTGAGCAGTTTCCCAACGATCTCGACCATGTTGATCTTCTTCCTAATGACTTGATGAAACATGGAATGAGAAATATGATCTCGGTAATACCAATACCAAAGCCTGACCAGTCTGAAGAAAGTACAGTCATTGATAGTGAAGAGCTGAAGCGGGGAACGCTGTACCGTAGATCGTCTAAAAACGACGTCAGTGACATTGATTACAACGAATTTGAGCTGTTGGAAGATTTGGAGGACTCGAGTGAAGGTTCGGCGACCAGCAGCGACAGCGACGACAACGACAGGCTTGAGCCAGAGCGTATTAGTATTATCCGCGTTAACCCGGACTATTCGGCAAATCAGATAAAACGCCGACGTTCACGTCCTCAGCTGAACGCGATAGCAGCGTCACCCAATGTATAACCAAGTTTTATCTTTTGATTACTTTTTTAAAGATTTCCCATTTCCCTAGTTTTTAGAAGTTTTCGGCAAGTTGCGTAGCGTTATTTCGTTTTTCTGTTAAATCGTAATACCTGTTGTCCTACGTCCGTTGTTATTTTGTTGGTTGACTAAGTTTTATCCGTATTTATATCCTATAATTTGTTTTTACAGTATGATTATTCAGAAGTCAACAGCGAAAGACTTGACGACCGTTATATTGCTGTTGCTCCAGACAAGTTCGAGATCAAGCGCCAACGTCTAGAAGCAAACGAAGCCCCGCATGGAAGGCCGGCATTAAATAAAAAAGCTTTGATTGTTGAATAATAATGTTTTTAATTTTTGTTTCATTCGTTTTTACTGGAAATAAAGTTACTTACTGTATAAATTATGGTTTTAATAGCAAAAACATACACAGAGGCTAATTTATATTTTATAAGTCAATTAAAATTAAAGAGACTATTTCAAATAAGGTGCAGGCTAAAGTCAATCAAAGCTGTTTCAATTAAAATAAGAGGCTAATTTCAATCAAAAAAAGAGGCTGATTAAAATTAATCCATTAGCAAATGTATAACCAGGGTTTTCTTCAATTGTTTGCAATCAGTTATTAAGTGTTGAAAACACTTTATGCGAATGACTAGGCTGTCCGTCCGTCCGTCCGTCTGTCGGTGCGATAACTGACGAACGGCTTGACCTACGGTCACAAATTTTGTACACTTGTTCCTTGGGTCCCAACACAGGCTAAGTTCGAACTTGGGTCACATCGGTCACACCCCCTGTCCCCCATAAATTAACCCCCCCCCCCAAAAAAAAAAATGATTAAATCAGTTCAAAGCTCTTACTCATTTTAAAACTGCCGGTTAGGTAGTTTGCATTACACTCTATGTCTATCATCTACACATGATAACACCCTGAAACTACATTTCAGGACCCAGGGTTTTTGGGAAAATTGAGATATGGGGTTTAAACGATTCCTATGCGTAAAAGTACATCTTTGCCGTATACAGGACCACTCCCACTGACACCAGGGTGCAAAACCTGATGTTTTAAACACTTGGTTACACCCGTTACATCGGTTTATTAAGACTTACAGGCATCGGATTGTTTTTTTTATACTTGTCTGTCTGGGGGCACTTAAATAATGTCAATGTGAAATATCTCCAAAAGGGACTTGTTTCGATAATCAATGATTTCTATTTGAAATGATAAGCTCGTGTCCTGATAAGCCAGCCGAGCCATCTGTGACTGGAAAGCCTTCAACAGCCCTGACCCAAACCCTCAAACTTTGTACGGTGCTTTGGTTGGAGGACCGGATGCAAACGCTTACGAGGACGATTGAAACGACAACATCAAGAACGAAGTTGCAACGGCTTCCAATCCGCTCTTGCTGGTTTAAACACTTTAAAATCCAGAGGAATAGTTAACTAACTAGCTTATCAATTATTATAGTAACAATCTGTACAAATAAAATTCTAGAGGAAAATACTTTTTGTGACACGGCAATATTCCTCTTTACTAAACTAATGATTTCCAACCGCAATAACTCCCCACCCATCCAATATGACTTATTTCAGATACAAACGACAAAATTGTAAATAAATGCAGGAATTTTACGTCTGATTTTGAGGCGCAACGTTTCTTTCTGGTATTGATTTATTCGATTAGAGAGAGGGACGCGCTATAAAAGTAAGACAATGCGGGAGCATTGGACCTAATTTTCTGTTTCAATTTTAAAGGTACCGTTTGGTAAATTAGTCAATTATTAATGTTTTTGAGAACTATAGTCGAAGTTTCATACTCCCCGATCTTCAGAGTCGAAACCATGTCGAAACTGACATGTGAGATTACATTCCCTGGAACTTATTCCGATCAATCTGACAAGAGAAAACAAAGTCGACTTTCTTGTTCGGAGCAAGTGTCTCCGATTCGGACTGTGTGTCCAAGCCGGCTTTGACACCGCTATCCTCACCCAACGAATCACAAAGATCCTTCAAGGTCAGAAGACTGTCCAACAGGACCTCTGGGTCCTCCCCCGACATAAGCAACACCAAAGCCTCGAACTTCGGAGCCTTAAGGAAGTTAGTCAAAACGGCTTCGGTTAATTTGTTGGAAGTCCCTCGAACTTCCCCCCAGACCATCAACGATTTCAAATCCTTAAGATTCTCAGAGATCCATTCAATTTCTTCATCAGAGGCCGTATGGGTACTCACAATCAAAGAAATGGCAAAATCCTCAGCTGAAGGGTCCATGGCTAACTTCGTCCAGTTATATTATTTCAGGAAATCGAAATACTCTTGGATGAGTTTGAGAAACCGTTCAAATTAATTGGTGGCTGGATACTGATTTCGGATCTTATTTTCGAAGCTTGACTTGGAACTTAAATAGGGGCAAGGGCCAGCGTCGTCAAGGCATTGGCCTGATAAGGATAAGGGTGCTCAAAGCCTCAAAGGGGTTACTAAAGATGAAGTCACGCATTTTTTCAGCATCAACCAAGCCCGATCCTTATTTTATTCAGTTGAAAAAAACTAGTGTTATTTTATAAGCTGTCTATGACCGCCGATTTCCAAATTTAAAAAATCCATGCGCAACTTCCTTTGGCTTCATTAAATCCACTAATTAACAAACCATAAACAATAATCATAAAAGATACATAATACCACAAGCAATGTTAACTCTGATTAAATGCACAATTTAAGATTCAAACGTATCTCCTATGCATTGCTTCTCAACAAAACCAATGCCTTTCCATTACCTCACAAGATTGAAGTAAGATTTGTAAGATGAACAGAGATATTTAAGAACTGTATTTTTCTATAGCAGAGATTTATTTTAGTAATATTTAGCAAGACCCCAACAATATAGGGATGTTTCCACAGTAGAAAATGCTATAGGTGAACACACAATTCGTATGAAAAGCAATGAATTGAAAACAAGGAAAACCCCGTTTCCGACAATAATGATATTTCAATAGACATTTAGATTTTGATTGATATTTTAAGCATCATCCATCGAAGGTTCCTCTCTATTCTTTAACTGTTCAATTGGACGTTCTTCAAAGTTGGACCTAATATTAAAAGCATACAAAACAAATATTACATTTCCATTCCATTAGAGTTTTAAACATTTCAATGTCAAGCCAAATACATTTTCTCTTGTTGAATTACGTCTCTGTCTGTGCTAGCTAATTTATTCCGAGATTTCAGTTTGATCAAAGTAGTTGCTGAACATAAAGTCGAAGCCCTGAACGCTGCAGGACCAAAGTCCAGCCGCACTTCCTTCTTTCCTAAACCAACGGACCGCGAGAACTGGCGGATCAATAGGATCGTCGTCTGTATTATCCTCGTCGTCTTGGTCTCTGCGAAGCCGGAAGTATTCATTCTCAGTCCCCGACTTCCTCTTTAGGCCCCAAACAATTAAAGCCTCTAAAATTCATCTTCATTAACTTCAAATTCTTCTTCATTGTTGCTTTCAGTCTTCCTAGCTTTTTCAACACTGCCAAATTGATTCCACAATCCCCAGAGACAGAGTTCCTCCAATCTCAGCAACAGATCCGATTGTAGGAGGTCTACGAGATCCTGCGACAGAATCCGTGTTCCTTCAAATGACAAGTTCATCAGGGATGCTGGAAAATCACGACAGTTGATAATTTCGCGTCCCCGAAATGCATTATCAAAGTTCCTGTTCAAGCATAAACGCTTATGTTTCTGGCAGTTCTTGAGGACTGAGATGTCGAAGGGGGCCTCTGAATTCACATTCAGGATTCGAATATTGACACGAACGATAGTCTCGGAATTGTTCAGGAGTATGGAGTTCAATAAAGTTGGGCTGCATTCAAAATTCATGCCGAGGAACAACTTCTCGAGTACCCGCTGTCTTGGTAGAAGTTGGAGTAGTAGCTTCATGTTCGTCGAAGCTTCCAGGAAATGCACGTAAAACTTTATCTGCTTCAAATCCGTGCCCGTTTTTAAGGATTCCAGATCCGGTAATTCTGGTGCGGGTAATTGAGCCAACACTTCCGGTCGGGTGTCAGAATATCGGTAATCAGAGTAATCAGACATTTTAAGGCTGACTTGTTCAAGTCCCTTCGGGTAGTTCGGGTTCTTCGTCAAGAGTGCCAAAATGAAAGCGACGGCGATGGCTCTTTTGGATATGTTGTCTAAGGGAGTAAACTCTTCTTTTAAGTGGCTGAGGGTCGGAAATCGCGAGGTCTTGAGCGAATGCAATATGGAATCATTTTGGAAGAGACCAGCGGTCTTGCTGTCGAATTTTAGATCCAATCGTCTAAGGTTTCTAAATTGAAAGTGAATAGTAGACTGGAACTGATATATAAACATCGGAGAATCCAGGCGAATCTCAAGGCGGGTGACAGATTTTTTGGCAAAGTTGAAGGATCTCCTTTAGAGCATTTGCAGACATGTTTTGGGACTTACAAAGTGAGAAATAACTAATTGTAACTCGCCCAAGGCAGTTGGGGTATTTGAAGGTCAGTTTTGTAAGTTAGAAGTAGTCAGTTAGCAGTATCAGTCTTGCAATTCGAAGCTTGAGAATGAAGGCTAGACCAGGGGAATCCTCGTTACAATTGATGGCGAAGTTGTAAAAGTCCTTAACATCCTCGTTCTATTGTTTGCAAACCAGTCGGAGTTTGTAAGCTTCCGGCTGCTTCAGCTTATTGAAGATTTTCCCCCGGATCTACACAAAAGTAAGAGAACACATGATTGTGAAAAATTTAACCACCTTGGGCCTTTAGAATGATAATTTAAATTAAAGTAAATTAACTGGGTATATTGATAATAAAAATTAATAAAAGTTTAAAAAACCTCGCTGGGAAGAAGTGTGAGGGGGTGAGGTCCGCAAACCGCAGGGCACTTCATCTTCTCATTCATTTTCGAACCCTGAATGCAAAGGCGTGCGCGGTGACGGTTATACTGCGCGACTGGGAGGTTAGATTGCTAAAACTTTTACGGCAAAATAAAAATACATTTAATTTCTTCAATTTTGAATTCGTTATTTCATCACAACACGAAATTTGAAAGGGAATCACTAATCAATCAGAGCAAGCAAGACAAAGCAAATTCAATTACATTACCTCAACTATAAGCAAAAAGTGAAAGCTGGAACGTTTTAATAGAAACCGGTGTAGATAGGTGATAGTGATAGGATGGATAATTTCTTAATTACCTTGAATGAAAAATTGAGAAATCCTGTATTCTGTTGAACTTTCCTTCAGGCAAGGATGAAGAAAAACCAGAAAGTAAGATAGCTTACGAACGGTAAACGTAAGGCAACTAAAGAAAAATTAACTTTAGTATTACTCTTGCGGTAAACATAAAGCGTAGGCGTTGTCAGCATATTGCAAAAGTGAGGATTTCACCATGAATGGAGTTTAGCGTCGCTGGAAAACATACAATCTAGTTCGGACGGACGGCAATCTCCTCCTATAATTTAAAAGACAAAGAAACCTTTTTATTTACACTAAATTAGTTTCGTTCGTATACCACCGTTCTTATTTTATTAATCAAATTGTTTGATCACCTTTAATTTAATCGAAATCTGCTCAAAATCTGGGTACAAATTGTTCGTTTCGTTCGTCGAAGATGCCTTCTTTACGCCAACGATCATGAAGCACGTATTTATTTATCAAACCAAGATCGGGATTATCGTCGTCTCGAACCAGCCAGATGTCTGAACGCGAATTGAGATACCATGAATACTCTAACTGCTTCATAATCTTTTGCATCTTCACTTGCTCTTTCTTCGGCCCCGAAATATTGAATTGCTCCAACCGAATACTCTTCAATTCCTTCATCTTTAACAAGCCCACAATTTCTTTAAACACTGGAAAATTGACTCCAAAATCTCCGGAATCACCACAATTCCTGAGAGTGAGTTTCTCCAATTTCAACATTAGATCGGATTGTAAGAGCGCCAAGAGATCCCGCGACAGCATCCATATACCACGCAATGACAATTCTGTCAGGGTTCCAGGGAAACTGCTACAATTGGTTAAGTTGGGGCATAATTCCGCCGTTGAAATGTCGTCTTCGTCATAATTATGTCCCAAACTCAACCGTTTGAGCCGAAGGCAATCTTTGAGGACCGAAATATCGAAGGGGGCCTCCGAGGTAACATTTAGGTCACCAACGATGATTTCCACGATTGTCTCAGAATTATTCAAGATTATCGATCTCAGCAAAGATGGACTGAACTGAAACTCGATTTCAATCAATTCAAGTTTCTGCTGTCTTACAATCACTTCAAGTAGTAGGTCAAAGTTGTCCCTATCCGTATTCGTTGAATCTGAATCTGAGATGGAACAGCCGGAAGAGAATCCCATCCGTTTCAAATCCTTTACGGTTTTTAAAGACGCAAGTTCCTGTGCAGAGAGGTCTCCTACATTTAAAACTTCAGTGTTCGCATTGTGGCCAAAATTACAACATGCCGTAAGCATCAGCTCTTCCATTCCTTTTGGGTTCTTCGTCAACAGTTTTAAAACGAAGCCGATGACGCTAGAGGCTCTAGCTTTGTCGTTAATGCCATTGAAATCTACTTGTAAGGAGCTGAGACTCGGAAATTGAGAGCTCTCGAGTAGAGTCCGCAGACAATTATTCCGACGATCATAAGTCTCAAACTCGAAGATTAGTTCCAGTTGTTTTAAATTTAAAAATTCAAGGGACAGCGGACCCGGAAGCATAAGGCTCGAAATCTGCAATTTTATTGTACCCATGAGTTTAAGGCGAGAGAGAGTTTGCTTGAAACGTTGAAGCAGCTCTCTTACGGTATTTGTCGTCAGTTTGGACAACTCTCCGATTATAATTTCTTGGATGCTATTCGGTCGTTCGAAAGTCAGTTTCTTCCGTTGCTGCTGCTGAACTTGAACTTTTCGTGATCGTAATTGTAATTGGCGACCCTCTGATGCTGTAGTTGGATTGCTGGTGGCTTCAACCGGAAGGATTTGAATCCGTTTCACAATCTTTCTAACATCTAATCTTGCAATTCGTAGTTGCAGGAGGAATTCCAGGCCAGGTGAATCTTCATTCAGTGTAATAGAAAAGTTGTACGAGTCTATAATATCATCGTTCCATTGTTTGCAAACCAGACGGAGTTTGTAAACATCCGTCTGTTCCAGCTTATTGAATATGATCCCCCGGATCTACACAGACATAACGAAAACAAAGTATTATGAAAAAATAGTCATCACACGTTGTTTAAAAATAATCCTTTGAAGTCAAATGAAAGGATGTAATGGCGTGAGTGAATGTCAAATGTGGAACATTGTGCATTGGATGACAAATAAATGTTTGAAAGGAAACAACACAGAACATCATTTGCCATTATGCATTATATAATAATATATGCAATCAATACACAATAACGTTAAATACCTCGCTGGGAAGAAGTGTGATTGTTACACTTTCCGGTTCATTTCCGACAGCCCAGCTTGAATCACTTTCAGCCATTTTCAATTCCACACTGAGGGATCACAAAACACTAATTCACAATTGCAAATGCACAGCCGTCTTCAGTCTTGTCTTGAGTCCAACTCCAAACCTTCAACCTTACTGCTACTGCGAAATCAAAAATACATTTTGCATTTAGTGGGTGGTTGCGTGGTGGAATTATGTACAATTCGTTACATAATTTGGAATTATGGAGTATGGATTTCGAAATTTCGATTAATGAAATCAAATACACAATAAATACACATTCAATCCAATCATTATTCAACAAAACACAAATCAAAATATGAATGAAGTATGAAATATCAATATAGAGTCTTAATAGTATAGACGTTGAGAACGTCCCTCTACTAGTAGTAGAAGGAACAATCTCATCATGATCATATCATTCATATATAGTAATATCTTATGATATGAAAATGAAATATACATCAAAATCAAAACTACAAATAAACCGTTGCAAGACGCGCATACGAAAGCGGTGAAACCAACACGAAAAAAACGACTAACTACGATAACATTTAGTTAAAGAACGTTCCCGCAACATTTCGAATTTAGTTCTTGTTCTTTCAGTTATAAGGTTTAAGAATGTTAAGCTGTGTTGCATATTGAGAGCTCTTTATGGGACTCATGGGATTTTCTACAATCTAAATATTGATTTTTGACATATAATGGTATTAGTGGGGGTGGTCATGAGGGCTTAATGCTATTTCCTGGCACGTGAGTGTCATTTAGTACATTGGCGTCATATTGCGCGGTCACACACCCCAATGCGAATAGGGGTGTTTCCATAATTCCCATATGAATGTTTTCTTATACGTATGATTCAGTAAATCAACGGTACTTTAAAACTGAATATAAATGCATCCGTTACCTTGCACATTGTGTTTATTATATACGCAACAATCGTATGTGTTGAGCTTCGAATTTTTTTCTGAGCAATGGGTCTGACCGAGTGTTACAAAAAACGATAGGCTTATGGCAAGGGCAAGGTGGGTCCAAAAGGTGAAAAAAAATGTAAAAAGTTCAACCGTTCAAGCGCTAGAGTGGAAACGGACGGACGGACAAGGTCTTCCTAATAAAAGGTTCACCACTTAATTTTAATAAGTCGTTACAAACGAAACGTAACAAAGGGGTGAAACCAAAACGTCAAACGTTAAATTTTTAAATATTTACACGAATAAAAACTATCCTTAATTACACATAAAAGGAATCATTTGGTATAGGAATTTTCGAGTTTAAATTTTTTGGGGTCAGGGGGTGTGACCGACTATTTCGAATTTGTATTGAGCTTAAAGCCAAAATTTAGCAAATGAAGTATGAAGTAAATGCAAAATGTAGATTTCAAATTTGAAAACCGTTGTCAAAAAACTTCAACCGTTCGAAAGTAAGTTAGAGCGCAAACGGACGGACGGATAGACAGCAGACAGACAAGGTGATCACATTTGACATTAAGGGGTTTCACCTTTCACCCCTTTGCCCTGCCCTTAATAAGTGTGAAGTGAAGTGATAAGGATAAGGAAGAATCAAGACAGAAAACAACCCATTTGCAAACCTAAACAGAATTAGAGAAAATGTGAAATATTATATGTAAAACGACCAACCACGAATGAACGAAGAGCAGATGAGAAGGAATAATTGAATTACAATTACAAATTAATGGCAAAAATTGAAATATTCAAAATTAAAAAGCGTGAAGTGAAGACAGAGACAAATACACAAAGACAAATCTCCCGCCCTTTCTCCCATTTACAACTCCATGACTCTTTGCACTGTCGCACTACGGCCCAATCGCAGCGCAACGGCAAAAACACGCTCGCAACTGCACTGCACTGAAGGCTACGGAACGGACGTTTGCACAAATAACCGCACAAACCCTTGCATTCTATTTCTATTCCCATTATTAGAAATAAAAAATCCAAGTTACGAAAACAATTCCAGTCAATCCAGTCTTGCTTGTTGGTTGAACGATTAAAATTTTTTTTTAAGAATTCGAAAGTAATTGGTAGGAATTTATTTGTAAAATTTACCAAATAATACCAATAAGACAATAATATCAATAACACAGGGTTGTCAGCATTATGTATATTGCACAGGATAAAATACTAATGTAGGTAAAAACCAAAAGTAAATACGATATTTAAAAAGCACATTTTATTTTGACTGATATCTGAGATGCATCCATCCTCCACCAAATATCCCTCTCTATTCTTGAACGTGTAGTGCCTCAAAGTTGGAGTCTTATCATGTCTAATATTAAAAGTATAAAAACAAAATCCATTACATTTCTACTCAATTACAGCTTTATACATTTCAATGTTAAGCAATTAAGGCGAAGCTAAATTACCTGATTGTTAGCTAATTTATTCTGAGTCCGAAGCGTTTAAGTTAATTAAAGTACCAACGTCCAGTTGAACTTCCTTGTTTCCTACGCCAAATGGCCGCCAGAATTAACAGCTCAAAATAATCCTCATCGTCGTCAGAATCGTCATCGTCCCTAAGAAGCCAGCGCTGGCGCTGGTAGAATTCATCTCCAACCACCAACTTCCTCATAGCCGCTTTTATCTTCCAGCCTTCCTCTCTCGGCCACGAACAATTAAAACCTCTAAACTCCGTTTTAGTCAGCTTCAAGCTCTTCTTCATTTTCGTTTTCAGTTTCCCCAGCTTTTTCAGCACTTCCAAATTGATTCCACAATTCCCAGAATCTCCACAACTACAGATGCAGAGTGCCTCCAATCTCAGCAACAGGTCCGATTGTAGAAGGGCCACGAGATCCTGCGACAGAATCCGGATTCCTTCCAATGACAAGTTTGTCAAGGGTGCTGGAAAACTATGACAGTTGATCAATTCGGGACCTGAGCCTTCTGGAGGAAATGCATCATCAAAGTTCCTGTGCAAGCAAAAACAATTTAGTTTCTGGCAGTTCTTGAGGACTGAGATGTCGAAGGGGACCTCCGAATTCACATTTAGGTTTCGGATATTGACACGAACGATAGTTTCGGAAATCTTAACAAGTATGGAGCACAACAAAGCTGAGCTACATTCGATTTTCATGTCGAGGAACAAGCGCTGGAGTACGCGCTGCCTTGATAGGAGTTGGAGAAGTAGTTTCATGTTGGTTGAAACTTTCAGGAAATCATCAAAAAACACTATGCGCTTCAAATCCGTTACCGCTTCCAACGAATCCAGATCCGGAAGTTCGGGTGCCGATAATTGGACCAAAAAGTTCGGTGGGGTGTTGCGGATGCGATCATATCGGAAATTAGACATTTTAAGTATGATTTGTTCCAGTACCTTTGCCTTTGTCAAGAGTTTCAAAATAAAAGCGATGGCGATGGCTGTCTTTGATATATGTCGTTTAAGAGAGAAAATTCGGCCATTAAGAAACGGAGACTAGGAAATTGAGAGTTCTTGAGCAAATACAATATGGAATCATTCTGGAATAGACCAGCCATCCAGCAGTTGAAACTTAGATCCAATCGTTTAAGGTTTCTAAATTGAAAGCAACTGGGAGACTGGAACTGTGATACGTGGACATCAGATAATCCAAGGTCAGCTCTACGTGGGTGACAGGTTGATGGCAAAGTTGAAGAAACTCCCTCAGATCATTTACTGACATGTCTTGAGGCTTGATAAGGTAGGCACGGTTAATTGCAACTCGCCGAAGGCAGTTGGGGTGTTTGAAGGTCACATCGTGGAGGCCTTAAGAACTTTTCCTGATAGCAATTGCCGGACCTCTGCTTCTGGAACTGGAAGAATCCGTAACCGTTTCTGAACAAGTTTCCTAACTTTCAGTCTCGCAATCCGAAGCTTGAGAACGGAGGCCAGCCCAGGGAAATCCTCGTTAAAATTGATGGCGAAGTCGTAAAAGTCCTTGATATCGTTCCATTGTTAGCAAACCAGCCGGAGATTGTAAGCTTCTGACTGATCCAGCTTATTGAAGATTTCTCCCCGGATCTACACAAAAGTAGGAGAACACCTTACATTATTGTGAAAAACTTAAAAAACAACATTGTACTTGTATTGCATATAATCAACAGAATGCTAATTTAATTTAAAGTAAATTAAATGAAAATTAATAAAAGTTTAAAAAACCTCGTTTCGAAGAAGTGTGAGGGGGTGAGGTCCGCTAGCCGCAGGCCACTTCATCTTCTCATTCATTTTCGAACCCTGAATGCAAAGGCGTGCGCGGTGACGGTTATACTGCGCGACTGGGAGGTTAGATTGCTAAAAACTTTTACGCAAAATAAAAATACATTTAATTTCTTCAATTTTGAATTCGTTATTTCATCACAACACGAAATTGAAAAGGGAATCAGGAATCACTAATCAATCAGAGCAAGCAAGACAAACCAAATTCAATTACATTACCTCAACTATAAGCAAAAAGTGAAAGCTGGAACGTTTTAATAGAAACCGGTGTAGATAGGTGATAGTGATAGGATGGATAATTTCTTAATTACCTTGAATGAAAAATTGAGAAATCCTGTATTCCGTTGAACTTTCCTTCAGGCAAGGATGAAGAAAAACCAGAAAGTAAGATAGCTTACGAACGGTAAACGCAAGGCAACTAAAGAAAAATTAACTTTAGTATTACTCTTGCTGTAAACATAAAGCGTAGGCGTTGTCAAGCATATTGCAAAAGTGACGATTTCCCCATGAATGGAGTTTAGCGTCGCTGGAAAACATACAATCTAGTTCGGACGGACGGCAATCTCCTCCTATTATTGGAAAGACAAAGAAACCTTTTTATTTACACTAAATTAGTTTCGTTCGTATACCACCGTTCTTATTTTATTAATCAAATTGTTTGATCACCTTTAATTTAATATAAATCTGCACCAAATCTGGGTAAAAATTGTTCGTTTCGTTCGTCCAAGATCCCTTCTTTACGCCAACGATCATGAAGCACGTATTTATTTATTAAACAAAGATCGGGATTATCGTCGTCTCGAACCAGCCAGATGTCTGAACGCGAATTGAGATACCATGAATACTCTAACTGCTTCATAATCTTTCGCATCTTCACTTGCTCTTTCTTCGGCCCCGAAATATTGAATTGCTCCAACCGAATACTCTTCAATTCCTTCATCTTCAACAAGCCCACAATTTCTTCAAACACCGACAAATTGATTCCAAAATCTCCGGAATCACCACAATTCCTGAGGGTGAGTTCCTCCAATGTTAACAATAGGTCAGATTGAAGGAGCGCCAAGAGATCCCGCGACAGCATCCATAAACCACGCAATGACAATTCTGTCAGGGCTCCAGGAAAACTGTTACAATTGATTAACCTGGGGTACGATTCCGCCCTTGAGATGTTGTCTTCGTCACAATTTTGTTCCAAACTCAACCGTTTGAGCCGATAGCAATCTTTGAGTATCGAAATATCGAAGGGGGCCTCCGAGGTAACATTTAGGCCAACGATGATGATTTCCACGATTGTCTCAGAATTATTCAAGACTATCGATCTCAGCAAAGTTGGACTGAACTCAAACTGGATGTCAATCGACTCAAGTTTCTGCTGTCTTGCTAACACTTCGAGTACTACGTCAAAGTTCTCCCTATCCGTAATAGTTGAATATGAATCTGAGACAGAAGAGTCATAAGAGAATTCCATTCGTTTCAAATCCTTTACGGTTTTCAAAGATGCAAGTTCGTGTGCAGATAGTTTTCCCACATTCAAAACTTCAGTGCTCGTATTTGGGCAGAAATTACAATATGCTGAAAACATCAGCTCTTCCATTCCTTTTGGGTTCTTCGTCAACAGTTTTAAAACGAAGCCGATGACGCTAGAGGCTCTAGCTTTGTCATTTATGCCATAAGACTCTACTTTTAAGGAGCTGAGACTCGGAAATTGAGAGCTCTCGAGCAGTGTCCGCAGACAATTATTCCGATTATCATAAGTCTCAAAATCTAAGATTAGTGTCAATTGATTCATATTTAAAAAATCAAAGGAAAGCGGACTCGGAAGCATAAGGCTCGAAATCTGCAATTTTTTAGTACCCATGAGTTCAAGACGAGAGAGAGTTTGCTTGAAACGTTGAAGCAGCTCTTTTACGGTATTTGTCGACAGTTTGGACAACGGTCCAATTATAATTTCTCGGATGCTGTTCGGTCGTTCGAAAGTCAGTTTCTTCCGTTGCTGCTGCTGAACTTGAACGTTTCGTGATCGTAATTGTAATTGGCGACCCTCTGATGGTGTAGCTGGATTGCTGATGGCTTCAACCGGAAGGATTTGAATCCGTTTCACAATCTTTCTAACAACTAGTTTTGCAATTCGAAGTTGCAGAAGGAATTCCAGGCCAGGAGAATCCTCATTCAGCGCAATGGCAAAGTTGTAGGAGTCTATAATATCATCGTTCCATTGTTTGCAAACCAGACGGAGTTTGTAAACATCCGCCTGTTCCAGCTTATTGAATATGATCCCCCGAATCTACACAGACAGAACGAAAACAAAGTATTATGAAAAAATAGTCATCACACGTTGTTTAAAAATAATCCTTTGAATGAAGTCAAATGAAAGGATGTAACGGCGTGAGTGACTGTCAAATGTGAAACATTGTGCATTGGATGACAAATAAATGTTGAAAAGGAAACAGCACAGGACATCATTTGCCATTATGCATTATATAATAATATATGCAATCAATACACAATAACGTTAAATACCTCGCTGGGAAGAAGTGTGATTGTTACACTTTCCGGTTCATTTCCGACGGCCCAGCTTGAATCACTTTCATCCATTTTCAATTCCACACTGAGGGATGATGAAACACCAATTCACAATTGCCAATGCACAATCGTCTTCAGTCTTGTCTTGAGTCCAACTCCAAACCTTCAACCTTACTGCTACTGCGAAATCAAAAATACATTTTGCATTTAGTGGGTGGTTGCGTGGTGGAATTATGTACAATTCGTTACATAATTTGGAATTATGGAGTATGGATTTCGAAATTTCGATTAATGAAATCAAATACACAATAAATACACATTCAATCCAATCATTATTCAACAAAACACAAATCAAAATATGAATGAAGTATGAAATATCAATATAGAGTCTTAATAGTATAGACGTTGAGAACGTCCCTCTACTAGTAGTAGAAGGAACAATCTCATCATGATCATATCATTCATATATAGTAATATCTTATGATATGAAAATGAAATATACATCAAAATCAAAACTACAAATAAACCGTTGCAAGACGCGCATACGAAAGCGGTGAAACCAACACGAAAAAAACGACTAACTACGATAACATTTAGTTAAAGAACGTTCCCGCAACATTTCGAATTTAGTTCTTGTTCTTTCAGTTATAAGGTTTAAGAATGTTAAGCTGTGTTGCATATTGAGAGCTCTTTATGGGACTCATGGGATTTTCTACAATCTAAATATTGATTTTTGACATATAATGGTATTAGTGGGGGTGGTCATGAGGGCTTAATGCTATTTCCTGGCACGTGAGTGTCATTTAGTACATTGGCGTCATATTGCGCGGTCACACACCCCAATGCGAATAGGGGTGTTTCCATAATTCCCATATGAATGTTTTCTTATACGTATGATTCAGTAAATCAACGGTACTTTAAAACTGAATATAAATGCATCCGTTACCTTGCACATTGTGTTTATTATACATTATATACGCAACAATCGTATATGTTGAGCTTCGAATTCCTTTCTGAGCAATGGGTATGGCCGATTGTTACAATAAACGATAGGCTTATGGCAAGGGCAAGGTGGGTCCAAAAGGTGAAAAAAAAAATTAAAAAGTTCAACCGTTCAAGCGCTAGAGTGGGAACGGACGGACGGACGGACAAGGTCTTCCCAATAAAAGGTTTCATCTCTTAATTTGAATAAGTCGTTTTAGTCGTTACAAACGAAACGTAAAAAAGGGGTGAAATCAAAACGTCAAACGTTACATTTTTAAATATTTACAAGAATAAAAACTATCCTTGCTGACACGTGAACGTAGGAGTCATTTGGTATAGGAATTTTCGAGTTTAAATTTTTTGGGGTCAGGGGGTGTGACCGACTATTTCGAATTTGTATTTAGCTTAAAGCCAAGTTTAGCCACGTATGATTGACTTGACATAGATTCTGTGATCACCACACAAACAATATACATTAAATAATTAATACATTACGCATTGTAAATAACAATTCAAAAAGTGAAAAGCTGTCTGTCAGCCGCAAGACACAAGACAATTGAAGACAAGACACAAGATGTGAGATGCATGATGCATGACTGCCAATGGACTGACACAAGACATATGCAGACACCATGAATGAGAAATTACAATATTGAATATTGAATATTGAATATTATGGATTACTAAAAATAAAAAAATAACTTACTTTATGCTTTGCTTTTTGTAGTTGTAGTTGTACGTTTGAAGATCAACAATGAACAATGGGAAGAATTATAAATTAATTCAGGAACTCTGCTGTCTGAGCTTCTATTCAGTAATTGCATGTATGTGAATTGCACATTTGCACGCCGGCCTCAAACTTGAAACTTGAAAAAGCAGCCGGGGTCAGTTTCTGAGTCTTGAGTCTCGGAGGGAGATTTAGATATAATATGAGCCTCTTTCCACTAAAACAAACTGACCGACTCTATCCCTATCCACCAATCACAGAAGGGTAAGACCCCCTACCGCCTAGCGCCTAGTCCACCTAGCGCCGACCAAGGGTCCCCTACCGCCTAGACCTACTAGCGACTATGAAGGACACCCGGTCATAGGAGCCCTTTGAGACCCTTGGTCGGCGCTAGGTGGGCTAGGCGCTAGGAGATCTTGCCCTTAATTAATGACCTGAAGGCATAAAATATAAAATAAACCGTTGCAAACGCACATCGGAAAAGGTTGAAACCCCACAAGCCAAACGTCAAAAACGTTTAACGACGTTGTCTAACACGTTAGAGACGTATTATAGAAGAATCTCACATTTCCCCAACCATAGTGTGAAATCGTAGACATCGTTAAATAGCACGTGAAAGTACCCTTTCAACGATATAGCACACATATGCTAACTGTAAGTGTTGACGACGGCGGTAATGGTAACGCGGTGGGGGTGGTTTTTTAACATTGGGGTAGGTTGGTCAAACGGAGGGGGTGTGACCGATATCACCCAACTTCGAACTGAACGGAATCCTAGGCCCGTAGAATACATATTCGAAAAAAAAATTGAAAAAGTTCTTCCGTTCTCGAGTTAGAGCACGAACAGAAGGACGGACAGACGGACAACGTGAACTCATTAAAGCGTTTCACCCTTTAATAAACCGTTAAGAACGCACATCAAAAAAGGGTAAAACCCCACGTCACAAGACGTTGAATAACATTTAACGTCGATATCCGACACGTACGATAATATTGCACAACAATCTTACATTTCCCCAACCAGAGTGAATTTCTATACCTCGTTGAAGAGCACTCGACAGTAGCTTGCCAACCATGTATTACATATGTGCAGTTGTAATTTCAAAATATGGTGACCTTTGACCGCACCCCCATGACCATTGACCTCCATGACCCACGAACGAACCCAACCTCCGCAGGAAGGTCATAAATTTGTTTCCGAAAAAAGAATTTTGAAATATTTAACCGTTCGAGAGTTAGAGCACGAACGGACGGACAGACAGGTGGACTGACGGTCAGAATAAAGACATTAAAGGGTTTCACCCTTTAATAATAAGCAATATTAATATATCATAAACATGAGGAAATCCACGAAAAAACATGGTGTGGGGGATTTTTTTCAGAAACTAAAACATTAACTATAACTATTAGGGTCGTAATCTGCGTAAAATTTGTGACAAACTTTATACAATATAAATCGTTACAAACGACAGGTAAAAAAGGGGTGAAACCAAAAAGTTACACTTTTAAATATTTACACGAAAAACTATCCTTGCTGACACGTAGGCGTCATTTGGTATAGGAATTTTCGAGTTTAAATTTTTTGGGGTCAGGGGGTGTGACCGACTATTTCGAATTTGTATTTAGCTTAAAGCCAAGTAAATGTAGGTTTCAAATCCGAAAACCTTTTTCAAAAAACTTCAACCGTTCGAAAGTTAGAGCGTAAACGGACGGATGGACGGACAGCAGACAGACAAGGTGATCACATTAAGGGGTTTAACCTTTCACCGCTTTTCACCGTCCTCTCCTCTCTCATGCACTCACCTATACTGTAGATGCTATAGTGCATAGAGGCATTCCGCACCACCGTCCTCTCCTCTCTCATGCACTCACCTATACTGTAGATGCTATAGTGTATAGAGGCATTCCGCACCACCGTCCTCTCCTCTCTCACGCACTCACCTATACTGTAGATGCTATAGTGTATAGAGGCATTCCGCACCTCCTTCCTCTCCTCTCTCACGCACTCACCTATACTGTAGATGCTATAGTGTATAGAGGCATTCCGCACCTCATTCCTCTCCTCTCTCACGCACTCACCTATACTGTAGATGCTATAGTGTATAGAGGCATTCCGCACCTCCTTCCTCTCCTCTCTCACGCACTCACCTATACTGTAGATGCTATAGTGTATAGAGGCATTCCGCACCTCCTTCCTCTCCTCTCTCATGCACTCACCTATACTGTAGATGCTATAGTGTATAGAGGCATTCCGCACCTCCTTCCTCTCCTCTCTCATGCACTCGCATATACTGTAGATGCTATAGTGTATAGAGGCATTCCGCACCTCCTTCCTCTCCTCTCTCATGCACTCACCTATACTGTAGATGCTATAGTGTATAGAGGCATTCCGCACCACCGTCCTCTCCTCTCTCACGCACTCACCTATACTGTAGATGCTATAGTGTATAGAGGCATTCCGCACCTCCTTCCTCTCCTCTCTCACGCACTCACCTATACTGTAGATGCTATAGTGTATAGAGGCATTCCGCACCTCATTCCTCTCCTCTCTCACGCACTCACCTATACTGTAGATGCTATAGTGTATAGAGGCATTCCGCACCTCCTTCCTCTCCTCTCTCACGCACTCACCTATACTGTAGATGCTATAGTGTATAGAGGCATTCCGCACCTCCTTCCTCTCCTCTCTCATGCACTCACCTATACTGTAGATGCTATAGTGTATAGAGGCATTCCGCACCTCCTTCCTCTCCTCTCTCATGCACTCGCATATACTGTAGATGCTATAGTGTATAGAGGCATTCCGCACCTCCTTCCTCTCCTCTCTCATGCACTCACCTATACTGTAGATGCTATAGTGTATAGAGGCATTCCGCACCTCCTTCCTCTCCTCTCTCACGCACTCACCTATACTGTAGATGCTATAGTGTTTTGAGGCATTCCGCACTTCCTTCCTCTCCTCTCTCATGCACTCACCTATACTGTAGATGCTATAGTGTATAGAGGCATTCCGCACCTCCTTCCTCTCCTCTCTCATGCACTCACCTATACTGTAGATGCTATAGTGTATAGAGGCATTCCGCACCACCGTCCTCTCCTCTCTCACGCACTCACCTATACTGTAGATGCTATAGTGTATAGAGGCATTCCGCACCTCCTTCCTCTTCTCTCTCATGCGCTCACCTATACTGTAGATGCTATAGTGTATAGAGGCATTCCGCACCTCCTTCCTCTCCTCTCTCATGCACTAACCTATACTGTAGATGCTATAGTGTATAGAGGCATTCCGCACCTCCTTCCTCTCCTCTCTCATGCACTCACCTATACTGTAGATGCTATAGTGTTTAGAGGCATTCCGCACCTCCTTCCTCTCCTCTCTCACGCACTCACCTATACTGTAGATGCTATAGTGTATAGAGGCATTCCGCACCTCCTTCCTCTCCTCTCTCATGCACTCACCTATACTGTAGATGCTATAGTGTATAGAGGCATTCCGCACCTCCTTCCTCTCCTCTCTCATGCACTCGCATATACTGTAGATGCTATAGTGTATAGAGGCATTCCGCACCTCCTTCCTCTCCTCTCTCATGCACTCACCTATACTGTAGATGCTATAGTGTATAGAGGCATTCCGCACCACCGTCCTCTCCTCTCTCACGCACTCACCTATACTGTAGATGCTATAGTGTATAGAGGCATTCCGCACCTCCTTCCTCTCCTCTCTCACGCACTCACCTATACTGTAGATGCTATAGTGTATAGAGGCATTCCGCACCTCATTCCTCTCCTCTCTCACGCACTCACCTATACTGTAGATGCTATAGTGTATAGAGGCATTCCGCACCTCCTTCCTCTCCTCTCTCACGCACTCACCTATACTGTAGATGCTATAGTGTATAGAGGCATTCCGCACCTCCTTCCTCTCCTCTCTCATGCACTCACCTATACTGTAGATGCTATAGTGTATAGAGGCATTCCGCACCTCCTTCCTCTCCTCTCTCATGCACTCGCATATACTGTAGATGCTATAGTGTATAGAGGCATTCCGCACCTCCTTCCTCTCCTCTCTCATGCACTCACCTATACTGTAGATGCTATAGTGTATAGAGGCATTCCGCACCTCCTTCCTCTCCTCTCTCACGCACTCACCTATACTGTAGATGCTATAGTGTTTTGAGGCATTCCGCACTTCCTTCCTCTCCTCTCTCATGCACTCACCTATACTGTAGATGCTATAGTGTATAGAGGCATTCCGCACCTCCTTCCTCTCCTCTCTCATGCACTCACCTATACTGTAGATGCTATAGTGTATAGAGGCATTCCGCACCACGGTCCTCTCCTCTCTCACGCACTCACCTATACTGTAGATGCTATAGTGTATAGAGGCATTCCGCACCTCCTTCCTCTCCTCTCTCATGCGCTCACCTATACTGTAGATGCTATAGTGTATAGAGGCATTCCGCACCTCCTTCCTCTCCTCTCTCATGCACTAACCTATACTGTAGATGCTATAGTGTATAGAGGCATTCCGCACCTCCTTCCTCTCCTCTCTCATGCACTCACCTATACTGTAGATGCTATAGTGTTTAGAGGCATTCCGCACTTCCTTCCTCTCCTCTCTCATGCACTCACCTATACTGTAGATGCTATAGTGTATAGAGGCATTCCGCACCTCCTTCCTCTCCTCTCTCATGCACTCACCTATACTGTAGATTCTATATTGTATAGAGGCATTCCGCACCTCCTTCCTCTCCTCTCTCATGCACTCACCTATACTGTAGATGCTATAGTGTATAGAGGCATTCCGCACCACCGTCCTCTCCTCTCTCACGCACTCACCTATACTGTAGATGCTATAGTGTATAGAGGCATTCCGCACCTCCTTCCTCTCCTCTCTCATGCACTCACCTATACTGTAGATGCTATAGTGTATAGAGGCATTCCGCACTTCCTTCCTCTCCTCTCTCACGCACTCACCTATACTGTAGATGCTATAGTGTTTTGAGGCATTCCGCACTTCCTTCCTCTCCTCTCTCATGCACTCACCTATACTGTAGATGCTATAGTGTATAGAGGCATTCCGCACCTCCTTCCTCTCCTCTCTCATGCACTCACCTATACTGTAGATGCTATAGTGTATAGAGGCATTCCGCACCACCGTCCTCTCCTCTCTCACGCACTCACCTATACTGTAGATGCTATAGTGTATAGAGGCATTCCGCACCTCCTTCCTCTCCTCTCTCATGCGCTCACCTATACTGTAGATGCTATAGTGTATAGAGGCATTCCGCACCTCCTTCCTCTCCTCTCTCATGCACTAACCTATACTGTAGATGCTATAGTGTATAGAGGCATTCCGCACCTCCTTCCTCTCCTCTCTCATGCACTCACCTATACTGTAGATGCTATAGTGTTTAGAGGCATTCCGCACTTCCTTCCTCTCCTCTCTCATGCACTCACCTATACTGTAGATGCTATAGTGTATAGAGGCATTCCGCACCTCCTTCCTCTCCTCTCTCATGCACTCACCTATACTGTAGATTCTATATTGTATAGAGGCATTCCGCACCTCCTTCCTCTCCTCTCTCATGCACTCACCTATACTGTAGATGCTATAGTGTATAGAGGCATTCCGCACCACCGTCCTCTCCTCTCTCACGCACTCACCTATACTGTAGATGCTATAGTGTATAGAGGCATTCCGCACCTCCTTCCTCTCCTCTCTCATGCACTCACCTATACTGTAGATGCTATAGTGTATAGAGGCATTCCGCACTTCCTTCCTCTCCTCTCTCATGTACTCACCTATACTGTAGATGCTATAGTGTATAGAGGCATTCCGCACCTCCTTCCTCTCCTCTCTCATGCACTCACCTATACTGTAGATGCTATAGTGTATAGAGGCATTCCGCACCTCCTTCCTGTCCTCTCTCATGCACTCACCTATACTGTAGATGCTATAGTGTATAGAGGCATTCCGCACCTCCTTCCTTTCCTCTCTCATGCACTCACCTATACTGTAGATGCTATAGTGTATAGAGGCATTCCGCACCACCGTCCTCTCCTCTCTCACGCACTCACCTATACTGTAGATGCTATAGTGTATAGAGGCATTCCGCACCTCCTTCCTCTCCTCTCTCACGCACTCACCTATACTGTAGATGCTATAGTGTATAGAGGCATTCCGCACCTCCTTCCTCTCCTCTCTCATGCACTCACCTATACTGTAGATGCTATAGTGTATAGAGGCATTCCGCACCTCCTTCCTCTCCTCTCTCATGCACTCACCTATACTGTAGATGCTATAGTGTATAGAGGCATTCCGCACCTCCTTCCTCTCCTCTCTCATGCACTCACCTATACTGTAGATGCTATAGTGTATAGAGGCATTCCGCACCTCCTTCCTCTCCTCTCTCACGCACTCACCTATACTGTAGATGCTATAGTGTTTTGAGGCATTCCGCACTTCCTTCCTCTCCTCTCTCATGCACTCACCTATACTGTAGATGCTATAGTGTATAGAGGCATTCCGCACCTCCTTCCTCTCCTCTCTCATGCACTCACCTATACTGTAGATGCTATAGTGTATAGAGGCATTCCGCACCACCGTCCTCTCCTCTCTCACGCACTCACCTATACTGTAGATGCTATAGTGTATAGAGGCATTCCGCACCTCCTTCCTCTCCTCTCTCATGCGCTCACCTATACTGTAGATGCTATAGTGTATAGAGGCATTCCGCACCTCCTTCCTCTCCTCTCTCATGCACTAACCTATACTGTAGATGCTATAGTGTATAGAGGCATTCCGCACCTCCTTCCTCTCCTCTCTCATGCACTCACCTATACTGTAGATGCTATAGTGTTTAGAGGCATTCCGCACTTCCTTCCTCTCCTCTCTCATGCACTCACCTATACTGTAGATGCTATAGTGTATAGAGGCATTCCGCACCTCCTTCCTCTCCTCTCTCATGCACTCACCTATACTGTAGATGCTATAGTGTATAGAGGCATTCCGCACCTCCTTCCTCTCCTCTCTCATGCACTCACCTATACTGTAGATGCTATAGTGTTTAGAGGCATTCCGCACTTCCTTCCTCTCCTCTCTCATGCACTCACCTATACTGTAGATGCTATAGTGTATAGAGGCATTCCGCACCTCCTTCCTCTCCTCTCTCATGCACTCACCTATACTGTAGATTCTATATTGTATAGAGGCATTCCGCACCTCCTTCCTCTCCTCTCTCATGCACTCACCTATACTGTAGATGCTATAGTGTATAGAGGCATTCCGCACCACCGTCCTCTCCTCTCTCACGCACTCACCTATACTGTAGATGCTATAGTGTATAGAGGCATTCCGCACCTCCTTCCTCTCCTCTCTCATGCACTCACCTATACTGTAGATGCTATAGTGTATAGAGGCATTCCGCACTTCCTTCCTCTCCTCTCTCACGCACTCACCTATACTGTAGATGCTATAGTGTTTTGAGGCATTCCGCACTTCCTTCCTCTCCTCTCTCATGCACTCACCTATACTGTAGATGCTATAGTGTATAGAGGCATTCCGCACCTCCTTCCTCTCCTCTCTCATGCACTCACCTATACTGTAGATGCTATAGTGTATAGAGGCATTCCGCACCACCGTCCTCTCCTCTCTCACGCACTAACCTATACTGTAGATGCTATAGTGTATAGAGGCATTCCGCACCTCCTTCCTCTCCTCTCTCATGCGCTCACCTATACTGTAGATGCTATAGTGTATAGAGGCATTCCGCACCTCCTTCCTCTCCTCTCTCACGCACTCACCTATACTGTAGATGCTATAGTGTATAGAGGCATTCCGCACCTCCTTCCTCTCCTCTCTCATGCACTCGCATATACTGTAGATGCTATAGTGTATAGAGGCATTCCGCACCTCCTTCCTCTCCTCTCTCATGCACTCACCTATACTGTAGATGCTATAGTGTATAGAGGCATTCCGCACCTCCTTCCTTTCCTCTCTCATGCACTCACCTATACTGTAGATGCTATAGTGTATAGAGGCATTCCGCACCTCCTTCCTCTCCTCTCTCACGCACTCACCTATACTGTAGATGCTATAGTGTATAGAGGCATTCCGCACCTCCTTCCTCTCCTCTCTCATGCACTCGCATATACTGTAGATGCTATAGTGTATAGAGGCATTCCGCACCTCCTTCCTCTCCTCTCTCATGCACTCACCTATACTGTAGATGCTATAGTGTATAGAGACATTCCGCACCTCCTTCCTCTCCTCTCTCACGCACTCACCTATACTGTAGATGCTATAGTGTTTTGAGGCATTCCGCACTTCCTTCCTCTCCTCTCTCATGCACTCACCTATACTGTAGATGCTATAGTGTATAGAGGCATTCCGCACCTCCTTCCTCTCCTCTCTCATGCACTCACCTATACTGTAGATGCTATAGTGTATAGAGGCATTCCGCACCACCGTCCTCTCCTCTCTCACGCACTCACCTATACTGTAGATGCTATAGTGTATAGAGGCATTCCGCACCTCCTTCCTCTCCTCTCTCATGCGCTCACCTATACTGTAGATGCTATAGTGTATAGAGGCATTCCGCACCTCCTTCCTCTCCTCTCTCATGCACTAACCTATACTGTAGATGCTATAGTGTATAGAGGCATTCCGCACCTCCTTCCTCTCCTCTCTCATGCACTCACCTATACTGTAGATGCAAAAATGTGTTTAGAGGCATTCCGCACTTCCTTCCTCTCCTCTCTCATGCACTCACCTATACTGTAGATGCTATAGTGTATAGAGGCATTCCGCACCTCCTTCCTCTCCTCTCTCATGCACTCACCTATACTGTAGATTCTATATTGTATAGAGGCATTCCGCACCTCCTTCCTCTCCTCTCTCACGCACTCACCTATACTGTAGATGCTATAGTGTATAGAGGCATTCCGCACCTCATTCCTCTCCTCTCTCACGCACTCACCTATACTGTAGATGCTATAGTGTATAGAGGCATTCCGCACCTCCTTCCTCTCCTCTCTCACGCACTCACCTATACTGTAGATGCTATAGTGTATAGAGGCATTCCGCACCTCCTTCCTCTCCTCTCTCATGCACTCACCTATACTGTAGATGCTATAGTGTATAGAGGCATTCCGCACCTCCTTCCTCTCCTCTCTCATGCACTCACCTATACTGTAGATGCTATAGTGTATAGAGGCATTCCGCACCTCCTTCCTGTCCTCTCTCATGCACTCACCTATACTGTAGATGCTATAGTGTATAGAGGCATTCCGCACCTCCTTCCTTTCCTCTCTCATGCACTCACCTATACTGTAGATGCTATAGTGTATAGAGGCATTCCGCACCACCGTCCTCTCCTCTCTCACGCACTCACCTATACTGTAGATGCTATAGTGTATAGAGGTATTCCTCTCAACCGTCCTCTCCTCTCTCACGCACTCGCCTAATCTGTCGATGTTGTAGAAGATAGAAAAAATCCCTCAATATTCCCGGTGAATTATGGAAAACTTTTATGCTTTTGTTTTTCCTAATTTGTTTCTTTGATTTTTTCATATATTTTATTTCTCATTTCCGCGTTCTTAATTTGCGAGTCTATTGTTTAGTAATATTTTAAACATACATAAAATTGGGCTGCTAAATTTTTCACCATAAACGTTCGTATGTATGGGTTGCAGTTGTAGATACAACACACAAATTAAAATCAATAGGAGATTTGTGTCTGTAATTCCTCCCATACCATATACTAGAGATCATGCCATGTCTAATATATGCTCCCATACAAGATAAAATGACCCCAATTTCACTCCAGCATAATAAGATCCCACCCTGAAATAAGTCCCCAAACCTGCACCGAGCTTTAGAATTCTTCTAGAAATTTTTATTCCAATGTAAAGGGGATTGGATTATTAAACGAAGAACCCTTTTCGAGATTAACGATTTAGCGTTCAACAAGTGAAGATGCATATCTGGGAGGGCATTATGTCTGGGGTGATTAGATTACATCCTAATGAATCATTCTGTTCTGGAAATAGCAAATGCAATACACTATAAGCTACAAAGTTATAGATAAACGTACATATTTAAACGAAGTTAGAAGTAGGACTCGGCAGTGTGGGTTTTGTATGTAAATATTCCTCGGGTATTCTGACTCAGACTCGGTCAATTGGGTGGTTTCAAAAACAAGCCATGCTCCTATTTACCAGCATGGCTTGCTACTTTACAACCTACAACTATATCCTAGTTCCTATCCTTGTCATGTTAACAATATTTATGATGAAATAAGATAAGACTAATGTTAAAATGGGCAGTTTTTGTCCTTATGAAAAAGGGATGTTGGAAGAATGCTGTGTCCTCGTGCGTAGAGCTAGAAGGTGCAGAGAGGATAAATGAGGAAGAGGTGAAGCGGGAAATTTGAATTCCGGATAATCCTCTGATTTTATTAATTGTTTTTGTTATTCCTTACATTTTTCTGGATTCGCGATTGTGGATTGATTGTGGATTGGATTGGATTGAAAAATCTGGAGCTAAAAGAGAGTCTCAGGGGTGGGGACTTATTTGGTAGTGAAAAATTAGAAATTCATTCATCCCCCTCAGTTTTTGGGCCTAGAATTGTGAATTGAAATTTAAAATTCAAAATTAAATTCAAAATTCCGAATTGAAATTAAGTTTTGAATCGGAGGTTGAAGGTTGAGGGAAATGGCGGAGCGACCGATTTCCTGTAAACCGGTCCCTGCTCTCAAAAGTCCCCTCTGGTTTTCCTTTGATTCGACGGAAGAAGATAAGGAGCTTTGGCTGCTGGAACAGGAGCTTACCAACGAGGTGAGGCACACAAGTTGCAAGTTAATGTTGAATGTAAAATCAAAAATCACAAATAATTTTTAACCGATTTCATATTTTGTAATTTCATTTCACATTATTTACACAATTATTTTTGATAATTTATTCTGAATTGCATCTTTTTGGCCATTCCACATTCGTTCTGTGTTCTGGTGTCTGGGCACTGGGCGGATGAATGAGGGTGTTGAAATTACTACTTACTTGGACCAGGAATTAATTTTTGAATTTTGTTAAAAAAAAAGGCAAAAGTGAAGAGGTAAATCTGTAAATCAATTTAATTTTCATTTTTTTTTGCAGTTAGATCGAGTGGAGCAGAAACACAGTGAAACGCTTCCAATCGGAAAGTCAGGAAATGAGGTTCGTTTTCGTCTCTCTTTTCACTTTTCACTTTTAAAATAAAATAGAACAGTTCAATTATTTTTATTTTTGGCGAATGGTTTACTATTTATTTTGTTTGTTTAAAGCTGAATATGAACTCTTGAACTGATTTTCAAGGAATTGAAGACACAATTACAATGTACAAGGCAATATTTTTGAAGAGTATTTCTAGAAAGCTTAGGAATGAGAATATGGTGTTCGTTTGTCATTGCATAGACTGCTTGTAGTAGAGGTTTGCTTGCTAAATAAGGAAATCTCGACAAAGATTTTTAAATTTAAAAGAACCACAAAACTATTAGAAGCTGAAATAATGTCGGGTTATTCAGTGAAAGCGTCTTACGAACATAATTAATTATGTTCTACAATATTCTACATATCTGTTCATTTCTATTATACTATACTATCATTATATTAAATTTTTAAAACGCTTCGCTGTTTAAAACGGGATCATGACTTGATTTCACTACATCCGAACTATTATTATTCAATTAAATAGATTTGATGTAAGATGTAATCAGAAATCACCCTTTGACCTTGCGAAATTTATGAAGCGTGCAGTTGCATTAAACGAGCCGAGCTTGCAGATCTTGCAGAATCTCAATCCAACTCTCGATTTTTAGTTTATATCGTCTTTGCCAAAACCGCATGTAGGCAATTTTTTATAATGAGGACATCCATGTACTTTATACATTGAAATATTTGACATTTATCTAATGTACACGTGTAATCAAAAATGCGAAGGTTTGCAAATCTATCATGAGCAACATAAGATCCTATTTTTTACCACAGAGATTTATATTTTTGACTCCTTTGCCTTTGAATCTAAGCCATTATATTGTATCGATATGAGAATCGCATCAATAATCTATTAATCTATAGGGTCGGGGTCTCGTGGTTAATCTCCCAATCTCAAACTACAATTTTAGAAACTAGGCGCATGAGTCACAAGGCACGTACGTATCCGTACTTACGTCGCGGCGCATATGTCGTTAGGCACATGTGTCGTACCGCTGTAAGTATTGTCTGTAAACTGTGCTAGTTGACTCGCCGGGTAAAACTCGTTTCGTTTACATATATGTAGGAGCATATATTTATAGTCCATTGCTTTGACAATTTGACATGGACTGGCTATACATGATGAAGACGAGTTTTACCCGGCGAGTCAACGAGCATGCTAAATTATTGTAACATATATTATCACAGGAATATTTTAATGATTAAATGAAGTACATGCGACGTGTTTGCTAACAACCGTTGCAAATAACTGGTATGAAATTGGCAGGCTTTCTCAATAATTCTCAATTTCTGTATCGTTTCTGACAGTTACAAAAGAATTCTTATGAAGGGATGCAGTGTCAAAATCCTAGATTTTCTTCGTTTTCCGTCACTGCGACAAAGCGGGATGGATGGCCAATGTCAATGTCAGGGTCGTATGGACTGACGTAGTTTTTGGATCCCCGTATATTTTATCGACCCACACCGTTGTCCATGAAAAATCGGACGATTCCTATATATCAAAATGCTGTCGGGTCCCCTCGGCTCATTTCGATGTCTTCGTCGATATTATGCTATTCTCAAGCCTTCCCTTGAACAGTTCCAACTTTTCAACTTCAACTCCATAAATAAACACAACTCTCTACTGAACCGACTCTTCCAATTCCAACCTTCCAAACTTTATCTTGTCCAAAGCTCGAATCTATTCCGCAATATTGCTAAAATCTTATCATCACTTCAATTTTGTGTGGTTTGGAATTGGAAACTGTGCAAAATCATGTAGCTGGAGGTCGGGAAGAGTATTTGGTTTGTAGGTCTCGTTTTGGATAGTTTTCTTCTTATCTTGTTTCCGTCCATTCATCCGTTCAGTTCTGAAGTTAAGGTTTGTTGAGTTCTTCATTTTTGTAAGGATGTGAACTACGTATTTCATCTTATTATGGTCCTGAAATCATTGCGAATTTACGATTTTCTAGACTTTTACAGTAGAGAGCCATTGGTCTTCAAGAACGTTCCTTTGTGTAACTCTGTTTTTATGGGATATGTATATATGTCAAATATGGTTTAAATGCTCTCTGTCAGATTTATATAATGAAAACAAGCGTGATTAGTTTGTGTCTGGGACTAATTATAGGGCTTGATCAATGCATATGTTAAATATTGGCAGCTATCGCCTTCATTGAGATCATGAAATCATAAATATGCAACTTTAGTATCCATACTATCCATATACAATTTATAGGATTGCAGAGGTTGAATGAAGCCTACTATTTTATACAATGACCATTAGGCCTAAATTAAATAGCCGAGAAAAATCCAAATTATTCAATAAAACTCAAAATGTCATGATTTACTACTGTCAACTGTTGAAAAATAATCGGCTGCTGTTGCAAAATTCTGCAACCTTATCTGGCGGTTTCCATGGCAACAAAATTTGAAATCGGATAAAGCTTTCACCGGATAAGCTCTAATTGCAATTACATATAAGTGGCCAATCATTTTGAAACAGAACAGTCTAGTAGTTTCCGGATCTAGTTGACCATCGCAACCAAGTTGTCATCTTTATTCCAAAATATCGATAAGTTAATATAAAGTCTTCAAAATCTTGTCTTAAATGTGATGCTCATTTTTGTTTTGTTTTGTCACAATGTGGGCCATTTTCAATCGTTTATCATTTAAATAGGTACCTACATCTCATTTTTGAAAACAATATAACAAACCGTTTATTCAATTTATTGATGTTTACTTTTCAGAGTTATGTAGACGAGGATGACGAAGAAGAAGATGAAGAGGAAGACGACAATGATGACGAAGAGAGCGAAGAACGAGACGAGTCAGATGATGAAGAAATGGACGAAGTCGCCGATCTCATTCCCAACGACTCCTAAAGGAGTTTAGAACACTTAAGCCGATTTCGAAATCGTCAAGACTTTATAATACGTAAAATTCTACCTATCTAAATAAATTCTGCCACTACTCTATATTCTATAATGTTAAAATCAGTTTGACTTTGTATTTGTTGTGGGTGGAGTGAGTCTTTAAACCGAATTAATTACAGAACCAATAAATCTGGCCCTGCCAACTTACAGAAAACCTTAAATCAATTACACCACCGTTGCGATTTGAAATGGAAAAGTTCGAGGAAGCCGTTTCTGCGTCTTCCTCATCCTTAAACCTTCCAGTGAAAGGTGTTTTTATGTTCTTCCCCTCAGAAACTAAAAGGACTACAAAGAGTTACAGTGTCGATGTTGTTGACGGTTCGTGTACTTCTTGTGGGTGTGGTTGTAGTTGTATTACCAGTAGTGCAAAGACTAAACAGAATAATTGTAATATTATTGCCACGAAGAATAATGAACCTTGTGATATGGAAATGGAATGGCCAGTGGCTCAGTTAAGTATATCGCCGCCCTTTGTTCAAGACGCTTATCGGTGACTAGAGGCGTCCTTGCGGCAACACAAACTCCTCTGATCGAATCTGAATTCGAAAGTCATCAACTGTGAATATTCATCGAAGCATAAATCTTTTATCGACCGCAAAATCGAACAATTTAATTCATCAGTATTTGTTTAGTTTTGTTAATAAGGCTAAACGGTAGGACTTATGTGTCATCATTTCCATCATTGCATCTACAACTATCAATTGTCGGGATCTTAAATAATCCATACAAGGAGATGCGATAGACCGACTACAACAGAATACGCAATTGTAATAGGATAGGAGACAGGGCATTTACATATTATATATAACCTTCATTCAAATTCATGTTTTTTATGTTCAGTAAATTCTGATAACGATTTGTAAGCCCGTAGACATACACAGTTGTACCTAAAGAGGTGTCACATTTGTGTTGTTTAGCCCGTTGTGATTCATCCCTACCCGTACTTGATATTTACAAGAAAAGCCATACTATTATATTACCCAGTTGACGGTTTATCGTATGGAGGGCAAGTCGGCCTAACTATCTATGCAGATTAATTTATTTGTTTAATTTATTTGGGAAAGATAAGCACATCTCAACCTCCAAACTACAATATAAACAAAGTGGTATCGACTGCTCAGAGCAGAATTCAATAGTCTTGTCGGGCCGTGGGAGGCTTAAATACAGTCCAACAATTTCGGATTTCATACTAATTGCTAAGCATTGCAACTAATTAATCCCGCAATTAGTTAATATTAAAAATAAGGGGTTTGTATTCTTGTTCCTGTTTGAGGCGATATATCGTCCACAGGCTTTGTAAAGGACAAGAACAAAAAGTTTTGTTGCAACTTATTGTTTACCGATATTAACTTTGTTAAATATACAATTAACAGGTCTCGAACCTCTCGAAGTATTATGTTAAGTACCGCCATTTGTTTTGGTTTGGCCAAGGGATTTCCTTGTAAGTAAAGGGCCTAGGTGCTTATTACCTCTATTTATTAAATAGTTTAGGCATTAGTAATTTAAGTCGTCGTTGAAATACAATATCTACAAAGTAAACAGTCAAGATGCCAGGGAAAGTGAAGGTCAAGATTGTAGCTGGGAGGAACCTTCCAGTGATGGACAGGTCCAATGATACGACTGATGCTTATGTCGAAGTCAAACTAGGACAAATTACTCACAAAACGGATGTCTGTCGGAAGTCTTTAAATCCTCAGTGGAATTCGGAATGGTTTCGGTTTGAGGTAAGATATCATCTCACATCTCAATTTTCTACTAGAATATCAGTGTAACGTTTACGCTCGATTCTGTCAAAATAACGAGAAACAGGTCCAAATGGATTTTTACCCGTTTTCTTCAACCTTGAGTCTTCACTCATAACATAACCTACTTCCATTGAATAGGAAACTTGATACCCTATTAGATTCATATGTTTTTGTTTTTGGGATAATAAAATAGTTTTATTTTTTCAGATGGACGATCTGGAACTGCAGGATGAACCATTGCAAATCCGACTCATGGACCATGACACATATTCCGCTAACGACGCCATCGGGAAAGTATATCTCGATCTTAATCCTCTGTTGATCAGTACTTCGAAGGGAAAAGGTTCGTAAATATCGGGAACTTATCCCTGTAAATCTAAATTATATTTCTTGGATTGAAAAATGAGAAGCTCTACCAAGGTCCTTACTACGTAGTAGGATGTCGGACGATTTGATTGATTTTGACAGAGCACTTACTTTTGATACGTTTCAGACAACTCAGGAAAGATGATATCGGGTTGGATTCCAGTATTCGATACAATGCACGGAATCCGTGGAGAAGTCAATTTGATGGTGAAAGTGGAATTATTTTCTGATCTCAACAAATTTCGTCAGTCCTCCTGTGGCGTCCGTTTCTTTTTTAGTAAGATCCCTTGTTCTTGGCTGAATTTAAAGAAATCAAAGCATTGAAAAGAAAACCTTAAATATGGACTTGATTTTTTTCTTCAGCCCAAGGTGTACCTGAGGGTTATATAGCCCATACTATTCAAGGATTTGTGGAAGAACTAGTCGTAAATGATGATCCTGAGTATCAATGGATTGACAAGATTAGGACTCCTCGGGCCTCCAACGAAGCGAGGCAAACGTTGTTTTCCAAACTATCTGGAGAAGTTCAAAGACGCGTGGGGCTAAAAGCTCTTGAATTGGGCGGAAATGCTGTTATTGGGTATGTCGAAAAGGAACGCTTTGTGAATACAAAAATATTGTACTTCGACGGTCTGTTGCCAGCCTAAATTTCAAATATTCTTTGATTTGTATTTTAATTCAAATTACAAAGCTTACAAAAACTGATTGGAACTTAAGGAACTTTAACGACACTTATGTATATTTTTCAACCTACAGTTACAAGCAGTGTTTCGATCTGGAAGGAGAGTCTGGAATTGTTGTCCGTGGAATAGGAACTGCCATTTTTCTCACCAAATTGTACGACAGTCAATTATCTCCAACATGTGGAAATCTTGAGCCTGGGGGACCCAATCGAGAGTAAGAAAGATGAACTTTGAATTTATTGGATTGCGAATTTTGAGATTCGGAAGGTTGAACTGAAATGAGGAAGCATTTGAAATTCCGGAATGTACGATTTGAAATTTTAGATTTTTGGTTAGATTTTGTTTTAAATGGACGAAGAAAAAAGTAATTTTGGATTCCAATCTTTCTGTGAAAGCGCATCAATGTGCCATCTCATGTAACTGTCTGTAAATCTGCATCAAGCGACTATTTTTCCACGTTACAAAATATTTTCCTACCCCCTTCTTTACTTCGATGTAATGTAGCAGAATCCGTATTTAAAAGTATGTATTTGCTCCCAACTCTGTGCTCTGTAATTTGTAACATGGTTGGCGAATTCCTAATTCCAAATTTTTCGGAAACCATTTCTCAGCTAATTTTAGAAATATTCCACCGTGCTTGCAATATGCGGATCTAGAAACGGAAAATACGGATGATGGAATTTGTCTACCGAATGTATTTGAATCAGCATGTCTCGAGCCGTAACCCTTAATCTTAAAACTGGCTGAGTGTATATCTACCCCCGCGAGCAAACTCATCGACATTACACAACCAAACGTCCATTATCAATTCTAACGTTTCCACGCCAATTTTTAGACTTTTGAAATTGTATTATACCATACCCCTAAGCTCAATAATTGTAAATAAGCAATTATCAACATCTCTGTGTAACCATTTCCGTCTCGTGAATCGATATTGTCAATGTTATACTTTGATGTATTCGTATAGCTTACAGTGAGTAGCACCCGCTGCCGAAACCGTAGTTTCTGTGTATTGTTGTGGAGATCGTGTCTTGTATGATATTCTGTTGGTGTAGGTCATTGGAAAATCAACCCTTGTCCCAAAATCGAAATCAGTTGAGTTCTAGAAGTTTAAGAAAGCTTAAAGGAGGAAGTCCCGGTAGGACTCCTCGGCTTAAGAGAAGTTTTAGGGCCCCATCCTCAACCTTTAGCAACATTGTTGGGAATGCTCTGCCCCCACTGCTTCTCCGACATCAAAGAACTCACGTTTCCGATCCCGATGACGAATTTCTGACAATTTCTTCTTCCTCCTCTGTCGCCCCTCTCGGGACGGGTGCGGGTGACTGTGCTAGTAACAGTAGTACTGGTGGTGGTGGTATTCGCTGTGGTGGTGGTTCTAGAGCAGTTACTGGGCCGTTAAGCAAACCTGTCAAGGAACCGAAACGGTCCTTCCGTGAAGAGTCCTCTCTCCGATTCCTCAGATCCCGAACTGGTTCAAACAAGGATGGAACCAGCAGTCGAATCCCTTCATCTTCCGACTCCTCAATCCTGCCTAGCATTATTCGAAGAACTCCGAAGAAGCTTAAAGTTATACCTGCTCCTGAACCCGTGGGGCTAACTGTTGACGATGAAGTAATCATCCCAGAGAGCCTTCCCCTCTCGGCTCCGGCCGACCCTTCAAAAATCAGACTCGAATCTCTGATGAACGATCCTTTCGAGAATTATCCAACTTTCCTCACCCCATCATCCCTCCCACGAACTTTCCTTGACTCATCCACTCTATTAAACAGCACAAACAATAGTAACAATAACAACAGTAGTGATGACATTGCCGAGCCGTCTAGCGCCGATACTAACCGTGCTAGGAATTCTAACAGCATGAGCTCAAGCGACTCGCCCAAAGGGGCTAGAATGATTGCTAACCGTGATCCAGGTTTTCTGAATGAAACGGAAAGTAATCCTAGGGACATTTTGAGATTAAGTGATTCTTCGGCACATTGTAATTTAGTAGGAGAATCTGTAGGCTTCAATTTAGAGGATTTAGAAGATTCCACCTCCGACAATTCCCGCATGCAGAGTTGTGAACCGGGGTTTATTAGGCGGGGAGACCACGGGACCGTAGGTACGGATAGTGACACAGGGCTCCAGTCCCCACTCCCTGGACGACGGACTTTGGACAGTCATTCTAAAGGTCAGGAGTCGAATGAGCAGTGGCAGCGGAGGAAATCGGGGAACTCAGACGACGTAATTTCACCCACTTCGTCCAAGAAGGAGAGATTTGCGATGTTGAGGAAACGACGAGGTTCTCGGAAAAAAGACAAGTTCTCCACAACCTGTTTGATCAAAAGAGCAAGTGAGATTTTCGAAGATAAGGAACCCGGCCCCTCGGGAACGGTAAGAATTAAGGAAGAGTTGTCAAAATTACTGAAGAGGATAACTTCCGGGGAAGCTCATTCAGGCCATGACGGCTCATCCGATAAACATGGGACTAAATTCAGTCGGAAAGACAGCAAATCCAACAAGTCGAGTCCTTATCGAGAACCAAGCCGATTCTTCTTCCGAAATCGACGGAGGACCGCCTCGGGAGGTTCGAGACGTGAGAGGAACGGCTCAAATTTGACGAGATCGACAAGTGAAAGTCGGTCCCTGTTCCAAACGTCTTTGGAAAGCCTCCAGTCTGTTGGATCCGAACCCGTCTTTGACCTCGAAGATGACGATGACGATCTGAGTGACCCGAACTGCAGCTCTCTGATAGAAATACCAACATATATTAGATCCAACCCTCCCACCGAACCCGAAAGAACAGACAGGGATGGGAAAGGTAGTCAAAGTGGGAGTGGTCCCCAGGTAGAACAAGGCGTACCTGTAACAATGAGTAAAAGTCAATTAAGGAAACTAATCAAAGAACTAGGTTACGATACAACGAAATCACTAAAGCTTTATATATCTAGTATGGACGCTTTGCTTGTGTATGAGCCTCCGCTTGAGCGCCTTCAGCGCTCCTTACCTTCTACAGCTTCCGGCAAGGCCAAACCTGAGCTTCTGAACGTTCTTACTGGTGCTTGTACTGCTTTTAATGATGAGGAGGATAGTGGTGGTGGCGGTTTCAGTGGGATTAGTCCCAGAGATTGGAATGTTGTGAACCTTGACTCTGACTCTGACCTCGAAAGCTGTATCCAGTTGAGCCGGACGAGTACAGGCAGTTCCTGTGACACTCGACCGCCCATACATCGTCTCCGACGACAAACTGTGACTCATAATGACAATGAGACGGACGACATTCTCCAATACCACCAGGGTGGTACGGAAACGAGCCTTAGTACTAACACTGACAGCAGTCAGAGTTCCTTTAATTATAAAGACGATAGGAATTTAAATAAGACGCAGCCACAGAAACGGCATTATTATCATCATCACCAGCATCAGCAGTCCAGTAGGCAGGGATTGTCTGACTTTGTACGACGGAACACACGATATGTGCCTGGGGGCATTCGGGGTGTTGCTGGTGGTGATGTCGGTTTAACGGATGACAGTGACTTTGGGAAAGTCCGGGACGATTTGAGACGTAAACTGTCGACAAATACTACGACAACTGACGATGACGAAAACTTTTACGAGTGGACGACGCCCTCGTCGACATTGAAGGATAGGGATGATTATGATGATGAGGGGATAATGATGTCGATGAGCGGTTTGCATGATTTTGGTGTGATAACTCGATGTAGGTCTCCTATTCCTGAGGAATTAAGCGAAACTCCGGTGAACGCTGTGAGTTGGATTAACAAGTACAGTACGGCTGTTAGTACGACTACCCCTACTACTACTACTACTACTGCCCTTCCTTCCTTGAGTCCACCACCGTTATCAACTAATGCTAACCTAGTCCAGGGCACCGTTGCCCAGGGAAACCCTGACCAGAACAGCCTTGACCAATCCCCAACTCTGATTCCTTATGAACCGTCCTCCAATCCATCAACAACCATGTCTGTAAACATCCCTCTGAGCTCAAAGGGTCTTTCCAACGGTTCATACCTTCATCACATCCAGTATCCTGAGAAAGGGCTACACGATGGACCGGAGCATCGGGAAATTAGGGAGCTAACGGATTCGTCGTCTGCTCGATCTGCTAGCGATTCTCCAGATAAAGGGACGACGCTTGCAAATGCCACTGCGGTTGGAAATATTTTGGGAGTTGGAGTCAAGTCAAGTGTTCCTGTCCGGATGCATCATAATCACTTTTCCAGCACTTCCAATCATGGAGGGGCTGGTAATGATGGGAATGGGAGTGCCCATTGCTCAATTATCCCTTTGAATAGAAGGAGTTCCGAGTCGGATTTGAGTACACCGCCGAAAGGTATGCGTTTTAGTTATTAGTCATATCATTGAGAATTGGAATGCATTCGAAATTCAAAATTATTTAATTTAATTTTTCACTTTTTATTTGCAGGAAACTCTACATTTGGAACTCACAGCACGAGGGCTCAAGTCACACGAATCGAGAATTTGGAGATGCTGGAATTTCCATTCATCACGATTTCTCAGTTTCCTCAAGGTTTCATTTTCTATCTGGGAGGAACAGTCACGGCCAGGTCTGTCAAGCTCCTCGAGCGGGTTACAAATCTCGACGAACCGGAAACACGGGACGCTTGGTGGAATGAGCTGCGAATGGAAATTCGGTCTCACTGCCGAGCATTTGGATGTACTGTTGTGCTCGGCTATGAAGAACATACCACGATGTGGTGAGTTCTTTTCAGAATTTGCATTAATACAGTTGCTAAGGAAGAAGTCTTGTTCAAAATTCAAATTGTTTCTGAAAAAATTCGGGATTTGAAAATCAATTTTATTATAATTTGAATTTGATATTTTTCCAGTGACGATGTCTGCATCCTGAGTGCTTCTGGTACAGCAGCTGTGGTTGTCTCTGGGAATCTAACAACCGTTGACTATCTAAATGTCAGTTCGAAATCTGTCATTAATGGGGGGAATGGGAGCATCGCCCGAGATATAGTAGAGCTTCTGAAGGACCGGGCAGGATCCGGAAGGACGGAAAGTTTTAATAGTCACCCCAATGTGCGTCAATCTTATCGAATGACAATTTTGTTTTAAAAAAAATATGATTCTAGTAACTACTTCTTTTTTTGCTTCTGACATTTGATAATTTTCTGTATGTTTTCTAACAGACTTTTATAGCGTATTGAATATTTTCCTCTGACTTGTCTAGTTGTCACATTTGGCTTACAATTAATGATACGTGTTGTTTATTGTGCTTTGTAAAAAAAAATTCAACGTAATGCAATTTTTTTAAACAATTACTGAATTAGGCCTTTTATTTTTGCGTCTGCTTTTCACTGACAAAATAGTTACTTTTGTTTGTCGTTAAATTCATATAAGTACGTTATTTCGAAGCCATAAAAGAATGAATAGCTGAAGAAGTAAAGGGCTTATTGGTTATGTTGTTTCTTCCGTCCTTTAAGTGTTGCGTTTGTGTTATGTCTGACTAACCTTTTTATCGTTACGAATGGGATTGAGTAGATAGAGTTTGCTGATGAAGATGTGATGGTTCAGGGTCTGAAGGGGATGATTCCGAAACTGAGGCACGACTCCGACGGATGTCCCGATCCCTCTTGTTCCATGCTCCACATTCCCCACAATGGGACGCCAATGCCTGTGTCAGTGAGGTTGACTAAATGTGCCTTCTGCAAGTGAGTCTAATTTTTTTAAACTTCTTTCAAAATATAGACAATTTCGATAAAAATAAAATAGTTAACGCACCTATAAAATACCAACGTTTATCGTTTCTTTCAGGAAAGGGAAAGTTCCAGACGTTCTGTTGGCGACAATCGAGATCCCACCTGGTCTTCATATAACGGGACGAAGCTGCCTCATTCAAGCTCAAGTATTCCGGCCCAAGCGAGATGTTCGCGGTGAAACAAGCGCGAAAGAAGTTTCGGATAGCCTCCCCTTCTTAGAATATGAACTTCACCGGAGGCTCATTAATAAACTGAAGGTCAAAGGAATGAATGCTATTTTCGGGCTCCAGGTGCGTGGTATTCTATTATTTTTCATACTTACTAATTAACGTGAACTTTGTTGAAACAAGAAGTACTTCGGGACTTATTTAAATATTAACGGTACTTTTAGTAAAAAGGTAAACACCGTAAGTTTGATATTTGAGAAAAACCACCCGGGGAGGGTAGACAATACAGACATCGATATATTCATTGTACTACTTACAACAATATTTATTACCAATTAAAGAAAAAGAAATGGTTTTATGGAACTTGTTATGAAATTGTAAATTATCATAATTGGCTGATTTGCGTGTGGCGTGGGAAGGGAGTAATAAAATTGAAATGCCAAATACGTAACGATCTACAATCTAATTAGGTGGACTTATTTAAAGTACCTATGTCAATTCTAATTTTAGGTTCAGATCTGTCTGGGTGACAAACTCATGGTTGCGATTGCAACCGGAACTGCGGTCTTCCTGACTTCCCTCCCGGCTCCAACCGTTCCAATTATCTCGGCTGGAAACCTCAAAACAGACTCACAGAAAGTTGTCCAGTTCCAGAAAGTTGTTCAAGAGGCTTTTGACAGGAATCGGGATATGTTTTGTGTTAGACATATTGTCATTCCTCAGGTGTGCTACTTTATGAATCATTTCAAAGTCGACTACTTTACGACTCAGGATTTATTAAATTATGTTTCGGAGAATCAAAATTATTACTTCTTTAAATCTAACTGTTTTGTGGAATTTTTGTTGAATTAGACGCAGAATTCGAATACTAGCTCAGAGGGAGATGATTCCGAAGATGAAATTCAAGATGAATTGGGAAACCGGAATAAGGATACGTACGTCCTTGAGGTGTGAATTATTTATTATTTGAAATTGCTGGTATCGTATGAACACAAACTCTAGTCGGATAGACATGTGTTAAGGTCTGGTCTTGTCCCAGATTGTGAATTGTAGATATATGGTGGATTGGATATGATTTTGACCAAAACTGAAACCCAATTTTACAAAAAAAAATGCCAAAGCACAAAATAACTCTGGTTTAGATGCACGTCGTTAATCAAATGAATGTTGGTGGATTGGCCTCATTTGGCATTCGAAAAGTGGGGTTCGTCGTTGGTTTTGATAGAGGTTAACAAAAGCAAGCTCATGTTTTGTTCATAGAGAAAAATACTTTTAAAGTTGTCATCTCTCCGACATGGATATTTTGTGATTATGCAAGTGAACAGTTATAAAGTTGTAATATTTTGTTGTAGGTGGACGATGCCGAAGACATTGACATAATTTCGATGTTAATTGATCCAACTCCTCCTGTAGGATACAATATGAACAACATCGAAACTCTGCTGGGTTTTGAGGATCACAAGGTCCTCAACCAACAAATGTTCAGCCAAGTTTGGCGATGTCGGGTTCCAACTTTGTCCCTTCGTCAGTTTACAGCCTATTTCGATCGCCTCATTAGGGTAAGTTCCTTGTTTTGATGAATGAATAGTTTTCACTATTCTATTTTCAACTGGTTTTCATTTGATTTCCTGGATTCGGTAAAGGAACGTAGTAAAAATTATTAATAATTGGGTAATTATTGTTTTTCAGTCTGTATCCTTCAAATTGAGACGGATGCAACCATGCGTTCTAACGAAGTTATCATTTAGTGTCGAACTTCCCGAACAGGATGAGATGCAGCTTTCTATAATTGGTGAGAACAGAGTAATTGTATGATTGAAATTCCAATGTACAGATTGGAGTATGTTGTTTAGAAGTTATCTGATTTTGCCATCATTGATTAGCGAGTCAAGCGTTCAACAATATCAGACAATTTAATAACCAAAATGTTTTACTTTAAATTAGACGACATCATAATATGTTTTGACTGGTGCTAAATCTGTCTGTAATTCGTTTGATTCAAAAATCAAATCCAAGTATAACAACTATTCGAAGTAATTTATTATAAACTTAGGTACCTAGTTTGAAAAGAATAAGCTCTACATGCGATATAGACTTTGTTTTAATTTTGTGGTTTCCCCATCAAACCTCATGAGATTGCATCTTTCCAATTGTGACCAAGATCTCACCAGGCATTCTGAAAGTTGGCTATATTTTATTATGTTTGTAGAAGTTGTCATTTCTGGAATGTATCGCACATTTTGGAGTATATTATAATAGAATGATAAGAACCTAATTTCAATTAATACTTCTAAAAACATGCATTAGATTCCCTTGGTCTGAATTCCGTATTCCGTATGATACTCACAGTCAGATCTATTAATAGGCTAAATAGATTCCCAGTTTTAGTTCGTTTTTTTAATGGTACCGAGTAATGATTTATAATTAGAATGATTGGATTCTACAGACATGTCAAATGCCTTTTGATTGAATATTCAACAACGTGATAGTTGTGGCACTAACACTAACGCAACGTGACTTGTCATAGTTGGCACTGCCACCGTGCTATTAGTTAAAAACGAATATCGTCCATGGACTACAGTTTCGTCAGTATAAAATTACATTACACATTATTTAGCATAATGGGTGAACACATTCTCATTGTTCGCATAAACTAATGTTAAATCGACAACCAGTTAAGCATATTTTGCTTTTAACTTAGTTTATGGAAGATTCAGAAAACCCAATTAGAATATAATGTATTCCAAATTTAGCTATGTGTTTTGCTGATTGGATATATGGAGAGACAGGCAGGAAATAACTAGGCACATGAGAAATATGGAAAGACCGGAACTAACTGTAACTAGGCACATGAGAAATGAGACTGGAGATAGTTGAGTAAATGGCAATAAGCTATTTTTGTACAACATTCAAATCTTACAGTTTAAATATTTTATTTCGTAAAGTTTTGAAACTGGAGTTCTCATATTTTTCTATTGTTTATTTATGAAGTTCGAATTTGGGGATCTGTTGCGGTTGCTGGTCCGAATAAATATGCGGAAAGCACACTACCTACTATCTACTAATATTCTAAATGACGAGGAATTTAATTTTGACTTGCAGGAATGGCTGTAGGAATAGACAGCAAAAGCAGCCTTACTTCTGTTCCTGAAACTTCGTTAACAACTTCAAAGGGCCAATCGCTTGGAAGAGGTATCGACTTTTGAAATATTATGGAATCATGAACACTTCACGGAGTCTTGATTAAACTCACCATATAAATGGCATATCAGACTATCGTATACGGAAATAACTTCTCCAAAATAAGTCCCCATCTCCCAGTACCGTCGTGTTTTAAGTCGAATAAATTCGGTTGCTATGGGTTAGCCTGGAATAATGATGCTAAATGCTAAGTTATTTTGGCGAATCCTTCTACCTCATCTGAACAAACTGTCAACAAGCCTCAGTTGTGACTTTTAGAAGCTCCAACTAATCCCTCCCAAGAAGTTATTTCTCTATTTGCTCTTCATTCTGAACTACACCTACTCGTTGAAATGTCTAATTCGCAAATAATAAATTAATGTTACCGATATATTCTAATTAGGTACGACACTCGGAAAGGCTGACGAACCGGAGATGATTTTTCCTTTGGAATTCGATTCGACAGCCTTAGGAAACAACATGGTGGGCTCAAACGATCTGTCATCTTCACAGGCTTGGATAACAAACAAAAGCTCCATTGGTCATGTTCCCAGCCCCGGGGATCTTTTGAACTCGCTCCTGACTTGTTCGTCGTCAACGAATCCACCAGTTGCCCCCAAACAACCACCCCCATTGCCACCGACATCGTCGTCGTCAACGGTGACAAAGGTACCCAGTCCATTGTCAACGCCAAGCCTGACGGTGAACCCATCCTCCTCCTCGTCAACCGGAGGGGCGTCGAATGGGATTGTCCTGTCCACGAATGTGAGTTCCTCCTGTATTTCTGTCTCCTCTTCGTCCTCATCGTCGAAAGACGCGTACACCTCGAACCTTCCGTCCAATCATAATGGATCGAGTCAGTCGGACGTGTTGGGTTCGGCTTCAGGACTTCCACCGGCTCAAAGTTTGTACGGAGGAGTTCTGTCTCAGAATAATAGCTTCAGTGTTCGACATCCGAATTCAAAGTCGGCTAAATTTTTGACATCAATGGGGAGTCATAAACTGGTATGTCCTTTCCATGTTCCCTCTCTCCGTTCTTCCATAAAACCTTCCCAAATCTCTATCACAGTTTTCACATTTCACAACCGACAGTCTGAAAGCACAGAAACTGATCTTCTTCTTTCTCCTCAATCTCAAAGTCCTTCATTCGAAGGATCAGAGCATTTGTTCCCTTCTCTCCCTTGTTTGCACTAACTAACTATAGAATAGCTAACTATCACCTATTAATCTTCAATCTTCTGCTATTCTGGTTGACCTATACCCGCATATGCCCCCATCTTGTGCCGAGAGACAAATCTGGATTCTCGGGATAAGCTAACAATGGCATTTGGTATGGTTTGAAAGCACGATCAGTTAGTTTGTTTGTCTCACGATTTGATGACATGACATGACAAGTCCTGCTGAATTCGTCCCGGGTTTTGTCGTTTTTATCTTTAGTGTTTCGAATTTCATAAACAGCTTCCCTACAACTTCGAATTAACATCAGTAGGGGTTCAAAGAAATTGCTTTGGTTGCTTGAAACCCGCGTCGTTGTTGATGGAATAATATGACAAAGCAACTTTTGATATGAAACAATTGATGAAGTTGTCGATGATTTAGCACCTATCTATGCGTCCTGGAAATTCAGTAACCTTGAAAATGTCTCAAAATAAGATGGAGCGTATTTAAAGGATTTACATCCTAAGTTAAACTTTTTCATATGCGTTAACTAAAGTAGAAATATTTTAATTGCCAAAAATTATGTAAACGCGGAGCCAGAATCTGCCTGCGGCTTTCCAACTTGTTCTATCAACCGAAAGATCAAGTTATGGAGGTTGATTAACTTAAATTAGCTGTTGAAGTTCCACTGCTGTCATGTCAACTATATACTCGATTATTATGTCCCTTATTTATAAACTATGAATCCGCAATCACCCTCAGGATCAGTTCCAACTTGCTAATAAAATCACACGGACAGATAATCTTGATTGAACCGGACATAATGTGCCTCCATTCTTTAAAACAATCAGTCTTTCTGTGACAATAGTTCTTGGATTCCTTGTCCTTTTAACGTCATTTATTTGTGTACTTTAAAATGTTTGGGGACCTCAAATCCGATGATCCTCTCGATGCTCGAATTTAATTGTCTCCTTTTCATTGAAGTTCGTATGGTTCTCTTGTTCTATTCCCGTGTGGGCGGATGTGTCATAATGGCATTGTGGGTGGTTTATTTGGATTTCGACTTGCCGATTTCAAGTCCTTGACTTGTGATGCTATAACGCTCTCTGAAAACTGAAAGATCTGGGAAGCCGAGAGTTAGGAATATTCTACTGATTTTCTAGGTAATTCGTACTTTTGGGTAGCTTGAAGTTATTTACGAACCACTGTTTAGATTTGAATACAGAAAATGTCATTCGACTCGATTTTTTTCTTGTGAACTTTTTTTGTATTCTTTCCAAAGTATATTTGGTAGTTTATTCTTATTCTACATTAATTTGGAAATAGTTTGCCGATGGCGTGGGTGGCATGCTGCCCGTCAGTGGCTTTTGGTTTCATACGATTTGATATGATACTATGCTCAACTTAAACTTTGTTGGGGATTCGGAATTTGGTTGTAGTGGATCAAAGTTTTTAATCCCTATTATTTTGCGAGAGGGGAGAATGACGAAATAGAGTCTTCAAATCTATCGATTTTAGGAATACAATACGAAGTTGTTTTAAACATTGTGGGTATATCGATCGGGAAAACTTATTGTAGCGTCTGGTATTTGGAATTCATGATAAATTCCTATAGGGTGTTTATTTCCGTAGACCCTTAAAACATTGGGATTTATTGCATGGAAAGGCAACTAAATTACTATTTTTGAAATATTTTTAAGCTGAGGGACGTATTTCTAGATTTACTATGTTTAAATGATTATTAGCCATTATACGCAAGCATCTAGATAGGCCAAGGGCCTCTTAAATCTCTACCAATACCTCTGACCTAAATCCAGGTAATTTTTCCCGTCGGAGTTGCATGACCGGGAAGTGTAATTAGACAGATTGCGACATCAACTGGAGTACAATTAATATGAAATGTTATATCGACATTCGACATTTATCGAATGTTATATGAGGTATTGACGTAGAATTACAGGTTAAATTACCTCGAACTTGGTCCTTTTTGCGTAGTCGAGAGTTTCGGGAATATTACTCATAAAATAACCGGTATTTATTGGGACAGTTCTGATCTAAAATAGCAATCATAACCATTTTTGTTGCGAAACACTATTTAATATAGATGAACCGTTCCAAGGTGTTACATACAATCAAATGTATTTTAGATGATCGCTCATACATCATAAACGCTCTGGCGCCTTCAGTTTGAGATGCCGTAGAATGAATGATGGGTCAAAGGTCATCAAAAATGTTGGTTTCATTACTTAAGGATCGGAGTTTATATCATAATTCTACTAGAAAATATCGATTCCTTTAGCAAACTTAATACCTTACTCCGAAAAGCAAATCCCTGAAATGTTGATTTTAGAGTTCGGAGTTGGTTGAGCTGTGTCAAATCCTAAAATGACAATGTGGTTTATTTGTTAGTATATGTAACAACCGGCCAACACGGGGGATAGATGGGACTAATTGTGACTGGAGAATTATTATACACTTGCTGGATTTACAATTGTGGTTTTTTGAATTGGTTACGTACTGTTGTTATAACATACTCCCACGTTGTTTTCCATTTCCAGGCTCGCATCTAGTTTGTAGGAAAATGTTAAGTAAGTTATCTTCTTAAAGAGAAAAGTGTCACATTTCCAAATCTCGTATTATTCATAATCGGTTGAGCAGTATTTGTCACCAGTAGCTTGATAATTTAACATGGAATTGGCTGATTGGAATAAGATCAAAGGCAGATTCTCTCTGCTGGTTACTTAGAAACTAAATAGGTTTGTTATCTCAAACTATTTGCGTATTTTTAGACGTTTTTGTTAATTATTAATTGGGAATACTGCCTCTTTCGTAAGAACTTTGTTTTACTTACGTTTGTAGCCAACTATTAACTACCTCATTATTTCTTGATGTTGTTTTAAAATCCACCCATCCGTCAATCAAGCAAATGATGAAATGGGAGGTTTTAAGAATACCAAGTTCGGTTGCGGTATAGTTATTTTCTAATAGCTTGCTCCATCCATTTGTTTCCCGTCTCTATGTCCACATCTAACGACAGCTTTGTCTTAAATTAGTGTTGATACGGAATAATTTAATGCTGACTCGTCATAAGTCCAGAAATTAATGGATGCAAGGCTCTTTGTTGTGGCAAAATGTGAGCAGCCTTAGGCGAATTGGATTGAACGGAACCGAACTTAATCCCGAACCTCTTCTCAGAATCTTTCGATCCGAACGAATATTGATAGGATCGGAACCTAAGTTCGAGTTCAGACTTCAGACTCCGAACCTCAGGAATATGTTTTCGGATCTAATTTTTCTAAAATTGTACAAGTTAAATCAATTCAGGCTCCTGATCCTAACCTCCAAAATATAGGTTCGGGATAGAGTTCGAACCGAATTGTTTGAACCATACATCCTTTAAATTCCTCAAAAGGTTCGCGATCCGGTTTCGCCCAAGTCTGAGTAAAAATTCTTCCCCGTAGTAGTGTTCCTCATTTAAGACCTGTGATTAATGGACAGATTTAGCAAAGTCGACACTCTACGGTTCAGTTTCCAGCATATTTGGGGGGAATTTAACCCCTCATACCGGCTGGCATCTTAGTTTCTGAAGGGAAACTCTATACGTCGTTGTTGGTTTCAATTATAGGCCTTTGGGACGTTGTTAGCAGAACCGTCTCTATAGGGAAGTAGAGGAGGATTATAACACGTGCCCTTTTCCGTCTTTGTTTTTAAACTGAGAAAATTGGTTTGAGGAATGAAATGGCGTGGGTTTTTATCCCTTTTACTTAGGGGGATCTGGTCATATCATGATCTTGAGAAGATATTAAAAAAGACGGCATTTATTTGATTCAAATCTCTTGGCAAAAAGTTTTTATTCTCTTGTTCTTGGGACTTTGTGGAAGCTGTACAAACAAAGGGTAACAAAGATACCCAAGTGGAGTTGGTCGGATATGTTGGTATGCAATAGGTCAGGGGACAGTTTCCTGTCTGTCAACAACCAGGACTCTTTTTATGACACGACGACGAGGGGAATAAACTGAGTTAAGATTATCAGATTGTCTCCATTTCCCCGAGGACTTTCTCCTGTCCAGCCCAAATAAGCCACCCTCATCTCTCACAATAATGATACTTTCTCTTCTGCTCACAAAAGTTTACGGACTTTTTTGCATGCCTTTGGGCCTTCGGTTATACCAGAATATGACAGCAACAGTCGCAAGTCGAAAATGGTAGGGTTGTTCATAAATCCATTCTTTGACCGAAGTTATTGTCGATTGTCGATGGTCGATTTTTTGGACGAACGAAAGTTTTGTTACCCTCGTCAAAGCTGAAGCTTATAAAGTGAGGGCTTACAAGTATGGAATATTTGAACGACCCAAGAACATATTTTCTGTACCAGTACTGAAGGGTGATATCCTTTTATGGTTTCAATCAGTCTGTAGGTCTGTCTGTTCGTTCCCATTAAGTTACGATACTGTAAATTCAAGGTACGATTCACCCATGTATACAATTTTACTCTATGGTTGGGGCAACCTAAGATTCTTGAATACGTCTCCAACTTGTCAGACAACGACGTTAAATATTATTAGGGGTCTTGTTTCGTGGGGTTTCACGCTTTTCCGATATGCGTTTCCAGCGGTTTATTTTCTTCGTCTGAGGAGAAGGGCAGAGTTTCGTTTTCAATATCCCATACTTCCCATTTTGCCAATTAAGCTGGACTTTGAGTCCTAAGTAATTCTCTACCTTCCTCTATTTGTTCATTGTACGGTGATTGTGTTGATGGTCGGTGGTGGCACCGTCATGGGGCCATTCTTTTTCTCTACTAAAATCATCATCATCATCTAGAAGTCTAGAATTCCAGGGGACCATAAAATGGGTGTGGTTCGCCATACATTAGGATAACTATGATGTCATGGGCTGTTATTGGTGGTGGATTCTCTTGTATTGTACTCCCTTAATTGGGTTCCCGTATCTCAGCCTATCCGATACGAACGACTGGTCAATTTTAAACGGTTGTGAACTTATTAAGGGATCCAGTCTGTCGGGTTTCCTTTTTGTCTCGACCCAATATCGTCAGAATGAATAAGTTGAATAAAATTACTGGGTTCATTACTGCAAGGCATTTACTGCGACGTTAGAACTAAAAGGTTCATTTAAAAAATCATCCAGAATTTTTGCGAAATCGTTTAAAAAAATTTCCTAGCACTCCCGAAAAGGCTGACTAATGTCGAAAATGAAGCATTTTTCTGTTGAAATTTTGACTGGAATAGAATATGGAGATTGGCTTATTAAGCACATCACATCGAGGATATTATTTATTAACAATTAATCTTTGAAGTTTCTGTATTTTTTTACAATAACCTATATGCACTTATTTGTTGACTAACAGATTGACCATCTTCTGTATACTTTACTATAAGCTACTTATAGCTTTAAATCTTTACATTTCCGGGGAGTTTTTAAAAATGCGGAAAATGAATCGCTTCGAGTCGAGTGTAGGGCTTTGAAGAATGCAATCTTACATCTTACTTCCTTTTTTTGTTTTACTTTCAAATAACACGAGTGACTATAATTCTTGCAGATGAAATTATTGCACGGTCAGGAGTCAGGAGTGCAGTGTAGCGATGTTTCTGTTTTATATTAATTATGTATTTTATGTTAATGGGGTTTTCAGGTACCATTGCCAGCGTCGGGGTTGCGCTACTGGGTCGAAATCACTCCCCTCTCGTACATCCATGGGGCTCGAATTGAAAAGTACCTGGGGAACCTCAACTTCTTCTTTATACGCGAGACGACGAGTATTCGAGAGGTGAGTTACTACTACCATTAAAATGATGCATTAAGTCCGACACCTCGGACTTGTATGCTCTATTCGTTGATGATTGTAAAAATTTTATTGAGATGGCCTGACACTCTAATTGTTGCGGCCTTTCCGCAATATGAAATATCCCTAACTGACGTTGGTCGATCCTCAGCTTTACTTTCACCTTTGTGTGAATGCCTATATGGGAGCTCGTCCTTTTTACGACTTTCCCTACTCAATTAGTATGCAAACACACGGATTTTAAGTAGAAAACTAAAGGGTAAAGATTTATTAATCAGTTAGGGTGGGGTTTTGATCATTAACTAGGTCGTAAATCTAGTTAGCTAACTTTAATTGAAATATTGAAATTAGGCTAGATGAAATCCTTGTGACTCCATCAACTCCCAAAGTAATAGTTATGGCTGTACACGGCGTGCTCCTCGCATTCAACACGAGAGACGCAACTCAAAGTTTAAACATAAGATGCGGCAATTCAAGTCCGCTGGGGAATTTGACTTAAACTTAAACTCTATGAATTAGTATTTCAAAATGATATTAACACTGTGGGCGTGTCTGTAACATTCCCCCCCACATTTTGGTACTCAGGGACCAAAATTAAAACTAGGCAGACACGTTCATTCTTCTTCTGGGTCTGCTTTCTCCAAACGTAACTTTCTCTTCTTAAAAGACGTCAGGTACTCTTCCAGGATCTTCTTATACCAACCAGTCTTCTTAAGTTGTTGGATCTCCTGGACAATGGTCATCAAACCTAGTTGTTTTGCTCTAGGCATGTTCAGGGCAACGGGATTCTTGTTGGGTGTTGCACTGGAATGGAATGTTACATCATGGGGTAATTGTTGTTGAGGCGGTTTCGGCTCTTCCATCAACCTTCTTGTTGCTGCTCTGGTCATTACGGCAGCTACTTCGTCATTTCGGATTGGGACATCTCTGGCTTCTTTAAGCCGTCCTGTTACACGTAAGATTCCATTGGAGTCCAGGAAGGGGTTGAGTTTCCATAACTTACTGGACTTGCTCACTTTCGGGAATTGATTTCCTCTCTGCTGATCCAAGAACTCGATTTCCTCAGGGTAGCTTTCTTCTTGGGATTTTCGCCACCACCACACCTCGGAGGTGCTTAATTCTTCAGGGAGAAGTTCCTTACTTCTTACTTGTCTTCCTGTCGAGCGAGGCTTACAATAGTCAAATAATCGGTTGACGTATGCTCGTACTCGAAGTGCTTTGTTCCAGGAAGAATAATTGTCGATATTTATGACCGGCTTGGTTTTGATAGCCGCATACACGCACTCTTTTTTAATCTCCAGATCATCTATTTTGACTGGTCTGGAAAGTTTGCTTGGCCAGTCTTCTTCTGGCAGGAGTAGAAAGTCAGGTCCTGTCACCCATCTACTTGTTGGTGTCCAGTCACATGGTTTATGATCACGTGTGACTTCATCAGCTACATTTAGTTTGCCGGAAATCCATCTGAATTCCGTGACGTCAGTAGCTTCTTGAATTTCTCCAACTCGATGTGCTATGAAGGGTGGAAACTTCTTTCCATCCGCATTTATCCAATCATAGACACATGCACTATCCGTCCAGTATATGGTACGGTGAATCTTGATTCGGTGATGTTCTTTAATAAATTGGGCCAATCGGGTCCCAATCAGCGCTGCTTGCAATTCCATCCTTGGAATTGATACTGCTTTCAGTGGGGCTACCTTTGCCTTTGCAGTAATGAGGGCAGTTTCAATCCTCTCGTTCTTCTTTATTCGGAAGTAAGCGACGGCGCCATAAGCTTGTAGACTGGCGTCGCTGAAGATGTGGAGCTGAACTTCCTCCGCAGTTGATAAACTTTCCGAGTAACATCTCGGAAGTTTGAAGGTCTGAATAGTTTTCAGTTCCTGGAGCCATATTTTCCATTTGTCATGGACTTCTTCTGGAAGTTCTTCATCCCAATGTACTTTGGTTCTCCAGGTATCTTGTAGAATGATCTTGGCCTTGATTGTAAAGAGCGCCAAGAATCCTAACGGGTCATAAATTGACATGACCAGAGCCAACGCTTCTCGTTTCGTAGGTAGTCTTGATCCGTTAGTTACATCTTCATGTACCTTTAAGTATTTTTGAGCGAACGTCAAATAATCTTCTTTTGGTTTCCAAAAAAGTCCCAAAATCCTCTCGGTGTCCATGTCGACAGTCGATAGACTTTTGACTTCATTGGTTGGAGCTCTCAGTTCCTCTGGGATGGAGCTCATGACTTCTTGGGAGTTTGATAACCATTTATGAATATGGAATCCTCCGGCCTTATTGATAAGGCAAACTTCATTTTGGTTTTTCATAGCTTGTTCGGAGGTGTCGAAGCTGTTGACGTAGTCGTCCACGTAGAAATTGTTGAGGATTGATTCGACTGCATCCGGATATTCCTCTGAGAACCGATCTGCATTTCGGTTCTTCACTTCTTGAGAAAGTGTTGGTGAGCAAGTAGCACCAAATAACAACACTTCCATCTGGTATACATCGGGTTCTCTTTTACGATCCATTCCACGGAAAAGAAACCGCTGTACACGAGCATCTTCATCTCGAATCTTCACTCGGTGGAACATATCTTGGATGTCCCCGGTGATTGCATATTGCTTCTCTCTTAAACCGTATAGTATGGCTGGCAGCGGCCTTAACTTGTCCGGTCCAATCATAAGTCTGTCGTTCAGACTGATTCCATTTACTTTCGCTGCACAATCGAAAACAAAGCGAAACGGTTTGGCTTTCTTCGGGTTGTAGTGCATGAAGTGAGGGATGTAGTACGTTCGTTTCCCTTCAGCACCGATTTCTTCTTTAGACAGTTTTCGGGCAAAGCCTTTCTTCACGTATTCCTCAATCTTCTGGAGATACGTATCTGCAAACTCCTTTCCCTTGTCCATCTTTCGCTCCATGGTCCGAAGCCGATTGAGGGCTTGACCATATCCGTCCGGTCTTTCAGTATCGTCTGGCTTCCATAGCAGGCCAGCTTCCCACCGATCTCCCAAATTCTTCAGGCCATTGTCCATCATATTTTGGGAAAGTTCATCTTCTTTAGACCGGGGCTTGACATGGGTTAGCTTGATACCCAAATTCTCAAGGGACATATGCTTCTTGACGAGTTGATGCAGGTCACTTAGGTCTTGAACTTCGACCTCTTCTTTACTGACGTGAAATGTTTCCTCTTCTCGAACCCATTCACTTTTTCTTCCGCTTAAAACCCATCCTAATGGAGTTTTAATTGCGACTGGTGACTTTGGCTTCCCAGTTCTGACTTCATATCCGCTTATCAGGTCTCCATGATCCTGACCGATAAGTATCGACGGCTTTCCGTTGACAAACGTAGCGATGTTGAGTCCTCTTAGGTGCTCCCATTTATTTACCATTTCTTTGGTAATGGTTTGAGCTGGAATCGGCAGCTCCGTCACCGTACAAGCGTTTGTAATATTGAAGGATACTTCATTATCCTTTCCCATAATTTTGAAGTCTACTTCTTCTGCCTTTTCTGGAATTCCTTTCTTATTGATTCCATCAAGGACAAGTTGTATTGGACGACCTTTGAGTTCCAATTGTTGAACTAATTGTTGGGTCACGAGGGTAACTGTTGACCCTGAATCCAATACTGCATATGCTTCGATGTTCTTCTCTTGAGGTCCTTTGACTAAGATAGGAACAATTCTTAATTTGGAGGAGGGATGTTTATCTGCTTCTTGATAAGTGAATCCTGTCGTCTCCTCTCGTACTTTGTCATCGTTCTTATAAACGATATTGACGTTAGCTTGCTTCTCGGCATCTGAGCTTCTTCTCTTCCGGAAGTTAGCATCATGCAGAAGAGGATGGTGTTGATAGTTGCAACCATCTTTCCCACACTGTTTCTTTGATCGGCAATCCCTCATTGAATGTCCGAAATTGATGCAACCGAAGCAAAGTTTCTTTTCTTGAACAAACTTTGACCTTTCAGGAACAGCAAGTTTCTTGAATTCATCACATTGCCAAATTCTGTGGTCCGAATGCGTACAGAATAAACATTTTATTTTCTTCTGCTCGTAATGATTGTTATCACGACCTCCTTCTGCTACCATTGCGCCTTCCTTGCGGTGCTGCTTCTTCTGGCCATCCCATCTGGCCTTCCCGTCTCTTTGCTTATCATCTTGCCTCTTATCGGCACGGGTGTCTTCTTTAGCACTAAAGGATGGGGTACAGAATGGTATCAGGATATCCATTGTTTTATCCAGCCATTCAGCGAATGATGATACATTTCGTTCTTTTCCTACGTTGGATTCTAACCAAGTTCCCCATCGGTATTTAAAGTTCATGGGTAGCTTGCCTTCTAACTCCTTTAGAAGGGTAGGATTGTTCAAGTGGTCCATTCGACCAAAGCTTTGTAAAGTCCTTGCGAGTCCAGTGACCGCATTTGCTAACTTTATGACCGTTTCCGGTTGGCTTTCTTTGATACCGCTCATTTCTCGAACTTTCTGAATCATATTTTCGATAATGAATTCGGGACGTCCATATATCTTTTCCAATCGGAGAATGATACTGGGCACGTCTTCAGGAGTGATTAGCAACTGTTGTACACTCTCTCTTGCATCTCCTTTGAGACACCTTTGCAGTCTGACCAAGTTTTCATCATCGGATAATCCCATAATATCCGTGGTCCTGATATAGGCTGATTTAAACGTTAGCCATTCTTCGGGCCTTCCGCTGAAGAATGGGAGATCTTTTCCATGAGTATGACGGGCCATATACTGCTTGTTGGAGGAGGCGCTGCTATTTTGCCCCATTTGTATTATGGCTCGTCCAAGATCTTCAACTGTGATCGGAGTAAATGAGAGAGGTGGAGGATTATTGATGCTTGTCACTGATTTGACCTCAACCTTCGTCAGATTCTTGACTTGTTTTTCTATGACGCTGATTTCTTTCTCGTGAGCATCCTTTGCGTCTTTAAGGGCTAGCAACCTTTCAGCTAATTCCTTATCTTCTTGTTGCCTTTTGGCCTCTTCAGTCGCTGCATCGACAAAATTCTGTGTTCTGAGTTGTCGATTGGTATCAGGAGCGCTGTCATCGCTTTCTGCATCGGAACCGAGAGCTTGTTCTTCGGATTCCGCAATTTTCTCTTTCTCAATCTCAGAACCTTCCACGAGTATCTCTCGTTGCTTGCGGATGTTGACCAACTTTCCTTCCACATTCAGTTGAAGCTTCTCAATTAGTTTATTGTCGAGGCTGTTCTGAAGTTCTCTGACTTCTCTCTTGCGAACCTTGCCTTCCTCGTCGTCTTCCCAACACGTTCGATCGTTGATAATTTCTTCATTTCTAGAAATCCTTTTCTTGATATGAGAGATTTCTGATTCCAGTACCTTTTCTCTGCTGAGAAGGTCATCTTCTTCACTGTCGAGAGCAGCGAGTTGAACCTTGAGTTGATGGTCAACTTCCTTGTTCTGAATATGGCTACTATGGGTAGTAGACGGTGCTTTACTGGAGGTTCCTGATTTCCGCTTCTTAAACGTACTTTCTTTATTTTCTTCACCTTCTGAAGTTGGATTCCTATTCGTGCGAGCTGTCTTACTCCTTGTGTCGTAGCCTCCGTTGCGACTCGTGCTCGCCATAATTCCTTAAGCTTGGTTGATGAAATTGAATGACAAATATTAATACGAATTCAAATTCAATATGCAATTTGTTGATGAATGGTATTTGCAATAATATTGTATAAGTATTGCCTCAAATGGAGCCTGGTGGTTTTAGGTGCTAGGCTCTTGCACGCATAGACAGCTGTTGCTTGGCTCAACAGTAGCCGACGTTTATCCAGGGGATGAAGGGGCTGCCAATATCAATGACCTCGTCCGCCTCCACAGTGTACTTCCTTGTGGCTGATGAGGATGGATTCTTCTCCAACAACCAGTCCGCAACTTTCAACAAAGAGAAATTGTCGGACGACAAATATTAGACTTGTTCTAATAGGAGAGGTCAGAACGATCTGACCTTTTTTGATGAAATCCGGGCTTCTTCTTCCAGCGACTTTCACCACAGCACTGGCTATCCGGTTCGAAGGACCAAATGTTGCGGCCTTTCCGCAATATGAAATATCCCTAACTGACGTTGGTCGATCCTCAGCTTTACTTTCACCTTTGTGTGAATGCCTATATGGGAGCTCGTCCTTTTTACGACTTTCCCTACTCAATTAGTATGCAAACACACGGATTTTAAGTAGAAAACTAAAGGGTAAAGATTTATTAATCAGTTAGGGTGGGGTTTTGATCATTAACTAGGTCGTAAATCTAGTTAGCTAACTTTAATTGAAATATTGAAATTAGGCTAGATGAAATCCTTGTGACTCCATCAACTCCCAAAGTAATAGTTATGGCTGTACACGGCGTGCTCCTCGCATTCAACACGAGAGACGCAACTCAAAGTTTAAACATAAGATGCGGCAATTCAAGTCCGCTGGGGAATTTGACTTAAACTTAAACTCTATGAATTAGTATTTCAAAATGATATTAACACTGTGGGCGTGTCTGTAACACTAATCCAATTAGTGGCCTCCAGATTAATATAGTCATTGTACTTTTTGACTCGCCGGGGTATGACTCGTTTCGTCGATATGTGTAGCAGTATGTCTTCTTGTTGCTTTAAAAACGAGTTTTATCCGGGAGTCAATAAGCTTGAGGAAAAATCTCTGACTAATCGTATATTGGTATATTTCTAATCAGATAACATATTAGTCAAATCCATATTTATTAGCTATTTTTCCGCTGAAATTGTTATTAAGTGTTGAAAACACTTTATGCGAACGACAAGTCCGTCCGTCCGTCCGTCCGTCCGTCCGTCCGTCCGTCCGTCCGTCCGTCCGTCTGTCCGAGCGATAACTGGAGAACGGCTTGACCTACGGTCACCAAATTTTGTACACTTGTTCCTTGGCTCAAGAGTGAGGCTAAGTTCGAACTTGGGTCAAATCGGTCACACCCCCTGCCCCCCATCAATTAAACCCCAAAACAAACCATTAAATCAAACAGAATAGTGATATGTAGGAGTCCAACGCCAGGATAGAGCTCTTACTCATTTTAAAACTGACGCTTAGGTAGTTTACATTACACTCTATGTCTATCATCTATACATGATAATACCCTGAACCTATATTTCAGAGTGCAAAACCTGGGATTTTTGGGGAAATTGAGATATGGGGTTTAAACGATTCCCATGAGTAATAGAACATCTTTGACGGATACGGGACCACTCCTACTGACACCAGGGTGCAAAACCCGGGCTTTTTGGGGAAATTGAGATTTGGGGTTTCAACGATTCCCATGAGTAATAGAACATCTTTGACGGATACGGGACCACTCCTACTGACACCAGGGTGCGAAACCCGGGCTTTTTGGGGAAATTGAGATTTGGGGTTTAAACGATTCCCATGAGTAATGGAACATCTTTGACGGATACGGGACCACTCTTACTGACACCAGGGTGCAAAACCCGGGCTTTTTGGGGAAATTGAGATTTGGGGTTTAAACGATTCCCATGAGTAATAGAACATCTTTGACGGATACGGGACCACTCCTACTGACACCAGGGTGCAAAACCCGGGCTTTTTGGGGAAATTGAGATTTGGGGTTTAAACGATTCCCATGAGTAATAGAACATCTTTGACGGATACGGGACCACTCCTACTGACACCAGGGTGCAAAACCCGGGCTTTTTGGGGAAATTGAGATTTGGGGTTTAAACGATTCCCATGAGTAATGGAACATCTTTGACGGATACGGGACCACTCTTACTGACACCAGGGTGCAAAACCCGGGCTTTTGGGGGACATTAAGATTCGGTTTAATTATGGTGACGTTTTCAACACTTGGTTACACCCGTTACATCGGTTTATTAAGTGTTGAAAACACTTTATGCGAACGACAAGTCCGTCCGTCCGTCCGTCCGTCCGTCCGTCTGTCCGAGCGATAACTGGAGAACGGCTTGACCTACGGTCACCAAATTTTGTACACTTGTTCCTTGGCTCAAGAGTGAGGCTAAGTTCGAACTTGGGTCAAATCGGTCACACCCCCTGCCCCCCATCAATTAAACCCCAAAACAAACCATTAAATCAAACAGAATAGTGATATGTAGGAGTCCAACGCCAGGATAGAGCTCTTACTCATTTTAAAACTGACGCTTAGGTAGTTTACATTACACTCTATGTCTATCATCTATACATGATAATACCCTGAACCTATATTTCAGAGTGCAAAACCTGGGATTTTTGGGGAAATTGAGATATGGGGTTTAAACGATTCCCATGAGTAATAGAACATCTTTGACGGATACGGGACCACTCCTACTGACACCAGGGTGCAAAACCCGGGCTTTTGGGGGACATTAAGATTCGGTTTAATTATGGTGACGTTTTCAACACTTGGTTACACCCGTTACATCGGTTTATTGTTTACCCAACGATTTCCAGACATCTTTCCCTAAGCCAGACTTAGAAAATGTATTTTTACATCCATTTAAAAACTTTGAATCCTAACTCCATCTTGTCTGACTTGTATTCTAATTTAGAACGGAGGACTGAGTGGTTTCGTTCACAACTTCATCACGGAAGTACTGGCGATAGTACGAGCCCATGTGGCGGCCCTGGGTGGAAATGCGATGGTCTCCTACTTCATGACCGAATGTTCCCTCTTACACAATCCCCATAAAAACCAGGTAACTTTCACCATTCCCTGTCAACTTCTCAACTCTATCCCAAGTTGTCGAGACGTATTTCAAATTTTTAAAAGGCGGAGGCGGAGCGGATAAAATATTAATTCGGACGAGCATTTCTAGACAATAAAATCATGGTTGGGATTTTAGAGCGAGATTTTAATATTTATGAGATCCAGCCTCCTCTTTTACAAAATATGAAGATCGAAATAATAATAATAATTAATAATTAATAATAATAATATAATTCCGTTCCTTGTGCCATAACTTTTGACCAACAACTGTGAAAGAACCATCCATTATCTTTTTTCATATAGCAGCGGTTCATAAGCAAGTACATAAATGATGTAAGTATATATAATAAATTATAATGCATTCGTAATAATATTCTCATATTATCTCCGTAATAATGATGGTATATATATTATATGCCTATATTTATCTGTAATGTATTTATGTTGCATCTGCATACACTGTATAAATATATTCCCATAATACTTGCTTAACTAATTACTACCGAACCTCTGTACTCCAACGTAGTATGCTCTCTCTCCTCTCTGTAAGATCTGTATATATTTGTGGGGCATTATGTCTGTAAAATGCCCGTTTTACGGACCTAGTACCTCAGCAGCATGTATTTGTGGCCTGTTATTCGGACTGGGGAATTATTTCGGGGTGAAACTTAATGTACCCCTTTGTGGCTGATTTAATGTTGGTTGACCGTTTCGGGATCTCAATTTTGTTGTTGTATCAGACTCATGATTTAGATTCTTAATTTCTTCGTAAAGCTAACTTACCTAACGTGGTATCCGGTATTAGAGTCAAATCTGTGGGTATTTTAAGACATAATTTAATTGGTAGTGGGGGCTTGATTTATGTACCATGTCATTAAGTTCTTGTTTCTCATCAGGAAGTTTTGTTTTAATTGTGGTAAGATTGATATCCATCAAGTGGATAATTAGATTTAAAAAACGTAAACGTGGGCAGAGGGAAATGAGATTTAGCAATTTCTTGAGCCTGGAATTTCCACGGAGATGGAAATGGAATTAGTGAAAAACATCCACGTGCGTGCCTTTAGAATATCTTCATTCTTTTTTATAATTGTTTATGATTTCATACTTTAGATTATTTAATTCTGCGTATCCAAAAAGTACGAAGTTTAAGGATTTTAATTTTAAATTCTGTTAGTTTCTCCAGAATTCTATCCGTCTCTCCGAGTTTCATCTCCAGTTCTTCTGGAAATTATGTTAGAATTGAGAATGGAAGGGTGCATCAAATTACAAAGCATGAATTGAAGGCTAGAGATGAGTAAATTGGAATAAATATGAGGAAAGTTGGGAATTCGGATGATTGAGCATGATTTTGAAAATGAAAAATGATGGTATGGTCCTTGCACTTTACGTCAGGGCTCATTCTTCACAAATTGTGATTAGCTGTAAATATTCTATGGATTATGGATGTTATAGTCCAGCCGTGGCGTGGGCTTAAAAGCTATGGACAGGAACCAATTTCATATTCAATGCATGTGATTTCCCTACCAATAATAGATCTGAACTGCTTGAAAAATGAAACCTCATATTTTAGGGAATCTGACTAACAACTTGAATGGTTTCCTTTGAAAGGGGCTTAATAACTACTGTTTACCAGTAAAATGTAAAGGGTCTCCCTTATCGTAAGGTTTTCGTTTGTCCTTACGTTTGAATTAACGACAGTTTTTTGTGTTTGACAAGGAAGAATATCGATAAGTTAAATTCAATTAAAATACAGTTTTTAGTCATATTAAGTCTCTAAGAAGTTTAGAATTTCCAAAATGTCTCCAGATCTGAAAAGCCTGTGACTTATAATTGTTGTAATTTCAAATTCCTAGCTTCCTCTGGATTTTTCCAGCCAACCCTTTTTGTAACAACTGATTTGTATTCTTCCGTATTTTCAAACTCAAATGAATGGAGTATTTTAATTTCTACTTTACATTGTACTACTTGAACTATATTAGCTTGAGGATTGTGGGAATCCGCTCCCTGACCAAGTATAAATGTGCCTGTGTTTTCCTCTCTTCTAGGGTCAGTGTGTCGTGAACGTTGGAGGGGATGCGGTGTTTGTGTCGTACCCTGGAGGGTCACACCCCGAGGACGGTCACTCTTGACCCGCTCTGACGGTCCATGCATTTCTGACCACGTCGTCGCCGAGGACGCAGTCCTTCTCTATTTCCAGCACATGGGCCAACCCCGCTTCTAGTTTAGTCCGAAGATGGTCGCTGCAGCGTGGCATTGGCAACGCTCCTCATCAAAATTCTAACGTTTAAGGACAAGTTTAGGAATGTTAAGATTAGAGTGAAAAATGATATTGATGGGTAGTCAGGGATTTATTTGCAGGGTGCCCCGTTCCTAGAGGTAAGGATTGTGATTTGTTTTGGGTATTATTGTTAAGTCTTCCGTTTTGTAGAGTTAAGTCTAAATATAAGGGGTTAAACTTTACATTCAGATCGAGTAGAACCTAGAATTTAATTACTAAGTACTTAAGTATGTTAACGGTTAACCTATATATGGGATAGATAAGTGCGAGAAGGAAACAGATTTAATTCAATCTGACATCACTGCTACCTATGCAGATGCAGTTGCAGATCACTAATTACGAATATTTAAAACTGTTACAACTTTACAGACATAGTTACTTGTACACGGGCTTGTATTTGCTCCCCGTTTCTCATCACTGCTTAAAATTGACGGTCAACCCTATTAAATTCTACGAACTAATAAGACCTATTGAAAAATCGGGGTTTTCAGATTATTCAAAATTTAACATAGAATTTGGGTTGAACTGTCACTTGTTTGTAAAATATAAGACTAGGGATTATGAGTTATAAGTGTTGCTCGTTATCTTGATATCCTAGACTTTGTATACGACTGGATTTATTTCAGTATTTAAAAATGATCGTCTTGTCTTAGTCTTAGAAATGGAGTAAGAAATCCATAGCTCTAGTTTTCGACGATGTATGTGTTATCATTGTTATCAGGTTATCATCATGTAACAGAGCAATTAAAACTTGCCAATTTGCACTTGCCGATAACACTGACAATTTCCTTGCCAATAGCTAATTTAGCCGTAGCTTGGTTTCCGTAAAACGCATTTGATTTCAGATTTAGAAATGAGGCGGAGGTGGACTTGGCAGATCTCATTATCATTCACTAATGAAGGGAAATGTAGTTGTTTTTACAACTCCTGAGTATTAATTCGTCAGTGAAGCTTCTCTGCTGTCCGATTTAAAATTCGGTTCGACACGATGTCTAAATAAACCTACTACACGCTAACGTTTGCATAATAATTGATAATAGTTACACAACGCGGGGCAAAATGAGATGTAGCGAATTCGAAAAGAAGTATTTTGAAGTTGTCCCTATCCCAAGTCTCCTGGGGCAACTTGACTTACGTGTATCAGAAACACAGCTAATGATTAATTTGTCTTTCGTTAATGTGGGACTAATTAAGGCAAGTTCCGTACTATATCCTTAATTAGAGAGAAGAACCTAGCAGATCCGAATAGTCGGGATCGAGAATGACGCTGACTCGTGTTTCCAATAAAAATAATCTTATATACTTAATGAAATCCGCTAGTACAAAAGCTCACACGTAGAATTAATTAAGAACTACTATCGTGGATAAATCCTTGGGTTGTTTCCTCTTGAAAAATATCAAATAATAATCGATATGATTGTGGCTTAAATTGTAACAATTAGATCCCTAAAAATAAATTATCTAAAAATCCGTAACATTTACATAATCTTAATAGTACAAGTACAACTAATCCAAGGATGTTAAACAGTTGTTGTTGTTGTTGTTGTCGATAACTTCGTTAAAAACTAATATCTCTAGAACTAACATGAGGGCAATTGGTATCGAAATTCAGTGTCAAAATATCCTCAAATTGTCGACAATATTGAAACTGGAATTATATTTATTTACGATCGCGAATACGGAAAAGCATAATAAAATACCCTTGTTTTCATATTTCAGTTTCTTAATAAGGATTATGAATTTGGAAACAAAATAGGATAATAACATAGGAAATAAATACGCAAAACCCACTTATTAGTTAATTGGGAAAAGTGTAGGATATTATTAGGAACGGATTAGGTTTAGGTAGGACCAAATAACATCGTTGGCTAAGTACCCCGTAGTATTATAATTTAATCTCTCATGTGGGTAATTAGTTGATGTTTGTTTTATCTTGTTTCCGGATTCATATTTGAAGTGGTTTTTCGTAGTTTGATTTAGTTGACTCTAATTCTAATCCTAGAAATTGTTGTTTAAAGTTGTAATTACAAAACGAAATTTGATTTCGTCTGGTTGGAAAATACAAAAAATTGTATCGTACTATAAATAGAATTGGGGAGGCAGTAAGAGAATGTTGTAATAGACTGAAAAAGAAGGAGACGGGATTGTGGGTTTGCCTTACAGAAATTATAACACAAAATAAAAAGTATAACAAAGTGTATAAAATATAATTATGGACTAAATTCAACAATTTTTAATTGTATTATTTATTTAAAAGTCTAAATAGTAATTCGTGTTGTTCTTGTTGTTATAAATATAATATTTAAATACCGTATTGTGTAAAGCAAGAAAGTAAATTGATTTCGAAATTTTAAATTGACTACTCTTTCCGGCTTCAAAATTGAATGCTGAACTTAAATGTAATTCTAATTTATTCTTACTTGTTATTAAGACTGGTGTGCGGTTTTTTAGTTGAATAAATAATTCTGTATATATAAAACAAAGAATGTTTATGCATTTATTTTAGCACTAGGCAAGCCTGCCGAAAAAGCAAAAAATGGTGACCAAAATATCGGCATTTTCACCCTTATGGGTTCAATTTTAAAAATTTGAAACGATTTTCGGACTGTAGATACTTCTGCTGCCCAGAAAGCACTTCAGCGATTTAAAATCGGTGAAGTAATGAGAGGAGATAAAATTGTAGATACAAGCATACTACTAAATATTTCAACGAAATTACATACAATGTATAAGGATTGCATCCATTGTCGTCTTCCATAACAGCATTCAGCATTTCATTCTGTCGTCGGTAGAAGGTTTACATCAGCTCGGGGGAATCTGATATAAATAAATACGAGCCGACCACGCGACCTCAGACCTGCCCGGTTTTTTAAGGCTTAACCCGTTAAAACCGCTGAACATCACCGAAACGGTTACCATTTACCATATAGTTGGTGTGGTTTAGCAACTTTCATTATTTATCCGATTCTGTTCAAAATCTAATTCATGTATGTTGAAAATATTTGCAAAAATTACTGAAACTGCGTTCCCATGGTGACTGTAATTTCGAACACTTGGAGCGGGGGAAAACTTGTTCGGCCTTCGGCATGGCCAGTTTTTGACAAAACAGCTATTTATAACCATTTGACACAGAAGGGAAATTTTAATCCATTGAATTGAATAAAAAAAATTACAACCTGGAATTTAAATATGCATTTTTATGAAAATTATTTAACGCTCTCCGAATGGTAACACAAAGTCTTGGCATAAACTAATTTACTAAATGCTCGGATTTATGGGGGACTTCAATTGTAACAAGGGATTTAGCCAGAAAACCTATTTTCTCAGAAAATACCATATATGAACAGCATTTTTGCGATGGAACGGATCCAAATTACCCCCGAACATATTATCGTGACATCGGAAATTAGGATGCATCAATAATTTTTAAGTTCAGTTTAGAAAGAGTCGTATTTAAGATGCAGATAGTTTAACATGGAAAATTTTTTTATTGAACGGAAACTCGGAAACTTCTTCAATCAGTTACAATATCATCATCATCATAATAAAAGGAATATAATGTATATATTTATATACATAGGTATATATATATAAATATTTGTTTATATGTGTATATACACTACAGCAGTGGAACGATACAAAGATACGGATGTGCAATTAAATGTGTGACCTTGGCATGACCTGACTCATTGCTAGTAAGGGGTCTATAATCGAATCATCAATTCCTTAGAATGGAGTTTCAAATAATCATACCTATCTATCTTTACGTAACAATATTTATAATCTGCAACAATAATACAACTCAGAAGAATATCGAATGGAACGTTAATTTTTGTGTCGGTTTGATTATCACCCTAATCCCTCTAACTCTTGTGATAAGTATTTAAGAGGTATAGTAGCTTCTGTTTAAATATATAATATTATGTAGTTAGTTTTAGTACATAGCATTTTTATGTTGAAGTAATAGAACATAGTACGGAGGTGAAGTACATCTTCTGTTTGTATGTGGAATGTGATTTAGCGACAGCGCAGGCGCCCTCGGCACCTCCTAGCGACGTCGGCGGCCAAATCGCAGGAACACGTGGTCCACGTCCTGCCGCTTCACTCCGTTGTCAATCAGCCCCAATGGAAAGTGCGCTCCTGTGCAAATTATAAAAACAATTCTTAGACCCCTAATTCATGAAAATTCATGAAAATCGATCAGTACATGTAAAACATAGACCCAGGGAATTTTCCTTGATTTTTCTCGGCATTTTTCGTGAAAAACTCATGAATTAGCTCCCAATATTAAAGCATCTGTTTAAACCCTAACCGGAGATGATGAAAAGTAATCCGTCATTTATATTTAATGCTACAAGGATTAATTCATCAATGGGGCAGTTTCATTCCATTAAACGGAATAATACCCTCACAAAATTAATTGAAATGACAAAAACTATTTTTATTGAGGCTGTCTGGCAATTGCATGATCCGATATACCAGACGGTTATATTGGGAATGAAGGCGTTCTCAGAAATCGTTAGTAATTTAGGATACACTTTGTTTTACAGATCGTCTAAATTTGACTGCTTCGGAACAGTCAAATTTGAGCCTGGGATCCGGTTGTCCCAGAACTATGGATGCCATACGTCTCATTATCATGATGACGAAATATAGGATGAAATGACGTGTCTCATGGACGTTCCTTTAAATTAAGGGCCTTATTAACTTAGGATGTATCTGGACAAGGCTTAATAATCTAATTGCTAATAATGATCTCTGCTCAGCTATTTTGATACAATCCCACCAGCCCGTTTTGTGTAGGTGGAACCGTAGATAATTGTAATTCGAAGCAGAAGGCCTACTTCCATATCATTCTCCTGTCCTGTTTTACAGGCTGACTATAGCCTTTTCAGAATAATATGAGACACTTCATCTAATTATTAATTTGTTAACTGAGCTTGTCCTCCTCCAGTTTTGAAATATATCATTCAAGAACGGTAAGTTAATTAATTTCCTATAGTGTGCGGGAAATTTCCTGGAAAACTCAACAATTCTCTCGTTATTAGCGTCTACCTCATCCCTTTGGACCTCAACTGTCGTCTTCTTGGATTTCTTAGCAATGACTGGGAATACGAAATAATTCCCCAGGGGGACTTATTCAGGGAAAGTCGGATAGGATGCAGTTACTAACTTAATTCATTAACTCAGGACTAAATTATAATTCGTTGATACTACAAAACTATGAAGATGAAGAAGAACGTGCTCTGACCCAGCACCCAAAGGACTAGAAATAAATTCATTAGAAATGGCATGCAAATTCTCTAATATAATTAAGATACCTTATAAGTATAGCTTATGATTTGATAGCCTAATAATCTACAAGATTATTTAACCGACTGACAGGATCGACTGCGGTTTTGAGATTTCTTGGGAATTTCCAATCGCCATTCTAAGGACTGAATGCAACACCTCAAAGTGCATGGAGTTTAATGAAATTAGCGAAAAAGTTTGTTAAGAAACTGTTTTCAAGATGCCCCAGACACCCAGCCGGTCACTGTTTAACAAAGGAAGTTTTTCGAAATAAATGCATGGGAAATCCCAAGCCGGGGCATAATTAAAGGAATTTATATTAATGCCCCGAAGCAAAGCCCCTGAATCTCTTAATGGACTTGAGAATAGTTTGGGATTGTTAATGATTGCCTGGATCGTAGTCCTTAAGTCCTAATTACCGGTGGTAATTGAAATGTCCCCTTGTATTTAATAAGAACAGTTAAAGTTTCCCAAGAAGGGGTCCTCGTTCACGGAAGCTCTTGTCTCCAGCTACTGGAAACTCTGTTGTAGCTTGGCTGTTAATTGTGACATAGTGATGTAGTTTAGAAAATTATGGAAAATTAAATCGTAAACTTGGAATAAGATCAGAACTAATTAAACTGCGTTAATCTTCTGTTTTACGCGTACGACTTAAAATCAGAATAAACTGTATCAATAGGTGCAAGGTACTCCAGGATGTCTTTATGAAATAAAGGGTTGTTATTAATCGGGCTTCATATTTACTTAAATAGCCTCCTTTTTTAAATGAAATTAAATCAATCACGAGAACAATTCAATTGAGGCTACTTTCATTGTAAAAGGAGGCTATTTCAAAGAATATGGAAGCCGGTTAACTGTAAGCTGTTTTTTAGAGTTCGAAACGTTTTTCAGCTTTGAATTTTTAAGCAATAAATGAGCCGAACCTTTGTATTGTTGTTGTTCAACGGCCTCTTGATAAGTCTGAAGGAATCGGCATATTTCTCGGATCTTGACGTTGTCGAGTTCCTCCAGAATTTCGGGGCTGCACTGAGGTGGCAGGGAGCTGGATTGTTTGATTGCGAAGGCAGCCAACATGGCTACAATTACGAGTCCAATTACGGATTTCATCTTAGATTTCTGAAAAAAAATCAATTATAATAAATCATCAGGCTTATTCGAATGGCAATCAAAGTATGATTGTAAACCCTACATTTCCATCTGATTTGAATAATCTCTAGATTATATTTCCCTGAATTTAATAAAAAATGCTGAGTATGGAATCTCATTTCCTTTAAATAGTTATAAACCCAGCCAAGTTATAAAACTTGGGATTTTAAAGCCTGAGCGAAAACATAAATTATTTATTCGGGTTATTGATTGAACGCTAATTTCGATTCCGGAACTTTAAATTTCCAGACATCCTCGAAATACATAAATTTAGGAATCAATCAGAATTTCTGATGCCAATATTGTTCAGAACTGAAGTAGGTTGACTTTTGACTCCTACTTCATCTTTCCCAATGATTGTAATGAACGATCTTTAGTTGCTGTCGTAAACATTCGACAAATAAAACACAGAATTGTCCTCAAATGCCATCGTTAAGTTTTATTGACACATTTAGCAAAGTTCTGCAATTCGGGAAGTAGGAAACGATGAAGGCTGGAATTTGGAATGGTAATTTCGGCTGTCAGCTTTTGACCCAACAATCATCCTTCCCAAAGTGGTTACAGTAATTTTAAGTTTGTTTAACATAAATAATTCCAGGCTGGTTGAAAACGTATGCCAGATTACATTTTTGCATATTTAAACGATCTTAGTAGTTTCAAACACTTAGTAAACCGATTATAGGCATTGGAACTTGTGAACTTTTAAGTGTTTTTTATGGTTTTTTTGGCTCCCTGGCTCCTTAATTTTGTTTACTTGGAATCAGAGAAGTTTTATTGTCTGGTCTGCCATACTCTAGCCCAATCGTTCAGGATTTTAGTCAATTGTCAACTGAAAGTGGAAAGGGACAAAGGTCAAGAGCTGGTTAGCAACGTCAAAAATAAAAGAAACTCTATTAACGTCTCCACTTAAGGCTTCTCTTTTCATCAAGTTTCATGAACTTTGATGGACTTTTCTGCTTTCTCCGGCAATCAGGTTAGCAGAATTTATGATCTCAGCGAACTCTCCGTTTCCCTATCGGTCAACCGAAAATAAAACTCAGGATTTATTTGCAGGTTCAAAAGAGCCTTTGTTTCTGTTGCAAACTGGTTGTGGATTTTTTGCAATTTCGTTCCACAATCCTAGAAGCAAGATCAATGTTTTTTTGCTGTCTCGATCATTTGTTCAGGATGTTATAAGATTGTATTTGTCGTATGAATGAGTGGACAGGTTTTGTAACAAAAATAAGAGCCCTCCGGCTCTAATTTCGTTTGACCAGAGAGCGGAGGCAAGGGAAAGTAATAATGGACCGACTTAATTGTTCAATGTTCTTCCGTCACGTTAAACGCTCTGATGGAGAGATAGTTGGATGAAATTGCAGTCTCGTAAATACAAATACGATGAGAATTGTCGTAAATATAGTAATGGCTCATCTCTGCCCAACCTACAACGTTGTTGTTATAGGTTGGTGGATATCTACCCATGATTATTTCAATTCGGGGAAAGAAATAAAAAATAGGAAGCTCAAAACATTGACATAAGAAATCCCAGACAGTTTACTTCTTTCTGGAGTTTGCGGGGCTGAATGCCAGGAAATCAACTTTGAAAATCTGATTTTTTCTTGATTTCCTGATTTGAAGTGCAACTTATAAGTATGGAAATCATGCCGGAAACCCCGGACGTGATTCTACAGACTTTCAAATGAGTTGATTCACACCGAATTTAAAGCTTTTTTCATAGCAAGATCTACAGGGTGTCTCACAAAAAATCGGGATGTATTAAGAACGTTGACGGAAATGACAAATGAAGGATGTCTGTCAATATATCATGTCAATCGAAGTTCTAGAACACCCTGTATACAATGGCTAGATCCACAATCTATCCTATGATAAATATAAATCCCCAATGAAGAGGGGCATTTAAGACACATACAGTTATATAAGCAGATCGTCACAGATAATCTCAAACTCCACCACTTGTGATTTTAAACGGAATGCAGACAATCCGTCTAAAACCCTAAGCATTGATTTCTGAATTCTACAGCCTCTTAGCCTAAGAGCCAATACAAACACTACCGCAGCTTTAGTTCTTATCCCTATATGCAAATATTTAAATATTTAAATTAAAGTATCCAATTTGGAAGGGATTGATGGGGTCCATGATCAAGAAACTTTAGATCGAGGCAAAAGAGGAACCCGAAATTGATGGAAAGTCAGTTTAGTCAGTAGGGAGACTGGGAATTCGAGATTCCGGAAAGTTACAGAATTAGTTACATTTTTCTTGTTCCCTATCCGAACTTTTTTTTTTTTTTTTTACATATGATCTGATACAATTATGACTTCTTCCCTCTCGAATCCTGGCAATTCCAATACAAATTCAAATAGTAACCGGAAATTAGGTCTTGTCTGGCAAAGGAATGAGGGGAAACCAGGCTCTGGCTACTCAGTCTAGACTCTCTCCATCCAATCTGCCCTCTCAATGAATGAATTAAGTTCATAGGAAATATTAGACAGCGATCTAGCCTCTCTATTTATACTACTTGACGTATTGGAACTAACGTAATCGGTATGGTTAAAGAGATCCGCGTAATGCGTTTTCGGTTCGACGGTTTAAGATTTCAAATTAGCATCTGCTGTAATTCGGGACTGAAATTACTAAAATATTGAGATTAGAATCGATTTAAAATGGCACGTGCTCCGCGTTTTGAGATGAGGTTTTAAGAGTTGTTTGGGTTTCTAACTTAATTCTCCAATTTTAATAAACCCCGAAAAACCGAAAAATATCAGGAAACCCCGGTTTCTCCGTTCTGGCCAAGGACATTTTCCTACCTCACCTGTTAGTTTTAGTACGTAAGTTAATACAATTTATGGATTTGATGTTGCAACTATTGGAAAGAGTTACGAGGCCAAACAAATTGAGTCCCTCGATTTCAAACTTTACGACATGTGTCGGAGTTAATCCACTTTTTATAGATAGAGACAAACAAAGCTTGTCTATCGGGGTTATAGAGTCAAACCTGACAAGTCATAATATTACTCCATAATCCATTCTCTATTAACGATGTGATTGCAAATAGGGGTTAATATTAGTTTGGAAACAACTGTTAATTTATAATCTCGCGAAACAGCAAACCGGAATGGACAAAAGGTAAAAATGTGGTCGAGAACGTGATGGAAGAAGCCTTAGTCGATACTTTCCTGATTGGCTACTAATCCAGCGACAGAATCGTGTTGTATCGAGTTACGACACAAAAATTGTGCCGTATCAATCACATTACTTCACGAATATTATTTCAATTATCTTGAGGTTTAAATACAAGTGCGGAAATCTCAGGATTTCTGACACTTTCAAATTCCAGTTTTGACATTTCCAAGATACGGATCCGACACAGGCTATTCTTCGTTTCACTTACCATATTTTCGAAATTATTTTTAATGGATCTTTTATGCTAAAATGACAAAGTGTTTGCGCTTCCGGTCTGTTCTCAGAAGCCTCTGCTTTTAAATCTGTATGAATAAGACTGGGTTTGAAGTTCTTTGGAAGCCGAAACAATTCACCGCACTTCTCCATAAAAATTAATATTAATTCTGACTATCCCTTAGTTGTACATATACGTTCAGCATAGTATCTATTAAAGGACTATTGATTAGCTTATAGAACATTGTCAAAGGATATAATATTAATACTTGAAGGAGCTGACAAAATCACATGCTCCTCTCATGGTTTCATGGAAATCAAGTGGAAGGGATATATGGAAAGTTGGCCAACTTGCTTTAATTACTTTACTCACGGGATTAGAAGAGTTCCTCGTCTAATTTCCTCTTCCTCCTCATTATCATCATCATTGGCCGCCTCCACAGTACCGCTATCAAACCCACCCCCACCGGACATAACCCCTCAACTTGACTTATATTACGCTGGAAAATTACTCCGATTCAGGAATTAAATTCAAGGATGATAAAGTACGAACGAATTCTTGGGGGAAAAAATCTTTGTATTTTTTTAAGTCTCAACATTTTGCTATGGATTAACATTTATTTCCGCGACCGCTCCTTCCCTACCATTTTTTCGGCGACCATATTTTCCCGCGACCATTTTTTCCCCAATTCCGGAGTTTCCACCCCCCTCAGATCCCAGACAGATTGCCAGATACCTTGAAATAGTCAAATTCCCCCGGGGGGCAATCTGACAACTCCGATTCCGTAACCTGAACTCCTCTTTAAGCTCGAAACCAGACCTTTGTTGAGTATCATTTTGGGAGAAAACTTAGGAGGTGAGGACTTATTTTGAGGAGGTTCAAGCTATTTTATTTAGGTACATGAAATAAAAGGAACAATTCCGTTTGTAAATTGAAATGTGGTTGGGAATTGTGGGGAATTTCCGAGCGGCTGTCGTTAATGGGTGCTTACAAGCTATTAATTTTGTATAATTCCTAAATCCTCAGCACAACCGGTCTCTACAAGATAGACAAAGGGGGCTAAGCCCTGATAAGCCTTCCTTTGATATTGCTTTCCCTACGCTAATTGTTTCTATCTTTAATTATGAATTATGAAGTGCGGCTCTAAGAAATAATGTTACGACGAATAATCTAAGCCGTTCAAACTGAATCTCTGGGATTTCTGGGAATATTTTGTATTTCTAGCACTTGGAAACAATAAAAATGTTCTTTTAATCTGAAAGAATCTCGTAGTGAGTTCGTACTGTAATCCCTATAAATTTGGTTCTGCTTTAATAAAATAATAAATGTGTTTATACATTCAGGCTGACAATAAAAAATATGCAAGAGTTGGGACGCCTTAGCCTTTTTGGCATGAAAATGTCAGCAAACTTATTTTTCTTGTTTTTAGAGCCAACTAGAGTAGTTTTGCGATTTTCATTTAAAATATCAAACAATTAAAATTTTGGAGAATCTTGTAAACAAATTCGACTGGATCGAAAACAGAAAATAAAATTGTAAGTTTCTGCAATTTGTAGCCAAGGATCAGAATAGATCCAAAGTAATGTTTTTGTTATCCATTTGAATTTGTTTCCATCTATTGTTGATTAGGGCACCCGGATTCTCGAGTTTTTCAAAAATAGGCAAAAGCAAAGCAACTCAGCGTTGCTACAGATTCTGATTCTAAATTATATGTTGGTGATTTGGTTGTAATGTGCAAACTCCTATAGTTCTGCTTGTTATTTGCAATTAGGACGGAACATGTTTCCAAACACGTTGTAACAAATACGATGGGTGCAAATGCGTAAATCCCGTGTAAATTCGGGGAATTCGATAATTATAATGAAATTAGCTAGCTTCAAGAGGCTATCGTTTCCAGTGGCTGGATTTACACTCTCTACAAGAACGAAATCCAATGCATCTAGTCATGAACTTGATTTCCTTTGTTTCTGATTATATTACACGGGATTTCGAAACTAAGGGTTTTTCTTGACTAGTATTCTTGCAATATTTGGGGACGAATCCTACGTAAAATAATTGTATTGACGGATTTCTTCATCTGTCATAATGATTTCTGAATTTCATTAATTTTACCTTAATTAAAGCTTGATTGCAAAACTTGTGTGATCAAAGGATTTGAAAAGAGCTTATAGTCGATTAGCTCTTTTTCTTATACGTATGGTACTAATTATTAAAACACTAGCAATGCCATTTTGTGGATAAAATTCCGATTTTTTTGTTGAATGAATTAGGAATTTAATTGAAATTAATAAACTAAAAATTCGGACTGATTCTAGCTTTATTTCTATATGTTTTCTATATTTCAATTTAAAATATAAAGATAACAATTTAAAAGGCGATCGCACAATACTAATACTAATTAAGATTCAAGTCTTGCATTGAGTATGTGTGGATTAAATTAGTAAGCTTTTCAAACTTGAGAGCATAAATTGCTTTACCATTGTTCTACTTCAACGATAGCGATATAAAGTCAGATTGTTAGGCGTCACTTTTTTAGTCTTACATTGCCCCAGGAATTGCACTAGTGACGGTTTGAGCCCTAAAAAGCCTGATCAAATCAGTTACAATCTTTAAATACTACTGTCTCAAAATTAAGATCAACTGCCGTAACTTTAGCCCAGATGCAAGCACTACATAGTCTATTCTTGCCGTATTCTTGTATAAATATTCCGAAGCCTAAACTGGAAAAGTTTCTTACGCAAAAGCTCTTATCTTCTGTACAGCATTTACTCACTTGACTCAACCGATAAATTGCACAAAGTTAACCTAAATATCTTCTCTAATCTCACAATCGTATCTAAACCAACCTGAGAAAGCGGATAAAAAATGTACCTTACCTGTGTTAAGGAATGGAAGGAGTCCAAAGATAAAATTCTGTAGAATCGGCTGCTGCTTGTCTTTCCCAAGGATTTAGAAAGAATTGAAATGGGTGCAAAGTCGGCTTCTCAAGGGAAAATAGCTCAAAATAAGTTTCAAAAACCGGTTGGTTGACTCTCGGAAACTCGTAAAAGTTTCTGGAAAAGTAAAGGAGATGTGGGTTTGTGAAGAAGAAGAAGAAGAAGGGTGAAAGGTTCTCGGTTCAGGTTCTGACTCCGTTCTGACCAACTGCTGAATTGAGGACTGGATTCTACCCGGTCGGGTTTTTATACTTGAAGAAATCACCAGCTTCCGCTCCCACCACCACCGACACTATCATCACCCTCAATATCATCAACCACCGTCGTCATCATCATTGCCAGGAGCTCCTAGCCCCCCATCACCATCCCGTTATAGTCACCCAATATGTCGGAAGCAACAGGGAGGAGAAAGCAGATGGAAAAAAAATTACAGATTCTGGGGGATTCACCCTCACCAACTTCATTACTTTCTCCGGAATGAACGGTTGTCTTAACTTGCCCCCACCGATCCACCCACTTTCAAGGAATAGGACCCTGCTAGGGTTTTATATTCTAATTTGTCTTATTAACCGGCATGGAAAAGTACTGGGTTCGGGAGGCCAAGTACGAGTTTCTTGGTTCTTCTACGGATCTGAAAAAGGTCTTAAATTTGACATTTGACTTGCGAAAATCCGATTCTGGTCTTATTCAGGGGTCTCTGTTAAATCCGGTCAATTCTTCTCCCGAATTTAGAGCCTTTTTGAATATGACTCTGGAAATTGTGAAATGGATAATAAGTCGATGGGAATCGTAAAAGGAAGGCTAGTCCGGATTTCAGAATGTGAATTTGAAGCCCGTTTCCATGGGGATCTGCTAGTGCGAGAAGATGCATTGGATTGACGAGGGAAGTTGAGACTTGGGGATAAAATAAATCTCACTTCGATAAGCCGGTTTCAGAGTGCAACAGTTGCTTTTTATAGGACCCATTTCTTTGGGTGGAAATTTCTGGTGATTTTATGGATTTACTATCGACTTTTTAAAAATCGTTTGACCTGTAGATGACATTCAAGGAGTTTCTGGGGATCGTTATGGTTAATTATGAATTTAAAAAAACTGCGTCGAATGCGTATCAAAAAGTGTAGCACTTGGTACATTTAAAAGATCACGTAGTTAAATATTAAATCCTCATTCTTTAATGTGTTTTCCTGGATAACTTGGCTTTGTATATACTGTGCAATTGAAGATTGATCTTTTTAATCTTTAAGCTAACTGTGACAGACTGGAGTTTTGCGATTTGAGAAGAACGTGATATTTTCTGCGTTTCAATCTTTCCTAAGAAAAAGCATATTAAAGCAGATTGGTACAAAAGGCTAGCCCATCCGCATCACACATAAATTACAAAATAGAGTTCAAAAGCTTTGTGAAATCCTTAAATAAAGCCGACGAGGATTTTAAGTTAAAGTCAGACTGAGAAATTGTGCTTTGTGTTCTTCGGGGTCAGTATTTACTCTTCCAGCTTCGTTGCTGATCTCACGAAGTAACATTTATAAAAGCGTATTTTACAAGGTCAAAATGAATGTAAAATTTTCCTACAAAGATCAGAAGTATAAGTCCCCGTCAATTTGTTTCGGGAAATCAGACAAATTGGCACGGAAATTTTCCGTTTTTGACCCCAAATTTTACCAATTTTTTCAGGTTATGGGGAAGGAAAACCCTACTCCGGCAGCATCGTCTGCTCTTTAGATTCAAAAGTTAGCTATTTTTCGAATTTGTTGTGATTTTTAAACTTAGATGGGTATCTTGATATTTTTTGCAACAGCGTCCTAAAATTTACAGTTCAAAGTGCATTTAAAAAACGACTTTCATCTTATCGCGAAAGAATGAGTACCAAACGGTACCGTATTGTTTTGGTGTTTTACAGGTAAATCTTGCATGCTCGCAAAGGTCAATTGGGGAATACACATTCACATGGGAATAACCGTAATAAATTTGCAGGATCATAATAAATTCCATGGTGTCAGATATTTGAAAGATTCCAACAGACAGGATTTGAAATGTTAAAGATCTGGGCCTCCAGGTCTATTTTCATCAGGGAAAGCAGAACCCAGGGATTTTTGGCAAAATTTTCGTCATTTTGCGTTCTTCCGGTTAGTGGGGTAGAGTGATACCAAATACGTTTCCAAGAACCCTGATTCCTTCTCCTAATATAATTCATAAAATGCTCAGATTTCCTTACAGGCTACCGACATTGCTATACAAACTGCCTAATCCTTGCAACTAGGAAAAGTGATATATTACAAAATCAGCCGAAAATGGCTTACCATTCCGAAAGTCAAATATCAAAGAAGGAAGGGAGCTTAAAACTTTCAAAGACAAATGGCTCGGACTTTAAATGTTCTCTCTTATTGTTCCTCTAAAAAATATTAAGTCAGAATGTAAGGAAAATGAACACTGGATGTTCTTTATTAGGATGTTGTAGATGCATAATGCGAATGACTTGGTGTCCATCCGTCCGTCCATCCGTCACAAGGATTAACGGTTAATTTTTCAAACTCTTTCCGGAACACTAAATGGCATGATTATTTTTGCTCTATGGTTGGGGCATCTTGATATTTTCAAAAAAAGTTTCGATCCCGGTAAAAACAGTACGTATACGATACAACAGTACACTCGTTGAACGGTTCATTAGAATGTCAGAGCAACAATACCTCTGCTGTGAGATTTCTTAGATCTCAGCCAGCCACCTCAATCGGGGTATCGCATTTACTACGTTTCCAATTGTTCTGCAACCGCCTATCCCACCCATGATAATATCTCACATAAGGCCAACGTTAAAGGTGAGGATGATCTCTAGAATTTTTCCGTCCTAATGTCTGGGGAGCCGAATTCCGGAGTTTGGGTATTTAGTTAATAAGGGAAATCACATTACATCGCCCACCTAGAAGACAATAGAGAATGAAGAAGGTGGTGGGGAATGTTGTGATCATTATTCACCGCCTGTTTTATAGAGAGCCTGCTTTTAATAATAATACAATTTATCATGACATGATGAGTTAGGTGTGATCCCAACTGCCCGTTCTTATCACTTTCCGGATATTTCCCCGATACCCGGTTAGTCTACCTCGGCATTCTTATTCCGACGTCGGGAATAAATAAGAATTACTCATAAAAACCTGTCTTTTCAGGTAAAAGCTCTCTTTTCTGGCTCTCCGACCCCGGAATCCGAACATATTTCAACAATCTACAATCCTAATTCACCCCCTTAACGTTACTTTCGAGTCCTTTTCCGGTATGTGCTATGTGTGACTTACTAGGAGTATAGATGGTTTATTGTAATTTGATGACAATGTTGGACTAAATTCCCGGAAATAAGGGCAAAAGCCCTATTGATACTTTGACTCCACTTGATCTGTGATTTGTGGTTTCTATTTCAACAGGTTACAAACTTACGATGGATTCATTTGTCGGCCAGAAATGAATTTGTTTTTAGACCAAAAGCTATGATTTCTGTTTTAAGGAGAATTGTTTCAAAATTGGTATCAGCTGCCTTAATAAAAATACTATCGAATAAGCCCCGGGTTTAGAATTGTCGGATTTATGTTCTTCGACAATCTGACGGGAGAATGTTCAATGCGGAACGGAGTGTAGTGCGAGCAGCAACAACTTCGGATGCCGTGAGTTATCGTAATTTGGGAAATACTCATGTGACAGATTAACTATCAAAAAATCCGGAAATCGGGTTAGATGGGCTTCGATCATGCAATAAAACTCAAAGGAGCCTGGGTTTTAAATACTATCACAATTTCTCAATTATATGAACCTTTATGAGGGTTTGTGAATATGACAATGGCCTATATTTTTAGTATCTCCGAAACTCCGAAGGAATGCAGGGTAATACGATATACGGTGACCGTGAATGTACAAGATGACGGAAACCTGACGTGCAGCGAACTGTTGGCAGTTGTCATTGTCATGTTTCATCTTAATTAGAAATTAACAATCTTGTCTCGATTTCTGTATTGTCACAACAAGGCTTGATTTTTGTTATTAGATTTTGAGACTCACTAGAATTACAACTTCCAATCCCTCCCATGCAAGTATCTTCCCTTACTTATTGCTGTCATATGCTATCATCAGAATAATCAGGGAACCGAAATTGCTGCAAATAATTCCCTTTCGTTTTGTTTCTCACAGGAAATTAAGAATTGCACCGAGCTGGGGATGAATAGGAAATGAAACGCTTGATTCAAAATTTGTATTCATTATAATTTTACAAGCGGAACTTTTTGGAGCTTTAATAATTTTGGTTTAAAGCTATTTACATTTGATAAAATTATTAACTGTAAAAAATATATTTATCTAGCCCAGGTAGCCCATCAGAGGGATCAATTAAGGATATGCTCCTTCATGCAGTTTCACATGGAACCTTTTTCATGTTTAACTCCGATCTAATCTTTAGTGGTGCCAAAAAATCAGAAAGAAAATTAGATTTTCAGAAGGGAAAATCGTTTTTTTCTAATGGTGCTCAAAGGTGGAGAAAATGAGATGGAAAGTTGGAGTATATGATGAGGAATGGCGGTATATCGTATATGGAATATAGGGCGCTGGGCGCCTTTTTAACCTCTTCGAAAAGGAGGGAGAAACGTGGAGTTCTCCATCTGCCTGCCTCCTTCCCTCTTCCGAAAAATCATCCTTTCTCGCAGATGCCTCAAGAGGTTAAAAAGGAGTCGAGCGCCCCATACTCGACTGTACGTACAGAATTATAAAAACATGTCAGAATTGAGACTCCGAACTTTGAGTGGGTTTTAGATTTATTATGTATCGTAGATACATTATGCGAATGAGCTGGTGTCCGTCCGTCTGTCTGTCTGTCTGTCCGTCCGTGAGCACGATTATGGGCGAACGGCTCTATATTCTGAATTTTTTTCTTTCGGGAACTTATTAAGGACGTTTAGACGGAAGTCAAGTTTGTTTGGGGGCCATGCAGGTCAACGGTCAGGGAGGTAAGGTCAAAGGTCAACATTTTCTCTAATAGTAACACTCTATGTGTGATACATCGATGGAAAGCTATTGTCAATGGCTATTCAACGGTGTATATACATTTGAGATGGGGTCACCCCTTGACCTGTGGAGAGTGGTCAAAGAGGTCAAATTACAAAAATATATGTGTGATACGTCATTTGAAAGCTATAAACAAGTGCTTTCGAAAAACGTATGTAACTTTACTCTATGATTGGGGCATTTGGAGATTTTTAATAATATATGTATTTTGAACATTTCAAAACACAGTTTTTACGTTGAACGTGTTCAAAAACAGTTTCGATGTTCATAAAAGGTTGTAAAAACGTCACATCTACGATACATTACCACAACGTTGGACGGTTTATTTTTAATTGTCTTCTGCTTCTGCTTTTATACGTACTGTAATTAAACAGTAGATAAGTATAGTATTTCTTTGCTTAAAGCAAGATCTGGAAAGTAATTGAAGATTCTTTTGAAGATTCTTAGTTTCTTAGGAATTTGACATGTTCAAAAAAGCAAGGTATGGAGACGCCATGGAGTGATCTTAAGCATATTTTAGTAATTAATAAAACATAACCATCTTTCATCAACACACTTTATTCACTCAAAACTGAGGAACTTTGACAGTGAGTTTACGATCAGTTTCTAGACCGTCCACTCGCCTTTGTCACTTAAACAGTGTTGTAGAAATGATTTTGTTCTTTTCCAGAATAACATTTAAGCAAACGCAATCACAGATTAAGGATCCACCAAAGTTTAAAATAATTCCTGGGACCTGGGAGTAACAAATATTCTTAATTGCATTGACTCGGAGCCAAAACTAACGACCGTCGATCATATTATTGCCAGTTTCATACTTGTGAAATATGACTCAGTTCGTGATTTAAAACAATGACTCGGCTTTTACTTTAAAAAAATAGTTTCGGCTTGTGGTTGTTATCAGAAGACGTTAGTCCAACAGAAAAAAGTAAGCATCTTAACTTAATACAGCGTATTGTTACAAAAAGCCCCAAATTCGATTAAAAAAAATTCGGCCAATCAAACCAGCCCTATTGTGTTCCTATTAAACAAAGAAATAAATTTCTCCACGAAGGCATTATTGGGTAGCCATTTATTTCCTTTTACAAAGAAGAGCTTAACAAACTGACACCTAGAGACTCGTTCCAATTTACATGGCCAAAGTGGGATTTGTACACCATATATCAACATGTCTCTGTTTATATTAAGAAAAACTGACTTTCAGTGTTTCCCCCTTGTTTCACAACTTATTTCAATTTGGATTTATCGCCTCTAGTATCGCCACTAGTTTTGGAAAAATAGTGTGTAATATAATAACTCGAAACAATTAAAACGGCTTCAAATAAACAATCAATTCTTCAAAGTTCGATTTGGTTCTTGTGAAGAATGCTTATGCAAGCTTTTAATAAAATCGATGGGGGGCACTTGCACCTCTGAAATGACAGCAAAAAATAGTCGGTTTTCAATATGGTGGTTTCGGAAATGCATATAGTCCCGGAATTATTTATTTTTTGTGGCGACAGAAAAGTTTTTGGGTGACCCGGAATCGTAAACCCATACTCAATAAGTTAGGTCAGTATTCCCGTTTTTATGGATTAGATTTCCTGCCATCGGATACTTAATAAGGTGGAATATAAGTTGTTTCTGTCCGAGAAGCTCCACCACCTATAGGATTTAAGGATCTAATAACTTTAACAACTTCTCTTTAACTGACCCCGTTCATCTTCCAAATGTCTGGTATTAAAAAGTCAGCAACCCATCGTAAGATTGAGAAATATTAGGTATATGCAGTTTACTTTGCCTCCTGTAGATTCTAGACAAGATCATTTCGGAAGCTTTGTAAATTCTTAAAAAATTCAGGTTATCCGAATTTTGATCCTGTCGCTGTAGGGGTCTTACATAAAGGGATAGACAATGAAAGTTTTTGTTTATTTCTGGTAGCATAGTTTTGAATTCACGGTCCATAAATTCACTCGCTGCAAATCGAGAGTAACATTCATTTTAATTTGCTATTGATGATTTTTTTTTAGCTCTGGAACAGTTTTCGTCAGAAAAATTTCTCGTAATGTCTTGAAAGAGAAAAAATTGCGAAAAAATTGAGGTTACCGTGAAAAAAAAATTTTCCCCAGTCTTCGCAGTTCGGAGTATCCATTGGGTGAGACGATAAAGGTCCCTGACCAGGGAGTCGACGAGTCTGGAGACAAAGGTGTCAGGCGACAAATGTGTCAAATCTTTTTGCAGAAATTCGCCATAAAACATTTCTCGATTCAATTAGAAATACATTTAGGATATTTTTACATTGTTTGGTGGAACAACGAATGTAAGAGCGAATCGGAGGGTAAGTCGCGATGTGGTATTACAATGACATGACGGATGTAAATGTTTCTATAATGATATATTTCAGAAGATAATAATTTAGCAGTGTTGAAGTGTATGAACGGTCCAACGGATGTGGAATAAGAATCTGCAGCATCCTTAAGTAAACATCGGATTATATATATAAATTTATATGAACTGCAGATTTGTAGATCCCAGAGGCCTGTAAGTCCACAAGTTAAAAATGGTATGTCATTAGGGATTGGGATTAAAGATCCAGTTGGCGATTCAAATCCAGCCTAGCATTTCATAGAAGGAGATGGTGCCGGGGATTTTATTGAAATTCTTGGTCAGTTTATGTCCTTAATTTTATGGGGATTTGGCTACTTTGTCTTGGGACTTTGTGATGATAAAAGAGTCCCACAAAGTCCTCCTGGAATCTTTCCGTTGGACCATGCATAAACTGCTCAAAATAAAAAAAACGGCAATTATTATGCTTTAGTTTTAAAATTGTGGCATTTGCTATCTTAAATAATCTATAATTACAATTGTAGTAATATGATATACAATGCATTCTGAGTTAAAATATAAAAGAAGCCCTCTCCCCGTATGCCGTAATACCAAGAATTTGAAACACTAAATCGTATTTACGATAGAGTCCCTTAGCTTTTTGACTCACCGGGTAAAACTCGTTTCGTTTTCTATGGCCAGAATCATGTTTAAGATATTAAATATGAGTTTCATCGCGCGAGTCAAGCAGCACGGGGACTTTCATCTTTAATCAGGTTCTTTTCGTGCAAAAAAACACTAGTTATTTTCCGAGAATTTTGTTCAGCATTTCGCATTTGTGAAAGGTCCTCCAGCAAAGGCTTGTTCATTTCGGTCCAGATGGATGAGACAAAACGGATGTTCGAAAACAGAGAATCTTTATATCTCAAGATGGAGAAAAAACCGAAATTGTCTGAAGTGGAGCAGATCTTTTAGAAATTGACGAGGATGTCACTCTCGTTCGAATTTTATGGACAATTTATATTTATCGAATGACCCTTTCCACTTTGTACTGTAATAACAATTGGTTCCTGGACATGTCCTTTCATCTAAACGGACAAATGTTCTCATTGTGTCCTCCCAATCCTAGTCTCCACCACCACGGGCATTTTTATGGTTTTTAGAAGGTAGTGTATAAGTTCAGAAGGTAAATTCATTGCTTTTAAATTTAATCAGCTCCTTCTGGCTTCTAGCACTGAGAAACAATTCAGGAAATGGTTACTTCTGGATTATTAGCTCGCCTTTTTAAAAGATTTTGAGCGTATGATCTCCTTACTGCTTACGACAATGCAGGAATACTTGGATTGGAAATAGTTTAAGCTAAGGCAGGTTTCAAAAGAAAAGACCAAAGCTGAATTTAAAATTTGTGGATCCCGATTTCCAATAGTTTCCGATTTTGCAGGTCAGGCCCGAATTGATATGCTTTTGCAACAGCAACTTTTACATCATTCAGAATAGCAATGCAAAAAGCGAACTGTAAAGTAACTGCCTTACAACTTTGCCGATTCTGAATTTTATGGTAACAAAATAGACGATAATAAAGTATCCCCTCGCATGAACTTATCTATCGTCGATGTACCGTCAAATTGCCTGTAAATAAAACTACCTAATTCGATAACCAAGCTATTTAACGATCATTTTCTTAACGCCAATGACAATTAAAAGCTAAAAGATAAACTTGTCGCGAAAAACAATTCCCGATGCGCTAAAATCGTTCAACGATCCACCCACACATACAACATACGTATTAAATATCCATCTACAATTATTACAACAATTGGCAGCCAATGCTTAGCAGTAAGTTAAATTTCATAGTCCCTAGCCGCAGTTTGGTCTTAATGTTAAGTGGATCCGTTAACTCTCTCAGTATTAGTCCTTGTGTCAACCTAATCTTGTCAAGTGAAGGGAATGAGGCAATAAAAGAGGGCAAAAGTTTTGACATTTAGCATTTAGAGATACGTTGGCCCCTATATGCTTTTAGATGATGACGGGGAAGAGGATATGTTTTTGTTTTAACAGTTTGTTGAAAGTTGGTGAATAAGTCGAATAGGGTCTTAACCTCATGGAGTCGGAATTGGATAAGTATAAGTTTTATAACCAGTTTAGCATTTCAACCCCAACGACCAAATCACCATCAGGAACGGGAAAGTAATTGAGTTTTTCTTTCCATGTGGGAGAGAGACTAAATTAACTCTTATCCGGATGAGCCATTAACCCTGAATGTTGGACGGCACTATCTCCTCTATCTACATATGGTGAGAAATGTACAGGAAACTACCGAGAAACGAGACCAGAATTGTTTTGATCATTGATCAATCAACAATAGTTGAAAGAAAGTTAGATTTAGAATCTTGAGAAACAGTATGATTTTTTATTACTGACTTGATAATTGCAGAACTTTGATTTTTCATGTCTTAACTATGATTACAGAATATACACTAAAAACCAAATTAGTAAATATGGAAAGTTTCAAAGTCTTTAAACACTCATTGATTGGTTCGATGGGTTTTAATTATTTATGGGTTTGACAACCGAAGAAAGTTTTTTGTACAAAGTTAGCCAAAGTAATTGACAGGTGGTAAATGGGCATTGATCTCTTTTTCAGAAACGGTTTTTACCCTTGATCCCGGAACTAAAGAGTCGTAAGATGATTAAAAACGCAAGAACTGCTTATAGCTCCGGGCATTATCATTATTGCTCCACATTGACAAGTCCAACCAGCAATCTGCTTACTAGGACATATCTATGAAGCTCTATGTCAGCTTCGATCAAAACGTAACTGACATGTACAATCAAGGAAGTTTTGATTAATAAATAATAATAATAATCATACTTGGGCGACCACCGACCACCAGACCATCGACAACCAAGCATGACATTAGAACACCAGACCACCGATCCCAGCTCGAGACCACCGACCACCGATCCTAGCTCGAGACCACCGAACACCGATGACCGACCACCAAGCTCAACTCGAGACCACCGACCACTGACCACCAGAGGTCGGTGGTTTCACCTAATTGTAAGACCACCGGTGGTTTTAGGTGAAACCACCCGACCACCAGGCCACCAGACCACCGACCACCGATCCCAGCTTGAGACCACCGACCACCGATCCTAGCTCGAGACCACCGAACACCGACCACCAAGCTCAACTCAAGACCACCGACCACCGACAACTGACCACCGGTGGTCGCCCAACTATGACTAGGATTTCTTTACCCCGTTTTCTGAAAGGTGAAAAGTACATATAGTATAAGGGATTCGAGGTGCATCGATATTGTGGAGCAATTGATTGGGGTAACGGGGGTATAGTTAGACGGTTATTAGGTATTGTACAATGGGTTAATAAAGATTTTTCCTAGATTTCAAAACGCCCGTGCGACGCCGACGTCGCCTAGTATATAAATAAATATTAAATAAACCGATGTAACGGGTATAACCAAGTGTTGAAAACATAAGATTTTGCAACCTGGCGTCAGTAGGAGTTGTCTAATGTCTGAGTTTCCAATTCTAAGTTGATTTGTCGAGAATGAACGATAACCGTTGTAGTCACAGATTATTAAAATTTATCGCTTCAGTAACGATGGTAGCACCGGCATTACAATGACCTTTACGGATAATGGTTTCTAAATGCAGTATTCTGTGATGCCCAAACCAAATGCCATAATATGCCGGTGTGATTAGGTAAAAACCCTCGTGGGGAGTCCCCACGAAGGTTTTTACCTAATTTTACTGGCATTCTCAACTTTGAATCTAACTCTCAGAAACTTTATGATTTTTTAATCATTGATTCAATGTTTTTTACATGAAACTATCACTATATATATTCACCCACAAGAATACAACCCCTCCGGTTAAATTGTCAGATTAAATTTCGAATTACATACAACTATAGCATAGGAGGATTGTCTCTCTCTGCCCTCTTTGACGAGATTGAGCTTCGTTTTACGCGGATAAGATGCCCCACAAAACTTGAAACATGTTGTCTTTCTACTCACTAATTTTTATTTTCTATTTTGACTTTGCCTAGCCTTTGTTGAAGCCGAACAGTTTACTAAAGAAGTTGTTGAATCTCGCAAATGAAAGATACTTAAAATTTCCGTGGTTTTGCATCAACTATCAACTGTAATCTAAATGGCTGCTTCTACTCCTCCACCAGTTGCTGACGTCACCACTACCCCGGCTCCAGGTGAAACGGAATTTGGACGAGATTCGGGAGGCCGACTAAAGGTAAGTATAATTGTATATTTTATATGCAAGAAAATTAGGTCTCTTCTGTTGTCATTCTTGTAGGCTACAGAAACACAAATCGAGGCATATAAATATACAATGTCAAATGTACAAGATTGATCTTATGTGTTATGTCCTACTAGACACTAGATCTGATTCATGATTGGGTTGCTGCAAACGGGACGCATGGAATTTTTCAAAGTCCCCGCACATGTGCAGATCATCCCAGCAATGATTTTTTGCTTAATTTAAGTTAGGTTAGGTTACTTTTTCAGATAGAAATATAAAATGTGCATTTAAAACGTCAATATTCAACGATTACGCATGTGCGGGGACTTGCAAAAATCTCTGCGCCTTGTTTGCAGCAATCTAACACTTACAAGGGACATCACCCAAAGGTCAGAGCCCGAATCGTCTGATTTTTCTTAAAAAATCGAAAAAAAACTTTTTTTCTTCAACGTTCCAAGGGTTAAATTTTTTTCAAAAATTAAAAAAAAATTGAAATATTTTTGAAAATTCAAATCTTTAGATTTCTATAAAGAACAACTCTTTAGCATTGCAAAACTCGAAAGATTTTGAAAATCGGACCACAAATCGATGTTTTATTAATTTTTGAAAAAGTCAATTTTCGTGATTTTTTAAGTTTATGATTTAAAAAAACGACCAGAATGAACTACCGCAGATATTTCTTGCAGTTTTGTGGTTCATATTAGTTGTGTGTTCAACCGTGTAAAAAAATCAGACGATTCGGGCTCTGACCTTTGGGTGATGTCCCTTGTTAGATCTTAAATAATCTTTTGCTTTTTGGTTTTGACCACAACGCGTCAAATGATGAATTAACTGCAAACTGAACAACAAAACTCTGCCCGTTCACAGCTTGAAGAACCTTAACCGAATTTCGAATTTAAATTAATGTTTTCAGGGCGTAACCGTTGTAAAGCCGATTGTTGTTGGCAATTCGGCAAAGTATTTTGGAAAGAAACGGGAAGAGGATGGCCATACGCATCAATGGACGATTTACGTCAAGCCGTATCTGAATGAGGATTACTCCGGATTCATTAAGAAAGTTCATTTCAAATTACACGACAGCTATGCTAAGCCGAATCGAGTAATAACCCAGCCACCGTATGAAGTGCAGGAAACAGGATGGGGAGAGTTCGAAGTTGTGATTAAAATACATTTTAATGACCCTGTCGAAAGACCGGTATGTTTCATATGTGTATCCTTTTTAAAGTTTTTTAGCATGTCCGTCATGTCCCGTGTCGATTGAAGCTACATATTAATCTCTTGTTACAAGAACAGGGACTTGAGTTGAATTGTTCACAACTCACAAGTAGACTTTCAATGTACATATATAATTTAATTAGGTGACCGTATATCACATTCTGAAGTTGTTCCAGCCAGGGACTGGTCCGAGTACGCCTACTATCATTCAAAAGTTTCTTGTTTCCGAATCTTATGACGAAATCGTCTTTCAAGAACCCACTGCTCTGATGAAATCTCTCTTAGATGGCATTACGCCTTTGGACAGTAGCGATTGGAAACACGAGACCGACTGTAAGTTTTATTAATTATGATTATGCATATTCGAAATCATGATTCATTTGATTCGAATATTTAAAACTTAAGGGTTAACCCAAGAACAAATAAATGAACCTTCATAACTGTTTGGCCTTAAGATTTACTTACAAACTTAATTACCAATAATATTCAAATGTTTTTCTTTTATCTTTATGCAGTTGAAGAAAAGAAGAAACTGACTATCGAAAGCATGGAAGAGTCTAGGAAAAAAGTTAAACTGGAGATTGAGGATTTAAAAGAAAAACTAACACTAGCTCGAGAGACCATTGATGCATTTAAATCTTCATTAATCGGAGCACAAAAGGGAACTGTTTTGGGAAATGCCAGCCCAGTCAATTCGGGAAGTTTTTCTTCTGAACCGGTTGCTGGAACGAGCAAATCGTCGTCCTGATTTAGATCTTGACGCGTTTGTTTAAATATAAGCAATATGTATATTTATGAATTAAGTATATGGTTTTTTGTTTGGTCGTCGTAAAGTAAAACAAAATGTATGCCTATTTATTTTGGCCAAATAACTCATTGTATATTAACTATTGAATAAAAACAACAAACCGAACCGAACCGCATCATACTCTGCTGCTGCTACGGATTCAAAATCCCTCACTATTTTATTTATTTTAATACAAAAATATTAGTTGCACCCTTGTTTTTCGTGCCGCTTGTAGGTAGAAATAATTATAATTCATTTGATCTTATGTTGACTTCTTGTTAAATAGGCTATTATTATGTCTTTGCATGTGTAGGTTCAACTTCAATATTTAAAACACGATTCCATGATTTGGAGATGGATTTTTAAAATAAAAGAAGAAATTAATTGATACCGGAATCAGGAATGAAAACACACGCATTTTCGACCTGCCTCTTTAGATATCATGTTTATATACAAATTGCAAACCAAGTCTACTCTATTAGGTATGCCGGCGTAATGAAATCTATAAAAATCAACCGCTGCCCTGGGCCTTTGACGTGACCTATTACATATTAAAATAAAATAACTCTGAATTGTACATGTGATTAGGCGTCATTAGTCATTAGTGAAATACATTTTAACAATATTTGCATTCGCAATCTCAAACGTAAAAACGGTTTCTTAATTACATTCGCTATTCCGGACAGAAAAATAAAAATTAACACAACAAAATCGAAACTAAATTAATATTGATCGTAATGTTTAAGCCGGAAAAGTTGAGCAGTTCCGAAGTTGTTTCCGACGGCTAGGTAACCACTGTTAGGAGAAAATTCGAGACAGATGGGTCTACCTAATTTTTCATTAACAAAGGGAAATCCCGGAAATACAGTAAAGGATGGAAGATGTACCTGTAACAATTCATCTTGAAAATTTGTCATCTGCTTTTTATAGTTAAGCAGTTTATTCGTAATACTATGATTATTTTTTGCTAGTTACTTACGAGACGTAATGCGTTTTCCTTTTCAACTGATCCAACTGCAAGAATTTCTTCGGTAGAATTGAATTTCAGTGCAGATATAAAGTTGTGTAGATTTTTTAGTTCACTTAATGGCTTTTGAGGGGAATTTGTTGGAATTAAGTTGCCAAATACCGGTATCTGTTCGTACCGGTTTTCGAGTACTGACACGAATCCGGTTGAGGAACCACACGCAACAAACTTCGACCCAGCTGCAATTTGAGTCCCCCCAAAAGCCCCTTCCGCAGAAAACTTTTCAACGCATCGAAGAGAAGTCATATCAAAGCGGCACACTTCACCACTAACTGAAATTATAAGTCATTATTTCATTTCCTCATAAAAATCTTTTTATGTATATTAATCGGGTAACAATTTGTTCAAAAATGTAAAAACACATACCCCCGTACGAGAACATTGTTAAACCATCAGGTGTAAACGCAACGTCCTTAACCTCCCCAGTAACTGACAAACATGAAATCACTTCCTTCGATCGCTTTGACAATACATTAATTTGGCCTCTATAGCCTAGTGTAATCAAATACTTGTCATCAGGACTTGGAACTAGGTTCTGTCAAAAAATAAAATCAATTAGGACAAGAACAAAAAAAATATTTTATCGCGATAAATTAAAAAACAGGACTTTTGAGTGGTTTAACAATGTAATAATAAGATTAACATTTGGCCATAATAAAGTATGACCTCAGTATAACACATTATACAAGAAAACCCGTGTCTTCATTGCAATATTGCAAGAGTTTTGGGACATATGAGATGTTGCATTCAACAAATACATGAAATTGTAGCACCTATTCTTTTTCCGAAATCTGTTGATAAAAAAGACTAAACTCACCCGTATCGTTTGGGTTTGATTCGCAAAGCCTAGTTTAACCCTCTGTAATTTACCAGATATGGTATCGTAAGCGAAAAAACGTCCAGTGAGTCCCGTTGCTACATATATTTCTTCTCCAGTAGTACAGAATGTTGCGTTCCTCAATGGAAAATCTCCGAAGTTCACAGATTGAATATTTGCGTTGGTGGTACCGTCTACCTGTAAGCCGTGAAGTGAACAAAACACACCAGATGAATTCAACTATGCATGGAACTGATTAAAATTTAATGTCTCATTGCAAATACTGTTTACCCGATATAAAGTTAACAAACCCGAAGATCCAGCGACTAAAGCCACAGGACTTTTAGGGTGGAAATCAACACTTCGGATTAGAGCTCCCTCGGATCTTCCCTCATGGTTGAGATCCAACACTCTCAGAATGTTTAAACGTCCTTTTGGAAGAGCTGAATCTGTATTCGCAAATCTCTTTGAATCCTCATTAGCATCGTCACTTTCTTCGTCACTGTCTCTGTGTCTTTTGAGTTTCTAGAAAATTAAAAAAAATACTCCTTGAAGCTTGGATATACTATTCACATTCACTTTCTATGGTCTCTAGATAGGTTATAAACTGGCTGTTCCTTCCTTGGTTCTCCTTGCTATTTATACGGTCAGTAGAGATTCACGCGTATCTCATCCGTTCCCGAGGAACGATACCCTTCTCCAAAAGGTACCCGATCCCTAGGAATGGTTAACCGTTCCCATGAATTCGGAAGGAAACATGAGATTGGGAAACGGTTCCATTCCTCGAATGCTACTTTCCTTTGAAAAATTAAAGTTCCCCTCTCTCTAACAATAAGTCTTATTGTTTTTTAACAATCAGCCTATCGCCCAAAAAAATTGGATCTCAACAAGTTAACTAAAAACACAATGAATTCGGCAGTAGTTTCCGTCGATATTTCGTGCATACCTTATCTTTATCCTCCAGTCGAGCCCATTTTGGCGTCGGTCCGGAAACCATTTCAAAATGTTCGATCGTTCGGTTCCGATATGGCTCTCCAATCCGGGCCGCTGACTTTACTGGTCTTTGCTTTACACCATCTTCATCTCTGTAGATTTTATAAGTACAAACAAAGTAATCTGATATTAGATCATTCATTTTGGAATTTTTAGTTAAAGTAAACTTTGAATCGTGGTAATTCATAATTCACAATGAATTTCTTGACTATGCACTTAGTTCGTGTCTGTATTGATGTGGTTGTGGGTTCATTCGTAGGAACGTAGGATGTAGGACATCATAGGAAAATAGGAATAATGACAAATGATGTGCAGTGTACAGTCAACAGTGCACAGGGCAAAACTCGAAATTAAAATGTTGTCAGTTGTCGTATGTGGATATTATTATGATTATGATTATAAAATATTGTCATATTATTCTGTGTTTACCTGAGATCGTCATCAGGGTCGTGACATGCATTTGTTCCTTCCGACAGCAGTTCCGACATGCCGCTCAACTTTAACTCAACTCTCTCAACTGGTTCACCGACGGTAGTCATGATATCATGGAACTTCTTCTATTGTTTTTTTTAGCTTTATTTATTATGATGATGATTATTTTTATTTATTCTGTGTTCTTGATTTTTTATTTTGTATTTGGAATGGAATTTCTACTGCTGATTATTTCTAGGTAAAACACAAAACCAAACAAATCCTAAAATCCCGACAAAGTACAAAGTCAAAAGTAGTCGCATTCGCAAAGAAATGATGACAAATGACAACCAGTGCATGTGCTTTCCTTGAATTATTCGCGTCACTTTTTCTATGGTTTTTGCAGAATGGTTTCATGAGTCAAAGTCAAAACCATTATTCCTTGATTCCCTCCTCAAAGAACTTGTTCGCTTTGGTTTTGGGTTTTTGGTTCTGCAGAACACAAAAAGCTGAAGCACGTTTCTCTCTTCCTCTCCTCAAGACAAGACACAAGGCACAAGGAATGGAAAGTAAGTTCCAATTACTCACAAATCTCATCCAAATTCCATACGTCCAAAGTCAAAGGTCAAAGGTTCGTTGTAAGTACGTGTTGCATGTTGTTCTTTTCTCAATTCTGAACTTATGACTTAAACCGTGATTTTAAATTTATTTGCTTGACTTGATAATCACTGACAACAGAACACAGAAACTGTAATTACGAATATCAATTATATCAGTTCACAGTTGATGAAGTCATCTTCAATCTGTGATCTGCGAAGACAAGACAAGCCCGACGATCTTTTGTCTTCAATCTTACAATTTGCAATTAGTCTGTCTGCAGCATCGAATTGTATAATGTTGAATGTCTGTAGTCTGTCTGTGTAGTCCATAGTCAGCTTTTGTTATTCTTTTGTCTTCGTGTGATGTCGTATGTCGCATTGTGTGTATGGTTGATGGTAGTTGGTATTGCATATTGTTGATTTGGTAAATTTTTGCATGATATGAAGGAAGTTCAGTTTTTGAACTTAAAGCAAAGTTGTAACGTTGAATCTTTAAGCTCAATTCTATACCCTTTGACCTTTGACCTTGCACCTTGTAAATTTTGAACTTCAAACTTAACTTGTATTGCATATTGTGTATTGTATATCTCTCATCTTATCTGTCATCTGCAGAATATCAAATCATCAAATATTGAATTTGTTTAATGTTTTGTTTTATTATTGTACATTATAGAACAGTCCACAGTCAGTCAGTAACGGCAGATACATAGTACATAGACGAACTGCGCCATCGCCAGCCATATCCATACGTATACACCGGGTCCAGTGATCCAGGGGTGCTGAGATTATAAAGTGCGGAATTACAATCCTAAGCCCCAACCGCCGAACCCTGTCACCCGTGTCCTGTGACCTGTGCCCTAATCTGGCTGGAACAGAAGCCAACCAGTCTTGAAAGCTTACATTGTACATCCAGCTTGAACTAACGGTTTGCTGTTGTTGTGTGGCGCATCGGCATATTCGCGTCACTCGTTTATACACAAAAATGTCTTTTTCACCAGGGCTGGTAATTTTGAGTTTCATTTATGTATTTTAAAGTATATTATTTTAGTAAAATAGACATCTCTGCCATCGATTCGAGGTTTCTAAATTATATTTCAGTTCTACACATAAATGACAAAATTAGGGAATGTCGAACACACCAGACCACACACTGATTGTGAACTGATAGAGCATTTACGGATGAGTCTTCGCATTCTTTATTTATAAACAACATTTACCAAAAATTTAAAGTCACAAGCATTTATAAATAAAAGGGTCAACATTGATTATCGCTGCTACATAATAGAGCATTTTATAACTACAGGATGCTGGGTCAGTTGCCAATGCTGCAACTTATATTAATCGCCCTGCTGAAGAATACGTGAACGGCTTAACTCTTGAGTCGATATGGATATGGGCAACGAAAGCTACCAAAAATGCTGAAATTCACTTCAACGTAAGCATTCAATACCTCTATTACAACAGTAACTAAGTTAGTTACTGTAATTAATTAGCAAAGACCTGACATGTTATGACATGTCGGATTTGAAAACTTGAAAAGTATAAAATGAATGTATCGCATTATTGTAGACATCCACATGGAACACAGTACAATAGTTTTAAAATGTACCCTTTCTTTAGAATCATAAGATTCTGTTCCGATCTGTAATGCTGAATCGTATACACTTTCACAATATCGATAATCTGAACTTTATTTCCTACACAGCTAATCTCCTCAGTCGATCCAAAGCTGCTCAAGTTAACCAAGAAAGATGATGGTCGGATTTTCTCGCACTTCCAAACTCAATTCCAGGGCTTCGATGTTGTTAATATCTCTATTAATGCGTTGAAGTCAGAATCCGCAAAAGAGGTAACTATACATATCATTAGTGGTGTGGCAATCCAATAAATAAATCCTGGTAATAATATTGTGTTAATTAATTAACCAGTTTTCGAACTCTTTTTATAGAAATGGACAAGATTTTGCGAAGCTTTGAAAGATATAGAAGACTACAGCTATGGTACTTTGTTACGACTTAACTGTCTTAAAGATTACTCAGAAGAAAATACTTGTCTCGTTACTCGAATGCAGTTTCTGGCTATAGAAATAGCCAGAAATCGTCTTGGCTACAACGATACTATCTACAATACCCACTCGGTTCTGCTTTAGGAGTAGAACAAGCTGAAAACACGTAACCATCACTGACTGTTAAATTCTTTATATAAATCCAATGGCATCAAATATTGAATAAAGTACTATTTTCTCTTAAACTTTACATTACATCATTTTTTCTTCAAGGAATCATCTAAATTAACATGCACGTTACCTAGTTTAAAGATAGTTGTCACAGTGCTCTCTGTAATGAATAAAATGAATATGAAAGTGGATGATTCTAAAACATTCATGTTTGATGTACATGTGCTTCGCATAACTATGAATTGTCGAAAACACTTTATGCGAATGGCAAGTCCGTCTGTCGGTGCGATAACAGGAGAACTGCTTGCCCTAGGATCACCAAGTTTTGTACACTTGTTCCTTGGGTCAGAACGGAAGCTAAGTACGAACTTGGGTCGAATCGGTCACACCGCTAATGCTATCAATTAAACCTCTACAGGATCACTCCCACTGACCAAGGTGCCAAACACGGGCTTTTTGGGGAAAATAGAGATATGGGTTTTAAATGATTCCCATGTAAAATAGAACATCATTGACGCATACGGGACAACTCCCACTGACACCAGGGTGCCAAACACGGGTTTTTGGGGAAAATAGAGATATGGGTTTTAAATGATTCCCATGTGAAATAGAACATCATTGACGGGACAACTCCCACTGACACCAGGGTGCCAAACCTGATGTTTTCAACACTTGGTTACACCCGTTGCATCGGTTTATTTGAATTATGAACAGAATAGATAGTGTACCGTAAATACCTGAATCTAGGTCGCACTCGATTCTAAGTAGCAGTAGTAGCACCCAACTTTTGGAGTTAAATTTTGCCCTACAAAGTGCGACCTACATTCAGGTATTTACGTATATACAAACTTAATTTACCAGAATTTACTGGAAATAAATCGTTTTTTAATTGCACACTGAACTAAGTGTAAAACAACCGGCCAACATTTATCATATAAATATATCACTATTCACTAGAACTTCTGAGACGCCGTTAAAACATCCTTCTACCTAATTGGTAATACTATTGTTGATGTGGTGCGCTAACGCAGGTGAGGACACCACTGTGTCTTGGAGACGCTTTGGATCCTTTGGTCGAGGCAGAAGTAGGCCCTGAGGATCTGCCATCGATTCGAGGTTTCTAAATTATATTTCAGTTCTTAGGCAAAATTAGGGAATGTCGAACAGACCACACACTGATTGTCAACTGATAGAGCATTTACGGACGAGTCTTTGCATTCTTCATTTATAAACAACATTTACCAAAAAATAAAAATTTTAAGTCACAAGCATATTTAGGTATACTCTCGTTCTAGCACTATGTACCTATGTGCAAACATTAACTTTCAATAAATCGTTGTTATTGCTAATGTTGCTAAATATTTGGTTTGACTTTGTAACCATTTTAAAATTAAATTTTATATAGCTTATTGAGATATTGCTGAAATTCAAACAGTAATCTTAAAACCTATCCAAGCAGCTATTACGGGCCCGTTGCATTAAAGTACCGAAACAATTTGGCCAGTCACCAGTGCCATTCCTTGCTGTCTAACTTATTTATCCACTTCTTCTTTTAGCCTATATTTTAGAAATTCAATGTGGTCTGATTACTAAGGACGATTTTTGTTACTAGTGTGGACTTTTAAGTGAAACACCCTGTATACTCTAAGCAATAGATAATACCCTCAAATCTAAAATCGTATCCATAACGAAGATTTTCCAAACTAAGTCCAAACTAATGGGAATTCCCAATTTTATAACATAGGTTTAAATTACAAACAAATTAGAAATGACCCCCACGGGTCAATCAATGAACCAATTTCACCTATCTTCGAACTTAGCCTTTGGTTTTGGCCTAACCCGAGGTGTATAAAATTTGGAGGATCTAAGTTAACGCTAACGGAAGTTATCGAGTTAACAGACGGACAGACGGACAGACAACGGCATCCATATAAGCCTTGCATAGCAACGGGCTAAAAAGGGACTTCATTTCATTCTAGAATATTCTTGATTCCTCGAAGTATTCCAGGAATCCAGTATTCCACGTCTACCCCAGCTTTCATCTAAAAATGTCCAATACACATGCGTTTTAGTCTCATTAAAAGAGCTATTTAATTTTACTGACAAGCCAACTCATGTAGAGTAAACTTCACTTCTTTGGAATAAAAATCGTAAAATAATAGCTTAAAATATCATACCCTTGCCGCAGAGCTGTAAGTGAAGTCCTTGATGGAGCTCTCCAAAGATCGGTTTAACAACTTTCCATAGACGATCACGGGAAGCCAAATATCCACAACACAGTGTTGAACAAAGTCAAACTGTGATTTCTTGTCCGTGTTCAGGGACGTCTGTGAGCTCATCAAGTTTTTGAAGAATCGCTTTTGCCAAGCCTTCATCCACTCCTGTTGATGAGGGCTAAATGGAGATTCTGATAGAGACATTTCATCGAGTCTCTTTGTTTCGGTCACCAGGGTTTTTTTCATGTCTAATTTAGGTCTCATGTAAAGTGCCACTAGACCAAGAACACGCTCTTGGTGTTCTTGTAACACCTCTGAAATAGTTTCCACTGAAAACTCCTTGATCCTATGCATTCTATTTTGAACTCTCTCGGAAACAATAGTTTCTATAATTTAAAAATAAATTAGCATAAAAATAGCCCACGAAAATGCTATGCTCAAAATAGACTACAAAGACAAGTTCAAAACCATATACAACTCACCCACAAGAGTCACATCGTCATCAGATTGGACACGGGTTGACAGGTTTGGTTCGGATTTACGATTTTTTTCTGTAATTTAAATACAAAAACGATTAAAACGTGACTTGAGAATATTGATTGAATTCAGGGGATGAGGACGTATTTGAAAACCGTAGCCGATCTTACTTGAGTTTGAGTGTGGATCACTTCGGTTCGTGCTTTCTCCCCAAAAATCCGTAAAACCTGTAGGTGTTGGATCCAACTGTCTCTCTGTTACAAAAAACAAGCCATAAATTAATAATATTTATTCTTATCTCGCACCCTTTTAGTAGTAAACGTAAAACAATATAAATATCTAATAGTTACTTTTCCAAGCCCGGTTTTCTTCTTTGTGTACTTCATAAAGCTTCGTCATCTGTCGCTGGTGTGAAAACCATCTCTGAAATTAGTACATAATTTTATTATTAGTCCTCAGTCCTCATCCACACGAATATTTTTAAAAGCATGTATTTAAATTCTAATTTGGTCTTTATAACAGGTCTAGAAAATCTTCCTTAGAAAAGCATGCAACCAAAAAAGCTTGGAAGATTTTCCAGTCCTGGTATTTGTATAAAAAATGCAATTAATTAACCTACGAACAACGAACTACTTTAATTTTACTATTTTAAGTAAATTATAAATATTTTTCTCTACTTGAATCTGCCGTTTGGTCAATCCAGTAACATTTAGTAGCTCTATAAAATCCAATCCTCTGATAAAGATGCATTTTTTGAAAGCAGCCTTTAGATGATTGGTCTGCTCTTGAGTGAATACTGGCGTCCCAGATCTCTTTCTTGTTTTCGGTAACGATGCATTATGGGGACTGTTTAATGGTGTATCAACCAAATACGCTTGTAAGAAGGACATTATATAGACGTCTGGGAAAACCTTGGAGGAAGTACATGGTTGCTCAGTCACGGCTGCAGCTGTAGCCATGGAAATTATTGGTGACAACAACGGTGGCGGAATTAGCTGTTGCCTCTGGTCATCTTCGGGTACCCTCTCTTCGACTTCATCGACTTCAAATTCAATTAAGTCATCAGAAATATGGGTCCTGGTCCTGGTAAGCAGAGCTTCGTAATCTTCATCATCAGAAATATCTAAAGTCAGGTCCACAACTTCCACAAGTGGTGTTCTATTCATTTTTAGATTTTCAAATAGCACTCCCAGCTTTCTAAATACAAAATAGCAAATAATTATGAATGAGTTCAATTTAAATTTATGATTGATGTTATAGACATGCTATTTCATATTTTCAATTTTGCTGTTGATTCAATAACTGTTGAATATCGACTATGGACATGGGATGGTACTATTGATATTGAAATACAAAACATATCCAATACACAATACAATAAAATACAAAATCATCATCGTCACAAATACATTCAAAAATATTTTAAATTGATGTAAAATACCTTTAAAATATTTTCATAGGTATTGTTCTTTTCATTTGATTTAAAAAATAAATATTTTAAGCTATTCTCAATGTATCTAGAAATACATCTAAAATATTCTCATAACATAAAAATATCTTTTCATTTGATTTACCGAAATTAAATTTGAAACTATTTTTCAATGCATTTAAAATACATTTTAAACTATTCTCATACATTTCGAACTATTTTAAATGGATCCTTAATACAATTAAATATTTTCTCACTGCATCTTAAAATTCTCAAAGCGTCACAAATACATGAAAAAATATTTTAGATTGATGTAAAATACCTTTAAAATATTTTCATAGGTATTGTTCTTTTCATTTGATTTAAAAAATAAATATTTTAAGCTATTCTCAATGTATCTAGAAATACTCTAAAATATTCTCATAACATAAAAATATCTTTTCATTTGATTTACCAAAATTAAATTTTAAACTACTCTCAATGAATCTTAAAACACATCTAAAAAAACATTCTCAATGTATCAAAAATACAGCACTCAACAATTTCATGCTAAACTGGGAATTTAAAATTTATTTTTTTCAAAAGTTGTCATTTTTGTAAAATATTTTAAATTCCATGAAATATTTGTCCATATTTTTTAATGCATTTTAAATACCTACTTTAAACTGTTGACTGTATTTAAATACTTTAAAGTGTATTTTAAATACTTTATAATGTATTTGTAAATTTATACTTTTAAAATGTATTTGTAAATACTTTTAAATTGTATTTGGAAGTACTTTAAACTATTTTTTAAATGTTGAAACGTATTTTAATACCTTTCAAATTTATTGTAAATATTTTTGAAATGTATTAATACCTTGAAATTGTAATTTTAATACTTTGGAAATGAATTTTTAATGCGTTTAATGTCTTTAAATTTAAATATTCCAAAGCCTATAAAAGTTAGTATGTGAAAGGCAGTGCGTTTTGTTGAATACAAAATGCAAACCTGATCGATTAGGTGTTTATCGTGCGAAGAAGGAAACGCTACAATATTTTGAATTTTTCAAATGTGGGAATTTATGCATAAAATCCTGGCATTGCACCTTTGGAAATAGGAGTATACTGAATTAAAAAACTACGATTATAAATTAAAAGCTAACCTCAATCTAGCGCTTTTAGACCCTTCAATTTAATTAACTGTCTGCTGCCTTCGCTTCAATTTTCCAAAAATATTTGAGTATTTCCCAGTATTTCCCATTTCCCATATTCCATCAATTTCCCGGTACTGGTATTTACCAGTATTGACCAATATTTCCCACTAGTGGTATATACCGTTTAGGAACACTGCGGGAACGGTTAAGCAAGGCACGATGCCAGATGCCAGTCACAGTACAGCACAGAGGGAAGGGGAAAGGGCAAAAGACAAAGCGGTTAACGGGTTAACCTGTAACCTGGCTGAGCACTCACTGCACTGACTGGCACTGTGCACTGGACTCGACAGCACAGAACAAGTTCAAAGTTGCAAGTACTTATTACTGTCATTACTCAATCAAATACAAAATCTGGACAGACTACGACTACGGCAAGTCTGCAAATGTCTGCAATGTCTTCCTTAATTTTGAATTTGTAATTAACCTTGAATTGAACGTGAATAAGAGATAAAACAATGAACAAGGAATGGGAAATTGAGCAATGTCAAATAAATGTTGAATGTCAAATGTTATTTTACATTTGTTGTTTGTTGTTATTCTATCAGGTCAGGTCTAGTTACTGTAATTAATTAACAAAGACCTGACATGTTATGACATGTCGGATTTGAAAACTTGAAAAGTATAAAATGAATGTATCGCATATCGCATTATTGTAGACATCCACATGGAACACAGTACAATACACAATATGCAATAGTTTTAAAATGTACCCTTTCTTTAGAATTAATGTGCAATGTGTAATGCTGAATCGCATGCACTTTCACAATATCGATAATCTGAACTTTATTTTAACCAAGAAAGATGATGGTCGGATTTTCTCGCACTTCCAATTTCCAAACTCAATTCCAATTAAACTAAATCAATTAAACCCCCACAACACACAAAAAGCATTTAATTAGTAGACAACGCTGACATATTTTGAAACTGCCGCTTAGGTAATTTACAGTAAACTCTATGTCCATCATCTACACATGATAACACCCTGAAGCTACATTTCAAGGTGAAACCGGGGCTTTTTCGGTAAATTGAGATATGGGTTTTTAATGATTCCCATATATGTGAAATAGAACATCATTGACGTGTATACGGGATCACTCCCACTGACACCAGGGTGCCAAACACGGGCTTTTTGGTGAAAATAGAGACATGGGTTTTAAATGATTCCCATGTGAAATAGAACATCATTGACGTGTATACGGGATCACTCCCACTGACACCAGGGAGACAAACCTGATGTTTTCAACACTTGGTTACACCCGTTACATCGGTTTATTTGTATTATAATTATGAACAGAATAGATAGTGTACCGTAAATACCTGAATCTAGGTCGCACTCGATTCTAAGTAGCAGTAGTAGCACCCAACTTTTGGAGTTAAATTTTGCCCTACAAAGTGCGACCTACATTCAGGTATTTACGTATATACAAACTTAATTTACCGGAATTTACTGGAAATAAATCGTTTTTTAATTGCAACCCGAACTAAGTGTAAAACAACCGGCCAACATTTATCATATAAATATATCACTATTCACTAGAACTTCTGAGACGCCGTTAAAACATTCTTCTACCTAATTGGTAATACTATTGTTGATGTGGTGCACTAACGCAGGTGAGGACACCATTGTGTTTCGGAGACGCTTTGGATCCTTTGGTCGCGGCAGAAGTGGGCCCTGAGGATTTCGGTCATTACTGTCATTAAGACGCCAGTGCAGACGATTGCGCAACGTCACTCTGAGGGCACACAATAAGTCAACAGCAATTATAAATTTAATTCAGGCAGAGTGAAGTTTAAAGATTTCCACACCTTGAATATTTTAATGACCATGCAAAAATTAGCAGTAGGTATTAAGCATGTATAAGATCTATTATTAGCTTTGACTTACAAGCAATCCGAAGAACTCCCCCCATCTTCCAATGTCTTAAAAAACAGGTATCCAGTGGATGAAAATACAGAAGTTTTTGGATCTGAAATATCGACAGGAGCAAGTGGTCGTTTTTTAGTGTCTCTTCGTCCTTTTATCTGCTCTTTATGAACACTGAAATATGAAGAAAAAAATATAAATCCTAATTTCTTTATAAATTGCCTGAAATCTCATATTATGTTATAAGTAGTTCACTTCGAATATCCAGATGGTGGCATTCTAGTAACAGTATAATTGAATAAAGTACTCACGCAGACAACGCGGCTTCTAATCGTGTTGCTTCCATCGTTTGCTTAGCTCGTACACGAACAAACCCTTCCGTCGAGGTTTTATCCATCGATTTGGCGAACTTGGTACACAGGTCCATACTTAAATTATTGAATATTTAAAAATAAATACATACAACCAACATCCTAAAAACCGACAGTAACGATTAGCAAATGGCTTAAACAGACAACATTCATACCGTTCATTATAGGGTAAATCGCGTATGTTTTTTCGCCCTAGAACCATTCCATCGATGATATGGAACGCTGTGACTATTATCAGTTCTCCCTCCGACTGTGTAATTTCATCAACAATATCTCCATACACAAGAGTCGAATCTGCCAATTCAATCTTGTCCACCGTAACCTCTACCCATTCAATACCAAAAAATCGATAAACTCGGTCGCCACCCATACCTGAAATGTTAATAATCTAATTAACAAACACAATCGATCGTCGAATAGTTCAAAATTGAAATGTTACATACAACAGGTTTCTTAAAATAACTCGCAGAAACAGAATAAATTATGAAATTCAATCTGAACTTACTCAAATAAAATCCTGCACATCTACCGACTGAAACGAAGTTCCACTGCTTCGGATTCACAAGAACCCTGTCCATGACAAGGTATGTCAACAATACTTCTCTTTGTACTTTTAACAGTATGTCTATCCATAATAGTGATAGAAAGAGTTCAGTTAAAATTAAGAACAAAAGAAAGGGTGTGTCAAAATTCAGCGCATTTCTTTACTCACTCTCTGGGTAAGGACGCAGAATATTGCCGGCAAATACTTCAACGGAGAGACCTTTATATATTACTTCTAACAGTGTCCAAGGACAGTTCCATTCCCTGGAACATTTACGCCTCACAGCAGCTACTCGCCCTCTAATCATACTATTTTCCTTTCGATATTTTAAGGAGTTAAAAATTCTCCTCGTCTCGTCGAGTTGCTGCTCCCCAATTCTGAAACAATACCATTAAATATAAAATTATTTTCTGGCTTGACTTAACAATTACCAACGTAAAGTTTTAGATGTAAAATGGTTTAAAATGCCACTAACCGAACATTACTATCGCAAATGTAGTCGTAAAATCGTGCGCACTGTTTGATAAGCTCGATCGGCACCAATTCCACAATATCAGCCTGTTGATCCTCAGGATAGCTCTGATTAACGTGACAGCTATAGTCGCTGGAATGGCAGTGTGAAAGATAATTCGCTATTTCTTGACAGGGTTTAAAACCCTTAAAATATTTACAAACAAGAAATCTTTCCGAGCTTCCAGGTCTTGTAGCTTGTGGCCGAATAATAGTTACTTGTTCAAATGCTCGGTACATAAGATATACCAGTCCAACCGTAAACGGCGTGAATACATCATACAGTCGCAGCAAAAACGTTCCTCCTAAACCAAAGAGTATTGTACCGTATGCTTAATTGCAGCTGTCATAGTTTACTTGACCTTATAATGTTCACGAACCTTCTCGAAGACATCTTAAAGCGATGGTACATTCTGCGAGAAGCAACGCCTTTGTCTTAAGTTCTTTTTGGTCTTCATCCAAAAAAGGGGTAATTTCTTTCTATACGTAACCACATGTAATAAAACATTTCTCATTTACACTAGGAACCTATTTTATGACTTATAATAATTCGAAACCAACAAAGTAATATTAGGCGTCAGTCTTAATTTGAAACAGATTATTTATAAGTTAGCGTACCCCTCCACCAATACAAACATGGACTCCTTGTCTTCCAGTTATACGAAGAACGTCCTTAATAAACTTCTCGACGAATTCAGGTCGATAAATGCTTCCATCTCCTCTGTTTTCGTCCCAACCTACGTTTAAAAGAAAATATTATGATATTACACGTCGAAATAAAAACAAGTGCCATATTATTGTATTTTTCTAACCGGCCCATGGTTCGAACGATTCCTTTGGATAATGTCCACACTCTTGAAGCTGGTACTCATAAGCCTCGTCTTTCAATGTCAATCCAATTACTTTGGCCTCCCATTGACATTTTGTTAGTATATATCTGTAAATTAACAACGATAACATTGAACGGCGTTTTCTTGCATGAGAAGTTACAACAGTCACTCTTATCTGAAATTATTTCTCTTGGTCAATTCAATTAGCTAATTTATTACATTATGCTTAATAATATGTTAATAAACATAAATATTAATAATAAGCATAATAAGATCGCTGAAACAAACCCTTTGTGATCCGAAGTTCCTATTCCGATTTTTTAAATTCTATTATTACCAGCTTTGAACAATCATACAATTAGCTTAAAATCCATTCCACGATAGTACAACTTTAAACAAACCAACTAAACTAGTAAATTAAAGACTGTCATCTTACTCAGCGAACCCACCGGGTCCTCCTAGTATGTCAACGACAACAAGCACTTCATTTCCACTTGTAAGAAGCTCTCCATGCTTGTTGGTTGGACGAGTAATGCACCATAGAGTAAGGGCATCAATGTTCGCAAGCAGATAAGCTTCCGAGTGGTTAAAAATAGGTCCATTACCGAACTCCATCATACGGTCCTGAACACGTTTATACTTGCCTCTTACATTATTGATGTGATACTAAACACAAAACATGATTTGTACACCGATTATTAACACGACTGAACTAAGAATTTAAAACCAAATAAAGACGTGTGTTGTGTAAGTCTACCTTAAGTTCCATTAACCGTTCCAAAGTTGCTCTTGGACAGAACATGTTATCAACATGTGTGGCCGGACCCGGAACTCCAATAGTTCTTCCAAGTACAAGACTATCATAAGTCAATGGCTCCAATTCTCGATCAAAATAAATATATTTAACATTCCGTCTTTCGATATCCAGGAATCTCTGCGATGTAAAATGAAACAGAAATTATTACATTATATCAGTTTTGCAAAAAAAATTACGAATTTAATTCACACACATTATGTTGGACCGGGATTGATTGATCTAAAGAGCAGACCGAGACCAAGGCGGTTTGATCCATCATAATTTTATTTCCGTCCTTCTCTATCTGCGAGGCTTGGCGTTTCCCAAGAATGGCTGGAAGCAATTCCAGCAAGATATTAGTTAGTGAATTTTTATTCTGACTGTCGCCAGAAATGTGTAAGCGATTGGAATTTTGATTCCGTGTCAATAAGTCAATTTTAGCACTCACTCTTGGATCCGCTGGCCAAATCTACGGAAGGGGGCGGAGCTGGAGGCGACAGAGGACTTATTCGTTGCATGCTCGATGCCTATCAGGGAATAAATATGAATTAAATTAGGCCTTGGGTATTATCAAAACGTATTAAACAAAACAACCTATTTTTTAATTGATTCTTTGTGTTAAATCTGTAATTCTGTTTTAGCAACAAACTATGAAATGAACTACTTATTTGGATTGTAATTCGATGCGCTTTGTTGAGTCTACTTCAACGCACTACACACTACACTGCTGTGTCTGTGTGTAGAGTTGGTTGACTTAGACTCCACAACGACAAACGATGCGCTCGTTTGTCGTTACTCGTTCAGCGTCTGTCGTTGGGATAGATTGAGATTCTGTGATCACTACACACACAATATACATTCATTAATGCATTACTATTACACATTCATTGTAAATAACAATCAAAAAGTGAAAAGCCAAAAGCTGTCTGTGAGCCGCAAGACACAAGGCAATTGACGACAAGACACAAAATAATGTGAAATGTGAGATGCATGACACTGACACAAGACATCTGCACTATCTGCAGACACCATGAATGAGAAATTGAAATAAATTACAATGAATATTGAATATTGAATATTGAATATTATGGATTACTAAAAATAAAAAATAACTTACTTTTTATGCTTTGCTTTGTTGTAGTTGTAGTTTGTAGTTGTACTTTTGAAGATCAACAATGAACAATCGGAAGATTTAGAAATTAATTCAGGAACTCTGCTGCTGTTCTTCTGGTCTCTGCTTCTATTCAGTAATTGCATGTATGTGAATTGCACATTTGCACGCCGGCCTCAAACTTGAAACTTGAAAAAGCAGACGGGGTCAGTTTCTGCCTGAGTCTGGAGTCTCGGAGGGAGATTTAGATATATGAGCCTCTTTCCACTAAAACAAACTGACCGACTCTGTCCCAATCCACCTATCACAGAAGGGTAAGACCCCCTACCGCCTAGCGTCTAGTCCACCTAGCGCCGACCAAGGGTCCCCTACCGCCTAGACCTACTAGCGACTATGAAGGACACCCGGTCATCTCATAGGAGCCCTTTGAGACCCTTGGTCGGCGCTAGGAGATCTTGCCCTTAATTAATGACCTGAAGGCATAAAATATAAAATAAACCGTTGCAAACGCACATCAAAAAAGGTTGAAACCCCACAAGCGAAACGTCAAAAACGTTTAACGACGTTGTCTAACACGTTAGAGACGTATTATTAAACAATCTCACATTTCCCCAACCATAGAGTGAAATCGTAGACATCGTTAAATAGCACGTGACAGTACCCTTTCAACGATATAGCACACATATGCTAACTGTAAGTGTTGACGGTGGTGTGGTGGTGGCTTCTTAACATTGGGGTAGGTTGGTAAAACGGAGGGGGTGTCACCGATATCACCCAACTTCGAACTGAACGGAACCCTAGGCCCGTAGAAAACATTTTCGAAAAAAAAATTGAAAAAGTTCTACCGCTCTCGAGTTCTCGAGTTATAACACGAACGGACGGACGGACAGGTGGACAACGTGAACCCATTAAAGGGTTTCACCCTTAAATAACCTATAGCAATATATCATAAAAATGAGGAAATATCCGAAAAAACATGGTTTGAGGGATTTTTTTCGGGAACTAAAACATTAACTATTTTTAAAGTTAACCTTTAGAATATGTCGAGATTCAAATCACATCATCTATCGGTGTGTAACTATAGTAGATTATTTAGATGCTATCCCCGTTATACTTGTTTAACTTTTGCATGGGTTCATTTTAATTGATTGATCTAATGTCATCTGTTGGAAAATTCAACACTATTGGGTTTTGTGATCATGATGGGTAGCGTAGGGTTTTAATTTTCTTTTATCTCATGAAATAATTCTAGATGCTGGCGGTGTTTCAAATACTGACAATGAGATGGTGATTATTCGACTGGAAGGAAAATGCTTTTGTCCGCCATGTAAATGAGCAGTTCCTAATTGGTAATTGTAGAGGCACAATAAAATTGAATTTATTACCATTTTAAAGCAACTAGTACATATTTAAACTGATTGTCATAAAGTTGATTGCCTTGAAATTCGGATCTGTCATGTCATTACTTTGTTAAGAAACTGCATTTTTGCACAGACTGGTGTAAAATCTAATTAAAGCTAACTTTTTATGTTTTACAGCTGAAAACTACGTGTTTGTCATCAATTACGAGACACAAATACGGCGGTGCAGTAGTTCAATAGCACAATCAATATTCAATTGCGTCATAACAATCGTGTCATAAGTGTATATGTAATCCAACTGCAAATACTATCGATTCTTAACACTATTATAGAATACTAGCTACTAAAAGACACTTGCGCTTGTATTCTTATGTTTAACTAACTTACTAAATGTATAAAAATGACCAGTACATTGTGACCAGAATCGGTGATCCTTACAAAATAGGAGGTACGTATTATCATAATAATAACAAAAGATACAGTTGACCAGAGTCAAACATGCGAGTACGTATTGATTGTATAGTAAAGTAATTCTTAAAATTCTTGCGTTATTTCTCTATTCCTATGTACAAATTATTAAGATTAGGCCGAGGAAGGCTCTGAATTTAAAACCCATCCGTTTTTTCCCAATCTTCCTCTATCACCGGGGAGACTTGGACAGAAATGGCGGTTATTGTAGCCAACTCATCGTGCGTTTCTTTCGACAGCGGATTCTCGCGCACATTCAGCGTCTTCAGGCACACGCGCTCCTTCAACCGCTTTGCATCCACGTCTGAAAATACATAAAAACAAGGGTTAATTGAATAAATAAAATGTAGGCCTAATTAGTAATATCACAAGGTTTCCTCGTCTTTAAACTAAGGCTTTAAAACATTTATACTCGGTTTTCGTAGTTTAACTCAAAACTATACATTTTATGTGGAGGTTTCTCTTACATAACTCTAAATCCCTTAAAAAACGACAATTTATGAGATTTTTCAGGTAAAGCAAGATCAAAAACGATTCAGATAAATATCTTCTATCCGAGAGAACGTTACGAATCCTAAGTGTAACCTGGCAAATTAAAATTACAAAACCACATGTTTTTTTTACAGAGTCCACCAAAACGGTTCCAATTATGAAGTTATGAACTAGTAATGTTACTATCACTATGTTATTCCCAATAAACGATTTTGCGTAAAACATATCATATTGTTTGATTGAAAACCAACCTGCGATGAAGTTCTTCTCAGCGTTGAGATGCTCCAGCTTTGGGAGAGTGTAGGCTATCCTTGGCAAAGAAACGAAGGCGTTGTGTGATATGTTTAAAATCGTCAGTTCTTGCAGTTCCCCCAGTTCTTCCGGTAATTTGCTCATCCGGTTGTTTGACACGTTCAACTCTGCGAAGAGAAATGAGAGTTAGACCTTGAATTTAGAAATTAATTGTTGCTTAAACACATAAAATATTTTTAATATATAAAAGATCCATAGAAACGCGTAGACTGGTAAAAGAAATTTCAAGAAGCTTCAATACATGATATTATATTGTCAACTAGGTTTTTAACTCATTCATGGATAAAAAAAATAAAATTTAAAAAAATCGTAAAATTGTGACATGAAGTAATTTAAAAAAAATCCATCGACGCTTGTTTACAAATAACAAAGCCCTCTATTTTCGATTTGTTGATTTCTATTTGATGTTTTGCAAACCCATTTATTTTCTAAACAGCGATTGAAAAAATTTACTATCGACATTTTTTAAACAACTACGTTATTGACATTGGAACTTGGACTGCTTAAATTTCTGTAATTTTCCATCTTATTCAATACAAAATTTTTTATAGATATAATCGGATGGTCCAGAAAAAAAATCAACTTTTCCTATTGTTAAGGAAATCATTCGGACGGGATAAAAAATGCATCCGATGTTAAATATAATTCGTTATTTAAATAGACCAACAAGAAACCCTTTCGGAATTGATCATCATTGGAGATCACCCTGTATATTTAAAATTGGGTTGTAATTAATCGACCTCCTACTTAACTAAAATCCCCTCCTATTTTTTACTGAAAGTGTCCTCCACTGACCTGACCTCCTACTTAACTAAAATCCCCTCCCCATTTTAACTCAAAGAAGCTCCTATAAAATGGTATAACCTCCTCGATATATAATGTTAATAAATCGACTATTTTAATCTTTCGAGTTGATAAAATCATATATGCCACTCATGTGGTGGGTCACTTTATATCAACTATACCTATTGGAACAGTTTTTGCTTCATTAGGTACTATAAATAACTTATTTTTAATTGCAAGGCCCATCATATGCTTGCAAACCTATAACTTTAAGGTCCTAGGTCCAAGTACTCCTTTGTAAAGTATTCAACAAAGTCTCTCACAGTTTGGTTGCTTCTCCACTTCTTGCTCCTTTGCTTCTTGCTTGAAGACGCTTGTGAAATCCTCTTCAGCTTCTCCGCAAGTTAAAGCGATTCCGATCGAATGAAAAGTAGTACTTTTAGTAGATAGTAGTAGAAGTAGTAAGGTTTACCGTCGTCTTCTGTAACGTTGCTGAGACCTTTACAACGGGCTGATAACTGACCCAAGGATACACATGGAGGAGCCTCTTTTGCTAGTTGATATGCCTTGTAGTTGCTGACTTGTCTAGTTTTAGGGTCGTGTCCTTTCTGGCGAAGATCTGACAGAATGGCCTTTGTTGATTTAAATTTCATTGAATCATCAATAATTCCCTTCAGGTCGTCAGATAACCCATGTGTTTTTACAATAAAGTAGATAATAATACGATAATACGATAGTTCCACTTTTTTGGTATTGAACATGGGCCCTTGCCGTTTTTTTTGGGAAACCTTGTATTATTCTTTCTTGCGCTTTCTTATTCAAAGTTGATCTTCCACGCTTACGTTTTTGCTTTACTAGGTACTAGAAATAACTTATTTTTAATTGCAATGCACACACAATTGCAATTTTATTTGTAGGTCCAACGGAGACCAATTGTAAGCGTTGAGTACAAATGGGAGGGTGTAGTTTGGTACCTCATGCGGTGCTTATCATCCGCTGTAAAAAATGGTACCAACGATATATGGGTTATCGTCGTTTTCTGGAACGTTGCTGAGACCTTTACAAAGGGCTTATAACTGACCCAAGGATACATGGTGGAGCCTCTTTTGTTCGTTGATGTGCATGTGCTATGTAGTTGCTGACTTGTCTGAATGTTTTGAATTTTTGATGTCATTTAAGACTTTTATTAGCTTTTTGGTTACGATAATTCCACTTGAACATGGCCCTTTGCAGTTTTTAGATTGTGAAACATTTTCCCAGTAGGAATCCAATTGCGAGTCGTTTTTCTTTTTTTTTGAGGACGAACTTCATTAACGTCATCTGTTTTCACAGAATCCGAATACTAAAACTTGATTTAGCTGAATGTTTTGTGACCTTTGACTTGTCATTTTTTGTTTAAAAGTATAGTTTCACTAAATAATCTAAAACCTGAGTATTTAATGGGATGCCAAATCATCAGAAAGAGACTGGTGGTCATAAAAAGTCGATTTATGAACATTTTATATTGAGGAGGGTATATCATTTTATAGGAGCTTCTTTAAGTTAAAATGGGGAGGGGATTTTAGTTAAGTAGGAGGTCAGGTCAGTGGAGGACACTTTCAGTAAAAAATAGGAGGGGATTTCAGTTCTAAGGAGGTGGATTAATAATAATCCTTTAAAATTTAGCATGAAGTTTGCTGACACGAGGACCAAGAGGCAGTGCCAAAAACTTATGGAAAGTCCAAGTTATTTTCAGAACATCTTAACTTCGGAAATCTGTTTCCTCTGCCAAAATAATCATGCAAAATCTTTAAGGCCGTTCGTAACTTCTGAACTTTCCGTACTTTGCCCCACATTTGCAAACGCTAAATAAATCCGAGAACCAACAGTGTTGGTTTCAAAGGTGTTTTTAGGATGAAACCTCGCTGTCTACAACTCTGTCCAACTGTTTTCATCTTTTAAATACTACGAACTTGCGTCACCGATCATACGGTTAGGCTATTAATAGGAACTGCAGGTTTTTTTTTTATATCAGACTTAATTGGAAATGACTATCAGACTCCAATGCACATGATTAATTGAACTTTGAGGATGGTTCCCCGAACTTTTGTTGCATGGTTCACTTCCAGTGATTCTAATCTTAAAATTTCCAGTCATTCGGAATAACTTAATTCATTCTTGGTACAGGATTAATCGGAAACTTAAAAAAAAACTTTCATCAGGATATTTCGATTCAACTGCCAGAAGTTGAAATTTGTGCATTAAAAATTAAAACCTACAGTGTGCAGTGTATAAAAGCCCGAGTCAGGATGCTTCAATTTGTCTGTATTTTAAACCTATTCCCTTGGCAACACTACTTTCCATGGCCCCCACGGGTCAACCGATCGACCGATTTTTCCCACCTTCGAACTTAGCCTTCGCATTTGCAAAATACACAAATGTTCCAAATTTCAAGTCGATCGGTCCAGCCGTTTGGCCGCTAGCGTGTCACGGACGGACGGACGGACGGACGGACGGACGGACGGACGGACGGACAGCATGATTCCATAAGCCCTGAATCGGGCTAAAAATTCAACACGCTATTGAAAACAGAAGGACAGGAAGTTGTTGCTATTATGCAACGTGTGTTAGTCCAGGAATTAGGAGCAGAACGTAGTTTATAACAGACGATTCGAAAATTGGCACATGATTATGTTATGGTTAGAACTAAATTCCGTTTCATAGATCATGGGAATCCCCACTGGTCTGGCAAAATTGGATGCTGGATTAACAAATAAAATATGTTGCCTTTAAGCCATAAATATTATCCTCGATTTTGAACTTTGAAACCGTAAATCCTCTACGCAATAGTCCAAGCATGTCGGAATTCTAAATCCGGATTTTTGGAACCTTTATACGTACTTACAATTAGATTTTTTAAAATTACAAACGGGTTAACAACGGTCAAAAGTGACTCCAAGGCTTACTTCGAATGCAGGAGAACTTGAAGGCAATTTGAGGAGGGATTTTGGTGATCACATTACTGGACAGATCACAGGTCTTGAGATTTGTATTCCTCATCAACAAAAAAATCGCGTCCGGCACTTGCATCAGTTGGCAGTCCGACAAATCTGCAATTTAAAATGTAATTTATTTACTGGAATTAAAAAAAAACAGTAAACATTGTCTCGGCTTTTACAAACTCAGACATCAGAGAGGTACATTGATAAGCTCGATCGGCACCAATTCCACAATATCAGCCTGTTGATCCTCAGGATAGCTCTGATTAACGTGACAGCTATAGTCGCTGGAATGGCAGTGTGAAAGATAATTCGCTATTTCTTGACAGGGTTTAAAACCCTTAAAATATTTACAAACAAGAAATCTTTCCGAGCTTCCAGGTCTTGTAGCTTGTGGCCGAATAATAGTTACTTGTTCAAATGCTCGGTACATAAGATATACCAGTCCAACCGTAAACGGCGTGAATACATCATACAGTCGCAGCAAAAACGTTCCTCCTAAACCAAAGAGTATTGTACCGTATGCTTAATTGCAGCTGTCATAGTTTACTTGACCTTATAATGTTCACGAACCTTCTCGAAGACATCTTAAAGCGATGGTACATTCTGCGAGAAGCAACGCCTTTGTCTTAAGTTCTTTTTGGTCTTCATCCAAAAAAGGGGTAATTTCTTTCTATACGTAACCACATGTAATAAAACATTTCTCATTTACACTAGGAACCTATTTTATGACTTATAATAATTCGAAACCAACAAAGTAATATTAGGCGTCAGTCTTAATTTGAAACAGATTATTTATAAGTTAGCGTACCCCTCCACCAATACAAACATGGACTCCTTGTCTTCCAGTTATACGAAGAACGTCCTTAATAAACTTCTCGACGAATTCAGGTCGATAAATGCTTCCATCTCCTCTGTTTTCGTCCCAACCTACGTTTAAAAGAAAATATTATGATATTACACGTCGAAATAAAAACAAGTGCCATATTATTGTATTTTTCTAACCGGCCCATGGTTCGAACGATTCCTTTGGATAATGTCCACACTCTTGAAGCTGGTACTCATAAGCCTCGTCTTTCAATGTCAATCCAATTACTTTGGCCTCCCATTGACATTTTGTTAGTATATATCTGTAAATTAACAACGATAACATTGAACGGCGTTTTCTTGCATGAGAAGTTACAACAGTCACTCTTATCTGAAATTATTTCTCTTGGTCAATTCAATTAGCTAATTTATTACATTATGCTTAATAATATGTTAATAAACATAAATATTAATAATAAGCATAATAAGATCGCTGAAACAAACCCTTTGTGATCCGAAGTTCCTATTCCGATTTTTTAAATTCTATTATTACCAGCTTTGAACAATCATACAATTAGCTTAAAATCCATTCCACGATAGTACAACTTTAAACAAACCAACTAAACTAGTAAATTAAAGACTGTCATCTTACTCAGCGAACCCACCGGGTCCTCCTAGTATGTCAACGACAACAAGCACTTCATTTCCACTTGTAAGAAGCTCTCCATGCTTGTTGGTTGGACGAGTAATGCACCATAGAGTAAGGGCATCAATGTTCGCAAGCAGATAAGCTTCCGAGTGGTTAAAAATAGGTCCATTACCGAACTCCATCATACGGTCCTGAACACGTTTATACTTGCCTCTTACATTATTGATGTGATACTAAACACAAAACATGATTTGTACACCGATTATTAACACGACTGAACTAAGAATTTAAAACCAAATAAAGACGTGTGTTGTGTAAGTCTACCTTAAGTTCCATTAACCGTTCCAAAGTTGCTCTTGGACAGAACATGTTATCAACATGTGTGGCCGGACCCGGAACTCCAATAGTTCTTCCAAGTACAAGACTATCATAAGTCAATGGCTCCAATTCTCGATCAAAATAAATATATTTAACATTCCGTCTTTCGATATCCAGGAATCTCTGCGATGTAAAATGAAACAGAAATTATTACATTATATCAGTTTTGCAAAAAAAATTACGAATTTAATTCACACACATTATGTTGGACCGGGATTGATTGATCTAAAGAGCAGACCGAGACCAAGGCGGTTTGATCCATCATAATTTTATTTCCGTCCTTCTCTATCTGCGAGGCTTGGCGTTTCCCAAGAATGGCTGGAAGCAATTCCAGCAAGATATTAGTTAGTGAATTTTTATTCTGACTGTCGCCAGAAATGTGTAAGCGATTGGAATTTTGATTCCGTGTCAATAAGTCAATTTTAGCACTCACTCTTGGATCCGCTGGCCAAATCTACGGAAGGGGGCGGAGCTGGAGGCGACAGAGGACTTATTCGTTGCATGCTCGATGCCTATCAGGGAATAAATATGAATTAAATTAGGCCTTGGGTATTATCAAAACGTATTAAACAAAACAACCTATTTTTTAATTGATTCTTTGTGTTAAATCTGTAATTCTGTTTTAGCAACAAACTATGAAATGAACTACTTATTTGGATTGTAATTCGATGCGCTTTGTTGAGTCTACTTCAACGCACTACACACTACACTGCTGTGTCTGTGTGTAGAGTTGGTTGACTTAGACTCCACAACGACAAACGATGCGCTCGTTTGTCGTTACTCGTTCAGCGTCTGTCGTTGGGATAGATTGAGATTCTGTGATCACTACACACACAATATACATTCATTAATGCATTACTATTACACATTCATTGTAAATAACAATCAAAAAGTGAAAAGCCAAAAGCTGTCTGTGAGCCGCAAGACACAAGGCAATTGACGACAAGACACAAAATAATGTGAAATGTGAGATGCATGACACTGACACAAGACATCTGCACTATCTGCAGACACCATGAATGAGAAATTGAAATAAATTACAATGAATATTGAATATTGAATATTGAATATTATGGATTACTAAAAATAAAAAATAACTTACTTTTTATGCTTTGCTTTGTTGTAGTTGTAGTTTGTAGTTGTACTTTTGAAGATCAACAATGAACAATCGGAAGATTTAGAAATTAATTCAGGAACTCTGCTGCTGTTCTTCTGGTCTCTGCTTCTATTCAGTAATTGCATGTATGTGAATTGCACATTTGCACGCCGGCCTCAAACTTGAAACTTGAAAAAGCAGACGGGGTCAGTTTCTGCCTGAGTCTGGAGTCTCGGAGGGAGATTTAGATATATGAGCCTCTTTCCACTAAAACAAACTGACCGACTCTGTCCCAATCCACCTATCACAGAAGGGTAAGACCCCCTACCGCCTAGCGTCTAGTCCACCTAGCGCCGACCAAGGGTCCCCTACCGCCTAGACCTACTAGCGACTATGAAGGACACCCGGTCATCTCATAGGAGCCCTTTGAGACCCTTGGTCGGCGCTAGGAGATCTTGCCCTTAATTAATGACCTGAAGGCATAAAATATAAAATAAACCGTTGCAAACGCACATCAAAAAAGGTTGAAACCCCACAAGCGAAACGTCAAAAACGTTTAACGACGTTGTCTAACACGTTAGAGACGTATTATTAAACAATCTCACATTTCCCCAACCATAGAGTGAAATCGTAGACATCGTTAAATAGCACGTGACAGTACCCTTTCAACGATATAGCACACATATGCTAACTGTAAGTGTTGACGGTGGTGTGGTGGTGGCTTCTTAACATTGGGGTAGGTTGGTAAAACGGAGGGGGTGTCACCGATATCACCCAACTTCGAACTGAACGGAACCCTAGGCCCGTAGAAAACATTTTCGAAAAAAAAATTGAAAAAGTTCTACCGCTCTCGAGTTCTCGAGTTATAACACGAACGGACGGACGGACAGGTGGACAACGTGAACCCATTAAAGGGTTTCACCCTTAAATAACCTATAGCAATATATCATAAAAATGAGGAAATATCCGAAAAAACATGGTTTGAGGGATTTTTTTCGGGAACTAAAACATTAACTATTTTTAAAGTTAACCTTTAGAATATGTCGAGATTCAAATCACATCATCTATCGGTGTGTAACTATAGTAGATTATTTAGATGCTATCCCCGTTATACTTGTTTAACTTTTGCATGGGTTCATTTTAATTGATTGATCTAATGTCATCTGTTGGAAAATTCAACACTATTGGGTTTTGTGATCATGATGGGTAGCGTAGGGTTTTAATTTTCTTTTATCTCATGAAATAATTCTAGATGCTGGCGGTGTTTCAAATACTGACAATGAGATGGTGATTATTCGACTGGAAGGAAAATGCTTTTGTCCGCCATGTAAATGAGCAGTTCCTAATTGGTAATTGTAGAGGCACAATAAAATTGAATTTATTACCATTTTAAAGCAACTAGTACATATTTAAACTGATTGTCATAAAGTTGATTGCCTTGAAATTCGGATCTGTCATGTCATTACTTTGTTAAGAAACTGCATTTTTGCACAGACTGGTGTAAAATCTAATTAAAGCTAACTTTTTATGTTTTACAGCTGAAAACTACGTGTTTGTCATCAATTACGAGACACAAATACGGCGGTGCAGTAGTTCAATAGCACAATCAATATTCAATTGCGTCATAACAATCGTGTCATAAGTGTATATGTAATCCAACTGCAAATACTATCGATTCTTAACACTATTATAGAATACTAGCTACTAAAAGACACTTGCGCTTGTATTCTTATGTTTAACTAACTTACTAAATGTATAAAAATGACCAGTACATTGTGACCAGAATCGGTGATCCTTACAAAATAGGAGGTACGTATTATCATAATAATAACAAAAGATACAGTTGACCAGAGTCAAACATGCGAGTACGTATTGATTGTATAGTAAAGTAATTCTTAAAATTCTTGCGTTATTTCTCTATTCCTATGTACAAATTATTAAGATTAGGCCGAGGAAGGCTCTGAATTTAAAACCCATCCGTTTTTTCCCAATCTTCCTCTATCACCGGGGAGACTTGGACAGAAATGGCGGTTATTGTAGCCAACTCATCGTGCGTTTCTTTCGACAGCGGATTCTCGCGCACATTCAGCGTCTTCAGGCACACGCGCTCCTTCAACCGCTTTGCATCCACGTCTGAAAATACATAAAAACAAGGGTTAATTGAATAAATAAAATGTAGGCCTAATTAGTAATATCACAAGGTTTCCTCGTCTTTAAACTAAGGCTTTAAAACATTTATACTCGGTTTTCGTAGTTTAACTCAAAACTATACATTTTATGTGGAGGTTTCTCTTACATAACTCTAAATCCCTTAAAAAACGACAATTTATGAGATTTTTCAGGTAAAGCAAGATCAAAAACGATTCAGATAAATATCTTCTATCCGAGAGAACGTTACGAATCCTAAGTGTAACCTGGCAAATTAAAATTACAAAACCACATGTTTTTTTTACAGAGTCCACCAAAACGGTTCCAATTATGAAGTTATGAACTAGTAATGTTACTATCACTATGTTATTCCCAATAAACGATTTTGCGTAAAACATATCATATTGTTTGATTGAAAACCAACCTGCGATGAAGTTCTTCTCAGCGTTGAGATGCTCCAGCTTTGGGAGAGTGTAGGCTATCCTTGGCAAAGAAACGAAGGCGTTGTGTGATATGTTTAAAATCGTCAGTTCTTGCAGTTCCCCCAGTTCTTCCGGTAATTTGCTCATCCGGTTGTTTGACACGTTCAACTCTGCGAAGAGAAATGAGAGTTAGACCTTGAATTTAGAAATTAATTGTTGCTTAAACACATAAAATATTTTTAATATATAAAAGATCCATAGAAACGCGTAGACTGGTAAAAGAAATTTCAAGAAGCTTCAATACATGATATTATATTGTCAACTAGGTTTTTAACTCATTCATGGATAAAAAAAATAAAATTTAAAAAAATCGTAAAATTGTGACATGAAGTAATTTAAAAAAAATCCATCGACGCTTGTTTACAAATAACAAAGCCCTCTATTTTCGATTTGTTGATTTCTATTTGATGTTTTGCAAACCCATTTATTTTCTAAACAGCGATTGAAAAAATTTACTATCGACATTTTTTAAACAACTACGTTATTGACATTGGAACTTGGACTGCTTAAATTTCTGTAATTTTCCATCTTATTCAATACAAAATTTTTTATAGATATAATCGGATGGTCCAGAAAAAAAATCAACTTTTCCTATTGTTAATGAAATCATTCGGACGGGATAAAAAATGCATCCGATGTTAAATATAATTCGTTATTTAAATAGACCAACAAGAAACCCTTTCGGAATTGATCATCATTGGAGATCACCCTGTATATTTAAAATTTAGCATGAAGTTTGCTGACACGAGGACCAAGAGGCAGTGCCAAAAACTTATGGAAAGTCCAAGTTATTTTCAGAACATCTTAACTTCGGAAATCTGTTTCCTCTGCCAAAATAATCATGCAAAATCTTTAAGGCCGTTCCTAACTTCTGAACTTTCCGTACTTTGCCCCACATTTGCAAACGCTAAATAAATCCGAGAACCAACAGTGTTGGTTTCAAAGGTGTTTTTAGGATGAAACCTCGCTGTCTACAACTCTGTCCAACTGTTTTCATCTTTTAAATACTACGAACTTGCGTCACCGATCATACGGTTAGGCTATTAATAGGAACTGCAGGTTTTTTTTTTATATCAGACTTAATTGGAAATGACTATCAGACTCCAATGCACATGATTAATTGAACTTTGAGCATGGTTCCCCGAACTTTTGTTGCATGGTTCACTTCCAGTGATTCTAATCTTAAAATTTCCAGTCATTCGGAATAACTTAATTCATTCTTGGTACAGGATTAATCGGAAACTTAAAAAAAAACTTTGATCAGGATATTTCGATTCAACTGCCAGAAGTTGAAATTTGTGCATTAAAAATTAAAACCTACAGTGTGCAGTGTATAAAAGCCCGAGTCAGGATGCTTCAATTTGTCTGTATTTTAAACCTATTCCCTTGGCAACACTACTTTCCATGGCCCCCACGGGTCAACCGATCGACCGATTTTTCCCACCTTCGAACTTAGCCTTCGCATTTGCAAAATACACAAATGTTCCAAATTTCAAGTCGATCGGTCCAGCCGTTTGGCCGCTAGCGTGTCACGGACGGACGGACGGACGGACGGACAGCATGATTCCATAAGCCCTGACTCGGGCTAAAAATTCAACACGCTATTGAAAACAGAAGGACAGGAAGTTGTTGCTATTATGCAACGTGTGTTAGTCCAGGAATTAGGAGCAGAACGTAGTTTATAACAGACGATTCGAAAATTGGCACATGATTATGTTATGGTTAGAACTAAATTCCGTTTCATAGATCATGGGAATCCCCACTGGTCTGGCAAAATTGGATGCTGGATTAACAAATAAAATATGTTGCCTTTAAGCCATAAATATTATCCTCGATTTTGAACTTTGAAACCGTAAATCCTCTACGCAATAGTCCAAGCATGTCGGAATTCTAAATCCGGATTTTTGGAACCTTTATACGTACTTACAATTAGATTTTTTAAAATTACAAACGGGTTAACAACGGTCAAAAGTGACTCCAAGGCTTACTTCGAATGCAGGAGAACTTGAAGGCAATTTGAGGAGGGATTTTGGTGATCACATTACTGGACAGATCACAGGTCTTGAGATTTGTATTCCTCATCAACAAAAAAATCGCGTCCGGCACTTGCATCAGTTGGCAGTCCGACAAATCTGCAATTTAAAATGTAATTTATTTACTGGAATTAAAAAAAAACAGTAAACATTGTCTCGGCTTTTACAAACTCAGACATCAGAGAGGTACATTTTGAGCTTTACGTTGTATTTTTTAAATATCTGATATCTGCCCTCCAAACACCACGATAAACGACTAGAATTTTAAAGAATAAAAAACATCCTCGTTTATAATGATCTAACATATATTTAACATTTGAAACTTTTCAAAAGTAATTCCAACAACCTGTTTTTTGTAGTTATAATATATGAATAGCATTGCAGTAATTAGCCAAAATTTAAATTGTTTTATCGCAATTATGTACTATATCAACCATGAACTGGTTCAATGTTGTTTGCATAAATAAGAGGACTGTAACGCATTTTAATTGAATGTCGTCAGTTTTTCAGTCAGTTCATAATATACGTACGAAGCTCGTGTTGTAAAAACCTAAATATATTACAGATATTTACTAAAGTAAGTAACAGGTTACCATTCTGCAATATTGTTGCTTGTTACTTCATTATTTATTTACATTTTTCCACTATAAAATAGTGACAAACACAGATAGAAAAATTATGCAAACATGAAACCATTTCGAAGCGACTATCAATGCTTTTCCCATTATTTAACTATTTAACTTAAATATTGGTCATTTTGTGAGTTTCAATTCAATATTTTGCTTTTGGATTATTTTTTTTTCAAGCAGTCTAAATAATTTAAATCAGCCAACTGCAAGAACTGCTAATAGGATTTATTTTTAAAACAGTTGTAAACGTCTACAGAGAATACACAACGTTTTTAATATATCGAAGCCTAAAACACGTAAAAGATACAAATCGCATCTCCCCATATCTTGTAATCTTAAAAGAATCAGGTGTTGATCTCAAACCCAAAAAGTGTGTTATTTCCGCATGAACTTTGTGTATATTTTCAAACATATACAAATCCCAACGAAACAAGTAATACTGAAAATGAAGGAAGCTTTATAGCTAATTCTTGCATTGATTATATCTTATTCTTCTTAAGCTTGCAATAAATATTCATTTCAGACAGAAAATATTAATAACTTCTGATCTTTGAGGTAACGATGCAGTTTACAATTTTCTTTAAAGAATTCAAGCAAAATTACATCAAAAACATCGTTTTTGTAGGATTATGTTACTTTGTTTCATATTCCGGATATTCGGAAACGAGGGCCGGAGTTTTGAGGATCTTACATGAACTGTGCATGCTTTAACTCAAGCGTTTGAGGCTAATTTTTTTAAGTTTTACAGGGACCTCCTGACAACAAAAACTTAAAACCCAAAATTCCCTAAAAAACGTACGAAACCTTACCCAAATCCTCAGTCTCTCTAGCAGTCTCGCACCTCTCAACAACCCGTGTAACCCCATAAGCCATTCTTAAGAAATGTATTTGTATAACGATTTAAAACCCAAAAATGATTTCCAATGAAAGAAATGATACGAGAAGTAGCTTGACTTTTTGATGAATCACAGGTTGGCCAGGACAGTATTTAAAATTCTTAACGTACCTAACTGCACTAAAAAAACTTGAGACCCTCACAACTCGCATTAAGAGATCGAGAAACTCAAACGTAGAAACCTGTGACTGTGACGAGATGTCTAATTGTCTAATGGGATTCTGAAAACAACAACCTCGAGGAAGCTAAAGGAATAAAATCCTCCAACAACTGAATGAATAAATGAGTGGATCAACAGACTCAAGAGTACAGAGTACAGGCAGAGGTTTAAAATAAAAATTGATAAAAAAACTGAGCAGACGGAAGAAGAGATGGAGAGTGATCTAAATTTAGACTCCTGATTCCACGGAAAATACCCCGACACCGAACTTCGGATTTTGTTGAGAATCACGGGAGAAATGCGTAGTAGGTGATTCAAAATCCATGTTAAGCACGTATACTGATCTATATTTTTTTAGTTACAAGAATTTTAAAAGATTCGAACTTTAATTAGTTCGAAAATTAAAAAAAAATACGAATACTTTCGTTGAAGTTCAGCTTTACCAAAAAACATCCTCACATTCCAGCTTTAGATTTCAATGAATTGGGCAGCTCTATTATCCGAAATTCTGACAATTTAAATTGACGGCAACTAAAAACATCAAATTCGGCCTATCTCACTAGAAAAATACATAAAATAAAAAAAAACTACATAATCATTGAGTTGGTTTACAACTTTTTATCTAATTGTATGACTTTAACACAAGCACTTTTATCAGTTACTTTTACCTCTAAATTCATAAAAATCGAACCTAACTCAATAAAACCTACCTTAAAAACTTGACATTGAAAAATTGTTAAATAGCTAGAGATTATATAAGATCTTACCCAAATTCTCATTTTCCTTGGCATCCTCACAACGTCCAACAACCCGAATGATGGCTTTGCCAGCCTGTCGGGTGCACATCATCGCCTGATGATAAGCAGCCGGGGTCGTCTGTTCCTCAGCCTCCGCGCTGTTCGTCATGTCCGTCAAATGCGGTCGCATTTTGTTTCAACTTTCTCGCACTTTTTCCCGAAAAAAAAACTTCAAAACAATTGATCCCACCGACTGATCCTTGGTGTTTTCAATCGATTCTTGACTTTAAACTCCTCGTATTTTCACAGCCGTTTTGGTAGAAAACGAACTTGCCAGTTGAAGGATGAACTGCGATTTAAACAAAGAATTAAAACTTAAAAAATAGATTTAAACACGAGTTTATTCACAAAATGTAAATGCCACAGTAGGCACAAGGTCCGGTCCTTTCTAACTTGTCCTACTATCCGATATCCGTCTTGTCTGACGTTTGGGGCAAAACAGAATCAGGAAAAAAATTTAGCTCTGTAAATTGATAATCGCTGATCAGAAGCGTTTCAGAAGGATACCTTAAATTCATAGATTGTTAAGGGGGCGAAGGATAATACCCCTGTAGATATTGACACTCTGAAGGTACAAGTTACATAAGATTAATATAAATATACCTGGTGTTTACTAAAAAAAACATAAAAGCAGAAAGAGGTAGGATCGCTACGAGCAAGTGAAATTGAACTATCAATAGCCTATCGAATCATATCATATTTAATAGATCTGTCAAAGTTAACTTATTTTGCTATATCAGAGGCAGATTTGCAAGTGGATTACTGGTCTCTGTTAATGTTAAAGTTTAACAAGCTCGATCCCATTTCCTATATAACATTCTAGTAAAATATTTATGTTCAAACGAGACCTAGTCACTTCCTGTATGTACGAGTACAATAAAATTGTTTGACTACAAACCGTTTGTACAAGAAACCTAGTAATGGTCCACAAAATCATTATTTGGGAGAGGTAATTAATTCCCTGTGGAATTTAGAACTTTATATTTTACCCTACTATATAATATACGTTTCTAAGCTAATTAATAGTGATCGATGCGTATTTTTGATATATTGATAGCGTAGACGATAATGTTTAAGTTTTTTCCTGCAAGAACCATGTGCATTATTGTAATTCGCTTGCAATTAATTTGTGGATATCTACAATCTACGTAGCTCAGGTTGAGGAACTGGCAAAAAAAATTGCCAGCAGTTCAATATCAATTCGTTGCAAATTATTTACACGGTCGACTGAGGAGATAAGGCTTGCTCAGTCTATTTCATTAACTTGTTTAGCAAGGTTTAACAATCAGAGAGAAATACATGCACTTTGTCTGCTGAGTCAGATCTGATCTGTTGTCTGCCACTACAACCGTAGTTACAATTTACAATATTTACCATTCATGATTTATTATTATTATTATTATTATTTATTCGTGTTTATTATCATTCTTTCAAGAGGGGGATTGCGATATTGTAAAATAGTTGGTGCTAATGTGTAATGGCTTAATTTTGTGTTGCGAATTGGCCAAAGCTCTGTTTATTGACTTTCTGCCAGTTCTGTCAAACGTTGCAAACTGAATGCAGTAGTTGGGGTTTTTCGTTAAGGAACAAGATAAAAGAGAGGTGCATGAATGATTCGGAATTACGTAGTGGTTAATTACTCTGCGTCAGTTGCAATTTAACTATAATTATGAATAGCTTTTGAGGAATTGAAGGATGAAAGGGATATGGTTTATTATTATTGGAGTTAATGGATAATGGGCCAGTGCCAACAGGACTTGAACCATGCTTGGTTAATTAAAAGGTGTAAATTGCTGGGTTTTGGTTCCAATTTTTAATAAAATTGAAATAGTGTTGCTTAATGCAATGTAAATTAGTTAGGCGTTTGGCTGGTATTTTTTCTGCTTTTAAATACTTGTAATTTTTTTGTCAAAACTTTGATTAAAAAACTGCTACTGCAATTTTGGAAACTTACTATGATTTCCTGAAATCCAGGGATTTTATCCTTTTAAGAAATGAAAACTGTCCAGTATTCGAAGTCCGAATTTGAACGTCCCAGGCGTCGTTTGAACGTGTTTTTCTAAAAAATGATCAAAATGGCACGAATTTTTTTAGAAACTGATTTGAAAGCTCTTTGAAAATTAACTGTTCCAGAGTCAAAAGATAACTTGGGCCTCCATGACATTTGACGGGGGTATTTAAAGGATTTCGGCAGACCGTGGTTATCCATGTATCGAAGCATAACACGTTGGCTGGCACGTAGCAACTCGTTTTTGACAACATACAAGATAGTGAAGCTATACTATTAGACCATAACACATGTAGGGATATACTGTACGATAGGGCTATAACTGTATTCCCCATCGCAGTTTGGAACATGTTCGGAAGTCGACTGTGTATCTATGTAATATAGGATGATAATAATGTTTGATACATGGTTTCAAAAGCAGTTGAGTTGCTACAATGTAAACTGCACTTCATCTTCATGATCAACTTCAGGATCATCTTCATCATCATTCTACGTAACTGCAGATTAGGGATTTCTGGGATTTTGTTCGGGTAGGTCCCCGCTTTAAAACCCTTTCAGACGCAACTTCTCCCTCTTCCTCCCGTGAGTACGGATTTAGACACCGATATTTTTTTTACACCCTCTCTCGTGGCTTTCCCGTTCTCAATCAGGGATTCAAGGATTCAAAATACTGAAAACCATTAAATTTATTTTTAAGGTATATACGGAGTAGTGTTCCAGGCACCGGGTTTTTGAACCCTCTTCTATCGAATGTGGATCTTTAAGATTTGAGATCGCTTGATTTTTTAGACCCAAGAAGTGCTGAAAACCATTAATTTTTTTATATGCAATAGTGTTCCAGACACCGGGTTTTTGAACATTCTTCTATAGTGTGTGAATTTCTTAGATTTGAGATTGAAGTATTTCTTTGAGTACTACACTGCTATTTGTACCCCTATTGGGTTATAAAAACCACGCAATAGGGTTCCAAAGACCGGGTTTAGGTTTTTGAGCTCTCTTTCCTCGCGTGTAATTTATAGTTTGGATTTGAGATCGCTGCATTTTTTGAGGGCGAATCTACATGTTCTACCCGTTTGATTATCTAAGAAATCTAAAATCAGTCTGAAAATGAAAAAATGTACGCTAATGCCGAGAATGGTTGATTTTCTTTTTTCGACGGAATACGGAATTTGGAACCCTGTAGATTTAGTAAATAAATCTTGAAAATATATTTATAAAGTAGAGAGACAGACAAGAGGCTTTCTTCTTGTACTTTTGACCTCATCCTCATCCGAACGAAACGAACCGAAGATTATCAAAGATTTAAGACACACACTTTCGGGTTTCGCCCTGTTCTCTAGTTTACCTCGAGGATGAAAAGTGTCACGTGGACAGACGAGAAAACATGTTTTCTAACCCGATTCAGAAATTCGACGAAGAAACTGACAGAAATAGACAGGAAATTACGCCATGAGTTCAAACTTTCCTCTGCTATGCCGTAGTAACGGATAATTTAAACAGCTTGGATCCCTCGGTTCTATGAGATGAAGTCGGGTGTTTTAAAAAACCTGGCTCTTGAGGTGCCCATTCTTTACAATAACATGATCAGGAAGAAGCGTCATATTATTTACTGTCAATTTTATGTTTGGCTTCAATATTCGTAAAGGGGCACATAACTAGGTTGGTTTTCAGAGACATTGTGTCAAATACCACTTCGGCTAAAAATCTAACGTTCGAAGTAAAATCGCAATTGTGTCTCCCTATGACACTGCGTGATCACTTAACAACGCTAAATACTATTATTCACCGGTTTTAATTAAATCGGACCAATGTTTTAGATGGTTAAATGCAGATGAACAGATTTATATAAAACCTTTATATGCCAAGTACGTCCAACTTAATCAACTGAAAGTTTGTCATTATTTTGGTGCAATATAAAATGTGTCACATTTTTAGGTGGATCTTATTGCTGTTGCAAACCGAAACAATTAATTTTCATTGCCATAGCGTGATTTGTATGTTTTATAGCTGGGTCAAAGTCCTACGTCCTAGCGATGATTTATAAGTACTTGATTGAGAATACTCATTCGTAATTTGGTTTATTTTTATAAGATTAGAATGAACGACCTGTTTATTTCTGTTGTCAGGTTGGGATGGAACTTTGGCTCGTTTCGTGATACGCACTTGAATCATTTTTTTTGAGTTCGAAGAACTTTAAAAGTACGTTTTACAGGCATATCATTCACCATAAGAGATGTATGACAAAACCACAGTCAACATTAAACTAGGAACGATGAATATACATATTCACAACGACTCATTCAGGTAAAGGGATATTCAGCAATAACCAATGATAATCATTGATCCCCAATTAACTAGCTGTCAAACAATTGTTTTTCTGACAAACGGTATCATGTAGTCAAGTTGCGAAACTTTTATTTAAATCTTGTTTATCGCATTTATCTAAAATCTAAACGGACGTGGGAATATTTTTGTCAAATGTCGATACATACGTAAAGTCCCTGTGTAGTTGACTCGCGGGGAAAAAGTCATTTTGCCATTTGTGCATCGGCATATACTTTACCATTGGACGGGATTGATTGCAGGAGATATAGAGGACGAATCGAGTTTTACCCGGTGAGTCAACGAGGAAAGGGACTTTATTGTGAGGGAAAGATTAAGTTGGAGCGAGGGGCTTGCTTTAAGCCTTTTTAAAGGATGAGGTACACATGTAGATGCATTTACAGAATTGTAATTATCTATGAAACGAAATCAGATCTTGATCTGCAGTGTCACATAATATGATATCGTAATTCGCAAAACGTTGAACCTACGAATGAGATAACGGATTTACATGACAACATCTGATGTCACCTTGCCAACAATTAGATGAAACCAACTTTCTAGCCAGTATTGCCAGTAATTTTTTTCGAATCATTGAGCCGAATTTTTATTCTCAAATATTAATAGTTTCACAACTATGCGCTATGTTATATTTTAGTTTGAGCAAGATTTCGACAAAATCAAACACTCCGATCGAAAGGAAGAAAAAATAGTCTGGAGTTTCCAGTTTGAATTGAAAAAGTTAAGCCCAGACGAAGCCTCGTTCGCGTTCGTCGGAGTATGATGGTTCTGCCAGGTGTTTACGACTGGCATGTCGATGTCGTCTTCTCTGAAGAGGTTGTCTGACGATGTCGTCATATTCGCTGGATTGAGTCTGCTCATTAGCATGACGGGGATGCGGATGATATACGAAAGACGCTTGAAGGGGTTGAGCCTGCATTTGGACGCGGATACCTATTAAACACGTGATACATTATTAGTAAATGCATCCTACGTCGTCCTTGACATAAATAAATAAAAACTAGAACTAAAGAATTTGAAAGGTCTCACCGTGTCCATTCTGGTTCACGTGCTTGTGGAAGTACTGCTGAGTCTGCTGGACGGCCGATTGGAGGTTCAAGTTGATTCGACGGGGAAGTTCTTCAGAATTCTGCGAGGGAATTCGGGAAATTTAGTCAACGTTTGGGACAGTCAGCAGTTGTAATAGTGCCCATTGAAGTTGAAATAAATTGAAAACGGTTGTAATACTTACATGGACTTGGAACTGGGCATGAACCTTCTCTAAGGTAGCATTGATGTGACTACTCAACTCAACGTCTACAAGGTCTGGTGCCGAACAGGTTTTTCCCATTCGAACTCGGGCTGTAATCATGTTAGAATACTGTTTGTAATAGCTGAAGATTGTTTAACTTTGTAGTTTGGAATGAAAGAATAAAGGACGAACTGTTGAAACGGGCAACAAATCCTTTGGTCGAGAGTTGGACATCGCTGGTCTTATGCCGGACTTCGACACATCCGGACATCTGTTCTTCACTGTTTGTGCAACCGACGATGGACTGCTTGACAGCTTCCAATCCTTGGGATTCTGGTAATTCTTTGGCAGCTTTGTTGGCAGCATTGCCGGCGGAGATTTGGGCAAAACAATCAGGTCGCCTTGTGGAGAAGCCAAAATGAAGAAGGTATTGGAAGTGGTTTCCAGTTCCTTTGCAGATTTCGTCGATGGTGACGACCTTTTTACTCAAAGATTGGACAAAACCCTCCTTTCCGATGATGGAAATGGCCAAAATCTTAGCGTCTGATAATTTAAATATAAGTTGGTTTTTCAATAAGATTGTAAAAGTTAGTTCCATATATTTGTGTATGTATTGAATCGTTTATAACTTGTTTCGGTTTCCACGCTGTTTCCGCTCGACTCATTGGAGGAAGAGTCAGAGTTGGAATCGGAACTGGAAGTAGAGCGGTAGTTACGTTGGGATTTGGACTGTTGGAGACGGGGAGCGGAAGCTGTCCAAATAATTAAAAGCATTAATTTTAGATCCATTAAGATTCATGTAAGCATTAGTTTGAATGCTACAGTTCTAATAAACTAGTTGTTGGTACCAATGGCAGCAGTGACAACGACAGAGTTGATCTTCGACTTTTTGAGGTCAAGGGCGACGTTGATGTTGCGGTAAGCAAAGTAGTTGTATCCCTTGGTGGCATGAGTAAGTTTGTCAGACTCATCTTCGTAACTTACAGCAACACCCAAGTTATGGGAATTAAATTCAAGGGTTTCCAGTTGAGATTGTTGCGCTGTTCGGATTGGACTAAACACTTCGTATTTCTGGTTAGAGTTCTCTGTCCATGACTTCGTAATGGTGGCGGTGTAAGGGAGTTGATTGTAAGATAAAAGACGGATTTCTCCGGTGGGTTTTCCATTGTTTTCTAAATGGGTGGGGGTGACGGCGATGGAGATGACATTTCCGGATCCCTTCTGGGCGAGTACTCGGAGGGGAAGTTGGAGGGCAAAGTTCCTTTCGAAACCCACTTGATATTCTTTCAGGGTGTATGGGACTTTAGCAGTCAGGCAGTGTTTGATTTGTCCCGCAACGCTGATTTTGCAAAAAATAACGAAATTGATTTAAAGGTAATATATTATTTAAACTTTAGACTAGACTACAAATTTTTGTTGCTGGGATCACTCACGAGAAGAAGAAATCTCCTTGAACGCGGACATTTTGATCTTGTCCCTTAAGTGTGGCTTGGCCGACGGTAGAGAAGATGACTGGGGTGCTTAAACGGTAAGTGACTGGGAACCCCAAAATTGTTGGGAATTCCTTGACTTGTTCAACTGGCATGATGGCCTTTTGTACGTTAATTTTCTCGATTCTTCCTCGGAGGGCGTTTTCGTTTTCAGATTCGGAGAGCCAGATAGTCACGAAGCGTCCGATTTCAGTGCCTGTTTTTTAAATTAAAATGTAGTGAAGAGAGCTAGAAAATATATAATATAGAAAGTATATATAAATGTACTCTTGTCTATTAAAAATTACCCCTCAAAAGGTCTTCGAAGGTCTGGGAGTCCAGTTTGCTTTGAATGAACATCTCGTTCCACAGTTTGATTTGAGTGTAGACCTCAGCGTCTTTCCAAATCTTGTTGGTCTTGGACTGGAGGAACATGGAGGCTTCAATTGGGGTCACATCCAATGGACTCCGTCCTAAGTTGATGGACTGTTTGGTGAAAACGTGAAGAAACCGGTGGCTGGGGGACTGGATCATGGCCAATCGACCGAAAAGTTCAAATTCGTCGAAAGACTTGGCGGTATAGACGTTGATGGAAGCAGTTTGGGCAACTTCGCCTACTCGATTGAGGTTAGAGATGGCTTGAGTGAAATGAGCAAGGTGTTTCCTATCATATTAATTGAAAAAAAAAATTTCAGTCCAATTTTGCGAAAATAATTATTTCTGTCAAAATCTAAATCTAATCCGACATACATTCGACGGTGGTTTGTATTAACAGCATCCATCTTGGTCATGGTATGTAAGGAGCTGGCAACGAAGCTTTGAATTTCCTCGTCGGCCGTTAGAGCTAGGATGGCAATGCGGGTCCATTGTGTTATTGTGGAGTGTTCTGAGTAGAAAATCAAAGCGCTGGCGGCCATACGAACGGCAGAGAGTCCAGATTTGTTTTCGAAATGAGCCATCAAATTAGGAAGAACGGTGTTATTGACCAAGTCCTTGCCAATGGAGTCACTATTTAGAGAAATATATAAATTACGATAATGCGAGTGTCAAAGTTCCGTTCGAAATAATTTCAACAACAACTTACTTTCCGTTTTCAGATTGGATGAGTCCCTTGTAAGCGAAGATAGCCTTGACTCGGATAAATGTGGTGTGTCGCTGGTCCAGAATGATTTGTTCGAGTTTAGGAATGATTTCGGGAAGTCCTAAGATAGTAACGGCCGATAACAGGACGGCCTTATCCTCGTCATTCGCAGACATGAATCCATCCCACATTTTCTCAAAGTAGGCCAGAACCTCAGTACGAGCAAATCGGGGTCCGCAGAAACGACCCATCACGTTGACCTAGTCAATTGATGCGTTTTATTTTAAATTCGAATTCGAATTTAAGAACAGGTATTTTCAGGACTATCTGCTTACGGGGTACTTGGCAGCAGCAACACGGCTGTTGACACAGGCCTGTGAAGCTATGGAAGCGAGAGACGCGTATCCCATAGATCTGTAAGTCTTGTCACTGGAAAGGAGCTGAACGGTATCCTGTGAAAAACAAAAGCAAGATATCAAAATACTCAATTACAACAAACTGGGTGATTATGAATGGAAATGAACCTTGAATTGACGGATGAGTTTTTTGGTGGGGAATCGGGCGTAGTGTGGAACGGCCAATAAGTAGTGGAGTTTATCAACACGACTCAAGGCGTTGGAACGAGCCAAACCGTCACAAACAGAAAGGGATGGACCGGTTCCGGCGATGAGGAGAGCATTGAAGTACAAAGTGATAAGTCCTCGGTTGTTGGTGGACATTCTGCAAATAACAACAAGTTTAAATTTAAAATATGTCTGGGATATAGTAAGAGATAATTTTAATATAAGTTAAACTTTTACGATTCCACGCCGAGCTGGGTAAAGAATGGTGCGAGGGAGACCTTGGGCAGAGTTCGGATAAGTCTAATGACGGTTCGGTATTGGTCCATGTACTTGCGGGGGTTGATGGGTTCGTTGTTTGGGTGAGATTCTCTGAAACCTTTCGTGATTTGGCGTAAAATATTCTTAATGAGGTCCAAACGTTGATTTTGGTTCAACTTTCCGAATGACATTGGTGCAATTTCGGGTTCATTCTCGAGGTTGTTTTCTTGGAAATCTGTAAAATAACATCAATAACATTGACATGGATTTCTTTCACCCCGAATTTCACTAAAGTTTGTCTTTTGCTGTTTTAAAAAACCGACAATATATAAAACTGAGAAATTATATGATATTCCAAATATAATGATCGCTTTACCTTCATTAGATTCTTCGTCAGAGCTAGAGTCGGACTGGGAGCTAGAATCAGAGTTGGAATTCGAAGATCCAAGAACATTATGTCCTCTCTGTTGAGAAGTAATTTGGTTGAGAAGTTCATCGGCTTGTGGCCTCTCCTTGGAGAAAACGTACGATAGGGTGTCGATGGTGATTGGATCAGAGGGCCCTGTGGTTTGACCGGCAGGTCGGACCAGCTGTAGCGTAGCATATTGGGTCGTCATTTGCTTGAAACTAGGAAGTTTATCTTTTTCCATTCCAATGTTGAGGTTGTCTTGGACGAGAACAGCCAAAGTTTTGAAATCACCAGCTCCCAATCCACAACCAAGGTTTATAATAACGACATCACGTTTGTACAGTGGGCTCGTGTTGTTCAGTTCAATGGCAGGATGTCCCATCGAGAGAGTCGCTTGCTTCTTGCACTCATCAACCTTAACTTTCTTGACCATGAGGATGGCTCGGTCGTAAGCTCCACAGTATTCCTAATTTATTGTAATTAATTAATTAATTTAACTCTATTTTCAATGAAAGGTCAAAAATATTGAGTTTATTTTACCTTGTTCTCGTGTTGCTTGGATAAATCGGCTAGGAGTCCTGTGACTTGATTGGTCATTTGTTCCTCGCTGCTGCTGGAATCGTTCCTCGAGTCTTGAGAATCGGATCGGCAATCAAGGTGCATGAACTCGAGGACTTGCTCTAGCCTTTCTTGGATCTTCTCCTGGGGGCTGGACATGACGCCGAGATCAGCGTACTTGTATTCGACAGGACATTGTCCGAAAATCAGGTCCTGGTTTCTGTCGACGAATTCATTGTCCCAGTTTCTGACGGAATGTGTGTCTGTCTCTCCCTGCTGTTCGAAGAAGAAGGACAAAGCTGAGACATGAGCCTTGTTAATGTTGGTGGCCCAGTTAGGAGTTCCACGTTGGACACTAATACTTTGGACTCGGTTGTTGGCGACGTGGACGAGGAATGGAGCTTGGAGAAGTCGGAGGATTTGGTCAGGAACGGTCACCTCTTTGGCATAGTTGCTGTCACTCAATTCCTGTCGAAGTTCTTCCACCTGGATGTTCTCAGCCTGAAATTAAGAATAAGAACTCCATCATTTAAAAGTTTAAACACTATCACAGAATTCCAACACCAAAAATCGCGTAGAATTGCGATGAAAAATGGAAAGTTGGGACAAGATTACCTGGAGGAAGTAGGTCCTTGGGGACTGTCGGATAATTCTAAGGTTCTGCTTAATTCGAACACCATTTCCTTTGACACCGGGGAGTGGAACTCCGACAAGGGTTTGTCCTTGGAGCTTGTAAACCCACTCGTTCTGCCCGTGAAATTGGACAGAGTCGCTGATTACAGATGCTACTGCAACTGAAAGATTTGTGAAAATAATTTGCATAAAATTTCAGACAATATAAAGATGAAAGAGGTTTGAATATTGATTTAGAACTTACGACAGATGAAGAGGGCAATCAGAGTGACTATCCTCATGATGACAACTTTAATTGATGGGAATTTCTGATGTCCAAATGTTACTAAGGGACTGATACAATGCCCTTCCTTTCTATCCGTATTTATGCGATTTTGAATTCCCTGACAGTTGCATTTTGAGCAAAAAATCCGACGATCCACGCCCCGTCTTGATGGGAAACGCTGACTTGAGTTCCGATTCCAATGCTCTTTTCCAACCCCAAGGACTCTCCATAAATCCTGTCAACAGCAGATAAGACGTTTACAAACTCTACAATAAATACATTTAACATTATTAGTTCCATCCTCCCATCAGATATTAAATTCAAAATTAATTTGGCGAGTGGAGATCGTGAAGTGGAGGGAGACGTAATTTATGGAGTTGATCTGATTTGAGATCACTTAGTAGCGTTGAACTTTTCAAGTTCTGAGTCTCCAGAAAAAAATAACGTCAACAACGTCTCTTATCCAAACTTTGAGTTATAAATGAGTGCGAAAAGCTGACTAGAATCTGCACTATGAACTAACCGTATCTGAAATATGAAATGCAAAGTAAATTTGATTCTATTTAATTTAGTACGCGGTCATCATAACATCTTTCTTGGAAAAATAAAAAATGATCGCTTCTAGGGCATGCCTTTGGTGTCTGTTCGTCTGTCCGCCCGCCCTCTCGATAACACGTTGCTTTGTGCAGTGCTGTCCGGGTAAAAGTCATTTCGTTGAAATGTGTAGCAGCATATATTCCATATTCCATTCATACTTTAACATGGGATCGAAGTTTACCCGGCGAGTCAATGAGGGTAGGGACTTTCATTTAGTATTGATTGAATACAGCCTGACACTTGACACATTTGGATCAGGACTTCCATAAACCGCGGCGGTTAGCAGTAACAAAACATAAGATAAGGGCTCAATATATTTTTATATTAAAATTAAATAATTTTCAAGAATCAACTACACGAAATCCAAAATCAACTACATACTATGACATATGACATGCTATGCTATGACATACAGTTGATTTTAGATATCATAATAATATATTACTAAGTATTTGTCTGAAGTTCCGAATTGATGGACTTATGATTTTGGAGAGGGCTGCAGTATAGACGCATTCCATGACCCATCAATTGACTGTACAAAACTGACCGATGCCTATAAAAGCTCCCGAAAATTACCGACAAAATGATAATATTATGATTTAAAAAAAACTGTCCTGAAGGTCCTGAACAATAATCATAGTATGTAAATAATAATCATCTATGTCACAAACAAGCGTTTGTATTCCTGATCAAAGTATTCTAGTCTTCATGAAGTTATCAATATAAACGAGTGCAATATAATAAATCAGAATTTTTGAAAACATTGGTCCCCACACTCACCTCCGTTTTGCTAAGTTCGGGAACACTTGTAATAGCATTCATTTAGGAACTACAAAAGTTCCAATTACGATTCTCTTGCAATAAATTTTGATTTAGTGTTCTTTTTTCGTCGAGATCAGATCAGAAAAAAAAGTAATAATATCACTATTTGCACGATTTCAATTTCAGGATCAAGGACCGACCGGGGTTAAATACATTTTGCTCTCTGACTCATGGTCATGACATCAAAACATTTTGACGCTCAAAGATTCATTCATTTTAATTTAGTCTTTTAGGCTTCCTCAAAATTAAATGACAACGTTTAATTTTAAACCCATATTTGACTGGTAAATAATACTGGCAACTATCTTGAGACTATTTGAAGATCAAAGGTTATCAAATGTATGAATGGTGTTGTGTTTTATATTTATTTCATGATTATGAAGTAACCACATCCTTGGTTATCCTACTATCCTGTTAATCATACACCTAAAATACAATTATAGATCCTCTCAATGTCGTTTAATTTTTGGAGTCTGTTGAATAATAGTCAGCCCGAATGCACACAAATTTCTGGATGAAACTCAGGATTTACAGTAATCTGTGTCCCTGTTACATTTTCAATTAGAACCATTTTTTATTTAATCTGCAATTTCACAAATCATGACTAAAATACTACAGATCTCATTCAATATACGCAGACTATGGGTCTGTGAGTAACCTCGATATCTGGTTTTCAGGGTCAAAGTTACAAGAGTTTCACTGTCTAACTAACTGGATGAAATGTTATCTCAGTCATACAGCTGTAAATGAGATAGACGAGGAGCATAAATAAATTATTTAAGTTTATTTACATCGTGTACAACTTGAGTTAGAATTTACATCTAGAACCTGTAGTTCTAAAAATTAAAACTGCTGGATTTCACCATTGACTGGTTATTTTGCAAATCTGTATATATAGTGTCTTTGTGCTCTGTGTATGTGAAAATATATAAGACTTGATAATTGTGTTAAAAATCTAACTGTGAACAGAAATGATCAATATAAGGAATTTAGCACAAACTGGTATTAAAAATCCTAGGGAATTTATTAATTCTTTCTCAGGAAAGCGGTTACATTCCTCTGCAGTTACAGATTTATTTTCAGGAGGAACTTTTAATCGAAAACTAATAAGACGTAGAACAATGTCTTTCCCTACTAAGGGTTTAATTAGTCAACTAAACGGACAAAATAGGTGTTTTCAAATGAGTTCCGCATCTAATGCCGTGCAACAAAAAGTTATGGATTATGAATATTTCGTGAATACGACGGGCTTAAAGAGGAAGCCTTCTTTGATTCGGGAACTGAGTAAGTTTAGATGGTGGATTTATTTAGATCTTTAGGGTTGTTAGCACCGGGTTTTTATTTTTTATGTCAATTATTCTGAAAATAAGTCCTTCAAAATAGAACCAGCTAACCGTTTGAAAAGTATGAAACATTGATCCCCCCAAATAAATCCCTCCTCGACATTTTAAATACGTCTAATTTCTACCATTAGGAAATTAATGCTAGTTTTGATTATAATTGATGAAAAATTGAAAAAAAATTGTTATTCATGAAATAAAAACATTAATTTTTTTAACAGTTCATGGAAATTGTGGATATTTGTGATTTGGATGAAAATTTAAAAAATTCAAGTTTCTTATGATTATCATATCAGGTATCGCTTTTGTTAGAAAAATTCGTTAAAAAAAGTCCATATAAAATCCTGATGTGTTTTTGTTGTTAAAATTAATTACGTCTAGCTAAGTTAGCATCTACGGCGGAACCCGGAACAATAATTATGGCTGGGGGATTTCCAAATCCCGACCTCTTTCCTTTCCAAACCATTTCCGTTCAACTTGATGCAAATACAACGCTGGAGCTGAACGAACAGGAACTACGCTCCGCTTTACAATACCAACCGACCCTTGGGTAATTCAAAACTAACAAATTAATATTTTAATTTGCATATCCAAAAGTTACCTCAGTCATGCTCATATGAGGCTAGTTTTATAGTTCACATTGATTTTAAGGGCATTCAAGTCGAAAAAATGTGGGATTAAAGTAAGGATTAAAGATGTCGGTTTGGAAAAAGCATTTACACTCACAATTGGTCAGTTGCAACTCCATATTTTATTGCAGGTATCCGCCGTTGCACCTGGAATTGAAGAAGCTAGTCCTCCACCATTTCAATCCACCGCAATGGGATAATTCGGAGTTGATTGTAACGGTTGGGAGTCAGAATGCCCTCTCCACGGTCCTTGGTATGACTATATCAGAGGGTGACCCCGTCCTCGTACCCGCACCGGTCTACAGCGCCGCCCTTACCATTGTAAACTTCATTTTTTGGCGACATTAACCATTTGGATACCCGTACACACACCGTAGCATTTGACTCATATTATTCTTGTGACAATAGTCAGATAAAATTAGCTTAAAACGTCTTTTTAGTTAAGTTTCGGTAGGGTAAATCGAGGAATAAGGATTTTTACCATTACTGTTGTAGAGGTTCTTGTCTGCGGATAATCTATTTTGGCTTGTACCTATAATTTCCTGCGGTTTATTAGGATTAGGATGATGATTTCGATAGTTCAAGTCTAACCTTAAGTGCTTTTATGAGCTGAATACGTGGTAACATCCTTCTAGTCACATAGAATCAACAAATCGGGATAATTTCAAATAAGTTAACCTAAAAGCTCCTAAAAATCAATTTCCTGCCCCTTGTTGTGCTTAAAAAACCGGACAAGTGTATGCTGGCTCATTGTTGGATTTGGAGTGTAAAAAATGAGGGTATGAGGCAAGGATGTAAACAGATCTGACATGTTTGACAATTTGATAGATGGATCCCTACTCCCCGACTTACCTCCAAGTCCCTGAAGATTCACTTGGAATGCAACCTTCGGAATTGAAATCCCTTCTCGTCAACTACTATTCCGGGTCCAATGGTCAGCGCAAAAAACCAAAGGTCAATCCTCTTTTAGACAATGGTTTCTTAGCAATCTATCTCCACGTATCCACTCAAAATCCTGCCGAGGTCAACGACCCTTGATTGCTTTTCTTGGGCCTTTTCGTTCAGATGTGGGCGCTGCGGCGCTCGGGTCCTTTTTAACCTCTTCGGGCCTCAGCGAGAAGGAGCGAGAAAAAATTACTTGTCCGTCTGCCTTCTCCCCTTCTCCGAGAAACTCTCTTTCTCGCACAGGCCTCAAGAGGTTAAAAAGGACCCGAAGCGCCCAATACCACTACTCCTAATTTCCTACAACTTCTCGGCATTTTCGTTTTTGAAAATCAAATTTTATTTCTGATTTTTTTTACACCATATACCACTCACGATTAGATCGGAGTTAAAAATGTAAACAATTTTTTTTATGATGATGATGAGTAAATTTGTATCTATACTAGGAGGGTATCAGCGATCTGCTCCCTACCTCATACTATATGAAGAGGGTACTAATAATGCTCAATTAAATTGATTTTTGATGTAGATTCTGTACGTGAATCCAACGGGGTCAAACCCTAGCGGAGTGGTAATTCCAACGGAGAGAAAGCGAGAAATTTATAAAATCGCACAGGAATATAACCTACTTATCCTCGAAGATGATCCCTACTACTTCCTCCATTTCGAAAAGGTAAAAAGTAAATGTTGAGACTTACAATTAATTAAATAGGTCATAATGTAAACGCTACAAATTCTCTGTTTTTTTTTAAGTATCGATGAGCTGCCGTATTATTTTACGTCACATTTATAGGAGCATTAAATCGCAAAAACTTTAATATTAAAAATTGAAAAATTGAAAAATGATTTGTGAACGATGTAGGAGGACCCAACGAGTTTCCTTTCATTAGACGTCGACGGTCGAGTCCTAAGGTTTGACTCATTTTCCAAAGTTCTTAGTTCGGGACTCCGTGTGGGGTTTGCCACTGGCCCCAAAGAACTAATCCGCATTTTGGAATTATCACTCCAGGCTTCAGTCCTACACGCCTCTTCACTTTCCCAAGTAACACATTTCTTTTTAAACATTTTTAAAATCCATAAAGAGCTCCGTCGGCCCTGAGCTGCAAGTAATGGATTAGAGTAATAACCTTAATTCATAATAACGATTCCTCCTCCGACATAATCTGTAGGTCCTTGTGGACGGAGTTCTGAAGAAATGGGGAGTTGAGGGCTTTAAGGAACATACGGATCGAGTGAAAAGTCTGTACAGGAAACGACGGGATGAGATGGTGACTGCAGCTGAAAGGCATCTCAAAGGTAATTAGAAATTTGAACGGGTTCTGGAAATCCAGCAATTTTATCCGGAGCTGAGGATTAAACAGAAATCAGTCGTAAAGCCTCAAGAAACGTAAAATTCTGAAAACTGTACAAGACCTCTGCAAAGAAGGTTGCGAATTGGACATTTTTAACGGATGATCTCAGGGCTGATTAATGCTTGCCCCCTGTATAACCCTCTCCATTCGTTCCATAGTGGGGGAGGTGACTTTGCTTGCTTTCACCTAGAATAAAAAATAACAAGGCATCAATACCACTACTTCCGGGTCATATTTTAAATCTGAATTTATATAGGGATAGATTCTAATTGTATACGAAATTTAAAAAAAATCAAAGTCAAGAATAAACCCCAGGAAGTTTTGTCAGATTTACCCCAAAAACAGGGGATTTACCGCCTGAAGGCCAATTAAAGGGTTTCAAAATATGGCCACGGGATAGATAGTTCAGAATATATCTCGGGGTATTATTCCAATAACTCTCAAAAAATGGGCTTGGGGGTTTTAACATTATTATTTCCTGACCTCTGACACTTTCAAAAACTCTAAATCCCCCGTTTAAAATTTTTTTCCTGCTAAAATAACATTTTTAAGAAATTTGGGGAAACATTTCTCTGTTCTTATTACTTGTGAATTGGGACTGACAGGTTTGGCAGAATGGCATGTCCCAAGAGGTGGTATGTTCTTGTGGATGAATATCGTGGGAGTCAAGGACACTTATTCGATGGTAATGGAACGCGGACTGAGTCAGAAGATCATGCTCTTACCTGGACGAGAATTCATGCCAAATCGGGCTGCTCCTTGTTCCTACCTCCGAGCCGCCTACTCCGTCATCCCCATCGACCAGATGGATAAGGTATAGAACAAAAACTTTTTTTTTTGCTTTTAATTAGCGTGTTTTTCTATATATTATAGAAAAAATGTAGGGCAAAAGCTTTCTGAACACTACGATGACCCGAGCGTTTCATGATTAGCTAATTAAAAGTTAAAATGCTTTTATGTTTTGTTACAATTTTTCATTATAAATAGATCTAGCATTGTTTTTAGGGGATTTTTTATGGTTCATTTCCGATGCTTTGGCAATTACCGGGCGTGATTGGTTTACACAATGGATAGGGTAATCACACTGATCGTTCCGGGAATGTTGCGTCAGAATTGGATTGACCACCGTGAAAGTTAATAACGCGAATATGATTTCTTCATCTGTTTGTAATGATTTTGGGGAAATTTGTGGAAATGTTGGACTAGTTCTTGGTTTTCTACGTTTCCCATTTTTGATTGAATCCTCATTATGTTTCAACTATTTATGAAATTAGCTGAACTGACCGTCCCCCTTTCGTATGGTAGTTTAATAAATTGCAAGGAAATATTTTCATGGAGTCTATTAAATGCGTAGGAGTAGCATTGGAGTTTGGAGCCGGATTCAGTCCCGGACGTTGGTTACGAATGCGGTTATCCTGATTTTAATTGTTGTTCAGTTCCCAACGATGATGGAATTGCATCCAGTCTATGTAATTTCTATAAAAATATTGAATAATTCGGACAAAGAAACGGAAGTGTACCATATCATAGTCGGTTTATTATAAATCTTCGAAGGTGTTCAATATTAGTAGAATCAAATTAAATTGAATGGGATATTATAATCAATATCATAACAATAATTTTCTATACTCTAGAATTGTCATACACGACATACTTGCAGTACCTTCTGTATCAGAGAATTAATATTAGTAAAAAGAGACTGCATCATCACTGGATTTGGTTCTAGAATACAGCAGTTGTCGTAAATGTGGAGATATAAATTTATATATATATTCTTGATTTAGTCAGGGTGTTTCAGAAATGCCAGAAATACGACTCATTTCACGGAATTCTGATCAATTTCTGAGCACCTTTTTAAAACCGTTTTCAAGCAACCAATAATTTATCCTATCTAATTAGTTTAACTAATAATTAGCTAGTCATTACAAAGGCTATTTAAGCACTAAAACCCCGTTATTTCTAAATACTAGGGTTGTTGTACGTAATTCGGAGTCAGGACCGTTAAAAGCACCAAGTCCAGTTTTAAAACACATTATCGATGGTCAACAGATATAATCAGTTTCCTTTGATTTTTAGAGTTTCTATAGGTTGTAATTGGGTTATAAATTCGTTACTGAGGAACTCGAAAATTTTAGTTCTATTCGTATTTACTGATGGAAACAGCAAAGGAAATCAGGAGAGTGAAGACGCCTGTATAAAAGGACACCCATTTGTTTAAGACCAAAAAAATCTCCAGTCACGTTATAATTTGACAAACAAGGGTTTTAAACGGCAACTTTTGAAGTCAATTAGCTAATCGTTTTAAAGTGATATTTATATAAAGTCTTAACCGTCATGTACAACAATATGTATTACATTTATTTAACATTGAATAATTCGGACTGAATTCGTTTAGCTGAAATATTATAGTTCGACTGAAGAATTAAATTCAGTATGGTTAAAAAAATGAGTTAACTTGGGAAGAAAATTTCAAAATAGTATATTGTATAGAGTAGGCTATCTTCAATCGTGATTATATAGTATTAGCAAGCTTGAAGTATTTTAAATGTAACTCCAATAAATTCTTTAATAGCTCCCTTTCGTAAGAAATCCATACTGAAAAAATTAATTCTGTTTAATTACTGGAAAGAGTTTGGTTTTAAATTGGGTCATCCGTATTAATATTAAATAAGTTTCAGAAGTTGTAAAAATTGAAGACAAGATTCCAAACTAAATTGTAAACAAAACATGGACTAAATATCAAAGCTGAAAACTCTCCCCAAGAAATTAGATTCATAGAACTTTGAAATATGACAGTTCAGCCTTGTCCGAATATGAAAAATGCTGAAACGAGTTTAAAACTTGGAATAGATTATTCAAATTCCGATTCCAATATACGAAAACCTTCACAGTATCGGACATCGCGTAGGACTATTACTGGTTAAGTATTCAAAAATAGTGACTACGGTCTACGATCACCCATCAATGATCAATTTAGTATGCAGTACAAGGTGAATATCAGGTTGATTTAGTACAATTCCATCACAGAATTCGAATCCCCTGGATTTCAGGGCTAAGAGTCAAAACTAATTTACAATTAGCTCCTCTCAATATCAACTAAACGAATTTATTTTTTAACTAGAGGACATTTTTTATATAATGAGTAGATTCTGTCAAATGTCAATTTATGTTCCTAATTACTGCAGGTCCGTAGAAACTGTTTAAAGTGAGTCAAGACCCAAAAAGGAGGCTTGAGTTATTTATTTAGTAAGCTAGTTAAAATGATCTATCAATCTAATGATAATCTATTATGAAAAGTCTAAATTTAATATCTCTTGCGTTGTCCCTTGATTGTCGTCGTGGCATCTTGCATACAAATGTTTTTTCATCTGCTGTTCCTGAGCTCGGAGAGGTGTCGGCTTGATTGTAGGTTTAATAATTTGAACAGGTCACTAATCCTAATCTATAGTCGTGATATTAATAAACTGTCAATTTCGGTCCCTCTACGCCGCGTACCATGCCACTCCACACTCGGGTTATTTCCCCATAGCCTTGCTACTACTACAACTAATAATCGGCTCATCACATTGTAAGCTATGAGTTTTCCGAAGTCCTTCGAAGGACCTCTTCCGCGGGAAGTTGACGACGACCCTGCCCATAGGACCACCGCTGTTTCCCTTGGGACCACCCACACTTAAGAGTCCAGGATTGGGCAGCTGACGATGGCCCAGTTGCCCCATCCCCTGTTTGAAACCACCCCCACCGCCGGAATGAGGGCTCAAATGCGGAGAATACTCCCCCGTCAAACTACCCCCACCGGGGCTTATGCCCCCACCAGCCCCACTTGTGCAACTTAAACTCAGACACTGCTGCAAGTCCGAGAAGGTGGTTTGGGTCGAAGAGGACCTCCTTCGATGACTCTCCAAGTAATCGTTTATGGACTCAACTTCCGAACAGAAACTGTCCCGATGATGAACCTGGGCCTGTGCCTGTGTCAACGTCAGTTTGAAGTCACTCTCTTCCTCGTCGCCCCTTCCCCCACAAACACCCCCACTGTACCCACTCCCATTGCTAATTCTCCTCCCATATCCCGGAACAACGTGGTCGAAATTATGCTCGAAACCGGCGAAAACAGAGTCGGAACCTATTGACCTCGTGTCGACATCGGGGTCTTCGAACGTTGGAATGTTCTCACTACTCGTGTCATCCACGTACTTTAAATTATCGAGGAAGAAGAGTGGATTCCCGCCACCGCCACCCCCACCTGTGGGATACGAGTTGGAACCAACACTACTTGACCTGTCACGGTCAACGGCCCCACTACCGCGCCTCAGGAGCGGGGCCTCCTGGTCTCTGTTGCTACTACAAAAGTGTTCGCTACCACTCGGAGATATGGTCGGGGTGGGGAGTATCACGTGAATATCTATATTCTGTTGCAACCATTTCATTCGCTTGGGGGACATTGAGACGGGGTTCAGATGATGTATTGTCGGCGGTGGATTCCCGGAAAACAAGCCGCCATAGGTGAGACCTGCTGAGGAGAGGTCTTCGTCGGAAGATTCGGAATTGGCGGCGGTGAGGAGGAGTGCGGGAGAAGTGACGTATCTGTGGTTGTTGGGCAGAGGGTAGTGATTGTTATAGGGGTGGATCTGGCTCATGTTGATGAAGTGGGAGGGGTCAAGCATGGCCATTCGGTCGTCGTCCCCCTCCGAAGAGCCCCCTCCGTAGCGCGGGGGCGGGGTCGCGGGGAGTTGAGACAGAACGGGGGCGGGGCTGGGGTCGCGCGAGTGCTTTTTGCACCGCGATTTGTACCAGAGTGTGAGGAGGACGAAGAGGAAGAAGCCACCGAGCGTCCCTGCGATACGGATCCCCGTCTCTCGACGGTAGTGCACTCTGTAGTACTCGTTCCGCATGAGTAGCATCTCTTCTTTTGTTAGGTTGCTGAGTGGCGGGGGGCTGTTTACCTGCAATTAAAACAGAGTTTTTTTTTAGACACTCTGACTACTCTGACAAGCGAAAGATCATATTATGGTTTTTCTGGGAGCGTGTCCTTGAAAGTTAATTAAATTTTACTGGAGCCGAGCAGTGTGCCGGTGGTCTTTGACTCGCCGGGTAAAACCCGTTTCCTCTAAAGCTTTAGCAGCTTATAACGAATATTGCCTATTATTGTTTTAACATGGAATGCGTATAGAGGACGCAACGAGTTTTACCCGGCGAGTCAAAGAGCAGAGGCACTTTATTGTGAACACTATCGAGACGTCGAGAGTTCACGGTTGCCAGTGGTGCTATTCTTGTGAATAGCACGAAGAAAAGTCGATTATTATGAAAAAACTTTCATTTTGTATATTTGGCCAACTGAACTGAGGGAAAGGATGTCCCTGCCCTTAAGTTTTGATACACCTCTCTTTGCGAGAAAGAAAGTGCAGAAAATGCAATTACCTAGTACAGGGACTGTACAAATACAGGGAAGAAAGCACAGTTTTTCTAGACAGATGTAAAGAGATCAAAGGGAGAAAGTAGAGTTTTTTTAACGTTTCCCATCCAACCTTTAGGAACAAATGGCGGCTTGACGTCATTTTTGCCATTTGTCTTTTATTGGATTGTAATTTAAAATGATGAGAGACCGTTCTCTATGCATGTCCCCCCCCTCCCCTAAAAGCTATAAATAGAACCCTATGCAAAAATCAGTTGGGAAATTGATGTGCGGCTTTCTTTGAAGAATTTTTTACGGATCCTCAGAGACCTGTCACTTTCAAACATAGTTAGCGTCCGACAGATCTGGGGTGTTTTGAATTTTTTCATCCCGTTTCGCCGTTCTCTTCAGCTGTATATTCATTACTCCGTCCGGTGGAAAAAACACTAGGAATTCTAAAGCGGAAATATAATAGAAACACTAGAGAAAAGAGTAGACAATGCAGAACGGAAATCAATAGTCCAAATCCAAGGTGGCGGATGGATTTGATGGGTTTGGATGTTTTAAGCCTATAGACAGGAGCTATTTTCCAAATCCCGGTGGATCGAATAATGCCGTAAATCAGGCGTAAGGCGTATAATTTCTCCTAGCACTGGGCATATGAAATTTTGATTTACTGAATGAGGTACGGGAACAGTAGAGTGAAAGACAATGATGAAGATAATTGCTATCGTGATGAGGTGAGGAATAAACGCATAGGAAAAATTGAGATTTTTAGTTGGCGTCAGATTGAACTCTCAATCTGTCAACCACTTCTCATTCTGTCATCACCAGCAATGTCGTCATGACTTGCACAGTCCTAACAGCGGAACTATAATCTATTTGTCAAGTTGTTGTTGTAAAATGTGTGGTAGCTCGTTGAAATAAATTCGGGATCCAGTAGCGAAATTTTAAAAAAAAAATTTAAATATATTTGAAAAATGTATTACGGTCAGGGATAAATTAATCTCAGATAACTTCGGTTTTTAATTTGTCGTCTGTAGCCTTTTTCCAAAGGATTTTCGACTCCATAAATCAGATCTTTCACTAGATATATAAATGATTTCTCGGGATTGGAGCATCTCGAATGCTCCCAACTTTTCGTAATTGCATAATCGGTAGAATTGCGAAACTTGAATAACAGGGTTAACAATAATTAAGTAATTAAAAAACTTCTAAATTGGACATGGAAGTTTACTCGAATTATTGCATCGCTTAAACGAAAGTTTGATTCTCCTAGATTGGCACATATTGCAAAAATATCAATCTCTGTGGAAAATATGATTCATGCTGTGAAATGGATTAACTTCGGCCTTGTCACGTTGTGACCCAGACATTTTATCCCGACATCCCGACATCATATATCTCATCAAGCATTTATGAGAGTTTACTCTCTCTATTACTCTCCTAATTAAAAAACGAATGATATTTCTCTTACGATGAGTGAAAAAAAAGATGAACAAACTTGTGACAAATTAAAGATTGAAGTTGATGTCTTATTATGCTGTTAGCTAAACGGTAGTTATTCATTCATTCAATCATTATTCAGTTAAAGTATGGATTTGACAGGTAAAAAAGGTGTCTTATGGAGAATATCTCTTTCTTAAGGACAATGGAACTGCATAGCATAACTTTTATACATTCATCTCATTCAAAATCCCGAAGACTTTAGTCTTTTGTCTCTGCTCTGTTTTCAGGGATCTTTGTCGGGGATATTGATATTAGCCTTGATTTGGAGTTAAGTCAATATCCCGCAACCTGTAACCAAAGGGGGCAAGAGAACTGAGGTAATTCTGCTCTGCGAGGAGACTAAAGTTTTGTATTTGACGTGAAGAGGTAAATGGGATGAAGGGATTGAAGAATCGATCCTGAATTTCAATCAAAGTGGAAAGTTGTGGGGAACAGGAATTTCGTCAGATTTGAATTCAGTTTGGAGAAAGTGCAAGTGGAGGGATGTCTCTTCGACTCACGGCCATCATCCGCCTCCAACATCTATCTACTTACAGACAGGATTTGAACCTACAAGGGAACATTTCAAGATGTTACTTCCTTAATTGAATTTTATGAATTTTTTGAAAATTTTAGCTTAAAATTTAAAAATCAAAGTTCACATCCATTTACATGGCCAACCTTAATTTAAACTCCAACGGACTGAACTACGATTCCTGTTGAGCATTTAGAGTCTGCTGATAATCACTTGAAAAAATTATTCTGTGTGATATAGCTGCCCGGAAAATAAATAACTGACAGTAGAACCTTTTCATATTTAACTCCGATTTAATCGTGTGTCTAATTAGGGCCTAAGGGTGGAATAAATGGGAATCGTTAAATTAAATTAAATTAAATCAAATGGAAGTTGTATAAGATGAGGAGTGGTGGTATGGCGTCCTCTCCTCATTTTCAACCTCTTTGAGACAAATCAAAACCTCCAGAAAGACAATATTATATCGTATTTTATTATCACAAGGATCTAGCGTTCAAGTCTTAAATTTGCATTTGGAACTATAGCAAACTAAACCCAATAAACTAATTGAGTTCATAGAATGAAATATACAGATAAGAATGTCTCCTCCTGGGGAAGGTTCCCTTGAGCAGTGAAAGTCACTCAATCAGAGCTTATCGTAGGAAACGAATAATAGTCTAGTAGTTTTGGAATCCCACGTCTCGGAGGGAGTTAATATGAACATCCCAAAGATTCCAGACAAGATCCAATAGATTCTAGATCTAAAAGTTCATGATTCCAGATTTTTTTTTGAATTTCGGAATTGGCTGAGGTGACTGCACTCATGCACTGTGGTGAGATTGGAGATCCTAAGACCTCCATCTCCACTTATTCCCTGTCCACTTCAACAATTCCTCAACCTTCAGATGTGAATACGGCTCAAAGTTTTAAGACTAAAGTGTCTATAGCATTTTCCTTGTCTTTTCCTAAGCCATATATCATTGGGTGTAAGGGAATATATTTTATTTTATAGAAAATCTAAATATACTGAATTTGGAAAGTTGTGACAGTAAAAGAGAGCCAGACTTTCCCAGAGGATTTGGGATCGGGAAGAACAAGAGTGCAAAGCGATTGAATTCTTTTATGATATTATACGGTTCGGAGTTGTTTCTCGTGTTATTGACACGCTCCTATCTTGTTTCTCTAATGTCCCAACGGCTTTCACTTTCAACTATTTGAATTATATTCGTATCGGGAATAAAACTTACTAAGAATTGGGAGCTGTTCGTTAGAACAGTTCTTGTAGTAGTTCCTTTGACAAACACGATATTCCACAGGATAGTTTAGCAGGGAGGTTTTTGTCGGATAATGATGAGAGAGCCGGGGGATTTTCCATGGAATTTTCTAAAAGTTGCATTGTCCATAATTTTAGAGAATTTGGGTGAAATGAAAAATTTGAGTCACAACGAGAGTTTGCACTATTTTTTATTTTTCAACGCTTTGGATTTGACGAATTTTCTGTTCTTGTCACTATCAATTCGTCGGTCTTTATTTCACTGCTTCAGTTCGACAGTAACTAGAAATTGCAGATATCCGCAGAAATCCCACATGCAATCGGGTTTTTAGGATATTTGATGTCGACTGTAGATGCAGACTTGCAAGTCAGTTGTTCTACTGTTCAATTTTTTTTACTACTAGCCCCCATTGCAGATATTCTCGGAGATTGACCCTTTGATATTTAAGTCTGCCAAAAGGGGCCAAACCAAAATATTAAAGGAATTGTTTGAAAAAAAACAAGCTCCAACGGTTTTTCTCTATTTCTTCTATTCGTCATCCTTCCTTTGTCTCCAAAATAGAATAAAAGGATGAAAGAAAGCTCTTTCCCCGAAGGTTCAAACGGACGTCGAATACATTTATTTATATCTCTCTTCTTTTGTATGGGAAAAAAATCCAGAGTTTCATTTTAAGGAAAAAGTTTATCTTCTAATTTAGAAATGTGTGGTGAAGTTGGGGTGAATGAAAGGTTGCATTCCGAACAATGGGACATTTTTTGGGAGAAATCCAGATACGAAACCGAGACTGGAGTTTTATAAACTTCCATGAAATAAAAATATCACTACTTTCCTTTCCAGAATTGTGCTCCTGCCTCTCTTAAAACGCAAAACTTCTGTTGCTGTTACGTCAATGATTCCACTTGTTCGGAGTTTGAAACAGCTCTCTACTCTACTTTTTGTGCTGAATTAAGGTTTAAGGAGAGGATTTGAAAAATTTACTGAAAAATCGTTTATAGTCACCGGGAATGTCCTGCCTTGTGGCCGTTTAATATTTTAAAGGAAGGACATTTAAAATTTCGACGAATTCCATTAAAAGAAGTTGGAGTAATAACTCCCTTAGGGGCTCTTACCGTTTCCAACGGTACCGGGACTCCTACCTCCGCCCTAAATCATGTCAACGGATGTATTTATGTATCGTTGATGGGGACGGGATGAAGCGATCAATAAAGAAAGTGGGCCATCCATGAAGTGAAAATCTCCTTCTGCCCCAACCATAGAGAAAGGCTTTGTCGATGGTCATTGACTGTGTTATAGTCTGTTTCAAAATGATTGACTAACTGAAAAGATTTTTCTTATGTTAATTAAAGTTAGATGTTATCTGGTGATAACCTAGTTCGATTTCCATTTTATTGGGATGGAGACCTCCAGGTCACAAAATGTCGTCGTTATACCAGCGATCTTTTTGAAATAGACAATATATCCTTTGGCCTTTAAATTCAACAACGCTCGAAGTTTTGAAACAGTAACAAGAACAGAACAAGTTGGAGTGAAGACAGACGAACGGACAACGATGAAAGGATACACATAATGTATCCCCACTACATATCAACTCGAGCTCTATTAAAAACTGAAGAACCGCCGGTGGTTTGACCTCCGGTTTAAGAATTTACGATGATACCGTCAAGGTGGACAGAGTCGTATAGTCGTCCCTTAAGGATTGTTATGGAGGAACTACGTGTAGGCAAAGGGCTCCGTACCACATCCCTGTGGTTGGGAACAGTTTCGTGGTAGAACCACCACCACCCAGGGCTCTGGGACTCCATTAAAACTTAATGAATGAACTTGTGCATTTTTCATAATCTTCTCGACCAACTTCTCCATCCTTCAACGTTAAAACGGTTGAGCCACAAACGAAACTGTTATTTACCCACTCAAGCCCTACTATCTTGTGGTCAACGGTAATGTTGTTTTTCATTGGCCTACAAAGGGAAAGCAATTAAGTCGGGATCGAGGAACTGCAAACTGTAGGCCAGACGGTTTTTTTTAACTTCGTCGTAGGATTTAGGAAGATGAAGGCGATATAATGAACTGGTGTAAATTAATTTTGAAAACTTCCGTTGCTGCGGAATTAATTTTTGAAACCCCACAAATTATACGCTGTTTGGCGCAGATAAGGCAATTTTAAAATTTGATTCGGGGAAAATTCTAAGGGTTTGAAGGTTTCGTGAATTCTTAAGATAAGAAGAGCATTTAATACATACTACAATAAGGTTGATGGAAGCAGAGAATAAAGACCCCGGCCCCCGGCGATTTTTTTTAATCACCCCTGGTTTTTGGTCATGAAGGGTTGATGTTTATTGTGGTTTTGTCCTGTGAATTTAGACAATTTGTACATTCTGCAGCCGATAATAATGTATGTATAACCGGATCGACACGTCGAATATTTTGAGATAAACCCCGAAACGGGGTAAAAATGTTCTGTCTGAACTGAGGCAAGGAAATAAGCGATAATTAACACAGTTGTAGTGTGGTAATGGAAAGGTAGACGTACCTCGTGAATATAATTAAAGGTGGTACCGGTCGCCGTGGCATTCCGTCCGGTCGTCGTGTTCGGAGACGTCATATGGACTCATGAAAAGATCTTCTCTCATCCTTTCCCCTCGCCTCTTCAATTTGCATTTGGTTCACCTCTCCAAAAAACACATCACCCTCGCGACTCTTCACAAATTACACGCGGAAATGATAGGCCACAATCAACAACCAATTAGCCCAGCGTTTTAAACACACTCCGACGGTCCGGTTTTGCAAGTCTCCAAGAACCCGAGATATTTCTCTTGTTTAAACTGTAAAAAATGAAGGAAGGATCTGTTGTCTTCTAAATTTATCCCAAATTATCTTGGCCGTTTTGTTTTAGGAAGTCCGGGATTCTGAAATAGACAAGCAAAAATGTTCAGATATTAAAATCAGATCGAAATCGGAGACATAAGTTTCAGATTACGAATATCATGTTGGTGTGGTTTTTGAATACCAGAAACAACGATCACGTCTAGATTTATGGCTTTTACTGAATTCATCGAACGGTAAATCCAAATTTTAAGCGTAACTCGTACTCTTTACAAAGTGTTTTCAACCAATTTTTTAAACGGGGATATGGAACTATTGGCTAAAAGCTCAAAACCTTAAAGGAAATGGGCGATCCACCAAAGACTTAGTTTAAAATCCATCCAATAGTACAATACCTTTGAACTAATGGCATTATATAAACGGGATTTTTTCTGCATCGATTCCATTTCTGGAACTTGTTTTGAATAAATCAAAGTTTCACAAGAACCCAACAATAGTTCTTGAATTAATTATAATTCATTCCATATTCATAGAATTTAGGTTCTGAATTAATGCATCAGCTCCCGCATTCAAAGGCCTTGTCGGGTGTCCAGAATGTCGAGAACAGTGATTAATGCTCATAATATTGTGCCCATAAATAAATCTATGCACACCATTCAGTCATTGCAAGTTCTACAACAATTCCTATAATACTTTTTGTTTTCATTGTCACTCATTCCGTTTGTCAGATTACAAGAATCTCACATTTTTTGGAACGGTTTTGGAACTTGGATGCAAATCCCGAAAAAATAAATCTAGTACTTTTATTTCACCTTTCCCTGTCCCCAATAACATTTTCAACGTGTTTAATTTGGTAGTTGGAGGCCAGCTAACTGCACGTTTAGCGCAAAAATTAATTAAATGGCCATTCATACAAGTAGTTCAGTTATTTTGAAAATTATTGGCCGCGGAGAAAAATGTTTACAATTCTTATTTAGAGGTTATTCAGATGACATCCTTGATTTCCCATTGGTTGCTATGGAAACCGTTAGATAATGCCGCATAATTTTGTTGTAATCCCAATTTTGAATTTTAAACTGGTCTTGTCTATGAGTGCTATTCAAATGTAGAGAAAATTTTAGGATGCATTTTATTCAGGAAATTCCGTCTCGAAAACCTTAAGAAACACCTCTTTTGACTTAAATTCAGATTCCCAAATCCATCATACTGGAACCCGTTTTCTGAATATCAAAGTCCTACAAGTTGCCTACGAAAAAGAACAGATTTGCAATGCCACATGCAACTTTCATTCCGTCAGAATTGTACAAGAACTTGTTCCATATTCCCTTATCTTTCTGTCATTCTGCGGAGGCAGATAAGCCCATTTGTCATTCTTCTTTATAACACATAATATATACATACATATAAGGAACGTTATTTATTAGCGAGGGTTGCCCACAAATTACGATTCCATCTGTGTCATGTCAAGTACAGACCCCAGTTCTTGTGCTAATAATCGACAGCGATTATCAGAAAAGAAATCGGAGAAAGCCTGATTGGCGTACCTTATGAACGGGGAGAAATGAGAAGTGCAATAAGAGTAAAAGTAAATTGTTTTCTCTTTGCATGATCTTCAGCTTTTGGGAGGTTCCTTTACACTTTACACATTTTGTGTAAATGTTAGATAGTGCAGTTAACCTTATAGTAATAGTTGCAGTTACATCTTACGGACCAATTGCATTTTATTTTAATATTTTTATCCATCCGATCCGCCAAAGGAGGATCTGGAATTCGAGGAATTCCCACAATAGCCCCATAGGGTCGGATCATATCATGATTATTTCTATTTTTATTGACTTCTTGGTCCGGAACGTCGGAACGGCGGAGACATGGAATGACATGTTTGTTTGCATTCTCCTGTTTTTGGGATGGGTCATTCCCCTGCATTCTTTAGTTCATCGTCGCTTTCTGATCTCCCGTTTTTCTGGCTATTTTTGACCGTTTGGATCCAGATCTGTTTTGAATCTCTGGTTGAATTGGACATCGAAAGTGTCTTGGGATAGTTGTACCCGTTTTTAGTGAACCGGGGAATTTTATACGTTCTAAACTTAATTTTGAGATTAATTACTACGATAATTGTCTCGGATTCTAAACTAGTTATATAACATCAAACTATTATTTTGAAACTACTACTAAAAAATATGATCAGTTGGATAACAAAAAGTTTCCGAACTTATAGCAGTTCCTAATGACATATTAATGAAGTCCCTGTGCTACTTGACTCGCCCGGTAAAACTTCGTTTCGTCTATTGGCATAAGTCTATTTCTTTAACATTTACTAGGCTCTAGAGGACGAATCGAGTTTTACCTGGAGAGTCAACGAGGATAGATACTTTTCATGTACCTAGAGAGTATTCGATACTGTGAGAATATATTTGATCAACTTTGTCAGTTTGGACAAGTAAGTCAGTTACCTTAATTATGTGTCAAAGGACCTAGAATAAGGCTAAATGAAGCTTGAATGACACGGAACTAATAAAGCTTTCTCCAGATATTGTATCTCTGAATATATATGTAATGTCGATAAACTTTCGGAACGATGTGTATATAGTTAATGGAAGGTCCTGAATAAGTCGATGACTCTATAGCTAACCGCAACCCCGAGCGTGTCATCACCAGTTCCCCATTATTCCTTCTGTCTCATCAAACGGAGAAAGTACAGGACCCTCTGACTCTCTTATTGTTATAAAAGTTTGAAAGTTACTTTGGATGAATCCAAAGAAGACGACAAGATCCATTGATTAGAACAAGAATAGATGAGAGACAGAATCGTGGAAAATACGGCCTGTCAGCCCAACAAACTAGAAGTGAGTCAAGACTAGAACGTGGTCCTTTTACTTTGTCCTTCATCACATCATCTCAACTAGAAAGGGAGACTCGTGCTAACAATGGACACTATTTGGGTGTCCAACGAGCTAAGGGATGTCATACCGTAATTTGATGATGCGGATTACTAACATAATTTGGGGCTAAAAATTTACCCATAAGGGGTCAAAAGTATTTCGGAAGTTTAACTGGTTCCGCAGCATCTTTATTTTTGGCTGCTCCAATATTAATTCCTTATCTTCTTTTGGGTCAAAACCTCAAAACACGCGGTTGCTGACCTAACATACTTTCGATCCAGTTGAAATTATGCTTACCATAATTAGCATTATAAAATTAATTTTCTTACAATATTCCATTCCAATGTTACTCGTTGGACACCTAAATATTGCTCATAGTTGTTCCAAGTCTCTATTTTTTAATCCTTTTGAGCCCAGAAAAAAGTATTTGATGGAGATGGAAAAAATAAGTAAAAAGTAAAGGAACGATATGAGCCTTACTTTCGTAAACTCCAAACTTTCTCTACTGTTAAGGGACCCTTAAGATGAAAGGCTATCGAAGGAGGTTCCACCACTGCCGTATTTTACTACTACTTCAAAGTTAGTATTGATGAAATCAATACGCTGCGCAAAGAACTACTGGTTTACCTTCGAAATACAGTAAAAGGTCCAATTTCTTTGAATTAATAAAACGCCATCGGCTGAACCCGTTTAAAAGTAGGAACAAGATTAAAACTAAAGCATTTTTTCAGAAAAAAATACTGAAAATGCATTCAATCTGTGTTTATGAACCGCTCTTGCTATCTGTAATAGAATCGTCTTTAAAAGATGGGAACTGTGGGAATATACGGAGAGTCGTGGAACTCATTCATTGATTCAACAGGGTTCTGTTTTATTCGACAAAAAAAACATCGGCGGAAGAGAAAGTTGGCTTTCCCTTCAACATTCTCGTGACTTGGGGCTTTTTGGATTTAGATTTGGCGTCGGAAATTAAATGGTTTCTACGAATCCTACGTTGTCTTCCCCGTAAAGTGATGAAGAATTACTTTTACAAAAATAACTTGCAACTTTTGAACTTTAAACCTCCGTCAGAAGTTTCAATCCACCTCGTATTTTTAGAAAACAAACGTAGTTTTCTGTCTCTAACAAAGAACCAAGGAATACAAACACGTGTGTGTTATCAATAGTTTATGCCACAAATGCAGCTATTAAAGATCATCTATCTATCCACAACATCTCCTGCTACGGTTTATTTATTCTTTATTATTTTTCCTATATTTCGTTTCAATCAAATTGGGGACTATTGTCTGTTTCAAAATGATCGGCGATTACTTGAGGGGATACTCTAATGGGCTTCCAACTTGTTCCCATGGAAACGGCCAGCTAAGTTCGCACAATTTTGTAGTTATTATAGCAGCTTTTTGAACCAGACAATAAACGCCGTTAAAATTTATAAGCGCCCCTGCCCCCGAGAGGTTGAATAAATGGATGTTAAATTTGGCTTATTATTTGCAGCAGTCCTATATTTCACATTTTACATCTAAATCATAATAACATCGACTCTTTACGAGAGACAGAGTTGAAGCAGAGCTTTATTATCATGTCGTGTATTTTTGACATTTTTTCCTCTGGGTTTTGATCATTATGAAAGAAACCTCCTCACGTTTGTTATGTTTTTGAAGTCCCTGTTCACCTTTAGTTACTATTTCACTTCTCCTCTGCCAACAACAGATATTCATTAGGGCGTAGGGTTATGGAGAATAGGAACGACAATGAGAAACTCTCGACTCTTCAAACTTACTCTGCCTCCATATTCTCAAGTTGATTTCGAACACTGAAACTGAAGGGAGAAAGTTAGGTTGGAATCGTTGAGTTCTTGACACTCGACATCTTTGTTCCATTCTCTTTGAATAGAAATCATTTTTTCTGGATATTTTAGCTATTGATTAGACTAAAACTGGATAAAAGATTCTTTTTTGAGCTGTTCATCATACGAAATAGAGGATATAATTGAAGGTTCGACATAAAACAGTGTACAATAAGTGTTTTTATATTTTACTCAATTTGGCCAGCCTTATTTCCTTCAACGCAGAATCCAAATATTTAGAAGATGATTCAAAATATATTCCAGACACTAGGAAAGTGGAAAATATAATTGCAACTAGTGGGAGGCTCCTCCTATAAAATATCGAAATAAAAATCCCCATGGGGACTAATTAAGGGATTAGTGGTAGGAGGCACCTATTTTCATATACCTAAATCCAGGTGGAGAGATTACATAGAGAATATGGACCAGCACCGTATGGATTAAACATGGCAGAATTAGAACGGGAGGCGTTTTGAAATTGTAGAACATTTTCTGTACCGCCACATTGCAGCTCCGAATAATTCATTTCTATCGATTCACCTGTTCACCTCAACTCCATTCACAATCTCCATTCCAGAGACTATTCAGGACACCACTAGAATATGAGCCGAATGGCTAGTAAATTGGATATTGGACCGTCCATAAATGTCATTGTTTTAAGTTATGACGGCTCAAGAAGAAGCCACTTAAGTGTATTTTAACGGCGTTGTTGCAAAAATTGTAGTTTGTCCAGATTTTTGGCATTAAACTGATACTAGCAGAAACTCACTTTAATAAATGGGTTTAAATAAGTCATGATATCAAACCATGTTATTATTTAACACCCTCAAAACGTCCTTCGTTATTATTGTTTACAGTTGCAGGCAATTGTTCCGCTCTATATTTAGACAGATAAATGTTTGTCCCGAAATTAATTGGTTGTTATTCCAAAATTTCTCAGTTCGTCAGGAAAATGTTCAAATTGTTGCGAAAATAACTACTACTACACAGAGGATAAGCTCGATAACCGCCCGATTTATGTCCAGCCCCAATTCGTTAAAGGAGCACTATTTTAACCATATAAAGTTTCATATTCCATAACTATTTTTATCCCAGGAACTGGGATATTTATATGGCACTATACATAGTCATAACATCTGAATACTCAATACTAGCTCATGTTGTATAAGAAATAGAGGGAAAAGAACAAAGTAATTCCTTCTGTGTATTTATAGGAGTTAGGTCTGTGCCATGTGCGACCTGTTCGTTTCCTTGACACCTGTCAAGGTAGACGTGTCACCTTATAATTATGGAATAAAATATTCCGTTCGACTTCAAACAACTCCGAATAATGTTTGCTTGGATTTCATGGTGCTTGGGAATTCCAACTCGAAAGTGTCTAGAGTGAAAAATAATTCGTTTCACGAGGTTTCTATCCTCTACAATTGAGCGCAAATACATTTTTTTACGTGTAAAATATTTTGGAAAGCATTATTTTAGAGTTGAAATCGCAATTAATTAACAGCAATTCGGATTTAAAATAAACTAAATAAGCGAATTTTTCAAATCCGCTATAACTTGATAACTGTATTAGTTTTAAGATTGTAATAATCTAACTTTCAGTTTTTATGCTTCTTATTTTAAGTTATACATAAATCACAAAAAACAGCTCCAAATCCCATCAACATTATATTCAACTGTTTGTAATTAAAATATATTCTGTTTTATTACAGGGCATGCGGCGTCTGGCATCGTTGATAAGGGAAGAACAAAAGCGGCAGAAACCTTAGAATGCAGCTCATCACTAAAAACTATATCATCGTCGCGATTTTGATTTAGCATATTTAGGAAAGAATGTAAATCTTTCAAAACCCGAATTCTATATTCCCTGTTCCGTACATTTTCTATGCAAATGTTTGGAGTTGGGGAGGAGGAATAAATCGATACTTGATGTTTCGGCAATTGTCATTAATCACAAGTTGGGTGACAAAAAAGTTGTTCCTTTTCACGGTCCAATAACCAGATACTACTTTCCCCGTTTTTTAGGTCAACAAAGGACAAGAAGTCTGACCCAGCAGTTTCTTTTCAGTCGAACTTTCGGGCTTGTGGAAAGACGAACAGAGTTTTTTTAATCCTCGGTCGATCCGATTTATGCTAAACCTAAAAGACGGGTTGTTCAGAAATAAAAAAGAATCTTGTTGAAATTTCGAAAAATACAAATTAATTTCAAACCAAGAAACAGTGAAGAAGAGGTTAAAACTTTAATAGCTTAGTTCAAATGTGCTGAGGTACGAAAAGTCTGCCAAAATCAGCGGTATAAAGAAGTTGAAATGTATGGGATTTCCATGATTTATGAACGATGCACTTGTGAATTGCAACACAAGCAGTTTCATGTTTTTATAAGTTTTCTTTGTATGAATAATATTATTGTAACTGCAAGACGGGGTGACATCGTGACATGAAAGAACATGACACTCCCACTGTACTATAATAAGCGAATGTAAATTTTTTCACTCAACTAAATTCCTATTAAAATATGAATGTTGAATGTGCTCATGAAAAATAGTCCTTGCTTTTAGACCCATTCAAACCCGCATTGACAAGTCTGACATAATATGCAAACTAAATTTTTTCTTTAGCTTTATTCATTAAAGGCAAATCGTGCACATATCTTCAAGTTGTTATTTAATGTAAAGCTCAATGGAAATGATTTGTATGAAGATTTCTTGGATAACTGGATCAATTCTTTCCTAAGACAACTTTTTATCCCGTACCTATTAATTCGAAATTTTTTATGAAAACTTGCACTTTCGGTCCCCGAATTTTTTATATATTATTGCCAATTTTTTCATATAAATAAGGTAAAGTCTAGAATTGAAAATGGGGAAACATTTTCATGTTACCAATAGAAATTTTAAAACGATATATTTTCCAAATGTCTGCCGAAAATCAAATAAAAGCAGGATATAGAGTAATAAAATTCAAATATAATTCTAGCCACATCCATATCAAGGCAATGGGGATAACTTTCAAACCCCGTAAATGTTTAATCTGTACCAGAAAGACAAGCCAAAGAACATGCCATTGGAACAACCCGAATTAGGGTTTAATTCCTTCTACTCGAGCAAATTTGTGGAGGAAAGACAAGATCCGCATTCCTAGTTTATTTATTGATGAGTGCAAGAGCGGGTTTAGAATTCAGGAGTTGGTAGTCAAACATGAGCCAGCAGATTGGCAGACAAAACTGTGATTGAATCTAGAAATCCCTAGCCGAAGAATACCAATTTGATATCAAGTTGTTATTTGAAAGTTCTTCTGTTTATCGACTGCTTGTTCCGTTTCCAAAAGTTACAGAACCAAATGCAGGGGCTTGATCTACTCGATGTTAACTGTTCCTTTAAAGAAAATTTCAAAAGAAATTAACAGCTGTAAACGCACACACTGTCACTGTCAGACATGCCGTAAATATTTTAATCAAGAATCTCACATTTCCCCAACCATAGAGCAAAGTAATATGCATCGTTGAATAGCACTTAACAGTACCTCTGCTGAGAAGTCATGAATGGTTTTCCGAAAAAAAAAACATTATCAGCGGTTTAAAGTTAGAGCACAGGACGGACGGACAGACACAGTAAAGCCATTAAAGGGTTGCACCCATTAACAAAGGTTCTAGCCGTGCTGCAAGGTTACATAAAATAAGATGACCGAAATGTAGTCATATTTCGACAGAATATTTGTAGAAGTTGTTCAAAATGGCTTCCTCGTGTTCAGTAAATCTGCTACCGTTCCAGGTCAACGTCCGTTCTATTCTATTGAAGTAGGGCTGTGCTGTAACTTGCTGATAATGTAGATTGTAGAAGATTACAATATTTATAACAGAAGTTTGGTTGCTCAATACAAGTACCTCTTTTTGATAGAAGTAAGGACTTAAAGGTTTGATTAGTTGGAAATCTCTTTCGAGTCCGGAACGAAGGAGATCGGCCTAGCCTCACCTGTCTACCACCGACCCGCCTTACAAGTTAGAATAGTAATTCAGCCTCATTTCATCAACAACTTTGGCAGCTCTAGAGGAAGTAACCTCGTTTGAAATGCATTACATGAATACATCAACGGAAGTACAAGAACTAGACGAGGTAGGCTGGTAAACAGATGATTATTCGATTCTTTGATAACCGAGGCCGATGGTACATGGGTCAGCAAGACCAACTCCGACACCCTTTCAGAGATGACCTATGGACAATCCTGAAAATTCAACCTTCAGGATATATTATATACGTTTTATTAACTTCAGCATTTTGTACAAATCTGATTCAGACGAAATCGACCTTCCTAAAACGAGTTTGGAAATAAAAGTCGAAGTCAGTTACAAAATGAACCTTATTCCGAGAATGGCAGAAATTTCTATTTAATTAAAGTAAATTACAATTAGGTAATAAGCGCATCATTCATAAAAACCGTACTATTTCTATGAATGAAATTAAAATTATAATAGTTGTGCATCACCCCGAGAGACGCGTGTTTTTTAAAACACCACCATGAGTCGCAACCTTATGGCAATTGAAATTCTTGCAGCTACCTTGTCTCCGCTCGGCCATTCTTATTCCTAACTGGCGTAATTTAATTGTGCTAAATCACTGAACGGATTAGCCGAAAGTTATTGCATTTAGTTAATTAATGGTAATTAGTGGCGCAAATAGGCAAAACATGGCTCTCACTCAGATGTAGCCAAGAATGGAGTTTAGATGTAGATCATAAGGAAGAGGTAATGGCCTTGAAATTTATTACAAACTCGTGAGCCCCAAACCATCTTTTTCCGACGTCTTTTAGTGTCCATATCCATTTGTTGGTCGGATGTTTGGGCCTGAAACGATTCCTCTGGCACTTGCTTTTCTCTAAAACACACATATCTCTGATACGTATACTCATATACTTAAAATGGATTGTCAACCAGCCAGAAAAAAAACATGTCTTTATTGCCAAACTGTCTACTTTCATTTAGTCCTCAGACTCGGAGCCGGACAGATAGGGTTCCTCCGGTCTGGAGATCTGCTCCTGGTTCCTCGTGGCAATAAAACCAGGAGAAGGATGTAGGTGCAATGATGACACGTACCACATCATGGACCTTCAATTTCGACAGACTCGATCCTCGTTACGGAAGTCTTACTAACAGAAACTAAGCCTATCCTCGCGTGAGTGAAAACTATAGAAAGTATGAAACTTTCTTATTGAATGTTACGAAGAGTTATGGCTTAAGGTTGCGTAAGCGGCGAGAAATATGCCACCTGTGGACAAGTTCCGGAACTACAGCTTGCATTTTGGGAAACTGTTTAGTATCAATTAATCAGGCCTTTTTTAATGGAATGAGGCCCCTAATTAGAGGGAAACTGCTCTACATGAATTTGGTCACAAATGTCGTTCAAAGTAATTTTCTGAATAAAGGGTTTTGGCCCCTGAGTACAATAATTGGAAGTCGGCATTTATTATACGTTATGACACAGACTTTAGGTCATTGTTTTCAATCCCGACATATTGTCTACCGTTTTATTGTCGCAAATTTACGTAGATTCCGAATCTGCGATAAAACCCCGTTCATACAAGGACACGTTTTCGAGATAAACCCCGAAAATCGGAGGTCTTTAATTTTAAGTTATCCGTTCAAAAGTGTAAAACGTGCTACACTTTGTGGTACAGAGTTTCATGGAGAGTTCTTAACCGGATCTAGATTATCATGCGTTCACGAGATATCTTCAAAATAATATAAACAAATATGGGCGTGTTTGATGTTTTTCATAGTAAGAGTGTTAAAATTTAAAATCATCCAATTTTTTACCAAAAAAAATCTTCTGAAAATGATAACTAATCACAAAAGCTGCAAGATATAAAGCTACAACGAATATTATGGCGTCCTGAGTAAAAAAAAAAAAATGTCGCAGTCTACAGGATTCGAACCTGTGCGGGAAGATCCCAACAGATTTCTAGTCTGTCGCCTTAACCACTCGGCCAAGACTGCTGTTGTTGAGGGTAACAGGTTTTTGCTTACGTTCGGTCTTCAATTGAATTGAGTGTTTTAAAGTAGGGTAAAATTATTTATTCATTCGAGATTTTTATCATGCAAATCCTCTTTTCAAGAATATAAACTGCTGGCTATGCATTAAAAGTAGATAGTGATAGTGTAAGCTTATTTTGTACTTACTTTTATGAGATAAATCTGCTTGTTTGTTTTATAATAAAACTAATCAGTCATTTATTCCATTTAAACCCGATACAACTATCCGTTCTTGAAACAACAATCGGGTTTTTGATTGTTTGAAGCAACGGATGTAACCAGAAATAGCGTAATTTTTCCAATTTCAGGTCTTAATTATTAGCTCGCCTATTGAAAATAGGTTTAGAGCTAATGAAGTCAACCTGTCCGTCTGTCTGTCTGTCTGTTTGTCGGGCCTTTTTGTGGATCAAAGTTAAGACAAAATTAAACAGCCTAGAAGCAGGCCGGATTAGAACCAAGACAATTTTTTTGAAATGGAAGCATAATATTCTCTAGTGTTTATCAAATTCCGAACACAGAATTAAGTTTCAACATAATTGTATTGGTTTTAATACCAAATTTATATATATGGTTTTTATCCGCTTTTCCAAACTTAAAACAATTTTGAGGTTTGATATGAATTGGGCAACATGAAAATGGTTTTCGAGGAAATCGTATTGGTTTATATATAAAATGTTTTTTAAAGAATTTCTATTGCTTTAAATATGTAATTAAATCGACATGTCTGGAAACAGGAATGATATATATAAATCAATACGTGTTGAAACAATAATCGAATTTTAAAGGTATTTACGTATTTTATATGCAAAACAACAATCTAAGGTTCGTAAAAGCCTTAATTGAGACATTTCATAATATTGTTTCATGAACTGTTGAAGTTGATCCAAAAATTGAATCTATCATTTAAAATCCGTATTTTGGATTTAAACAAATTGATAAAATTGATTTTAACTGCAATTGTGAAACAATAAAATAATTTGTAACGAAATTGTACAGGTTGAAATAGCAAAGTGGATGGACACATTGGGAAACAGTTGTATTCAATGTAGTTTAGGACAATTCTCAAATATACAGTTTCTTCAAATATTTGCTATGGAAACTATCTTTATCGTCTCAAACTTCTCGTAGTATATTATTGTGGATGTAAATCCATTGATCATAGAACAATTACTAAAGTTTTGGGATTAAGAATCGATCGTCTAGGTGAATGTAAACTATGATATTTTGATCTTTTACAATTGATTTTTAATAGTTTTGATTGTTATATTTAAGTACTATTGAACAAAAATATATATTAATTTTGCGAGCTGCCGTTAACGTTTACAACGTTTTATTTTTGTAGAATACCTATAAAAACATAATCGAAATTGCAAGCAACGACAGATGTATATACGGAACATAGCATGAAATTCAAAATAAGTATGCACTTAAATTTGAATATAAAATCCATGTTTATTCAATTCATACCGAGTAGAGTAAACACTTTTTTATGTATGATCCAATTAGGAGTTCGAGAAGTCTAATTAAATTATACAGGTAGATGATAAGGCACATCTTTCTCTCGTGGGTCCTACCTCAACCTCAAACGCTAATATTATTATTGATAAATATTATCATTACGTTGTTTAATTTGGCATTTTGTTTGAATATGTTTTTCTGCATTTGCACTTCTGGGGTGGGTGAACAGCCTTGTTTTGAAACCGGAGCTCACCTGAGTCTCCGAACATGAAAGCATCTCTCCGCTCCCAGCAATTTACGAACTTTTGTGGAAAGTTGAAAGAAGTTCACAGAGATCGATATCTCCATCAGAATAAGGATAGAAAAATGAAATCTTACACATTTATTCCAGCACCCGCTCCACTTCAACCTAACAATATAAAAAATCACTCTACGACCAATAACACTCTTCTAAATCATGTTCCACAATGTCTTAAAATTAAAACTAAACGCTAAAAAAGAATTCCCTACATTAAAAAACTAACTGACGAGCCAATGTTGATAAAGGTACATAAAGCACCCAAAAATGTCCAATTTAAAAATGACAATTTTTTTTACTACAATTTCCGACAGTACGTGTATATGTAATATTGTAATTATTTCTCCTAGCCAGTGATGCCATCAATTCAAAAAATGAATATGACTCACTCAGCATGACTCCTGACACGGGATTATCAATTGCGTAAAAACTGCAAAGCTGACAAAACCACAGTCGAATTGAACAAGGTCCTCGAAACAGCCTATTTTTACTGGAAAATAAATCGCTTTGAAGCACATTTCCAGCTCTCCATAATGGAAATGTGATTTATAGAATCCCTTGAACTCAGGGTTGGCTCAGTCAGCCATAAAGGAATACAACGAAATAGATTAAGGATGACAAATAACAAAGGAAATAAATCATGAGACGGTCGTCTTGTTTTTTTTTCTATGGAACTGAATCTTCTTCAACAATAGTCTAAAGAGCACCATCGGGCCGGGCAATATAACATAATAACCCAGCTATTATATAATATTATAAAGCACAATTCTTTACTTTGATTGGAACTTTGGAACCTGTAATCACTATACAACTAATTTAAACTTGTGTTTTTATAACCCCAAAAAAGGCTAAGAAAGCTTAGGGTCATTCAAATTCAGTAAAAAAATCGCTTTAAATTCAAACCCAGGAATTTATTTGTTTGAACTCGGAGTAGACAACATGTTTGGACTACGACGTTAGCTTTCTCTCTCATGTTCTCCTTTGAGACTTGTGCAGAGGTAGTTTTTACCTGTTTCAGAAAAGTAATCTCTATAACGGCTTCCTCCACTACTGCATATTTCAAAAACAAAGTTTAATTTTCAAAAGAGAGCCATAAGTCTGGAAAGATGGATAAGTGGAAGGCCATTTTAGGTACTTCCTTCAGCTATGTCTCTAAACCACTGACAACTGCAGCCTAAAACGTGGCAATAGACGTACTAGACTCATCCTAGAGTGGTTTGTTCATAAACGACGGTGTGTATCGAAATAGTTTCGAATTTTGAGTTTTTGAGAGTTTTAAAATTCAGAATTTTAAAATGGAAATCGGTGCGTTTGGGGAAAGTTTCTGAGCTTTTTTGTGAACGACTCAATTTGTCAAGATTCCGATTAGATGAACTGTTTTGGCAATGTGCTGCTACTAGACTAGTTTTTCCTGCTGCGGTGCTCATTTATAATGCAGACATAGACGGACTGACTTTCTCCTCTACCTTCTTCAAGTTTAGTGGAAAGTTCCGAGTCCAATCTCGCTTTCTGCAATGCAAGAGTCAGTGCTGGTGGATAATGTATATTTCAGACAAGAGCATAACAATGAGCTCCAGTACACGTGTTTCTCAAAGGACACTTATCTTGTTCCGTTCCTATTGTTTCTGTTATATTGGAGTAAAAGGTGGTGTTTCTGAGCGAAGCCCGGTCGGTTTTATTCGGTAGAAACGGAGTTCCGTTCATATAATTTGAAAGTTTTTGAAGTCCCCTCGGTTTGCAGTATGAGCAGGTACAGGTAAGGAAACAATCAGGATTTGGAAAATCCGATTTTACCGAATGCAAGCAAAAAATGGGGAGAATTTGTCAATTTCAAGCAAAAACGGGTTATTTCATACAAAAAAGAACCGAATTTAAAACAAAAATTCTACCAAGTTAGTTCAGGATGGTCAGTTTTTCCACTCACAGTCAACAGGGTCAACGGTGCACATTCGTAGTCACATTTGAGTAAATGAAAACCGATTTGTCCGTATTTAAGCAAAAAAATTGAAAATTTTAAAACTTGGGGGCAAAATAGGAAAACGGTCAAATTTTTCTGAAAAGCTCCAAGTATGCAGCCTAGTTTCCTTGGTGCATACTTTTTTATATTTTTAAAAATCACATCCTGATTTCCCTTTGTCTGATTTTTGCGTGAAAACCCGACACGTCGAATGTCTTTGTTCAAATACGGACGTTCTTTATGAAAGGTCCCATTAATGACAGAAAAACATCTCATTTCGACCTCTAGTTGTCTCGTTGTTGGGAATAGAATTTGGAATTGACAATGCAGTAATAAAAAGAGGTCAGGAGCTCCTGTGGGTTCAAGCTATAGTTTCTCGTTTTTACTTTGGCAAGAACGGAACGGGAAGAGGGGGGAGTGGCTCTTGGGTGCGTAAAATAAACACCCCGGGGAACACGATCATCATCCTCCTCCTCGCCTCTTTATCTACGGAACAGAACCGTCCACGGAATTGTCATTTTTCTTACACAACCACGAGTTCAACTTTGGACGATTCTTCTTCATCTTGGAGGAAATAAAACCATCAAAGGCTTTCCCCAAAGTACTTTTGTCCCAGAATATATTAGAACAAGTGAGGATCGTTTCAATTCTCCTGGAATTATTATTCCTTCTCACCAAAGTTCCCATTACAGTCTCAATCAATAGAAGTTTTTTAACCGGGCGTAACTAAAACTACAATGTGTTTGAGGCTCGATTTAGGCATTATAGACAAAGATTAGTTAGCAGTGGAATGATTGGAGTCATTGGAGTAGTATTTTTGCCGTATTCGACCGATAATAGTATCGAAGAGGTTCATCCGTGCACTTTGGATTATTCGATTTAAGCTATTGACCTCCAATTGGGAAGTTAAATGGGGTTGGATGAAGTTATTGAACGAATCACGTGAATAATAACTTCAAAACCATACAGGGTTACCCTGATTTACTCCGTTTAAAATCAAAATTTGGACTAAAAATGGCTGAATTTCTGAATTATGGAACCCAGAGAGTCCCAGGAAACCCTGGTCGTTGAATGAGTTGAATGGAATAAGTGGAGCAAAATGGTGAGTTGGTAATGTGGATCCCTGGTTGCTTTGTTTGAGGAGAAAGCGGTGGACGGACTATTTGTCGCTCAATGGATTAGGTTTTAAGTAGAAAAGGATGTCAGGTCTATCTGGGAGCGTAACAGCTTGTTTCAATTATTAAAGGGTGAAACCCTTTAATGTTTGTACTTTGTCTGTCTGTCTGTCTGTCTGTCTGTCCGTTCGCAGCATAACTCTCGAACGGTTGAATATTTTAAAATTATTTTTTTCGGGAAACCATTCATGACCTTCCAGCGGAGGCTGAGTTCGTTTGTGGACCGTGCAGGTCAAAGGTCAAGCGGGTACGGTCAAGGGTCACAGTTTTTTTTAAATAGCAACCCTAGATGTGTACTGTATCGTTGGGATGATTGGGTCTAGTGTTGTTCAACGAGGTATATAATTTTACTCTATGGTTGGGGAAATGTGAGAATCTTTAAGAAATGGACTCTCATGTGACGGGTAACGATGTTAAGTGTAATTTGACGAATTTTTCGTGTGGTTTCACCCTTTTATGATGTGCGTTTGTAACGGTTTATTTTGTGTAACATTTGCCCTTTTCTTCACCAGTTCAAACTCTGCGTAGAATCTAGAACTAGAAGGCCCACATTTTTACACCCGAGCCATTTCAATTCTAAAGAACGAGGAGAATGAATGCTACATGCCTTATGAACCGTCATTGAATTTTAAGTTTTTAATCTCTGACGAACTGTATCCGTATACGTTGGCTTAGGAGGTTATTTAAATCCCAACGGAGAGAGAGGACAACGAAATTGACAACATTTTTATAATTGTCGCAGTCGCAATCGGAACTGAATTGCTTCTACCCGTACTAAAGAAATTAAATGTAGTATGCATCAATTTACCCAATTTTTGTGAAGATTAAAATTCGCAAAAATATCACTTGGGGTCTGGTACTGGACATGAATCAGGTCTTTAAGTTAACATCCAAATGGGGGTAAAAATAGGTATTTTTGGCAAAATGAAAACACAATTGTTTTCGCCGCATATTTGATACGTTTTTTACATTTTCCCCAAAAAACCGGGTAAAAAGCTGTTTTTCTGCCTAGCTTGTCTACAAAGTTATTGACTCTTTCCTCATGGGTAGCCCCAGTTTGAAAATTAAATGGTGCAGACAAATCTCGAATAAAATGAGAGCACACTTTTCATCAATTAATTTGAAGTTCTAATTATACCCAGACTTATTGTTTGCTCCATGTTCAGGATGCCTGAATTGTTCCTAATATTCCGCTTCATATAATAATAATATCCCTCAAAAGGAAACTTGGCACCCGAGACCGTTTAATGTAAAATAGTAGAATGGTTACGTTATATCTCTCTCCTTGTGCTTTTGCTGAAAACGTCTATAGATTTTGGTAAAATCCCATGAATTCTGTTCAGACGGTTGGGAAAGTTGGGGAACATTTAAGTACTTCAATTATTCCCTTCCAATCGAACAGGATGGAAGTGCTTGTACCATTAATTCCTTTTATATTCTAAATTCTAAACGTGGAATTAAAATACAAGTGTAAGTGTAATCGTTTTCTGGAGAGGAATTAGGATGTGCTTAATGTTTGCTAAGGAAATTAAAAATAAAACAAGTTTCAATTAGGAAATGAAGTGGCGGAATTGAATGAAAGATTTCCCTCCAACTTTTACTTTAAGCCAAACTGCTTTTCCTGAAGCTCAAAGTAAAATCAATTTTCTATCAACCCCGGGGCTATTGGTAGCTTAAGTCTGGAAATTTAAAGTCACAAACGTCTGTTCTGCACATTTATTCCGGTTGGATTGCAGGAAAGGGTACCTATCCGTTCGGGACTCTGTACTTTTTTTTGTTGCCACAAAGTTGCCACATTGTTTCCACAATGTTTCCACATTAAAAAAAATATCACAAGTTATTTGTGTTTCTAATATTTTGTTGCCACATTTTTCTTCTAACTTTTTGCAAGTAAAAAACATTTGTTGCCACATTTTCGAAAATGTGTTTTTTAATGTTGCCACATTGTTGCCACATTAAAAAAAAATACTACGTTTTTTATTAAAAAATATGTTGCCACATTGTTGCCACCTTTTTTTTAAAGGATATAGAAAGGGTTTCGGCCTGCCTTGGCCATCATCAGAAAGGGGGCATCACCCTTTGACCCTCTCGAGCCGCCCTTTTTTAGGTGAGAGCCCCACCGTCCGCTCCGTCTTATTTAAAGTGAAGACCACACCGTCTTATTTTAGGTGTCGACCACACCAGCATGCTATTTAATTAAACATCACAAGTAGGGCAGGCACAAAATTCCTTGCTTATGTGAATGGTATTAGCCCCAGGAAACACACGTCGCATGTCTTCAAAAAATCGTAGGCAAGCCAAACCATGAGTTGGAATGTGTTTCAGAGTATTGTATCGATATAAATACTCTCCAATATAAGTGGGAACCATTCCTACTCTCCGTACCTGTCGAAGGCACGACTTCAATGTTCTCCATTGACGCTCGAGTGTGTTCGTATGAACCTTGACTGCTCGTAGGTTTCTAGCAACTCTGCGGCCTAATATGGGATTCAAGTTTCGAATAAATTCTGGCCGTGCTCTTACATATTCGATGCTGTGATTTACAGCAGCATGACCTTTGAAACCCATAACCGGACAGGTTCTGTAGCTTGCATGTTCATCAGACATGATGAAACTGTCCTGCGCAATGTTCTCTTGCATAAAAGGCCAAAGTGTGTTTCGGCTTTTATCGGGAATTTGGACTGCAAACCTTTTACGGGTAAGCCTACTTATCCCACCAAACACCCAAAGAGCACGCTGCAAAGCTCTTCCTCTGTGATATTTGGGGGTAAATAAGTGTGTTTCGTCCACTTCGACGATGTCATCGTCACCACCAATTTGTTGTGAGTCATGCGCGTGTGCAATTTCACAAATATCGCGGCAAAACTGATAAAAATCAACAGCCGTGTGCTCCGACACCTCCGCATGAACTTTGGCAGAGGTCACTGGTGTTTTAAAGTACCAGAGTACAATCAACCTAAAAGCTTTGACCAAAGGTAATTTGACATTGGCGAAGAATGTGTCTTTTAAAGGAGACACCGAAGCATGATCACAACGATGACATCGCCAACGAAAACCCAATTTGTAAGATGGCTTGGCGTGGCGTGTCATGACGTTTTGGCAACCCGGACAGAAAACTTGTCGCGGAATTAGTCCCAAGTCGTAGGCTGCTTCTAGACATGCTTCCTCTGTTGCAAGCAAAGCACCAAAAGTAAATAAATTGAATCGACGACTATTTAGTAGTTGACGGAAAGCCATTTTGTCAAATACGAAAGTAGCCCAGAGTGGGATTTAACTTGGTGTAACTATGCGATCTTTATTAGCTCGCCTATTCAAAATAGGGTTTAGAGCTAATGAAGTCAACCAGTCTGTCTGTCTGTCTGCCCGTCCGGCCTTTTTCTCAATGTAAATCAAGACAACTTGAAAAGTGCAAGAAGCAGATGGAAGCAGGCCGGTTAAATGCAATTCAATTAAGAACGGGTGGAAGCACAATTTAGAGACATTTTGAGGTTTGATACGAATTGTGAAATATGAAAATGGTTTTTGAGGACATCGTATTGGTTTATATACCAAATGTTTTTAAAAGAATTTCTTTTGCTTTAAAAGGGTAATTAAACCGACATATTTGGAAACTGGATCGATATATATAAATCAATACGATTTGAAACAATAATCAAATTTTAAAGGAAATTACATATTTTATATACAAAACAATAATTTGTCTAACAACAATACAATTTTTAACGAAATTGTACAGGTTTAAATAGCAAAGTAGATTGTCAGGTTTGGAAACAGAAATACAGAGTATAAGTCAATGTATTTTCGAATACTTCTCAAATATTCAGTTTCTTCACATATCTAAGGCGGGTTGGTGAAAAAATGGTCAGGAAAAAATGGTCACGGAAATAATGGTCGTGGAAAAATGGTCATGGGGAAATAATGGTCACAGAAAAAATGGTCTGGAAGTAATGGTAATATGAAATGGTCGCGGAAATAATGGTCTGATGTTTAATTTTTTCAAGTTAGAACGTCTTCATCAGTTTAAATAATAAAGTGTATTACTACAGAGTAGGGCAAACTTCAATGGATAGCTTTGCCTTTAAAATCCAAACATTGACCGAAACAAAAACCCCAACCTTGGAATATGGAATAATTAGATACTAATCCTAAAGTTAATTATATTCATATATGTAGGGTCTTCTTTTGTATTCTCTATCTTATCTTCTTATCTCTACCTGTTTGCTGTTCCGTTCAATCACAGTTCAATCTTTTAAAAATTGTCTCAGCTTGCTTGGTCTACTTATTCTGTCAATTTGTCAATTCCTAACTTGTTAATTATCTACGAGGAATCTCCCATTGTATTACATTCTGAAACTTTTCATTCTTGGAGAAATATCAGCATTTTAATAATGATTCCAATTACGGCACTCCAAACAAGTTTAATAACTCGAGAGAAATTATTTCTTTTTTAGTTAACTTGTAAAATGCTCATCCTTGACAAATTATTGACGTAACAATAATGAAAATTGTGTTAAATAAATCAAATGTTATAACATTGTAATTTAAGCTATTAGTCAGACCATTTCTTCCTAGACCATTTTCATAATACCATTTTTTCCTTACCATTTTTTCCCTGACCATTTTTTCCTGACCATTTTTTCCGGCACCCATCTAAGGCAACTTTCTTTATTGTGTCAGCATTTCCCTGTGGATGTGAACCATGGAACCATTACTAAAGTTTTGGGATTACAGTCGCCTAGGAGAACGTAAATTATGAAATTTTGATTTTATACCAGTGTTTATTAATAGTTTTTTTTCTTATATTAAAACCAACACGATTTAAAGTAACATAAGTAACACACAAAGTAACAGGAACAACAATCAATCATCAATTATGCGAGCTGTCGTTAACGTTTACAACGTTTTATTTATTTAGAAATGTAAGAGATAACTTTGAAATTGCTATCAAAAACTTATCCAGCGTTTGACAATTATAAGCAATCAAAATCGATTATTTTAATCGATGGATTATTCAATTAAAGACATTTGAAGTTTGAATCAAAATGAATTTTCAATATATTCCAAAAACGGAGCCTCTATCTCCGGTACAAACAAGTACACAAAACCAGAACACAGAGGCTGAAAGGCATGCAGAACGAGAGCAATCTTGTTCGCCGATTCTCAGACCAAAGCAACGATCATTGGCAAGGAGATTTACTAGCTGTTCTTCTAGTTCGAGTGATTTAGATACAGTAGAAAATATAAGCACAGCTATGGCACCTTTACCTAGCCGGTCATTGGTTTGCGAGGTGTGTAATTTGGTGTGCACTTCACGGTCCCAAAAAACAAAGCACAAGCAGCGTGAGCACACCAAACTGATTCACAAGTGTTGCATATGTCTTAAAACATACGCAACAAACTGGACTCTTGCCCGACATTTTGAGAAATGTAAGAAAAAGTAGATAAACATAACGGTGTGGTCTTCACCTTAAATAAGACGGAGCGGACGGTGGGGCTCTCACCTAAAAAAGGGCGGCTCGAGAGGGTCAAAGGGTGATGCCCCCTTTCTGATGATGGCCAGGGCAGGCCGAAACCCTTTGGTCATTACGTAATTGTATAAATATGTATGTGTCGCTGTTGTATGTGTCGCTCCGTCAAAGAGTCGCTGAGCCAAGTGTCGATATGGGTGCATTGAAAGTGTCTTAAAGTGTCGCTATACCAATGAGTCGCTATGCATGAAAACCATCATTTTCGAGGACGGGGGATTCCGTCCTCTCTACTCTCTCACACGCCCATATCCTCTTCCATGTTATAGTAGACGGGAGATTACGTCCTCTCCACTCTCTCACACACCCATCCTCTCCCATGTTATAGTAGACGGAGAATTCCGCCCTCTCCTCTCTCTCACACATCCATCCTTTCCCTTCCCATGTTATAGTAGATGGGGAATTCCGTCCTCCTAATTTTCCCATTTTGTTCAGGGTTTTTGAAGTTGAGAAATTTTTTCAAAAGTCTAAGGCTACATATAGCAAAAAAATTAAGGCCCAGCACAATCGTAGTCTTAAAATAACTTCTATTTCATGATCAGTTTTGAGTAGAGATGGGCTTGAGTTCTAAACTTCAAACTTCAAGAGTAGTTTCAATTTTAATTTTTACTAAACCAAAAATTTCTGTGCTTGTGCTCAATTTTTAAAACTGGAGAGATTTGAAGGCTCATTATATCTAGTACAAAGCCCCTGGCGTCAGGCCCTTCGGTCATTCCGGCCTGGGCAGCTCTGCCCACTCCTGCCCAGTCACCCTTCAACCCTGAGGAGGAGATAGGGTGCATACATCCGCCATGCTCTTGCAAAAAGGATGAAACCACCATATAAATTGACGAAACATACAAAACGATGACACCTCTAAAAACCTTTTTCGACCCTCTTTTCTGGTGGATCTGAGGATCTGACAGCTGCGAAAAGAAAGGCTAATTCCTAATTATAATATTTTTTGGAATTGTGGTCATTGACTAAAACCCCTCGGGGATAGTTAGTGGTCACATACATGTTAATATAATTAATTATCCTAGCGATAGTTTAGGGTCATTTATTATGACCCTTCGGCAAGGTTCTTATACTCTTAGTTTTATTGGCCGTCTTTTCCTCAGGAGTTTGTCTCAGAACTTCGATTTCCAATGTATCACAGATGAAACGTTTTTAAAACGTTTTATACACATTAAAACTGTTTTTGAATACGTGAAACACGACAACTGCGTTTTGAAATGTTTAAAACATAAAATCCAAAATCTCCAAAAGTTGCCTTAACTATATGGCAAAATTACATAAGTCATTTCAAAGTACTTGATCGCCGCTTTAGTTAGAATGGCGTATATGTTTGTAATTTGACCTTTGACCGTTCCCTCCGGGTGTGTCCAGGGACCTGAAATATAGCCTAACGGCGTCTCCTGTAGGTATACTTTGGATACCCGTCTCGATCCTTTCTGTCAGATTACCGGTTAGGGAGGAGATATGGCGTATACGATTAACACGGGAGCTCATTATTATAAAGAAGTGTTGTGTTAGTCATTCTTTACATAGTCAAGTCAATCAAAAATATAGTCAAAAGTCAATCAGTAACAAGTTCAAAGTACGCATTTAGTCAGAAGTCGCAATCAAAGAAGTAGTGAACCATAACATGGAACTTTTTGAAAGCAAATACGGGGAAGGAGCCCGCATAGCTCTGAAGATGGGGTATTGTCCCGGAAAGGGTCTCGGAAAAGACGATCAGGGGATGGAGACCCCATTGATAATTTTTGCAAGAGACATGGTTACCGGATTTGGATTTTACGGACCAGAACGATACCCCAGGAACGGTCATGCGCTTGGAGACGTCCCAATGCGTTTAGGCTTGCCACCTTTTCCAATTCCAAGGAAAACGGTGCATCCTGATGTGTCGTTTGGCCCCTCCACCCGCTTTATTCAGTTCGTGAGGGATTCAAGTGCACCCGATGTAGTTGCCCAGGAGCAGGCTCTTACTCCAGCCGCTGTTGTGCCATTGCTGCTGACTCCTCCCCTAGCTGTTGTTGGCGCGGCGCAGAGTTTTTCCTCTGCCGCTGTTGCTCCGGAACAGTTAAAATTTCCGGTTCAAGCTACTGATAAATGTCAGTATCGTTGTCAAAGGTGTGGCATGTGGTACCACACCATTCCTCCGAGAGATCGGCACGAGGAAAAGTGCGATGGACTGGGAAATGGAAAACGTAACCACCGGAATCGGAAGAAGAAAACCGCTTAAATAAGACGGAGCGGACGGTGGGGCTCTCACCTAAAAAAGGGCGGCTCGAGAGGGTCAAAGGGTGATGCCCCCTTTCTGATGATGGCCAAGGCAGGCCGAAACCCTTTCTATATCCTTTAAAAAAAAGGTGGCAACAATGTGGCAACATATTTTTTAATAAAAAACGTAGTATTTTTTTTTAATGTGGCAACAATGTGGCAACATTAAAAAACACATTTTCGAAAATGTGGCAACAAATGTTTTTTACTTGCAAAAAGTTAGAAGAAAAATGTGGCAACAAAATATTAGAAACACAAATAACTTGTGATATTTTTTTTAATGTGGAAACATTGTGGAAACAATGTGGCAACTTTGTGGCAACAAAAAAAAGTACAGAGTCCCGAACGGATAGGTACCCTTTCCTGCAATCCAACCTTTATTCCCGTTAGATAGCCTCTACATAAGCAACTGGAACCTTTTTCATGTTTAACTCCGTTTTAATCGTGAGTGTGATGTCAAAAAATGGGAAATAAAATTCGATTTTCGAAAATGAAAATCATTTTTTGTACTGGTGCCTAAGGGTTGAGAAAATCAGATGGAAGTTAAAGGAGATGAGGAGTGACGGTATGGGTTTCTTTTTAACCTCTTCAGGGCCTCAGCGAAAAGGAGGGTTTTTGGGAGAAGAAAGCCATATTTTCTCCCTGAGGTCTCGAAGAGGTTAAAAAACCAAGCGCTTCATACCACCACTCCCATTTTCTACAACTTGGATTTGAATTTAAAAAAATCGAATTTTATTCCCGATTTTTTAGCACCATTCACGATAACACACTCGTTGTCTTAATTTGAATTAGGCCAATGATACTACATGAAAATTGACGTGAAAAGTAGAAAAAAACGATTTCTATTACACTACCCTTCTTTAATGGGTTATGAAATAGGAAGTGAAGCTAATTAAAAGGAGAAAATACGAAAACTCGATTTTCACCCGGTTCTTTGGGGTTAACTCAAAAATCGGTCAATACTCTCCGGTTTTTTCTTATCATTATAATATCATGGTAATATAATAGTGTATAGAATAGAATAGTACATTGGAATTCATGGAATTTTTTATACTATTAAAAATTTGAATTTTTCATGAAAAAATTCTTAACAAAATGAAAAATTGTCAACCTAGCTAGAAGAAGTGATGAAGTCTGTCGAAATGGGAAAGTAGGTAAGGAATGATTTCTGCGGCAGTTGCAATTACATTCACTCACTTAGCCCATCAAGAGTTAGGTGTTATAAGAGTATGGGGATTGACATTTTAATTGTTTGGTGGATGGGGCACTTTTCATCCTCTGCTGCTTTCTCTTCAGTTCAGATACACGGAATCCCAATTTACCGTCCACTCATTCCAAATTACAACAATACTTCAGTAATACCTGACACTTCAAAGGACATTAACATCACAGTCCTGAGTCCATACCTGTCACAGTTAACAGTCCTTGCCGTTGACATTTACGTCCTTCCAATGCATTACACCAACCGGACAAGTCAGGAAAGTCATTTTGTCAGCTTGTTTTTGGTCTTCATTGGTTTCCCTGGTAACAATTTTTCTATCTAAATGTCTCGACAACGCAGAAACATGGGGATTTTTGTTACAAAAGATCCGCAAAAATGCCTTTTTTTGCAATGTTGTACACCAAATTGGAATTTAAATCAGATTTATTGAAGAGTTTTCTTCTAAACATTATTATTAGATTTAGACATACGGGAATTTCTCAAAAAAACTGGTGTTCCTGATTAAAAATTCGCATATGCTTATTTCAAGGGTCAATTATTCCCGTGCATTCGAAGCTTGAAGAAACAGTCAAAAGCAGCCGTCTGAATTTACTCGCCTTGCAGTCAGTAATTCTGAATTGTTCGAAACGTGCCAGGAATATTTTTATTCCCCGAAAAGCTTCAGCAGAGGATAAGTACATGGAATCCAGCACATTAATCCAGTTCATGATCGGGTTGCAGAAGATTGAAAAAATGGTGATAGAATCATGTAGCTGATTAAGGAATTCAGAAACCGGTGTTTCTGTTGCAGACGGAATGTAATTGATAAACCAGACAGAACTACACATGATTTCCAATTCCTCCGGGAAAATTAATCCAGAAGTCCAGAACTGATGGCATGTTTACTTGACATTCTAAATCATTACAACAACAATCGTATTTTTTTAGGTATTTTTCAGTCACAATTCCCGTCACTTTCTTGGAGTTCTGATTTGCTCTGATATTCAATATTAAATATTATCCCGAGTCTGTTCCGACATAATAGTTTCATATGTCGGAGTTTTGAAGGGAAAGTTGTCTGGAGTGTGGGATTTTTTTGCTTTAAGTCAGGTATTATGTATACACACAGGTCGCACGTGTGCGTGTGATTCCTGTCCTCGTTTCAAAGAAGAATCTCAGTCCTCTCTTCAAAATCCTCTATTTTGCAGCATTTCGTCGTTCTGTTTGAAAGGGGATAGAAGTCCTTGGTGTTTTGAGGCCGAGAGAGATGGATGGCTGACTCTCTCCAACTTTCTTCTTCAAATTCGGAGATACGGACTTTCAGTTGCCTAAACAAGTGCCTTAGCATCGTCCCACCTGCCATCACAAAACAACCTTGTCTTCAAAGGACCATTCAAAAGCTCCGTTTTGAATGCAAGATTAAGCATGTTTTTAACTATTCATTTCGTAGAGATACATGTAACGGCGATCAGAGGAATTCAAATGGCAAGTCAGTGGAAAAAAATGAATTTAATACGATTTTACAGTATTTAGGCCGCTGCGCTGGTGGAAAACCCTTTTCTTTCCGGTAGCAAAAATTCGGGCAAAATTCGATTTTTAGCCTGTCCATACATTGTGAACAGCCAAAAAAGGTCTTTTAAATTTTTTTCCCCGTTAGTATTGCTACCACGCTACCACGGTTTTTCTACCAGCGATTTAGGCTGAAAAAATGGAAAAATTTACCTACTTTCGGATAAAAGTGGGAAATTTAATGTAAAATATAGTAAATCAGAGGATTGTTTTTAACTTCTACAACGATTTTTTTTGAGACATGAAACCAAAACCCCAATATCTACTTGTCCAATTGTACTTTCTAACGTATTTTAAAGAAACTATACGAACAGCCCGTTTAGTCCTAACTCGATCTTCGTATCTTCCCAAGCCTTTGAATGGATTCAAATAACTGGAGATGTTGTCTCTCTCTGTTTCTATTCACTTCCTTGCAGATTCTCAAAATTCACATTTCCAACTTTGTACTGCCACAGATGATGGAGATGTTGGACCGTGAATTTCAAGATTCTGCTATCTCTTTATCCGAGGTTCCTATCCGGAAGACCTGCTCTTGAAATGTTTTTATAATCTTACATATTAGGCATATGAAAATAGGGATCGTCGCTAGTTTATAAACTCTAATTAGACAGAATGATAGTGATGTAATTTAAGAATGAATTTTTTATTTGATTTCAGCCTCAAGTGTTTTAATAAACCGTTGCAAACGCACATCTCCAAAGGGTGAATCGATACGAAACAAGACTTAAAATGCTCTCATAATTCCCCAACCATAGAGCAAAATCATGAAGTACACCCTTAACCTCTGGCTTAACAACGTAGGTTCGATGGTCCGAAATGAATTCTCGAAAATAGAAACCGCTAATATTTAATGTTTGAAAGCTAGGGCGCAGATACAGAGACGGACGAACGGATTAAGTAAACACATTAAAGGCTTTTGCTTTCACTCTTTAATAAGGAAGAGTCAAGTGTCTGCCCCCTCCTCACATTTATTTCTAAACCAAGTGTGTATTTTTAAACTCGAGAGGCTTCAGGCTTATCTTCTGATCCAACTCCAAAACGCTCTTCAATTTCGTTCTTGGTTCCTTAACTTTCCAAGGGTTTCATCCGAATTCATTTAAACGTGAAAGCCTCTCCGGACCCCCGCGCCATACTTTTAATCTACATATTTTATTAAAGTATCGGGAGTTGTTGAGTAATGCATATTTAAATTATTACCGCTGTTCCAGACTTGCATAGCTGTACCTATTCAGGAGACTCTAGATACCTAATGGTGTTATCCATAATTGCAGGTGATTTCAACAGACGGGAAGATGGTTCCGAGTCGGGGCTATGCGAGTTCCGTATTGCAATTTAAAATATTCAAATGAGCTCATCAAATTCCGTACTTGGAATAAACATAGGCTACTTTATATCTGGTACTAAAGATTCTCTATTTCGCGTGTACGAAGATTCAAAACTTCTTTAGGTTAACACCATTGGATTCTATGCATTTCTCAAGCTAGTTTTTAGATGGAAAATAAAACCTGGAACTCGGGTGCATCAATTTTCAGGGTTGAAAATTAGAAAAAATAAAAACGGCCGATTTTTTTCAAATTTTCAATTCTGGACATTTTAAATCCTTCCTGAAGAAATGTCAACTCCGTTTGAACCTAAATGTGATATATAATGCGAAATTAGTCAAAATGACAAGTTGGCCTTTCGATCCGGCTCTCAAAAATCTTGATCTCAAAGAAGATCCCTTCACTTCAAATACGAGGCCCTCGTCCTTCTGAAAAGGCTGGTAATAATAATGGCCGTGATTTACGACCTCCATCCCTGATGGAAGTACAAAGGTAAATGAGCCCTTTGAGATGTTACTAACTCTCCTCTAGTTGAAGCCGGGTCGACCTTCGGCATTGAGGTTAGAGTCGGCGGAAGTGAGTTCTGAGAAGAAGCACACAGTACCTTATTGATTTGTCCTGGGATAAATGATGAAATAATGTGACCTAATGGGAAATGTAAAGGGGAGTGAGATGAGCCATGAAATGGACTTCTTCCACAAAAGAGCCAAAAACGAGGAAAAAATCAATTCATCCTCTGATTTTTCACATCCTTTCCAAAACGCACCGTCCATTAACTCCGATTTTTGTGAGAAGAATTACGGAGAAAGGCCAAAGCCTCCTTATAGAACTGACTGCTTTTATACGGAAATACCGAAATAAATGTACCACCGGAATGAGGTAGGGTACACTACCTAGAGAGTTTTCAGGGAGATTGAAGTTGAAGCAATAACTCCCCAATGGGGAATTATTCCGGTACTTTCGACACGGTCCGACCTTTCGGCTTTCTGCATTCTAGACTCGTAATCATCAAGACTCTGTTGGCTCCCGACCATCTTCTTGCAGATTATATCATTTGTAATCATCGCTCTACATTTAATTAACAATTAGAGGATGTTTATATTATACAAATTGGAACACAGTTTAAAAATATTTATCCGCGTTGTCCACATACACAGCCTTGGCAGTCGGTATAAACACGTGTGAAGAGTTCCACGTTCTACTTCCGTTCCCTAAAATACTGCAGCACTCTAGCCTAACGTTAGGCCTAATAGATGGATCTTTTACCGGAAGTGAAGATGATCTCTGAGGATTTCGAAAAATCATGTTTTCCATAGCATGTTCCATCGAAAGTTTTTAAACATATTATCTTGCCCTCATTTCAATCCCGTACTTTCTTCTTCCTGGCAAGGAGGATGCGCTCAGAATTTTAGATTTTTTTCACTTGAAGTTTCAGTACCTATGAAAGTTATGTGTACATTATATTATGCTATTGTGCTTTATTGTTATTTGAAGTCGGTTGTTGGTTGTAGAGGTGTAAGTGTAACGTGTAAGGAACATATCCAGAGCAGTAGAAGCTAATGATACGTGTATGATATCTTTGGCTTAGGATCTAAAGAAATATTTACGTATAGGGACTTGCAACTCTTCCAAGACTCCCAGGGTGGTTTCCAAGTCCCAGTAGAGCATCTGTATTCTTGGAGGAGGATATTCCCTACTTCAAGTATGTTAGGTTATAAATACGGAATTTTCATGGAATCACATGGGAATTCATGTATTACGATGGAGTGTGGGAGTAGGACCAGCCGACCCGTTTTTTATACCGTCCGTCGTCCAGACCCTCTGCCAAACTAGGGACTGTCCACAGATTACAAGTTAAAAAGCAGTATCCTCTTTAAAATTGTGTTTTTTGAGTAGAATTTATATTTGAAGATCATTTACAGAATGCAGGTTTATTTGTTACGAGAAACGGAAATCATGTCAAGTTTTATATGATATTTTGCTTGTCTTTGAGATCATCAAAATTAGTATGACAATGATATTCAATTGCAGAGAGTATAGAAGTTGTAATAACAAATATGCGAGCCTTGAAATCGATATCCCTAAATATACGTATTTCCCACAGTATTCTGTAATCTAATCGGTTTAGTTTTTACTCATCGTGAAAGTTTTCCCATAGGGCTTATTGTATTGAATGATACGCAAATACGGAACGATAACATACTGCAATAATGAGCATAAATAATGTGCCTGAAAAATTTAAGATTGTCGTTTTTTCTTTTCTACAAAGAATGGTATTTAAAATATTTCAGTGTCACAAGAATTCTCGTAAAATTGATAAGGCTGGATCAGCAATTGATGACAAGTTCGAATTTTAGAATTGGATATTGCTCAAGGAACAAGGGAATTAGGCTTAAGAATATAATTCATTCAGAATCCAATTCTATAAGAAGAGTCAGGTCGCATGGTTGGAGAAATGAGAAGGTGCTACTCACAAGGGAAGTCATTCAATGTGAAAGTTACGTCATGTCAAGGTCAACTTTTTCATGACATTTTGTGTTTGGCCCAAAAGTAGTTAGGGAGTATATATGGAAGAAGTAAAATAAACGCTTGGTCAAAACGAGCGATTTCACTAAAAACAGACGGACATTTACTACAAAAGAACCAAATTGAGTTACATGCATTTTTGGCTCACTTCTCACTCACTGAGATTTAGCAAAAATGTTAAGACATAAATGCAAGATATTTTGATTTTTATAATATTTTTGGGATTTTTTTGTCTATTGCAATTTACCATTTGCTGTCTGTTTATTTGAGTAACTATTGTAAGTAAAATTTTAAAAACTACAACATTAATTAAGGCAGCTAATTTTTCGATCTTTCTTGTCCTTGTGACTTTTCATCCGAGTCTGAAATTTCACTTTGCATGATTTCCCTTGTCAGTTTTCAATCCCAACATTGTGAATGGACCGACGAAGAAGAAGAAGGAAAGTTTTTAAAAGCAAATTTTGACAATGCTTTCTTTTCTGTCTAGAAAGAGAAGAGGATGATATAGCTCAACTTTTAGAGAGAAAAGATGCCGAGGCGATTTACAACCGACCAGCATATATTATTATTATTAACTATACTTGACTGAAGTAAAAATTTATAACAATAGTTAGTCCACGTGCAGCTGAACTGCTGACTGACTCCTAGCATTCTATATTAGAGTGTAGGCCTTTAAATTGAACAATTCAAATGGAAATTTTTGCCAGAAAAGTGAATTTAATAATGGGCTGAAGGAAATTGCAGATTCAGCTCTGCCCCAATCGAAAGTCAGCCATTTCTGTTCTGCTCAATCAGCAAAGGCAACCAACCTTCATCGATCTCTCTAATTTATGTATTTATGTATTCCTAGGATTCTAATTTCTCTAAACGGAGAGGCGGGGGCTGGTAAATATATTGAGCCAGGCTTTTAAACCCCGTTATGTCATAACTTGTGCCAAAATGAATTTATAACGGCATAAGGATGGAGATAGGAAACTCTAAACTTTCCATTTTCATTGAAGATATTGTTAATTACAGTTTATTTATTATTTATAGGAAGACAGGAGCATCCGCTCGGAGCAGGGGTTTCAAAGGTGGTAATTAGCAGGAAACAGGGTTTGCAGCAGAACTTTCACCCGGGCATTTGGGTATTGGTATTGGTATTGATATTGGTATTAGCTTTATTGTCAAAGAAGTAGAACAAAATTAAACGCTGATTTCCACTCCAAGACACTATTTCCACTCCAAGACACTTGCATTTTCGGGGTTTATTTAGAGGTAATTGAGGAATCGGCATAGTATCATGTTTAGTATTTAGTATATATTTTTACCATTGCTAGTATTGAAGTCGTTTTTTTTTCAGTTTGAATTTAATATATTCAGGTTTTCGCAAAGTTTTCTTAGATTCTGAATTCGCAATAAAAAGTGCAAATGCTAGAAGCGTTTTTGAGACAAATCTCGAAAACCGGGGGAAATTGTTTTTTTTATTATAAGGTTCTTGACTCGTTTTAAACTAGTATATTGTTTTTCAAAATTTAATTAAGAGTTCAGAACTGCAGTCAGATTTGCATAGCTCCAAAGGGATCTTGAGATACCTAGGAACAACTGGACACAAATATTATAGCTTTTTTTGTGTATGAAGATAGAAACGCATATATGAACTAAATTTTCAGAAGGTTCTAATCTTAATTTTAAAATTATGTTGACGATGACTAACAAATTGCCGTGCCCCCACGCCCACCGCCCCAAAATGGGCAAAGCAGTTGATTTAGGTCAGGTAGATAGGTATGGGGTTCGGAGATATGCGTATATCTGTTACACATGTAAAAATTGACTCTGAATGAGAGCTCGTCTGGATTATTTCGCAGAACGTCAGATGTCGATTTGAATCCTCAAATATTTTGGTCAATTTCTCCATGTCCAAATTCACTTAGGGCCTCCAAACCGCCCATGAGTAACAACAATGAGACTGACCCAGTTGGATCTCTGCTAGGAGCTGAAAATACTCAGGCAATTTTTCTTTCAGACTTGGAGAGCATAAATTCACCTCATCCTGACATGTTTGTTTACCTGAACTGACACCCTCTGTATCCAGGAGCTACATTTTTGTATATGTATTCAAGAAAGTAAAGATCACATAGCCTGAACCTTTCATTTTTTATGAAGTCACAACATTCCGCGTAGCAGAGAACCAAGGTTTTTCCTATCCGACTTCGCTTTAATAAAATTACAAAGCTCAAAATCATACACTTATATTTTATATGCTCGTGAATCCTGATAGACATGCTCTCAAAAACACCTCAAAGCCGTACAAGTAACTGGCAAGTGCCTCTACTTCATCCTCCTAATTCAATTTTTGCACTAAATATTGCACATTTTATCTTCCTCAAACAGTTTCCAGGTAAGTCCTCTTTACAGAGAAACCACTCTTGTGACTGTGAAACGAGGCTTGGTTTCTGTACCGTCTAGTCTGTCAATGCAACATTCTAAGACACAAATAGAATACAAATACAAATTTTGAGGAACATGATTTTTGTGATTTCACCTGGAGTTTCTTAGCGCCGCGTAGCGGTCATGTCCCACTCTAAGATTTTATACGGCGAGGCAATGCTTCAAAATCCACCATTGTTCAATTGCAACAAAGGACTCAAAGAAGCCTCTAAATTGCCATAGCAACGGGATTTTAGAATTCATGATGTGTAAATATATTAATTGTTTGTTTTTGTAAATTTCGTTCCGTAATTAAAGTCATTTTTCAATTTTTTATACACTTATTATCGCCACTGTCTCACATATTTAGAAGCTACTCGGAACAAGGACTGAATCGCTTATAATGTCTCTGGATATAAGACAGTTTTTTTTTATCCCGAGCTACATAATGAGGTGTTTCTTTTGTTAAAGCATCAATATTTTTCAGCAAAAATGTACAGAAAACTCGTTTACTGTAATATAGCAGGGAGTGCAGGTAAATAGCCTTATGTACAAGTACAATCCCACATAACAAGGTTTCTAAAAATTGCAGTCTTTCTTTTAGAACGTAGTGGAAGGACGTACGGAGAAGGTAATTGAATTTCCAAGATTCCTGATGACCTTTTACGCTTTTACAGACTAAGCTGGAAGCTAATTTCGCCAATGGAGACAGATTTTGTTGACTTTGCGGAAGTGAAAGCAGACTCTCTCTTTCTCTCTTGTATCGTCCAACATTACAAGTCTTGTCTTGAACTTTGAAGTAAAAAACGGTCCACAACTAACACAACTTGTTTCAAAATCTGCAATGCTAATGGGACTTATCCGATTTTCTAATCCCATTTCAGTCATGTCATCTTGGCTCATTCTTTTACATCTTAAATGGTTTGAGACGGTGTTCAGACAAGTGTAGTAAAAGAAACCATGTCTCCGGGACAGCAGTCCACAGTCTACTTTAAACTTAAAACAGACGGCCATTGGACAATCAATAAACCGATGTAACGTGTGTAACCAAATGTTGAAAATATAACGATAAACAAACTAAATCTCAATTTCCCCCAAAAGCCCGGGTACTGCACCCTGGTGTCAGTGGGAGTGGCATTACAAACGTTGCGTTGCAAGGAAATCAACGATCTCGTATTTTGAGGCTAGCATTTGGCTCCGTTAGGACTTCCGGAGGTAATTCGTCCACGGTAAATGTGAAATGACCAAGTAACTGCCTATAAAATTGCTTTTGGTACGGAGTCTCCAGTCACCCTAGTCGAAGCCTTCCTCTCTCACACGCACTACTCCTGCTGTAATGCTGTTGGTAATGTTAGTATGGGAAGTCTCAAGGTACCCCAGCCGCAGCCTTCCTCTCTCGCATGCACTACTCTGGCTGTAATGCTGTTAGTATGGGGAGTCTCCAGTTACCCCAGCAGAAGCCTTCCTCTCTCACACGCACTACTCCTGCAGTAATGCTTTTGGTACGGAGTCTCCAGTTACCCCAGCCGCAGCCTTCCTCTCTCGCATATGCACTGCTCTGGCTGTAATGCTGCTAGTATATGGAGTCTCCAGACACCCCTACCCCGGCCACAGCCTTCATCTCTCACACGCACGCTCAACTCCAGCCACCATCATTCGTACCTTGCGTAATCATAAATTACTTTTGAGTTTGAATATCAAAATGCAAAACAAATTCATTTTTACCAAAGCATAGTATATATAGCATTTTATGGACAAATTATCTATCGGCAGTTTATAATTCGGTAGTCTGCAGTTATAACTGGGCCCTAGCATTTCATAAATTGTATTGTATCTTTCTTCTTGTTGCATCCCCCAAAGCCCCAATTGCTTCATACTACTATCATAATCCCGGGAAATAAATACCTCCTTCAAGCTTCAGTTATGATTTATGGTTGCGGATTGATGAGAAGTTGGCCCATCTTTTCATTTTATTACATTCATAGAGGCGGGAAACAGAAAGTCAAATCACCAAATCAAATAAACATTGCCCCGACGCCACCCATAGGCCCCGCACCTACTTGCCACACCTCTCACCCCTCTCATCCTTCGAGTTGAGGGGTGAGGAAGGGCTCCGTGGCCCCATGACCATTGCGCACCCCGAGCGAATGCCCCAGGACTTGTCAAAGTTCGGGGTATTTATTATACAATGCAATAAAGTGCCCTCCCCCGACGTCCCTCAGAGGCCCCGCACCTTCTTGCCCCAGCTCTCACCCCTCTCATCCTTCAAGTTGAGGGGTGAGGAAGGGCTCCATGGCCCCATGACCTTTGCGCACCCCAAACGAATGCCACAGGACTTGTCAAAGTTGGGGGCATTTAATATGCAATGCAATAAAGTGCAATTTGATTTGGTGATTTGACTTTCTGTTTCCCGCCTCTATGAATGTAATATAATGAAAAGATGGGCCAACTTCTCATCAATTGGGTGAGGAAGAGGGAAACGCATTTCCCAACTCTGTCATTTAACATGCATGCATGCCGTGCCAAGATTATTTTAGTTTGCAATTATTGCACGGAAGTCACCAAATTCTTGTTTTGAACTCGGAATGTTTTCTAAACCATTACCTTGACCTCAAATACAACTAACAATACGCTTTGACCGTGCGGGCGCTTTTGCGGTCACCGCGCGGTGAAAATGAATTTTCGAGTCAAATTGTGGTTATAGGAATGGGTTTGAAAAGTTTTATGAGATAAAAATATCTATTTGTTGTATTTTGCCAATTGTCGCGCGGTGACCGCAAAAGCGCCCGCACGGTCAAAGCGTATTGTTAGTTGTATTTGAGGTCAAGGTAATGGTTTAGAAAACATTCCGAGTTCAAAACAAGAATTTGGTGACTTCCGTGCAATAATTGCAAACTAAAATAATCTTGGCACGGCATGCATGCATGTGAAATGACAGTGTTGGGAAATGCGTTTCCCTCTTCCTCACAACATTACAATGCAATATATAAACCTGGACTTCTATCTATCCCGGCATGGCGGTGGACTCCTACCTATCACTATTCTGTGTCTTCTTGCGTCTTTCTTTTGTCTTTTATTGCGAGATTGCGACCGAGAACGATAACTCAGGAGCAGGACTCAATACGGCGCGACTTCATTGAAGTAACTTCACAAAGTGGAAAGTTGCAAATGGTAAGTTTTGTAAGGTGATAAGCTTTGAAGGTTTAGTTAGGGCATAGGATAAGACCCCATACCCCTACCGTAAAATCATTTCATATTCATTGAACATTGAACATTTAATGTATAACAGTGGTTTGTCAATTGTGAATTGAAAAATTGAATTCAGATTCAGATTGTGTTGACTGCTGTTGACTGTGAATATTGTTAATTTTCAGATTATCGGGATCAGATTATCACATATATCTATCACTATTCTGTGTCTTCTTGTGTCTTGCGTCTTTCTTTTGTCTTTTATTGCGACCGAGAACGATAACTCAGGAGCAGGACCCAATACTGCGCGACTTTATTGAAGTAACTTCACAAAGTGGAAAGTTGCAAATGGTAAGTTTTGTAAGGTGATAAGCTTTGAAGGTTTAGTTAGGGCATAGGATAAGACCCCCTATCCCATACCCCTACCATAAAATCATTTCATATTCATTGAACATTGAACATTTAATGTATAACAGTGGTTTGTCAATTGTGAATTGAAAAATTTAAAAATTGAATTCAGATTCAGATTGTGTTGACTGCTGTTGACTGTGAATATTGTTAATTTTAAGATTATCGGGATCAGATTATCACATATATACCCCCTTTGACATTACATATAAAACATAATGGATACCATTGGCATCAATGATGCGGTGAAAGCTGTCGAACTGATAGAAGATCAAAACGACGATGTTCAGGAAATCTCGGCGTTTCCTACCGTAGTACCGGAAAACCGTGGTACCGTAGCCTACAAAACTGTAACACACACTAAAGTTACAGATAAGGAAATTAAGCCAACACCGTCATCATTTTCTGCAGCATCGGGCGACAGCGTATTCAAATTGTTGCCTTTGTGCAAAAATATTACTTCCGCACTGGCTCCACAACGACGGCGGGCTGAGAAGAGAAAACGCATGGGTGTTTGTTGTAATGCCAACTGCAGACAAATCTCAAGCGAATTAGTGGTAGCACCTAAACATGCTATTATCTATTTCCACTTCGATACTTCTGTGAAAAAAATATTCAAAATCTGCACCAACTGTCTTGCGGACGCGGATAAATATATTACTGTAAGTTTATATCAAATAAATTGTCAATTCATTCGATTTTTTCATACATACATAGACTAATCACTTTTTGACATTTAGAAAGCGGTAAGAGCTGTTCAGAACGGAGATTGTGTATTAACATTTAAAACCGATCCCCAGGGTATGGACGGAGATGTGATTGAAGTTTCTGGTATGCTTACTAATTATTTGTTGAAGAAGCCAAAAATTTCCCTCGCTTGTTCATGTTAGTGTTTCAATTCTATATTTTACTTTTTTTAAGCGGGTGACGAAGAAGATGACCCAGCTGTGGTAGCTGAGATGGAGGCTAAAGAAAATGAAATAGTTGAAGTAGCAGAAGATTTTGATAGTGTCGTCAGTTCTATTTTGAATAGAATTGATGCGAAGAATCAAATGGGAAAATGTGACAAAGCTGCCCAACTAGAAGTCAAGTATTTAGGTTGGTTTTGTCTTGAAATTGTTTTTGCAGTACAAATACAATTTGAAACCTCCAATACGAACAAATTGACATGTGTTGTTACAGATAGAGACTTGGTATCGTTAGAAAGCAAACTTCTTTATGCAGAGAACCAAATGATAGAAATGAAGAAGATGTATGACGTACTAACTGGGCATTGCCAGCCTGTGGTAATGCTAGATCTTATGCATCCATTGTATTATTTAAATTTAAAGTATAATTTTAATAGCGTTACTGATTAGACAAATATCTGTTTTTAGCCAGTGATCCTTGAGGAAATCGATATTGATGTAAATGGAGTTATCAAAAGAACGAGAATATATAATCCGCATATCGGAAAGATGGTTGATAATGATCAGGAGATAAAATTGAAAGATATTATACGAGAGAAATGTGATGAGCGATTCCCTGCTATTCCAAAAGGTGAATTGATTAATCAACACATTAACAAGTAGTTTTGAATTCCAAATATTCCAAAACACTATTTTTTCAGATAAAAAGATCATGAAAGAAAACCGACAGAGAAAAACCGAACCAGAAATCGATGTAAGAAAATCGTTTAAAATTATTTTTGACACTATAATTTCATATGTAATTTTTATGGAGTTTAGTGTTACAAACAATGTTGGTTATTTCATATCAGGTAATGAAAATCGAACCAGTACAGAAAGCCCAGGACACAAAAATATATTTGGCTCCCACACCGAAATTTATTCCACGTGTTATGCCAAGAGTCGGAAGTATTGTTTATGCTTTGAATCGAACCCTTCAACATTTCTGGCTTAAAGGAGAAGTTATAGAAATAGTTAACACGGGACCTGGCAAGCCCGTGAGTGACTGTAAATTTTAAGAATCTATAAAGTTTCAAAATTTCACCCCTTGACTGTTTAATTGACAATTACTAGGCGGAATTTATTGTGAAGTTTCTTCCCCTTACACGAGAGCTTAATTATCGAGATCCTAGCAGCCGAGACCCGGTCATTGAACAAACGAAGCAAGTCACTTCTAAACAAATCGCGTACAATTTACCCTGTCCCTTCGTTCTACCCGTGGGATCCAGAATAATAGCAAAATGTAGAGATGAACTGAAAACGGAACCAGCTGGTGACGGACAGTTTTACGCTGGAACTATTGCGGAACGTCCAAAAAATACCAACAACTTCAGGTTTGTGTGTATACTGATTACTAAACACCTTGTTAAAGACTTAAAGGTCACATTTAAAAAAAAAAAAAAGTTCATGGCATTGCCGTATCTATAGGTATTTAGTATTCTTCGACGGTGGGTACGCTCAATATGTACATCACAAAGATGTACTAATGGTGTACGAATCTTCAAAAGAAGTCTGGCTTGATGTGCATCCTGATTCGGCTGACTTCATACGAAACTATGTGCAAAAGTATCCAGAAAGACCGATGGTTCGTCTGAATATTAGCCAGATTATCACCACTGAATGGAATGGTGAGTAAATCAGTTGTCTTTGGTTCTAATACTCTATTAATATATTTTCATGAGAATGAGAAAGCAATAACTATAATTTATCTAAATTAGGCAAGTGGTGGGTTGCTCGTGTCGTCGAACTGGACTGCTCTCTCGTTAAAATGAAATTTGAAAATGATGGCCGGTTTGAATGGATATATAGAGGATCAACGAGACTATCGCCGCTTTTCGAAGAACAGAATAGGCAAAAAACAAGACAAGTTGCCCGCCGTCAAACAGCAGCAAGGGTAAATTGATCATCAGATTATCAGATAGCAACGTTTGGTATCGGTAATTTTTAATTTAAGGGTGTTGATTTCGTAGAGTCGTAATCAGCCGACAATTGAATACAATTACGGAGAGGAGGATATCAAAAAAGGTGAACGAGTGTTTGGAGACCAGAAATGGTTTATAACAATGAATATTGTTTGTCATTATATTCTAAAACATTTTTTATTTGCTATATATAGTCACTAAACCAGTCGCTAAGTCGGGATTCCCTGCTATTCCAAAAGGTGAATTGATTAATCAACACATTAACAAGTAGTTTTGAATTCCAAATATTCCAAAACACTATTTTTTCAGATAAAAAGATCATGAAAGAAAACCGACAGAGAAAAACCGAACCAGAAATCGATGTAAGAAAATCGTTTAAAATTATTTTTGACACTATAATTTCATATGTAATTTTTATGGAGTTTAGTGTTACAAACAATGTTGGTTATTTCATATCAGGTAATGAAAATCGAACCAGTACAGAAAGCCCAGGACACAAAAATATATTTGGCTCCCACACCGAAATTTATTCCACGTGTTATGCCAAGAGTCGGAAGTATTGTTTATGCTTTGAATCGAACCCTTCAACATTTCTGGCTTAAAGGAGAAGTTATAGAAATAGTTAACACGGGACCTGGCAAGCCCGTGAGTGACTGTAAATTTTAAGAATCTATAAAGTTTCAAAATTTCACCCCTTGACTGTTTAATTGACAATTACTAGGCGGAATTTATTGTGAAGTTTCTTCCCCTTACACGAGAGCTTAATTATCGAGATCCTAGCAGCCGAGACCCGGTCATTGAACAAACGAAGCAAGTCACTTCTAAACAAATCGCGTACAATTTACCCTGTCCCTTCGTTCTACCCGTGGGATCCAGAATAATAGCAAAATTTAGAGATGAACTGAAAACGGAACCAGCTGGTGACGGACAGTTTTACGCTGGAACTATTGCGGAACGTCCAAAAAATACCAACAACTTCAGGTTTGTGTGTATACTGATTACTAAACACCTTGTTAAAGACTTAAAGGTCACATTTAAAAAAAAAAAAAAGTTCATGGCATTGCCGTATCTATAGGTATTTAGTATTCTTCGACGGTGGGTACGCTCAATATGTACATCACAAAGATGTACTAATGGTGTACGAATCTTCAAAAGAAGTCTGGCTTGATGTGCATCCTGATTCGGCTGACTTCATACGAAACTATGTGCAAAAGTATCCAGAAAGACCGATGGTTCGTCTGAATATTAGCCAGATTATCACCACTGAATGGAATGGTGAGTAAATCAGTTGTCTTTGGTTCTAATACTCTATTAATATATTTTCATGAGAATGAGAAAGCAATAACTATAATTTATCTAAATTAGGCAAGTGGTGGGTTGCTCGTGTCGTCGAACTGGACTGCTCACTTGTTCAAATGAAATTTGAAAATGATGGCCGGTTGGAATGGATATATAGAGGATCAACGAGACTATCGCCGCTTTTCGAAGAACAGAATAGGCAAAAAACAAGACAAGTGGCCCGCCGTCAAACAGCAGCAAGGGTAAATTGATCATCAGATTATCAGATAGCAACGTTTGGTATCGGTAATTTTTAATTTAAGGGTGTTGATTTCGTAGAGTCGTAATCAGCCGACAATTGAATACAATTACGGAGAGGAGGATATCAAAAAAGAAGGTGAACGAGTGTTTGGAGACCAGAAATGATTTGTAACCATGAATATTGTTTGTCATTATATTCTAAAACATTTTTTATTTGAATTATAAAATTAAAACATTATAAAAAAATTCGTTGAGATCAATAAAGGAGGATATACTCTTTTTAACTCAAGTTTAAAACTATTTCTACCCTCGCCAATAAATATTTACAGAAAGTTCAAAACTGACTTTTACTTGAAAAGAATCGGTAAACTGGGTGTGTACTTTCTAACTTTCACATTCTGTCTGATTGAGTAGTTGGAAACAAGTTGGATATAGTTTAAACATGTACCGTTTAATAATTCAACTAAACTGTTCATTGATTAGTTTCTAATTCTCGTACCCATTACCTGTACAAAGAGACCGGCACGCAGCTTTAAAAAATCCATATATAATAATACAAGAATGGTAAACAAACAATTTAACAAGTCTCTATAACTATTTCAATTTTTGGGTCCAGAACCAATATTCCCAGCAATTCAATACCTGCGGCCTGAGGTGTCTTAAAGATAATTAAGTTTCAGAAGAGAGAGAGGAATTTAATTTCCTCATTAGGAATCGTACTGTATCAGCAGTCCGTGATGAGTGTAAGGCTCCTAATTCCTAATTAAATTACTATTAGAAAGGAATGTATTTGCGGCTTGGTTTTGGTTATTTCCCGTAAGAAGGGGGGATTAAGAGGATCAGATTCAGACTCTTCCTACTTGGTCTGACAAAGAGGATGAAGATGAAGGTTGTTGCTGGGCTACCATTATATTTATAACAAGAGGATTATAGCTGCCATCTCGAGCCACAAGGAAATCAATTTGTCAAGGAGTAATTTAAGCCTTTCAGAAATGATTTGGGCAAATGCCCTCTCATCATATTTCCTAGCTCTTTGTCCCATTATTCCTCCCTCATGGAAACTGTTCAAAAATTGTGGGAATATTATTCAAAAATACGGTGTCGAAAGGGCTTCTGGCGCAAATGAAGAGGTATCAGGTTGCTTAGAATTTCGGTGTTGATTCGCGTGGGATAATTAACAGAATTTTTCGTTCACTGCATTTTCATGGATTTTACATTTTTAGAAGGAATCATGGCCTCAACCGGGACTGGACATATTGACTTAAAATTTGGCACATTTGATATTTTTTAAATGCAAATGTTAAGTTTGAAGATGGGACAATTCGGTCAATCGGTTGACCCTTGGGGGTCAATCTAAGGTGTTGTTAAGGGAAAATGCTTAAATTACGTGAAATTTCATGTGTGCATTTGAAGAGACGGAATACCCTGACTCGGGCCATATGAGACTGCTTTTTACTGTTGTTTAGAGGATTTTTTACTGCCCTTTCAACCTAATCAAAATCTCGAATTAAAATAGTGCGTGTTTAATTCTTCCCGAATAAAAAAATACTACCGGAGCCAAAAAGAAAGTGAAATGAAATGGCTGGAGAGTTGTGATTTGATCGGTGTCATTTATGAACGGTCGGAGTGGGATCTACCTTACTCTAATAACAAGTTCTGTGAAATAGACAATATAAATATGAGTAAGGATGAGAATGACAATAATAGAAATAATCTGAGGGTGAAGATGGAATTAATGAACTGAATCCAGAAGGATCAGTTGCACTCTCACAAAACTAGGAACGAGACAAGTCCATTTAATCCTTTCCCGCTTTCCATTACAACTAATTAGCAGGAGGATCGGCTAATACCAGGGTTTCAAGGACCGGGCATTTCCGTCGATAACAAGGAGACACGAATTGTTTGGCTCAACCAACGAAAATCGTAATCAAAAACATTTCAAGCGGATTTAAAGTTTCTATCCTAATCCATTGATGTTATTTCGTTCGGAATAAAAATCGTGCGAAAAAATAGGATCGATCTACGGTATTTCGAACCCTGGTTACGAGAGTGTGGGATTACTCAGGACCATCTAACATCTTCCCCCTGGCTATCTTATGTCTTTAATCATCTCTTATATAGATATCGCGAAGTACAGCATCTCACCTTGTACCTTGAGATATGAACCTGATTTTTTAAGCGATCGGATACAACGATAATACGTACACTTCAGATTAAATAATACATGATGGATACATATATTTCTTGGAAATTTTAGAGTTTATTTATAAATAGAAAAAAACTATTGAAATTAACAATATAAAAATTTGAAATAATCCCAGAACAAACCCTGTATTTTTATTTTTAGCGTTTTGTGATCGATAAGTTCATTCATATATGATTAGAACATTACAATTATTTGTGTTTTATATTGTCACAACTCTCTTGGCCTTCCACCGTTTCCACCGGTTAAAAATGAAAGTTTATCGGTTTTTAGCATCAATTAAGGTATTAACATCAATTATACAATTTGACAATTTCTGAGCCTATATTATTGCCAGCCCGATCTTTACTCAAAATCAATTCAATTGTAGGACAATTATATTTGTAAAAAAATCAGCAGTATCAAAACTGCCACAAAATCACCAACATTTCCTGTCTAGCCTTTGCAAATATTTGATTGTAAGGAGGGCGAACTGTAAAGAGAGGCATATGCGTTAGTTGAATTAGCAAGTGCATTAGTCTCTCGGACTTTGACGATGCCATAATATCATAGACATCCAATCTCTGTCTGTGATTTTAAGCCTCTCTCCTCCATTATATATAGAATAGCATGAGATTCAGAGTGAGTGGTTTCCTGTCCTGTCTGATGTCCGAGTGGGATTTAATACTTTAAATAACCCTAATAACCAACTGCCTCTCTCAAATGAGAGGAAATGATCTTACCTCCATGTCAGGATGTCCAGTCCCGTCATACCCCCTGGGTATCTTTCCATATTACGAAGACTTTAGGAAACGGAAGAACAGTTTGACAGGCTTCAATTCTGCAAGTCACCACGTCAGTATCCTTGTCAGTCTAACGACAAAAACGACAGAACCAAACTAAAAAAAATCACGGCAACTGCAACTGCAAAACGTTATATTCTACTCTCCCAACTTCATAGAAACATCTTATGACAAAATATTTCCAACGGAAGTAAAATGGGAAATCCCCTTCAAAGCCCAACTAAATTCTATCTCGTTAATTGCAACTTATAATCTCTATGTATTTATACATCTCACGGGAACTGAACTCCACACTCCCATCCCCCAGACGACTAAAAATTAGCACTGCCAATCCACGCGGGATATTTCAAATCCAACCGTTTCAATATCCAAAGAAACCTCTTTTCGTGGCGTCCTCGCCCAGAGGTGAAACTTGCAAACTTAAAACTTTAAACAAAAGTAGGTGTTGAATTCCTAAACTTTTCCTAGCACTTTTGTACAGCTAAATTTCCAGGAACTTTGACTTCCGCAGTTCTTTCTCTGGAATCTCTGGATGGAAGGTGAGTGGATTGTAATTTGTAATTATTGCCAGGTAACTGTGGAAGTCCCGAATTTCGGCAGCGAATTTCGTAGTGTTCCTTGCCGTTTCGGAATCGAATGAAGTCTGGCCGTGGGATTTGTTGCCAATTTCTTGCTCCGTCCAGTTCTTCGGGAGATAGAATACCCGGATTGAGTTGCCCTGCGTTCCCTGCGCCGTTCTACTGCTACCCGGTTAGTGCACACACTGGCTCTCTTCAATATCACAATTTCCGTATTAGGAATCCATAGAGACGTCCAATCTAGCACCTTTACAAACTACCCGTCCCTAATATATACTTACATCTTACCTTACCCTCCTCCATTTATTCAAATAAATTATTACTCTACTTTCACTATACCTGCTGAGATGCAGATGGGATCTAGAACACGGGATTCCTATATACGATATACGATAGCTTTTACTTTCAATTAGAAATGTTCGGAGAGATCGTTGTGGAGGATTTAATTGCCTTTTGGGCCATCCTTACAACTTATTCCTCCCAGAAGAGAAATTAAAATTGGTTCGGTTTTTAGACTAAATTTAAGGATTGCTAATGAATGTTTTGTAGGATGCTATTAGGTTTGTAATTAGATTATGGCCGGGGGATCCGAGATTTTATTCGTAAAAATATCGATTTTCTAGCTTGTAATTGATTTATAAAAAAAAACAGATTCGGGCAGAAGGAATGGATACACCTGAGATCGGAATTTGCATAAATTCGGTTGTGGTTTCGTTTCGTAAGTCCCTGAAATTTATCGGAACTCATTCCCTGGTGAAACATTTCAAGAATTCGGTGTGGCCGGAAAATCCGATTTCCTCATTAAATTCAATTGTTGCCTTGCAAATCCAGGCTCTTTTCAGAAAGGACAGGCACATAAGGCCAGGAGGAAATTGTTGATAGGAGAGTAATAAACTGGTAGAGTAAATAGAAAAATCGCATTGAAATTTGGGCTCCGAAAATTGACACTCGGGAGAATAAATTCCGCCCTGTTCCCTACTTCCTGTTCCATTTCCTTGCGAAAAATCCGAAAAATGTGCTGCTTTATTCCGCAAAGGGCCGTTCAGAAGAGTTTTCAAAAAAAAAATATCCAATTTTTTTTATAAATTTGCGACTTCAATGAATGTGGTCGAAATGGCATTTTTCTTCGAGTTAAGTAAATTCGTAAACCCCGGAATGATTTATGATCGGCCGATAATCCCCGAAATGCCAAAATGATCCCCTGTCGGCCACATTTCCTCTCGATATTCCATTGTTCTTGTGTGGATGAATTGTATTCGAGTCGTGAAAAAATGTACGGGGCCCGTCTGTCCATCCATTGTGTTCTGGTCTGAGGAAATTAAATAGAAGAAGGAGGAAAGACAGTGACTGATTCGAGATTCGACATATTTTTTCGGAATTTGCTGGGATGAGAGACGAGAGTTATTGCTTACTTCTTTTCATCCCAGTCTTAAGTAAATAAACATTCGAACCTTCCAGAGGGATTCTAAAAAATCATCTCGGAACATATGTAGAATGTAGATCTAGAGCCTTGGGTTTGCAGATTCCAGTTTACTTTCCAATTTACAGGTTTATGGTAGCCTTGCAGACTTGTAATCCGCAGTTCCCGATAATATTCCTCATAATTTGCCTGAGATTTTGGGTTCTAGACTTACGTTTGTTTGGAATTCCGGTTTCCGAATTCCTTTGTTTTGGTTTTGTATGGATGGCTATTATTTTATGGATCTGATTCCCCGTGAGTTTCAATTACGAAATTTCAATGGGGTTTGTTTCATTTGATATGTTTTTAAGGGTGAATAACGGAAAGGGTTTTGACTGGAAATTGATTTTAATTTATTGATTTAGGCGTAAGACGAGACTTAAACTGGTATTTTAAGGCATGAAATGCAATTAAACTGACAGTTTGAGCAAAATCCATTCATGTCAAATCCACTATTTAAAGAGTTACTCGAACTATAATTAACGATTACTGCAGTTTCTAAGTTTTTAAATTAGGCATATCATCATGACGTGTTATCGGATGCACTTGTTGACAGGGTATTTAGCAAATTACAAACACAATTTTGTCTACCTTCCCCATCTCGTTAAAAAGTGTCATGTTGCATGTATAAAACATGGCTATGAATGCATGTTTTATAATTGACTTGAGCTTGGTGTGTTGTAAAGTAGACGTAAATATTTTGAAAACTGAGTAAGAAATTCTGACAACTGATCCCAACTCTTTAAGGTGGTCTTCTCTGATTGGCCTGACTTGACTGCATAGAGATTTTCGGTGCATCAATCCCTCAACTTCTACAAGTTCGTAGTTCGTAAAAGTTGAAGTTTTCTGTTTTTAGTTCGTTTCACTTAGGAGAAACGTGAGGTCTTGATATTCCAGACTCCTTCAGAGGGCTTTTCAGAAGCAAATGTGAGTTTGGCTATTTGTTCTAATAATTCAAAGTTTTGTTAGCAAATTTTAAATTTTGAGCTGGTAATAAAAATTAAACCCTGTTAAGCATCCGTTCAGTTTTTCTAGTTTATTCATCGTCTCGCGATAAAGAAACCAATTTGAATTTGTCGATTACGATACGATAATTAACTAGAGACGTGACTTGTGAACCGGCTGTAACGCGATATTAGAACTGCGCAACCCGAATTCTCTTAAATACGAAAGTTACACGTATTTAAACCGTTGTAAGTTCCTGGATGCTGCGGCTATGGTTATCTTTTAATATGTTTTCCCTATGAACTGATATGGGGAAATACGAGACTCAGCTCCGTATATTTGAATATCTCGGAGAAGAGACAGATCATAAAGTCTAAAGATGAAAGGGCTCTTATTCCTTTGAGCTATTTGTTGAAACAAAACTACAGCATCCTCGGAAAATGATGAATTCCGATTTGTTGAATAATTTCTGCAGTCCCTTAGTCACAACCTTAATGACCTAGTTCTTATTTAACCTGATGCAACAAAGGGGTTACACTCACCAACGAATTAGTTTTGATTTTGTGACAAATTCATGAGCTGGCGGAATTTGGAAAGCCCATGGTTTTCCAATAAAACGTTGTAACGTTGAAGACAGCTCGCAAATGTGTTCCAACACCGAAAATTTAATAATTGTTGGATGATATTGATTTGCATCCAACTGCATATCTTTCTGACTAAAAGGTGTAAAAGTACACTATTTTTTAACGTGCAATCTGGACTTATGAACAGGCCTAGACGGTGATCATCGTTCTGTCTGGTATATACATCCATCGTTATACAATAACAATAGATTCGTTTACAAAACCATATTACAATCGTCGATCCATGTCGAGGATATCATCAATTCCTTGCATTTAGAACTGAACATATTTCAGTACCTTTATTCTTACATTAGTTTCCCGAAATCCTCTGCTTTATTTCATAATATTATTTAACCAAATCGTCAATAGACATGATAATGACATGCTCGACCCAGGAACTTGAGCTGTTTACTGAACAAGTGTGAATAACACCAGATGCTTAGGTTACCGTTGATTACCGCTCCCGTATCGTTTACGTTTTGGAGTCGGAGTCTATTATTGTACTATCCTGGATTGCGAATTTCCCAATGGACAACTGTTTCTGCTCCATTTTCCAAGATGGATTGACAGGGTTCTGCATCCAGGACTTTGTTATCATACGCTACTACTATGACATAAATGCGAATAATTTAAAATAAAATGAAAACCCGTGAGACATGGAAGCATTTTCGAGATAACTCCGGAAAACCGGGTTAAAATCGGGTTTTTGATTAATTCATTTAGAACGATTCCCCGTTAGGCAACGAAACAGCAAGTGTATACTGATATTTACAATCGACGTCTTATTTAGTTCCAAAAACCCTTTGAAGTCGGAACCCTGCCTCACCGGTATGAACCGAATAAGGCGGAATGCACCATTATTTGTTTAAATTCACGGCTGGATGATTTTATTGATTTAGTAACGGGTTTATAGTGTCACATATCATCACTTCGTGGCAATTCTGATTTGATTATGTAAATTATATGCTTTACACCCTAGTTAAGTACACATTAAATTCATAACGGAATAAAGCTATTGTTTCAGTCATAAAATACGTTTGGAATGCTAAAAAGCTCTACTGATTCCAGACAAATACGGCTAGAATTCTCGATTTTCTATTAACAATTGAACTAAAAGTGTACTCAACTAGTAAATGGCAGATGTTACGGTTCAGTTTGGAATGGAAGTTATGGAAGGGTGAAATTAAAAAAAATCATATAAACAATCATCAGATTATTGTCGTTAATCAAAGTTATTCGTTCTAAATAATCTCGCTTTCATAAATTAAAAAAAAGGACAGAAATAAAAGGCACGCGATTCGAAACTTGAAAATAAATGAAAAGTTAAATTGTACTTGCTGGATGTATTAGTTTAACTGAGATAACAGTTAGCGTCCGAAATTATAGTATTCATCCAAATATATTGAATTTTATTTCCAAAAAAACATGAATTAATATTGTGTGTTTTAAAGCTATCCACCCGTATTACTCTTCCGAAGATGATCTAAAACAAATCGCAGCATCTAACTAGATACCATCTCCGGTACTTAAACTATAACGTTACATGCCGGTGAAAAATAAACTTATTCGCTTATTCAAATCCTTTAATTTTTCACGGAAACACACTAGACAAGAAAAAAAGTTATCCGCGAGGTAACCGTTGACGGCAATTAGCTAAGCATTTTGTCCCATACTACTCATTTTTAAATCCAGGTCCATCAGTACCTACTCCTTAGTTACGTAAACAACAGTTGATCCAGTGGACACATCTTTCCGAGCAGTACTGTCGGCATTTCCAACAACTTCAGCACCCGCATTGCCGTCCTTCTGAGCACTTGTTGCCCCTCTGGTCTCGAAATCGGGTCGTAGAACATTCAGTTGGTGAGTCTGCGGAACTTGAGACGAACGACGGTATTCCAAGGCGGCCAAATGGGAGAGTCTGCGCATGTATTGGGATTGGGAGTCCTTGGAGGCCCGACGGGATGCGGCCGATTCCCGCCGGCCCGGTTGAACCAGGATTTCTCCGCGAACCATCGACAATCGTCTCGGTGCTGGCGACACTTTGCCGCTTTCTTCGACATCCTTACTTGAGCCGACGCTTACGGCTGTATCGCGTCGGGATCCAAGAGGTACAGGAACTCCGGAATCAAAGGATGATAGGTATTCTGTTGGGAAATAAACATTTTTGGTTTATGTTTTGCTATTCGTATTGTCTTTGGTTTCAAAGATCAAGGCATTTAACTGAAACATTATAATACTGACAGAAACGATGTAGTTTTGTGCCCATTATCAACAGTAGCGTTTCCTAACAGGTGATAGGGAAAACTAGTACTTTTAAGCTAAAAAACTATCATATTTTACAGTTTAAAGACGACTAACAAGTATAAAGTTAAGGGCATGGAGAAGTAAAGCTTTTTAATTTGAATTTATATATTACTGTGTACTGACTGCCATGTTCCTAGACCACTGCTGGCACTGTCAGTTAAAACAAAAGTTTTACCGATTTAAAACATTTAATTGTAGGATTTTAAAAAATCATGAGCAGAAACACAAAAGGCTATAAGCTATAGTTCGTAATGCTCCCTGAACCTTCAAATTCTAAATGAATTAAACAATTTTGGGAGTGTAACGGGCCTGAAAGTGTATTTAAAGTGATGGGAGGTTGTTTTGATTGAGCGTTACTTACTTTTGTAAGGCGGAACCTTGTAGCGAAGTTTGTAGAAGAGGCAAATCGATAGCAAGACGGCCATAAAGATCCCACCGGCTATCGATCCCCGGATGAGGTTGTCCTATTCAGATATATTCAGAGGACAGAGAGGCATTTTAGGATTAGAGGATATTTACCAAATCACCGACGACTTCTCCAGCCTCAAGTACTACACACTTTTGTGGGAAATGTACTGGACGGATGGAGAGATAGGAATAAATTCAACTACCATCCCACTTCAGAACCCATTAACCAGGGTTACAAACCCCGAGATGCGGGTACACTTTTCGGAACTACTCATTCATTTGTACTTAAGGTACCTTCGGAATTATTAATTCCGTCCAAGTGTACATTTCTGGCCAATTTAAATATTTGCTTATCTATTCAGATTTCTGGAGTTAATATTTGTTTTAAGGGGAACGCAAGGATCTATCTAAAGAAGATGTGTTTAACGGTTTCAAAATCACCGATTTAGGATTATACCTTGAACAGGAGCTACAAGGTGTCTCGATTAAAAGTGGATAGACGTTTCAAAATGACTAAATTAACAATTGTAGGATTATTCATGACATCATGACTGATGATCGTGTGCTAAGCTTTAAGATGGATATCTTGTACTTGTTCATTTGTTTTTTAGTTCATAAAATTTATAAAATCTGCAAAATCAGTCATTTACTGTCCAATTAATTTAATCAATCGAGACATTTTTTTCTCTATTCGTCTCATATCCCAGAAACTGGATCGTTATATCGCTAAGAAACACGTCTAAACACAAGGAAATAATTATATGATTATTTGAATGAAAAGGAGTCGGGGTTTGTGAAACCCTGTCGATCGGGTGTAAAAACGGGAACAAGACATTAGGAATTCGGATTGATTTTGTTTGACGGGTCTTAAATCACTTTCACGCTCTCCACGCCTTTCCGCCTCTTTTCTCTCTTTAGTTCACCTTTCCACAATTCCCACGACTTCTTAATAATAAACTTACACTGATAAGCCCATCTCTTCAATGTGAATCTATTTACTGCCCTTTTAAGAGTTTGGCTTATCGGCCCTGATGCAATTAGAACTCATGAATTCAGGCTTGGGTTTTTTACTTTTAAATGATAATTTCTAGAAAAATAGAAAGTTTTTAAGATTTTTAATACTTGAAAAATATAAAAATTAAAAATTAATGGACTGTCACACATTTTCCAACGATATTGACGTAAGAAATTTCATCGAGATTATTTTTCATGTTAAAATTGTAAGGACTTGAATCCGCCAACCCTGATTTCATACAAACTAATTTGCAATGCTATGAAATTCTGAGTTTTTAATCACACTTGCAGATCAATTCGATGAAGACCCAAGATTTTGAGTCTTCTTCTATTTTTAGATAGATTATCTCTCAAAATTCACTTCCACATTATGCTTGCTTTTATTGAGGATTTTAAATCTATGTAAAAATCGTGACTAAAGAAAATAATGTAGAATAACTCAAATTTAATACCAGGCCAGACAACCTGGGTGACAACGAAATCTTCACCACATGTCTTCGGCTTATAAGTTTGTTTAATAACAAAACTTTAAGATGATTAAAAAATGCATGTCAAAATGACAAATATGGCTTTAAGTTTTAATCTCCTCGTAGTTTCAGCAAAACTGGCAGAAAAATAAGAATAACCTTTCCACTTGGGAATAATCAGGAGAAAATAAGATTAGAGCTCTTTTACGACGAGGAAAAAGATGCAAGTTCCGATTACATTTTTATGACTTGGTTAATGGTTTTATTAATCGGGGAGGTGCTTCAAATTCTAAATAGGCTAAGGCCGGAATTGATGACAAATCTCCCATTAAGCTTTTACAACTCGTTTCATTTGTTATCGTTTCTTGGGGTATTAGCACCATCCCAACTGCAACAAACCTCTCACGCCACATGCTTTTTCAGCTTTCTAATCAAAATTATTTTGGAATGTACTAAAGAGAACTGAAATAAATTTTCGACGACTTTCACAATGTTTTCGAATCTACCAATAAGATAGAAACGGTGTCAAAACGGATTAGGACAAAACCTAAGAAAAATCATCAAAATTAGCTTTCCAACTTCAGATTCTAGTCAGAAAATTTTCAAAAATACAAAATCACAAAAATAGTCATTCGACAGCCAGTAAAACAACAAGCTGGGATCCGATTTTCGCAATATTTTACGTTTTTTTAATCCAAATTCGTTTTTGTGTTTGTTTGGTGTGGATTATAAAAACATCCTAACTTGTTTCAACTACTGGAAACACTACAATAACGACAAGAAATCATGACTCAATAAGATAACACTGAAATTAGGAGTTATCGTTTCAACCACAAAAATACATATTACAAATTTACAATTAAACATTGAACAGATGTCGGAGAGAAAGGTATATACCAGTGTCCTTACTACAATATTCCTGTTTAGGAATTTTATCCATTAATTTAAGTAATTAGGAGTTTTTATGATTTTATAAAAAGAGTTTTTAAGTTTATACACGAAAAGGTACTTACGTCCAGTTGAGTTTCCCAAACATTAATGAAACTGGGCTTGACTTCCAGCTGAACGGCACTAGTTTCCGGTTCCAGGTCTCCAGGTCCATCTCCGATCTTAAGAATGCATCTGTAAATCCCAGCATCTTCATAAGTCACGTCCTGCAACAACAAAGGAGACTCCAAGATTATTTTTATTGGACCATTGACCCATCTCCTGCTTTATTAATGTTCCAGTTTTTAACGGCTCATCGTCTACTCTAGTACTACTCTAGTTAGGACTGTTGGAAGTTGGGCAAAATATAGTCTGTAATACCGTCGGATTTCGGAAGAAAAATGATAGAAAATGATTCCATTGTGCTGGTTTATAGATCTGCCGAAGTAGTGGAAGTTAGGATGATATTATTACCAGATCGACTTCAGTTTCAATCTATTTTTACGACAAGTTTCCGCCCGTACTTTCGCAACCATTTGGCTATTGATGAAATGGACTTGTTAGGAGAAATGCCTATTTTATGAACTTGGGAAGCATCAAAATGGACTTGGCTTCTTTTTGACAAGGAAACTTCATTTGGCTTACGTTTTATATCCCTTTCATTGATTGTCCCGAAACTACCCTATTTTTTATTTAGATCCCCTGGGATTCTATTTTGTTCCGAATATGTTTTAAATGCCTTGTGGATTCTTACTTCGGGATGGGGTTCTATTCCGGGGGTGGCATTTGTAAAGTAGAATAGAATACTCTCACTGAATTGGAGGGTTTGATCAATTTTCTGTACAATATTTGCCATTTTCATGAAATTCTATTGTTTTGAGATAAAATGATTACCGTGATTTCGGTTCATTGCAATTTTAAATTAGTTAAACGGTATGGTTTACCTCTACAGTTACTTCAAAATGAAGGACTCTGGTTTAATTACCTTGATTAGAAGTTGTCCAGAGGATGCCAAGTAGCCATATTTATTATGATCATATTGACCAGACGGACCAATCAGCTGGAAATGATCGTGTGGAAGAAGCCAAAGGACAGATTGGACATTTGGCTGGACAATGGGGCAATCAAGGCGGAAGTCAGTGTATCCGACTCGGGCTACAGAGAATTTAAGATGTTTTTCGAAAGGGAAGGCAATTATTGGTGCCAGGATTAATTCCAGTGTCACAATCCCTCGTAAAGGCAATACTAATGTAGGCATCTTCATCCTTCCAGACAATTTCAAAGTTACTATTATACATTTATGTGACAAAATGCCATTTGAATTTATATTAAAATCCTTAAAAAAATTTTTACAATGATATATAGACTATAAAAATGCAATTTTACTTTACAAATTTATCTTAATTTTAGATTAAAAGATCACGATTGTAGGAAATCTAGGAAATGTACAACTCATACCTTCAAAGACAATGAAGCGATCGAGAAGGTATAAAATCTGTGCTGACCATAAGTTTGATTTCAGTTTATTTTTAACCTGTTGTCTGTTCTTACATTGAATTGGAGAAACAAATTTAGATCTGCTTCCAACGGAATAAAAACGATTTTTTCCAAACACTTGAGAGTGAGACTGATTGAGAAGTATCGGTGAGCTAAGACTGAATAATGTGCTTTGAGAAAAGGACATCTTTGGGTTTTGATAATATTGGAAGATAAACCTATTTAAATAAGCTTTGGAAGTTTTTATTTCATATTAATTTCCTTAAATGCAAAGACACGAAATTGTATTCCGGTATGGAATGGAATTTGTTTACAAATACAATCATAGAATTCGAAACAATTATTTAATACGATTCAAGGAACATGATAATTGCGAGCTGTCATGATACTGCGCTTCCATTTGATTGGAAAATTTCATTGATTTTTTCGATTTTTGACAAATCTCTGAATCAGTTTATACAAACTGTGATCATCGGCTATGTCAAACAATAAAATTCAAATTGAATCTAAAAGTAAGCTGTTGTTCATGTTATATTACAAGCCTAGGAATCCTCTCATTCTTACTCGCTGTCAGTTTTTTTAGTTGTATGATTAAATTCATTCATTTTCAGTAAATGCAATCGGAACTTTTCGTTTTATTGTTATAATTTTGTTTTAAACAAACATAACAATTAAAGAACATAGTGCATTCTAATGTTTTTTAAAATACCTGGCTTCACAACCATTAAATCGAAGGCATAATTTCTTGGTACTTTGGAATTGAATTTTAAATTGTTTACAAAACAGCAAGCCCTTAGTCGAGAGAAGATGTTTACGTATTTATCCACATCGTAAGTGCAATTCATACGTTAATTTTTGCGCATTTCCTTGTATTTGTTGCTGGAATTTTCAAATAAATCACACCCACGCTGTATTTCATCCTTAAGAGTTGGAGGTTAGGATGTGAATCAGCGCATATTTCAGTCAACTCGTTTTTAAATATTCTGAGTCACATCTTACCAAAAAAAAAATTGACAGTCAATATCCCATTCTTTTTCCAAAAGGCCCATTCCAGTTGATGTAAATAGGAAAATATTGTTAATTCATATATTGTATGAGTATGGTTTCATATTTTTTGCCAGTATTATAATACAAATAGAATGATGGTTTGTTGTCGTAACCTTCGATTTTATGTTAATCTCTCAACGAGGATGGTTCACAAGTAGGGTGTCTACTCAGAATATGTTTTCAGCAAAAAAAATAAGTTACAGAATTTACTAACAATCATTTATTGTATAAGAAGGAACACACTACTACAAGCTAAACTAAACCAATAAATATATCCAAGGCTTATAACAAAGAGTTAATAAATTGGCAGTTGCACTATTGTTACGGATTTCCTAAATGAGTGAATTTGTCAAAAATATCGTCGACCATTGAGGCATTGAATTGAAATATGAGGCTATTTTCCGGAGATTCGGTTGTGATTCACAGATTAAATTCATGATCCCTTAATTTTATTTCTTTCAGATTTTTATTATTCAATGGTATTTATTGAATATGTTTTTTGAATAAGAGGTGATTTAAATGGTAGCCTTTGTTTTATCTTTCAAAGTTGTTGTAAATACAACCTAAATCCCACCCAGGTTAAATTTACTCCATGAAGTTAAACCGATTTGTGAATGTAAAAATTAGACTCGTATTGGCATGGCTGCTTGCTTTTAGTGTACATGTGAAGTATGAAACGTACAGGTCAGATAGGCTAGCAAATTGATTACGAATCACCTTGTCTTAATCATATCTTTCAACTGGATTGAATTCATGCTGACTAATCACCCATTTAACTAAAAAAAAGAGCTGTATATTTTCATAAGCTTTTGAAAGATTTTATGAAATTTTATAATCCTAACGCTATCCCTATGTAATATTTTTGTTGGAACATTTTGTCAAAAATTACCACTATCTATAGCCACACCAATTACCACTATCTATAGCCAAAAATTACCACTGTCTATATATAACTTCTGTTTCTTGTCTATCGAATATAAAATAGGCAAGTGCAGAACTGAAGGTTAAAATTGGGCTATCATCTCACTACAAACCCGATTCAAAGTCGAAATGGAAATAAGCAAGTTAAGAGAATACGGATATCGGATCTCAAATTCAAATTGAGAGATAAAACACGACATGCATTCCCAATATCCAAGGTTTTCATGATGAAAGAAGTAGCTCCAGAGTTCTCAGAACCGATGAGATAATATGCATGGGTTCTAGTATTACTTTCGTCAGTAATATTTCTAGAGATGAAAAAAAGTTATTAATAACTCCATCCCTCCGTTTGTTAATTAGAAGCCTTTGTTTACCAACTCTGGTTAACATAACATCGTATACCGTGTTGAAAAGCCTTATCCAATATTCAGAATCAATATTAATTAATATTTCTCCATAATTCCGCTATTTGAACACCGATATGTGTCCAACGCTAACTGTCAAGTCGAAATAATGATTCGTACTTGTTTGCACTTCTAGGCTATTACATGCTAGACACTCTCATACTACTGCAGTTTTGTCGATAATTTTGGCGATGTGTACCGAGTCTATCTTGTCTAAAAGGTTAACTGTAGTGTGTGGTTCTCGTATCCTTTTCCAGTTCAGGGTTGTCCATAAACCTTGATTTTTGCTCTTGTAAATTACGCTTAGTCTTAACTCTGCTCTCCTTGCCCTGATCATAATAAAACACCTGAACTCACATTACTACTTATCTTATCCCTAATTAAGTATAAAAAATGAGGTGTTCTTAGATGAGTCACTCCTGTGTAGGTTATTTACATGGTATTATGGAATGATTGGATGGACAAAAAACTGCAAGTGACTGACATGACTTGTTCAGTATGCGATTCGTCAGTTATTGTGCCAGGATTTAACGGCCTTGGTCCCCCAGAATGAAGACCTAACAAATGGACAGCCCATCCTAATCCTCTTTTACTCAGCTTTTTCTATGGAACTTGGAACCTCTATATCCTCAGCGCAAAAACATTGACTTTTCCTTGACTCGTCCTCATTTCCATTCTAGAGCCTAACTAGAAACTAGTCCCGGTCTCAAGTCTCAAGAGCTTAACCTAATAATTATTAGAAAATAACTACTAATAGTTTAGCCGTCCTTCGTTTGTGCCTTTTAACTATTTTTGCTAACACAAGGGAATATTTCGGGTTGCTAAAGCTAGAAATTTCGCACTTTGTACTTAGATTTTTAAAAAGAGTTGGGGTTTTCAATCGGAGATTAAACATGAAATCGGATACGTCCAGTTACTGGAGAGAATTACAGTTTTGGATCATTTGCTTATGTATTGGTAAGATTTTTACATTTTTCACCCGTTTTTCTGCAAAGGTTTTGTTTGACACGAGGATGTTTTTTAGCCCATGATAATCCTTCATCGGTTTTCATTGTTTTTCACGTATGATAAAAGAACGGTAATTGTACAGTTTTATACATAGGAATTCGTAGTTGTGCATGAAAATCCCCGGGGATATACTGGATGAAACCTCCGAAAATTTTGGGATGGGGATATTTATTTTGGGATTTAGTTTTAACATTCTGAATTGGCATGTGTTTTCATACGATCTTAAAACCAAACAGTCGAGTCGGAAAATTTATGGTGGGTCAAAATTAAAGCTTGACACCAAGTAGAGTTGTATGAGTAACTTGTAACTTGTTAAAAATTCAATTTAATCCACAGTCCGTGATTAATCCTTTCATCGTCGAGCTTATTTATTTGCATACGAAAATTGTAGCCCGTTAAAAAGTATTGGAACAAGTGTATAGTATATGTCTTGAACTCATTTTTAAACACTATAAATTCAATGAACGGATTAAGTCTGGAGTTAGTTGTCTTTTTTATTGTGTTGCGTGTTCCGAGTATGATAAGACATTAACCACGACCAGTTTTTGTCAAACATTAATCCAACTCATTCGGGAAAGTAAATATTGACCAATTTTTAAAGCATTTTTAAGACAACAAATTATTTTGCATTTATTATTGAAGCTCCAGGTCACAAAAACATTTAACTCATTCCAGTTATGCATTTGGAAGTAATTAACTTTTTGAACCGTATAATTTCTATTAATTACGCAATTACATCACCCCGATTAGATTTTCTTAAAACCGTGGGTTCTCCATCCACTTCTACATTACCTCAAACCGTAAATACCGCAATAAGTCCTCACCGAAAAAACCCTATCAACTTCCTGTCCTCGAAAGTTAAAGTACACTCATTTTGGCGTTTAAAACGACTTCTTGGTCGGGGGGCTTATTCCAATATTTACGTAGTTAGTCCTTCACAAATCATTATAATTGACATACGACATAGGTTCATGTGTTAGGCTGGGAACGTATTTCTATTACTCACTCCACAGTTCTCGCAAAAACCTATAAGGCTGGATTTAATTGGAATAGGATATGAGTAATCAGAGTATTTGATATTATGATTTTGATCGATGGAACGCGGTTGACTCGATAACTTCGTCAATTTGGTTCATTTGCTTTAGATTATTATCCCATTTTCCCGTCTTTTTCGGGCATATTGTTTTTATAGTAGAGTTCTCAATTAAATCGCACTTAAATGCATTACTTGAGGAGTGTACGAAAATATATATCTCAATAAATATGCTATCTTCAAGGTGTTGAACCGTAAAATTTTTTGAGTTCAAACGCACTGTACAAAATTGTAAATGTTTGAAACAAAATGAGTAATTTATACAGATTTCGATACATGTTAGTTTTAATTTAAAATACATATTTGATTATCTGTTAATTTCCAACATAAGCCTTTGAATCGAAAGTTCATGAGTTTTATTAACTTCTAGGAAGCAGTTTGAGCATAGTAGATCCAGGTCCGGGAATATCCACCAATCAGCTTCTAAATGTCTTCCAATCCACGTCTTTCGACGTTCCACGGGATCCGGTTAGCCTTCTGGGCAACGATACGCGGTACAAAATGCAAGCGTTTTTGAAAACGCGGCTCAGAAAAATTATCTCTGATGCGGGAGGATCATCGAAGGGTCACGAATATGCTGAGCAGTCTTATCAAACTCAAGTCTACGCGACGCACGACAGAATCGAGGAGGTCCGAGCCACGAATTACATTTTAGTGCTCCGAGGATCGGGATCAAAATCGGAGGATAAACCGCTAGCCATTTTGGCCAATTACGACACGGACATGAATGAGCCGAACCCAATGGACCACAACGGGTCCGGAGTGGCAGCCCTTGTCGTTTTGGCCGAGTACTTGGCGGGGGAAATACAGGCTGGCAGATTTATTCTCAAGAATACGGTCATTTTTGCTGCAACTGATACATCTCTGTTGAGATACGTAAGTTCTTAAAGTGCTAGAATTTTGTACAAAATTACAGAATCTCGATTAGCGAAGAGAGATTCACGAAATCCTGACTTCATTGTTGTACAATATTTTTGGTTTGGTTTTAAAGGAGCTGGGATTTCCAACTGCAGGAAAAACAGGTGCTGGGGAACTTGTTAAGTCCTGGCTCCCCAATTTCCTTGAAGGACGGACATTTGCTGGAGCTATTGTTTTGGACTCGATTATGAATTTTGACGACAGTCCGAGAGCCCAAATTGACAGCAATGACTTTAGCAAGGTTAAATTTCATTTCTGATTATTCCTGTAATTCCAAATGCGTATCCTGCGTTTTGCCACCCTGGACACTTCCCACCGTTCCAGACGTTCAAGACGTTCCACCCTACTTCGACACGCGGAAATTTCCCACCGAAGAGTTTCAATGCCTAAGCAAAAAATCAGTGAATATGAATGACCCTAGTAATCCCAGCGGTTATAATCACCCTAGAAATTCCATGCCAAGACCGTAGTAAAATTCAAATGATAAGACAGTACTAAATATCTTTTGATATTTAAATAAATTTGAGATCAAAACGTTGAATCACATCACTGTAAGGATCTTCACCTTAAAAAGCCGATCTGCAAAAATTAACTAAAAATGATCCCAAACAAACTTCTAAAAAACCTCTCTAAAAAATTGAAGAGAGCTCTTAAAATAAACCGATGTAACGGGTGTAACCAAGTGTTGAAAATATAACGATAAACAAACTAAATCTCAATTTCCCCAAAAAGCCCGGGTTTTGCACCCTGGTGTCAGTAGGAGTGGTCCCGTATCCGTCAAAGATGTTCTATTACTCATGGGAATCGTTTAAACCCCATATCTCAATTTCCCCAAAAATCCCAGGTTTCGCACTCTGAAATATAGGTTCAGGGTATTATCATGTATAGATGATAGACATAGAGTGTAATGTAAACTACCTAAGCGTCAGTTTTAAAATAAATGAGTAAGAGCTCTATCCTGGCGTTGGACTCCTACATATCACTATTCTGTTTGATTTAATGGTTTGTTTTGGGGTTTAATTGATGGGGGTCAGGGGGTGCGACCGATTTGACCCAAGTTCGAACTTAGCCTGTGTTAGGACCCAAGGAATAAGTGTACAAAATTTGGTGACCGTAGGTCAAGCCGTTCTCCAGTTATCGCTCGGACAGACGGACGGACAGACGGACGGACAGACGGACGGACAGACGGACAGACGGACAGACGGACGGACAGACGGACAGACGGACAGACGGACGGACAGACGGACAGACGGACTTGTCGTTCGCATAAAGTGTTTTCAACACTTAATAATCGGCAAAATAATATTTAATATCAGGGTTGAAAATAATTAACATAGCATTATCCGCAGTAGTGTTTACTAATTTAAAACACAAACGAAACTAAAGTTTAATTTTATTATTTAAACTTGATCAACAGTCCTTCCCAACCGCTTACCAAAGCATGTCGAAAGATGAGTTTCGTGGCAACTTCTTAGCCCTTGTTCACCGAGACGATCGGTTTGATAACCCGCTTGCAGAGGCCTTAAGTCGTAACTGGAAAGATTCGACGAAAGAGGTTAATGAATGCAATCAGGAACCAAAATTAATTGACTTTAGCCTTAAAACTCGAAACGCTTATTCTGAAGCCGAGCTACACTTTCTCAAGTCGGATCAAATTGAGTTTTGGACTCATGTAGAGACCTTTCCAGCCATTCTTCTTACTGACACTGGTAAGACATTTTAAATGATTCCTTTAAATGCAACAGAAAATATTTATTAATGCTAAAAAAAATAAAGAATTTTCATTGGAAATTATATTATTGTTCCTAGAAAAATACCGAAAGAACAATTGTGCTCCGATAAGATGCAGCCAAACTGTTGTGGCTACACCAAGTAATATGTGTTTTTTGAGAAGGAACGTGATGGCCGTTTATTCCACGATTTTAGACCTGCAAACGGGTATGTATATAAGCATATTTAAATAGGTGCAATCTATGATATCCAATAAGATCCATAGGTTACTAATCGGCAATTTTGTTCGTAGATGGAAAATTCAATGGAGTTGACAAAGCCGGATTTTCAATAGTAACTGTACTTGGATCAATTTTCATACTTGCTGTTCACCGAGAAATTACAAAGTATTTTTAGATTCTGATTTCCTAACACAATGTTATGATTTTCAATTTCTATCGTTTGAATCTTATAAGACCAAGTACAAAACGAGCTGTTCAGTATTCCCAGTATTTTGTTCCGTTTCAATACAATGTTCCTACAAACCTTGTCATGTAGGATCGTTGTCACAGGAGGATCGAACCGAAAGGACAAACCCCGTAAAATTATTGTTGTATCTGTTTTTTTTTTTGGCTTTTTATATTGTATAATATATTGTATTTTTTATTCCTAAATCGCTTCCAATTGTTTTATTGAGTAGTCAGCAAATATAACTGCAGGACAGTTTGTATAAAAAAATAAAGCAATGAAAAGCCTCTGCTAGTTGACTCGCCAGGTAAAACTAATTTTGTCTAGATGTATAGAGCATAACAAAATATAGTTCATTTTTTAGAATGGGTCTGGTTATAGAAGACGAGTCGAGTTTTACCCGGCAAGTCAGCCAGCACAGGAGCATTAACAGAAAAATTAATTGAAAAAAAAAAACAAAGTTTCAAGACGCTATGTTAGGTTTAGTCTCATACTGTATTTTTACGATCCAAAATTCTATTTCGAAACGGGATTGGACAATAAATTAATATCATTCAAATACTAAGGCTACTGATTCCTCAATTTGTTAGTTTATGAATTTTCAACAGATGAAATATGTAAGAAATGTATACACGAAACTCAAGAAACATTTTTCAACAGATATTTCTATTTATATTCAGTAGTTTCCCTAATAAAATACAATCATTCCGCATTCCTATTTCCCAATATTCGTGTAATAATCAGTACATATACTGTAGTAGGAGTAAAACATGAGCTGAATATATGCCATTATAATTACGTATTCTAAACACGATGTACAGTCAATAATAGTCACACAGTTATTTTACAGTTAAGTACAAAAGGACGTAGTCCTGAACTTAAATTAATCGGGATTATTTCAAATTATTTATCCTACTTTGTTCCAAATTCAAGAAGATCTTCAGAATTGTAATTTAAAATAAATATTATAACACCACAAGGCAAAATATAGTCAGTCTTATTAGGTCAAGACAAGAACTTGGTCATAATATACTATTATCTTCCATATCTAAAAGAGAGGAAACGGAATGCAGATTTCAACACCCAATTCTCAGACTCATTTATAACTGAAATCTAGCCGAAGTATTACAAATTTCAACCCTTAATTATTTTAACAATTTACTTACTGTTATTAAAGATACATCCAATCAGACGTTATCTCTCTCCATCAGAACAGTCTCCTGTCGTTTCATATTGCATATTGAAAGTAAATTATTAAGACTAATTTATTTACACATAAATAACGACGAAATAAGTCAACAAGTTTAAAAATTCCTATGATTTAGCTACCGTCGTCCCTCCGAATTTAAGCTGCATCTTGCTTATTTAATTAACACAACGTTCGTTGTAAAAGGCGTCATGGTGCATTATCTTTTCAATTAGAGAGCAAAAATCTCATGCATTCTTTATATACAAAAATTTGGAAAGTGTTACTCCCAAAAGTTAAAAATTGCTCAGAACGGCCGAAAAACAGGAATATTGCCAAATATTTTAAAATTGAGAAATTCTGAGAATTATTTTACATTAATTATTGAATTGTCTAGGAACTAGCTCAAAAGTAACCTACTTTAAATATTTATAGCCGGAGAAAGTTAAACTCGATACAGGAATGTGACTTTTACTTGACTAGTCACAATTTTTTAATACCACAAAGAAGTCCCAAGTACAGTAAGCTCATAACCCGGACCATCTTCTAAATAGACAACCACAATTTGAATATACAATCCATGACTCTCTAGCTTCAATTAATACATTTTATAGGCCTTAATTAACTATTTGGCAATGTTATTGGTCGGAATTACTCATAGGATAAGTTTGAGCGTCTCCTTTGAGATTGTTTCGAGATTCTTTATAGAACCAGGTCCACTGATTGCGTTCTCTTTAAGGCTTAAAGCTCTTTTGGTATCACTAATAGTAATTGTTCCTGTACGTATAACATATATTTTATAGCTCCCCAACATTCCGCTGCACCAACAACATTTACCTACTGAACTAACTAAATTTACATCCTTTATAGCTGATTTCCGAAGACATCATAATCTCAGTTTCTGATTCCGTAAGTTGTGCTCCCCATTGTTCTAGGTTATTTAAGAATGATACGAGTTAATCTGCAATTAAAAGACGGGGGTTTTAGTTAGTCCTTTGGCATGTACATCTTGAGCATCCAAAAATCCAAATCTGTTAAGAAGGCATTTGAATCTAACCAGGATCGGTCGACTTGAGTGTTTCGATTGTTGGAAATGAGTGGGATCCAAGTTCGAGGGCTGTAGAGGTTTGATTTGTCGGACGTGCTTTTAGAGGCGGCAGTGGGGGCAGAATTGTCACATTTGGAACGTGTGTCCCCAACCGAGCTGGTAACTGATCCATGAGATGAGGCTTCCATATTTTGAATGTCCCATATGGTACGGTTTGGAACGGCTTGGATATGAGATCTTGTGATTTCCGAACGCTGTAAGTACGGGAAGATGTCATTTAGAAATTAATGCAATTTAGTTATCCTAATTCCGTGCATGAATTTTTAATGGTTTGAAGTAGAATATTCAAGTTTGTAAGTTCGTTTTTTAATGAAAAAAATTTGATTTTGCCATTTTTTTAAGCTTCAAAGAAGGTTAAGGCAATTAAAGCAACATATAATTCAAAATTAAAATCCTAAACAAAATTGGCCTCCGTTTATTCAGCCTCTCTGTATGTGTATTTAAAATGAGGTCAGTGCATTACGGTAAATTAAAAAATCTTCGCCCCCAGTTAATTTTGACCTCAGAAAATTGAATCAGACGCTCAGATTCTTACCCCCCAATAATCGATAGTAATCTTGGATTGAATTAAATATATGCATGTATTTTTTTGATATTTTGTACAACTGATTAAGTGATTAATGAAAACTCACTGGGTCATAGGCGAATGTGGAGGCGGAGTAGTTACTTGTGCTCTGCCGTGATCCCTGAGAGATGGTTTGTGAGGAGCAGGGCCGGCAGCCCCAGATGGGCAAGTCGGGGGGCACGGGCTCAAATTGCCCCTGCCGTGACCCCCGAGAGACAGTTTGTGAAGAGTAAGGCCGGGCGACCCGGTGGGGCAGGTCGAGGGGCACGGGATCACGTTGCCCCTTCGACGACTCAGGCCCAATAGATCTGTTCTTCCTCTTTTTAATTGCACCCACCGCCTCCTCCTCTTTCACCGACTTTCTCTTTGGGTCTCGGCTGCATTGGACACCCATGATGATTCGTTACTGCGATGCTTATCTTCGATTACTGCATTGAAAGTTAAAGTCTGGAATTAAAAGAAAGAAGGTCTTAAAAATACTTGGAATTTGGGCAATGATTAATTCCGGACATTGAAATATATTTCGTGACGGTGTTGCAGTTTAAGAACGTCATTCCATTTTTAAGACCATTAATAAGCATTTTCATTACAAAATACAAAATTGGGTTAGTATAAATTATATTTTATGCCGTCGAATTTCCGAGCAATTGGAAAATTATATTTTCCCATTCAAAAATGAAAAAACTCAGAATTTGGGGATGGTTTAAAATCTCAAAAAATGCTTTAAAATGCTATTGAAACATTTGTGTAACTATTAATAACCATTAGCAATTAAATTGGACATAAGGTCTACAAAAATTATATTTCATTCAGAAGCGGTCTAAACAACTAGAAAATCCTAAACAAGTTGCTCTCGTCCGTACAAAAAATGAAAAACCACACAACTTTGAGATTGATTAAGTTCATAAAAAGGCCTTCAAAAACACCTCTTGGCTCTGCAACTGTTAGGAATCTCTCCGTTTTTATAATCTCTAATATCTATTTAAAATTGAACCAGAAATAACGTCAAAAAAATCTACTTTTCGGACCAGTCGCCCAGTTCCAAACGTGTCACTTCTGCCCGTTCAAAAACAGGAAATTTACACCCAACCATGAAACCAGCTTTCACCTCATGCCAAACTTCAGAAACAGTGGAAAAAATGTTACCGCAAACCCAAAGGATGGCCATTTAATGGTCCTGATTTGCACTTAATTTTCCAGACAGAATGTACTCTTGTTTTGCAAATGATTTTCCGAGTACATTAATTCCCATCATGTGTCATGAAATGCAGTCTGCGGCAAAAGCAGATAAGAACAAGTCACTAATTGTCCCTCTCTCCAGTTTACAGGATTTTTAACAGAGCCCACACTAACTTAAAACCAACGGAGTAAGGTTACAGAGTTGAGGTAGATTCTGCCTATAAGAACCACATAGGAATTAAAGCTAAAAACCACTCCTCGTTCCTACTACTAACTAGACTACTGTGCAAACCGAGACATAATAAATTATATTCCCAGTATCTTTGTAACGAATTGATTTGGATTGGAGTCTGGCACTGATTCTGGTGCATTGGGGATATTGACCATGATGATGATGATGATGGTGGTGTTATATTAAACATTACACGCTTTTTTAAATCGCAATATGTTATCAACTCAACTCCAAATCTACACGATATGACACATTTCCAGACTCCCATGGCACCTTCTCTCATTAGCAATGCATAGGGCCCGTAATAATAAATCCCGTCCCAATTCACAACGTGACAATTCGCCGAATTTGTAAATTTCCAAACCAAGGGGAAAAAATTAAAAAAAAATTGATTGATTGACTGGGATTAATCAGACTTGCTATGAACTCATATTTATAACCATGCCTTACCCTTTAATAGTGCATGACCACCGTCTGGCCCTGTATATATACTCAGTACTTGCTCGTGCTCGTAAATCAGGATGTCTGTCTGATATTTTATTATTTTTTAAGCCGATCCTGCGAATTTTTTCCAACTTCCAATGTCTCGAGTCTGGAGGAGAGTGAATCAGACTGTCAAGTCAAACGGAACTGATAATTCCAATAGGAGCGTCTCGTTTTGTCCTAGAACTTATTGATTGTCCGGCTCACTTCGGATAATTATTTACTTATTTAGGGTTAAGAAACTGAGTTACAAAATGAAGAGGTTCTTAAAACTTAACAAGTTCGGAAGAGAGGGGACTATGTATTGTTAAAATCCAGTCTGGGTTACGTAAACTCTCTCCTCTCTCCTGGCTGGCCTTTGTAGGAATGGTGATGGTGAATAGGAACTGCAACCAACCTGCATCTCTAAATAATTGTGAAAACTTTTAATCCTTCTCTCGTTAATTTGCAGTTGGAAATCGTTGATGTGAGGGAGTGGAAGCCTCCAGATCGAAACAACCCAGCCAACCCAGTGCTATACTCTGAATAAGTAGACAGGCAGTCTAGCCAACTTGTTGAAACAGTCTGGATTCTCAAAAAATCAGTTTAAAATCACAAACGTCCCTATCAAAAGTCAATTCAAATACCGAAAAGATAATGCGATCATTAAATAAGCCTCCGGGGCTTTATTGATCGGGGATTAATTGTTGAGTTTAACAATAGCTCGCTAGACACCGACTGACACGACTCTCTTAGTTTGCAGACTGAATCCGCTACAATTGTCAGACGCGGCTGGGTTGACCCGAGGTCTGCTTGTTGAAAATCAGAAAAATCTAGGGGATTTTTTTCGCTTGGATAAAATCAAGTCCCGAAAATCGGAATTTTTATATCTTCGGGAATAAATAGTTTTTGACCAGCAAGCTAGTGTGATTTCTCCTAATGAATGATAATTAATGGTTCTGTATGATTTTTCAACATGCGTAAGAGGAACGGCTTGACTTGACTGCAAACTGGAATTATTTTGAGTTAGGTTCTGATATTAATAAAACAATTGAAAGGAGTTGTGTTACAGTAATGAATCACTCACACTCTCCAATCCATTTAAGTTTGCATATAGGGGATTGGGTTAGTATTGAAAAAATATATCGTTTCGATATTAATAATAATAAAATAATATTATTATTAGCAATATCAAATTGTATTATATAGAGTAGCGGATAATTAGCTTTATATTTATATGTCTACACATTCGCACTGCATGCATGCATTTTTACGACTCTTTGCCTTTCCATGAATTTTTTGAGGAAATCCTGAGGGTATTAAGCATTCAATGTTCCAGATGGAACTGTTTAAAGATGATGTTTTGCGTTATTTAGAGACACCGACGAATCTGTCCTTCAAACAAGTTTGCAAACTCTGAAAAACATTTGATTTGGGCTGCTAACTGACCAGTACCTTGTAACTTATTGTATCGATCCCATGGTTTTTCATACGATTAACTCAACATTTTTTACAAGGTGAACTTATTTCCAAGAATAAAAGCCTCGTATTAACACAGGATATTGTTTTTTAGCTTGCTCAAATCAGCATTAAATATCATTATCATTAGTGAATGATGTTATTTTGGGTAAATATTGGGGTTAGTGTTTAGTTCAGGGATTATTAAATGCTTTCAGACTTCTTTCTAGAACTATTGTTCATGGAATGAGAGGAGAGGACTAAAAATAGTCCTAGAACAATACTCCAGTCTCAATACCCACCGACATTGGACGTAATTGATGCCTGAGCCCTCGAATGTATCGACTGCATTGAGGAGAATGGAGATAAAATATTGAAGAGAGTAATAAATTCGGCAATGAAATGTAACACAATCGCTCATGAAGATTCCTCGACGACCGAAGTTATGTCAAATATGCAGCCATTCCCGTATCTATTCAACATATCCGACTTCAGTTGCAAAAAATAATATTCTTAACAGCTTCCCTCCGTCCTAACCAGGGTTGGCCAATTATCAGTTTTAACATAATTTTTCATCAATAATTAACTACTTTAAATGAGGGTAAAAAAACTAACTCGACCATCTTTAAATTTTCACTGGTCAATTATTTTGACCTTTGGAATTTCTTAAAATTTATGTTTTTTCATCTGAAATCGAATTTACCAATGCCAACCCTGTTACCAACATTTAGGGCTGTTAGATAGCAAGTCTCGATTCCGTAGTCTGAAGGTTATAGTTCAGAACTTATGTAAAAGCAGTAGTCGAGCCATATAGACACACACATGTCATTCAGACATTGACTACTCATTTAACTTTTTGAGACAAATAAATATAAAAATAGAGAGAGATGATTTGAAAAGGTTATTGGATCCCTTTCATCATAACTAGAATAATAATAGTAGATTACATTCTATCGACTCGTTTATTATCAGTCTGAACTTACAAATTGTAGAGCCCTTGCCCTTTTGCATGTTGATGGTCCTCAGCCGACGATGAAGAAGATAGTTGATCTATTTTTAGATTTATCTCCTCTCTCTGATTGCCATTTCTGACTCTTTCTCACAAATTAGGAAGCTCCGAAAGAACTATATTGATTTCCAGTTTTTTTTAAATTGGTATAATGCGACTTGAATTGATTTAGTCGACCCTTTTTCTGTCGATCGATACGATTTGGCAAATTTACATGAATTTTCACTTGATCTTGTGTCGAATCGGAAACTACAAAGGATGTGTACACTGTCTCATTGGGGAATGGTTTAGATTAGACGTTTTTTTTATTGAATGCGGCTTAAGAGCGAGAGAAAGTGTGCCTTGTTATGTCTAGACAGGATTATAACAACCTTACTTTAGTGCTGATCAAACAATCATCAAAAATTCTTATTGTTAATTCATTTGAATAAAGCATTAAGACTGAAGAGCATTCAAAGCGGAGTTAATTTAATTTTAATCTAATTTAATTATTGCAACTACTGACTAATTTGAGTTGGGGCTTGGAATAACAATATTCCCGAGAACCCCCTTTGCCGTACTTACTTTTTTGGTTAATTTTGACTGGTCTAAACACAATTTTGTAAATTCAACTCACCGAAAGCAGAAATTTTTGACGAATTGGGATATACCCTCTGTTTTATACGTGGAATGGACCGGAATTAATGTTAAAAGATGACAGTCAATAGTGCTTTAAAAATGCTAAATATCACTATTAGTTTTAATTTTTTGAGCTACAAATAAGTACAGGTTTCGTAATTTTGAAGAGTGGACCAGAATCTGAATCCAGTAGCTCGGAGGAACCAGGACTGACTTTAAAAGAGCCCTTTCAGGCTCCAGAGACATTACCTTTCCGTGAAGAATAGGACAACGATTAAGTTAGCAGATAATCAAGAGATAGAATCCCAGACTTTAACAATAACTTGAAATGGAAGTTACAGGAAACGAAAATAGATCCAACAATTTGGATAAAACAGAAGAAAGATGAAGGATAAGACCCTCAAAACAGTCTTTGTCTTTCCGATTTTAAGTGCAACTTAAACCCAGACGGACAAATTCATTTTCTAAAGCTGTTGTTCATTATTTTCATTTCAATTAATTAATAATCGGTATCGCATCATAATCTCTATTCTACATGAAAATACAACTGCTTTGTCATGATTATTTCAAATTCCGAAAATACTGATGTGTCAAAATACTGTAAACCCGGTTTCAAACCAATTAGAATGTACTTATGTTATATCTGTGTTTTCCGGCTGAAGCATATACATAGCAATTTTATTCTGGTTTTCTGAGACCTATATATTTCCTTAAAACATAAAATATTTTTCGGCTATGAAGATTATTCCCAAAAAACTGTTTCAAACATTGAGGTAAGCGTAAGCCATGAACTTCATTAAATTTGTGTGAACAGTGGGAACGTCATCATATAACCGTAAATTGATTTTACAGACAAGCTGGCTCAATAAAAATGTTATTGCTGCCGGTGTTGGAGTTTGGATTGTTTAGTCTCCTCAGCCTCGATGTGTGGTATTTGATACGGCAGGTGGAAATGAGTCCACTTGTTTTTGAATCGTGTCCAACTTTCCTAGACGGGTACAATAGGCTCCTACTACCACGTTTTGGCAACCCGATTATCCCCTCATCATTTTTATTTCTGCGACGATTCCGTTCCAACTCGTTTTAAATATTTGTCTATTTCCCTTAAAAAACGGGACAAAGAAACAAAAAATACCTTGTGGGAATGATATAGTTAGGATAGTTTTAAGATGACGGTCATTTAGTGGATGCTCCAACAGATTGAGGTAATTTTAGGATTTTAGGTAATTTGGTATAATTTTCATAATTTTTATATAACTCGGGAAGGTCTAAGATGATAATTTCTGTCATTTAAACGGAAGAATTGATTTGCAATGAAATATTAATAAATTTCACAAAAGCCGAGTCGGATTTGTTGTTTTTTCTGCCTGAATGTAAATGAACGTGTTGTACATTTTTCGCAGACGAAGTGGTGCAAACCTGTTGCTACATTTTCACCTGACCTATATTCCGAGTTCTGAGAATTAAATCTAATTCCTTAACGAGTAAACCTAATGAACCAGCTCCACTTCCAAGCATTCATCCGCTTGATTGAAAAAAAATTATCCGAATTTATTTTATTTCGATACCACCTCTGTTTCTTCATCGAGTAATTTTACTGTCGAATGATGGAATTTGAACCCAAATCGATAATTGCTACCGAGTTATAATATATGTAACAATTTTAATAAGAGTAATCTTATTCCCGGATATCCATTCCAATTTCCTGTCTAGATTTCATTAGCAGCTCGGGTCTCCTTCAGTAATGGAGGTGGAGGTTGTGGAAGCAATAATAACTCTTTTAGGCTATGATATTCTATTGTATGAAGTGAGACGTAAGTAAGTGGTGCCAAGAAGAGTCTTAATCGGTTTCCACGTTAAGAACGGTATACAATAAGATCGCCTTCTGATGAATATGCAGAATACACACAGACCTCATATTCTATGGTCTCCTATGTCGTCTGGTCTTTAACAATAGTTAGTACTATCCTTCCTAGTAGACACCCTGTATATTGACTCTACTATTGGATTCCTAAATTATGAAATGCATATTTTTTAGACATGTCAGGACGAGGATTTTAAAATAAATAGCCGTATATGCCATCCGTTTTAATTGACAATCTACGAAACTTTAAAACCCATTTGAAGGTAACTTGGTTAAAATTGTGATAAATAGTACGATTTTTCAATTAAAATCGGAAGGGGAGATTAAATAAGTTAAAAAATTGTTCTTTCCTAATCCTAGTGTGTTTTGTTGCATGGATTCTAAAATAGGGTGAAAGTCAGGTTCTTTTAAGTAGGTTTCATCTTTAGTTGACTTTGGTTGATGAAAGCGTCATTCCCCATCAACAACCCAATTAAATTACTAAAAATCCAGTCGCCTCAGTCCATGCTCTTGCCCAACTTGTTAACGAGGTTGGCCCAATAAATATTCCTCTGCTGAAAGAAGAATGGTTTTTGTTTAAAGCACCTATATGAAGTAGTCAAGATATTATAATTTATAATATGCCTATAAAATCTATATAAATAATAATATCTATGCCTACATATGTATGTACTCTATAAAAATACCACGGCCTTCCAATAAAAGACTCAACTTCTAATGGCATCCCAGAATTTTCAAGGCTCAAATCCTGTCACGTGTTTTAATTTAACTCATTTTGACTCGATTTTGGGTTAAACATTTTATTTTAGTTATGATGATAATTAAGATGGATTGTTCATTACAGACTTACGATTAGCAAAATCACTATAAAATTACCAATAAGTTTATTTCATTGCATCAGCGGTTTGTAGTGATAATAGCAACTGAGTATTTAGTAGTGGATTATCTTGCAGTGCCCCGGGCAAGGACGTATCAGAATTCGTTGCAATTATATGTTCCACCCGAGACGTCATTATTCACAAGAAGACCCATCCGGTTTGGATGACTAAAAACAATTATTCATAGCATGTACAGAAGTACCGCATCTTCTGCAGTAAATGCCCCTGAAATTGAAACCCCTACCTTAAAATTCATGCAATAATAAAATATCGGCACGTTTCATTTGGCAACTTCGGAAATGCACCTCTTCCTATATTCTGCAATAGATACTCCTGAAACTGAAGCCCCTAAAATTTAAATTCATTCGCTAATTATATAAAACCACGTTTAATTTGGCAACTTCGAAATCATAAAACTTATCGGTACAACTCTATTTAGCCCGACTCTTTGGGGCACTTTAAATTTTAAATGATATGAATATATTTTCTCTAGAAACATATGCCATTATTTTTCTACCGGTTTTTGTCTAGGTTTAAAATACATACAAATACATACTTCCAGAAAATGACCCGTACGGGTCAACCAATCGACTGATTTTGCCCATCTTCGAACTTAACTCCTAATTTTACAAAAAAATGGTGTGTACCAAATTTGGTGACGTTATGTCACTCTGTTCGGTAGTTATCGTGCTTTTCCACAGACAGGACACTGCCGCGATTCTATAAGCCCTCGGAGTCGGGCTAAAAACTACCCCACCTTCTGCACCCCTAAAAACTTACTATGGACACTATTTGGGTGCCGAATGAGTTAGAGGCTGTAATCTTGCATTCGTCCACTAATTCGTCCATGCTCATTACTAAAATCATAGTTTTAGCTCTGCCAATTGACGTCTAGTGGGTCGGAAGTAGGTGAGTTTGTTCAGGGGCCGTGTAGGTCAAAAGTTTTTCAAATTGCGACCCACAAGTGTGATACACCGTTGGAAAGGTACGCTCACGTTCTATTAAATGAGGTATACTACATGACATGAAATAGTTAGGGAAATGTGAGATTCTTGAATGAAATGTTCCTAAAGTGTTAAGACATCAAGATTACGGGTTTTTAACGTCTTGCTGATTTCTATCTTTTTCCGTGTATCTGCACAACGATCCTCCCCCCTCTGGAATGTAAATCGACCCGAAGTAAAGCATCCTTCGGGATGTATGCAATAATATCTATCAACCTTAAATATCGATGATTGTACTGTTTGTACAGCTCCGGGATTGGTCGACGATTTAAATAGGCATTTGTCCACCAATGAAGTGATTAAATCAGGATTTATAACAAAAATTGCATGGTTCCATCAAAACAAAAAAAAAACTCTTAAAAAAGCCAGTCTGAACTTTCGGCGAGGAGACAGGCGATTCATTACGTAAGTCTAATATCGTCTCGAGAGTCAGAATGAAAAAACCTCATCACTCCTGTTCTCATCAACTTATTAGCCATTCACCATTCATTTGAATGAGTTCTCATTCAACATCCTGATTACTACTCTCTCAACGTTGAATGTCCATACGATTTCCCTATAAAAGAGAATATGAGTGAATCGAGATAAGGCGAGGATATCGGGACTCGGCAACGATGGAAGCCTTACAAGCTGAAGCTTAAGTTGAAGATTTATGAGGCTTTTTTATAAATCAAGAATTAGTGGAGGACATGTACTTTACTTTTGGAGCTTGTGATATCTGTAGTTAACCCTGCCAGTACGACCTGTAGACATCAGTGTGATTTTTTTCGTAGCATATCGTCTGATATTATGAGATTGAGGATGAAATGATACATGCTGATAGGAATGTCAAAATATTGAGGTGAACCGGGCGAATAATATATGGCACTCTATATAGACTTGCTTTATCATTAGGTATTAGGTATCAGTTCATGCTTAAGCTGGATATACCGATAATTAGCATAATAAATTGCTGGGGTAGGGGCTGGGGTATCTAAGCCGCCCGTTTTTCCAAGACTTATTAACAGGGGCACGATGTTTATTAGACAAATTAATTTCTTATTGAAATAGTTGGCTGTAAAAATTAATCTGATAGAACTGACTTTGTGAAATAGTTTGGATCTCTTATGTCAATAATCGCCAATTTTTAATACTTTTGTTAATGGGTTAAAAACATGAGAATGAGATATGCAGGGTGTGAATCCAACACATTTTCGTGACAGTCCGTGAGTTAGTTAACGAGCCGATTTATAACCGATGGCAATATAATAATAGACTATATTTATCATCTTATTGCACTTGCAACTAGATGCGGAAGCTCATTTCAAGAAACGCAAGATTTTATTGTTAGGACCGTGCGTTTCGATTCATTCAGGCAATTTTTATTCGGATGCAGTTAATTTTCCATACAAGATACCTTTCTTTCTCTTACAACAGTGTATTAAGTAAAATACAGGACTAGAACTATAATAATTCAAATGCATTGGGATCATTAAATGATTTCCTCGTTTTCTGTCTTTAAAATTTAAAATAGATTCGAGAATCTCCGACACCTAACCAATCCATGGTACAATTAGGAACTGCTCAAAGAACTTTTCTTTTCAAAACTCCAACGTCTTCTAGTAGGAATAGGATGAATTTATTTGAGGGTCAAATATTTCCCTTGGGAATTACGGTGGTATGTCGTAAAATTTAAATAAACTTTCGATTTATTTTATTTAACCTTGATGTTGGACATCATTGACAACACCTTTCGATTGGAGGCTCGTCTTCAAAACAACCACCATATCACGCGATGGTTTGGGAACTGAGTCCAGAATTCGCAGAGTTTTCATCTCATCAACAACCTTGTCACACAAGAATCAAAGATGAGTCAATAGTCCAAGCCATTCCGCTTAATGTTGAGCATAAACTATGCTAGCAAGTGCTTAATACAGAAGCAAAGATTTTGATAAGGAGCAGTTCGCAAATTAATTATGGTGATGATAGGACACCGGAAAATACAATTTTAACCGGCTTTCGTTATTGGTAAAACTGTTGACTGTAGTTAAATAAATCAGAATTGGAAATTTTTTTTAAATTAATTAAATTATTCTTTGAAGATGGTCGATTTTACTTTAAGATTTGTTGGCTTTGAGTACCTGCAATTTTCATAGATCATTATAAATACAAATGATGATAACCTTAAGACAAATGTTCAATTCCCAGACTCCCCACTGTGCAGAATTAGAACATAAAAAGCTAAAAGCAATCTTAATTTGAATATTGCACTTCATCATTTTAATTTGTAATAGAATTCAACAACATCAGTTTGGAACACTTAGGATTAGCATGTTCTTGTATCTGTCTATGGGTCTTTAATGAAGTGTTCTCGTTGTCAGGAGAAATGTGAACTGCATCACATCTATTCTGTAGTAAGTTGATTATTGTATCAAGTACTTGATCAAAGCAAAAACAAACACAAATGATAAAATTATGCACCTCGTTTTATACCTGTATTGAGCTGTAAGCTGGAATGGACATAATTTATTGTAATTAAAATCAAAGGAAGCAGCTCAATAGCTACTAACTATCAATAAATTAATTTCAATTTTCCTACCCAATGAATTATTTCAGCAATAAACGATAATTTAACTCTCTGATCAGTTTGACACTAAAAAGCCACTTTATGAGCAGCATGGATTTTTTGTATGATGCATCCACATGTCATATTTAGTATTAATCAAGATTAAATAATTTTCTAGCTTGTTAGTATTATAATAAAATTATAGTTTCTTAAAAAAAATCCCATGATCAATCTTCTTTTCAAGACTGGTTTTGATTTCTCGACACTAGCATAGGAGCCTTGTCCGGTCAGTGAAATAGTTAAAATAATCCTGAGTATAGGTCTTAAGTTCTGTTCTTGGATCTATGCTTCGATTTTTTCTACTAAAATCTTGACAGAATTGACCAAGTCATCATATTTTATCAATCGATCTACTTTGACAGGAAACTCTCCTATGATCATTTAATGCAACAATCCAGAATCAAAGTCACTATTTCGACCAAGAAAAAATATGTTTGGATATTCTTATATGTAATATAGACATGATATCCTTAATAGATAAGGAATTAGCCAATCTTGCATGTTGTTGTTTATCGAGATTGAGGATTGAGATGATCTAGAAGAGGCCGGCCCATAAATGGAATAAAACCGAGCCCCATCGTCTCCTGACCATTTAGTGTAAAGGGACAGAGAGCAGATTCGAGACGTCGAAAGTTCCAGGTCACATTTATTCAGGCCGACATTGAGAGTACAAAGGAGAGCTTGATAGATTTGTAAAAAACAAACGGGTTGAGTTGTCTATCGAGATATAATTATCAATCGGATAAAGTAAGAAATCGTATTCATAACTTATAATTTATGGTCAATAATGATATAGGACGGCACATGTAATAAACACATCGTTTAAATGAACAGATTTGCATAAACAAAGCTACTGGATAGAGTACATTAAAGTTAAATAGTATACTAATGTCAGTGTTTTTTAGCAATTGTGAATTGGCATATTCATCCTCAAAAAAATCATAATTTTCTTATATATTTTAGGGAAATGCTCGTTCTGGCTCAATACTATTTTTTGTATCTGTCCTTGTTACCTACCTATCCACTTTGTGTTAAAAACCAAAGGTCACGGAAAGATGCCTTCTGGCATCAGAATAATTTGTTAAGCGTATTAAGTATTTAAAACCTCTGTTTTTATTTTTGTTGTTTACAAGACTTGTAGTTTCAATTGTAAAAAAAATCAGACCATATTCTGGGATTTTACTTTGGATGATTCTCGTTATGTACATCTTATGGACAAAAAAGAAACGATTAAATTCGCGTCCAGCATTTCATACCTATGTATGTACCAGACATAAATGGGATATCGATCTGCATGAACTAATGTTGAGTTTTAGTTTTAATTATCTGAATGTGATAAGCTAAAAAACACTTCCAATGGTATGTTAATATTAAATGAAAAAAACTGGAAATAATGTGCATATGTATAGGAAAATGACAAGAAGGTCGTCGTGGACTGCCTCTTCCTATAATCCTGTTACAATTAGACGTGCTGAGGGTTTTGTAACTTTGTTGAATAAAATAAAAACGAGGGTTGCACAAGAGCTAAGGAGGATCGTAACAAGATTAGTCCGTCGTGGTTATTCATCCAAGACGAGTCTCTTCCTAAACGCACTTCTATTATCCTCTAACTTTACAACCCTCTCACATTTCTCACAAACCCCATTTCCAAGTGAAAGTGTTTCGACAAAATATCCAGAAATTTAATTACACTTATTTGCTGTTCAGAAATCACCCGGAACTTATTTCATCTGAGATTCGAGATCAAGCATGGCCTGCCCCATGATGCAAGAGGATGAGTAAGTTTGGTTTCAAGTCAATTGGCTTTTACGATTTTGTAGTCATTAGCCTCACGTTACAATGAACTTATATTTGTGAAAGAATTCGAGCTACTTTTTATTTATTTTTATTATTTATTTCAAGTTTTACTGATCAGAGGAGTGCTTTTTTCATGTTCTTCAAAGTTTTTTGAGGAATTCGGGAATTTTGATTTAATCCGACGCCTGAAAATTCAAAATGTTGACGAATTATGACCAGTCGATATATGCTTGAAGTTAGGAGTCTTATAGCATATATGTAAATTTTGGCCTAGTATAATTACATGTCTCGCAGATAAATATTTGTGTCTTTTCAATGAAATAAACACATTTTTATCCTATCCATGCTTATTGTAGGAGCGTTAGCATTTCATGTTCAAATCGTCGTTTATTCCACCGTAAAGTTTTTAAGGACGAATTTTGGACGTTTTTTGCTCCTGTTTTTACTCAATATATAACAACCGCGGAAAGAATAACTTGGAATGGTTATAAATAATTCATTTGCAAGAGAAATTTTCATGCTTTTTTAAACAATTTCTAATTTATTTTCCAACTAAATCTGTTCAAAGTATTTAAAACGTTAGAACTTGTAGAAATTTCATCAAACTCTTTCAGTTCAGTTCAATAGTTAATTAAGCGACCAGAATACATAATATGATTTACACATTTCATTTATCTTATCTCTATCATATTAAATGCAAGCGTCCGAAAAGATTACGAACATTGTCGCTATAAGTTCGATGATTCCTTATTTGAGTTAAAAAAATAATAAACACTCACTAATACCACCATTAGTGCAAATATTAAACATTAATTACTGATCCCAGCGCAGTAAACTGTGTGACCAGAGTAATTGAGGCAAAGTGGTATATTAAGTGTCAATGATTCATAAATGCTCACGATTCAAATGTGTCAAAGGTGACACTTTTAAATAAATCTACTGAAGAAGACGCTTCATAGGAATAGTAAAGAGGCTAAAATTTTGCATTTTAATTTGCCAACAGTCCCGAGATGGCTCAATTCGGTTGCAATATGACGGAAGTGAGTGACGGCTTATTGTACGGGGAATATTTACAACTGGAGAAGGTGCTCGGGGCCCAAAGGATGGTGAGCCAAGAGCAGAACAAGCCTGTTCACGACGAGCATCTCTTCATCATCACGCATCAAGGTACGCTATTTTGCACTCTAAACATCCCACCCTGTACACATTACAATTCATTATATAGTGATGGAATTCAGCTATTGAAAAAAATAACCTACCCGAAATTAAAAAAAAGTGGAAAGGGTGTTAGGTTCGGTAAAATGTAAAGTTAGCTCTGATTTGTGATCAGTGTTCTCTGACACTGACGGACAAGTTCCATGTCAACCTGTAACGAATCAGTAATCATAATCCAGTTGATGTAAAAATGGCAGAAAAGGTTGATTATATAATCCCTCTAACTTGCCGAATTAATTCCCTTTTCTGGTATTTCAGGTCTCGCGTCTGTCGAGACCCTCATTATCCAAAACCTTTTAGGCATTTTTATTAATTAAATTAAGCGGATTAGAGTGAGGGAAGGTAGGTGAGAGGATGATGAGGATGATGATATTATAACTAACGAGGACAGGTTGTGAGTTGGATTGATTTGGAGTTGTCAATTAAGAAGATTTAATTAGCAGAAGGTGAAGGGAAACGGACGACTTTTTTATTAAGACATTCACACTTGGAATCTTCTACTATAATTAAAACTAGGGTTTTCTAGTCATTGTATATTTAGTTTTAGTGCTTTGAAATTAAAGAAATTAAGTGTAGCGAATGTTTTTTTTTTGAGAATTTATTGTTTTATTGTTAGTGTTTAGTACTAGGCTTAAAGATTATACGTTCATGTTATTTTTTCAATCGCACCATATTGCATATATTGCATCGCTTTTTTCATTTGATAGTACGTTAAGATGCGTAAAACGTGATACATATATTGTTTTTGTCCATCATAATTTAACGCTCATATCCTTAACTAGATTCTTTGCAATTTTATTGCATTCTGGAGACATATCTCCAAAGCGGATGGGTTATTTAGTGTAACCCCTGTAGGCCCCGTTAAAACACGAATCAACGCTAAAATACGTTAAAAATTATTTTTATTTCAGCTTACGAATTATGGTTCAAGCAAATCCTGTTCGAAGTTGATTCCATACGTTTCCTATTTATGAAGTCGGAGGTGGATGAACGATGTATGTTGGAGATTCTCAAACGAACCCAACGATGTGTTCTTATTTTGAAGGTATCCGATCCTGATTTCAGTGGAAGTTTCCGTATTCTAATTTCAAAACCAATTGTTTTAGTATTTGAAAATTAAATATCAACACCTTTGTAAATTAATCATGGAACGTAGGTCCTTGTTGACCAAGTAATGATCCTGGAGACGATGACCCCATTGGATTTTATGGAGTTCCGACATTTCCTCTCTCCAGCCTCCGGATTCCAATCGTTGCAGTTTAGGCTTATCGAGAATAAACTTGGTGTTAAATCGGTTCGTAAATTCTTTTGCGTAAATAATTGCTACAAACAATCAATTAGTAAACAGTCTTGAAAGTAACAAACTCAATGAATAGGATAACCGAGCTAAATACAACAAGGAAAACTACAGCCAAGTATTCGCATGCCAATCTGCCACAGATCAACTCAAGAATTCAGAGGATGAGCCTTCCCTCTGCGATCTGGTTCAAAGGTTCACCTTTGTTATTAAGAATAATATTTAAAATTCTGAGAAATTTTAAAAGGAAAATTTTGATGACATTTCTTGATATTTGGTCGTAGGTGGCTTGAAAGGACCCCCGGTTTAGAGGAAACAGGTTTCAATTTCTGGGCCAAGTACGAAGCCACCGTTCAAAATCTGTTAGAAACGGAACAAACTGCTGCCGAAGTGAGTTGATACTTTTTTGAACTCAAAAGGTTACATTTGCGATAGCCCTATTATCAAAAATTACCCCACCCTAAATATATCCCCACGAATTATTTAATCAATATCCTCTTAAAAATACAGTTAGGGATAGGATTCATCGTTTTAAATGAAAAATGAATGTGGATATGGGATGACACAGTTTTAGACGTTTTGAGAATTGTTGAAGCATCGAAATTGAGCAAGAAGTAAAGTTCTTCTGCTCGTTGGCTCGTCTGGTAAAACTCTAATAAAACTCTTGCAACCCTGTTTTGCAATTCCCATGTTAAAGCAAAGGGCTATATATTATGCTGTACATATAAACAAAACAAATTTTACCCGGTGAGTCAAAGAGCACAGGAACTCAAATAATCTCCACAGCCCGAGTCATATCCATATATTCATATCATATATTCGAAAGGTTAAAAACGTACATCCATGGATTTATTTATAGAAATATGACATTTAGATTTCTTCCCAAAAAGGGACTTACTAAATGCAGAATTTTGAAAATTCATATGATTATTTTTTAAAAAATTCACGATATTATTATCATACATATATAGATATATACTTGTAAACTGCAGGATTAACATCGAAAGAGTTCTAGAAAGTAGAAAGTAGATGGAAAGTTAAAAAACTGCATTCATAAAATTAATTTTTGAATTCAGACGGAGACAAATGAGCAAGTAAAGGCTGCCCTGTGGCACAACGTAAAAAAACGTAAGGAGCAGTTCGAGTCGATCTTCGATGAGACGACACACGACGCTTTGGTGAAACGGGGTGACCGACGCTTCACCCACAAAGCGTTGAGGGGAGCGATCCTGATCACATTCTACAGAGACGAACCCAGATTCAATCAACCCCATCAGCTCCTTGCGTCCCTCATGGACATTGACGCTTTGATTACAAAATGGCGTTGTAAGTTCATCTAAACATAAATACTAAACACCGGGTTTCAGCTCCGAGTGTTATAAGGTTTATAGCGATTTCGAGGTTCCTATCTGCTTGCACGTCAAATTTTCGTATGATATATTTCAGACAACCATGTGCTTTTGGTGCAAAGAATGATTGGTTCTCAGCAACTCGGTACCGGTGGATCGTCTGGATATCACTACCTTCGCTCAACTCTCAGGTCATTACTGCTCCATAATCACAAATTTAATATCAATAGTCTACTTCAATCTAGACACTGACATTTTCGAATCCTATAGAATCAGTTACTTCTTCCATTTCAGCTAAATTGTAGCAAGATGTCAAAAATTTCTTATTTCAGTTAAAAAATGCTATCAGGAATATTTTAAGTACAACGCTTTCTAATATCCCAAATCCTGATTAAGCTATAGAATTAATTTGTGTTTATTCTTGACGTAATCTGTTTTTTTTATTAACCTAGCATTACTTCCAAATGCCACCGTGCAACTTGCCAAAAATAAATACAATTATTTTTCTGTAAAAGTAGGTTATATAATATTTACATTTTACTTTTTAGTGATCGATACAAGGTGTTCCTGGACTTATTCAACCTATCAACATTTTTGATCCCACGTGCTCACATGCCACCACTAACTCCGGAAATGAGGTATCGCCTGTCCCTCTGCGAGGCTCTTGATGGAGATTTTGTGAGACAGGACTCTCAAGCGAACCATCAATAAATGTCCGATCCACCTAATGTCACATGTATCTAACATCACAATTGCAACTTAAGCTTCGTTACTTAAATGGTCTACATTCACTGCTTTATTGTACAAATTGAAACTGCTACAGTTGTGAAAACAGGTCCTATTTAATAATTTACTATGCAATTAGGAATTCCATTATTCATTAGTATACCCTTTCCGATTTTGTGACAATTTCAAAACTAATTGTAATTAAGGCATAAAAATAAATCCATTTGATTTTTACCAGGTTGGTCGAGCCGGACGTGGAAGAACTATGATTTATAACTGCATTTTTAATTTTCATGACTTCAATCCGTCTGAGTAGCATTTGTGCTGATTTAGGTTTTAAAATAAACCCGAATAGACAGACTGGTTGACATCATTAGCTCTAATTCTCGTTTCAACAAGCGAGCTCTAATAATTTTTCATACTAGGATCTTACAGGGTCTCGGCCTCGGGTATTAATGAAATTATAGTTTCAAGCAAACTAACCAATTAAACGAGATGCATTGATTATTGCTGACACTCTGACACATAAAAAGCACATCTTAATATGTAGTGTTAAAGTAGCCCATAAAAACACCCCTAAAATTGAGCAATGCTCTGCTAAAAGCAGTAAATGGACCGTTAGTTGTAACATGGATTTATTTATCCCTAATTAATTATAAACCAAGCTGAAGTATAACTTTGTTACTATTATCTATTAGCTGATCCTTGTACTTTAGAAGCGAACTGTCGCGTCCGAAGGGTTTAGGCAACAAGGTCTCTTTGTGCCGTTCCTTTTGGCAGCTGTCTTTATGATGATGAACGTAAGCGGTGGAATTCTTAACCACGACGCGACAGTACTTATTATTATTGCACTTGGTTGGGTAATGATTGTGAGCGATGATGACGTCTTCCGTATCGTAAAAGCATTTTACATTTCGATGACCACCCTCATTGCACACCGTCCTCAACTCGAAATTCAGTTTCTGCCACAAATAATTGATAGATAGATTCATATCGACCTTTCTGCTTGTTTTTGCACAACGTAGAGATTAACTTGTAGAGATCACTTACGTTCATCATGTATGGATAGTCCGGGGCTTGTTTCGAAATATCGGGTGCAGTAGCCAATACTGTGGAACCGTTCACAATTCTGTCAACAAAGGCCATCATTTGAAAACAGTAGTTCCTGGAGTTGGAATGACGAGTGTCTAGTTCCTTAACAAGTTCCGTCCAGTTCGAGAAATGCAATGGCAAGATCACCTAGTTTTGAGAGAATAAAATCAGTAGTTAAAGAGGAAAGAGATTATTAATTAGGATCGTATATCTACTTAAAGCACTCACTTCGTCGACGTCTAATATTGCGATGTGTTTATAAGTGTACATTTCCGTCATGAAGCAATCATTGTAGGGAATCAGCTCTTGCCTCCGCTTCTTTATAAGATGTGACTAGAAAAAATGAAATAACCATTTTAGTCCTTTCTATATCCGACGATAAGTCGGGTTTGTAGTTTAATTGGGTTTGACTTTTAGAAGGCATTTTTTAAATTTTAATTGGAAGCAATAGAGGATTGTAATTTTGTGAAAATTGTTTTGAAATTCGAAAAATGTTATGAATAATTTGTAAATATATAATCCTCGTTTAACAAGAGAGGTCCGATTTTAAGCTCCCTTGACTTCATGGAAGTGCGTAAAATATTTTAACCAAGTTCGTTCTGTAGGAATCAACGAATTGTATGCCGGATTTTCTATGATTACCCTCTGATAAAGATACTGATCCCGCATGATCGGGAAGTCGGGTTGGAATCCTGGGAGGCTGAATGGTTTCACCGTTATAAATCCCGATTCTTCATAATAGTCCAACACCTGTCAAAAACAGCAAGGAAGTTTTAAATTCCAACGATTGTGATTAATATCTATGGAAAGAACTAACCAATTATATTAAAGCATCAACTTAATACCTTTTGTGTTTTGGGATGGACATCAAATCGATGAAAGTGTATTCCACCGACACCTAAAATCCTTAGCATTTCAATCCAATTGATCATCCGAACCGACATGTCTTTAGTTGGCAAATCCAAGCCCTTGACGCAAACCCCGAACTCTTTTTTTTCTGTCGGTACTTTGTAATTGACTAGAAGTAGATTCGTGGCTTTTTCGCATTGTGATTGAACAATGGAAACGGATTCTGGAACTTCGTTTTGGGAAATTGGACCCTAATACAAGTTCTGCTCCATCAATCCAATTATTAGACATTGAGCTAATTAAATGCTCATGTCGCTTCACAATTATTATGTAACTTACAATTTTAGTCTTGTTGATTCGAGGCAGGTCACAGGTTAGAAGGTAGGGGTGATAGGACCCTTTGATTCCCGCAACTTCATTCCATACATATTGTATATTATTGACCTGTATTTAAATTACAAAATTTAAAATACCTTTGTTTAACTGAGAAAATTCATTTTGATTCAGGTATAATAAATTATGATGCATGAGTTTAAATTAATTTGCTTAAAAAATAGTGGACAAAGATCCGATTCGTACCTCAGCAATAGCCGGGCGCCGAATATTGGGATACCAAATTTGGCAGTAATTTGGCTTCCTTTCCTCCAAATTTGACACGTTCAAGTTCAAATGCTTTTCGGAAATAATCAAAGTCTTGATTACGGGAACTTGGAATCTGGTATCCAAATATGATCCGTAAAGATAGAAAACGGTGGAATCCGGACCCTCCTTTGCATGCATTGCCTAAAATCAATATACTGCGTTTATAGTAGCAATAAACCGATTTAACGGGGATACCCAAGTGTTGAGAATTTAAATTTGGGTTTGAATGTTTAATTTAGTTTTTGTACTTTGGCATCTCATTAAAGTAAAAGTTCTGTAAAAAAAATAGTAAATATTTTTGATACAGATTTGCGGTACCTGATAGTGAGCATTGCTTATTTCTAGGTCGAGTAGCTCTGGTCTGGAAGTGCACTTTTTGTTCGCAACACTCTTGATTTCATTAAAAAAGCTAGATGTGTTTTTAATTTTAAAGGTTTCTAAGAGTGGGATATTCCCCACATATTTAATTTCAGAATCCAATCTTTTTGCTTCTAAAAACCGTTTATATTCCTTGTCGTTAAAGTCCAAGTTCGGAAAGGTGAACTCTCTTGAGCTAGAACAGATTAACCAATATATTATGATAAATGTAGCAAGGATTCCAATAAGAACTAGATGCTTTTTAACTCGGATGGACATTTTTAGATATTATTCAAACAAGTTGATGAAACTCTGCCTTTTCCTTAGCCACTGCAAAGTAAATTATTTAATTTGTTACAAATACGTGAAATAATCATTCTGTAAAATTCCAACGTGCTTTTAACACCTGCATCCTAATATATTAACAAATGTTTCGTGCAAAACGTGGATTTGCGATTACATTTCATGGAACCGGTAACCCAAAAAGTTGGAAGTTGGATTTATCTAATCATCCAGTTCCAATACTTGCCCAGATAAACAGTATCGTAAATCAAAGCTGTAGGAACGTCACAATGCTTATAATGCCCAACAAACTACAAATTTGTAATAGGGTATTAAACACAATTTGATTTGATACGAACACTATTAAAGAGTCAATATGATTAAAAATTTTAACCTTTTCTTTCACCATCCGTGACGATTATCCGATATCCGGAGAAAGTTTATATAAGCTTTAAGGCATAAAAAATGCAGAATTTTATTCATAGTCTATTTCATTTTGCATTTAGGTGTAGTTATTGATGTATATTAGAAGTTTAAAATATCAGTAGATCCAAGAATACGATATGCGGATAAAAGCCACCAATCATACGCGATTAGCGATCCTAGCGAAAAGCTCCCAGTTGGAAATTAGTATAGATTAAATCGTCAAACTTAATCCTTAATTCACAAATCCACGTAACCTTTTTCATAAAATTTTTCTTACTTTGATTTTTGGGTAAATTTTATGCTTTTGTTAAGTAAATGTCAAATCTTCAAGGCGTATACTTTCTTCCGAGTATATTTTTGGTGACAAGCATACAATTTCGGAAATAGTTAGCGATATAAAAAATACCGATATCATCTCAGTACCGGATCGCAAATTCTCCACAAATTATATAGTTTACAATTGCTTGAGAAAGATCTTTTTGGAATTTACAGCTCTCAGAGCTATTTTTAGCCTCTACACCCTATGTGTCCAACCCGATTCGATTGGGAAATGATAACATTCGTACTGGACAGAAATCACTATATTATTACTTTGTAATTGATATTGCTCTTTATCAGAACAAGATGAACTTGGGATTCTCGATGAATAAAAAATTTCCTGATACAAGAACCTACTGCTGCATTTCAATTAACTGATTCCCAGTTGGACCAGGCCAGCCAGGTGACAATTGTGACAATGAGAAAATGACACAAGGTAATCAGTTCATGTTAATTCTGTTATCTACTCTAAATGTACATGTATTACACAAGAGGAATAAATCAATACTTCATTGATGATGTTTTATTTATTGAATCTGATTTAAAAAATTACCCAAGTCCGTCGCATTCCTTAAAAGACTGTCATGAAAATGCCTTTGTAATCTTCGTTCAGTTATTGTCAAACCTCCGATTGGCAGTATCCTTCAGTCAGATATTTACTCCAGTGGTCTCAAGGGACTGCTTAACTTAAGTTTTAAACCTTAAATGGCCAAAATGGTGTCGTTTAAGGGACTTGTAACGGCGGTCTTACTGCTCGTTTCTTCGACATCCGTTAAATCCAACGTTGTGAACATGCCTGGTTACAATGTGGACCTATTTGACCCGATTGACCTGAGTAGTTTGAAGGCTGGAGTGGTTGGAAACGAAGGACTAAGGAAGACCCTCATCCCATTTTACGTTGACGAAGTGTTGGACATCGTGGAGAAATATCCAGCAGCGATTAAGGACTGGTTATTGGATGGCGTTGAGAATACGGAGTGTAAAGGTCACGTCATGGAGTGGGTCAAACGGGTCGTTCCGATTGACCCTTTGATTCTGACCAACTCTTCTTGGGTTCTTAAGAGTAAGTACGGTCTATGCATTTATTGAAAGTTTGCATTTTTTGAGGGACCATGACTAGTGTCAGTTTCCGGTTGTTTCGCAACAAACTGGGTCGGAACTGAAGTCGTTTTACCTGGATTGAGGGAGCTTTTCGAAAAGCGTTTTGTAGTAGCTGCATCTGCATGGACGCTAGAGATTCGTTTTAAGCCGCATTCGGCCAGGGTTTATGGAATTATGTTGTCCGTGAGACGATGGGGCCATAACGGCTGAACCTATTTACTTCAAATTTGGACACTAGTATATTTTGTAAATGCTAAGGCTAAATTCGAAGATTGGACAAATTGCTTGACGGATAACCTGTGGGGGTCATCCAAAGGTGTGATGCCAAGGGAATAGGTTTAAGATACGTACAAATTGATGGATTCTGGCTCTGACATATTATGATTATATGATGACATACATTTATGGTTAATCAATTCGTAGAAGTGGCGGTTTCTAGACACTAGTTTTAGGTCTTGATAATCTCAGTATGAGACCCCCCAGGGGTTTTATACCAATATGCAATTAAATCACCCGTTTTGCCTTCTTTCTTTCAAGTAGTGAGGTCGAGTATAAATAATTGAAATATCTATTTTATTGTTAATTTGAAGGTAGATTTGTTCAGGTTTTTGAAACTTTTACGGGGCTAAGGTTTTTCAGCATGTTCAATTTCATTCAAATTACCATGACCATGCTATCCGATTGTCATTGTGACAAGGGAAAGCCCCGTATTTAAGTCAAGCAGATTAAAGCATAAACACGAGTATTTAATTTCATTTCCCCCTCGCGGAAGTTCTCATCTTACAATCACAACTAGTTAAATAGCATGGAACTATAGAAGGTCAAAAAATTCATCAATTCATCCAGTTTTAATATTAGTTGAGAAATAAATAAATCACATTTCTGAATTGGAGTTACTTTCATCGGGAGTTGTGTAAAGGAAGGTTATGTAACTGGTTCGTTCTTGTAATTACTTTTCTAATCAAAATTTATGGAACTCGTGTAGTGGAATGTATATGTAATGCTACCGAATCGATTCGTCTGTCACTTTTGATCTTATCACTCAGGTTAAATAATTTTTAACACATTACAAATATCTGCACATGTTTACCTACAGAATATAGGATGGTCAATGTACAAGAGCCCGTTGTTTACTTTCTTACTTTATATATTGAATGCATATTGTCCCATGACCACTCCAAATTTCCAAATCTGTGACTCAAGCTTTAAGTTGACATTAAATACCAACGGATATTGATATCCCTGGCACTTAACATGTAATTTGCCACCCTTTTGTTTGAATAGTTTGGGTGCTAAGACCTTGACCTAGTTTTTCTTGCAACTATAGTGTATCCATGGAGTAAACTTAAAGAAGATACAGAATTTGTTCAATGCATGTGAAATAGTCAATATATAAAACAAATGAGGGTTTCTTTGATGAATTTGAACATTAATGAATCAAAAATTTAATTTTGTTTTCGATAATGAACGAAAGCAAGTTTGTATCGAAATTATTGATTGATCATCTACCGTAATATTTTAATCTAAAATTATTACAAAATTGGGATTTCCTAAACAAGGTAATGTATGTCAGCTTGACTCATTCAGAGTTGGTCTGATTTGATCTCCCAATCTGAAATTATCTACTCTCGTGAAGAGATAAAATCCCCAGATTTTGACCTTTGCATCTATTTCACTTGGGAAACAAATTTAATTTGAGTGGCAGTCATCCATCATATTTAAATTTTGCATTTTCAGGGGTTTATAAAATTGAAAAAGTTAAAATTTTAAATAGACATGACATGACACTTGAATCTGGTTTTTCAGAAATAATATAAAAGCTAGATATAAAGCAAAATGAGTTTCCAAAATTTTTAAGTCAAGAAACCAGCACCTCAGCAGACCAAAATGATTGTCTATATTGGCCGGTATTACAAATGCGATTTCATGTGAAAGTTAAAACATGAAACCTAATAGCTATGGAACGGTTGAAAAATTAAAAATACAAAAGCAGTAGATTACCTATGAAATTCAAAGAGAAAAATAATACAAATGCTAAAAATGACATCTCACAACGCAAGCGCTGAAGGGTAAAGGATTAAAAAAAATTAGCTCCCGTAAATTTATTTTTTCGTTGCAAAAAATTGCATACCTCAAAATCAATGGAAAAATATTTTCTTTTACTAATTCTGCTATTTTTAGCTATTCAGCTACATTGGTCCTCAAATTGACATCAAATTTTTAAATAACATTGTTGTTTTTACCATTGTCGTAATTTTACATTTATCTAAATCCTGATTTGTTTTCTCTAATTCCTAGTGTTTGACGCATGGGGCAAGCCGCCAGAGGGTGTCCTCAGTGGCCATGTGAATGCCTTAGGAGACTTTGACGAATGCGTTGACCTGGCCGTTTCCGATTTGAAGATCAAGAACACAGACTTCCCAAATGTCAAGAAGAGCTTCGAGGGACGATACTGCAACGCTTACTTTTCCCCTTATGTCAAGGAGAGGTTCGAGAAGTATTTGAATAAAAGCTGGGACACTCAATCTTTATACGAACTTCGAAAGCTGTCACCGATGGAGTCTGTCGGACCGGGTGAACTAATTGTAATTAAAAATTAATTGCATAACTAAATTAATTACGGTTCCGAATCGGGATTCCAAATTTAATAAATTTAAATGACTTTCTGTAGGAGCTGATGAACATCAGAGTGGGCATTCTACTTTTGCCATCAATAGGCGTTTGTTTCCCAAATAGTTGTGCGAAATCGGATATAGAAATCATCATGGTGAATGCATTCAACATGCTGTATCAAGGAGTTTACTTGTCGAATCCGAACATAACGTATGAGGATATGTTGTGGCCTGCCGTAGAATACTGCTACGTTGCCAAGAAGCCTGATTATGATGCTGCTGATTATTCGGTCATGTAAGATGCAGTTTATTCTGAACCGATAGGATCCGTATTTCTGGTTTACAGATACTAGTGCCTAGGGTTGATAACGACAAAATATACTGAAAAACGATGAAATTAAGAAAAATTAAAATTAGCTCGATTTTTTGACCGTGTGGGGCTGGTGGAGGTACCCCGTAAACCATTTTTAAACATTTGGTTAGATACGAATATCAAACTTCCATAGTTGAATTAATTATTACAATTTGTATTTAATTTTCAGTGTTCTGCTGTCTGTCATTCTGGGACTTTGTGTTATTGCTTCGTTAGTTGACATGGCATTAAACCGGGGTTTGGAAAAACCACCAAAACGAGGTATAGCAAAATTTTGGTTCGAATTCATAATTATTTCCCCCCATATTTCCCGATAACGCACTACATTATAAAGTCAATGGGGTTCTGTAGTATTGACATTAAATCAAATGATTGGAGAAACACCAATTAAACAGGGTGCCTCACAATTATGTGACCACTAGCAACAGGAATCGTCCTTAGTAAGGAACATTGACCGGTACGACGTTCCAAAACAATGGCGAAAAATTATGAGAATTGAGTCCAATGTTCGTTACGTTACTAAGGACGATTTCTGTTGCTAGTGGTCACATAATTGTGAGACATCCTGTATATTTGATTTAATTCTTGGGTGATAGGATTGGCCTTCCAGTATCTGAATTCCTTCTCCCTCTACACAAACATCCCAAGATGGATGAACACGAGGCCGAGTGCGGATGACTTGGGCTGTCTCCATGGGATTCGGTTCCTCAGTACTTCTTGGGTCATCTTGGCCCATACTTGGTACGTCGTCACATTCATTCCATACTGGAACATGGTGGACGTTAAGAAGGTAATTTTTAACTAACTTAATTTTATTGAAATTAAACTACTTATGGCAATTAATAACGGATTCAATACATTTGCTGATTAGCTCCATGAAGACTGGAAGATTTTGACCATTCTCAATTCGACGGTATCGGTGGACACGTTTTTTGTTCTCAGCGGTTTACTGGTTGCGTACAATGTCCTCAAACTCCTCCATAAAACGAAAGGAAAATTGAATCTGCCAATGTTTTACATTCATCGGTACCTAAGGTAATACCTCCATTTCCTACGTGTATTTATTTTGCAATAATTATAGTGATAAAAGATTTATTAAACACTGGCTCGCTATAATTTTCAGACTGACTCCAGTGTATGCAGTTCTAATCGGAGTCATGGCAACACTCTTGCCCTACATGGGCCGTGGACCGTATTGGGTGATTATGGAACGGTGGGGAAATATTTGTGAGAATAATTGGTGGACGAATATGCTGTACGTGAACAATTTCGTGAACACCAGTTGGCTCGTGAGTTCCTATACTTTGTGCATAACTGTCTAATAGATACAAATAATTTTTAATTAAATCCAAAATTTTAATTGTTTCTTCGTTTAAAATATAAAGTGCCAAGGAGAAGCCTGGTATCTGGCTAACGACATGCAGTTCTACATCGTGTCCCCGTTCATCCTCTACCCGATGTACAGATGGGAAATGATGGGCTTAGTGCTTTTGGGGGTTTTGACAATCCTCTCTTCTCTGTCGCCAGCGTTGATGGTCCACTTCCTGGAGTCCGTTCCAACAACTATTGGAACCCGAGAGTAATTTTAAATAATATCTTAAACAATTATATTTTAAATCTTCCATAGATGGTACAACTGTGCCTGAACGGTGTCGTTTACGAGATGTTTGTAACGGCATCATATTGTCATTGTCGTTTCAAAATGAAAGGTAGACATTATTTGGCGATGACCTTATTCGTTTTCCTATTCGTTGTCATGGGAACCGGCCATATTAGGTCGCAAAATTTGATCCTTGTAACAGTAACCAATCTTTTTGAAACGGTGAAGGTACTCCAGGCCACGCCTTCGTTGTAAATGATATTGACAAAAGCAGTCCTGTTTTTTTTCCGAAAACTCGACCGAATTTAGGAATAATTGATTTTTAAAAAGTTTATCATATATTTTCAAATGCCAAGTTTCCGGAACAAAATCTAATCTTATCGTATTATTTGTCAATTTACAGTTCCAGCGTGTGGTTCAAAGACATTTACATCAAACCTTATGCCAGGATTCAAACCTACTTTATCGGGATTTGGTTGGGCTGGTTGCTTTTCAAGACGAAGGGTAAGAAAGTGAATATTCCACTTCCGGTGGTCATCTTATTCTGGATGATCTCAACTGCAACGGTTTTGGCCGTTTTATACGGGATCCAGCCATGGTTTGACCCGTCTCAGGAAATACCCGAAGTCCCCTCCATGTTATATGCCGGCTTGAGTCGACTCGGTTGGTCCGTCTCGATTTCCTGGGTCATTTTCGCCTGTGTCAAAGGTTATGGATGGATCGTCAACGACTTCCTCTGTTGGACGGCTTTCATCCCGTTAGGGAGACTTTGCTACTGTGTATTCCTCGTGTCCCTTCATCTGCAAATGGCTTTGAATATGCAGTTCAAGCAGCCGATTGGCTACTCTAATTATACTATGGTAAGTTAACTGTTTTATTAATAACAATAAGGAACGAGGATACTTTATGTGACTCTCTCTGTTTTTTAATGAGATAGTGCGCGGTGCGACGATAACGATTGTACTTTGTACTGAATATAAAGCGCAGAAGAATTTAAAACTAGTCTTACAATATCTAGGAAACAGAGTAATATATAATGATGTTTTTAGGTCACAAGGAAGACAATGAACAGACAATACTCCGGTCCGCTTGATTTTTTTATTGGAAATTTAGATTATGTTAGAGTAGATGACATTGAAAAGATTTGGGGTCTAAATTGATATTTAACGCGGTTCAAAATTCTCTAAATTTAAAACTCAAAGAATATAGTTATTTTCAAACGCTCGCTAAATGAAGATTTTTGTACCTGTTTTAAAAATGATAGTTTTTCAAAGTTATTACAGCGAAAATTCGATTTTTCTTGAAGAAATTCGGAAATTAAGATGTTCGTATTTTAAATTAAAATTTTGTTGACTTTTCAAAACTATTTTTTTTAATTATGTCATCTAGATTCTCTAAAGTTGAACCACGAAAAAGTTAATCGTCGTGTTGTCTCTCCTTTGCTTTCCTTATCAGTTTTGATCGATATTTGATACTGTGCTCCTAATAAGACTGGATTAGAATTAACGGTAATGATGATTTGTTGTTTTTTTTCAGGTCAACTTCTTCTTCGCTCACATGGTTATGTCCTTTATTGTCGGATTTATTTTCACGATAACCATAGAGACCCCATTTATGCAGTTGGAGAAACTTTTATTCGAAGGTTCGTGTTTTAACGCTTAATTCGATGAGTTAATCCATTGGACTTGAAATGAACCATTTTAATCTTTAACTAACAGGTGGTGGCCCGAGAGAAAGACCCGCAAACAATAAGCCAATAGAAACCGGGGATCGGAACGGGATATTTTACAGTCCACCAAGTTTGACTCCGAATGGTGATACGTCCAAGGAAGATAAGGAGAACTAAAGTGCGAACCCATTGTTGTTTCTATTGTTTAACGTCGGCATTAGACGGGTTTTGTAAAGCTGCTATTTGTTAATATTATTATATTCTGTAAGTATCGGAACGACAAATAAACTAGAACGGAAAATTCCTCGCATAATAATCAACCACTAACTTGTCAATTCACATTGATCCACAACATCTGCCTTTTAAAACGATTTTGAGAATTTTTGAAAAGTTAAGATTTTCGTTTTTCTAATTTTTTTTTCTGGATTCTTTGGTAGACATAATTATAACACATTGCATTTAGATTGATTTGTTTCATTGATTTATTATAAAATGTGATACCCTCTAAAATCGATGATGAGGGTACTATAGAGGATATGAATACGATTTCGAATCTGTAATAAAAACCCTTTAAAATCGATTGTTTTTACTATATTTTGGGCATGACATTTTACAAAGCCAGGATGTGTCCAATAAATTTAAGGTCGTAATTGTATGGATATTTTTTGTGTTATCAGACATTATTAAAACCCAAAAGTTTAAGAAATCGGTCCAATAGTTTTTGAGAAATTTCAGTTCCATTACGCCTGTTTTACGTCCCCGCTAGAGAAAGGCTCTGCGCTCAAGACTTTAGAAACACCTAGTGTGTTGGCATTATTGCATGGGTTCACTCTGTCTGTCAGTCGGTCCCTCCGTTGGTGCTCCGACTCGGGAACAATCACGTTCACTTTAAAGTTACGTCATATTGGTCACACCCCCGGGGTTCTACAAATCTACACCAATGTTAAAAAACACATCATTCAAACCATCAACGTTTCTTCTAGTCAACTCGATTCGTTCCTTTGGGATCTTTAAAAGTTATGACCTTCCATTACAAATGGCAAGGTCAAGTGCCATGCAACGATATCGATAACTTAACTCTATGGTTAGGGAAATGCGATATTCTTGTACAAAAGGACCCCCACGCGTTATGCAGCGATGTTAAGTGTTATTTGACTTCTTGTTTCGCGTTGTTTCGTCTTTTTTTATGTTCACTCGCAAGGATTTATTTAGACTGAAATCGAGATTCGAGCGGTATGGAGATTTACTTGCAGTGTCTAATCTGTGTATTGGGTAATATTGTGCGGATATTCTGCCGAAGGTTCTGCAGGTATCCTCATCATTGCCGTCATTTTTTAATTTCAGTCAACTAAGAACACGGCGTCAAAAACACAATGCACGCAAGTACTACAAAGGTACAATACAACAGAATTTCAGTGTCGTTGGTCGGTCGGTTTATACTTTTTATTTCGAATGATAAATTATAATTTTGTTTACAATGACTATAGTAATGTTATGAGACGGCGATGATCAGTGTAATAAAATACATTCAAAGAGAAAATACTGGGTATTGGAACAGAAAGTGTTGAATAAAATTAAATAACTGAAGATGGTGTGAAACCTAAAGGAATCGGTTGACTAAGACAGCCATAACTAAAGATAGAAGCGAAGCTTGAACGGCAGATGAGCCTCCATCACCAGCGCCATGCTCAGGATTGATTAGATTTTCGGCGTAGACTCCTCTGTTTTCATTTCCGTGATGTTCAATATCGTCATCCTCACCGTACGACCACAAAACGTTAATTTTCTTATCCTGAAATAAAAAAATTTTCAGTAGTTAATAATTAGTGCTTCCTGGGTAAGACAATCAAACGATTGATGCGATCAGATTGCGCGGTTTTATTTAAAACCCTTCATACTCACTTCAAAGTTGAATCTTCCCTCTTCCTCGATCGTTAAAGCCCTAGAAATTTTAATAATTGTCTGGTCTTCAGTTTCAGTAGCATCTTCCAAAGTCCATCCGTGATTTGCAATGGGTGCATCAGGGGATGATTTGAATACCTGGAACAAAGAAACAAAAATTTCATGCAATCATTCTGTTACTGATCTCCACTGTACAATCAAATCATCTTCGTTGTGTTTTTTAAACTTTCTATTATAGGACACTTTTGAAGTCCCGAAAAGTTGGTGTTAAAGGGGTTGATTGAATTAAATCTACCCAAACTACTATCAATTTAAGTAGTATTATTTGTATGTAGTATTATGCTGCTCAGAAATTATGAAGTTTCGATGCTAGTAGTTATGCTTATTAAGAATAAAATAAAAGTTTTCAATCATTACGTGAATATATTTAGTTTCCTGTCGCGACGAAGCGGAACGAACAACACGAACGGCTCGGGGATTTCCATTACCGCCATCTCCCGATCCATCGCCTTCGACAGTGGTGGTTTCACCGTCTTCGACAGTGGTGGTTTCACCGTCTTCGACAGTGGTGGTTTCACCGTCTTCGACAGTGGTGGTTTCACCGTCTTCGACAGTGGTGGTTTCACCGTCTTCGACAGTGGTGGTTTCTTCCCCTTCTCCAGTGGTGGTTTCTTCGCCTTCTCCAGTAGTGGTTTCTTCCCCATCTCCAGTGGTGGTTTCTTCCGCCTCTCCAGTGGTGGTTTCTTCACCTTCTCCAGTGGTGGTTTCAGTGTCGTCCACCGTGGTAGTTTCAACTTCTTCTTCGGTGGTGCTTACAACTGTGGTGGTGGTGGGTGGTTCAACGGTAGTTGATTCGCCATTGCCGTCAGTGGAGCTTGGTACAGTTGGTACGGTTGTAGGCGGGGGTGCAACAGTGGTACTACCATCATCGGTTTTAACGCCAGCGATCACGAGTTCAGCGCCTTCCATAGAACCAGCTTCTGCGTTGAATCCTAAACCAACGTATCCAGTGGTTTTAACGGTACACGTAAACGTAATTCTTTCTTCCGCAATTGTCCATTCCAGTTTGTAGTTAGGATCGTTTACCATATGTTCTGCCTTTGGTTGCAAAAATGGTACAGCACTAACGGAAGCCACTAGGGCGAAACACAGGAGGAACTTCATATTGAAATGAGATTTAATAAATCGTCAGAGCTACTGCAATATGAGTTAAATGGCTACTGCTTGGCTGAAACCGCAAGAACAACTGAATTAAAACTGTAATTTTTTGGACTTTTTAAGGGAACGAGCTTATCAGTTGAATCTGTTTTGTATGAACGTTGGTGACAATGATATTTCCATTGGATATGCTAAAATATCATGCAATCGCACACGTACGAATTCTTGTATTTGTCAAACAATTCAACCTACCAACGTCAATTCTACTCGAGATATAGAATATTGGTTCATCCGGAATCATTTATTGATATGATTAGGAATGATTATTTTGCTATATAAATTACATTCCTAATTGAAAGAATAATGTGTCCATGTTAACAAGGCCTTTCAATTTGATTTCCGTTCGGTCTGGGCATTTGTCACCTGCTGTCAATTACATTATCTTAAATAACACCCGAATTAAATCAATCACGATTTATCACCACCGATGAGCTATTTGTGACAGTAAACAGTGACTAATTTGATTTTTGTCATCTATCTCTGGCCCTTATCAACCGCTATATATGGAAATTATACAACAGTACGATTGCAAGTGTTCGATATTGAAAACCATGCATTAAAACAATACAAACCAGACCAGGACAAGGGCATGAAATAGGTGAAATTCGATAAATTTATCTCATTGCCGGCAATCAGTTACATTCTTACTAGGCTTCAGTACCGTATCTCAGAACACGGGAGGAACGTGATGGATATGAACATACTGCTTTTATTATCAGAATTGCATCAGAAACCAGGAATTCTGAAGGTTGCTTGGTTTCCAAAATCAGTATCAGTTTGACCCTTGAGATTGGATCCGAAAGTGCACATTATGAAAGGTGGAATACGACAACGAGCGTTGAAAATTGCATGGCATTGTCTTATTTAGCCCTGGGGGGTTTTAACTCAAATTCCTATTCAAAACCCATTACATGGTGTTGTACACAAGGAACCATTTATCAAAGGATCCCTGTGCTAGTTGACTCGCCGGGTAAAACTTAGCATATAATATATAGTCCATTGCTTTAAAATGATACCAGCCATAGAGAACGAATCGAGTTTTACCCGGCGAGTCAACGAGGATGGGGACTCTACGGTGCCAGCATGCGAGTATATTTGTCTTCGCCAAGAAATAATACACTATTCTAACCTGTATTAATATTGGACATATTAAAAATGCTCAAATAAATACACGATAACCATAGCCTTTTCTGCAATTGTGATAATTTTATTTTGTGCATGACCGGCCCTTTGAAAACCCATGCTATTTCATGTGAATCACTCTTACGGAATCGTTGTAAGGAGTTTCCCAATTTACTGAAAGCCTAACGACCGTTTAATATTAACTACACATATAATTGACATTTCACTGAATTAAACCAGAAACTACAGGAAAACCGAATTGAACTTAACACACAGGGATGAGTAAAAATGAATCATCTGGAAAAACGTACAACCTAAGGCTTGAAGTGCCACTTCAAAATGTCATTCGTAAATTGTAATGTTTAATCTTGTGCAGTTAATTAGTATGAGGAAAATGAAAAAAATATTAAAATCAGTAATTTAGGGTGAGATCATTTCATTTTTTGTAACTTTGAGTTTGTTTTTATCATAAAGCACGCGTTGGAATGAATCACATCAGAAATGATGATATGATTGACGTGTGAATGTAGATTCCCGTACCACTAAATGGTATGTTCCACCTTATCTAGTAGACAATTACCGGCGTTTTTGTCACCGTCCAACGGGACAAGGACAGATGACGATTTTGAATGCTCCGTTTTTTATCTGCTGTCCCCAATACAATTTCAACCAAAAGTACGAGAATTATTTCATTGAGTCCAGGAACGGTTTCTGCTTAGAATGGATTCAGGGATAATTATTTCAAGCAAAAATTAACCATGAAAATGGAACCGGTTGCTGGGCTTAATTTACTCTTTTCTCTGCCGAGGTTTTTAACTCAAATGGTTGCATAGATATTACAAGCGACATTTGAGAATAATGCACATTGAATATTAATTATTCTGAACTTTTGAACGGAAGCAAATTCAGGAACTAAGGTGTTTTTTTAAGATTCAGAAATTTCGAACTGCGCACCGAGTCTTAATAAAAGCTTAATAATTTTAACCTGAGTTGAAACGCACAATTCTTGGCCTTAAATTATTCCTAAAAATATGGATAAAATAAAAATTGCCCGCAAGGGTTTCGTATTTTTAGTTTTAATTTTCAATGTCGGTCCTTTAGGGTTAAGGGTTAATTAATACAGGGTAAGCACACAGTCGTCAAGTTCGTTTCATACTTCATGTTAGATACACGATCTATCGATCGACTCGTATAATTTGAAAAGTATTGAATTACTTAAAAAACGACTACGATCGATATTAATTATTAACTTTAATGATTTTAATTAAATGTTTTTCTACCATTTGCAAGTTTATTGAGTGCCATGTGGAATGAAATCGAGAAGGATTAATGATTTCTTTATAAACTCATTAATTCCATTGTTTCGGATTGAGAATTAAGTAATTCAAATTAAAATTCAAGCATTAATTATGTCTTCAACCTTGAGTATTATTAGCTGAGTTTCGAACAATGTTGAGCAGCCTTCTACATCTCCATTACACCATTACACGTGCAATCAGTATTCATTTGTTTATCGCTTTTACTTAAATAAACATTACACTCATTTATTTGCAAGATTGATGACATTTTCCACGAAGTCCTTGTGTGGTTTTGTTGGTACCCTCAAAAAAATATTCAATGAAAACGAAACTTTATTTCTTCTTGTGTTAATTTGATTTTATAAAATCAATAAAAAAAATCAAACCGATTCCTGGATAGAGTTCCACTTCAGAATTCAGATGCTCTTTTTGTAGACTGAAAAAATTAACGTTCTGGCATAAACGATAATTCGCTATTAATGCCGAAAAGGTTTCTGTCATCAATCAATGTTTTATTCCGATCTAATCGTGAGTGGTGTCAAAAAATCAGAAAAAACATTAGATTTTCAAAAATTAAAATAGTTTTTTTCTAATGCTGCTTTAGGGATACCACGACTCCTCATCCAATACAACTTCCCACCTCATTTTCTTCACCCTTATGCAGGATTAGAAAAAAACTATTTTAATTTTTGAAAATCTAATGTTTTTTCTGATTTTTTGACACCACTCGCTAAGCAGCTTCAGCAATGCATTGTATCAAAAAAATACAAAGCATAAAAAGGTGGAAAATTAAATTTTCTAATGCCGTTAATCTCAAATGTTAAAATTTGATGATTTAAACACGTCAATCCTTATAAGTATACATTTTTTAATTATTTTTTAAATTTATTTATTTATCGGATTTTATTTTAATTGGTTTATATTATTACACTAACGATTCATGACCTAGATTGGATTGAAGAAAATCCATAACGTAGAACACTGCCGAGCGGAATGCAGGTTGAAGAATTTGCCACATGGACATTGTCGATTAAAAAAAGTCGTGATAACCAGATAAAACTCCAACGACCTGCACTCACTATTGGGGAAAACCCAAATAATTGACCAGCATGACCTAGATTCACTAAAACAATGGTTTTTTTAATAGAGATCCAGGCGTGGATTTTTCATTCTGCATTTCTGCAAATTTGGACTCTGGAAACGGTTTAAATGACTGCATTGCATTTTAATATTCAAAAGTAAATGTAAATAAGACAGTTTTAATTGCGGTTTTACTATTCCAGTTCCAAGCATTCAACCGTGTTTGATAATGAGTTGAAAACCACACCATTGTTATACGGTTTGTTTGCATTAAATAAATTGACATAAATGTAATTTTTATCCGATACCGGTTCGATAGACACCGACCTTTGTTGTTATCTTAAAAATTACATGGCCATCAAATCGAAGTGTAAGTTTGATTAACAAGCACCGATATTGGTCAATTATTTTTCAGTTTTTCAATGAAATCGAATTAAAAATTTGCAGCTCAGTAAATAATAAAACTAATTGCATGTGTTCGAGTAATGGGCAGTTTTTATTTCAATCTCAGGACTGGTCTGCTCGCTTTCTTTCTGCTGAGCTTGAAATTTACACTTGAAATCTCTACTTAAAAAGATTTAATCAGCTGAATATTGGTCATACTGATTGAGTGATGCAATTCAGAGTTTTGGCATCAACTCTTGTATTTTATGAACCCGGAATTGTATTGTAAATTCGTAAAGAGGTCCATAGATTTTGATGGACTTTGTACTACGGAATATTATAAAATAATTTCAGTAGATCTGTATTCCTAATCAAATTCACATTTAATAGTCCTTCCTTGTCTTTTTTGACCTTGAAAATTGTGAAATAAAATATTTACAGAAAAAAACATGAGGTTTAGAATTAGGTTTTGTTATGCCTAAAAAAACTTAATTACAAACGTTACGTTTCTACGTTTCTTAAATGATATATTTAAGTTATTGTTATCTGAAGATCTAAAGAAACATTCCAAGCAGCGAACTATAATGTACCGTTGGTATTCATTTTAAGCAAAATATAAATTTAGTCAAATCCAATTGTCAGGAAAACGCAACTAAATAATTTGGAGCACATAATCAGGCTGCTCCGAAGTTATTCCATTGAAAAATACCCTAAAAATCTCTGTTTTAACAATGTTGTATTATAAACCTAAAACTCAACAAAAAATGATTTACGACAAATTCCAGATTCGAAATTAAATTGTCAGTCAATCTATCATAATTAAAAGCTGTATTTGTTTCGATTAGTAAATTTTTTTTTATAAACTTGGTTATTAAGTGTTGAAAACACTTTATGCGAACGACAAGTCCGTCTGTCCGTCCGTCTGTCCGTCCGTCTGTCCGTCCGTCTGTCCGTCCGTCTGTCCGTCTGTCCGTCTGTCCGTCCGTCTGTCCGAGCGATAACTGGAGAACGGCTTGACCTACGGTCACCAAATTTTGTACACTTATTCCTTGGGTCCTAACACAGGCTAAGTTCGAACTTGGGTCAAATCGGTCGCACCCCCTGACCCCCATCAATTAAACCCCAAAACAAACCATTAAATCAAACAGAATAGTGATATGTAGGAGTCCAACGCCAGGATATAGCTCTTACTCATTTATTTTAAAACTGACGCTTAGGTAGTTTACATTACACTCTATGTCTATCATCTATACATGATAATACCCTGAACCTATATTTCAGAGTGCGAAACCTGGGATTTTTGGGGAAATTGAGATATGGGGTTTAAACGATTCCCATGAGTAATAGAACATCTTTGACGGATACGGGACCACTCCTACTGACACCAGGGTGCAAAACCCGGGCTTTTTGGGGAAATTGAGATTTAGTTTGTTTATCGTTATATTTTCAACACTTGGTTACACCCGTTACATCGGTTTATTAAATGAGGTATTTTATGGCAATGATATATCATACTCGTAGCTGAACAATGATATCTTAATTTAAATCCATCCATAAATTTATCAAAGTCAAGTGCTAATAACTGCATTTTTATAGTACGTCACACAAACCGAAGTATGAGATAACTATTTAATTCCCAGTGAATCATTTTTTTTGTGTGATAGGACCTTTGGACAGCTGTCAGTCCAGACTTAATGGGATCTCTAACAATTGTTTTAAACACGAGGAAATTACGAAACAATTAAAACACGTTTGTTTCGTAACTCGCTATGATGAACGATGATATTTCAAGGAATTGGTGTGCACATTAGTGGGAGATTTGTTAAAATTAGCCATTGATTTTGTTTAACTTAAGTTGTACTACTTTCAAATACATTGACATAGCTCCACGTTGGTGCATCCGATTTTTATTTCTGCTTATCCTAAGTACTTCTTTTGCAGATAACATGTTTGTAATTTGGTTATAAATCCGATCTCCAATGTGTGCAAAAACTGCATTGGATGTATCACTGATAGAATGTACAATAGAATCTCATTCTTACATTAATAGAGTCTTAATGTTTTACGCTTTGACATCGAAATATTTAACCTATACTGAACAATCGGGGTTGACTTAACAGTCGTCAGTAATCGAACTCCCACGTAAAGTGGTTAAATATCAAATATTTAACCTATCCATTGGTTTTAATCAAGGCCGTATAAATCTAGAGCGACGATGATGTTAAGATTTTAAAACCTCTCATCGTGGTAGATTTAGAGTCAATTAGGAGACTCGATTCAATGCATTTTAAAATATTTTTCGAAAGCCGGGGACATGCTAAGTATGATCCCTAACAAGGGAAGTGTCACAGAGTCAAATCTCTGATTGATTTGAATTTCTTGTCATGAAACTACAACTCAAACAAACGTTAATGACGAGAAAATTAGCGACACAATTTTATGTTTTAGAAGTTTAAAACATTCATAAACAATTGCTACTCAAATATACAGAGCGAAAATGAGAAATAAAATCTCCCAAAAAATGAAGAATAAAATTAGAATTAAAGAAAATCATAGAATCTCTACATAATTCGCTAGGGTGATTGGGAAATCGGGGTGGGAAACAAGTAGTAATTGGATGGGTGGATGCGAGGTTAATTAAGAAAGTTCGCAAGAAAATCCGCAGGTCGAAGTCGACTATTCTCGCTGGCTCTATTAACCTCACACCCACCACAATCACTCCACCAAAAAGCTACTTCTAAACTAAAATACATTTCTTTTATGTAAAAAGGCTTCCCAAAAAAATCTAAACAAAATCCGTGAAGCAAGTCCTTTTTGCATACCATTTACAACTACTCTTACCCAAAATCAATTTCTCTATTTACAGATCATTAACCATATATAGTCAATGAAAAATTACTTAGAACAATTATTCTTCCTGTGCTAAAACCTATTAACCCATTTTTATCATTCAAAGACAGGGAGCATAGAGAAGCCCGATGGAAGCCATCAGTTAACAAAGAAACCCAAGAACAAAGACAGAACCCAAGATAAAGAACCCGAAACATGCCGTTAGCAACCATATAAATATCGTCGATGCTCTCCGAAATAAAAGCCAAATTCGTTTGCAATGCACTCTCCCACTCTTCAGTCAAACTCGAGCTTTTGGATTTAAACCAAAAACAGCAGAGATGTCGAAGGAAGTACAGCCAAAAAGTTAGTGTTGGTAGATTCAGATGAAAAACCTCTGACTGAAACCCAGAACCTCGTGTTAATACCCTATAGCATATAATTATGTTCGACTCGTCTATAGCCACATGTCATACAATGTTACATCAACTCCCATTTGCCCCGTATCAAGCACAGGATACGGGGTTCTATATCTGCATTCAAGTCTATACTACATTTACAGTGGTTCTATGCTATTACATACGAATGGATGCAATTCTAGCCCGAACCCTTTCCTCTTATATCAAAACCCTATTCGAGTGCATAGGAGAAAGGGACTTACGAAGAGGTTCTTGTAATATTCTATGTTATATCTTATATTTACTAAACTCGGTTAGGAACCTCCAAAAAATCGCTAAAAAAATTAAAATTGCCCCTAAATTCTGAGGCGTCCTAGCCCCTGACCCTCTATGACCTCTGGGGCAAGATGATAATTCTTAAAATGCCCCCTCCCCTTAAAACTAATAGTGTCTTAACTGATATTGTCAGAGTAGATGGATGCCCCTTGTAGAAAAACCTCCTCAATGGGCAAACTCACAGGGATTGTGGAAATCCTCATGGAAGGAACTTGCTTATATGAAAAACTTAGAGCCCAAAGGGAAGGATAACATATAGACGTACTTCAGTATGACTCTGACCGTGGATTGTTACAGAAGTTAACTGTACCTCTATTATTCTGGCTCTGGCCGATAGCCGATAATAATTGGGGTGTCTTCTAAGGGAACGTTATTTAACCATCGGCAATCTTGGGATTTTTTCAGTATTTAAAATTTTAAATATTGACATTTTCGAAATTTCGACAAAAAAACTGGGGGCAGTTAAAAGGCTCGTTTAGAGTTGAGGACTTAAAGAGTGATCGATCTGTCATATCATATGGGAAAGGGCTTTAAATAAATCCGTTCACATTTTAAGAGAAATTGACACAGTTGGGTGACAACAAGTACTTATTGATTTGACCGTTCTCCTGTTTCTAACTTGAAGAATCTTTAAGAAATTCTTAAAAATCTGTGGATTAACAGCAATTAAAGGCTATCTGCTGAAAGAATAAATAAAAACAGAGGATATCAAAAAACACGGTCCAGAAACTGGCTTATCTGATTCGGTATATTGGATACCAGTGTGAGTTATAAATAGAGGTGAAAGTCTTATCATATCTATCGACTATCGGCTGATGATAATATTTCCATCCTTATTGTGTGCTGGTATCGGTCAAACCGTTTATGGCACTTACTCCAGATTTACCAACAAAAATCAGAGTTTAAAATTAAAACCCTGTTTATAAATAAATTGAAAGCTGCCTTTAAAATTTAAAATATTTAAAAAATAATTCCTGTCAAAATTTGGATTTGGAGAAATTGGAATTTTAAAAAATATGGGAATTAAAGCTAATTAAGAGTAATTAAACTTAATTTTTTGGAGGCCAGAGAAAGATATCAGGGTTTTGGAAGTGGAGTTACATGGTTTATCCGGACTAAAAATAGTCCCTAAATCAACAACTCTTATTCGGAATTTTTAATTCCTGGAGGATCTGACAGCAAATCTGCCGATTTCATCAGACCGATATTTTACACCGACACTAGAGTTGTCATCGCTGTGATTATTAATCGGTGAGGAAAAATCTGGAGGATATATTTCAATCGTGTTGGAGGAACCCTGTTCTTCGTAATAAATTCCAACGTCTTGGTTAAATATTAAAGGAAATCAGAGTGTGATATACTATTTTAGAGCAATTAAATTAGCGATTTGTGTAGCTTGTGTGTGAGAGAGAAATAAATTAATAAGTTTTCTTAAATTGTAATCACTAGTCTGTTTTAAAAATAAAAATACTCATTTCAACAACCCGTGAAAAGTTATAGTAAAAATAATTGTCAAATTAAATTTGATTGAAAATCGTAGGAGCATATTTTAAATCAGGATTTTAACTTGATCTTTAATTTGGAAACATGGGATCTAACAAGAACATTCCTACTGATAAGGTAAGCTATTTATCTCATAAGCTTCTCCTGTTCCCAATCAATATGTTTCAAGGACAACTTCAAAATGTATTCAAATTTTAAACTCTAGACTTAAAAAATCGGACCTCTTTGATTAAATTGATTTATTTCCCGTTCCGAAATCCATACATCGGATTCCCCGGTCTCCGAATTCCAATCTCATTTATTATTTAAGGAATTAAGTCAAAAACCACTTAAATAAATCTACAATAACATGAAGGTTGCCTCAGTATTAACTAAATAAATAAAATCCATTTGGATTTACTTAAACTTAAGAACGTTACTAATTATAGACTTCCTTAAACTGCACTACGTTCTATATCCCTCTCTGCACTTGCACTCTAAATGCGTTGACAATGTAGTTAAAGGTCAAGTGGTTGAATAGGGTGATTTAGGATGTAATGACGTGTGAAATGACTCGTAAAGTCTAAAAAGACATCTCATTTTAATGTATACGACATCCAGAAATAAACCCAACCTACCAAGACAAAATCCCATCTAAGAAACCTTAATTTTCTCTTATTTTAAAACCCGATAAGATTTCGACAATTCTCGTGTAATGATTCTGAAATAAAAAGCTGTAACGCGTGTTAAAATTTTGCGAACTCTGTAAAAAATACCAAACCTTCTTGCATTATAGTTACGACTTTGAAAGTCAAATAAAAAACGTATCTTTCCTTTTAGTTCTAAAACTATTGTAGAAAAAACAGAACTTTAAGAACAAATGAGTTGATGAAGGATTCTGAGTATTTAAACTGAAGATATTTGGAGAGTTTTGATGTCTCCATCGCATGAGCCTGTAAATAATGTGTTAGCACTTTTATACGAATCCCATTAGGGTCAATGTCGAAACTCATTAGGCCCTTATCTCTCCAACTAACTCCATAGTATTGTGAGTCTGAAAGATGTAGCCTTTTGTCTTTAATTTCTGAATCCTTTCCCTTAAATTAGCCATGCTAAATCGGATAAGATTAAAGATGTGAATTTACATGATTACGAAGATTAAGAGAGGGCTGGTCGTTGTGGCTGAGGATGATGGGATTATTATTCTTATTATTAGGGTGATGATACTGAAGATGAGGAGATGATAATGTTGAGGCCAGTTATGCCGATCCTCTCATAATAATAAAGATATGAGATAATATTATTAAATTGCTCTAAAGGCACACGTTTTCCGAGGATTTCTCTGCACTGCGGACTTATACGACTCCTGATTGCTAATTTTGGATTCTGAGCAATTCTCTGCAATTATGTTTGCGGGATTGGGGTATATCTCGTGACTGTGGATACTGGAATAAGTCCCCAGGGGGGTTATTTTGCACGATTTTTAACATTTTAGGAGGAAAGGAGCATTTATTTGGGGAGGGGGTTTATTTCTTAAATAAATCGATTTAAAGAGCAACATTTTCCTGGATTTATTTTTTAAGGAGTGCTTTACTCGACCTTTGAACACGTTATATGTAAAGGTGACCATGCATGGTAATTAATTCAAATTAAATGAGAAAACAATCATTTAAAAGTTGATCATCTAGGACCCAAAATGACAATCGACGGTCCCCTTGTCAAGGAATTTCATTTTAATATTTATATTTGTTGCATTTATTAAAGAAGATTGAAAAATTGAAGGATCAGAAATTGACGTTTGAATAATGGGATCCCCGTAGGGAATTTTTGGCAAGAAATAAATTCAATTTTCAAATCCTCAATTCGTATTCTCGACTCGAGAAGTGAAGATTGAAAATGGATGGGATCAAAGATCGAGATTTCAAAATCTCAAAGTTCATTTATTTTATTTATTTTGGTTTTGGAAAGAGTTTTCTGTTTGACTTTCCTGTCCCCCGTCTGACAGATTCTAAAACTCAAAGCTCAACTCCTTCGCAATTTACGTCCACATTTTTTTTAGGGAATAAGCATAATCATCATAACAATCGACTTAATCAACCTTTAAGAGTGAATAACAGATTATCCGTATCTTCCCACAATTTAAACGTCAAATACGAAATAAGAACCATCAACTATGCTCCTAATGTTAATTTTTTTCATTGTGCAATACTACAATTTATTAACTAGCTTCCAGATTTGCGTTTTACATCGTGCCTACCGATAATATAGCGTTGTTTTGAAATCTAAACTAATTTTGACAATTTTAAGTTGTCCAACCAATTGATTTATAGATTTTGACAGGAACCCTCTTTGTTTGACATTTTAAAATATTATATTGTTTTGGCTCTCTTTGATTTATTTCGACATAAGGTGATGAGATGACTTTGTATCATTCTTCATTGTGGAAAATCTGCACATGACAAAGGTTTGGTGACAGGGTCTTGACACTCTTTAGTGATTTATTCCATTGCTTTCAAAAATTCTCCATTTTTGAGCTAAAATGTCCTAAAATTTTCATAATTTTAAGAATCTGTGAATAAAACCTTATCCAGAACCCAAAATTTTAATCAATCCTAACCAATATTAAACCGGATTTATTCTCATTGGACTTTCATCCACGCGATCTGAAACTAAATGCTACAAAATAATTCGCACAGAAATCCTCCCCTCGTACAAAAATAAAACTGAGGACGAGGAAATCGACTAAATACTGCCATCCATCTTGAATAGTTTTGGCAATTCCTTGCCAAAAGTCGATAGAAATCTATTTGTATTTAAAGTAACTCTTCTCGCTTTTCTATTTACCTCGAGGATGGGGAATGGAACACGACTTCGAGTTTTTATTTTATTTTTATTTTGGCAGCTTTGCCAGGTTCGCAACATTGCAAAACAACTTACAACATCCACTACTTACTTTCCGACGAGGAGCTTAAAACTTTTCAAGCCATTTCAACAGCTACTATTTATTATATCTGAGAAAATAAAATCCTCCTCCCTAACAAACTTCAGTACGGAATTTAACACTTTTCCCCTGGAGTAGAAATAGAGATGTAAAGTTTTAAAACTTTTTCATATCGTTAAAGAAGCATTATTAAGTCCTAGTAACCCAAACTTCTCAAGAATAAAAAAGTTGGACATAGCCAGGAGACATGTAAACAATTAAATCAATTGGTTCCAAATTACGTCAACAACAAAAATATTATCAAAAAACAGGCTTTTCTGAATACTGGTCATGAATTCTGGGAAATTATAGGCATCAATTAATTTTAATTCCTAACAGGGACCATATAAATAAATATCGGAAATTTAATTGACCGTAATATTGTCGTCAATAAACTTTTACGGCAATTTGAATAAGTCGTCTTTTAGAGGGGTAATTATTATTGCATTTTCGTAAAAATAATAAGCAGTTATCCGATATCTTATTCTTCGTTTATTGAACCGCGTCGAAATGCTTATTTTTAAACGCCGCCTCCTTGTCAACTGCAATCTTAATTGCTTGTCATAATTCCTACTAACTAAAGAAGTTATGGCAGATTGCAAATGCATTCAAGATAATAAGCTCCTTAATAACGAAACCATATATTGTTTATATATTTTTGCAGCGCTATAGATAGATGGCTATCAATTCCCTCGCTTTATTACCGTTATGATATCGATATCAGTTGCACCGACATCGACATGCAAATTACTCCCTTAGATTTTATTGTTTCTCACATACTTGTAACAATAGTAGTAGCCCTGTTATTACTGTTCTTATTGTTAGTAGTAGTGGAAGCTGAGTAAGTTATCGAGTCCAATAAAAAGTATAAGGAACAAGTTAATTGGATTTTAAAGTATTATTAAAGGCTTTCCCTTTGCCGGCCAAGATTTGCACGATTTTCTGATCGTCTGATTCCTCCTATGCATTTAACTTTTAACTTTTAACTATCAATTTCCAATGGGAAGTACAGTACATTAAGACATTTAACTAAACGCTTTTGAACTCCTTTAAATGGATTCCCTAGATTTATTAGTACGTTTATAGGTTCATAAATAAATGGAGTTGGCAAATTGTAAATTAATAGACAATATGCTCCACAATTTCTAGAGTTGGACATAGGGGTGATTTACATTTTGACAGGTTTCTAATTTCAAGACTCAGTTAGTTATAGAATAGAATTCGCATTAATAACGTGATTGTAATTTCGGACATTGAATTATAACATGGAAGGAGAGGAGATATTTACATTATTTATTGAAGCAGGAATAATTCTAATCTCCTTTAGCTTTATTAGATTAAGAACTGGGAAGTGTTACAATGACCAGTGCATGTTCCTCTGACCATAAGGATTAGAGACATTGTCGTTCATAAGCAGATATAGATAATCCTCATCCTTATCGTCCAAGGCAGTCCTAATGTTAAACGAGAAAAAACTGTAAAATTCCCATATTACTTCTGCTTAAATGTGGTCTTAATTGTCATGACAATTAAGTTAATAGTCATAAACAATATTAAATGTTAGGTTTACGAACGGTCCTTCTGCTCGTACAAAGTAAAACTGGAATGGATTGGCGTCACTGAATAGTGAGTTAAAATAATTTGCTCTGTAAAATGTGGGACATGACAAATATTTGTAAGGCTTCTTTGGAAACTATTTACTCTCTCTCCTGAATAATTTATAATTCCGAAAGTTCCAGGATTTTGTGCGAGATTTTTCTGGATTTTTTTAAAATTCCCATAGAATGGAAATGTTTATAAGTCCAAAGTCTGAATGTTGGAGAGTTGGAGAAATGCTGATAGTATCAAGAATTGTCCCACTCTCCGAGTATTGATAATCGATAAGTGTATAGGAACATAATAATATGAGGGGGACATGAGAAATGGACGTTTAGGAGCTAGAGCCTGGAATCTCTTCGATCGAATTATCGAATGAACATTCCCCAATTTTTCAGCCTCGTTATTTATGACTGCCTTTGAATGGGACTCGCTCAAAAGCATATTATTTCATGTTATTTACTTGGGAATATAGTTGACCCCCGAAATAAGCAGTCCGGATTTAGCAGAATTTTCAATAAATAAATAGCAAAATTATTGAAATAGGAACAAAACCGATAAAACTTTCCGGAATCTGATGGTACAAGTCGATTCATTGACTCAATTACAGAATGAAGTTTAAGTTTGAATTTGAGGTGATTATTATTTCTAGGGAGTAAGTTATTCCTTCTGAGGCGACTTCTCTATTGATTTCTTGACAGATATATTGATATAATAAAAGCAATTTGAGCTTTCGGAATTGTTTTATTGTTAGTTGAGATTTTGTCAGGACTTCCTATAGTATTGGATCGCAAAAGTAGCAATTACGCGTGGCTTGTGGAAATCGATGATAAATTATTAGAAACATTAATCTCGAACGTTAATCTGACTTTCCAACCCGATGCAGTTCGAGGGGACATGAAATATGAATTATGGAACAGTTGATTTCGATATTTTTGTAGATAGATTCCTCATTCTGATTGTGAGATTTCTACTTACTTTGTATGATTTAAATATGAAAATGTTTGTTGAAACCGTTATTTTTCGATACTTTTCAAAACTAGATTAAAACTTGGTTACATAAAATTCGAGGTTAAATTGAACACATATTCTTGACGACATATCGATTATGCCACTAACATTTCCATTTCTCACTCTCCGACTGTCACTTGTCCCATCATTTGACATGTAGCAAAATATCAATGATCTGACGAGAATTGACCATTTCCCGATTAATTGAAAATTGTCGTTTATTCCCCAAAAAATGCCAAAATGCTTCCACTTTGGGAAAAAAATACAATGACAAATGTTCGTGTTTGAATGCTTTTAAATCCAACGTTCCAGTCCGCAGTCAGCCTGAGAACATTGGCAGTAATTACACTGGATTTTAGCTACTATTGTCAGAATAGAGTCCTTTGCCTAATTTTTCACGGGCAGGATTCCTATACTGAAACGAATCGAGAAATGAAACCGTGAAGGTGAGATGGGACAGAAGGTCTGAAGCCCAAACCGGAGGGGGCTTCAGTCAACTCTAATATTCCACGTCACTTATTTCGACAAATACTCTGAGAGGAGTGTGACAAATGACATCAAAAAATGGCAGACTGACCCCAAAAAATAGCAAAGATGACCCCAGGATAGACATCAACCTCTCAGCAGTTCATGGCCACTTCATAGAGTATGGAGGGGATCGTAGCTATTTTTTGCGAACAAAAAACCCTACTGGGTTTTTCTTTTCGACACGTCCAGAACATGATGTAATAATCCAGTAGTGGCAATGATAGGGCTCCTATTTTATTGCTTTTTCGCCTTGCGTAACAATTTTCCTTCGGCTCCTTTCAACAGCTTTAGAATATGGTTGAAATTTATGGGTTTTAGCTGAAAGACAGAGTTTCTTAAATTATCTGCAAAGAAAAGCTGGTAATAATGTGACTGTCATCTGTCATTGAATTTCCGTCCGTCTCTGCAGGACAGTTCTGCTGGATTTACAAAGCGTTCTTTGTCGTCCTAAATCTCGAAGAATTAAAATGACCCTTGTCTCACAAAAATGAGCCCTTTGTCGTTAAAATAATCTGAAATTTATAAGATCTATATGCAAATGGGCAATGGGCATTTTAAGTCATTTTAAAACTGACCCTTAATCTTTGCTGAATGTATTGATTTCATTCTCATCAGCTCCGACCTCAAATTCGGTTTCTGATGGGAACTGTTTTTAAGCCCTCGTTTTTCCAGGGAGTAATTTATATTAATAAACCTGGACCCAATTCATAAAGCAGACACGCCGAGACGAAAGTATAAATCTTTAGTAGTAATAATAATAATAATAATAATAACACAAGGAAAGAGGCTGAATTAGGGGTGGGCCGAGCAGAGATTTTTGCTACCGAGTCGAGCACCGAGTATTTCAAAGAAAAATTAATACTCGGCGAGTACTCGGCCGAGTACTCGGTGAAATACTCGGTGAAAATAACTCACCGAGTACTCGGTTGAACCGAGTACTCGGTTGAACCGAGTTTTTTTGGCTAAAAAAATGCTGTGCGTGGGGTAGAACGAGAAGATCATTGAGTGTTATTTCTCACAAGGAAGGTATTAGAGAGTGAACTCTCAGAATCGCGTGATTTTTTACCATGTAAACTACCAGCCATATTAACTATGAAAATCGAAAAATTAGCTGCCCAATTTTATATTCAATATGATTAAAAAATGTTTGAAGTTAGGAGAAGCGCCCATATAAGATACATATGGGGAGAGCCGGGAGCGCGGAAGAGACTTTCTCTTCCGCGACTCTTTCTCTGACTTTCCTCTAGCATACCCATTTTTCGTTTCTCCCACGCACCACTATTCAAGGATAAGCAACGTCAAAATTTCTAAATTTCTCCTCCAAATATAAATCCAACAGTTAAAATGTTAAAAGATCATTACATTAAACCAGTAATTGAAATAATCGTGATAAATAGCCAGGAACTTGATCTAGTTGAAAAACTAATTGGATTAAAAAGTAATTAATTTCAAAACCTTCAATATTTATAATTTGATCTAGACAATTATATATTTTATAAGTAATATAATGATCTTCAAAGCTCTAGCTATTAGGGTTTTGTAAACAAGGATTTTTAGAATGCTTTTTTTGTAGGTCGATTTTTTATTTATAAAAAGCCCGTTATACGAATTGTAGCAATAATTGAGAGTTTCATCACTGCGCACTGATCCAAAATCCTAGAGTAGAGGATCATATATTATATTAGAATTAAAATTATATTTTTTGCTATAATATATTATATGTTTAAATATTTGTGCTTCGGCGTATGTTGTTTTTGAAAAACCCATCATGCAAAAAATATTGCGAAAATATTTAAGCTTTTAACATTATTTGAGCACAAAAAATTATCGAATTTTATATTGGAATTGTATGAGAACAAGTGGGTTTATATGTGGAGAGAGAAATTTAGAAATTTTAACGTCGCTTATCCTTGGATAGTGGTGTGTGGGAGAAAGGGAAAATGGGTATGCTAGAGGAAAGCCGGAGAAAGTCTCTTCCGCGCTGCGCTCCCGGCTCTCCCCCATGTATCTTATATGGGCGCTCCTCCTAACTTCAAACATTTTTTAATCATATTGAATATAAAATTGGGCAGCTAATTTTTCGATTTTCATAGTTAGTATGACTGGTAGTTTACCTGGTAAAAAAATCAGGCGATTCTAAGAGTTCAATCTCTAATACGTTCCTTGTCAGTTCAAGTGGTAACAGTTAAAATCTGGTGTTTTTTGTTTTGTTTGTGTTTATGTTTATAATTCTGTCGAAGAGGTTGTAAGATGTCAGTTGAAATTTGGTTGCCGTTGTTCAAAAACATTACCAATCACATTATAAATTCATGAAAACTCGGCAAGCTCTGTAGAAAACTCGGCCGAGTAATACAACCGAGTACTCGGCCGAGTAGTTCCAAATACCCGGCGAGCCCGAGTACTCGGTTAAACCTCAAAAATCGCAAATTTCATGCCGAGTACTCGGCATGCCGAGTACTCGGCCCACCCCTAGGCTGAATAACCTTGTCTCAGTTTCAACTTTGAAGCTGGAGCCTTAGGATTTGAAGTTATATTTCGTATGATATATTATATATACCGTCTGTAAAAGAACTGGTCGAAGGAGTAAGTGTTTCCAGTCCTCAGCTCCGAGTTTTAAATTTTAAACGTTTCGTAATGGCATTAATATAAAAGATATAATGGCTAGCTGCTCTGTAATTTTTAAGGATCGGGCTTTGAAGTTGTAGGTTTGTAGGTAGGAGGGCCAGGTAGGAAAAAAACTGTATGATCGTAATGAAGGTTGAGCAATTTCTTTTGAAAGATTTAAAATCGTTGCCCATCATTACTTACAAGACGAGGATCGTTTTTCTTGAGACTCAAAGTCATGGACTCTCCTTCGGAGGCAGGGCTGGTCCATAAACTACTTTAACATGAGTCTTATTATGAGACTGGGCTGGGGGGATTAACATTGAACGGGTAGACTTGATTGCAATATTGAGTTTTTTTAGGATTTTTCTAAATGAAGCCCAGTGATTAATGAAGTTAATGTTTGAAGACTTTGAATTGTTGTTAGAGCAATTACAAGGGACATTACAAGTGTTTTTAATGATGTAAGAGAACCGTAGGGGGTTCTCTTTTCCGAATGTTTCAAAAAATTGAAAGGTTATTTTAAAGTAGGAGCTGTAGAATAACATGTTATTGTAGATTATGAAAGGAGGCGGATTTTCAATAATAATTCCCACATGTAAATATCGGCATCACCATGGCAACCAACAGAAACCCTCTTACTTTCGTTACTCTTCGGGCTTCGGGTAATAAGGCTATAGAAGTTTCCTCTGCTTAAAATATTGAGAATAATGTCAGGATTAATGGCAGAACCTCGTACTTATTTATAAAATTTTAGCTAAACAAATTACCCGATGATTCTACATCCACAACTTTATGTAGCCCAAATAGCTCATTTAACTTAAGATTTACCTTTCAAGTATTAAAATTGCACAACTATTGACTAACTAATTTTAGTAAAATTCCCAAGTGGCCTTGTCCTTGTGGATATTAGTACATTAAGCCAACGGAGTTTGGGACATTTCCTCGAGATAAGTTAATAATTTCCACGTGTCTCATCATCCTAAAATCTCTTGTACTTCTGGACAGAGGTGGGTTCATCTGACAGTCTTCGTGATAATTCCTTGAAAAAAGGAGGTGGTATGGCCTTATCTATGCACCTCTCTTCTTGTGAATGAGTTGATGATGATATACTAAATTACATGACCAAGACCAGGTTTCTCCTTGAGTTTTAAAAATTAGTGGTTTTTATTTAGTAGTTTCTTTCGTCGGAGTTACAGTCTTGCTTGTTGGTTAGATTCTCCATTCCCCAAGGGGTTGATTTAGCCCTCTCCTTTGAGCAGAATCGTAATTAGAAATCAAAATCATTGTTCATGCGTGGATATCGGTTTTTTGCTCAAGTAAAAAATAAATACAACGCGGATAGCCGTTCCTACAGCCTCGGTTAGAAAAATGAATAAATTTCTAAGCAATCCTCCAATCAGAAATCCAGTTGTAGATTGTAGAGAAGAGATGAAGTCTTTTAAAATCTCGAAACCTGAAACCACATCCATTCCAACAAAAATCCAACCCACTTGGACCCGAACTTGCAAACCTGCATTCGTAACAACAATAATAAAAATAACCTTCTGTGTTAGTAAGTCATAAAATAGAAAAAAAACGCAATTAATATTTTGCACACTGGCCCCCGTCTCTCTTAGGTGTATACCGCTCTTTAAACTCTGATCATCCGTCTGTCCTGCTGAGGATGGGAAATAAACCTGTTCAGGATTTAGTGCTGGTTTCTGATATAAGTCTGGTGTTACACAACCAGGTTATAGAGGTGGATTTTAGTTCCATAATAGTATGTGATGACCACCACCAAAACAGGGCAACAATAACCAAGCTCATAATCGAACCACGTTTTAATGACAACTTGTAATTGTTCTGCAGTCGGGAAAATAGATTATTTTGTTTTGTTGTCGGTAGTTGTAAAAGCAGTTGCAGTTTCGTGAGATATTCAATTACTCGATCGAGTACTCGGCAATATTTTTTGGGCAACTATCCGTCGGAGGCTTTGTTTATAGTCGTTAAAACGCTCCAGAAGTTAAATTACAAACCAAAAACAGGTTCTGTTTTTATTTAGACAGCTTACCTTTGGCGAGGTTGGACACTATTCTGCAGGAAAATGCAAAGGAACAGTCGTAGATTTATTTATTGCACCTGAACGACTATGAAGTATGAATTGAAATTAGTAGCACTCTGCCGTTTATTTTTGCCAAGCAATTAATTTCGGTTTGAAATGGATCGGTGCTGGGTTTTAATTGCCTCATAATCTCCAGTTGCGACTACTATAGAGGCAGTAGAATAATAAAATATCAATATTTTAAATTTACAATACAACAACTGAACTTGAGCTGTTCTACATCCTTATCGATCTAGACTGGAGCGGATCTTTAAACTGGAAGGAAGTAACTTTAAGTTAATTGTAGAGTTAAATTGCATCCCGCTAATTATCTAATTATAGTAGAGTACTAGGCACGTGCCGTAGTTTACTAATTCTTCTCTCGAGAAGAAGATGAGAGCTTGGAGGTTGTTCTAATTTGTTATTTACATTTAACTGACGTGAGATTAGTTAACACTAGTAGAATCCTGAAAACATTATCAGAATTTAACTACAGAATTATTAAACTTTTCAAGGCAAAGGTCGTGAGATATTTAACCCATATTTTTATAGAGACGTCTGGAAGTTATGGTATGTAGATAATAGTGTATGATTATCCATAATAGTCCGACCTTGTTGTGGAATTTTAAATAAGGATAGGCTGGGAATGTGGATTAATTATTAATCTGAAGTCTAATATTTAATCTCCTTCGTGTTTTATTCTAGTTTTGTCAAGTTTTCCTGTTCTATCTCCTAACGTTTATGTATTTAATTATCTAAATACATAAAAGTTGGAGACATAACAGTTCCCTGGAATTGTGATGAGTTTTTCTCTATCTTTATTAATTTTACCTTTAATTCGTACTCCATATAACTATTGAGGTTTTAAATATGTAATATATAAGTTGTAATAACAGTAAGTTGATCAGAGATAATTATTAATTTTTTTTTGTTTTAAATTTAAATCAACGTCACTTGAACTATTGAGAAGCATGTTCAATCAATTTTAAGAGGGTGTTTATATGATAGATAGGTGTAAAAAATAAGCCTTCCAAAGCTTTTTATTGAAATCTCCTAAAGGGATTTAAAACTTAACCTGGTAAAACGATTCTGGTTTTTAGAAGTATGTGATACTTCATAATTAATACTGCATCAATAAATAATATTACTAGTAACTTCTAGACTCTTAATTGTAAACCTTCTTCATTTAATATCTTCTAAACTGGAGGTGGAAAGAAGCGATAATTAGAAATTGGAGTTGACCAAAGCAATAAATCATGACGAGAGATCAGAGTTAATTAACATTTTCAATCCCTGTACTCTTAGCTACAATAAGGTATCCTAATTTTGTGCTGTTTGGTTTTAAATTAAAACAGAGAAGTATTTTCTCGATCAAATTTAACTCCGAAATGAAAAGCAGTAAGGTCAAAGAGGTTATAATTTCGCTCTTCAATTTTTCTAATTCAATTTTTTACACCGAAACCATATTACATATTATTTCATTTAAAAAAAACAGTAAATCCGTTCTTTTGTTTTGCTCCCACAACAATTCTGCATTTCAAACCAAGTAGAGTTGAATCTGGCAGCGTAATTAGTATAACAGGAGATGGATTTCGTCTGCTGGTTTTTAAACTTTGACTCGGAGCAGGAAGTGCGTGGTGTTTCATCCCAAACTGCATCGAGTCTCGAGTCTCGAGTTAAATACTGTAGTAGAAGAGGCGAAGGAACATGAAATTATAATGCAGAATTAAAGGCTTGTATATATAAATGAATATAATATTATTATTTATTTTGATGAATACATAGGGTCTTGCGATTGTAGATTAAGACGTTAAAATAGTGACTAGGGAGTTAAGGAACTACTCTCATACGAATATGTGACTCTGCTATTGTTGAAGAGAGAAACTCGCTGTAGCTTATAAGTAAATTGTAAAATGATGAAGGATATGCGGTTTTCCTTTAAATGCTCTTGTCCTAATTACAATTTCCTCTTTCATTTCTCTATTGTATTTATCATCCAATTTAATTGCCGCGAGAGGCAAGCTGCAGTTCCCCCAAAAATTACCTAACTAACGGCTCTATTCCACTTGAATATACCGTGTGTGTGTGTTGTGGATTTACAGAATGTGTATGTTGTATGTGGTAATTGTAAAAGAAATCTAGTGGTTGTGGTGGATTAAATTCCTCCAACTTGTTTCACGGTCCGTTTCGCCAAAAATCATTTTTACTCGCTTCTTTATCGGCTTCGGCTTTGTTTCGAAATTAGGTTGGAAATTCAGCGAAAGGATCGAAATTTTTGCGTAAAATGTCTTAATGAACCTGTAAGTACCGTCGATTTAACAACTTTAACAGATCAAATGGAGCGTGGAGAGGAATATCTATTTTTAGCCCGTAATATATTGTGATCTTGACACCTTGTTTATAGATAGGGTGTCAACTGTATATCCCCAGACTAACTCTGCTATATCCGATAGATACGGATAAGTCGATTGAAGTGGACAAGAGTGTAGATGTCCCGTGGGGGTTACTCTCGAAACGTTCCATTCTTCCATCCAACCGTTCCAAATTCCAAAGGTTCCGTTTCCGCGTCCTGGGACCTTGTCAAGGGTTTTGTCTCTCGAAACCGAATCGATTCCATTTCAAGTGCTTCTCTTTAGTCGATCTACTGTTTTCCAGACCACCACCACCACCACCGCCAAATGTAGTTGCAGATGAAGCACGTGCTGGAGGGATGTAGGATGTACAAGTACAAGTCGATGGAGCTATAAATTGGTATATGATCTCTGCGTCATTGTTGTTCTGATCTGGAGATGATGATCATAGAATTCCATGATGGATCGCCTATCAGTTTCCCAAGGTTTCGGAATTCCGGCCCTGTTTTTAACCGGAGAGAGGAGACCTTCTGCTCCTCCACAATTGATGGGAACTTCCTGCTGGAGAAATATTTTTCAAGAGCTTTCTCTTTCTCAGAAACAGGAGATATCGGGCTTGGAATTTGAGGAAATGCAAAATATTTTGACGGGGATCTTGAATTCGAGAGAGGTTCTAGACGTCTGAATCTTTAGAGATGCGGTTCGTAAATTTTTCGGGTTTTTCGGGAACACATCCGCCGCGAATTCCCGAATCTCCCTATAAGTAAATGTGTCTAGACGTCCGTATATTTCCTAATATATTGTGGGATTGATGGTCGTTGTCGGAGGGATATTGCGAATGTTGATGTGCTCTTATGTGTTGCGATATATTATATCTGTCTCTTATTGGCTGTTGGGCCGGGAAAGCCGGGATATCTTTATGTTGATGGGAAATGTAATGGGCCGTGGCCCCTTGGCTCCTCTTGTTCTTCTTACACTTCAGACTTTCCACAATGTTCCTGTTCGGTTCGACGGGATTGAATCGGATCTCGAGCCCCGTTCAATCCCCTTGATGTTTCAGCATTTATTTGCTGGATTTAGGGTTCTGGGTTTTGATTCTCTTAATTTCATAAATGGAGTTCAGGGGCAAATGTACAGGGTGCTTCGAAATTATGTGAACAACGAGACATGCAAAGCATACAAAAACGTGGGAAAAATTAAATCCTACAGTTCAAAAAAACTTTTTCGTAGTTTTTATTGCTAATTTCCATGTTTACACAATTTTGAAACACCCTGTATATGAAGATTCATCGACTGATGGTGGATAAAACAGTGTTTAGGCTATTTCTTTTAGCTTTTCTTGATAATAGAAAAATGGGATTCTGACTATGACATGTTATTACATTTAACAGGATTATTTCACCGAATGTTCCTTTCCCCATTCAAGTACGGGGATATAATGTGCTGGTTACACATTAGAGAGTCTGACGTAGTCGGTGTGTGTTTCCACATTTATGTTACGTAATGTAATGCATTAACAAGCCTGTAGAGAGGTAGTTATCGCAGAATATAGTGCATAGACGCTCTACTCTGTGTTGGTAATGGTGGGATTGGAATCTCGTGTTTGAATGCCACGGGAAATCGATCTTCTCACTTCCCCAAAATACTCTCCGTCTTTCGTACTTTCTCTTATGTAACTTTCTAGGGCAGATATCCACTCTTTTATTTACTATACTCAAGTACCTAACAATAAATATATGTATATAATGTATACAAAATATATGCTATATAGAAGACTATAGGTACAGACTGTAGTTTCAAGTCCATGTCCAGGGTGTTTAAGGTTGGACTATAGCCCCCGTTTTGTAATACCTATAGCCCGAGTCCAGCCCTGAGTCAGGGATCGATATAAAGTTCTGCTATGTTGCTTTGAAATGACCATGGATATGTTGTATGTACTACTCCAATTCCAGAAACCCGTCTGTTTGTAAATACTGCAGCATTGTATCAGAGCATTTTAGAATAGGGATATTTAAGACCCTTTCTGCCAAGTTTCAAGTGCACAACAGGTACAAATTAGATTGATCTGGGATTTGAAGAAATAATTCATAAATACGGTATTTAGGCCAGGGGAGTCAGCCTACCTGAGGAATAAATCAGAGAAACGTTGGATCTTGCATAGGAACAGAAATTAAATCCTTCGTAATCAAATTAAACGTAATGAATGGAATATTTCTCAGGTCAGTCACTGACAACTGCAGTTTGTATTATAATTAGCTGGAAATGCAAACGTTTAAGATAGCAGTTGAGATTTGAGGTGTTTCGTTTCTTGGCAAATTGACATGTTTGCATATATATCTTGGTGGATGATAAGGCAGTGGGGTATCAATTAGAGTTCAACTGTCTTGTTAATTTATACGTATTTTTGAACGTATCTGCAAGTAATTTAAAACGAATTTTAGCCATGTTAGACAGCTACTCCAAAGTTCAGAATATGCGAATCCAGACTTCGGATTCGGAATTACATCCGAATATTTCTTTGCCATGAGGAAACTGTAAAGTAGTAGCATATCTGATAATGATAACATAATATATTTATGACTCTTGTTGCCGGATAGTCTGCTTTCCAACCAGATTTCCGGAGATCAAAAGATGCTTGGAAGATTAAAGGGAGTTTCCTCTATAAATATAGAGACCTCCCAACCAACTATTCCAAATCGTAGAACAAGGGACTTGAAGCAGCATCAGCAGCCTGTTTCTGCAAATATACGAACTTTTCTCTCGACGTCTTGGGAGAGGAATCTCTGACATCCGCATTCTCAATCCTGAATTTTGAGAAAATTCCAGCAAAAATGAATGGAGGAGCAAGGCTTGTTCATCTTCAGATCTTCAAAATTCGAAGCATTGAAACGTAATCTGCATATCCAGTCTCTTGGGAGAATAATCGGTCCAACAGCCAAGACGTATTTTACAGCCGCCTCCCATACAATCTACAGAGAGAGGCCTAAATAGATTTACAGTTTTACAAAGACGGTCCGTTTATAAGTTACTTCTAATTCCTCCTCAAATAAAAATAAAATCGGAAGTAAGGAAGGGGTGTAACCCCAAAAGCGGAGTTTATAAAATTGAAATTGGTTCGGAAATAACGGGACCGACAGACAGACAGTTGGTTACAATTTGCAATGATGACATTTTACAAGATCTGAACGGCTCTTATTTAAATTAAATAAAACGTAGTATTAAAAGATCGAGAGGAATTGTCATCTTGAAGTTCGAGGATGTGACAAGGTCTCCAAACATCCGTCTCTCGGGACTTGGAATTAAAGAGCAGAGTGAATGAACCTCTTGTAAAATCATTTCCAAACTGACGTTTTGCAGGGAATTTCATCGGAGAGCCGTTTTAAGGGATTTCGTATAATGATGTGATGATGAATGATCTTTAAACCGGAGAGAATAAGTCTATAGAACTAGTTCCACATAATCATCAGCCTTCCATCATAAATTTAGAGTCGGAAATAAGGCAAGAGTAACACCATAATGTTATATATAAAATATCCCACTTCCACAAATGTACGAATGTTATTTCAATGGCTTATCCTCCTACCAGGCCTGTTCATAAACGATTTCGCGATTTTTTTTAGGAAATTCAGGAGCTTTTTTAAGTTAAGATCGGTCTTATGGAAAGGAAATAGCTAATAGACCATAAGCCCCATGTTATCTAACATTGTTCTTTACGAAAGAACCAGAAAAGCGTATTAAAGTAGAATTCGCATCCGCTGCCTTTTTACTGACTGCGTGTTTAAAATACCTCATCCATATAACCTACTTTTGATTCTGCTATAAATCCTATAAACCTTCCCACGTCTCGTAAAAACTCCTATACATTCCACTACCATCCCCCACAAACAATAAAGTTACATGGGATGAAACTCGTAAAATATTAAGTAAAGCAAGTAAGCTAAGTAAATAGGATCAGGAGAGTTTATGCCAGAAAAGCAATGAAATTGATCCCTTCCTTCAACTAATCCTCATCCTCTCTTAATTAAGGACCCGGTTCTATTTTTAGACCCTGAATTTTTTATTATTAAATCTGTATTGATTCCCAATTTTGATCCATCAATCCATCTAACCAGGAATGTGTTAGAGAGTGAACTACCAAAAATGCTTGCTTTTTAATTTTTGATGTTTTTCAATATAACATTTTTTTCAAGAAGTGTAAACGTCCAGATTTTAAACCTTTGATGTAAATTAGATTTTGCATTATTTTCGAGATTAAGCATCTCCAAAAAATATTCGAAAATAAAAACAACTGAGATTTATATTACTTCTAGTTCAGGATCTCAAAAAACTAGCATTTCGAAGAGTTCACTCTCTAATAGTTTCTTGTCAGTTTCCAAAACCCGACCTTCATTTCGAATTTCCATCAAGGGAAGAAGACTAAAATTTCCGATAAGGAACCCACAACCAAACTTATTACAGTTTAAAAAAAACTACAACGGATTGCTTAAGCAAGGATCTAATGGTTTAAAAAATCAAGGCCTAAAAAATCATATAAATAGTCAGAATATGATACATCGATCAATACTAATAAATACACTAAGGAAAAGGTAACTAAGATTTCGAAATCTGATATTCTAATCCACACGGCCTTCAAGCTAATATAGACCACTCACTGCAATGTCTAAACTGTCGAAATCCTCAACGCATATTGATTTAATCTCGCCAGCAAAAAGAACAAGGTGGTTTCAAGTATTTAATTCGCAAGGACAAGTCTATCCTGGGATAGCCAATACGCTGTCTATTTATAGCCCTCGAGAAAAACACTGTTTTGAAAGTGATTTCGTTTAAAGTCAACAAAAATAGCCGGAAAAACAACAGCAAACGCTTACAAAGTCAATGACAGAAGTTGTTTTTTAAGACACTGTTAAAGATCGTGTCAATATTCTCCTATTATATTATATTTGGGATTGTCAATGCCAAAAGGAACTACAGAAAAAATGGCATAGGTAATGAGGGCAGGGTTGGAAAAGTGTCGAAGATCTGTCCGTCTTATTTCAGCTCCATTTGCTCTTTGCATTGAAATTGAAATTGAGTTATGAATTTAATTGTTCAAAATATGTTTCAACAAGACTGAAAGGATGATGAACAAGGCCTCTTTAATATTCAATTGAGAGCCGAGTCCTTGTTTACGAATTTACAAGACAGGGCAGTAAGTGAGACGGGACTTTGGATTCGCGATTTGTTCAAACCACGTTCTATTGTCATTTTAAATACGTCGGACAATTTTAAAGTCGTCCGTCAAGGTGAGAGTATGCATTATTGACATATTGACCTTTGACACTCTCTTTCTTTAAAAAAAATAAGTTAGAATTTGTAAAAACATGGCTCGGGGATTCAGAGAAAACTGGAACATAATTTCGAATCCGGATCTGTTTTTTAATTTGTTTTCCACGGTTTTTTAGTAGTTGTAGGTCAAGAGGTCAGGAGGCTGTCAAAGGTCACCCCATGTTTTGATAAGTTGTCAATATTTGCTATTTGCATGGATGTAAAATATTTGCTCAGCAAAACAGTCTGAAGAATTGAGTATTGACAGGACATGTAAAAAAGGGAATAGTGAATAGACGAAGTGGTTCAAAAATTGTGACAACTCCCTTATCGAAAATCAATAAGTTAATTTACCAACAGCCCTCCCTCTCTCCGTCTCCTTCCATGATTTTGCTTTCTTAAACTTTTATCTTGTCCTTTCAATTTTATTGAAATATCGATATTATACAGTCGGTTAGTATGCCATAGAGTGGATTGTGATGGGATTATTATCCAACTCCAGCAGTAAAACAAAATGTAAGAGACTGAGGAACTTCAGTCGGAATATAAAAAAAGAAACGTCAGTTTTTGCAATTTACAAAAGTTTTAAGGATGGTCCGTAAAGAGCTGGTTGACGGGCGTGGCGGATGTAGTATGTATTTGCAGTGGCTGATGGATATAAACTTGTTGAAATTTTTTGGAACAATCCGAAAAATGGGGATGTTTTTATGAAATTTCCCGTTTTGGCCCGAAATTGTGAATTTTTCGCTAAAATAGGGTAAAATCGGGAAAGTTTTTCATGTATCTGGGAAAAAACTAATATTTTCACCACCGTTAACCGTTTGAAGGTTTTTAAAATTTAAAATTTACTACAAATGTTTCCTATGAATGGTCCCTGATATCAGGGCAACATTTCCCAGGTCTTTTCGCTAGTTGATCTACATTTGTTGGACAGAGTATGTTGTGTGTTGTGGAATGCATAGACGTATCTATTTTTTAGAAGGTTGTGTTTTATTGACTATATGTGTTTGTGGCTATAATGGCCTAGCACTCCGTTTCCTTGGGCCCATCGCAACTGTTTCTTTAATGAAAAATTCATGAACTTTATATTTACGGTTTCGGATGTGAGTCTGCATTGAATGAACTGTATGGGAAATAGCTTCTAAAGCTATGCGATTTGGCTTGTTCGTAAATTACAGTATTTTCGTGGTTTTATACTCCATAAGGAAGATGAGGAATATAGATCCGCCAGTCACCTAAATAATTCCCCACCCTTTTGAGTAGGTTATTAAACTTTAGCTTATTCATAAGAAAAAATCAGGTAGAACTGTTTGATTTAAATCCGACCAGAAATTCAAGAATAAACAAATCGAGAATAATATGAACGACCCTTGTAACCTATATACCCAAGCTTTAAGTAATGTAGAGGAATCGGATGCCGAATTTGGAATTCATATTATGTCAGTTTTTATCCGGAATTTATGGACAATCTGCCACCACTATCAAACATTAAGTATCAGCAATAGAACATTAAACACGCCTAATATTTTTATAAACCTTATTATATCGGAGAAGTGGGTGTAGCCTCGGCTGGTTTCTCCGGTGCAGAATCTAGAAAAATGCAGGCATTAAAGATAAGCGAAAACTCAGAATGGCGGAGATAAACCTTTCGGAGATTTTTTGTTTATTTTTTATATTTTTAGCCAAATCGTGTATTCCGTCTGATTTTTGAGATTTACAAAAAAATAAGACATCTTCCTTTTTCTGGACGTAAAATCCACACAATTCAGATAGAAAAAATGCTTGTGAAATAATTAAATTTTCAATTAGTTTAGAGATTGTCGGATATTGAAGGTTATTCTAGGAAGGTAATCATGACACTGATATTTTTATCAGCCACAGGAAATAATATAGCTGGGAATAATTTCCTCAAATTTCCTCGTCTTATCTAAACGATTGGGATTTAAGATGCATTTTTGCTAATCCCTCTATGCCGTGTGAACCTGCTTGGAAATTAAAATTATTCAAGGAAAAAATCTCAGTGTTAAAAATAGGCTTTGGATCCATTTAAAAAAACTAAAAATAAACTGCTATTCTAAATAAGTAATTGGTATAGTCGGCCATCTCATTCAGTTAATAAAACCCCCACCGCAGCAAACACGCAGAGAGTGTCAACTGGGACTAATTATTATGCACAGATCCACAAGGGAAAGTATGGAGGACAAATCTCCGCGGTCTGCAAATTAATTCCACGCTTGTTTTCCACCACCACCACCTCTCCAAAATCATTGTTCAACGGTGAATTTTTTTTGTTACCGGAACAATGAAGTTACTTGAAATACAATTTTAAATAATTTGTATTTTTTAATTCACACGAGAAATATGCAGAGGCAGCAGCAGGAGGGAGTTGGAAAGGAAGCACGTTCTTTTTCTAGCTTTGAGTTTTATTGAAAATTGAAATCGGGATAATATTGTAATTATTATGCTACAATACCAGACTCCTGCATATGATTATTTGCCTTGTGTAAGGGAATACGTAGTAGTATGGTAATTTGTTGTTGGGCAAATGGTGACTGGTAATACCCTGCTGGGATTAGGTCACTGTGGTAACTAAATCCTAATCCATATTTTTCGAATACGTAACCAAGTCTCGGAATCAATTATGCATGCATTTCCATTTCATGCGAGTAGCGATATTATTATGATTTCATCTTTTGAATAGACATGTGAGATGTCAGACTCTATTGTTCTTTGTGCCAATTTGGGGATTTGAAACCCAACCGGTCTGTATTGTATTTTGTGCTCTTTGTGCAGTTACAAATTAGAGGAGGATCGATCGGTTTATGAAGAATGTATCGTATCAATACTCAGATTAAATTTTAAAAATTTAAAATGACGAAAATCTGACTTACAATGGAAGTCTTTCATGTGTTAGTCTCAAAATTTGCTATAAAAGTCGTACGGGGCACCTCGAGATGTTCCCGTGTTTGAAAAACCATCTCATACGATCGATTTGTATTATCGATTGTTTTGAATATTTTTTTCAGGTTAGAAATGCAATATAATGCACATGCGATTATAAAATTGGAATTGCGAATCATATTAGCAAAAAAGAGAAAATACCTCTGACGGTGGTCTTGTTACTACTTAAAAAATAGGGATGGTCCTGGTAATATTATTATTTTACGACTATTAACTCATAAACTACTAGGTGTGTTGATGTATTTTTTGTCAATGAAAGTTTCAATTAAAAATTACTCGTGTATTATGATTACAATCATTATTACCTTACCTTTACGACCTACAATCCATGTTTTCACAAAGAACAAAGCTGTCCCATTTTTTTTTAGAAAACATTTATATCATCCTCATCCTTCAGCCTTAAATGGGGGGTAAGTTAATGCGAATAATAATGTGGCAACCTCCGAATCTGTTGAAATATTTGTGGCTTTTTAGGCTCGGCATTTGTTTGGTGTTTTAATTATGCCGGGATTTAATTACTCTCTTTAATGTTTAAGGGTTGGAATTAAAGTATTTTAATTTTTCTGACTAAATAAATTTCTGTTTCCTTTGACTATAAATTCTTTGGAAGGCTAACCCCTGAAAATGTCAATATGTTACAGAGCAAACATTTCTTATAAAAAATTAAATTTACGGCTGTTGATTTTTTACAAGGAAGGTAGTAGTGTAATTAAGTGCTTGTGGTTGAGATTTGCAATGGATTCTGATTGAAATAATTACCGTACTTTATAGACTACAGACGGAGTATAAAATATTTGGAGAGTTCATAGTTTGGCCTGCCAATTTAAGGTTCTGCGTCGAGATCTCTATTAACTCCTGTTAGTAAATAAAACTAATCCCTAACACTCTGGGTGAGTTATTAAATGTGATGCTGCCGAGCTGCAATTCTACGATTCTACTAGATTTATATTATGAGGAATGACTCAGAGGCTGAAATGGTTTTGATTAACAGGGCGTAACAGTCTATCAACTTTTATTACGCTTTGTTATCTCGTTAAATGGTTTAAATGGATTAAAAAACCGATGCTCTTGTTGATTATTTCAAAGAGCATATTAAGGAGTAATTTTATTGTGCCGGACAGAACAACAGCGGCACGAGGATGTGTAATGTGTTGGGATTTTTTATTGTTATTATTATTATAACTTGATTATCGTTCGTTTTTTCGATTCCCTGGTTTTTGATACTTTGCACTTGGTGATTTTCTCTGTTGTTGATTGGGTAAAGTTTAGTCATCGTGGGGTATTTTACGTGCGTATTATCGAATTTTAAGCATCATTATTGCTTGCTTTTTTTAATCGATTTTGAGTTGGACGGTTTGATTAACCGATCCTGGTGATTTTTTACGTAAAAACTCGATTTTTAGAAATGTTATCACTTGTCACTTATTGTACTTTCTTAATGTCAGAAATATTAGGAGGTCGGTTTTAATGTCCTTTTAAACTTCTGTCATTATATTGTTGAATGGATTGAAATTTTGTCAACCATAACTCCTAGTTTCCTGCAATAATTAAATCCTTTTTGGGGTTCCAAATAAGTAGGAAATGATTACACGTATTGATGTAAGGAGTTGTCTTGAAAATGTAAATGAAGCCCGAAGCGTAACGAATCCAAGAATGGACAATTAAGAATAATTAACTTTGCCTAAATAAGAAAAAGTTAATTAGAGGAAGAAAAGGGAGAGTAGTTAGTAAGATGGGGTAAATCAATAGAAACTGCAAGTCTTGAGGACAACGCCTTTAAATGCCGCTTTTGTCATTTTGCTGAGGTGACAAGTCCTTCATTAATTGGTTCTTTAGTTCGATAATCTCTGGCCTAATTAGTCCACGGCACGGTGATAGCTTTGGCTGTGTGTTAATCATCAAACTAACATTAAAATGGGGCATGTTTTGTTGCATCTAAACAAACTAAACGTGTATTTAGTCCTTAAAACTCGCAAACACCTGAATTTTATCCGATTTTTGGGGTTTATCGAACACTGGAATGAATCCAAAATGAGGGACGTGGAATTTGCAAATTTTAAGTCAAAACAAGGCACGCTTAATAATTTATACCAAAAACTAAATAATGCATTAGAAAGTGCCTATGGTTTCGTTTCACCTGCCTTTTCATGTTTTTTTTTTGCAAAAAGTTTCCAAAACCACAACCATTCCATCCTCTTTTAGTACAGTTTATCAATTCCTCCTGTTATCAACCAAAAGCGTCCCAAACTTTTAAAATAGGAACGAAAGCCGTAAAAAGTTTTAATTGGGAAGCTCAACTTTAGTCTCGGGAATAATTCCATCGGCAAATGAGTATCGCCGGAAAAAAACTCCCATGATTTTAACGATCCCTGCCCTTTAAAAACTTGTTCCCCTAAGCATAATATCCGACCCAATATATCAAAAAGAAAAACTGGAATTGCACACGGCAAGGAAAAAAAATTGCAAATCAAATCATCTGTAGAGCTAATTTTTTATGCCGAGCACTGGAACGTGTACGTCAGAGATTTGTGCAAATACCCGTACCGATTTATATGTTCCGAAAATAGACTCTCTCCTCAGCAGTCCTTAACCCCGGGGCCAATTTGCTTCGGAATATGGGAATGTAGTCTTCCTCCTTTTCATATCAAAAGAATTTGGATTCAAGAAACATGTCAGGAACGTCAGGACTTCAGCAGACCGACACTGACATCAATACCCCCACCACCACCATTTCTCATCTCAATCTTAATCAAAAAATCTTTCGAAATTCGAAACGAACAAAAGAATCGAGAAGGATGTGTCACGGTTACATATTTATTGGTTAGCCTAGTCCTCAATTCGAGAAAAAATGCCAAAAATAAAACTGCATCAAAGTCATTCGGATTCCAATCCATTGGAAATCCAAATCTGATCTTCCGGCTCATGGAGCAATTTGGCGACGTTCTGTCATTGAATTGAAACCTACCACCACCACCACCGCTTTTCAATCTATTTTCTGGAACGACTCGCAAATGTCAAGAAATCGATTAGCTGGAATTGGCTGTGAAGACTTGTGCAAATCTCCGGAGTTATTTGCCGAATTGTCAGAAGGCAGATTGACGTGGCTAGTAGTTTGAATGATAATGTAAGAGCTGTATTTATGCCACAAATTGTCGAAACGGGTGGAATTGTGTATTTTTTGGACATCTGTATATTATTAGGAGTAAGAACGTAAGCTGTCGTAGTTAACGAGCTAGTGTAACAACAACAATAACAGGAAAGAGTTGGGTTTGAACAGATCCGGACTTGAGACACTCAAAGTTCCGATTTCCAATTTACAAGTTCATTAAGAACGAATGGAATTCGGTTTCCTCGCTTCTGTTTTTGTTGTTGATTTGCTCCCGGCATTCGTGCTAATTGCAACAGAGGCCCGCCCTCGTGTTTTCCGACTCTTAAAGGCTTTAATGTTTCCAAAGTTTTGGAACTTTCAACTAAAACGGGCATCAAACTTTCCTAGAAACTTTAAAGTTTCAAAATCTAAGACGGAGTTTCACATTTTCAACGCTTCTACAGCCTTTTATCTCTATTTTTCAGACACAAACATCTCCTGTTTTTGTTTACGTTCTAGTCCGCGTGGATTGGTAAATTCAAGTTTAAGTTCAAGTAAGTGAAAAGTTCGGTGTTCACGAACTCTGTAAATTTGCGCATGCGCACAGCACAGAGCTGGGTTCATTTGAAGGTATATTTAAATTACACTTTTTGAAGGAAAAAAGACATTTTTAGCCCGTTTTTATTTCGAACCTGACAACAGTTATGAATTATAGATAAAAAACTAAAAACTGCACTCAAACTTTTCTCCTGTATCATCTATCTCCATCATGGGAAAATTTAATTACAGAACCCTTGAAATAAATATGAAATCTACTATGTACTGCACCCTTCTTTTATTTCGTAGCTCATTAATTCGTCTCTCTAAAAACTTTGGCGAAAAGTTTCCAAAAACTCCAGCCTCTGAATTTAGAATTTGTTCATCTTCGTACAAGTGTATATAGTCTGAAGTATGCATTATAATTCATCATTTACTCTCCAAACAGTCTACGTCATTCAAGGACGCTTTAAATACTGCTATGTATGAATGTTAATATGAAATATTTGCAAAAATTATGTAGTCGTCTAGAGGAAAGTTGTATTTTTTCTGGATTTTCTCAGTTTTTTCTGAGATTTTGAGAGCTACGGTTCTGTAGTTATATAGTACTTGAATTCACTACCGAAAAAGCTATAAATAAATAGGGAGCTGGCAGAAATGGGAGTGTGAGGGCTTAGTGAGCTAAGGATGTTAAGAGTCCCTCTCGAACAAGGAGATGACAATTTCTAGTCATTTTCATAATCCCCTTCCTGACACGGTTCTTCCGAACTGTCAACGCTCCCTTTAAATTGGACTCCGATTTTCTGAAACCCGTCAATTGACATCATTACACTCCCACTAAACTCTGACATTTCTTGTATAAAAAAATCCACTCATCATAATATAAAAAATGACACCGTCTATAGCGGAAATATTGATTTTAATTCGTGGAGAAAAATAGTAATTTTTCACCTTCCCTATTTCATGAAAATGTAAAAAAAAACCTTGTAAAATAATCCCAGGAATAAATTCATCTTTTAGCCTACGATAAGGAATTTTGCTCATATTTAATTTTCAGGATATGTAATTTCTTCTTATGTTAGAAAACACTATGTCGTATTGGAATAATTTCCAGACTGTTTTTCAAAAAAATTAAGTAGAACCCGATGACCCGATTCTTTTAATTTTCATACTCATCAAAATGGAGTCAGCTATAATCCATCCGGACTCACGACACTTCCATTGCTTCTGTTAGTTCCTCAATTAGTGCACCAGACTGGATATTCCCGGAAAGCTCTAACGAATCTCTATTGATTATTGAAGCAGTGTGGAACAGATAGTGAGGTTTAAGGCGAAATATCTCCTTGTAAAGATAACTTCCAGGATCTGAGCGAATCTTCTGCTGGAGAAAATAAATGTAAGTTCCTAGTTTGGGAATTCTAATTAAAAAGTGAGGAGGAGTAAAGGGAATTAGGAGTAGCAAATCAGCACTCATGACTGTTTCAATGATTCAGAGACATGTATTATATTTGTAATGATTCCCAACCGCATGATATGTGCTTCTATAGAAATAGAAAAGTTAAAAAGGCTGGAAACCTTCAGGAGCGGAATTCAGAGCAGGGGTTAAAAAGTTTAACCCTGTGTTGAGGCAAGGGTAAAAATCGGGTTACCCGACCCTCTGAATTCCGCTCCAGGAGCAGAATTCAAGGAGAAGGTTAGGCTAAAGTTTTAATTTTTAATCCGAAAAGTTTAGCCCGAAATTGTTTTATTCGACTTGGGCTTAAAAAATAATCAAAAGTTTTTGAAACCACGGCACTCACGGTGGATGTAGTTTCCTCCTGCGAACTTTCCTCTTATTTCCCCCAGTTTGTACGTATATAGATACAAATTAGAGACTGATTTAATAAATCCGAGAAAGGTATCAGACGGAGATTTTTTCGGAATCCGAAGTCTGGGAATCCGACAGGTTCGGTTCCCAAACTTAGTTTCAAATGTTTTAAACATGTCTGGCATCGATTTCGGGGCTCATTAGCGTTAGAAGAGCCTCACTTTAGCAGTCTTAAGCTAAATCGAAAGTTAAGGTCGAGGTCGAATTATCCAGCGCCATCTATCACACCAATATCTGAGAATATGCCGATTTCGAGATAACCCCTCGGGGTAGATTGAATTTATCGACAAAGATGCACAGTACTATTACGGCTTTCGTTGAAAGTTTTGTGAGCGGCTGGATCTCAATTCTCAATCCTAAAGAGTTCATCTCTCGAGCTGATGAGCTAAATTCTGACTAATTTAATTTGAAAGTCTTGAGTTTGGGAGGCCGGGTTGACAACGTCTGTCTCTCTGTTAAACGAGGAGACAACGTCACCACCACCACACCTTCCAGTTTCAACGGCGGAAATACAGGAGAAAGATGGCTTCTAGATTTCGGATTGTCTCCTCATCTTTCAGCCACTTACTTCTATACATTTTCATTTCAACTCGAACTTGAGACAGAAACTTTCCTCCGTCTCCATTTATATTCATTTTTCACTCACTTCCCCCCGTTTCAACTAAATAGAAATGGACTGGTAAGGTTATTTAGGACTATGTTTTAGCCTCTACTATACATAGTTGATAGAGTAGTGGCTGGAAGAGTGTCGAAAGAACTTTCGCAACTCGAGGGAGATAAGTCTAAAGTTTCTTGAAACTTTACCAACTTTCAAAGTTAGAACCTCATTAGCTACTCTTATGGTTTCCGATCTTACCGACTATCTTTTCCCGTCAATTTTATCAACTTTAAATGCTCCTTCAATGTTTCAACGTTGTCCTTGGTTTCCGAATTAAAAACACGACCTTCAGACAAGAAACGAAGGAAATCGGAGACATTTTCTGAATTTTTCGATCCTAGAGTTCCTAAATTGCATAAATTCTCTCATCTTCAATTTTGAAAATTACAAAATTATCAAACTCTGTAAGATAAGGTACTTTTACATTTATTTTTGCCCCTAGAGCGGATGTCTAAAAGAAGGGACCCGGTGAAATTCTCCGTACTAATTACTTATTTAAAAGCAACTAAAAACCTTTCAAATTTTCTAGAATTTAATTATTAATGATCCCATTTCAAATGCATTCCGAGAAGACCCTTCACTTTGAGGTTATTATTACATATGAATGAACTTGATAAGTGGAGAAAAACAAATAATTATGGCAAAATTCAGAGCTACGTGGGTTAGAAATGAAGAAATACAGTCAGTCAGATTGGAAGAGAAAGTGGCAGTCGGAGAGAAAGAACCGTGTGATTTATTTTTCATTCCCGAATAAGCATTTATTTAGCACTTCAGAGCCTAACTAACCCTTCAAAAGTACGTCATTCGGACCGGGAAAATAGCCGCTTTCGGATGACTATTTCTGGAGCGAAAAGTGCAGAGGTTGACAGGAGGCGCCCAACGGATGGAATTTAGGATTTTATTTATATTGTAGCTTGTAACCATGGTTACTATAGCAAGCAACTTCAGTTCACGGGATGCTGAACTTGATCTCTCGTCCTTGTAATTGAAATCATCTCTAACTCTCCTCTTGCATAATACGAGTAAATGGAATGCTAACCGATCGCGCGCACGAATCCGAAGGACCGATGAATTAGCTCTCTTGGATCAAGAGGTATTTCAAAGCAGAAAAAACTAACTGTGTAGATGATGATGATAATTGATAGTGGCGATAGTTCCCTAATTCAAGGACTATATTTATGTAGGTGCTGATATGTTTTCGTCCGTCCATAAAGCGCGTTTTTAATTTACGGATGGTTAAGATTGATGGATAGGGCTGTTTAGCATTGAAAGGGTGGGGAATTATTCCGGAGAGGAATTAAATGGGGTTACTGATTCTATTTGCATCCGGTAAAGCAGTGTGTGCTTATGAACGAGCCATTTATGAGATGATGTGAATGCGAACTCTTGAATCTCGAAACTTTTTTCATTAGCTTTTATGGAGAGGAGACCAGCTGCTGTCATTTCCCATTCACCATTTTTTGTTCCCAATTTATTTCGACATTTATTGCATTTTTTGAACCAATTTGAACACTACTCACTCACTCCTTAAAGTTCCTGAATAAATAAATACCGGCTCTCGTCCTCTCTCCTTTGTTCATTCAGTTTTTCCAGTTGAGTTGCACCTTAAGCCTTCTTTAACATCGGTTGATATGTTCAAAAGACTTGAGAGAGAGGATCAGAAACCTTATAATTGTCACATCGTATTATGGGATCAGATCCACTTAAAATACTTTCCTCGTCCCTACAATGTATTTCTTCGGTGTATTTTTCTGTATATATTTGCATTTATATGAGTAAGATGCAAATCAAGGATGTAGCATTGGCTCATAGATCATGGAAACGATGCCAATGAGATGTAGCTTCAAATATTGGGATTGAAGGGGGTGATATTCGATTCCTAGCATTTCCATGATATAAAGTAGATTACGTTTCTGGGTTTTTATTGTCTCGGTGGCAGCAGTGTTTTTTTTAACAAATATTTCCATTTTCCGATTGAGTCACATTTAAATATACAGTGTGTTTCACTTAAAAACCCCAACTAGCAACAAAAACCGTACTTAAAAACGACATCACGTTACTAAAGATTTCGTTAATGTGGACTTTTAAGTGAAATACTCAGTATTATTACAAAGTAAATTTTGAAATTCTCCATGGTCTGTTTTTCATAATGTTACGGCCTTCTTATTTGCTGTTATTAAAGGTAGTTAACTTTAAATTCCCTAACTTTAATTAAGTTAGTTAGGAACGGCTGGAACTGAAATGAATCAACCCATTCCTCATTTAATATTGTTATTATTTAACTTTATCCCAGAGAAACAATACCAGGAAGGTATTTTAAACTCTCTGAAAGTTGTAAACCTAGTAAGTAGGCTGTAATAAAACGTATTTATTTATAGGACCCATTCATTCCAGATACATTGCACTGCAAAAACTATTTTTTACATGTTTCAGGAAGTGAATTTAAGTTAACAGCCAATAAGAACCCATTGGCTCCCGTTGTTCATTCATAGGAACTTCTCTATATGATTTATACATTAGTCCCTAGTCTAGGTTCAGAGAGCGAATAAGCAGAATAAAGCAGGCAAGCTTTACATGTAATCCGTAGAAAACCCCAACTGCTTTTTTATTTGAATATTTGATCCTTAAATGTTCAGATCTGTCTTTTTTCTAATTTTTAAGGAAAAGAAATGTAGACAGAGCAGACAGATTGCAGAAAAAAATCTGGATAGGAATCAGCTCTGTTTCCTATTTAGGATTTCAACATTCTATTTTATTTCCTTTTTTGTTTATTTTATTTCCTTTTGATTGTATTTTAAACAAACCTATCTCCATCAATTGATTTCATTCTGCTCCTATTTTTTTAGCTGAAAAGATAATTTAGAGAGATTTGGGGTAAATGATCAGGATGATTCTTGATGTTAGTTAACGTCGAGGATGATGATTCTATTATGAGAGAGAGGATTGAAATGATCAAAAGCGGGATCAGGAGGTGAACAACCTTCTTTATGATGCATATTCCCTATCCTCATTTCACATCTCATGGAAAATGTATTTCAAATGCTCTGGTTTTTTATGGACCAAGGATGCAGTCATGAGTTAAATCTGCAAAATACACGGAGACGACGAGGGCTTTAGATTTGCGAGTATTTGCAATTATAATTATTTGAGACTTTTGTGCTCTGAGGGTTTGAATTTTTTTTAAATTTCATTCAGATTTTTAAATATGTCTGGCATCGTTTGACTGGAACTATATCTATTCCTTTGCTTCCTGACAATAAAAACTAAAGTGATTGGACGACTTATTTCTGTTGTTACAAACTCGTATTTTAAATCCCTGTTGGCAGTTTAAAATACAATAAGAAAAGCCTAACTTTGTCTTAAATGCAAAAGACACACTGCTTCATTGATCCAAGTCTCAAGGTTTAAAGGTGTTAAAACAGAATGAATAGCCAGAAGCAAGAACAAAATTAAATCCGATTTTCAGAGCATTAATTCTTGCCAGGAAATTGTTCTTTCGGCTCCCTGTTGTCCATTGGAGTAATTTGGTCATTCAGCTATCGATGGCCGGTGGGGGCGGATAATTGATGACTCGGTTGATGGATCTAAAAGGGACTTTTAATCAAAATCCAATTTGGTGAAATCAAAGAAACCCATAACTTTGGAGAGTAAGACAAATGGCTTTGTTTGCTTATAAAGGAGGAGTCTTGTAGGCCATTCGGGGGGACAATAAGGCTGATCAAGATATATTACGGTGCATCCTTCAAGACAGGGAAAGAATGGAAATCTCGTTTTATTTGCAATCAGGGGTAATTCGACAGTTAAACTCCGAATGTCAAATTAGAACTCATTGTCAGTTCTCCGAAGAGACATTTCTCCTGTCAAACTCTCCTGTTTTTCGTGAAAAAATTGTGCAAAATCTGAAAAGATTGCAAACCTTTCAACTCGAGCTAATTTTTCCTGAGAAATTTTCATGAGATTTAGAAGAGATTTCAAGTCCCTAAATCATGTAACGGGTTTTGAGGCATATGCGAGGATAAGTCATGTCACGTGACATGACAAGTCTTATCTTGAGAAAGTGAGTTGGACAAGGACTTTGGGGAGTAAATGGAGGTGATTGCGAAGGGAAGGGATAAATCAGCAAGGTTTAAAGTCACGGGAAACTGCTTGGAAACGCGGGAGTGTCTTGATTCGGGATCCCGAATTCGGAGTCCCGTCTTTTAAACGGGTTTTGCCTCTAAGATTTTTTTTCTACTGCTTCCTTGTTGGTAGTCTTAAGTGAGTCTGTATATAGTGGATGTGAATGGGGAGGCTAGGATTAGGTATGTTAGTCTGTTGTGGGCTCTTGTGTGGAGAGTGCGAAGGAGGAGGTGGTGGTGGATGGATTAAGGTTCTATTAGCAGTTTCCTTTGAAGTGGAGAGACCCTTGGGAAATTCCTGTAAAATCTTTTGCACAAGAAGACTTCCCAGGTGGGGATTTTGGTTTTATTGCCTCTGTCTTCCCAACAGCCGTCGTCCCGACCAACCACACTTACATCTTATTCTCAAGTGGTGGAAACACTTCATGTTGTTACGCTGTCCGTCCGTCAGTCGGCCGGAAACTCTCGAAAAGCCTGACGGGGTCACCAAATTAAGCGGATATCAAGCTTACATTTGGATTATATCGGTCATATCCCCTGGGTTTGTTCATATACCCCAAGCTAACGTTGGTATTTTTTTAAATTTTGTCTGACAGAATGGATGCACCACTAAATGTCTTGTACTGTACATGACACTGCAGTTATGGTTTCGACCCTTGGTTATACACGTTGTTATGATTTATAATAATTTAGAGATGTGGTATACACAAGTATAGGACCTCCTTCAGAGGAAGATCGAGCAATGTCCATAAACTAAGTGCGTCATTTCTTGGGGAATAAATTAAAGTTACATGGAATATACATGTGTGTCCTTCTCGTAAATAATACCTTATCCTCCCACAACTAACCACCTTTTTTAAGATTTCATTTCTACACGATGGGCTGCTAAACACACGAGATTTGCCAATTGTACTCAATATTTTTTTGAGGTTGGATAGAACGCTCCCAATCAGCTTGTGGTGGTCAGTGAGGTCAAGGGTCAAATTTTTTCCTCTTTAGATTGATACTGTTTTAGCGCAGATTCCGCCCGGGATTTGACCTGTATTTGAGAAGGATGTTTGTAGAGATGTTGCTTAACTGAGGGATTCCGACGATTAGAGAGTTTATAGTATCTGGGTTCCTGCTGAGAAATTCCTTTGAGCTCATTGAAATTAGGCCTAGAAGACTTGGAAGTCCTTGTAAGTTGTAACGAAGTAATTTAGTTCTGGCTAATAAATTAGAGGATTTGTTTGAGAAGACCTCTTCCTCTTCTACCTCAAGATTAGTCCCAAGTTCTGAAGCAGATCCCAAGATCTTGAGACTACGAAATGCAAGTTCTCAGAGAGAAGGTAAACATTACGGGATCTATATTTAGAATCATCAGATCGTTGGGATTAATTAGCCCTCCAGCTCTTGAAGAGAAGTAGTGGGATTAGATAGACACTCATAATCAGTACCTGTCCAGCAGGGCCCGAGAGGGACTTTAATTATTATCACAGTTTCCAGTCTACTCTTGCTAAACAGATTCTAAAGAAATTTAACCTATTAAATTAAGCTATTTAATATTAAATTATATATTTGCAAAATCCATCCCGACCTCGTCATCTTCAACCTTTCCTCGCCGACCACACCCACTCGACAAACAAAAACCCCACCCTCTTTGCTGTCACACAATAGTATAAAGTCCTTGCTGCTCTTGATTCCGCTGGTGTGGGGCGTTTTGTAGGAAGCAAAAAGTACAGGATTTGGCTCGATTAGAACCTGTGAGCTTCAAAATAAACACTGACTCACTACCACGTACGCCACCATCGCTTGTTGGGAAGAGATGGGTATTTGCTCCTATTTATCTCACACGAAACGTCAAAACGGACTTCACCAGCGGAATCAAGAGCAGCAAGGACTTTAATCATTGAGAAGGACACGGAGCACCAAAAAATTGGTCGAGACAGCTAAGGAAACAACCAGCATCCAGGCAACGAATATCCACCGGTCGACCAGCAACCAGGCAACGAATGTCCACCGGACGACCAGCAACCGTCGGCCAGCAGTTTGAGTAATAAGAATAATATAGAATCTGAACAGCATTTGTAATTTAAAGAAACCAAGCCGGATCAGCATCAGCTATCCATAATATTATGATTTGCATTTACCCGACTTGGCAAAACAAAACCTCATTCCAATCTCAATTGACATGTGATCTTTGATCTCTCGACACTTTTCATTCCTCTTCCTCTGCTCGTTTTTGTATAAACATGTTATAGTCAAAACATAGTTACTCAACAATTTCAATGTTTTCCAGCTTTAATTGACTAACTCGCGAAATTAGAATTGATTAAACTCACAAACAATTAAAATTTAATTAGGGGCAGGATAATAAGAACATGAAGGGAGGCGAGATAGAAGACATCACGCTGACCTAGAGCGATCCATATTTGACTGTTTTTTTTATATTCTTTAATAAGTTTAAGCCCACACTGGTCAGATGACAAAGTGGAACTGTCATGAGGCCTTTAAAGTTAGTCATGGAAGTTAATGTCAGTCAACACCAACACATTAACTCCTATTTAGTTACTCGTTTAAAATTAAATAATTTATTTCTCTCGCAAGATCGGATTCCCATCGTAAGACGAACCTTAGACTTTGGTACTTTAAACTAAAAAAACATGTGGTTTAATGATTTTTAGTTATTTTGGCGATGCATTTTTGCACATTTTTTGTAGTGTCCTAAATGGAATTGAATTTATGCAACTGCAAATGCGGGGGTAGTTCCAAAATTGGTACTTGCTTGTAAATCTAGTTCAGAGTCTGAATAAACAAGGAAGGTATTGATAGTATTCCTTTTCTTGTACTCTCAAGGCCGATTTTTTTAAAGATCGGATTGTTTTTTTTTTAAACAACAATTAAATTATACTTGAACAGGATAACCAGCACGAGCCTACAATTAAAGTAAGGTTTACAACAAAGGCAAGAACAGTTGCTGAATTAATTCCCTTTCTGCGTGTCATTTCGCAATTTTGAGATTTATAAATACTCGGGGGGATTCCTTGTCTGCGATAATGATAATTTCCCTTGAGTTTAGACTTGATGTTTCAATTTAAATTAAATGTTTTGGAAATGTATATGGTATATATGGGGACAATGAGATGGTAATAATTAGGTTCAACAATGCCATCAATTGCGCTTTTAAAGTCTTGAGTCGATCTGAGCATTTTGAAGGTGAGAATTTGTATTTTCTTTTGTTTCACAGGAAAAACAAATTTGTTCTTCTGTCCCATATTGTGACGTTTAATGGAACTGACCTCGGTTGAATCTACAAGTGGATTTTGACAATCGACTTGAAGCCTAATTATGTGTTTTTTATGCTTAATTTTGAGTAGTAAAAAACCTTTTCAAAATCGAGGCTAAATTTGCACAAAATAATATCAAAACTAACGCCATCATTTTAGGAAGATCCCTAAAAACAGTCACTTTTTAAGCCGGCAGATATTTTAATAAATACTGTCTCTGTTGAAAACTAAAGGAGTAATAAAACTATTATTAATGTGTCAACGGGAACAAATGAAGCAGAAAAAAATGGATAAAACATAAAACAAATAACAACCACCGTGCGTTTTGTGTCAAAATATCTTCGTATTATTTGCAATATAACAAACCAACTTATGAAAAAAATAACATCTTTGTCAGCTTAACAAAAAATTACTTGCGTCAACGAAGAAAGTGACCAGATTTTTTATTGGCTTGTTGGTTTCACAAATGTTGCAAAACTGTCAACCGCCCCCCCTAACGACCCCCCCCAGCAAAAAAATGTCAACGGATGAATCAATACCAGTTGCCAGTACTGACTCAAGTCAATGATAATGATATATGAGAAATGCAAGTAGCAAATTGTTAACTCGTTACCTCATTTCCGAACATAGTGTTACATATTATTGTTCTTTTATTCGACTTAAGTGTTTGTCAAAAAAGATTGCAAAATCTTAATAAGCCCCTCTCTCTCCTGATAAATCTGTCACTGGGACAGGAGTGAAAAATGATTTTTCAAAGGATTTTTTACATGGTTTTAGGAGACAATGAAGCCGTTGTTGTAACCCTTAATCGTAATAACTTGGTGTTATGAAACGAAGTTTTAAGTCGACTGTTACCTTGTCATTTATATTGATGAATCGAAAGTAGATTTTGCGACAATTTGCTGTCACTCTTCATGTGTTTAAATGTATGAATATGGACTTGTGATCATTAAGAATCTTAAAAGAATAAAGTTTTTGTCTATATGATATTAGAATAAATTCTAATGATGAGTTAATCAGATTAAATGATGTTACACTTTTGTCACTCTAGTTTTTAGTTCAAAAATACATTTGGAAATTTCAAACCACGTCCTTTTGTCAGTCTCTGTGAGATGACAAATAAACCGTTAAGAACGGACGTACGGAAGGGATGAAATCGTACACGACAAGAATTTAAGAAGTAAATATTTTAAGAATGGAACAAGATTAGGTTCCAGAAGGTGTTCCCTAACACGTGGGAGTCGTTTAGCATTGAAATCTCAAGTTTCCCCATGTGGCGAGGGCACACCCCCCGGCGTGAGTGGGTGTGGTCCCGTGTCTGTTAGGAGTGTTCCATTGCTTGTGGGAGTCATTCAGCCTTGAAATTTCAAGTTGCGCCATCAGGCGTGGGCACACCCCTCTTGTGCGGTGTGAGTGGGGGCGGTCCCGTATGTGTATAAGTATAGGATATATATATGATTTAGATAGAGAAGATGCATGTGTTAGATATATAGAAGATATATGGATTATAGGGGGGAGATATAGGAGATATACATATGAAAGATATAGGGGTCTTGAGTTTCGAATTTTTTGCGGTCAGGGGGTGCGGCCGATCTGGTCCAACTTCGAACTCAAAGTGCGCCAGGACCTATTGATGAAGTATTCGGAAAAATAATTTGAAAAAGTTAAACCGTTCTCGAGTTAGAGCACGGACGGACGGACGGACGGATTGAGTCTTCCTATTAAGGGATTTCATCCCTTAATAACAACTCTCTCTATCGTTTTCGCATTGTTCCTGTGCATTTATAAAATAGCGATAAAAATGACATCAATACCGTTCCTGCGACAATTTTTTTGTAATTCATTTCTATAAATTACTATTTTTAACCGTTATTTAATTTAAAAAAAATATAAAATGAGTATTTAAACTTGAAAATCACGCCCATTTCCTTGCAAAAACCGCAATGAAACTTCGATTAGTCGAATTTTGAAGCCGGTCACTCCGTGTCATAAAACCCCGTCACAGATCTCTCTCAGAATGACTAACGAAGAGTTGATGAGATGACAGTTAAGTCTGTGAGAATTTTCACACGTCCCCAACATTGAAGTAAAACTGCTGCTGTTCTCCACAGGGACATGGGTCCACTTACACTACAGATTCTAAAATTTAAACTTAAAGAATCTTGCTCTTTCAAGCTATGATTTTTACAAAATGTAAAAGTATACATAAGTCAACTCCTAAAGTTTTATTCTTAAAACCCAGTGTTATTTAAGAGGAGGTTTGGGTTTAAGTTGAGGTGGTCATCGCTTTGTCAACGAAGCGTAGAAGGTTCTATATCCGCTCATCAGTGTCACTCATTCCCCTCGAACTTCGGACCAGAACGGGCTTCTTTGACTATTTTTTTTCAACCATTTTAAAAACATTTAAAGCTCGTTTAAAGGGGTATTTACAGCAGCTATTAAGGGATTTAAATGAACAGAGGAAGCGATTCCAGTCTACTCGAACAGAGACCGTGTGAGCCGACCCGATAGGGAGTCAGGTTATTAATATTAACCCTCATGAAACCCGATAACTGATAACATAGCTCGATAATTTTTGAGATACGGTCTCTATTTTGTCTAAATTTAAACAAAACGTCTTTGAAGGATGCTAACTTGATCCTTACGGAAATGATGATGTAACTCTTATCATGATATTTAAAACTTAATTAGCTCGGTAATTAATTATGTACTGATAAAGTTTCTGTTAATTTAATGCGATAGAGCTCGTTCAGAGGTCAAAATATACATCCCTTTTATGAGTCATTGTCATCATTATAAAATAATCATCATTCAGACTTTAAACAGCTACACTTTTTGTCAAAGTTTTGTTTTGCTAATTCCGAAACTCGTTAAGGAATTAAGATGGCTCGTCTCATAATAAACGCATTGTTTTCTCCCTTTGTTAGGACATGTTAAGACGTTAAATAAACCATTTCTGGGGAACTTAAGGAAATGTCCTTCTCTTAAATCATTGGAGGATTAGGAGTTCGGAATCCTCCTCTGTCTTGAGTCGGAATTAGAAATCGAATTTGAGTTTCCGAATGACTTGAACTTTGAATGCAGAGCTAATGTTTCCGAAGCGACGGGGATAATTTATTTAGTAGATGGTCTTAAAGGGCTATATGGTGTTTAATACAATTTTAGTGGTTATTATTGGCTGTTGAGCAGACCCAAACCCAATAGGGCCCACACTGTCTCAGGTTCTCCCCAAGAAGAAGATAAGGCTCTCATATTTCAATGTTTATCTTAATGGGTTCATTATTACTCTGTGAAAGGTCCCTCTTCCGTTTTCTCTTAATTCCACTTAAGCCTCTTGTTAAGTCCCTTCTTCAACCTCTTTCTCATAATACAGGGTGCAAAAATTGATCTATTATATCAGTCAATTATTATTACTAAGGACGATTTTTGTAGCTATTGAGGACTTTTATGTGAAACATCCTGTATATTTAGAAGAGTTTTAGTTACCACAAGCCTCGAGGTACCCAAAAAGTTGCCCAAATCTTCCGATGGTACCGAAAAATGTAACTTGCTGTAACTTGTTAAACTGGTGGTCAATGAATGCCCTTGGCATTGAACCCGATTGAATACAATTTGACAAAATCTTGAAACTTAAAGACTAGTAAAGGAGCATTACATTTTTTGGTCCGAAAAAAATTAACCGATTTCCCCGTATTTTTTTCTCTTTGCAGATAAATCTCCGCCTCATCTTGGTGAGTGGAAAGACGAAGGAATTCCTGTTCAGTCCCAATGATTCAGCTGGAGACATTGCTCAGCATGTGTTTGACAGCTGGCCAGAAGGTATGTTCCCTTCCATTATTTATTATTTCAAACGTTTCAAAAGTTTCAAAAGAGCCCTTTAAGTTGTTCGGGAGTTGGGAACTGGGTCTAGAGAAATGCAAAAGATATGAGAGGGTTCGGAGGAAATTTGAGACTAGCTCAGAATATTTTCATTATTATTAGGATATTGGAATAATAAGATATGAGCTCCTTCGCTTTTGAAGACGAGGAGGCGGAGAGGACCCTCTCGGGTCTTAAGGTCTCAAGAACCTCAAGACATGTTCTTGGGAACCGATCTTTCAATCTTTAGCAGATCTGTGAACATAATCATGCATAATGTGTTTGAAATCCTATATCCCACCTACCGCTTCATTTACTTCCTATTAAAGAAGCGCTTGTTAACCTCTCTAATCCCTGTTTCTCTCCTCGGTTAAAACTGCAAAGTTTGTGGGTCCTTTAGGAAACTATTAGTAGTAAGTGATTCCATATAGAGTGGTTACTAAGGGGTAAAAGTCTTTTATGGGAACACCCTGTTTGTTTGTCTGTCCCTTTATGCATTTTTAAAACATAGATTTGCTTGGAGTTAAGTTAAATAGAAATTGAAACAGTCGGTTACACCCCCTGAAGAAAAATAAACTTCAAAATTCTTATATCATGCAACTTATGCGGTTTTTATTTTTTTAATGTGTCATTTGGGATTCACCCCTTCTTTACATTTACTTTGTAACCGTTTATTCAATGGAATTCCGTTTAGGCTAGAATAACTATTTTGGGTTGAAATTGAATAGTAACACTTGCACTTTAGGAACTCCGGTTCAGCAGTCTTATATATTTTTAATAGAACAGTGAAATTAGTGACAATCAACCGGAAATAGAGAAGCCAAAGCCAAATACCGATGCTTTGGAAGTAGTAAGAGAGCTATGTAAACAGAAAATCTAAATCTAAAATGTCTGTATTGATGCTGTCAAAAACGGGTATAAAGATCTTGTAAACGATTTTGCATTAAGGTTCCTAACATTATCACTAATTTTCTTCTAAAGACTTTATAATTAAACCTGCACAATCCCTACCTTCGAAAATAGATATTATAATATAAACAAATTGTCAAATCAAAATCCCAATGTAGGGCATGTGTCATTCATGAATCATGAGAGTCTAATGCTGTAAACAAAGTCAAATAAACGGAGCCTTTGTATTGAGTTGGTTATTCTCATTTTTATGGTTTTTATTGCCCAAGAAAGGGACATCCAATGTAAATAAAATAAGGCATTTCGTTCACATCGGTTCGGACCTTTTAGCTTTTAAGATACTTTAGAAGAGTACAAAGCAATCCGTGTTCCTTCGGGTTGGGTATAACAGGATGCTGAAACCTGGAAATATATAAAATAAATGCAGTATTATCATTATTATCATCCGTTTAAACTGCTTAAGTAATATGCAATAAGGATTAGTGGTTGGGTTTAAAATTTGTTGAAGAAACGCCGAGGCCTTTTCTTTGAAAACTTAGGGAAGGATATAGATTATGATTGTAAAACAAACAACCAGTTGAGACTTAAAATATTTACTTTCAACCCAATTTCGGGACAAATGTTCCCACTTTTACCCCAGTCGTCTATTTAAACCCTTTTCATAGTTATTGACAGTTTGGGACGACTTAGTTAATTATGTTCTTAAATTGTAAATTGGTCCCTTAACTAACCTTCGTGTAAATGTTGTTTATCTGTCCCCGTGTTTACGGACTACGGACTCTCTGAAATCGATGTCAAATTGTGTTTAATTATTGGGAAAAAGGGTTACTGGGTTGGGGAAATAAATTAATTTCCGAACCGTTGTTTTTCCTTCAAGAACGGTTAGAGTTAATGGATTAACCTCTTTTCGATATTCGTCCCTGTCTTCTACTGAACTAATCGTAGTGTTGTTTAATGACGAGATGAAAATGTGTCCTATCAACCGAACCCAAACCATTCAGAATCGCTCGTCAGAAATCAGACAGAACCGAAACTCCTGACTCATTTAGCCGTCGGATGGGCCATAAATCTTCGCAGATATAGACTGAAATGGGAAGAAGAATATTCTTTGTAAATTTGTAATATCGAGTCTTGAACCTAATAGCGTTTCACTAGTCAAAACAAGTTGTGTTTAACAAAATAGACTCAAATACCACCACCACTTCTATCTTAGGCTTTAAGCAAGGCCGTTCCTTAAAAAAATTACGAGACAAAAAAGGACATTGAGATTGATGGGAATTTTCGCAACGGACTAAACAATATGTAATTGCCATTATTCCAGCATTAGCTGACTTAGCATCTCAATATTACATACAATAAGCTACTCAACCTCTAAACCAAATTCAGAGACAAAAACTTTGTTTTGCCGATTGCACATAATAGCAAACTTTAATTATTAATTAGCAACCAAATCCAGGTTCTAGTTAGGCTTTCTGCAATTTAAGGCATGAGACCTGTGCAAATTACAGCTCATCTCTACCAAGGTAAACAGGGGCAATTATTACGCTCATGATAATTCCTGTATGTGAAAACCTGCAGTTGACGAAGCTAAAAACTCGTAGCATAATAGACTTGTTACGATGCATCATAAAAATGATACTACAGGTTGCAAGTTGCAATTAACAGTATAAGACTTTAAAACGGAGAAGATGATCTGCTTTTTTAAAAGAACAAAGTTCTTCTACAGTAACATCGGAGTAGATTGAAAATTTTAAATTGAAACGTGTTTAATAACTCGGATTCGCTTACGAATTTAATGATTTTCGTTACTTTCGACACCTCTGTCATAATTTAGGGCTCTCCGCGTCGGTGTGGTTGCATTTGCTGCTCTAGATTCTTCGGTAACTTTGGCAAATGAAATGGTAAATAAAAGGTGTGTATTACATGGTCATGTGCAAGTAGAGGGCTTAAGTAGTCTGAATTAGTTCCATATAAACTGGTTACAGGGATTCCGTGCCGTGGATAATAACATTGTTCTCTATATATGAATGCATGAAGTTGTGGAGCTGTGGAAATGATTCAGTTGAGACTTGCAGTTTTTTTTATTATAAATTGATATCCCAACAACAGGATTGTATTGTTGTAGTAGTTATGGAGGAGACTTTATGAGAAACCGCCGTTAGTTGCCCTTTTGTTGAACCATATTGTTGGAGTTCTGCACTGAGCATCATTGTGTTCTGCTGTTCTGCATCCCAATTACAGGATCTGTCTCAATCCTCAATGCAGAATTTGGACGGAGTTCTATATTCTTCTGATGTGAGAGTAAAAAATAACCTATTTGTTCGAAGTTCTTGAAAAATATTGATGTTTAGTATGACAGACAGACTGCTTTTTTGGTGACTGGGAATTGAACAGTATTGGGTAATGTGTCTAACGGGGGCTACGAGTTATGGGACAGGGGCTCAAGACGGGACAATTTCGACAAAATATTTGGTAAAAAGACGGCAAAAACACTAAACTAAACTTAGATTTGGCAGTTTTGGGGATTTTTTTCATTTGAAATAACACCGGTTCCCATACTTATGACAAAACATCTTTGATTGGTTTAATTTAGCAGGTTTTAACTCACAATTTTTAATTAAAATCAATTCAAGTGTAGAAATAGTATTTTAAAGCACACTTTGAAATTCATTGTCACTTGTCATGCAGCCAGACTGTTACAGTTTTTAAACTTTTATTAAGCTAAAAAAATATGCACGGAGTAGTTTCTAAGTTTCCATAAAACTCTAGAGTAGGTTACCGGCGTTCTCAAACCCACAAGTTAAGAACAACAAAAGAATTTAATCAGAATTTCAGAATTAGAACGGACTTCCATTCATGAAGTAACAATGTAATGGGCAGTGCTTTACATCAATTGACAGAACAATCAACAATGCAATTACAAACCCTCACTGTTATAAGTTCGTTTCTACCAAAACCTACAAACGCTTAAGCCACTTTAAATTGTTTATATGGAAGGGCAGTTAACAGTTAAGAGTTAGTGTGACATTTAGTTGCTGGTTCTTCCTCTATTAAAGGAAATAATCCTCATTTCAAATTTCAGTGCGATTAAAACTTGGAATTCGAACCAAAATTACGGCGTAATATTAAGGTTAATGATTAAGCCGAATAATTGCATTATTCGACACTTTTACAGGTTGCCTTGATTAGGTAACTGCAATTAATAATGACTAAAAGCATAAACCCATGAATAAGTATATAGCGGGCTATTATCTGGAATTAAGTAACAGTGTTTCACAGTTTTTAAACTATTACTTGATAATTAAAAATGTAGGGAGGAATTTGTATAGTAAATCTAAAGGTTTCTTTCGTCTTTGTTCTATTAATTATTAATTGTAACTCTATTCGTTTTACAGTAAAATTGATTGGGCTGTTAACGTTTTTAAAAAATCCATAATTAAAAACCCAATATTTCTTAAATTTGAGTTGTACTCGTGGCATAAATAAAATTACAAACTTTCAAGTCGTCCAAGATATGCAATCTATTCCTTGCCCCTTTGTTTTGACTAACTGGTGACATAAAAGGAAACACGTTTTGTCAATGCTGCATATTTTTTATAAGAGACAACCACGAGTGACAAATAATTGGACAACTTGATACTTGGATGTCGAAATATAGCCAATCAACAAGAGAAGAGAATAAGGAAAGTTCTTTGGCGTGAATAATTATATTTTAATTACTTGATTAGTTACACTTTTACAAATATTTAAGAGTTTAGAGTTACACAGTTATTTTTGACTACCGAGTTACTTCCCGTCTCAAAATAAAAGCCACACGTCCGTCGCCATTAAAATAAGACAATTTCATTTGTACTCCTTACGATACAGGCGTAATTTATACTTTCCAAAGCGAAGTTCTTATTAAACTTCTTTTAAATTAAAACTCTTCAATTTCAAAAGATGTCTTAACAGGTAAATAATAATTTTACAATGAATCAACTCCGGTTTAAAATGTGCCAAAAGAATCCAGCCAACCTCTAATATATTTCAAGACCGGACAAATTTTTAGCTACTCTCTTGATTAAAAAAGCTGTAGCTAGATTTTTCTATTCAAAGAATCGATGTTAATGCTATAGTAGGAATAAGTTCAAGAACTCTATTCGGTTTTTCATCTTCAAAAAAAATCGAAAAAATTCCAACATTCTAGAATTGAAAGGACTCGAACTTGACAAAGGCTTTTGCTTGTCATAGGAGATTATGGATTATCGGACAATCGGATCTTGATTCCTATTCCATTAAAAAAGTCGCTTCTCTGCGTTGGAACCACGTTAATAACGATCTAACAACCAGATGAACATATTATTATTACCATTAATAGTCATTCCATCATTAGTTTGGAGGATAACGAGGCTGAACGGTATCAGTTGAAGTGTGTTTTTTTAAATGCTAAAAATATACCTTAAAATAAAAACTCTTAATTATATGCAATCAAATCTCCAAAAGGTGAATGACAGTTATTGGTTTGAAAAAAATATTGTAATGTTCAATTTGTAAAATATCACACCAAATAATTTTAGCATAAATATATAGAGATCTCCGAATAAAAAATCAGCCAGTTAGAATCTTATTCTTAGTAACGTTAATGACCCCTCGACCTCAAGAACGACTTAACAGCCTGTAATAGCAAAAGTGAAGAGCATAAAAACATTAAAAATATATACAACGAAATATCGAATTGAAAGTCAATGTCAAGGGCACTTCAACTTCAACGTCTCGAACATGCAAAAAAGCAGCTAATGATCATCTGCTCTCAATCTCCTTTAAAAAATATTAAAAATCCATGTGTCTCCTCTCCTGACGTCGTGCAACCTGTTTCCATTCTTAAAAAAATCCCATAATCAAATAGAACATCCTGTCAAAAGGATGATCTGATAATAACTTGGTTTATTTTTCGGTTCTAGAATGTCGAATGTCGAATGTAGATTAGTAGATTACACTCTCTCCTAATATCCAACAATAGGATCTAGAACCGAACATTAAAATAATCTACTCAACTCTCTTTGTGTCCAGACTGGCCTAAAAAATTGAATCATGCATATCATCATCCTCCTCCAACTCATCTTGTAAATTTCTGACTTCCAAAGTGGATGACCTTAATCATATATAATGTATAAGAAATAGAGGAGGATGATGGTCGTAAAAAAACTGTCAACTCTCCCGACTGATCAATGACGATAAAGCTGGGGTATTTTTTGCACCCAATGACAACTGATAGAACTGCACAATGGATTATGGATAATAGTCGGATTATTATGTATTTTCCAAAGCCGAGTCGAAGATATAGAGGGCTAGATTTTAATCGTGGATTTCGAGAAATGACGAGGTTAAATTTTTATGAGTTTTTGGAACATGACCAAATTCTTGGAACAACTCTAAGAAAACAGTTTTATCTATAATCCAGAGGCTGTTAAAAAAATGATTTTGAAAATCCGAGTTTCGGGTAAATTTTCCTAACGGTATCAATTAAATTAAAATACATCGAATTATTACTATTTACATAAACTAATTGAGCAAGGCTTGTAACTTTCCAGAGCCTGACTGAAAGTAATAATAAGCAACACTTGCACGGATTGAGAAGCTAATTTACTTGCATCTCTCAGGATTTAATTGTTAGTAATTACTAATCAAAGTTGATCAAAGGGTTCCTTTTCAGAGGCAGTCTTGTTATTATTTTAATCTTGAGGCAATTGTAGATTTAAGCCTCTCGTTTCATAGTTTCATCTCCGTCTACTAACAATAAGTAGCAACTCGAGCTTAAAGAAGTTCCAAATGATATAAGTTTCCGAAAATCAAGGGAATTATTGAAATGGGAATTAATTGACTCAAGAATAATTTGCTTTTGTTTTTGTTCGATCCACTTGCTTTTATTTAAGGAACTCCAAAATCGTAATGAAGGATGAATAAAGTGTAGTGTATAAGAATAATGAGTATTTTAGCTAATGAGCTCCTTTGATTTCCAAACAAAGAACTACAGTTTACAAATAATTTACAAGAATTCATCAACGTCAGACTCATAATCTCCTCCCGATCCCTTTCATCTCGACGGTCCGATTTTTCTACTAATAATTCTCCTAAGAATTAAGATCCGTAATTGCAGTTAACCCAGATAAGTTGGAAACCGTGTGGGCTGTTAATAACATCATCCTCGGACGTAGTTTACCGGTTGGTTAGCTTCTATTTTTCACCAATCACCAGACCACATGGTTATCGGAATATGGGTTACTTGATCTTGGACCGTTGACAGTTTTTAGTGCATTTTAAATACGAACGGAAAATAATGTCAAATGCATAAGTTTGTCTTGGATGTGGCAGTTTTATGCAACATTGTCAATTTCTGTCAAAATTGGTTGTCAAACTGAGATAATCAAACGTACATTGTTGGTTGAGTTTTATTGACGTCTAACTGGGTCCGTCAGCTAAATGATTTTTTGGATGGATATGAAATACAATCAGAGATAGAAGTTGTATATTTTTAATAAAACACATTTAATTAAAACGGTTTTTTTTTTCATTTGAAATCCATACTAAAGAAGACAACGTCAATCTTTACAAATCGGAACGCGGTTTTAAAATACCTTTATTGTGATTAAAAACGTACATATTTTAATGTCGATAAATATCCAACTTATGATGATTAATTGTTCAAGTTTAATAAAAATTGTACCGACTCCAAAGGATCGGCTTTATTAAACTGCCGAAAGAATAAACAAGAATAAATCCGTGGAAACTTTGACGGTTTGTAACGAGAATATGATGATGATCACCATCCTTCAATCTGATCATGATCATATCATGACCATGATGATGTTGTAAAGATGATGATGAGGATATTATTATTACAAGATCATGATGATGATACCCACGAAACTCTTAACCAAAGGAAGGGGAAACCGTTAGGAAGTTCTGACTTAAATATTCAGCATTTCTGCTCCGACTTGGACAAATTTTTCTGAATTCTTTAATTTTTACAAAACTCCTACAATGTAATACAAACACTATAGCTCTTTAATCTACCCTTTAGGCCTCAGCTGGCGGTTAAAGTAAAGAACCGTTATTATTATACCGAGAGCATGATCATATTTTTTTGTAATTGTGTGCAGACATTTCGTGCCTTCGTTTTTATAGTTTATGGATCTGAAACGGTCGGGATTGTCTAAGAAATTAAAGAGCGATGAGACCCACACTGCCGAGATCCGTATTGAAATTTTCAAGTATTTTACAATTTACAATGTTAGGAGAGGATGGGAACTGATCCTATCTGATTATTACATTATTATGGTTTGGCAACTTGAACCGTTCTCGAATAATTTACATGTTACATCATTAAGATAGTGGGTGGGTGGGATCCCTATCTTATCCATGTTGAGCCTGACCATAAGACCAATGGTAAATCGCTTACGAAATATGTGGAGGGGCTCAGAGGGAACCGTAATCCGTGGAGGATAATCTCAATCCACTTGGTTTTTTATGCCCACATCTCTGGCTCTTGTAAACTTGTAAAGTACATCTTGTCCACTGATTAACTTGATATCATCTACAAATTTCCTTGAGCACCGTTTTAAGTTGAGCAATTTATAGGGAAATGCATTTTCTACTACAGGGTGTAGGAAAATTTTCGTGGCTTTAGTAAAATTCTTAGATAAACTGCATGGCTTATGAAAACTTTCCTAGAATGTTTACATAATTTTGAAACACCCTGTAGAATCCATTTAAGTTAGAATATCCGTTTCAAGAACTCTATAAAATATTAGAGAAAAAGCATCTAAAGACCTATTGGATTGATCATATCAGATGGAGATGTGCAGAGTGCAGATAATTCATTTACAGTTTGCATTCTAACTTGCTGAAATAAATAATTTAAGCATCACTTCCTGTGGCTATAATATCTAGGTCTTTTAAAATATACTAAATTGTCTTATATTTTTTCGTGCAACAAAAACAGATCGATTGTCAATATTTACGTCCCGTCGAGTATCAGACTTGGTCTGGACGAGATATATTTTTATTATTTTATTGGAGAAGTTGCAGTGAAAGGTGACTGGAATTTAGAATAAATAAAACTAAATGATCTCTTTTCCGAATCAAAAGAAACTAAAGTTTCCTCTCAATTCACAATTCCCGATGGAAACACGAAAATGAAGTGAAGTTCTTAGGAATTTTCGCAGACTTCTTTTCGAGTCCTAAGAAATTTACCAAATGTTTTTTTTAGCTTCTGTAAAAACTGGTGAAAAAAATAAATAAAAAAGCGGAGATAAAACGTGATGTCAGTTGCAGTCTCCTCCATTTATTTCCATTTCCAAGTCTTTTGACAATTTCTCACTCCGTTTATTTCCCTTCCATCATTCCACATAGATAGTAGCTCTTATCCAGTTGCCCTTTCACTTCTATAAGAGGGGCTTCAAATCGCATTTCGGATAGGTTCCTATAAATAACCTAGGTTTCAAGATCCTGAGTACACAGGAACATTTATATTTTAACATAATATAAAAGAGGATATATAAAATATAAAATATACACAAGATCTGTGCAAACTGGCAGACTTGAAGATGAGAGGCAGAACTAACATTCGGTTCTGAATATTTTTTGTAGAGGTATTTCAAAATTCTAAATTAACGTCGCTTACTTCAATTTATATAGCTTTAGATGTAGTAGTTTTTTTAAATTGGCTGGAATTTAGTGCATTTTATGGCGATTTTAAAATTTGCAATTCAGTATAAATTTTAAAATTGAAAGTTTATAATAATGTTTAGATTGCACTTGAAAGAGTGTTTATCTAATCGGGCTAGAATCGATGGAAGTCTACAGTACCAGTTTCGATTTTTCAATTCGGATGTCTGGACTTCAAAAGGCTGGAGTTAGTTATGATAAGCTATTCCTTTCATCCGTTTTGTTTGGTAATAAAAAATATGATACTTTTAAAGATAAGTGTTGCCGGTTTAGTCAAGTGTTTTTTTTTCTGTTAAGGAATGAATTTCATCTCCCAGTATTTCATGGTTAAAGGATAAGGGTAGCAATTAATTTAAATTACTCTAGAATTTAGCTCAAGTGCATTGATGCACTTGTAACTTCTTTTTGTATGAGTATTTTTGGAATAAACTGCAATTATTTATCAATTTAGGACCTCCGGGAGAAGGCCACCAAAATGTGTGGTGCATCTTGACATTTTTTTAATGAATTTCTATTCAAAATGAAATAGATTATTGAGTTAAATTGAAAGTTATTAAAGAAACGTCTGGAAAATGAAAGGAAAAAGCGAATTGAATGGAATTTTATGGACTAATTCGGCCGTTATAAATTCGTGCATTTAATACGCATTAATGTGGTTAATTTAATACAGTTTCGTTTATCGGATGCGAATTTTTGAGGATACGAGTATAGGTTTACAAGGGGCTAACATGCCGGGTAATAACTTCATTCAAGGACATAAACAAGGTGAAGGGTCTCTGATACCCGCTTTGGATTTCAAGTCACGGATCAATTTAATCGTGTTATTTAACAACATCAGATATACAGGGTTTTCAAAATTTTGTGAACGCATGGAAATTATCGTAGAAAAGTTCAAAAGTTTTCCATTGCTAACTGTAATTGAAATACTTTGCTGTTTACAAAAGTAGTGTAAGCTGAATAAAATTCATAGATAAATTTTATTTTATTTCCAATGAAAACTTTGCTAGTGTTTCCCTATGAAACACCCTGTAGATTATCATGGTATTTCCAATGTCCATGGACGAAGTATCTTCTAAAAAAACAGCAAATTTGTAATTCAGAATCTGAAATAAAAGTATAGCGGAAATGCCGGTAAAACACTTGCGTAAGTTACAGTGGATCGATCGATAATCGCAAAAACAATCTAAAGGTCAGTCATTACACATTAGCATACATGTGCTGGTTTTACATTGTCCCCTGTGTTATTTTAAGTAGCCAGGCTGTCGAGGACGGTTTGTCAACTGCAGAATTGACGACATCGAAATTCCAGTGAAATTATTCATTTACTTTCAATATGAAATCCAATTTCCGAAATTACTTCTTGTCCGGGGAAATTGACGTCTGTTGATGGCATCCTAAATATATTGTGAAGCCCTCAGAGGCCGTATTTAGCCTCTCCTCCCTTCTGTTTACTTGTAAATTACAGTGATTACAATATAGCTGCTAAATATACCTGCATTTAAACACAAGGTCGTTAGGGACTTCAATTTACAAGCAATCAAGTCAAGGTCGTAATAATTGGGATGAGCAGATCAAAGGAGGCCTATGCTTCAGAGCCGTTTGAAAATGAGACGGAGCAGAGATCAAATAAATATGACATTCGGATGGGATCAGATATCCGAATATAATTTACCTTTAAAACAGGTAAATTATATTCGGATATCTGAGATTCTAGGCTATCTCGTCCCGCACGTTTCGTCCCGTCCAATCTCGTCCCTGCCAATCTCGTCCCCGTCCACTTTCGTCCCTGACCAATCTCGTCCCCAAACCATTTTGTCCCGACCAATTTCGTCCCCATCCAATCTCGTCCCCAATTTTTTTATTTAACATCTTAATAACAATGAATTGAGAGGTTATTCCTAATGATGTCCTCTATTTACGTTTGATGATGACATTTTTTGATAAGTGACTTCCAATATTCTTTAGGGGTCGGACTCAGCTTGCGTAGACCCCAAATATATTTCCAAGTTTAAAAAAAAAATCTTAAATACTAAAAAAAAATTTTCTCTGAATCCACTGCTTGTGACTTCACAAGCAATTTTCATTTATTGGAATTGATGAATTGGAAATAACATTTCAGAAAACAAAGGAATTCGTGAGACATGAAATGATTCATAAAAACTATACATCATAGAATGCTATTTTCAATGGCAACTTTTAGAGTACTTTTGATATTTTTAAAGGTTTCTGACCTTTATTGACCGCAGTTGGTTGGTTTTATGGTCTTTTGATTAAGAGAAATAATTTTTTTAGTACTTAAGAGGGAACTATTTTTTGGGTCTCCATCCGACCACTAAAGAATATTGGAGGTCACTTGTCAAAAGGTCATCATCAAACGCGAATAGAAGACATCATTAGGAATAACCTCTCAATTCATTGTTATTATGATGTTAAATAAAAAAAATTGGGGACGAGATTGGATGGGGACGAAATTGGTCGGGACGAAATGGTTTGAGGACGAGATTGGTCAGGGACGAAAGTGGACGGGGACGAGATTGGCAGGGACGAGATTGGACGGGACGAAACGTGCGGGACGAGATAGCCGGACACCGTTTTAAAGCCCATGGGGAATTAATTAAAATCCTTGTTTCAATTTTTCACTGAAATTCCGACAGATCATCTCATTTTTTAGTAATTTGTCAATGTAATTTCAAAGTAATTTGTCGCACAGGAGTCAAGACGTCATCTCTTCCATTTACACGACCTGTGTTATTCAGAGCGTAGAGAAATAACAGCGAAATTCAATTACTGGCCCCTGTTACATATGATTCCGTGATATGATGTATGGGGCCTTACAAAGTATACGATAAATCTTCTTATATACTAATTTACAATATTATGTCTAAAAATAGGTCCGTATCAATATAGTATAGTACAATATCGGCTCTGCAGGATATTCGATTTATGTGATCATGGCATGATATACCTTTTTGCCCCATGAAAGCCCCAGCAGGGCTCCGAGAAAAGTCAAGCTCACAAAGCCTCAATCACTAAAACCTAGCTGTAAAGAATTCGATCGGGAATTCCATGCAGATGATTAATTATTATTTTATTAGTATGATTTAATATCGCATTATAGAACACACTATATACACAGTTCGAATCAAGTGCTATTAGCTTTATTAAGTAAAGGTAAACATAAAATCACTCTTTATTTGATTTTAGTATCCAGTTGCTATTCTATATTATCGAATACAATCTTTGCCCAATCAAAGCCGGCAATCATCAAATGTTTTGGAGATTTCTGTCTTTTGTACTGCTTTTGCAATATTAGTTTTTTTACCGGTTTTGAAATGGAATGACTTCATAGATTGAATGACGGCATGGTGTCGGCAGCAAAGTAGGGTTGCCATGGATACGTATTAAAGATCCCCAACTGGTCCGATAATGAATGTTTTTGTGACTTTGTCATCGCAATGGAATGAAGTTACTTTAATAGTAAATTGCAATGGAACCAAGCTGTACAAGGGAAAAATGGAAATGACACAAATGAGCTTTGATGATGCGGGTTTAACTTCCGTTTTGTTTTGTTGTTTCCGCCTGGCACTGGATCTCTTATTGTTATGATTCTGATCCCTGACATTCTGATACAGGACTTATAATTGGATGGTTTGGTAATTGTACAGTTTCCCCTCCTTACTCTGCAGCAGGTTGACAGTAATGAGAAATTGAAATGACAATCCTTTTGTGGCGGAGTATTTTTAAACAGATCTCGTAATGGTTCAAGAACCTATGCAGGATTCATAACAGTTTATATATTGAACCAAAACGTAGATTCGAGTGGCATTGGGCGAAAATGCTGATCTGTAATTGGTACCGAAACGAGGTATTAAACAGCGGGGAAGCGCCGCCAGGATCCACACTCCACCGTTTCGGTTCGCCTATAAACAATGTAGTTAATTGCGATTCTTGAACATTCTAAAACTGTATTTAAACGGACAACTATCTGTGGAATCATGAGTAAACCAAATATTTCTGGTGCTTGATTTGATTTGATTTGATTTAGACTTTATTAACGTGTCAAAAAGGTTCAGATCTTTACAGTTCTCCGTAAGTTCAGTGTTCAAGGCTCTGCTGGAGCCTTGAGTTCTCAGTTGTCATGGTTACTATATCTCTGTTAAATTACAGTGTTCTATAAATAGATATCCCTCCGAAGCGTTGTTTAATAGAACGCAAGGTCAATCTGTAGTATGATTTTGGATGGCGACGAAAGTTCGTTGATCCGGCAATCCGGATCACCTTTGAATTTATTATGTGAAGAAGTTGGTGGTCTTCTTATTTGCCTTGTTTGTACTTGGATAAGAGTTATGCATGAAAAGAACGGTAAAAATGTTTATTGTTTGTGGCACTCGGTGGCTGGCCAGAGAGAAGGGTTTAATTCTGATTAATGTTCAATCTGCTTTTATCCGGAAAATAATGTATCAGTCTGGAATAAGAATGACATAGGTAGACATCCCGACTAAAATCATGGTTTCCCAAAAAAAACTATTTTTGTCCACAATCACTTCATCCTCGTCCTGCAAGTTGCAACTGGATTTAAAATCATCATTATTCAAAGTAGCCCGAAATAGTTGGTCGAAATTAGTCCAGCATTCCTACTGACATTTGGCCTGCCCGATAGCATTAATTCTGAATCTTGACGTACGTAAAGTAAACTCACCTCTTAAACCTACATACACGGCGATAGATAATAGTGATTATGACCCCAATATATAAGCCCAAGTGGAAGCCCTTCATTAATTCCCCATCCTAATAATTCTCCAAGCTTTTGCCATTCTCAGAACTTCTTCTTAAATAGTTAAACTGAAGCAGTTAACCCCGTTTCCATTTAGTAAACAAATATAGGATTGAAATGAGATTGAGGGCATTGCAATTTCTTTGAAATCGGAGGCTAAAGGACTACTGCTGATTATGCTAACATATCCTGAAACTAGAGTCGGAGTCTAAAGAGCCCTTGAATCTATCCCTGGAGATGAAAACTGGAGAGTCTGGAGTCGAGATTTTGAAACTTACTTCAAATCTCCAAACTTCCCGACCCCCAAAACCCAGCAGGGACAAAAGGGCAATCACTGAAACCAGACCTGGAGCCCTAGAATTACATTAATTTTGCAAATTGCAAATGTTACCTCTCTCCCTTGGTTGGGACTCGGAAACTGAGAACAAATACAAATCCACCAACCTTCGCCAACCCTACCATTCGTACATATTTAGATTTGAGGAAGTTCGGTTCATAAGCCATTTGGCCTCTGCAATAAGACTGACATTAAATTGTTAAATCTGCCATAGTTTAAGGGAGGCCCTTGCTAGAACTTCAAAGCAACTGCCTTATTGTAATAAACTCATTTTCCGTAGTATAGTGGAAATATGGCCTCGTCTCGAGACTGAATAAAATCTACAATAATCTAGAGCCTATAGCTCTATTATTCTCCATTACGGGGAGAAGGGGTCCATTGTTTGTTCTACAAAAACTTTGAAACCTTTAAAAGCCCTCGGATAGGTTTCGAATGTTCTCTGTTAATTAGTTCTTTCACTAATTGTTGCTGCTCAGGTGCATCCATATTTTACTGTGGGTTTTACCCTAATCAGTAGTTCATTAGTTTAGCTTGACTTAAGGGAAATATTTATTTTTCAATGATGATAACAGTTTTAGACAGCCTGTCATCGGTGTATGACAATGTGATCCGGAAAACTGAATTTGACATCATTTAAGTGTACCAAATCACTATTTTTGTTAAAGTCAAAGTTACTAAGCTTTTGAAAAAAAAATCAATTTTATAACTCCTTTGCTGCCATATATTTCATTCATTTTCAGGTTAAAATTCAGTAAATTTTGAAGAACAGTATTTCGGTTCCTATTTTCATGTCCGGAAATCTAGTTAAAATGTTCAAAACTGATTCTGAGTTGCGAACAAGGAAAAAACCACTGAAACCAAAACCCTTTAATTACTTCTCCGAGTGTGGAATTGGAAACATCATATTGTCTTCATCCATCTGCTGTTATTACGTTATTCGGCCCTTTGCCGTTCACTCTTACGTCAGCATCATCACTATTTTATATATCGAGGTCCCACTCTCTGCCGCAATTCAACGGAGTGAGAAGATACAGGACCCATACAATTACAAAATCTAATAAGATTAAGCCCATAAAATGGATCATTGCATTTGGGCAGCCACACGGAACTTTTGGGGGTCTCTCTCCTTTCACAACAATTCAAAAGACTAGACTATTTTTCAGTGGATTCGGAATCGGGGCTGTCCACCAATTACGATAGTTCAGATTATTTCTATTCTCTATCACACAATGCTAAATTTTGTAATACCTACAATGTTAAAACGTTCGACCAATGGTCGATTCCTCGTTGTCGTAATATATTAACTTTATGAGCAGCTAATCCAACTCCCACACAAACATTGTCCTCATTCTACAGCCTCTTTTCAACAAAAAAGAGCATTAATAATATTATTACTAATATAATTACGACCACTCTGCCCATTTCAAGTTAATACTGAAATAGCAAACCATTCGTATAATCCCTATGATGTAAAACCCCAAATCCCAACCAATAATAAGCTTAATCTGCATCCTAAGTTGACAGAAAAATTAAAATCTCCGGCCCGAATTTCCCCTATTTCCTGCAATTCTCCTGAAAATCAGGATTTTAAATTCTAAGTGCAATTAGTTTTAGAGTCGAAACAGCTGCCTTGAACAGATCTTCTGTCATGCTCACCTTTAGGATTTTAATTCAGAGATCAGGCTATTATTAGAGCCTTAAATCGAGACGGCCTTACCTCCAGAAAATCTGGATCAAACGAGCTCGAGTTTATGACGATAAGTTGACACTGAATCTTATTTATGTGCTCAGCTCAAGAGAATAGAAGCCAGCAGGGTGTTCGTATTTAAACGAAATACCGTTATTATTGCAGCACACCATTTCATTCAATTACCATTTAAATAAGCTACGGCTTAATTCTAAAGTCCGTAAAGCGTTTCAAGTCTTAAAAGCCCTTCGTGTCCTGGCTAAATCAGCCAAGACGGCTTTTTATTCTTTGAAATCCGTAGCAGTTTTTTTTAGAATGTTCGACCTTGTCTGATTAAGCTGGGGGTCTATTGCGTATTTTAAGAGTATAAATCGGCCTTATAGTCGAATGTATTTAAGACTCGATGCTTAATTTAAGTATGACCCTCGATTGTTCCGTCGATTTACGAGGAATAATTAATGAGCTGATTAAGTGTTTTGTAATAGATAAAAGTTAAATGAGGCCATTATTAGCATACTCTTTAGTAAGGATGAATGGGTATGTGTTTCAATATCCTTTAGGAGGATTTAATTTTAGTGACAGTTATTTAATTTAATATTGAATTCATGAACGAATGGATTTATCGGCGGTGGTTGGTTGGGAATTAATTTATTTGAAACCGTGAGGCGGAACCAAGGTTTGATAGGAACGAATCGATTTTAATTTCCGGTTTCTCAAGGGCACCAAATCATCAGATCAGAGATGGGACTGGCTTTTAATTTTTAAATTGAAGGCGGAATTAGATGTGCAACTTATTTTTGTAAAAAATGTGTTTTAAATATCAAATGATGACAGGACGATTTCTACTGTATTTTATAATATGGAAAGAAGGATGATAAAAGCACCGGAAATTTATGTAGAGGTTTTGGGTTCCGAATTTTGGACCTCTCTTGGGTGGCATTGCATCTGACCGCCTTTCAAAGTAGTAAATAAACTTATCCTTTATTTTTACGAGTTTTATGGCCCCAACAATTGGTTTACAATGAAGCCACAATTAGAGTTACTCATTAAAACCCTTGAATTGTTTGATGAAATCCCTTTGATGAAACCCCTTGTGTTTTCCGACAGTGTTTTAAAACAAATTTTTAGGTAAAAGTGTGATATTTATCAAGCCTTCATAAAGTTGCTAACGCTAAGGTGAAGAGGTTAAAAATTGGGAGTTTTACTTTACAAAATATTTAAACTGAATAAGCACTAAAGTATACATTAAATTCTGTAAACCTGGAGTCAAGATTTTTAATTGTACCTATTTTTAAAACAAAACAGAAACCTAATGGGTTTAAGGCACATATCCTGTGTTCCATTTCCTATCGCTTATTTATGTATTCTATTCACTCCTTCCTTCTGATGTGGTTCTGGTTGATATTATTGAATAAAATCCCTGCGTTTTAATTAGTACATTCAAGACTAATTAAAAACGTAGATATTTTTCTATGATAAACGATTTTCAATCGTTGATTTAATATTAAATGCTGAAGAAGTTAGGAAAACTCGTTTCTTGTCCTGAGTAGATACTTAAAACATAAATCATTATAAAAACGGGGGATTGTATATTCCTTTAAAGGACAACGGGTAGGGGAGTTTCATATTGACAACCACAAAGACAACATAAAAAATGAAACAATCCTACCCGGTATTTTGTAATAAATGAGTATCCGTCAAATATACAAATAGGAAATGCAGAATGATGATAATTTACTCTGACAAATGGTGTTTAAAATTTGATCTTTTGTCGGGTTTCCTGTCTGCCCCCGAAATTCGGAACCATAAACTATCAATTACCTCTGACAAAGAGCACTGTTTAGGAAAGTGGGTGCACCTGGTCAATTTTCAATTGAATTTTTTCACCCTATCTTGTGTATATTTTTCATCTACAATGTATTTATTGTTGCCGTTAACAATACTTGGTCCCCTCATGTCCGAATTAGACACCCTAACAGATAGATGATGCGATAGTGAGTAATATGCTCATTTATATCCAGAAATGAACAACATGGTTCAATTCTCAGGTATTAACGTGTTCGACAACTTAAAGGGCTCTTTTAAGTTGTGAATTATCTCGAAACTTAAAGCATTTGGTGTGGATGAGTTGTACTAATGATTGTGTGTTTTTAATTTACAGGTAAGAAATCAAGAGCTGCTTTAAATTCTTCTTAAAATGTCCGGTTCAGAAGAGCTTATAAAGTTTTGGAGCACATCGTAACAAGAAAGACTTGAACAGTTTTGATTTATTTAATCATCGTTTCCATGGTGACCTCAGATCAAAGATTCAGAATTCAATGTCGAAATCAAGCCCCGAGACGGGCTAACTATTCCATTACTTTGGGTGCTTAACTATGTGCCCTAAAAATGACGCAGAGGGATTTTGTGATAGTAAATAGTTAAACGGTCTTTAATTTAATGATATCCTTAAGGATGAAATCTTACATTTACGGAGGAGTCCCTTTCACTTTCGTTTGAATTTGAAATGCCAGCAGACCACAACCACCTCCGATCTTTAGCTCTTGTCGGGATTGAACCATTTAACGTTGAAGAGGTATTCCGTTTATTACCCAATTAAATGAAAATAATAGGCAATACGGGATAATCATCATGGCTTGATTTTACGACCTGCCCTTAAAATATATAGATCAGCTAAACTCTCCGACTTGAGACCTTCAGTTTATTACGGGGAGCTCATGCATAACCCACGTCGGGAACCTTCCACCTTATTGTGAGGATATGTCAATAAATCCTCTGTCGACATTCGCAATGTCGATGTCTTTAGCTCTGTCGACATTCTTTGTGTTTGTTTCGACTGTTTTTAATCGAAAGCTTATTGTTAGATAAAATCGAGTAAATTTGAAAAAAAAATCAGGATTCACTTTCATTTTTCAACGATGATTAGTATTATAAAATCACACTCACTTTTTCATTTTTTACACGCAATTTCATCAGACATTCTGAGCTATTGAGGTACCTTTACACTGCAGTTCAAGCTTAAAGCAACTTTTCTGAACGATCCTGTACACTGTAGCGTGTTTCATAATAAATAATCCCTTAACTTTGTTCGGGTTAAATTCAACTTTTCAAAGGGCTCGTAGAGAAGTGAGATGTTTCACAAACCAGATCACTTCCCTATCTTCATATTTTTTTTCGAGAAGTCTCTAGACTTGAAAGTTCAAAGGAAAAGCGAGAAGGAAGGTAATAAGGACCCTCTGCATTTTGAAGCTTCTTTGAACATTGAAGACGCTTAAGCAGTTGAAGATTGAATGAGGAATTCCAAGATCAGGGGTTCAGTTCGTGGTTCTTTTATCTTTTCGTACTAGATTACCTGTTAATAGGAGTGACGAGGCTGTTTTGAATCAGCAAGAATAGTTAACCTTAAATAAACCGTTGGAACGGGTGTAACCAAGTGTTGGAAATGTAATTGTATTGCTGAGTAATGTTAATAGAATCTCTTAGTCAAGATTATAAGGGGGTGTAACCGACTTGACCCAAGTTCAAATCTAGCTTCCACCTTGAAACATAAAGCATGAAATTGCATCAAATACTAGGTCAGGCTGTAGACACGAACAGACATGTGGACGAACCATGCATAAAATGTTTTTGATACTCAATAGTGACCTTATTCCAAGAAAAAACATGTATGGAAATTTCTGAGATCCAAAACATCAATAAGTATTTTTCTGGGAGAATTTTTCAAAGAAATTTAAACATCTCGAAATGCTTAACTTGTAATCATAAAATAAGACATGGATGAAAACCCAGGACCCAAAAATGAGTCCTTAGCCTTACTAACTCTTCGAGTCGAACAAAACATTCTTAAAAAATCCAGAAAGTCGGAACATCCGCTCAGCAATAATATTCGAACTCTGAACTTTTGCATACCCGAAGGCCAAGGTTACACAACTCTCCTTCTTATAGGATCAATACATATGGATCTTTGGCATTTAAAATCCCAGACAATGCTGTTCTCTCTGGCTCTACAAGAATCAGGACTGGTTTGGTTTCGTAAGCTGGAACAAAGACTCTTCCTCTCATTTTTTTCCACAAATTCCTTGTAAAAGAAGGGAAAGGAAGTAGGAAAGTTGATAATGATAATCTAGGAAGAATATTCAGTACACCATGACCCGGTTGGAGTAGGACATGAGGTAGAATTAAAATTTAAAAGGGTTTTAATTTAATAATAAAACAAGTAAGTGGTGGTGGTGGTTGGTGGTGTTGCATCGGGTTTTTTTCGTTGGCTTCAGCAGGTGAAGGATTAATTCAAGTCAAATGACTGTAAATCCTCTGGTCACAAAACACGTCCGTTCCGTCTTCATTCAAAGATCCTTCCTCCCGATAAGGTCACAAGTCCATTCATAACTCTGCTCAAGTCTACATAATCAAGGACCTAACCACCCCTTAGTTTTAAAACAAATTCCAGTTATTTTTTTAATATTTAAACGAGGAGAGGAAATAATTTGTAGTAAACTTAAGAACAATTAGTACAGGGTGTTCCACTAAGAAGTCCTCATTAGGAACAAAAATCGTCTTTAGGAACGAATATGAACTTTATCTTGTATATTTTAACGTCTAAAGTGAGGTTTTTTAATTGTTCGATAAGTTTTTAGATGAAATTATAAAAGACATTGCGGTTTTTAAACAAAAATTCGAGTCCATTTGACGTTTCTGCACCGATTTTGTTAAATTTCAACACACAATTAAAACCACCTCCGTAGGATTTTAAGGTTTCTCAACCAGAAATCTGGGTGTTGTTGTAACTCCACTAGATTATTTAAACCCATTCAAGTTCCAGTCCCTCAATTCAAGGTAATTAAAGTTAGTTTAGAGTGGAGCGAGTCCGTAAATTTAAACAGGGATGCTGGACTTATTTTATGACCTTTATATTACATCCTTTAACCTGATCCACACTACATACTACATACCACATACGGTATTTAACATGGATGTGAGGTTAGAATTTAAAAGCTACAATTCCAAGCTCCTTTCCAGTGCAAGCAGAATTTTATTATATAATATTTGAGTTTCTACGTTTGAATTGGGATGTTCTAGCTTCTGCAATAGAAACACGAGGTTGGGGTTTGATGTAGAACACGTTATATTTTTGTTTCCATGTTATTTAATTAGAGAGGATATTATGACTGACTTCATACATAAGCATATATGTAAAGAGAGACAGGGACTAGAAGTGGCAAAGCTTCCCAACTTGCAATTACTGAGGCGAGAAAGGCCGGGTTTTAATTAAAAATCGATAAGAGCCAGAGCTTAGGGCTTGATTAACTCAAAGTCAAGTCAGGATTTTGTTTGAGGAAGGAAGCCTTAAGTTCTCTTATCCCAGACTTACAATTACTATATGGCTGGGATTACGTCTGAAAACAGTTATATCCGACCTTAATTAGTTAGTTAGTTAATTTATAAGCTACATTTAAAACATTGCAATTTACAGGGACGGGGAATCGCCGTGTTTGAATAGATACAAGTATTAAATATCAAGTATTTTGTTTTTTGTTTACAATCTAATTGACAATTATGGAATTTAATTTTTATTCTTGAAATTAAATGGTTCTACAATGTAATATAAACGGTGATTCCTCATAAATCACAGTTAATTTCGTTGTTAAATGATTTCCACGTGGGAATTTATCTTTTTTCATAGCCATCGTTCCTGAGGTTTAGTAAGAATTGGAATTGAACACTGTAGCCAAATAATTATCCATTGATTTCTAAAATCGACCAAACACTAAGAATTTCATTAAATTTCCAAAATCAGTACATTCTAAAAAAAATCCGAAAAAACTCCCAAATTCTCAAGAACGTCTCACATAAGAAAAACTAAAACTTTAGGAACCTGATCTTCACATTTCTTTCCATACTTCTTCGATCTTTTCCAGACTTTCTGGTTTCTTACGAAGAAAGAAGACAAGTTTCGTTGGAGTTGGGAGATAAAAAAGCGGTGAAGATATAGGTTGTTATCCGGGACAAATATATAAGATCATGCGGTTGTAAATCTTATTGTCTGGTAGTTGTTGTGGGTGCGAATAGACCCTCGAGCCTTCTTCTTCTCTGAAAGAAAGCTGAGACGGAGACGGGAAATGTTAGAGGATGGATGAAGGGGTGTGGCTCGCCCCTCCGGGCCTCCAAATTCCATTTAATAATAATAAAAATAATAATCTTCACAGATTCCGTGCCTATATAGCTTCTTTGTATAAGGCTCGAGAAACTAGGGGATTCTAGCTTGAAGTTTGCCATCGAATACTGTACAGTATTATGTCTTATTTTATATAATATGTCGATACTTCCTTGCAACCATTTCCTATCAGTCTATAGATTCTCAGTGCTGTTTGATACTCTATCTTATGAGGATTTTTATGTTTCCGAATCCATGCTGGAGTCTGGATACATCCCAGTCGGGATAAAATGAAGCCAATTCATTATTGTCGTTGTCCCTTGTTTTTAGAATGACATTAGAAGGAGTTTAAATCTGACGTTTTTATTTTAAATTTTGCAAGGATTTTGAGAAATGCAATTGTGTGAGCACCAGCAATCTATAGAAAATTTCGTTTTTCATCCATATTTTTGGAAATCGCTGTTTTTATATCACATACTTTACTTTATTCGACTATAATGACATTGAAGGGTTTTCTGAAGCAAGGGTAAAAAATAAGTATTATTTCTTAGAGTGGAACTTTTCCTGTTTAACACTAAAGAAGGTTCTTAAATGAAATTAATGACTATTGACAATCTCTAAGTTATATATGATTACTAGTCTGGTTTTTATTGCAATGTGAATTTGTCAATAAGGAAGGTTCCACTGTTCATTTTACCGAATAAGGCCCCAGTTAGCAGTTTCCTAGAAATTCGGTGCTGTAGCATGTCGGTCTGTAAATATTTGTGGAGTGAAAGACCAAGTGCTGTGGCTGTCTGGAAGTGGATGGTTGTGGTGGAATAAGTTCCAGAGAAGTGGAAGAGGATTCATCGATTCCAAGTCTGAAGATGAACATTTTGGGGAATAAATTCTTAAACTCCTTAAGTAGCTATAAGTCAAAGGGCACTTACATCCAATAATCCTCTGCACTTTAAATTAATTATAATTACCAACCAATGGCTCCGTTTACAACCAGCCACTTACTCTCCAACGATCCCAATTACGAATTCACCTCTGATTTTGAATATGGAATTCGGATTTGCAAGGAATCTAGTTTTAAAATCCGGAGGTTTATTTACCTTTTTCTTGTGCAGTCTCTCAATGTTCAAGACTGGGCTTCTAGAATTTAACAAAATAGTTGTAATTAAAACGTCTTAAAACTCGAGTACTCGTTCCAGTACAAAAACATTATCTCTGACATCCCAACACCTTTCAAATAAAAAAAAATCCCCAAAACCAAGAATTCTCACTTTTGGTGAGGTAATTTCTGTCCCGTTGAATCAACGAATTCTTCAATTGATTCAATTATCCTAAAAACCACAAAGTCAAGTTAATGGCTGGTCGTGAAATTAAACTTGAGTTCAAAATTGCAATCCTATTTGATAGTTGAAAACCAAGGCTCCTCCTTTATAAATCATTGAAGATCAAACTCGGACTAATTCTGAGCAGTTGCTTGGTTGCTACTAAAATACTTGAAACTTCAAAGGGGATGAAAGGAAGAGTTGAGAACCATAAACCCATAGACTCTTGTGTAACAAAGCCAAAGGCGGCTAATAATACATTACAGAGAACAGGTTAAATCTATCTGTCTATAAGTGCCCTTATAATATACAATATTCCTTATTTACTAAGTAACCAATCCAATTCAAAGTCAATGTAAACGAACTAGAACTCTTCTGTTTCAGACTAGAGAGATAGAAAAAACTCGTTTTTAGAGTTTTTAGAAAGAAGAGAGGAATTCCAAGTTCCAAGTAAAAATGTAAAAAATCTTAAGGAAAAGGATCCCTTGGAATACAAAGTCTGGTTATGGTGAGTTTTGTTGACTTGGTGCCGCATCAAATGGTCCAACCTCAAGTGCCTCAGCAGATTCGTCTTCTTTTTCCACAGTATCGTTCAACGGATTGCTTTTGCTTCCATCAGGTAGATGCCCAAGCGGCTTGTCGAAAGTAAATTCGTTGATGTACGTCCAAAGATTGCCAGAACACATTCCACGTTCCCGTCGTTCCCCGCATTCTTTTTCTTCATCTACTTCCTTCTTTCGACCGTAAATTCCCCCTTCGCGAACATACGGATTTGATGCCTCCTTCCCGGGCTCCGCCATGATCTTCTTTCGTTGACGCTAAACAGAGGACATACAGATTTCAAGAACTAGCCACAACACAATTCGTCAATATACAATACAATATTTGCCTCTTTGCATGCATTTTCATAAATAAAATGAAACCATCGTACTGACTGTGAGTGTGACAGATTGTCTAGAGCTAGGTAGTTATTAACGACTAACAATGAAGCAAGAAAATGCTTGTCTTTTTAGGAGTTCTACAAGTCAAGGTTACAAGGTAATAAGTGGTTGGTTGGAGAGACGGAGCCGAGGATCACCGTAGATGTATATACCTGAATCCGTTGACGAGTTTCCGCAAGTATTGAATCTATTGAATCAGTAGCGGTTAGCTGCTCAAGAGTCAGAACAGGTTCGTTTGAAACTTCATTAATGACCCCAACGGATTTACGAACGCCGTCCAGACATTTCGTCTTCGTAAACATCCCAAACAATGTATCCTTAGAGTCTATGATGTTTCGAAGATCTGAAATCAAATTATCAAATCTGTTACATCCTTTTTCTTAATAATTAAGAAACCAAAGAAAAGTAAATGACCGTTGGTCCTGGTCGTTTCTAAATACGGTGAAAATCGAGAACCCTTACGCTGAGTTAGGATACTCTGCTTCATCTGTTCGGCAAAGACATTTTTATTATAATTATATGTCATGAGTGCCCTGTCAACTTTATAATGATGAGTTCCGTATGCCAGCCAGTCCTGAACATCTCGCATTTCAAAACATTTTTCCACCGTTTCACTTTTTTGGTTGGTCAAAGCAATGCGACGGAAACCTTCGATTCCATACTATAAACAACAGAAAAGCGTTGTTACTGACATTTCATGTAATATACTCGTGCGTGGATGTTACTTAGGTATATTTTATTTATCTGGTTATTAAAGAAAGTACTAACGTCATCCGAACACAAAACAGAAGCGAAAGCCTTGTCAGCCCTAAGAGCATTAACCGCAAACATGATCTCGTCACCGTATTGCAGCATATGGAGATCACTTATGAACTCCGCTAAAAAGAGGTAATCCTGAGGGTCCATTTTTATCTTCGACCTTCCTTTAAGCGGTTGCTTGAAGTACATAATATAAGACAAGTAGAAGCCACCAAGCCGACGCTTCTTATCAAGCGCCTCGTCCCCAAATTCAGTATCTCTTGCCCGGAGCCAGAAGGTCTTGGTGGTCTGGAATATGATAATCAATCACCTTATCCATTTCGATTATCTCTAAAAGACAAGATCCAAAGATATGAGATCATTATCATTCATGATTGTTTACAAATTATAAACAGAGCTATAAAACCAGCAATTTCCCTTTCTAGACATACGCAGTTCCCATGTTGTTCTTCCTTGCTTCGTGAAGACAATTTCTAAATCAAATGACATCAGACGAATTGGCTCCACTCCTCTCAAACCCAACATTAACTCTTGCAAACGGCAGAATCAGAACCACTCTTTACGTTTCCATTTGTTTGCAATCCATTTCAGATCTGAAATATAAAAATAACCTAACATTAAAGACTACTGTGATTACTGTGATAATTTTACGGACAATAAAAGCGTACATAAACAAACCCAACGCAACGGTGCGTGTCCAGAAGGATCTTCTCGAACGTAAAATCCAAACGTATGAACATACGAACTCCGTTTGGAAGGCAAGGTTGCATTGCTGCAATGCTTGTACACCAATATCAACCGAGTACATAATGACGTACGAATGGTACGATTGTGCCATCATCCCTTAAATGCATATGCGATATGCATACGTCTTTTAATTTTAATACCTACTCCCGAGTACATTAACTGCATTGTTGTTGTTTGTAGCACTTCTTCCTTATTGACGCATTTAAGTAAGTCTCACCTTCAATGATTCTTTCGTTTGCACTGAAGGATAACGACATTCATCCCTACCCTAAAAGTCCCTAATAAAATCAATTAATTTCATTTCCTTCCAAACTTGTCCAACTTCCAACAGTTCTAATTCCAACCAGTAAAAATACTATTTGAAGTTTGAGGGACCGTTCAGACTGAAAGATTTGAGTCTCCATAAACCCATTGATATTTAGTAATTTAGTGCGCCTCAAAACCCCATACAGTTACCGAGCGATGCACTTCAATTATAGTCTTTATGAAATATCTCCAGCCCCTTGTTTACTTTAAAATGTACACGACAAGCATTTAGAATATGAACCTGTTTTTTAAGGAAAAGGAAAAAAAAACAACCCCCCGCAGTTACTTATTTTGATGCTATGTTAATGTTTAGGCTAGTCTTACCTATGATTTATAAATAAACGCTACCTGCTAATACTACTAGTAGCCGTGCGTGGTAGTTGAAAGTGAAGTAGCTTTTGAATGAACGGTATGGGTATGGTACAACCATAGACCTATGGGTACAACCAGGGCGCAGTAATCTTATTCCCCACGGACGATATTAATAAGTACATACTAAAATGCAAGACCAAAATAAACATACAGCATACAGAGACGATTTTTAACCTGATTTATATAAGTCCATCAATTTAAAGTCAGAAAAGAATAACAAAGAAAATAAATCTCATTAAACCAAGCTTAAACAGTTTAATTGACATCGCTGAATCCTGTTTCAAATATATGGGAGTTCAGAAGTGTCAGTTAGGTCGCTTCTTCCTGAGACGGTTGAAATATATGACTTCACAGGGCTTGCCATATCAAAATCATTCAATTCCGGTTCCGGCAGTATTGGACCTTGATCAGGAGGAGCCGAGAAGTTTCCTGTGTCTTCTACTGGAGGGGTCGAATTTGGTGGACTCGTACTATTCGTAGCGTCATTTGATTCAGCAGGACCGCCAAGGAGACGTGTCGATGTAGTTTTTCCAATTCTTCCCTTCGAAGCACTCCATTTCGGTGGACTTGCAGCGTCTTTAGAATCTTGAGAACTATGACGGAAACGGACCGATGTATTTTTACCAATTCCGCCCTTCGGAGCAGTCGATTTTGATGGGATTGAGTCAGAACCAACATTTGATTTTTGTCGACTTCTGGTAGCAGGCCCGTTATGTGACTTGACGGGACTTGCCACATCATTCAATTCCGGCAGTATTGGAACCTGATCTCGATCAGCAGGAGCCGAGGAGTTTCCTGTACCTTCTACTCGAGTCGAGTTCGGTGAACTTTCATCGTCATTCGATTCCAGAGGACCGTCCCGGAAACGAACCGATGTATTTTTTCCACTTCCGCCCTTCGGAGCAGTCAGATTTGGTGAGATTCTATCAGCAACATCAACATTTGATTTTTGTTGACTTCCAGTACCAGGCGACTTTTGTGAACCTCCGACAGGCGAGGACTTTCCTCGTCCTTTAGTTGATTTTTTGAGACCTTTAGAGAATAAGACATTTGATTTTAAAAATGCGGATAAAAGCCCTTGAAGAATAAACTTCACTTTTGATTCTAAAAAATACGATTGCATTTTTGATTTACAGAACAAAGGCAGGATTTTGCACACACGAGTATTATACTGTCCCATAATTAATATTACGATTTATTATTTCCATGATTAATTTAATTAAACCTCAAATCTAGTCTGAATGTTATGTGTCCTATAACCTGATGTGATTTCTCATAGACAGAAATCCATAGATTCTGATAAGTTTTCCCTATTCGAGCATTAATATATGTCAAGAATAGGCTCTGGTTTAGTCCGAAGACCGAGATAAACGAACTCTTAACAACACAATTCAATAATTAACCTTCTGGGCAAGTGCTTGAAACTAGAATTAGAGACTTGCACTTGGGTTCTACCCACGGTTGGTTATATTTTAGGATAATTTATGAAATTCCTTTTTACTTGTTGCAGTGCCTGTTTTGTACTGATAAAAATATACTGACATCGACGGCTGTACTGTATATGGCAATAATAAATCGTAATGTTAAAATTATGAGGCACTTATTGTATTGTCAAGGACGGCCAAAGATTGCCACTTTGATCCACGCACCAGGTTTTAGTGAAGCTGCTGGCGTTGAAGTACATTCTTTTGGCGAGGATGAAGCAACTGGTGATTTTTGTGGGCATTTAGCAGCAGGTGAGTTTTGTTGACTTGGTGCCGCATCAAATGGTCCAACCTCAAGTGCCTCAGCAGATTCGTCTTCTTTTTTCACAGTATCGTTCAACGGATTGCTTTTGCTTCCATCAGGTAGATGCCCAAGCGGCTTGTCGAAAGTAAATTCGTTGATGTAAGTCCAAAGATTGCCAGAACACATTCCACGTTCCCGTCGTTCCCCGCATTCTTTTTCTTCATCTACTTCCTTCTTTCGACCGTAAATTCCCCCTTCGCGAACATACGGATTTGATGCCTCCTTCCCGGGCTCCGCCATGATCTTCTTTCGTTGACGCTAAACAGAGGACATACTGATTTCAAGAACTAGCCACAACACAATTCGTCAATATACAATACAATATTTGCCTCTTGGCATGCATTTTCATAAATAAAATGAAACCACCGTACTGACTGTGAGTGTGACAGATTGTCTAGAGCTAGATAGTTATTAACGACTAACAATGAAGCAAGAAAATGCTTGTCTTTTTAGGAGTTCTACAAGTCAAGGTTACAAGGTAATAAGTGGTTGGTTGGAGAGACGGAGCCGAGGATCACCGTAGATGTATATACCTGAATCCGTCGACGAGTTTCCGCAAGTATTGAATCTATTGACTCAGTAGCGGTTAGCTGCTCAAGAGTCAGAACGGGTTCGTTTGAAACTTCATTAATCACCCCAACGGATTTACGAACGCCGTCCAGGCATTCCGTCTTCGTAAACATCCCAAACAATGTATCCTTAGAGTCTATGATGTTTCGAAGATCTGAAATCAAATTATCAAATCTGTTACATCCTTTTTCTTAATAATTAAGAAACCAAAGAAAAGTAAATGACCGTTGGTCCTGGTCGTTTCTAAATACGGTGAAAATCGAGAACCCTTACGCTGAGTTAGGATACTCTGCTTCATCTGTTCGGCAAAGACATTTTTATTATAATTATATGTCATGAGTGCCCTGTCAACTTTATAATGATGAGTTCCGTATGCCAGCCAGTCCTGAACATCTCGCATTTCAAAACATTTTTCCACCGTTTCACTTTTTTGGTTGGTCAAAGCAATGCGACGGAAACCTTCGATTCCATACTATAAACAACAGAAAAGCGTTGTTACTGACATTTCATGTAATATACTCGTGCGTGGATGTTACTTAGGTATATTTTATTTATCTGGTTATTAAAGAAAGTACTAACGTCATCCGAACATAAAACAGATGAGAAAGCCTTGTCAGCCCTAAGAGCATTAACCGCAAACATGATCTCGTCACCGTATTGCAGCGTATGGAGATCACTTATGAACTCCGCTAAAAAGAGGTAGTCCTGAGGGTCCATTTTTATTTTCGACCTTCCTTTACACGGCTGCTTGAAGTACATAACATAAGACAAGTAGAAGCCGCCAAGCCGACGCTTCTTATCAAGCGCCTCGTCCCCAAATTCAGTATCTCTTGCCCGGAGCCAGAAGGTCTTGGTGGTCTGGAATATGAGTCTCGTTATACACTCATAATGCTCGTCCTTGGCTTTCCCATGCCCAATGGCCCTAAACAACCGAATAGAGTTGTTTTTAAACATACGGAATGAAATCCAGAAATGCGACTAATGCGAGTGTACTGTGTTTTGTACGATTTAACTGATGATGCTTGTTTGCAATTAATGTCGAATGTGATGATCGTGATACAACATGATACTGATGTTGAAAGACTTACATATTCATAATTAGGGATATTTGCATATCCCGAGCAATTTTGGCGAAGTGTTCGAATCGCCACCCAGGAATGTCCATAAAGTGTCCCATTAAGAGTTCGAAATCGCTGACCAATGCTCCCCAGAGACGATTCAGCGTCTTCCCGTTGTTGATCATCCTGCTGTGATGTATGTTGTGGGCTACCTGCGTCACGTTCATCGTTCTTTGTCTGTGTGTGTCTTTATATGATGTTATAGCACTCCGAGCTCGAAACTCTTCTAATGTTGAATCTGCAAACAAGTGTAAAGTTGAAAGTGTGAAGTGCAAATGCAAAATGTGCACCGACCGACCGTGTGCGTCCTGTGTTCTTCAGTTCACAGTTCTTCTGCAAACCATGAACTACTAGGATGGTTGATGGTCATGATATTGATATATTTGATATTATTATTATTATATTGTGCATTGATATTCAATATTTATTATTTTGTATTTATGTATTAATTTATAATTACCTGAGAGAAGCACGAGCTGTAGCTTTGTAGTTCCTGCCACTCTCCGTTCACTTCACACAATTATTATACTTTTGACTTTCCTACTGCATACTGTTCCAAAACACCACGTCTAAAAAGACTCCAAGTATTAAATTCTATGGTTGAGGATATTTGAGAACTTAGATATTTTAATATTATTTCTAATAAACCGAGGTAACGGGTGTAATACGGGTATAATATAAAAATTGTTTAAAAGGCAGTATTCAGTCTCTCTAGTCAAAAATCACTATACTTCATCAGATCAAATACTACTGTTCAGATTCATTTTTTCTGTCCCAACTAAACGGAATAAATTCTCGGGAAGAGGATGCAGAAAAACATATATAAATTACACTACGTTAAGTCTCTATTCAATTTTTTTCCTCCTAGCCACACCAGGCTTGAATGATAATGACTCTGAAATGTCTCTGAAAATACTATTATGGTCAGTATAGTATTGAGAACTTTCTTAGCCTCTTCTTCTCGAACAGAAAAAAATGGTGAGCGGAAATTGGGGTTTGCGTTACATTTTAAGAAAGAGATGAAGATCTTCGTATTCTTAGCCGGTGGTGGTGGTGAATAATAGCAGAGAGTGGCAATGGCATTGAAATCCCGAATAAACCCTATTGAATCTTCCTCATTGTTAAATCCAGCTTTGACAGCCATGAGCCAACCCAACCGTATGAACGACGTAAGAAAGGACCACATTTTTTTTAAATAAAACCACCGACTTGTTCCCCTATTTTCCCTAAATTTCCAGTTGATTTGACTGAAATTTCAAATGGCTGAAAGGTTTCGAAATTCTTAGGATTAAAATTAGGAAATGAAAAAATATCAACAATAGTCTCAATAAACTGCGTATTTCGGAACACTTGAGTAACGCGTAACATTAATTCTAGGATTTGTAAGGGGGTTTTATTATTGGAAAATGTGAAGAAGAAGCTGGACATCCTTCTTAATGGTTCCTTTAAGAAATGTTTTATTTCCTTGTCTTTTTATTCCCTTTCGGTTTCCGCCTCTTCCATGTTCCTCCAGATTTCTGTCCCGATCTTTGTCTGGGTGGAGGGGGTTACATACAAGCTTGACTTTACGGAGTTTTTTTTCCTTGAAGAATTTACGGAGAAGATGAAACTTGCCTTGGATCTGAGGGAGAAAAATATGGTTTAAATCAGATCCTTTAATTTGGTTTCTAGGTTTTGAGGAGCCCTTTGAGGGTTTAGCCCTTTTTAGATAGAAAAAATAAGAATCTTAGGGTTCCTTTTGAATGATGACAATGATGAATTTGAGGGGTTAAGGTTACAGATCCAATCTCGTATTTGTAGAATCACAATCAGTCAAAGGTTTGAAAAAATATGATTATGGTCGTCTCTCGTTCCAGAGCATTTAATTTTGAAAAGTTTTCAAAATTTTTACTTCGTCACCTCGGTTAAAGAATTCTTGTAACTTTAATATGGTTTTTCTGCAAAGTTTTCATGAAACCGAACTGGAAGAAGAGTTTTGGATTTTCGACGAACTTTTCATCGAAATGATCGTCATTTCGGGAGTAGAATGAGGCGTTGGGGAAGTTAGTTCTTTTAGTAAATTACGGCTCACTGAGCTTACTTTTAATTGGATGCAAATTACAAGTACAAAGACGCCGAGTTTCTCCAACGCCTCTTAATTATGTCATCTCAGACTCTCTTATTGTTCAATCAAGTTTCTCGGCAAACTTTCCGTTATTTTGCAAAATCTATGCGAATTTAATTCTTCCCAATTGGTGATTGGGGAATTGGCACGTTTTTAATCAGTTTCAAGATAATTTTAAATGCAACTGACCTTAAAATCGTGTACCAATCACTTTAAAGCTATTGGAAAGAGATTGTTGACACTGGATATAAGTTGGGTAATTACAGCTCCGAAAAATGTTTTGCAAATATTTTCAAAGGATTTCCAAGGCTTCCTTAATCGTGTTACATATTCCAAACTTCTTCGTTAAATAACGTCTCTTGAATAGAGTTGCATAAACTGCGATGGAAGTTCGGAACAGGTTGACATTTCCCGGTGTATTTTTCTGCTTTTTGATTACGTTGACAAAATGACAAATTAAATTGACACTCCGACATTTGGACACGATGTAGCTGTAGTCGGAATATATCCTTAATTACATACAGACAAGTATTAAGCTGCGTTATTCAGCTTCGTCGAGCTTGAATTCCTAACAAAACAATTAAGTAGTCTGGCCCTGGGATGATCTGATTAGGCTGATTTGACAAAACAACAAGGTAATTTTTCCTATTCTGTCTGAAGGAATTTTTTCCTCCATAAAATTACCTCTGATTTTAAGGAATATTTGATTAGTAATTAAAAATTACTTAATTCAACGAATTTCAATCTGAAAATTAGCTTTTAAACTGTTTTAAAATTCCAGGTTCCAAAGTTTTTTTCTCTTCAATGAATCCGTATCCTAAATTATGGACGTGTCCAAGAAGTAATAAGAGAGTGACATTTTCTGTTTGTTGTCATGATTAATTATTAATTGGACTTGCATAGCCTCTTTGAAATCAATTCGTAGAGTCGAAACCCAATGGGACCGAGAAGTTCTGCAAGTCTAGAGAAAGGGAATTAATTGTTTCCAAGGTTTTTCTACTCTTCTTCTTGACTCCAATCCGACTCTGTGCTAAGGGTAAAGTGGCAATTAAAAATGACTATGTTTTAAGTGAAAGAACAATTCCTAAACAAGTGTAGAATCAATCAGGAGAACAAAACAAAAGATTAGAACCATAACAAGAGGGCTGTTTTTCATTAAAACTTTTCGACATAATATTCCAGTTGTTTACAAGAAGGAGGTTGGCGTTGGAAAAAAACTTTCCTATAGAGCTTGGATGAAAGACTGTGAATTACCCGAGGCTTCGATGGAGTTGGAATTGAAATTCGAGATCCCATTTGTAAATTGAGACTTCATTTCCTATCTAATTCTAGAGCCTAATGGCTACTCAAGGTATACAGGGTGTTCCTTGGGAAGGTATTTCAATTACTTATAATTTAAACAGTATTTTACAAGACAAAGTGATCAGAGAACATCTCCGGTAGAGTACAGTTTCACCCTGTAGTAAAATAAAATTGATTTCCTGGAGGTAAATATTCGGAATGTTTTTGATTCGAAACACCGTACAGATTTTACAAGCCTCTTAAATAGTATCAGGGTTGATTAGAAATTATTGTTCAAAGTTAATGTTTTCGGATGCTTATTTCTGGTGAAACAATAACTACCCCCTCGAAATAACTCCCCAAGACAAGCAGACTAAAAGAAATAAAATCCCAAGCGATTCGATATCAAATTTACAGACAGTAGAATTCCTGTTTTATTTTTACTTCATGTAATACTTAAGAAAAATGTAATCAAAATGCAAATGTAAGAATGACTCAGGTAAATCAATCCCTCTTTAAACCCTTCATCTTTCAATTAAAACCAATAGCTTCAAGTACAAAACACGCATCTTCCTCTACCTTTTCCTAACAAGAACTCTACAAAATACGTTGAGATATGTTTTTCCTTGATATTTTTCAACAAGGTTTTCAATCCATTGGAAACTGTAACAGAATCGAGGGGGGGAAGCCCTTGTTAACGTTATTATCAAAGTCTCAAATGGATAAAATAGATCTTTGAGGTTTGGAGTTGAGACTTAAAAAGCAAATGGTTTGTAGTTTTCCAGCTTGTTTAACTTGCCAAAGAAACTCTGGTTTCCGAACTCGGGATTTCATTTCATGTCTCGTTTCATTTACCCTCTGTAAAGTTGTCGGCATCCAACATTGAACTGTTGAAACGTTGAAACGTTCAAACGTTGAAGCCATGAGACTGTACTGAAATTCGATACTTTTCACCGAGAATTTTCAACCTGTGACGAGGGAAATGAACAGAATATACACAAACATAGTATTATATTTGTGTATATTCTAGCTACTTCACACAAAAAAATCTCATCATCATCAGAGATCCTGGATTCGGGATTCTCTCCAGCAGCCCTTCCATACAACTAGAAAGTACAAGAACGGAGTGTTAAACAAGTGTTTCTTATTATTATTATAGATCGGAACCCTAGCCCCTTTTATATGCATTATAAATTAGGTTGAGATGTATATTTAGAGAAAATACATCTTGTTTATATTAGGAATGGGAGAAAAGACGTTACGTTATATTATAAGGAAGATAGAATCAACGGCGGTATATAAGCTGGGACCCTTTTAAATTTCCTTTAAATTGTGACAATCCCGTGCAGGGCTGTGTTTTATAAGCTCTGGAGGGGCCGTTCATACCAATAGATATTGAAGCGTGAATGAGAATGTGCCAGAGAGACTAAATTGTGGCTATCCAGGACGGACTCGTTTAATACTAGGACATATGACGATTGTCAATACTAGAGTCCCGGTGGTCTTTGACTCGCTGGGTAAAACTCGCTTTGCCTCTATAAATAGCTGCTTATATTATAGTTTATTACGAATCGAGTTTTACCCGGCGAGTCAAAGAGCACAGGGACTATATCGAGCGAGGAAGGTGACTCATCATTGCTGGAATTATGAAGACTCGACAAAACAAAGCGCGGCTAAGGAAATGCGCCGCCAAACGAAAGCGCGCACTACGAAAATCGTTCCCAAAAAAGCGTCACCAAGAAAACCGTCACTGTTAGATTGTCGTAACTTCGTTTTCAGCGACAAATTCCCTCAGAAAAACGTCCTTTACGAACGATTTTAAATAACTTCTTATCATTTCCACATACATTTATAGAGAAGTAACATCGATGCCGTCAACGAGGAATGAAGAAGGGGGCTGAATGGAGATTGGAAGTTGTTGGAAGGCGACTCTTTCCATAGCTATTTACGAGCCTCTCCTCCCTCTATATACATGTAAATCCATGGATATTCCACTCCTTCCCTTCCAGTTTACAATACAAGTAGTAAATATAAATATTCCCTAATATAATAGAAAGAGTAGATTTAGTAGTCGACTATGAGTTACGTAAATAAGGCCGGTGGTGGTGGTGGCAAAGTAATCTGATGGAAAAGACGGACCGGGTATCATATTATTCAATCCCCCTTCGCCTTTAACGTTCCTCGCTTTATTGCTTCAGATTTTTTTGTGACGGAGATCAAGTCCACCCTTCCTTCCCTATTGCTATACATATAGAGAGCTCACAAATTCTACAATTATATATATAATTCATATATGTAATATATCAGATCCGATCCCGACAACGCCGAACTTCAACTCTGTCGTCTTCAGTCTCCGGAAAATTCAATGTCAAGCTCAACCTCGTCTTCGATTATAGGAAATCAACTCCTGCACTTTCTCTGTGTCGATTCTCCTAATTTTAATAAATGTCGTAGGATGTGCCATCCAAAAACAGGATATAAAATTAGGTGGTTTACGGGAACCGCGCTGAAGGTTGTCAGTAAATTTGAAAATTCCCGGGAAAGCTCAAGCGTCATATTTCCAAAACAAGTCAAAATAAGTGCAACGCCAATCCAGTATGTTTGAACATCACATTTTTTAAATTTTAAAATCTTAACCCTTTTAAACAAATCAAAAACTCTCTAGTCTAATCTCCTGATCCATGTAAACAAAATCATAGAATCCCGTCAAAAAATTCCAAACAATAAATCAAGGGCACTCAAGTAGGGAATAAAGTTTCAAGACGGCTGCTGAACGATTCAAGACGCTACAAGGCTATAAACCCTCTCCAACAAGCATATAAAAGCCAAGCTCACCACAATAAATTGAAAAAGCTCGCTATATTTTTAATTTACTACATCAAAGCCATCCAAAATATAGAGTTACATTCCTTTGTAGCAAAGTCAAGAAAGCTGTTTATTTACAACTCAAAGGCCAGAGCATATCAAATCCTCCACATATCTAAAAACAAATCTTGGGAGTCCAAACTAAAAAAACCAGTCTAAATCTTTAACTCTAAAAATCCTTTGGTTCTTAACAGATTTTTTCTTGTTCACGAGAGAAGTAAAAGGAGTAGAAAAAAAACTTGTGAAAGTCTTTAAAAGTTGAGGATCACATTTCGTCAGAAATTACGACATAAGCCACAAATAATAAATACACTTGGGCCAAAGATGCACCCATCAAAGCATCAAGCCATGAGATGCAGTTCCAGCCAGTCATTTTATTACAGGACTTGTCTAATGTCTAATGCACATCATCCGCAACCCTCCTCCACCTAGTATACATGCATGTACGTATCCTCTTTCGAAGCGCAGGATATAGTCCCTCCAGGTACTAGACTGTCCTAAGGAAATAGTAATTGATGGTTCATATCTATAGAGACTTACTACTTACTACAAGCCGAATGTTTTATTTCTTTCGAGACAGAAGCTTTTTCAAAAGGATTTTATTTCCTTCATGAAAACATCCCCTTCTCCACTCATGAACGATGAGCATCATCTTCCTTAAACAGCTAAAACCGAGCCATCCCTATGGCAACCGTCGTAAAGCAAAAAACCAGAAAATTAATTTGAAACCAAGGGCCAAGTCGGTCTCTAAACGGACCGGTGGTGACCACGTGTGTTTCATGAATAGAACAACTGCCAAGAGTATCGAAAATTCTAAGCTTAAGGAATGTTCTAAGGGCACAGCTGAAATTTCAAGACTCCGTTTCAAACAAAAGATGTTTTTTTATTAAAAAATCCGAATCTTTCGGATCATTGTCTATATACCACAAATGGTCCCGGCGAATTTGCATTTGAATTGACCCCGTTTCCAAACTTGCTTTCTATATAAGAGAGCAAAAGAAATAGGACTCCTTGAAAGGATCGTGGAATATTTAAGGAGTCGTTGAATATTTGAATAGTCGGAAATTTGAATAGAGAGAGCGTAAATGGACACTACTACTAACCGACTTTCTTTGAAGTTTCTTTTAAGTTTCGGGACTTCTCTTAGCCTGGTTTTTTTTAGAGTAATGTTAGTGTTAGTATTATTATTATCGGTAGGGTCCGTAATGAGTACTGCTAAGAGTACTGTTCCAAACGACACCACCACCGACTTTGTTATGAAGAGAGGGGGATGTTGGATGTGGCTGAGCCGGTGCATTAGTGAATTGCAGTTCCTCGTAATCGTAATCATAATAAAGCTATAGTAATAATAATAACAATAATCAAATAAAACCCAAGTGACAAGGACTTCTTGGTTCTCGAGACGGCATTTCGGGTTTACACTCTTTCAGAGTGTCTCGACTTGTTTTTTTATTCTTCTGTGACCGTTCATAAATGAGCATGATGAATATGAAGTTGTGGTTGATAACTATACAGATTTGAAGAGCTTGAAAAAAATGTTTATTTCGGTGCTTTTAAATGACCTTTGACCATCTGCAACTCGGCATTAGTTCCCGTTTCCGTTTTAAAAGAACATATAAGTTTCTGAAAGTCCTCTCTTAAAGTTTATCTTTTATCCCATGTAATGGGATATATTGAGGTAATGGAGTCTGTGGTAGTATAGGAGCAATAATCATTTTGATCTCATCACCATTTCAAACCATCAACTGTGTAAGGACATAATCATTATCCAAAATCCAATCCTCCTTGATTCAAAGTAAACGGGAGATAAAGCCTAATCCACAATCCATAATCTTTAAATGGATCTGGAGCCTTTTCATTGTTTCACAGGCTTTTACATTTGCGGCGATTTGGTTTTATAGAAATATCTACAAAGAAAGGTCCATAAAAGCTATTCAGTCCGTCAAAAAGCCGTGAATTTCAAAGGAAAGTTGTATCTATGTGAGAGTACAAATATGATAAATATAATAATACGATCGTGATCTTGCTCCTCGATATTCGTCTAGTAATTAAGAACTTGTAGTCAAAACTTAATTAGCAAAATTCAGGATTAATAGAGTCGGGATGATTCAGCTTTTAATTCCCGAGTTATTGTAACTTGTAACTACACAATGAATCTGGAATGTTAAAATTTGCTCCTTGAAATTTATTGGGTCAAATGGGCATTAAAATATTGGAGGGGGAAATATTTTACGATGATTTAGGGGGATAAATATAGAACTATAAAAAGTGAATGTGTTTTAGGGATTTAAAACAAACTGCGATAAGAAAATGTTTACAATTTGCTCCAGAACTTAAAAAGCTCTTCTCCCTACTTTTCCATACTAGGAATGAGTAAATATTTTCCCAACTCGGTTCCAAACTGACTTTAAATCCTGATTGACGATGTTTATCTAATTTTATCTATTTTTTGTGATTTCCAGGTAAGAGACGACGAGGCGTTTTGTACTTCATTTCCAGATCTTGAGGAGAAATGTGGGCAAGGGATTACAGGGAAGGTGTTATGGGCCATTTGGACTTTGGCAAAGATAAATTTATGAGAATTTGACTGCATAGGGATTTTATGCACAATCGTCCAATTTCGAATGCATAAAAGATAGCGACATAAAATTTGACCTCGATATACAATGTATTGTTGAAGAGGGTTTTAAAACAAACTCGTAAAGTCTCTTCATTGTCACTGGAGACTGTTAACAATTAAAATTACCCTTCTGTGCAAAATTAATATTAAATCAAGGCTCAGTTTATTAGCAAATTAGCTTCGAATAGCTGTTAATGAACATCGTGTTTTTAATCGAGAAAGCTTGTCCAATTCAGCATTCTATGCTATACAGTCCAAAAACTCCCCAAATACACAATTTTTTACATTAAGATTTCCAAGATTTAAAATAATTAGCTCCCACGAATCGATCCCTTCATATTACAATGTCATAAGCCTTGTTTTCTGAACTTACTAAACTTACTCTTCAAACTCGAATAAATTTGCAAGGTGCACGTGTCAGTGGCCCTTCTCCAAATAATTCCCCACCCTCTAAAGCAAATAGCTTTGGTGGTCTTGAAAAACCCGTCGAGTCCATCAATTCCTAGCACATCCGACCGAATAAGAAAAAGCAGGGAAGTTTTATCGGGAAAAAATTGGGATTCTCTGCTCGTCCAAGTATCATGTTCCGTGTCACGGTCTCATCATCCCGCTGCATCCTTCCTCCCGTACAACGTTCCCATAACGAACTACATGCTGAGAAGTACCCAGATCATCTGATGTATGAAACATATGTTGACCAACACACCCACAAACGTGATTATCGCACTATAGCCTTTCACTTTGACACGCAAGGAAACATTTTCGGATGTAAATCGCAATTTGCTTTAAAATTGTCTCGTTTGAAAGAGGAAATCAAATTTGAAACTTTAAGATTGTGAATATCGGGACTTTACGTTAAAAATGAATGAAAAATTAAGAGAAAGTTCAATTTTCTCCTTTTCACAAAGGGAGTTCACATTGGATGATTCAAAAAATAGTTTGGATCCAAAACCAGTATTTTCGAAAAAGCTAAATCGAGATTTACTATATAGCAATCCCTGAAAAAACAAACCCTTCTTGACGATACCACTTGCTTTATTTAGGTCAACTCGATTTTAGTGCCGGATGGTTCCAATCCAATGTTAAAGTTTGATTATTTTACTTCATCTCTTCGATGCGAAAAGTTTAAAGAAAATCTGGATTTTACATCTGAAAATGTTCCCTTGTCAGATCCAAGACTTCCGAAGAAAGTTACTTTTTCTTGTGTTCATCATCCCGCAAGTATTGTTCCTTAATGCCTGCCCTTGTGGCCATTATGATCTCCTATTCTTCAATCTCTCGTCTTGACTCTCTTCCACGCGAAGTACATTTTTAGAAACACAATTATCTACCTACATCCCTTGAAACTAGAATCGGGCCTATTAGCAAGTATGGAGATTTTGAAACTCGAGGTTTAGGCTGATTTGAAACGTGGAAAAATATTATTGTTGTTGGAAGAAAAGATGTTTGGTTAGGGTTTATGGTGGTTCCTGATTCGATTTAGTTTTTAAAAACCGTAAATTCACACGTTTTTCTATCAAAATGTAGTGAAACCTGAAGAAAGCTATAATATCTTCTTCAAGATTCCCGAAGGGTCTCTTATAGTCAAGAACGTAGGTAGGTTGGGATTGGATTCGATTTCCGATTCTATTTCTATTAGTATCTATAAAATACTGATTGTACTGGACATTGAGGACAATGCTCTAAAATTGGGTGTCAAATTACTTTCAGTATGAGTGCTGTCTATTGAGTAAGTTAATAGGAAATGAAAAGGCTCCTCTCAAAATTCAAGTCTTTTAAAAATACTTACTTTCAACTTTTCAAGGTCTCTGAAAAAATTTAGATATTTTAGCAAAACTGTCCAAAACCTGAAAATAATCATTGCAAATGCCTCTGCTTCTTAAACCTCACATAAACTTTTATGTTTCTAAAAAATCGTTCATTTAACATAGAAACGCAAGATGTGAATAATCTAGTTACAATTCACAATACCTTCCGGTAGTTAAGAACCAGATGAATATGTAATGGGAACCATCAACTGAAATCAATATGTGAATTTTCTCCGAACCTAAGATCGTCTCGAATAACCATTTGGCATAATACGGCCTTCCCGTTCATTTCCCAAGGTTCCTTACCACGCTTTTTCCATCTAATAAGATGGTCCCGTACATTTATACAAGGGACTTGACCCAGTTATCGAAAACACACGGCTCTATTTCACGCCATAAGATTAGATGTATATGGGCCTTAGAATATTCCGAAAGTGGCGAATGCACAAGATTGGGATTGATACCTGAAAGTACCTTACGAAGTGGGTGTAACGCTGGGACAAAAACCGGGTATTTTCATTGTAACGTGTTTATTTTTCTAAATTTAAAAATGGGTGTGGTCATCAACTCAATCCGGTTCGTTTTTACTAAACTCTTTTCGAAATTTTGTAAAATAGCTTAAAATACGGCTCTGGTTCTGGTTGTCGGTTCCCATCCCTAAAAGTTCCTGAGAAATAGTATCCGGTATCCATTTATTAGAGTTAGAGACTTCAGGAATGAGTCCCATGTTTCCCATTTCAGCGTCTTTGATCTTCTTCGCCTCCGGTTCTCGCCGTGTGAAACTGTTTGCTTTGTAATTTCTTTTTTTCCTCTTCTTGGACCAACTTTCTTTGAATAAAAATTCATGTCTTTTTACCTTGAAATTGTTGGGGAATAAGAGAAGAGTTCCTATATGGAAAGCAGTTAAGGAAAACAATTTCCTTCTCTAATGATAATAAAGGCCTCCTATCCGGAGATAAAAGGGATCCCTTGTACCTGAGTCCCCTTTAAAGATTAGACTTGAAACTTTCTCCTATTTTTGGCTCTGGGAGATTGGGCTTTTGAAATCCTTGATTAAAATCTAATATGGGTTTTTATATCCATTTGATTCCTCCACGTTAGAATTAAAATCCAGGGATGAGTGCATTTAGCCAAGGTTTCTAATTTCAATCTAATTCCGTTTCAATTGCATATGCGGACAAGAAGGCTGGGGAGTTGGTCTTGGAGATTTCGGAAATTGAAATTAGGTTTGGATTGTTTGGCAAACAAAGGATTAGGGGGTACGACAATTGATTGTTACGGTTGAGTCTAGTTCGTACTGGTGGGGGTTCGTGTAGTAGATTAATTCTGCGGGATGGGCTTATTCTTCCTCGAGGATAAGATGTTTTAGAATGCCTTGAAAGTCGTGGAGATAAGGAATCGGGGCCAAGGTAACAAGGTTCAGTTAAAAGCCCGTCCAGATTTACTTGTCCACTTCCGCAATGAAGATAAGTTGGAGGTTTCTTCTCTTGGAAATAAAACAAACAACTGACAAGGGAGGTTTTGGAAGGGCACATTTCGGATTGGCTTGATTTTTTTCGTGAGGAGTCTACAACTTGTATGAATGTTAAGTAGGAAAACATTAGCGGTGTAATTTTATGTTTACCGTGTTTAAAAGTCAATTTGAAAAATCTCTCATGAAATTATGAATCCTGGTTCGATTTATTTGGATTTTTTAATTTTTAGAATGGTTAAGCCTCTAAACGGTTGAAACAGTTTATTTTTCGTGAAATTTCAGATAAAATTAAGATATTTGTATTTCCTTGCAAAAACGGTTTACAAAAAATCAAGTAAATCTGAGATTCGTCTTTGTGAAAGCTCCCCTGTGAAAACAAGAGATAACTCTCCTTGTCCCACATCCTCAGCTTTTTTTTTCTTTTCAAACTTGAAGTATAGTTTTAGTGGTGGCATGTTGATTGTGGTTGTAATTCAAGAATGGAATAAATTCAGAGTTCTGTAAGTATTATTTTAATTAAATTTAGCGAAGGATTAATTATTAGCAATCTATTTTAATACTTGTAAAACAGAATGAGTTGTCCACATCCAACATCAACTGACCAGGAACTTTCCATCCGTAGATCAGACAATTTCTAATTAAACTTCAACCGAGATTTATCCACCCAGTCATTTCAATTTGGCAAAAAAATAGCGAAACTAATAATAACTAACCCACCTTCTGCTGAAATAAAAATAGTCGTGGAGGATTGTGTGCAAAAACCTTGAAAAAAATATTGTAAGGGGAAAGTGAATGGTATTTCCATTAAAAATTAATAGCCTTATAAATGCATGTATGGATTTGTTGCTGGTTAGAAGCCGAGTTGATCTGCTCATGTTTTGGGTTGAATGGGGAAGTTAATTGAATGAAGCTATTGTATTTTGCAAATTAGCAACTTCTCCTGATGGAATTTTTCTATTTTTAACGCCTTGATTGGAGGAACACGAATTTGTGGTTGACATGGGATTTTGTAGACGAAACAGAAATACATTTCCAAATTCGTAGTTTATGTTTCCTGACAAATCGGAGAAAAACAAACAAACGTTGAAGTCGGCCATTAAACAGGGTGTTCTAATAAGAAAGCAACAAAAACCCTCCATGTTGCCACTGATGACTTCTTATTGGAACACCCTGCAAATTTAGGGTTCGGCACAATGTTATTTATTATTCTGACGAGATTGCTGATTGAGTTTTTAACGACTCTTGACCGCTCAGACACCACCGCCCACTAAATTCAATTACCTAAATTTAAATTACCAACATATCTGACATTGAGGCAGAGCTTCGACTGAATTTACCAGACAGAAATACTAGCAAATGATGTCTGCCGATTAGTGTGGCAAATAAAGCGTTTCTGAGGGAGTTGATTAGAATTTGTAGATTTTGGCGGAGTTGAGTCCGAGGGCCCTCGGCAGCTTAGAAAAGTTTTCAAGGGATTTTTATTCGGGGTACCGGTCAGATAATGCCATGTTTTTTTTAGTTTTTTGAAATATCGCATCGAATAATAATTGTCGCAATGATATCTTAATTAAATTGCTTTTAAAGTAGTTTAGAACCTACTTTTTAAGGTAAACTTAATTTTTAAGATAATCGTGATGCCCCTACTTCCATGGAATCACTGAATATTTTTCATCTTCTGTTTGCAGTTTTGCTGTGTAAAACTATTGAAAGTTAGAAAGAATCCACGGAATGCTTAGGCTTAGAATAGCTCATGTCCTGCATGATTGTGTATCGTGTATAACCCCGTGTATCTGCAAATCCTGGATATCCACCCAAAAGTGTGTCTCCATTTCCAGTTCTGACTTCCACGTTTCCAAAGATATTTCTAGAGGGGAGAATGGCAATAAATTGAAATTCGGCTCAGGATTCCTCCCTTACGATTGCGGAATCCCGCGTACTGTTTGTTTCAACTGATCCTGGTCGTCTTGTTTGGCCAGAATTCTCAATCCCGTTACAGGTTAGGAAATACAATAAAGCAAATCTGTGGACAGGATACAGCTCTATCGAGCTAAAGAAGGGCCACCCGGGGATACTCAATTTCAATGTCCCAAAGTTTAAGACTTTAAAACCGTCAAAGCTTCAAAGTAATTGTTTCGGAGACGATTTGCGGTCCACGTGCTTCACAAGTTGACACTCGTCACATCATGACACGTGCTTCTACTTTCCGTTTTGAATAAAATTTAATGTCAGTGATGATGAGGAGCTTAATAGGTCGTAGTCCTAGGTTGTAGGTGGCAAAAGTGGCAGTGGTGGTCGGCTCGATTTTCGAATCCGACACGTTCCCAACTGTCAGTGCGGTTTCCCACCCTTTGGCTTCGTCAGAATTTCTGTAACTTTATTCCAGGACAATCACGGGAATCGTAGAGTAGAGGCTGATGAACCTCCTCCTCATCAGGATCATAAAGAGGCATATGCATAGTTTATTCCAATCTATTATTCAGTCTACGTCAGAAGGAATTTCGAAGTTGCTGTCAATCTTCAAGAAAAAATCCATATCCGTGCCGAAATGTCCGACCTCGGTGTAGATGCTGCTGCAGAACCCGGATAATACTGATTTAAGTCCCCAGGGTCCTATTTTTTGATACCCTAAAATGAGGATGGGGAGTTATTTCGAGGGGTTGTCAGATTATATGTAGGTAGTACGTGATAAAACTGGTCTATCTTTCTATAGATATATTGTTATGTAAGAGAGGAACGACGCTCTCTCCCAGCAACCGAGAGATAAGACTAAAGGATTGTCATTTGGCAAAAAAGGAAATGGCCCGTACTGAATTTACATGACTTTTAAAATGGAAACTCATTCCGCAGAGGATTTCTAAATCCGGAAGACTTACATTGGCTTTGGCCGGGGCTAATCACCCATGAACACGAGGAAAGGGCTATATGTTCCAGGCAGTTGGGGTCTCCTATAAACCACTTTAATAGACCAAAAGCTGATCCTTATCCTTCAACGTCCCAGCAAATTAACATGGATTTTGAGCATTGGATCAAAGATTTCAGATTTAGCTATCTCCAGATAATGTACCGTTTTGACTCTCCTGATCAGTCGTTATTTATTGAAACCGGTTTTAAAACGCTTCGAATTAAAAAAAAGTGTCTGGGAAGGGAACTAAATACTGCGAATTTCTGACCATTGGCCCAAATCTAGAGTATCAGAGCTAATTGAGAAGAGTTACTTTCTCCACTTTCACCTTCTGCGTCAAAGGGTCTTTTCATTGTTTTTTTTGTTAAACTGGATGAGGTGCTATTAGTAGTATCCGTTTCTTTATTGGGATATTGATTCCTATATTTAACACTATGTATCTATAGGCACTTGGGTTTTGAGTTAGAGAATAGAATGGAGGTAGATGGTCCTAATTCATTGGAGTCACCGGAAATTGGTAGCCTCGACTTCTTTGACTGTTTCTGCTGGCTCTTTTGAAGTCTTTGCTGATCTCCTCGTCTCTCATCATCTCCTCAACCGAAAGAACAAAAGGGAGTTCGGTCGTGTGTTAAGAGACAATGAGAGAGACTAAAAGTAGGGCAAGTGGAGGTGTGGAAAATATGTCAAAGGTCGGCTATAGTGACTATGATTCCATATACGGAGACGGCCTTGGACAGGCTGGGACTGAACATCCCATTTAAATTAGTACACGTTCCATCTCTCACGACCCGATAGGGCTGCTTCCAAGCCTTTCATCGGCTTTTGAACCGTTCAGAAGCAACCGATTTCCGTTTTAAACAAGCTCATGTCTCTAGATTAGCGTGCCGATTTTCGATATTTTATTGTTTTTGAGAGAAATATCAACGTTGCTAATGAAATGGGATTTTGACTCACCTCGTATGTAAGTTTATAAATAGAATTTCTGGATGTATGAGTTTATGAACGACCCTTAAGGGATCTCGTGTAATTGATTCTACCAGCCTACCAGCACATGGAAGTTAACAAAGCCGTAGAGTGTACTAACTTTTTGATCTGTAACTTGGCGGAGTGATGATGAGGGAGCTTCTGTTGGTAGAGCACTGTTCGTGGGGACGGGTCTGAATTAATTTAATTGCTGTTTTGACGAAATAACTTGATGATCTACTTCCGTCTGACAAAGTGACAATGTCCCTAAATTCTCTTCGGCCATTTCCCATCAACTCTGAGCTCTTTAACATTAGCTGTAACTACGCGGAGAGGAATTTGGAAGCACATGCAATCCCATGCGTTAATCATAATTCATAATCAGTGTAATTACTCGTCATAAATTCGCAATCTTTAATATTGTTTAATTTTGAGGGTTTTAGAGTTTTACACATTACCATCTCTTAATTTCTTCATATCCTCTACTATATGAACGGACGACTGCCAAATTAACAAAATATCACAAATTCGGATCAGTCATTATAATCAACGGTTTACCACTGAAGACCCTCGCTTAAAAAACAAAAGCTTACAATTAGATATAGCTACTCTGATAAGTGGTAAATATACATGCCACCTCCTTTTAATGCGGTTTTAAACTCCACCATCGTGTCTTATTTTTTTACCGTCTTTCGGAGATTATGTCATTTCCTTCCAAGTAAAAAGACGATTAGCTTGTGTTTTTTCTCCAAGGTTGAAGAGGGGCTAGACGCCTCTGTTTCTTTGTTCTGGTGCAAAGGAGATGATGGAATCAAAGGTCCCTCATGTTCCTTGTTAGTCTAGTTAGGTAGATGGTGGTGGTGGTAGTGGTGGTGGTGGTGGTCTGGCCCTGTCCTTGGCTCCCTTTTAAACTTCCCTTTCTCCTAATTCGAAAAAAACGGAGGATTTAGAAGATGAAAGAAAGTCTGGGGAATTGAGGTCCCTTTTTATCTCTATTATTAGCCAGTCCCGAGATCCCTTTTTTATTTCCTAAGGATTTGCAGACAAAGGCAGTTTATAGGCTCCCTCACCCAATTTCGCAAGTTGTTCAAATTAATCCCTTTGTGAAAGTTGAAACCGATGTCTGGCTCGATAGATACATACCTTGCTAAGGCCTTACTGACACTTTACCTGTTACCATCTCCCATCTTTGTCAATTTATAAATACAAGTCATTAAGCTGGCTTGATGGTTGGAACATTCTCGGAATTTTCAAATCTGTAAGAGACAGTACGGGCGAGGATGGGACTGTTTCCATGGCAACCAGGTTACAGAATAAGGACGAACCGTCTTGATGCAATAAGGCTTTATAAGATGAATTCAGATGGCGATAAGAGGAGTATGAGGGGTGATATTAAGAAGATTAGCCTGGAGAAGTATCGATAAAATGGCGGATGCCGGTTGATGTTCTTCTTTGTTGTGATGATTTGGGCTTGTTCATTCAGTACGGTAAATAATTAGTTGTTATATATCGTATTGTACAGGGTGTTCCAAGAAGCTTTCTTGGTAACGAACATTGACCAATGTTAACTTTCTCCATCTGTGTATCGTGTTGGTCAAGTTAAGGTGCGAATGACGATTTTATTAGAAGTAGTGACATCCTATTAGAGCACCCAGTATATATCCAGACTCAGGACTAACTATTTTTTTTTTGTATGCCTTGAAAATCATTTATATGTTTCAGTGATTTGAGCACTTAACTTTAATTTCTGCACCCTTTTATTCATTTATTTGTCTCAAGTCGCAATAATTTGTGAGTTGAGGTCAAAAATTTCCTGAAATCTTGTCCGTTCCAAACCTCATCCCAGCGATAATATCTCAAAACTCGGTACCCCTCCCGATCCCGATGTCGGTCCAAGTCTTGAAAATACAGCATTAATCCCGAATATAGAACGATTATGAACGACCCTTAAAAGACGTTGGTCAAGCCTTGATAAGGAAGATAATGATGTTTTTCTTCTGGTTCTCCATAAGCTTTTAGCTGCAGGACTCTGTATCGTGTTAGCTGCTTGGACTTAATTCTTCTACTTTAGAATATCTGAGACCACAATCCCTCTTGTCCTCTTTCTGGCTACAAATCCTTAGAGAATCCATCTCTTTCTCTGCCTCATGGCATTCATTCCATCCAAGAATCCAGAACAAGTTCTTATATTTTTATAAGGCCTCAACTGGCCTTGTCCAGAGCCTCGGATTCTGTGAAATCCGACATCCATAGGGGATATATAGCATTACTTGAGCATGAGGGATTAATCCCTGAGTCTGAAGGGAAATGGTGATGGCGGATTATTCCACTCGGCTACAGCCCTTTCAATAGACAAAGAGCAAGGTCGAAGGTCAACTATTCATGTCCAGTCGAGTTGATCATTTGAAATGAATGGGAACTCGGCATCGGATCGGAGATTAAGTCCCCAGAAATGGTTCTCGGAAATGTGACATATTTTAAGCTTCAGCAGAGATATTTTATTGCAAAAACGGATAAGGAGTGTCACTTTAGGCATTTCAGGGTTGCACTTTGTATCCAGGCTTTATATTTAATTAAATAGAAGAAACAGAATGGGACATGAAACACGCGTCAATTATACAAGAGCTTTCTCTGAAACAATCAAATCTGGGATAATCTGACCCAAGAGACGTGTCTGCGTATGCGGTTTTTTGTTTTTTTTTCGGATGCCAATTGTCACAGGGTTCAAGTTGTTGATTTTAAAGTGCAGTTGGGAATACATTTATCACTTAAGTGGAAACCTGGTTTCAGGCTGGATTTTGGGCTCTTAGGACCCTACAACTTCTCTTTTTTTACCTTAATTTGACCTGATTATGCAAAGGTCATGGCCAAATTTCTTTAAACAGAAATAAATTAAAATACTTTAAGAAATCACCACTCGATAATATGGCAAAATGGTCCCTACATATCTCGGTTAAAACGCTCTCAAAACAGCAGTTTCTAAACTCCGGAATTGGGACAACCGTAAAACGATAGCCTTAATACCGCACTGTCCCCAATTTCGGGGAAAGTAAATGATCTGAAAGATTCCATGCAAAACACTATTCCTTTTGATCTAAAAACAACAGCAGTACATCGGAGAATGTCAAATTCAGCTTTAATAGCAGCCGTCAATGACTCGTAAGGGAAGGGCTGCTGCTGGTCCAGAATCGGCTGGAATAACTCACGTAGGATCCCCGGGATATTTCCGAACCTCTGAATGGAATATTTCAAGTTGATTGAATAAATTCAATTCCGTCCAGCCGAGAATTCCCTCAAATTCTATCAACTTCAATGAGATCCTCTATTCGGTGAAATTAATCGAAATTCATGGCCACGCGGTGGTGCGAGTCGAGAGAGTTTGGACGGTTGGAGGAACGCAGCCTAGCGTTCTCATTTATTTGTCATGCCAGGAATTCAAATCCAGGAGTAATATAATGAGATGACGATTCACAACATGGCTTTAGTACCTTATGATTTCAAATTTAAAGGTCCTATGATAATTACAAGGGAACTCGGGAGGATCATTGAGGACCCGTTTTTCGGATTTATCTGGGGAGCACGTTTTCGGAAACACGTATTTTTCCAGGGTCGTTCGTAGATGGTTTTAACTTTGGGGTTAAATAACTACGAATTTAATTCATTCATGGGATTTTTCGTCACAGTTTTGGGACACTTGGTTTATTAAGCAATTTATGGAATCACATGCTCCGGATTAATGTCTCCGTTTAGGCGGTATACAAGGCTAAGGCGAAGGTTGTTTCCGTTTCTGGAACGGAACGACGAAAAAGCTAATCTCACTAGCAATGTTGAATATCGGATTTGAATTCAGGGCTAATTGTGGGTGTTATGCTTGAATCGTGTCTTATGTTGCATAATAAAAATATCTTGCACATTTCTTCTCAGCTTGTTAAAAAAAGGAAAGAAAAATAATCCGAAGGATATAGGTTTCTCAGAAGCTATTTCTGAGTCTTTGCAAATAATTCTTACATGATCGGTATGATTTTCGTTCATAAAAAATTTGGAATTTGAATTATGAAAAGGAATGGTATCTGTTATTCCCGATTCCCTTCAGAGGATGTCACTGGAATTTGGAAACTGGATCCTGAAAATTTTTGGAGTTTCCTGATCCGATTAAAAAATCCTAGTAAATTCTAGGGAAATCGACCCTTAATAATTTTCATTCAAAACGGCAACCTTCGCCTACGTCCAATTTGCAAGTTTTTTCAGTCTCTTGTGACAGTTTCTCTACTTTCTAGAGTTACAGTTGCCATTGTAAACGTCAATTTGGAAGCTAGAAAATAACCTGCTAATACTATGTCAAAAAATGAAAATCTCAGGTTGCATAACTTTGCTCAACCCTGGAATTTGTCGTTATCTAAGATCGTCGAAATCCGGGAGTTGCTAGGGCTCGATTTTTAAGCTTAAAGCCGATGATTTATAAATATAAATTCCAACTAGGCTATATTCACAAGATTTGTCGATAGACACAGTAGACGAAACGCTAATCCTCACCTATTTAACCCCCAAGGGGTTGGTTTATTTTTAATTTTTAATATAGCTCGCTTACAATCAAAATTTGGCGGCAGCTTTCATCATTCTCGGCAGTTTACGAACTCTGGATCCTTTGTATTTTAAATCCTGGGAAACGTTAGTCGAAAATAACGAAAAATAGGCTCAATCAGGTTTCATTCATGGACAGTGATTGGGATCAAGAGCCAAGGTTATCTATCTAAAAATTAGGAGCGTTGTTAGGAGGAGCAATGTCTTCGAATCTGTAGACCTATAGTAGACTCTTAATAGATAAATAATTAGCGGTTCCGACGACTTGGTTTCTACGTTGTGCTGTCAAGAACTGGAATCTGGGTCGGCTGCCTTTTACGGTCTGGAGCAGATTCCATTCCCTATATAATTAGCAACATTGACAAAGTTTTCGGAACTTGGGGAATTTAATTCAACTTTTTCTTTCGGTTCTTTCACTTCAAGTGGATTATAAATAGCAAAAGTGTTAGTGCGAATTTGCTCAAACGTATATACTTATTTGATATACTATTTATTATTATTATAAAATTATTATAAAATTATTTGTTTATTTGTTTATTTGTATATACTTATTTGATATTATGGGATCGTAATCCGGGTGATTTCTAAATTTGGAATCAAATTATATACAATCCTGGAGACTTCTTCAGGGGGGAAGTCAATTCTAAAAGAGCTAAGGAAACTTACCTGTTAACCTTTCATTCTCAAAGTAAATTGGATCATTATTAACGCTTCCTACCAAAATATGAAATGTCCCAACCATCCGTTCCCAACCAGTTAATATGAATACCCCCAACCGTAATTACTGTTTTTGCGACCGATATATGAATACACCCAACCAATGACTGAAAGACCCAACACAATGTTTTTCATAAAAAACCACTCTGAATAAAATATTCAATTTAATCCTTAGTATAAAACCAAATTATTAACAAAATTAATTAATTGGAAGAACATATTTAGTCAACTAATAATCCTTTTCTGGCCTTTGATGGGCTCCCGGGTTTCCTTTTGACACACACTTCGTCATTTTTGACATGATCAGGAACAGTAAATTTTCCTAACGAGATAGCAATCCCCATAGTGTGTTTACAAATGTATTCCTTTTTAAACACTGAACAGTTATGATTGAAGTCTATCCAGTTGTTGGGAAAGAACTTGACAATCCAGTCTATTGTTTTGTCGTTTTATAAGTATTGAGTTTTGTCCATGACAAACGCTTTGTGAAAGTCCAGTATTTAAATCAATTTAACTTCGTCCTTTAAAAACTTAGAAACACATAGTCGATAGCAGAGAGGATGTAATTGCGATTCCAAACGGATGGAATGTATATTTTTTTTATAACATCTGGGGATAATCGATGTCTTCGGGATCCTTTGTATACTTGTTACATATAATGCTGACATGTGACCCAGGGATTGAACTCTTGGATTGTCTTTGTTGTTTTTATAAGCGAGGTAATTGGTCAATAGTCTCTTGGTACTTGGTAGGTACCTCCTTCTGACGACTGTCTTAATTCCGAAATTATCAAATTAGGTTGCTGAATAACAAGTTGAAGTATTGAGTCAGTTTCTGATTTCATCTCTTTCTGTATTACCTGAGTTTCTTTGGTGGGAGAGAAAGACGTAACAGCAAGGACAGGACAATAATATTACCCTTCGGTACCTGGTTTTTAACTCAGACTTTGCTTTAATTTCTTTCCAGACCTTCCCCTTTCATATTTAATTAAATATATCTGTCATTTACACATGGATGATTTAGAATACTAATTTTTAGACCGGCCCTTTAAGAAATTGAATGTTACAGGTAAGTTGGGCCTTTCAGTTATTGGTTGGGTGTATTCATATATCGGTCGCAAAAAAAATAATTAAGGTTGGGGGCATTCATATTAAATGGTTGGGAACGGATGGTTGGGACATTTCATATTTTGGTAGGAAGCAGTAATTGGTGTCCAAGTAAATTGTTATCATCATTTAATTTAATAGCTTGGATTCTATGAATTATTAACATTTGGCAAATATTTCCGTGTTGGTATTTATTACATATTGCATTTACACTCACCACTAGCGAATTCAATATATAAACGGGATTCTGTGAAAGTTTGAGAAGAGAGCCTGGGAAATAGCAATAGTTTCCAAATTTTTAAGCTGAGTCGAAATGCGCACATTTTCAAGCCGTATAACTAGTGACTATATATGCTCAACTTTGTTAAGTCGATCTTAATTGTGTCAGAAATGAGATTGGAATGCCAACCTGAAGATCTGCAAGTGCGATTCATGAATGAAAAGTTAAATCACAATTTTGGCACAACATGTTTATTTACAAAGTTTGAGCATATTTTGCTTTTTGATACCTCGTTGGTTCATTTTTATGAAAATCGGCTCTTGTGTAAAAGATTAAAGTAGTGCAGGATAAGTGATCATTATCAAATATGGATTTCATTAATTTCCGTTTCAACTTAAGTTTCCATACCTCACAAGACGAGTTTGTTTGCCTAGGTCTTTAACCTTTTAAATTTGACGTTAAATTACGTCTTCTCCTGATTTGAAGCCTTGGACAATCTCAAAAATCAAGCATATGTGATAAATTAGTGGGAATAAAATTCCAAAATGATTATTATTTTTTCCCAAGCCGTATTTTTAGACCTTTCATACGAAAATAAAATAAAAATATGCCGGATTGAAGATGAGAGGAATTTGAAGTGAAATGGAATTCAATCACGTTCTTTCCTTCTCCGTCAGAATTTGTTTAGTAAAGTAGAAGCTTTATTCCCTTAAAAAAGAGGCTTTGAGATGTCGTTCGAATTCGATGAGATTATCATTTGATCTTCAGGATCAAATTCGATTTCCCATCCCCTTTCGTCTTTCATTACAAAGTCATGATAAAAAGAGCTTTGATAATAGGATCGAAATTCGAAAACAAATGACAGTTAGGCAGTCAGGCCTAACTTCAATAGTACAATACCGTTAACATTGAATTGTCATTCTTTTTTAGCGAAAAATCCAGAATTTTGCTTAGTTCTTACAGGTTCTTAGGTTACATTAGACATGAAAAGAAAGTCAAAGTCAAATTACGCAAAAGATTTATTTTTAGCCGGTATTATTTTCTATCGTAATTTTGAAAAATACATAAACTTATTACTGTTAAATATATTAAAATCACCAGAAATGGTCTTAATTTCCTACAAGGTTTGACCAAATATAAGATGAAGCGGATTAACAGATCTTTCTCTAGATTTACAACAGCAATTTGGCATGAAACTAAAACGATCTCGTGAATTTGAATAATGGCACATCGTGTGATAGATTACTATCGACGGGATTCCAACGATTAGTCAACTTCTATCCTATAATCTTCTAGCAGTTACTTTTGAAGCCATCTGCGAAATCAATGATCTACAAAACATCGTTGCAAAATCAAAATTGAATTAGACCAAATCTCTCGATTCATGCTTTGAGGGCTTAGCATGAATATACGTATTCACGAGGAAGATCAAGTCAAATCAATCACTTGGGCTCAAAAGAAATCTTTACAATTAGAGACTTGACAAAGAAATGATTTCCATTCATCAATCTCCCAAGCTGTTTCTTAGGAGAAGGATGAATTGGGAGATGAGTTGCTTAAAAAATAAGCAAATCATTAAGAAGCACCCACTAATCTAAAAAAAAAAATGTCAGCATCAGTATGCCGTCTGTTTTCGTTACAAATAATAATTAAGATGCAATTTTAATAATCCAAAGAATATAGTTACAAACGTATGTTATTCCGGACTCTAAGGTCCAAAACGGGAATTTTGAAGTTGTACAAATTTACTGGCTTTGGATATTCGTTTTTTTAGTATTCTCCAGCTTCAATAAGATGGGCAGATGTCATATGTATTTCTGTCACCATTTTTAGAATGTCGAATTGAAAGCTGGCTTATTTAATTTACCAAGACCTTCAAGTTTTCCGTATCCGTCGTCCACAGTCCTGAGGATGGCCTTATTTGTTACAGATTTTTTTGCGAAATAGTTAGCCCCCACACCGATCTTCCGATCTTCTGTAACTCTTCAGCTTTTAGAATCAATCCTAGATATTTGCAAGTCATAAGTATTTTGCACATTTCTTCACCCCTTCAGCCCTCTCCTCTAAAGAGGATCGGATATCGAGATCTTTATTTAGCAACTGTTCTGTCGTCGAATTTGCAACGGTTTGACATTTGAACCCAGCTTTACAGAGATTTCCGAAGATTCCCATTCTCCTGTCAATCAGCCTTTTACGAATCTTATTGTTAATCTGGCTTGTAAAAGTCCATCCTTAAAATTGAGCTGCAATACATATCTTTTCCAGTATCTACTTACAGTTTCGTTAGTCTCCAATCCAAATTAAAACTACTCCGTCATTCTCATGATGAATGCATCTTTAGCCGCTGTTATGGCCGTGCAAATACATGCAAAATAATTTTTTTCAAACTATGGTGCTTGTAAACATGAGTCGAAGGCTGAAGAACTAATCAATTAACATTAAAACGATCAGATACTGAATATCTCACAACTCCAAATAAGCTCCGCTTTGTTCCTCCACTCTTCTGTTTAAAGTCTTATTGAAGAGGGTCTTTTCTCTAAAGATTATGATCAATATCAATGATCAGCAGACGACGGCCACCTCGTCAGTCGCCAACTCGATGAATCGACTGAAAGTATCTGGAATCTGAAGAAGAGGAAGTGGGTTCTTTTCTTGGTTTCTTTTCTAAGTCGACTCAAGAGAATCTTGAGGAATCTTTGAGGTTTGCGAATTTTTCAAATTGATCCCTTTATCGGAGCCAACCAACCCAACCAATTTTTCAGAACAGATCCGACTTGTTTGGACCGAGGAGGAGGCGGATGATGAAGAGGATGACGGAGGGACAAATCAGATTTATTTCTTGACCTACTTTTCTCACCCAACATAACATCACCTTCTTATATCCATAGGGGTATAAATATATACGACCCTGATCACAATCACGACCAGTATAAAATATCCCTAATCCTTGGCAAAAGAGCGTTGAAGAGGTTCTTGATACTGAAATCTGCCTCCTTTCTCCTGTCCTTTAGAATCAGGGACCGCATTTTTGGTAGAAAAAATCGTCTTGCCGTATCTCTTTTAAACCGATCGGGGTGTTTGAACGTTCGTTTTGCAGATGACCGATCAGAAATTCGCTAGTTAGAAGTGTTTGGAGTTAGAGTCCTCGCCATATGAATTATTTCACGCAAAAATTGAGTATTTTTAAAAATCCGCATCTACGGGCCTTTGGATTCTTGTGAAAGGACCCCCTAAACATCAGACCAAAAATTCCATTCCGGAGACACATTTAAGACGAACGTCTGGAACTCCCGTTCTGAATTTGGTTACACAATCAGAATATTGTGGGCTAGAAATTTGCCATTTTTCTACTGTTCTCTCCAGTATGAAGTGGGATGCAGAATATTTCGCAATTCGCAATAACATTTCAAGATCCTCAGTCTAAAATCAGAAGATGTCGGATTCGCATGCGGTGGTCCCTATTATCCCAACTCTCCTTTATTTGTATTTCTCGGAGCGTTTTATGGCTAAATTGCAAATGCAATTCCGAGCTGGAAATCCTCAGTTTTGTTCCACGACAATGGGACTTCTGTACTGGAATATTAAATTTGGACGAAGGACGAGGAGGCAAATTGGCTGGATTTGACTCGTGCTTTTATTGGAAATCCATTCCTGACAAGTCTGGAGTTTCTTCTGATGGTTCTCAAACGTCAAGAAGCTTCAACTTCTCGACAACGATTTCTAGAAATAATTTTATAGTAAGATTTGTTGAGCTAATGGATGATTTATTTCGATTCGAGATATTAAATCCACCACTGGTGCTTCGTTAAAGTAGCTTTAGTGTAGATACTCCTCCATATAATGGCTTCAATCTCAGTTTCAAGATGCTGCGAAATCGGGACCTTGACCTTTTCTATGATTTCTTGTCAAAATAATAATATATGATTTGCTTTTTCATGAATCCAAAGGCCCTAGAAGAGTTGAGAGAAAAAGTTGTATAATGAACTTAACTTTTTCCCTGGGCGGTTGGTACTTTAAGACTTGAAGGTGAACAAAATCTGGAAAGTAATAAAGTTAGAAGGGATTTGGAATTGGCAAAGTGGCACTGAGTGCTCCGTATTGACGTAGGTCCAAAAACTCACCCAATTTCCGGTCCAATCGCCAGAATAAGACTTCAAGTGGCAAATGGACTAACTTTTTTATTTCAAGGATTCTTGTTACCAGATTTTTTCTTTTTGTTGTGAAAAAATAAGTAGCCTTGGCTTTGGATATCCTTTAATCTTTGACCTTTAGAAGAACCTGGAAAGGTGTTCCTTTAAACCCCGATTTTGCCAATGATGATGAAGGTGGTAGTGTGAAAAGCATTTTGAAATCAAGTGAAATTAAACCACTTACTTCGTGTTCATTGTATCCAGATAAAACATTGATACACAAATTGAAGACAGACATAGAAAAAAGCATGCATTGCATCGCAGGGTTTAGCTACTTTCGTATATTGGTTCGCAGGATTTAGCGCCTTTCTAGAAGGCTACCTCTACATACATTATGGCTTCTGGGAATTATAACTGAACTGGAACAATTGTAAGATTGTAACCATGATATATTTGTTCCCCATGGCACTGTTATGAAGTATGTGTTGCAAATTCGTAACTACCAGTATGGAATACCTACTTTGTCATGAAGGTCATTACATCAAATATCCCTTTAATTAACTTATGACTTGCATAGAAAGCCGTAGAAATAAACCAGGATTATTCTAAGGACATTTGAATGGAAACGTTCCAATGAATGAATGAAAATATCAAATCTACGAACGTACAATTGGACAAAAAGATACCTTAGAGACCTCTCACCTCAAGTTACATAAATAAATATACCTCTGCATTAATAAGCCATCTTTATCTTTAGTTACATATGAGGCGATAAGATCCGATCCAAATCATCGTCATTAAAAGCACCAATTCATTCCAGTAGATTTATACATTCAAGTTTTTAGTACGACCTTGATCCTAAAATAGCACATCCGAATTCTCATCCAAATCCATGAAATTAATTAAACGTCCAAAACGAGTTAGAAACCCGAAAAAACAAGCCCTTCATCTCCTGTTAGACTATATTGTCGCGTGATGGTTGGTTCTTTCCAAGGGAAGAACCGGAGTCTGTAGTGGCGTAAATTAATGATATTAAATAACTAACGCTCTGTTTTTCTATGTTTCAGAATGGACGGAAGAGGCGGTTTCGAAAGCAGAGATCTTGAGACTCATATATCAGGGTCGATTTCTGCACAGCAATGTGACGCTGGGTGCCCTTGGCCTCCCTCTAAGCAAGACCACAGTCATGCACTTGGTTCCCCGAGAGAATCTTCCGGAGCCCAACTCTCAAGGTTTGTCCCTGCCCTACTTTCCAAACTCACAACAAAATCCCAGTCTAGAACACTCCGTATATTTATAAGCCTATATAGGAGCGGAAATAGTAGAAGCAAAAGTAATCAGGGGCCGCCTATTGTTAAAAACCCGAATTCGGGTACCAAACCAAGAACTTCAGGAAGGCCACCCAGCCTTCAGCCAGTCCAGACTCCGAGAGCCGTTCCAAAATATTTTTTTCGGGTTTCGAAAAAATTGAAATATTAAGCTGTAGTCTGATTTGGAATTTAGCGATGATTTTTTCCAAATTTCCATTAAATTTTAGAATCGTTAGTACTGGACACACCCCCACAGTAGGGATCCCCAGACCTACATTACGTGAAAGGAGAGAGGGACCTGCTCAAGCGTAGCAAACACTCTATAACTTTACTACAAAGTAGATGAAAAACGGGGAACCCGTCTTTTCGGTGGCCTTCATTTGTTACAAGCTAGAAATCTGCAGTTTCTTTTGAATCTGCGATACTGACGGCTATACCGTGTATATCATATGTAGATATAGGGTATGTGGTATGTGGTATGTGCAGGCCGTATTTAATGTGCAGATGGATGCAGTCCGACATTCGGAACAACTTTTGAGATCCAAATCAAAATGAATGGGGGACGGAGATTGGGATTTGAAATACCTTGGAGGAAAATGGGCCCTTGTGTCGGGATCTGGATATGGGATCTTGGGTCGGGGTCGTTTCCAAGGACCGTTTCCAGACACATTCTTACTTCGTTTCTACTTTAAATTCCCTGAATGAGAGAGTTGGTTTAAACGTTAGAGGAATTAGTGCGTTTTTTAAACGTTAAGTAGTTGTCGGGTAAACATTGGCATGGCTTTTAATCAAGTAGAATAAGAGCTTCGATTGAATTTTATTTTAGATGATTGGAAGTCTCTACAATATCAGGACCCTGGTCGCTCCAAAAAATTAACGTATTTTATTCCCCGACAAAGAAACCTACTTTAAAATGTCTAAATTTCGGTTTTTAGATACCCTGTTCATTTTTTAATATTTATCAACAACCCAAAAATCCTTTTAAAACTGACACAGTTGACGAACGGCCCGGGCCGGTAATAAACCTTAAGGAAATTGTATTCCCGAAAAATAGGCCCACGTCGGCGAATTTCCTACACTTTCTTCCAGTATAAAATCTCCCGTTACTCTTTAGATATTTATTGGGAATTGGAATTTATGAGAGAGGCATGCTGTTCTGGAATTCTGTATCGAACTTTCTGATTTTTATACCGCTCTCGTCTCACGATCTAAATATACCTATAAGGATCGAGACGGTGCACTTGAGACCCTGACTCCATCAGCTATCACGCCCCAAGCTTCATAATTCCAAACCCGTCCTCTCAAAACTAGGCCAGCGATGATATGCACATAATATCTGCATACAAAAATGTAGCTTCCAATAACTGATACTGTCGAAAGTCGAATTTGTCTATGTTCCGAAACAGGTCTAAATAAAACAGAGGCTCTTGTATATCAATCCTATGGATGTAGGTTTGCAAAGTCCCGTCCTCAATCTTACTAGAACGAAATTCATTATGTTTATTTTGGAGTGGTACGGAATAATTGGCAGTAGGAAAGGGAAATTGAATTAATACGTTCCAACTTTCGTCGGGGTATTAAAAGTCCCTTATATCGTTACAAAGTGAAGGATATTAAATTGGTCCTCCCAGCATCCGCTTTTATTAAAATCAGCTAGGGCTACGAAAACCAGGGAATTGAGGGGCGGGTGATGAAATTTCAGGAAATTTCGTTATTCGAAATCCTTGCGAAATTCAATGCGAAAATAATCCGGGACTTTTTATTTCCACTTTCCTACATCTTACATCAAAATCAACTAATGAAAAACAGTCCAGGAGTTATTGTAATTTACCGAAATCTTGAATATTTTTATATTACTGGAGGTACGTCGGTCATGAAAAAACCCGGCGAAACATTAAAAATCTACCGCACCGCACCCTGGTAAGAAGGGCTGTGTAAGCCGTCCCCTTTCACCGCCAAAACATCGTAATATATGATGAGTCCCTTTGGGGGATTAAATGGAGAAGACCTTGATGTTCCATTCCATTTTCCATTTAGCCGAGTATGGGCCTATAGGGCCGATTCCAGAGTCTATAAGACCTTGGCCATTATTCTGTACATTCCAGGAGTAGTGGGTTGTCCTTGGGAAGATATCGCATTGGAGATTCGGTTGGGCCAGGGCTCCAATTCACATTCCCACCCAATCTTCCGATTTTGTTCATAAAACTCCCCATTCCTGCTCATGTCGACTGGAGAAAGTCTGTTGGCCAAAATCCCGAGTCTCTAACATTAACATTAACCTAGATCCGACAGAGCAGAGAGAATCCCATACTAATCTCACATATAAATATATAATATTGTATGTAACATGTAACCTGTATTTGCATCCAGTAGAGTCAGTCTGGTGCATGTTACTATAGCATCATCTCTCCTATTCCCAAGATAACAGTATAGGACTGTTCCAAAAGTCTGCCGCATCGGATGCATAAAATGAGCTCCGAAAATCCGAAACCCCAACGGGTACTTTCATAACTTTTCACTTGCTTCCGAATCTCATCTTCTTCCTCTAGTCAAATCAGACAGAGTATTTCCATCTCCCTAAGCCCTTCAGGGTCAGGGAGGCTATCTCAGTTCTGAGTCGGAAATTCGGAGAGTAATCCACATCCAGCGACTTATGACCATATCGCTCCCAGAGATAATAAGTGTCATCCTGAACTTGAGACTCTTCTTCTTCTGCTGAAGTTGTCATAAATCAGAACTGCATCCTCGGAGAAATATATTTCACCTCTTTTCAAATCCAGTTCCTAAAAGTCAGTCAGAGAGTCCCATAAGTCATATCTTTTTTATGAGAGTTTGATACCTTGACAGGATATGTTTTTCGGGCCTCAATTCTGCAGATCCGAGTTGATGATAGGCTGGATATCTATGAAAAGTGGAATCAAAGTATGGGATTGTTAGGAGAGGGAAATAAATGTCAAGGTGACAGGAAGAGGTAGTTGCTGAAGGAGAGTGCAGTGGTAGGAAATACATTGTGCCATCTCCCTCGGATCAGGTGTCAGGTACAGGGCTTGTCCAATTAATGTCAATATTAATCAAATATTTGACAGGCCCTGTCTTACTTCATTTTTTTTACTTTGCCTTTTAACTCGGAGGGAGGTGGGACGGTTCATAAGTTTTTTGTGGCGACTGGGGTGTCAAGGGTCGAGGCGCTGGGTTTGGGGTTTTTGGGGGTCTTTTAAGTCGATTTATATGCGAACCCGGGGGTTTTAGACTTTTTTCTAAGAAAAGTCTCTGAGCTAGTTGGCTCGCCGGGTAAAACTCATTTCGCCTATACGTATAGCAGCATATAATATATAGTCTATTTAACGTTGCGTGGTATTGGCTATAAGAGGACGAAAGGAATTTACCCGGCGAGTCAACGAGAAGACGAGAATAGAGACACATTATGCGAATGTCAATGTGTCTGTCTGTGTTTCTGCTAACTGACAAACGGCTCAATAGTTTCAAATGTAATGCAAACCCACGTTTTTTAAATTTTTTACCGAATTATTCGTCTCGTAAACTATAAATAGACGGGGAATTCCATTTTGTATCATTGTTCTCTCACTCAAAAAAAACCCAACGAAAAAACGCCGGTTTTTTTTATAAAAAAACCCACTGCGTCCCATATTTGTTAACGATTGTTTATGGACGGTCTCAATAATGGCATTTCGTGTCTTGGGAAAGTTCTGATATTATGATTTATGTAATCAGTTCATCCCAACACAACTAAACGACCTGGGACCTCCAAACTTTTCCTGACTTTTCCTTCTTAATATTATATTATCATTATTTGAGACTCACACAATTTCCGACCGTTTTTCTTTTAAGAATCGATCTCCAGTCACTTTCCATTCCCTTTTACTTTGATACCCATTACTTAACTTTACAACTTTTTTTGTTCGAAATTGGAACTGTAATTTTTAGAAAGCTTTTGCTACATTTATTGATTTCCCACTCAAGCAAAAGTTACCTACACAACTTTGTTAGTGCAAATACGGATTTTCTCAGTGATTTAGAACTTTGCATGGAAAAATCTATTGATGGATCTAAACTAACTTAATTTTTAAAGGATATAATAAATGACGTGCCCTTGAGTTAGTGGTTTAATAGCTATATTTTTATGTTGTTTCGGAGTTTCGTTTACATTGAAAGTGGCTCATTTTTAATGCTTTTACAGCTAATTTTATTAAATTTATTTTGTTTCTGAATTTCAATTTAAAAAATAACTAATTGTAATTGCAATCTGTTCATCTGAAAATAAGATGCATCATTGCCGAGTACATGTTTTTAGGATTGTTTTAATGCCACATTCCATTTGTCAGCCGATGCTAGGCACAGATGTTCAGCACGTTAGATTTTTCTGTGAACTTAATTCCTAGAACGAACTTGATGATGGTGTATTGAATTTTGTGAATGAACGGTTCATTTGCAGTCGTTGAGCCTCAAACTAACTTCGAGAGTCCAAAATCCTTAAAAATTAAAACCCGTGAAATTGGCTAAATTCATCCTTGTTTATTCGTACAAAACCACCTATTTGCTCAAACTTTATTTGACACATTGCAGGGAAATGATCCAAAGAACTGTATTTTTTCCTCTCAACCATGATTTTTTTTTTATTTTACATTTACAGTTCATTGCAATTTGGGCTAATTTTACAAATAGCAAATTGGGAACATGGCAAATTTCACCCACACGAATCCTAGACGAATAGTTTGCATTTCCATGCACGATTTTGCTTGGTAAAAACATTGTAAAAGCACTATTTATTCAGTCGGACACACGTAGTTGCGGTTCTTATTGTTATCGTTAGATTGGTTATTATTCCAATAGGCCTTGAATTTAAAGCTAATTAACTAAAGTGTTTGCACAGGACTTGAAGATTTTCTATTATTTACGAGATACTTCGGCTTTGTTTTAAAATTAATTATTTTCCTCCCTTCGCCATTTCTGTTCATATTTAAACGGCTTATGTTGTAGTTTGTAGTTGTTCTGCGTAGCCTTTTATTCGATGATTAATCAATGGATGCAACCACATAAAATGTCTCCCAATGACTCATTTATGTAACCTGATTTGAGGTGGATTCCAATGAGGGAATGAAATGCCAAATGTGATGACAGGTGCACTATCCCATTTATAGGATGAACATGTGCACAGGATCATTTTTTGAGAACTTACCATTCCTCGCCATTCCTTTAACATTCTTCTGAGACTGCTTCGGTATTTTGCTAAAATAAACGGGGTTAAGTACAGAAGTGTCATCGACCGACAATTATAATTTTGTGGTACGCCGAGCAATGTCATCTTTCCGTCAACAACCCGTTATGTAGCACACGAACGAATTAATTACACACCGTTGTGCCTTTTATTTAATAAAATAGTTGGGAGATGTTAGATTCTTAAATCAGCTTGTCCTATTTATTTAAATGTCCGGATCCGGAGCACAAGTCAGGACTAAACTCACCTTAATAATTCCCCATCGTTCCGAGGGGTTTGAAACCGGAATAAGTCTCCACACCCCCACCCCCAGCAAAATAGCAACAACACCATCTGCAATTTCTCCCGTTTATAAAGCATTAATCGCCTCCCCGATCCCCTTAAACGTCAAAAAACTCCCAGAATATATAGACTCGAATCCACTAGTGAGATTTAATATTAGAAATTAGGAAAAGTTTATAAATCAGCCATATCCGACAAATACAATACAAACTGTCTCGAAAGACTTCAATTAAAGAAAATAGTTCTAAAAATAAACGGAGGAATCATAGGGAACTTTGTACTAGATTGATGAGTATGGCGATTTGCAGGCTGAGGAATGGCACGTGTACAGAAGGGACTATAAGCGCCTAGAGCCCTGCTAAAGGTCGAGGAGAAATTCTTGCCAATTTTTGAATAAATTTATCGAGCCGTGCTTAGGGGAAAACTGGCCATTAATCTTCCATTATCTGCACATGGGAACATTAGTTTTGGTTTGTACTGCTCCTGAACGGAAGGCTATTTAGATCAGGCCATTGTCGTAACTAAAATGGGATAAAAATCCCATTAAATTGGACTTGTACTCCTAAATCCTTAATCTAGACTTTCCCGACGTTATAAAGTCAGTTCTGGTGTAGTTTATAGTTCTTTATGCTAACATCTAGATCGTAGGAAACCTTACACACGGCCTGGAACTCGTTAGGACGGGATATAACCATTTAAAAAATAGCTAGGAGCGAGTAATCTTTAAAAGAACAGCACAATAACTAACTCCCTAATGCTAACTAGGCAGTATTTCTAATATCGGATTGAAGGGATATAATAATATTAAATGAATTCATGTAAAATATATGAACTGACGTGCTCCGAGTCCTTTGGTTTCATGACAAGGACCAAGGACAAATCTACAAAATCCAGGATTTCGGTTTTGGCAACTTTAAATGCTTTTATAGATTAGCACCTAGAACCAGAATTTACAAGCTTAATCTAAGGAAACTATTCACTGCCATTAAATTCCGTACACTCCATGTAGAACGGGCCTTTTATTAGCTCCTTTGGGTAGTTCGTTCCTAACGGGTTAATCAATTTTAGGTGCTTTTGATTCCGAATGTAATAAGTACTAACCTGCCAATGCAATGTATGAACGTTGAAAAATCAAAAATGATCAAAAATTTTAGATATTCATTTCAGCCAAGATTTTTGGCGGTTTTACCTATTCAGCCTTTATATAACATTAGTGGGGGCTAATATTCAATTTGAACTTGGCTGAAATGAAGCATTCCCGTTGCGGGGTGCAGGGTGATGGGCCGTTAAACGCTTTACCAGACGGGTTCTTGAGTGATTGGTTAAGGGCTCAAAATTTTAAAACCATTTAAAAAAGAATTTTTTACCAGGTTTTCGGGCTATATATTTCCAGAACAATTAAGTGATTAAAACTCCTTATATAGAACTATAAACACACTCCTTTGTTGCCAATTCAAACATTTTTCAATAAATAAATACAACAGGAAAGAACCTATTTTTACCCGATCTTTATTTAGAGCGTATCTCAAAACGGTTCTATAGATAAGTAACGGTACTTATTGCAGATTCGGAATCCCATAAGATTTGATAAAATATTACGCAGTATAAATATATCAAATATGCCCACTTAAAAAAACGAAAAACTAATTGCAACCATTCTATTTGTAATTTCAGACCAACGTATGAAATCAAAAACCGGGAGCAGTAGCTGCTGTGCAGGGTGCTGTATTTTATAATGGATCACTCCAAACTCATCCCGGAACTCCCTTAATTCTTCTTAATTTTCGAAAATCGTCATCTTCGACCTTCAATCATCGTAGAAATCAAAGTACGACAGGATCCTCGGACAAAACTCAGACGAAGATCACAAGAGAAGACTCCATTATTATTATTAGTTTACATGAGAAACCTCAAGAGAGAAAAAAGTATAACACGAACCGACTACCGCCGCGTCAACCAACCAAGAAGATTTCCAATCTTTAATTAGGAAGAAGATATAATAATATTAATAATAATAATCATAAAAATAAGAAAAATGTTACAAGAAATATGGTTAGCTATAATTATCCCGTTTAAAAAACACTTATAGTTTGTCATTTAATTACTCCTACTACAAAATGCATTTTTCGAGTCAAACTTAAAATTACAATAAGCATCATCGTCCTAGAGGAAAAGTATCATCAAGAAATCAAGTCCTTCGCAATTCTACCAAACTACCGTCGTCATGTCATCAAATCATCAGTGGAAACTACCCTTTAATTAAAAGCGCTAGGAGGTATAAATACGCTAGAAAGCTAGACGCTACCACTACACACTAAACTACTATAACTATTAGATTAAACATTAAATAAATTACAATCTAAAAATCTAAATGTAGGTAAAACCGAGACCGTAAACCTAAAGTAAATAAGCCAAGAATAATGATAGGAAAACATGAAAAAAATCAAGAAAACCAGTCAACCTCTTACGTTAATCGTGCATGTAATTAATAAATTATGTGTTTCTGTTTTTAAAAATCGTTGATTTGAAAGGAAAAGCCCGTAAAACACAGATCCTGACTATGTATTCTAATATTGTAAATATATTATAGGACTAGTATTATTAGTTATATTATTATCAAATGTAATCGTAAGATGAAGTATCGGTTATCATCATTACTATACTATTATTATTAACTGTAAAATTCTTTCGCTCGAGTATCCCTTATGTAATTAGGATGGAAGATAGGTTTACGGAGTTTTCTGTCTTTTTTAGTCACTTTTTGCATTGTTTTCTCCGGTACGGTTACTATTGTCACCTAATTATTTTTAGGTTACCTTTAAATACAAGAAGAACCAAGAGATCTAAAATTCTATAAATAGATCCCAGACTCTCGAACTTCATGGACTTGAGTAATTTTAGTATTTTAATTAAACATACAAAACTATTATGATTCACCATTCTGTTTAAGCTATTTAAAGGAGAGAGGAGAAAGTAATTATTTGTATTTCTAATTTGTAATTGCTTCCCTAATTACTTATAATATGATTATCTGATAGGATATCCAAATCCAACCCACATTAGCAGGGAGGGGAATGAGTAATCTTATTAAGTACACTATATTATTATGATAATTGATTTTATGGAACTGAAATATGTATGTATCTATACTGTGCTATACTGTACTGTATTATGTGTATTATGGTTTAAACCTGAAGTAAACTTTTAAAAAGAAAAGCCCAGTTTAAGAACTACGATTTTGTTTCATCTTTGTCGGGTTGATGCGGACCTTTGAATGGGATCTGGGTTAAGGGTTCCGATTTCATTGCATTTGTAAGTTAATTATGTATAAACGAAGCATGCCGAAATATTTGCAACTATATAGAAGGCCTAGAATACCTTCAATTGTGACAAATCATTTACAAGGGTGGCAATGTGGATGAGAATCCAGTGGGGGCGTGGTTATTTTTTCCAAGAAATAGTTTTAAAAGCATGAAAATTAATTATTTAAGAAACTCGTCAAATGAGAGTGGTTTTATTTCAATTTCATAAACGAAAACAGGGCTAATTCGTTTCGGTTTTTATTGGATTTTGGTAGATTAAATAAACTGATGTAACGGGTGTAACCAAGTGTTGAAAACATCACCATAAATGAACAAATATCTCAATTTTCCTCAAAAACCCTTGGTTCTACACCCTGGTGACGGCAAAGAAATTTATCCATCTCAGAAAATTACTGCATTGAAATTTGGAATTATTGGGGCCCACATCGGCCACATCATCCCAATTTGGTATGTTAAAAACTATTAAATGCAATAAAAAATGGTAGCATTTTTTAAAATCCACGATGTAATTCAAACACTTTGATAAAACCATTGATGTTGTTTCAGATAGTTTTTTTCTTTAAATCGTCACCCTTATTGTTAGACTTTAAATCTTAAAGAAAAACTGAAAAACATATACTTTTAGGGAACAATTTTTTGCCAAATAATCCAAACTGTTTGTCAGCATATTTTCAGTGCAATTTGGACTTCTGGCTAAAGATCTTGGAGTTCGAGTCAACGTTTGCTGAGTAGGATGGTCAAAGCGGAAAGCGAGCATGGAATGGTGATCAGGTCCTTTTCTTTCACAAATAGAAGACAACCGTTGCTTAAATCTCACAAGAACACATGATGGTCATATTATAATGATTTGTTACTTGTTTTGTAGTTCAAGGAATTGGAAGAAAACAAACCAGTTCAAACCGTTGTCCCGATTTATTGACATTTTCGTCTGTTCTAAAGCGGAAGTTAAAAATGGGATTTCATCTCGTGATACAAGTTATATCGCAGTTCATTTTAAATACCCAAGTTGTTTTAAAAAACATTCATTCAGTTTCCGATGTGTCCCTCGGGTACTGAGGGTGTTTCGGCGTCGCCGACAGTAAATATTCAGTTAAATCGTCGATAACTCCGGAACCTGTTTCGATGTTGAACTGAAGAGGATACGCCGATTTTCCTCACCTGACTGTTATAATTCTCCATTTAAACTTTAAACCTAAACGCGGATGCTTACACTGCACTGGTGGATATAATTGTGTTCTGTATTAGATGAGTAAGATGAGTATGAAGATGATAGGAAACCGGAAGTTGTAGCTTTATAAATAAATTTTCAAATCCTGACCAATGTATAATTTGATGGATTTAGTTTTCCAGTCTTAAGTGATATGTACCGAAACTGACCGAAACCGAACAATGTCATATGCCCTGTCTATTGACTTATTTTTCTTTTAAACTAATGCACATTAAAACATTTCATTTGAAACAAGGGGAATAGCGAATAGCGATGTGGTTAGAATTTGTCGTAGCTGTACTTAGCTTTAATTAGATATTATAAATATTAATTAATAATTTATAGTATATTATGTAATGTGTATAAAACAAAAATGACAAATGACTACATATTTTAAATGGTTAATAGATTTCACTTATTTTATACAAAACATTAAATCCTATTTTTTAATTTTTTGACAGATCTATCATAATTGAAAGAATTTCTAGTCTACAATATTATAAGTTAATATTAATAATATGTTAACAATCACAATTTGGGTATTCAACTCATTGTCAGGCATACGAATATCAACTTCCTTAGTCAAGTAGGTAAGAGCTGAGGTTACATTTTAATTACATTGTGAACGCTGAATGACTGATTAGTGAATAGGTGTTTACAAAGTAAAAGATACAGCAAAGTTACCTAGATTTTTCACCACATCTTATCTTCAAGATCTTAACCTTATCGAACCAAATGCTATAAACTTCAGGCACTTCAGAATCACACAATTCAGGCAGATCCAAGACCTTTAGAATGCGTCGTTTGGAACCCTCATCTCTCCGCTGCTTAAAGAACAATCCCAGCGGTCCTCTATCATCCACTTCGTGGAAGTCCTCTTCTTTCACCCAAGAATTAAACTCCCTAGAAATCAAAGAATATTAGAATGCTTTATTACCATACCGTGATTGTAATTTCAAACCTATGAATCAAACTTAAGAATAATTTGTACGCAAGTCAATTAGTAAACAACTTACTCTATCCACCCACGCCATTTGGTTAAAAATTTGTTTCCTTTAGAACGAAATCGTATGTCCTTTATGGTTTCCACGAAATAAGAATCGCCACTATTGGTTTTTGTATCCTTTCCAATCTTACGGACATACAAGGGAGCTGTAGTCCAATCGCGAAGTACCCGCCGTTGCCGTTGGAGATTCACGATTTTCTGAGGGAGTTCGTCGAAATCGTCGTTGACTGCAACTTTAGTTCGATTAGTTTTAGTACTTTTTTCACGATTCTTTTTCTTACGCAAAGTTGCAGGGGTCGAGGCTTTCGATTTTGTGACGTCCGCTGCCGCTCTGGTTTTAAGCCTTTTTTTGTCTTTTCGAGTTGTAGAAGTGGAAGGCTTTTGTCCATCAGGATTAATGACTTCATTTGGCTTTGGGGTTATCGACTCAGCTGGCGTGTCATCTTTACTACAACGCGTTTGATAAGTCTTCAATCGACGCGAATTCTTCTTTTTTGTAAAAACCTCTTGTCTAATGTTGTTTCGGATTTGTTCATAGCTCACCCTTGAAATCAAACTAAAGTTTTCGGAAGGTCTGTCCTTTTTAGTTGTGTCCACACGCGTTTGGCCATTTGCATCAGGAGAGATAATTTGACACAAGTTATTGTTTGTATTTGCAGAGCTACTAACCACCTGTGGGATATCCATTTCATCCGGCATTGTCGGTCCACTATCGGACTTTGAAGATGAATTCTTCTTCTTACAAGGCTTGGCCGTCCCGTTATTGCGTATTGCATCCCTTGCTAGCTGACGCATACACCTATTTCTATACACATTTTTAACCGTTTTAGGTTTCAGCTTACGCGTTTTGTCGTAAATCTTGATTTCAAGTCCTGCTCCGCACTTAGCAATTGTATCGACTGGATACTGCCCTTCGTCCGGATCTTTTATCGCTGTGCCAATACTCCAACGTTGTTCTTTCGGAATCAACCGATCCAATCGCTTTCTATGCGGAAATATTCTATTAACCCCTCTTCGCATGGCATCCATTTGAGGAGTCCCCTTCCGTTCTGGCTTTGGAGCAGAATCCAAGTTTTCGCCTGACTCAAGGTCACTAGTTTCAGTCTGTACTGGCGGCTTTGCAACTGGTTTTTGTAAAAAAAGCGGGTGCCAACCATTCTTAAATATTTCTTCAGGATCCATAGGATGGTTAACTATATATTCTAGTTGGGGTAGCCATGCCTTCAGAAGCGCGGCGTTTTCTCGCTCTTTCTTATCGTCTGCCTCTGTCAAGGGTCTTGCAGGTTCTTCGAAGTCAGAATCGTCGTCAAGGGGTTCTAAACACATTTGCTTGCCCATCATAATTATATCAGCCACGGATGGAAGTGCGTCGTTATCCGATCCAGCTGATAATTCCGAACCACGTCCACTTGGCAAATTGGAATCCATCCTGGCACTGGCCGAGGTTGCAGAAGACGGTACTGAAGTCGGTTGTTGTTTATCAACTTGAGGATTGCATACATCACAATACTTGGCACAATTGCATGGACCCACAATTGGACCTGAAGTAGTTTCGGCATCTAAGTAAGTGATGTATTCGGGTAGAATTCGTATAGTTCTAGTTCCCACATCACCTAGTGTCACAGAGACCTTAAGCTCCCCGTTCACTGGAATATTGTCCAACAATACCGATAGATTGACTGTGGCACCCTTTGACGAAAAGAAGGTATTTTCATTATCGCTCTGATCCATGGCGTCACGTTTACAGTTTCCTGAAATTTAAATGAATGAATGAATGAATGAAACAAACTATCATCCGATTGAAATTCAACATAAAAAATCTGCAATCCGATCCCCCTGACGGGTAATCCGGCCCCTAAAAATGCTATTTACTTGTCAAATCTTTGATTCTATGTTTATCATTCAATCTAGTGCCAAATATTGGCTGTAAGTGAATTTCAACTAGTCAATGATCGAGATTTAATTTAGGGTCAACCTTTTAGCAATTTATAGGGAACACGATATATTGTAAATTGATTTTGTGATTTGGAATCGAAATTTCAACAGTATAATGACGTCAACTAAATTAAGGCTCAGCATTTTAATTATTAAATAACAAAGTAAACAAAGTTGACATAATCCTTAAAAACTTGTAACTCGGTCTGGTGTGTCAGATTAAAGTTTTTTTTTAATAACCTGTGGACTGTCTGCCGTCTGCCTTATGTCTTGGAAGGTGTGACTATCAGTAAACCCTAAATAATCAGTTTTTTTTTGCTATGCGTCGCGTTTTTGAAAGTCAAAAGTTACTAGATATCCATAATTCAAAATTTAATTTAATTTGTAATTTGGAAAACTTTAATTCATTATTATAAACAGAAATACAAATTATAATAATATCCTCTTTCATCTTTCATCTTTTCGGTGATCTGAGCCTCTGTTGCAGTCTACAACACATAGGTCATGATTTCTGTTTAGTGCATAGTGTTTAAACAGATTTGGCAACATTATTCCATTCTGGAATTCCCATACATAGATTATATATATACTTATCTTTAGTATATGTATTTATATGAATTTGAATGAATACTATGTACTATATAAATATTACACATTGACATCCATCACATTACAAGTCAGGTCATTCATTACTATGTACTATTTATTCTCTATATGCTGTATGTTGATAATACCCTTTGCCTACAATGTTAAACACCGGGACCTGTGTCATGTGTGAGAGAGGAGTGAACGGGACTCCCTATACTTACAATGTTAACTGTTAATTATGTTAAGCTCATATGGAAGTTTGTACTGATTACTGCTGCGTGTGACAGGGCATAAAATTGTATGCCCTTCACCCTTTGCCCTTATAATGTATAATACCCTTACAAATACGAAGGTTTATTATGTTCCAAAAACCAAACTGAGCTACTTGAAGCCTAAAACTATGAAATAATCAACGATTCATTCCTGATAAATGAATAAGCCACTTCACAGTTCACACTTTAAAAGTTAAGATTCTGCAATTACAAATCATTTAAATTGTTCATCAATCATCAATCACGCAATCACAGACAAATTGGGAATTGTAAACCAAACCCCGATGTAGAAAATTAGTATGCAAGTAATGCAAGTATCAAGTACAAACAAAGTCGAATAAACAAAATATGAAATAGAGCTCAGCTCAAAAAGCAAAGTTCAAAGCTTGTGGCTTGGAAAAATGAAGAATGAAGTGTTTATTTGATCTTATAGTCAATAGTTTAAAAAACTCTTATTTTGTATTTATAATTTCCATTCCACATTCATTATGCATTAACAATTCATGAACCAGCAACACATGTAAAAATGAGCAAATTACCTTTTTCCTCCGATATTCAATATTAATATAATGAAGAATGTTGAATGTATTCTTTTGTCTTGCAAAATGGAAACCAGCTGCTCAGCAACGGACTCCCGACCCAAAGAGGCTCCTGCTTTTTCAACTTTCCCCCTTCTTGTTCTTCCCTCCAAAACCCATACGAAAAGACTCCACACGCCCTGCCAACAAGCATAATTCAATTACGGATTTTTAATTTACTTCATAATTAAAATTACGGATTGTAATTTGCAATGCCAAAGTATTACTAAGTATGATGAATGATGTAATATAAAATCATAATGAATATGTGATAGAATGCAAGGTATGGTATGCCAACTGCAAAGGCGAGTAAGAATTTTGAAAGTTCTGAAGGACATTCAATGATCTAAAAAAGTAACTAAATGATGGCCAACCACTAAAATCAAACAATCCGAGAGATGCGTTCCGTTTCATTGCCTCAAACGGAATGGATTCGTGAACAGGTGAACCTTATTTGTATTGCAGTTATGAACAGAATAAATGTTATACTTAATTTGCAACAAGTATAGAAGTCAATTACTTTTTAATTGTAAGACGAACTACGTTGAAAGCATCCAACTCGCAACATTTATCACATAAACATTTCATTATAATTATATGTAATTAATAATACATATTAATCATCTCATTAAAAACTAAAAACTGTTAATGTAATGCACTAAAGCTGGTGAGCACACCGCCGTTTCTTGAAGCAGCTTTTGATCCTTTGGTCGAGGCAGAAGTGGACCCTGAGGATTTCGGTCGTTATTGTCATCAAGACGCCAGTACAGACGATTCTGCATAGTCACTCTGAGGGGGGAAATAAGGCAACAGCAATTATAAATTTAATTCAGGCAGAGTCAAATCTAAAGACTCCCCACCTTGAATATTTTAATGAATCTACAAGAGTAGCACTAGCACTAGGTATTACAAATTTACAAATATAAAATAATTTAATGACTTTGACTTACAGGAAATCCGAAGAACTCCCCCCTTCTTTTAATGTCTGTAGAAACAGGTATCCCGTGTGTGCGAATACCGCTGTTTTTGGATCTGAGGTATCAACAGGAGCCAGCGGCCGTTTTTTATTGTCCACTCGTCCTTTCATCTGCTCTTTGTGAACACTGAAATATGAAAAATAAATCCAAATTTCCTTACAAATTGTCTATACTGTTAATAAGCAGTTCACTTCGAATATCCAGACTACCCACTGGTTTCATTATAGTAACAGTATAATTGAATGAAGTACTCACGCAGACAACGCGGCTTCTAATCGTGTGGCTTCCATCGTTTTCTTCGCTCGCACGTGAATATAATCTTCCCGAGAACTTTTATTCATTGACTTGGCGAACTTTGAGCACATATCCATACTTAAATTAGCGAATATTTAAAAATCAATACATACAACCAACATATTGAAAATAGACAGTAACGATTAGCATATGGGGGAAACCAAAAAAATTCATACCGCTCATTATAGGGTAAATCCCGGATGTTTTTTCGCCCTAGAACCATTCCATCGATGATATGGAAGGCTGTCACTATGATTTGCTTTCCGTCCAATTGGGTTATTTCATCCACAATATCCCCATAAACAAGAGTCGAATCTGCTAGTTCAATCCTGTCCACCGTTATCATTTTCCATATACCAGCAGAAAACCGATAAACTCGGTCGCCTCCCAAACCTGAAATGTTAATGATTTAATTAATTAACAAACAAATATAATCCACGAATACTTCAAAATTGAAATATTATATACAACAGGTTTCCTAAAATAACTCACAGAAACAGATTAAACTATGAAATTCAATATGAACTTACTCAAATAAAATCCTCGATCTCGACCAACGCAAACGAAGCTCCACTGCTTCGGATTAACAAGATCCCTGTCCATGACAGGGTATGTCAATAGTACTTCCCCGTCCCGTTCTACTTTCCGCAGTATATCTATCAATAATAGAGACAGAAAGAGTTGATTGTTAAAATTAAAAACGACATATATCGATACATAAAGGGTTTCTCATATCTCGGCGCATTTTTTAACTCACTCTCTGGATAAGGACGCATAATTTTTCCAGCAAATAGTTCAACGGAGAGACCTTTATATTTTGGTTCTTGTCGCAGTGTCCCAGGACAGTTCCATTCCCTGCAACATTTACGCCTCACAGCAGCTACACGTTCGCTAGCCATACGATTTTCGTTCCTGTATTTAATGGAGTTGCAAATTTGGCTCGTCTCTTCTAGTTGCTTCTCCCCAATTCTGAATGAAACGATACCATTAAATACCTAATTATTTCCCGGCTTGAATTAACGATGACCAACGTAAAACTTTAGATGAAAAAAAAACAAATTTAAATGACACCAACCCGGCATTGCTGTCATAAATGTAGTCGTAGAACCTATGGCACTCTTGGATAAGCTCTGTGGGCACCAATTCCACAATATCAGCCCGTTTATCCTCTGGATATTTCTGATTGACGTGACAGCTATAGTCGCTCGAGTGACAGTGGGAAAGGTAGTTCGCTATTTCTTGACAGGGTTTAAAACCCTTAAAATATTTGCAAACAAGAAATCTTTCCGAGCTTCCAGGTCTTGTAGCTTCTGGCCGAATAATAGTTACTTGTTCAAATGCTCGGTACATAAGATATACCAGTCCAACCGTAAACGGCGTGAATACATCATACAGTCGCAGCAAAAACGTTCCTCCTAAACCCAAAGAGTATTGTAACGTATGTTTAATTGCCGTTGTCATAGTTTACTTGACCTCATGATGTTCACGAACCTTCTCGAAGGCATCTTAAAGCGATGGTACATTCAGCGAGAAGTAACGCCTTTGTCTGAAGTTCTTTTCGGTCTTCATCCAAACAAGGGGTGAGTTCTTTCTATACGTAACCACATGTAATAAAACATTTCTCATTTACTAGGTACGTATTTTATTGACATCCATAATTGGAAACCAAAAAGAATATTAGGCATTAGTCTTAATTTGAAACAGATTTATAAGTCTGCGTACCCCACCACCAATGCAAACATGGACTCCTTGCCATCCAGTGATACGAAGAACGTGCATCACAAACTTCTCCACAAATTCAGGTCGGTAAATGCTTCCATCTCCTCTGTTTCCGTCCCAACCTACGTTTAAAATTAAATATTACAATACTACACGTCGAAATAAAAACAAGTGGCATTATATTATATTTTCTAACCGGCCCAGGACTCAAACGACTCCTTGGGGTAATGTCCAGACTCTTGAAGCTGGTACTCATAAGCCTCGTCTTTGAATGTAAATCCAAATACTTTGGCCTCCCATTGCCGTTTTGTCAGTATGTACCTGCAATTTAACAACGATAACATTGGACGGCGTTTGCTTGTATGAGAAGTTACAACAGACACCATTATCTGAAATTAATTCTCTTCGTGAATTGAATTAGCCAATTTATATTATGATTAATACTATGTTAATATACATAAATAATAATAATACGTTTAACGTTCGCTGAAACAAACCCTTTGTGATCTGAAGTTAATATTCCAATTTTTTAAATTCTATTAGTACCAGCTTTGAACAATCGTAGGTAAAACTATATTCCACGATTAAGCATTTAAAGAAACCAACTAAACTAAGCAATTGAAGTCGGTAATCTTACTCAGCGAATCCGCCGGGTCCTCCATGTATATCCACAACAACAAGCACTTCATGCGCACTTGTAAGTAGCTCCCCATGCCTGTTGGTTGGACGAGTAATACACCAACTAGTCAGGGCATCAATATTTGCTAGTAGATACGCTTCCGAGTGGTGAAAAATCGGTCCATTACCGAACTCTATCATTCGATCCTGTACAAGCTTATATTTGTCCGCGCTCACATTTTGGATTTCGTACTAAACACAAAAATATGACATGTACACCTATTATTAACACGACTGACATTTAAACCCAAATAACGACGATCAGCTTCTACAATAACGGTTTGTGTTGTGTAAGTCTACCTTAATCTTCATTAATCTTTCCAAAGTATTTCTTGAGCAGAAGGTGGTATCAACATATGCGGCTGGAACCTCCACTCCAATAGTCCTTCCAAGTACGAGACTGTCATAAGTCAACGGCTCCAATTCTCGGTCAAAAGAAATGTATTTTACATTTCTCCTTTCGATATCCAAGAGTCTCTGCGATGCAAAATGAAACAGAAATTATTACATCATACCGGTTTTGGAAAAAAATTGAAAAATTCAATTCACTCACATTCTCTTGGGCAGGGATTGATTCGTCGACAGAGCAGACCGAGGCGGTTTGATCCATTTCCATTTTTTTTCCATCCCTACCTATCTGAGACCCTTGGCGCTTTCCCAAAACAGCTAAAAAAATACCAGCAAGACATTAGTAAATATTTATTCCGATTGGTGTCATCAAATTTGGAATCCGTGTCAATTAGTTAATTTTAGCACTCACTTTTGGACCCGCTGGCCCAATCTACGGAAGGGGGTGGGGGCGGCAGACGACTTCGTCTCATACTGGATGCCTATTGATATATAAACATGTAAAAAATGTTAGCAGGGAATAAAAAAAATCATTAAACCTGGACATCATTAAAAGTTTAAAATAAAAGCATATCTATTTTTTAATTTATTTCTTGTAGTTTTGTAAAAATTACTAATATTGTTTTGGCAACAAAGTGCTGATTTGGATATCATTTTAGACTTACGCTAGCAGAACTGGAGGCATAGCTCCTTACGCTGAGAGTCGGTGCGGGCAATTTAATTCCGCCAAACGACTGTATGGTTATGTCAGCGTCCGAGTCAACGTCCATTTGGCTAGTCTCTTTATGTCTGATCTCCTGAAAAATATTTTTTGTTCTAATAAATATAGAAATAACTTACAGTTTGTTTATACAACGTCAGCTTACGTTAATCGCCATGTTGTTTTCGTCTTCAACTTCGTGAACATTGACAACTTTTGCAGGCTCAACACATTCTTTGTACTTTGCCACCCTACAATTTATAATGTTCACAGTAAGTAAAATTTAGCTTGTCCAATTAGAGTGCACGATATAAACTAGGTATATAAACTGTACCATAAATGCAAAAGCTGGTGGTAAAAGACCTCCGTATTTTCCTTTATTGACTTCATCATCTCTAGTAGTGACTTATATCCATACGTATCGGGCCTCAACTGTTTTCCAAACCTTGCCTCGTACATTTCCGCCAACCTCAAAACAATCACAACCTGTAGAGTCCACACCAGTATAGCACATTATATTAAGTTCAAACTTCAATTGGATTGTAGAAAAATATGAAAGACTTCATGTTAAATAACTTACCTGGGGATACTCTTCCCTTAAAATGGCCTGAATATTTTTTACAATATCCACAGGGACAGTAGCACATGCTAAGGTTGCGGCTTTTGCAGCCGCATCATTGGCTGTATTAGCCGCCATACCTCAATCTCGTTCGTTGTCGCGTTCTGGAAATAAATCGCCAAATACAAAATGACAATTAACATTCTTTAGCTATATTATTTTATGTAAAATGTCATTTATTTTGTAGTTTATAGGTAAAATGACGGGCTTTGGGTTGTCCACAGTATTGATTATTAATGTAAATATGTGATGGCGTTATGAGATCAGGACAATAATAAAAAGAACAACAAAAGTGTTCCATTCACCATTCGAATGTAAATATAAGAAGGTAAAAGTATCTTTTAAAGTAACCAAATCAAAGTAATAATATTATACTGTACTATGATGACCTAAAATAATGTATCGATTGGCGATTAGTTAATGGCAAACCTGAACTGTGAATTGGTTGATTCCCTGTACACACCATGGTTTTTGCTGAATCAACCTATCGAATCGAGAGATCAAGTTTGAAGAAAACTAAAGAAAAAGGCCGATTAAGGGCTACACCAATGATACTGAAAACGTAATTGAATTGCAACTAAATACATGACCATCTACATTTTCAAATTCCTTGGCCTATGTTTCGGGATTTTGGCCAGGACCAAAGTATGAAGTATTATTATTTGATATTGGTTGGTTGGTTGGTTTAAGTGATGTCTATCGAATTTTCTTTAAAATTAATCATCTATCACAGGAACGATTATTGATGATCAAATTCGCTCGTTTTGCATTCAATCATTACTATTAAGCAGATATAATCAGATAATCTATGCAGTTATATGGATTATAGATACTATATATATGCAGTGCACAGTGGATGCATGGGCAGTCAGTATGTAGCCTTATATGGTATGAATGATATGATCTATTGTTGATTGTCTACAATCTATAATCTACAAGATCGAGATCCACTTCATACTTCATGCATACAAACTAGTGTTAGGGTAAGGGTAAAGTAAATCGGACTACATTCCACATTCCATCAACAAATACCTGAATAAATACTAAATATAAAATACAAAATACAGTACACAGACAGCCAGCATATTCAATATTGAGCATCAAAATTTTGTTTCCACATTCTAAAAGTGAAAAGGTTAATAATTTTTGTTGCCACATACATGGAATATCAAATATTGAATATGCTCACCGAAACTCCAAGGACTAAACTACAACTATGAACTATGAAAAAGATAATGAAAAGAGATCAGATCCAGTTATAAGTTTCCCAACTCTATTTCTTTGATGCCGCATGGAATGAATTCAAATATTTGCCGGCCTTAAAATCCCCTCCACCGCCGCAAGAGGCGCTACGGAACGCCGGCAAAGGAGGAGCCAAGGAAAGAAAAAGCAAGCCGAACTCCGCCGCAGCAAAGTGGAATCTCTCCTCTCTGACCCCACACCTCACCCACCCACCGAATTTCAGCGCAGCGTCATCCCAAAGGTCAAGGGTCGTGTGGTTAATGAGATAAGGAGGTCGAGCTTACCTGGACACGGAAGGAGGAGGACTGGAACGGCGGAGCAGAAAAAATTGCAAGGAGAGAGAGTGTGGCTGAGGAGAGGAGCAGAGTTGTTTTCGTCCGATCTTGTCCAATCCTAGATGAAGACTGAGCTGGGAAGAAAGGAGAAGAGTGCAGAGTTAAAGGGATGGAGTAACTTCTATGAGCCAGCTCTATGCTCTTCTATCAGCTTCGCTTCGACCACACACACGTACAGCACACAGTGCGTGTAACGGAATAACTGAAACAGAGTTGAGCTTTTGTCCGTTACTTACTCACTTTGTCCGTTTTTGCTTTTTGTCGGCCTTGCGTCTTTTTCTTTTCTTTGGTTTGTGGTTGTGGAGGGAAAGACGGGAAGAACAAAGGAAGAACCAAGAGGAACTATACTAAACCGAAAGCCGCTGGCTGAGTTTCAATCATCTAAATCTTATGATCTTGAAGTTGAGGAGGAGAATATATTCAACATTGGTATGCCTTCATTTTATTCCATATGATATGCTAATTTTGAATTTCAATAAAAATGTAAAAATCCGTTGGTTTAGTTGGATTGTAGAGTCCGAGTGTTGCATCAAATCAAAATCAAACCCAAGCAAGACAGAGAAGCGAGAGAGTAACCGGAGGGAGGAGGGCATTTAAAAAGTAGATTCCTTTCACCTTTGACATTTGACCTTCACTTTACAAGATGTCAGGAGGTCAAAGACGAGCGAAAGTAAGTGCGATCGCTGGGATTTGCTGCAAAACCACGGGAGAGTCTAATATTCCCTTTGACTTGTATGAGGCATTTGAAGAAAAGTAAGACATAAGATTTACAATCACAATGTACTAATGCAATCAATCCTGTTAGTTTTTATTGCTTCATAATTCATAATTTCATTTAGGTTTGAGGTCTTAGTGCTGGAGAATATCGTATCTGACGACTTCGCGTCAAAGACGTTGGAGGGGATAGAGGAACAATATGAGGAACCCTATGGCTCCTTTGCTCTGAGCCTCAAAGCCTCCGGTAAATGCTTCGTTTCTCGTTTGTTGACCTCACTCATTCAATTTTGCCATTTATAAAGGTCAAAGGTCTAATTGTAAATTCAAATATGCTTAGAATGGGAGGATAACCTAGTTGTTGTACTTCGAAACTTGGAGCGACAAATAGAAGGGGACGACCCTGTCTTGGCTTACAGAGCCAATAAGTTGCTGAAATTGGAGATTGAGTACACTTACCACATTGGAGTGCGTGCTGTCATACTGAATCTCACATCGACTAAATGTGCGAATTTAGCTAGAACTATTACCCAGTATTTATCGGGGGGCACTTTAGACAAGTATTATGTAAGTTACAATTTTCAATTGTCTTTTGTGCCTATTTGCTATAATTTCCGACAATACACCCAAAGTCGCATATGTCTTTTTTTGATGCGTGGGTTTCTCTTAGCGGTTTTTGCTCTAACGGGAATATATGGTATTGGTTAATAATTGGCAGGAAGATCCTTTACACTCACTATGCTATGCTGTTCAATTGCATTATTGTGTATTGTATATTGTAACTTGTAACATTTGAAAAGTAACAACTGTTTCTATTTTATTATTACTATAGTTTTTTCTCAAAGTGAGAATGGCTCGACGAACAGATCAACACGAATGCCCTTGGACCATGTAAGTTCTGATGATGAGCTGAATTAGTAGCAGTAACTTAGTTGATGTATTACTCCAAATTTAATATTTCAACTCGTAGGTGGAATATGTTCCGAACATTTTGTGAATATCCGAGCCGGTTGTATGTCGTTTTGGAAATAACGTATACGCTTCCCAGTGAAGATGAGATATGTCGGTGGCTGGGTGAACCGGTCAAGTATATTTTTGTGTCACAACGTAAGTCTTTAAAATATATATTTATCTTTCTTAATTCATTTAACAAAGGCGTCGAGTCAGGTCAGACGTTAGTAGGCATCCAGTTTGGTAATATTTTATCCGCGATCTCATTATAGGATGTTTCCAAACGGATTCTAAAGGAGAACGTCTACTAAGATGGGGCCACAAAAAACTCATCAGGCGCTTTATGCGTATTGGAGCTATCGTCGTTTTCAATTTCGACTCTTCCGAGTATTACTCTGTTAACGACATCGTTGGCAAAAGTTATCGCAAGCAAGTCAGGAGCATGTGGGCTTACATAAAAAATCAACAGGTATGTACTATCAAAAATAATCGTAATATCAATCTCAGAAGTGAATTGGCTTCAGTTTGATTTATTTGAATCTATGGTTGTACTCAGTCTGATGCAGCATATGACCATAAGGAACGGATTAAAGCCAGCTATAATTACTTGAACTTGCCACTGGAGGCTTCAGACAATTCAAAACTCTCTGTAGGCGAAAAATTTGAATCGCAACCCTTGAAATACCAGATATATAAAGCAGCAGTTATTGACGCACTGTGTGACTTAGTTAAGAGAACCGACGTTGAATCCAAGACAATGTAAGTTATATAAACATAAAGCGTATAGCATGACAAAAAAATTGTCCACAATACCTTATATGATAACAGATTGTAATGTAAAATAATATGTACTTATTTAGTTTGAATTATGCCATTTCGAATGTGCTTTCTTGATTTCCAATAGCATCGCGCTAGTCCTCGGTGTTGGTCGTGGACCGCTAATTAGAGTTCTGTTGTCGGCTGCAGCGTCAGTAGAAATTAAAATCCGTGTCTACGCGGTTGAAAAGAATGAGATCTCCTTAACCTTTCTTCAGCACTCAAAGTGGACAGAATGGCAAAATGAAGACCTGCATATCGTTGCTTCAGACATTGCAGAATGGGTGGCCCCTGAAATGGCGGATTTGATTGTCGCTGACATGTTTGGATGTTTCGGGGATAACGAACTATTATCAGAGGCAATGGATAGTGCCCAACGTTTTTTGAACCATGGTGGGATTATGCTGCCGCAGTCGTATTCCAATTATCTAGGACCGACAATGTCCAGTGACTTGTATCATTTAACGAAGGACGCAACCTGTGAGCCCTTTTTTGTTTCCACAAGTCGGATGACGACCAACAGTTACCAAATGGCTGATCCCCAAAAACTGTTCGATTTTTTTCATCCTAACGGTGAGCTAATGGATACATATTTTTAATTTATATGCTCGTACGTTTTGTGATAAAATTGTGCTTATTTAGTTGACTGATGCTGTGCTTTAGAATAATATAAATTTCACCCAATCGAATTGAAACTTTGACACGGACTTCGTGTATTAGTGGGTAGTATATATATATATGTTGCGCGCTTTAATGTTGTGTCCATAGCATAATTGTGTATTGTAATTTACTGTTGACAAGGTTGTTAACTGACTGCAAACTTAATTCTAGGATGTGCTAGAATTGCTGGAAATCAGCAATTTCGAACGTTGACCTTTCTAATTACTCAGAATGCCGTCCTGCACGGATTCTCTGGATATTCAACAGCTAATATTTATGGTGCGCATAAGATTGGTAATCTCCCTGAGGTTGGGCCAGGAATCAAAAGGGACGTCAACGACTCCGGGATATTTTTCCCAACCCGGGTAATTACATGATATAGCAACAACAAATTTGTTCTTGTAGTAAAGTTGATGTTTATATTTTATTTTACTGGTATTATAGTTCCCTATGCAATTACGACAAGGGGACGAATTAACTGTCCGATTTTGGAGATGTTTAAATAAAAAATCGATCTGGTACGAGTGGTGCACTGCTGCTCCGTTCCCACAACCAATCCAAAACACAAATGGAATCTCATTCTCAATTCCATTTGAAGATGCTGCTTAGGGGTTCAGTGACTTTTGGAATTCCAAATATTGTCTCTAAATTATCATGTGCTATATTAAAATTCACATTTATTGTTTAAGTTATCTTGTACTTATCTAGATGCTGATTTAAAGCCCAAATAAAATTGTGAACAACTTGTATCCCATAAATTTTACAAATCTATAGACACCTAAGCATATTGTATTACGATTTGGCATCTCTACTCAAAATAACAAAAGGATATATAATATGTCGGGATTCAAAGCATATATCATACATATTCTTCCTCGCACGTTTGCCAGGGATAAAGTAAGATATTCGATTGATTATAGGCACGTACGCATTATAATGTGTTACTAAAGTCGTCGGTATTGCCGTACGATTGAAAGATCTTCTAAATACCACCTTTTGACTTTTTAGTCTTTTGCCAAAGAATCCAACGACATTCGGATAGGGTTCGGTTTGTTTACTCTTTGATTTCAAGGGTTGACCCAGTTCGGTGAACTTATAAATATATAATTTGTAATGACAAAGTAATTTATATACAACCACAAAAATGATACTATTTTTTAATAGTTCGTCAATATGCAGTCTTTGAAGACTGAGCCATGATTAGTATGATTACCCCTCCTAGGGTCATCGCACATCTCAACAGATTATGCAAAACGTAGTATAATGTCAAAGGAACGAATGTAGTAGGAACGTCTCTTGCCAAATAATAAATGGTGTACAGTATCAAATATTGCGGAACCGTGAATTATTTTTTAAAAAAAATGTAATAGGTTACAATTTTGCAAACATGAAATAGTATAAGTTAACGGGCTTGGATTTATTTAAATTTAAACACTCCTATGAAAACGATGCAAAAGGTTATATTTGTGACCAGCTTTTGGAAGATGCCTCGTCAACGCATGACATTAGTGTTATGAAAAGCTGGTTACAGGCATCAATAAAATTGCGATCAACAATGCGTGCGTAGCATGTCATGTTTTACAATTATGTGTATGGCCTACACCGGCAATGCACCAAGCCGGTAACTGCTAACCTAACCACCACCCCACAAATGTCACTGGACACATACCACAACTAACTACAATTTAATCGAGAAAATGATTTTTAAGGATTAATTTACGTAGATCTCTTATTCCGTGGGTTTTCGCGTTCTCCCCTTGTTGATGTGCGTTGACACATGGATTTATTTTGTTAATCGGAACTATAAATAGCACTATTTAGATGAGGCAACCTCAACAATCGAGGTAATAATCTGATTTTGTAATACTATAACGAACTATGGATTTAGCTTATAATAATTTGGTTTATTTATTGATCAAATCAAGGTAAACAATTACATTTCAAATATTAAGCCAAACTCCATTAACTAATTTTTGAATCCTCCTTCGACTCGTCCCGTCTGGAAAGGCATCCCAATTGAAGTTAGAAATACTTGTGATGACATAGCCATTCTCGTCCCCATATCCAGGCCCTTTCCATATCGCCTTGTGTTCGGGACCCCCAAACCTCAAATTCGTTATCGCCGTACTTTTAAAGACGTTCAAGTTCCCCTGAACTTCTCCAACTCGCCTGAGGATATCGATTTCTAGATTTGCAACCTGACCCCTTAAATGTGTTATATCAGACTTGGCCTTTTGAAACGGGACTTCAACTCCTGTAAGTTTAAGCCGGAGAGTTTGGACATCGCTACGGAACCCTTCAATTGGCCCTTGCAAACTATTGACCAAGTTCGTTGCCTGTTCTACGCCACGAGTCAGCCCTGTTGTGCTCTCTTTAATTGCTTCCGATAGGGTCTTCATTTGTATAGGGAATGAATCCGTTTGAACTCTGAGGCCACCCAACTGATCTTTGACTCCCACAACTGTTCCACGGAGTTCCACAATTTGATCTTGTACTTGACTTAGTGGACTTGTCAGTATTTTAAGTTCGAACTTCAGAGCCTCGACCTCCTTTTCCAATCGATTGGTTTTGTCAGGTTTGAGATCGAACGGTTGGGTGGAAAAGCAGTTACCTTCTAGCTGTTGAATAAGCCTATTTGTAGATTCCAAACCTTGCTCGGTAGTGGATATCTTTTCGCGAGAAATCATTAATTGCCGGACTAAATCCTTTAGTTCTCGAATCTCAACTGCTTGGGACGATAAATCCCTTTTGGTGTTTAACAGTTCGTTTTGAATATCTTGGATTGGAAGACGCTGTAGATTTTGACACACGATGCGTCGGCTATTAAGGCAAGAGAGGCTTCGCCATTTCCCTTCTGTCAATTTGTCCAGTGCATTCACTTCTACGTCGGCACACAGATCAGAATCAGAATCAGACGTCCGACGGGGTTGTCCAGAAGCCCAATTTGAGTATCCATCTTCCGATACTGTTTGATTTGATGCATTATGATTATACTGATTTTGTTTAACATCTATCCATATATTGTTTGAGGACAGAAGTGGTAAAATATTGTTGTTGATGAAATTCTGTTCTTCGTAGGAATGGATGGACAAGAGGGTTGATGGATGACTGCAACCGGTCAGTTCTTCGAAAGGGAGAAGTTCCTTGCAGGCTGCAACTGCGTCCACAAATGGAAGGCGACTCTCTAAAATCTTGAAACATTTCCCATCCTTGTAAGGAATCCATCCGGGACTAATGCAAGCATTTTGGAAATCGGAATTCGATTTTGTAAGGCCGACTGCAATTAACAAAAACGGATATGTTATTTGAGGTTTAGACAAATGAAAAAAACATTTTTATGATATTATTTCGCACGGTTAATGTTTTTAGAATCAATTTCGTACCGGCGCCGACAAATAGTGTCAGTAGCTTCAAAAGAGATGAAACGCTATGTAAATCCATTTTATACGAAAATACCTTTGAAATCGGCCTGCACTGACTGAGCTTTGTAGACGCTGATTAATTTAGATGTTTTAAAACACGAATCGTAAATTAGACTAATCACTGGCCATCCTTTTAGAGCTATTAATAATGATACTTTGTTGAACTTGAGTGAGTTGTGAACCTAGGATAATATTTTTAACTAAAGTACAAATCCCAATTATGTGTACATCTTTGGATGCATTAATTTATTAAATCAAGTTGAAATTGAACACAAGGACATGATTTAATACGTAAATAGGAGGGAATAGCTACATTTTATAGTGCAGTTAGATATTCATACAAAATTAATCATTAACGATACTGGGAAAGTGGGAACTGAACATGATAAAAATGCATGTACACTCGTACATTATAATTTCATTGAATTGCTATTTAAAGTAAACTTTCAATGAACTGTTCATCAGTTTGATCAGCATCTCGACCGTTGCAAAATTCATGGAATCGCACATGTCTTAAGATTATAAATATTAATACCTAAATAAACCAATAAATAAATCATAATCAATTATTTCAGTCCAGCCGTTGTTTTGGTGGATTTTGCAGACTTTTTGGCATAATTTTCCTACTGCCGTATGTGTCTACCCTAGTGCAGTGCTAGTATATATAAATATACGTTCATATTGCTAATGCAGTTATAAAAAGAATACACTCTTGATATATCCGTTTGCCTTGATAAATTTCTAATCCTCAAAAGCTCTTTTTTAAGGACAATGATTAGGTTAAGGAAATGCTTGACTAGGTCACATGTCACGAAATTTCGAAAGCTCATATGCACAGCAGTTCCTACGGTTTTTTGGATTTTTTTGTTGTTGACGGGGAAGCTCTAAAGAATGAGGTGTGGGGGTGCCGGGTTTTTAACCTCTTCGAGGCGAGAAGGAAGGAGGAAAGCGTAGACTTGTCCGTCTGTCTTCCAAGAAACCCTCCCGCAGGGGCCTTGGAGAGGTTAAAAAAGAGCCGAGCGCTCCATTTCCATACAACCACTGCGCATTGATCATTTTCTCTACCCATATACACCATACACCTTACAAAAAACGATTTTCATTTTTGAAAATCGAATTTTATTTCCGATTTTTTGACAAGGTTCCATTGTCTGTTTTTTTTATAAAAAAAATTAAAATTTATTTGTCGACCCAGCAAGAAACTTATGGGTAGATCATGACATAAAACATAGTAAATTTCCTAAACCGTATTCCATATTTTGTGCTACTTCGAAGGAAAGTTATTAACGCAATAATCTTTTAATATGTGCTTTAGTGAGCTTGTTTAAACAATTTTAGGCGTTTCATGGCTCGAAATAATTGGCTAATTAGCTTTGATTAGAAAAACCTTTGAATTAATTCAAAGGTTTTTCTCCGATAATTTAAATTATGTTTGAATGGTTGATTAATTTTTTGCATGTATGCATATGTAGGCCCAATTGTTCAACGGTTCAAGTCTCAGTGATAATTTAATTGGTTATCCAAATTTCATAAATAAATTCATTCAAAGTTGTGCATTCTTAAATACTTGTCGATATCTCATCGTGTATCCACTCCATCCATATCCAGTTCATGTAAGTCTCCATATCTAGATTATTTTAGATCATATAATCCATAATCATATTCAATTTGTTCATTTATGTAAACTAGCTCTCGGGATTTCAAGATTGAAAGCGTCGATAAACTACCTTGCTTAGAGGCATCATTTTGCCGTGACTTTGCAAGTCCTCAGTTCCGACGATTGCAACATTCTGGAATCCCTATCCGACGAGGAGTACAAGGAATTTGTGGACCTGGTTCAATCGAACATTTTAGGTTCTTATTATTATGCCTGTAACTAACAGTTTGTCATTTTAATCCGCCTTGAACTAACGCTTTTTAATTACCCATCAAATAGCTACAGACCTCTTTACGCTCGCTCGCTTTACCTGCTAAATCGGCATGAGCTCTTTTTAACACTCAAAACCTTTGATCAGACGAACGAAGGAAGTCGCCGGGCCCTAATGGTCATTCTGATGACGATGTGTGATCTCTGCGATACCGTTAAACCCTGGAACGACTACATTCATACTGTGGTTGGTTTTCATTTTGCTTCACCCTTTGAATTGTAATACTCCTGAATTATTTAAGCTACGTCTACGTCTCCTTCTTCTTAGAAAAGGATATTTAGGGAGTTCTTCATGCAAGGAGATGACGAAATCCAGCTAGGATTCAATCCCCCACGCCAATCATGGACAGGAGGATTATTGCCTACATCCCTTACATCGAGATGAAGTTCATTAATGAAATCGTTAGACCTCCTTACCAGTCCGTATAAAAACAAACATTGATTTACTCTGAATCCACTCCGCCTATACAAAACAAAATGACTTGGCGGAGGGGATCGAGAGTGCGATATTATTTATGGCAAACAAATGGTATTTAAAACGTAATGTAGGGTCATTGCTGAACTGCTTCCGAAAACCGAAGAGTGCCTCCAAACAATCGATTACTATAAAGAGCTATGGTTAGTAGCCACTAAAGTTTTCGACGACAACACGGATGTGGAGGACCCTCTCCAGATCATTGAACGAAAGAGCATGAGAGAAGAGAGGTTAAAAAGCCTGGTACATCCACGGTTGGAACAGCCGTGTTACCCGAATCCGTCGGTCTCAACCCACGCTGGAGCCTTTCGTCCCAGATAACGACAGCCCAACTTGTCCTAAACTTGACGACAATCCAAACGGAGACGAGGAGGAACAACTTCCCAAAATTTCTTAAGAAGCTGTTTTGTTGCTTTAAATGTCGGTGAAAGGCCCTTAGCGATGCGGCCTACCTCACAAAGCATCACCACGAGAACGGTTTTCTGGAAGAGCGGAGTGAGTCCTACGAAAAAGTACGACAGACTGTAGAGTGTCATGATGGGTAGAGCGTTAGATCTCGTATTAACATTTTAATGAATCCGGAACCGATTTCCTCGGATAAAAAGATGGCTCAACCCAATAACCGACAACGAGCCCCAGTCGTCGTGAACAATTCCCTTTGGAAATGTACTTTTGTGAACTTTTAAATAAAATTTAATGACAAGTTATGTATGCTTCTATACGCATTTCATTTAACTTTATTTTTAACAGTCGACAACTAACTTACAAGAAGACTTTCACTTTCATTTATTTTATAATTTATACCATCATTTCCCTATTTCATTCTAATCGATTACGCTAATCTGGAGTAGTATTATTAACATCAACTGCACATCGAAATGTTTTTCGTTACGTTACGTACGTTATACGTTTTTTTTTACAGACACGACGTTCCGATATGGAAATGATTCCCTCACCAGTACACATTACATTGTAGATTTCCAATTGACTTTGAAAATTTCAATTTTGAAGTAACCCGAAATAGATTGATTAAAGTACATTAAAGCCCTGTCCTTAATTATAACTAGAAATTATAAATTTTTATACCAGAATATACAACTTCAATATATGGAAAAGAAAAATGAGAGTAAAAACAAGTCTCTTATAAGGAGCCATTATTCAATTGGCAATTACAGCATGAATACATGGGTGTCACAGTCATAACAGATTTCTGTGAATACACAAACAGGAAATGAGATTTAGATTGAAATAGGTTTGATTTTGATTCGTATAAAGTTCAATCGAAGCCGCAGAACGGCTTATCCGAAAAATGTATATATTAATATATTTCTAAGACATGTCTTAGGTACATAGTTGGTTGAGACGCGTTTACAACTAAAAGAACAAAATAGTTGTGTACGTTCAAAAGTGTAAGGGAGTATGCAAGGTTCACTATTATTTCGATTTCCCATTTCAGATACAGACATTATCATTAGCTTATTTTTGGACACTTTACAAAGTGTGGAGATCCATCGATCCATTACATCCATACCGACTACAGATTGATAAATTTACTAGAATGTAAAACGACTTTTACAAATATTATTCAGCACCTGGAGCGGGTTTCTCGGGCAAGAGGTCGACGGGGTCGAAATAGTTGGGAGGAAGGAAATCCATTGGTAGTGGTTCAAACAAGTCGTTCGTTTGCCACAGCGGCAGCAACAACATCTTGAAGGGCAAGCCCATTCTGGTGCTCGTTTAATTCCATAGCTTCCATTTCGTTAACCCACTCCCTGACAGGAATAGGAGGTATACCGTATTCTTGATCCATAGCGTTAAGAAAATCAGCATCTCTTTCAGTTGGTAGAGGAAGACGAAGACGACATCTAAATGGAAAGCCAACCTGACGATTGGGATTTTGAACTGGCCTGGAACGTTGAGAACTAGCACACTGAGCCTCTATTAATACTGTCACACCGACCATCTTCTCTTTGATGTAGAACTTTCCTTCCTCTGTTACATTGTCACATTGAGTAACATCGAGGCTTTGCAACTGCTTGCTCATTCTATCAGCGATTTTTATTAACCCCGTGTCGGTGATCTGATAAAACAAGAAATGTACAATTATATTGCTTTCATATCTGATAGTTGATACATTTAACTCAAAACTTAGATCATTTAACTTACAGCTGGAGAACAAAGTGTGAGATCGCGCAGATTTTTGCAGTCAACAATGCCAAACGCAATAGAAACATCCGAGACGTCCTCACTGGACATTCGCAGGGTTTTCAAATCTAAGTAAAAATTACATTAAAAATAATAATAATAGTAAGTACTTTTTGAAACAAGTAATTACACTGAAACTGTTGTGGTCTTATGCATGCGATTTAATTAACAGAGTTGCAATATAATTATAAATACTCACATTGAAGACTCCCTAAAAATAGGTCTCTTCTATATTTCTCAGGATTGACACACTTGAATGTAACAGTCTCTGCCATATCAATGCATACTTCTAGTGGCACTCCAGAAATCCCTTGATCGGTGCACTTCCCATTTACTACAGTAAGCTCGACCAGATATGGAAGATTTCGATATATTACTCCCAGTCCATCGTCGTTAATCCCCTTCAGACAAAGTACTCGAAGTAACGGAAACCATCTAGATATACTTGTGACGACTGATAGTGTAGTAATTGAATCGGTTTGAAACTTTTCCAAAGCATAACCGTCACCATACGATCGAAATCCGTACGACGTAGGACACGGATCGAAACTGGCGTTGTTAGCCGTCAGTTTTTTAAGTCGGCCTAAGTTCGGTATGGATGATAAGGAACCACGGAAGTTATGCAGAGTTAATTCTTTTACTTCCTTTAAGTGAACAGCTACTTCCAATGGTTTCATTTGGGAACAAGCTGCAAAAGTTACACCACCGTTAAAGAAATCCACGTTAAATTCAATTTCTAAAGTCTTGAGATTGGGGCTTATAACTGAAAGGAAGTCTTTGAGGGCAGAGCTTTTGGCATCCGAGGCCAATTTCAAGCTTAAATTCCGAAATTGGTACCCTTTTCTGGAGAGAGCTGCAAGTTCTGCATTACCAGTCTCTAGCTCGAAGTCTATGTTAGTTAACAGTGGTAAATGTACTTCTGGATCAGTCAGCACTTGTTGGATCAATTTCGATGCTCTGATTCGACTGTTATTTCCTTCCCCTCTTGGAACATTGCTTGCAGCAGGAATTGCACTTAAAGATACTTTCTCTAAGTTCGGCATACTCTGGAATAACTCCATGATGACGCTTTTTGATGCAACGTCGTCTTGGGGAAACCACCCAAACCCAATTTCTCTCAAATTAGGAAAAATATGTGGACCATTGAGTTCCGGTAGGATTGCTTGATTTGAATTTGATGATAACAGCGGGACAGGAGGATGACTATTTCTTCTACTACTCCTTCGTGGCAGAATTCTGAGAGAAAGGCCTTCTAAACTTGGAAGTCTTTCACCTAGAAGTTGGAATAAATTCTCGAGGAACAAAATGGTTTGATGGAGATCGAGGAACTTAATATTGGATCCAAAAGACGTCCAAAATGTTTTCATAATCCCATTCTTCTCACTTATGTTCTCCATGTGTAACTCAAACTGAGCATGAGGGCAAGAAGATGTAGCTTCCATTTTCTGAACGTAGTATTTCAAAGCATTGACTTCTAAAAGGGCGATTATTTTCTTTTCTTGAATAACTGAACATGCTTCATCATTCCATCCTCGGCACACTTCTCTACATGATTCCACATCTTTCATCACTAGATAATCAAGCACATCCCTTAAAATCTGTCAAAACAAAAGACACAAAAAATAAGAAGAGATTTTGGATCAATATAATAAACTCATACAAACTTACGCGTGGGAATAGTAAGGGATGTCTTCGATTGGCAGGCCAAATGAAATCATTTATCGCCCTTGATGGTCCCGGAACAGGTTCGTCATCTTCAGGTACTTGCCCTGGATTTTCAATTGTGTCGGCCACGTCTAAGAGCTCTCTACAACACGCCATTTTGATGCTAATTCTGAAATTAAATCAAAACTAAATGAAATTCGGATATTTTGTATTTGATCCTCCCAACTTCCTCTGCGAAGCGGTCACGTACTTCACCCCACTCGATTCTTACAGTCTTACGCTCAGCTCACGATTCAATGTTTAATCTTCCTCCGCCGATTTGGTTTTGTGTATTGTGATCAGCGATCACTGAGCAGATGACAATTGGTGACTTGTCGACAGTGATTGTGCAGTGCACAGTGACGATTGGGCTTCAGGTTAAAGGTCAGGCTTTGTCAGCTTTGGACTTGGAACTGCAAACTGGAACCATATTCAATATTTACGATAGTTAGATGAATTAATGCACAATAGCAATGAATGCATGTTTGGATTTACAATTTTTTTAAAAATTAAAGTCAAAAATCATGTTAACATCCCATATCAGGCATCACTCACTGAGATTGTAACTGTAATTTACTGAGAAATTGAGATTGACATGACAACTGAGAATATAAAATAGGCATATGGATGGGACAGGCCAGGCAGACCACACAGGATAACAAGCCAAAGGACAGACAGACAACACCACCACCGCACCGCACCGCTACCGCTACTACTATACTCCTATGATTGATTGATAGGAACCCTGGGAACTTAGGCATGTCTACTTTTTATATTACTACAGCATGCAGCATATAGTACTATTTTTGTGCAGCTGGCTGGCCGATGCGTTTGGTCGTAATGCAATGCACAATGTCAAATGTACAATTTACACCTTCTTATTTCATTTATATTTTGTATTTATGTATATTTCCTAAGGAAATTAAATTAGGAATCCTAATATCAAATATGGTGGTGACGATTGCCCACACAGGTAATTTTGGTCTACCAAATTTTTATATTCAAACTGAATAGTAATGTTAATGTTGGAAAATTTCAATGAGCGAAAATTACTCGGGAGGTGACAAGGAGTCGATTAAGCAAAAAATAATTTTTTAGTAAAATTTTTCCTAAAAAACTTTGAAATATTTTTTTGGGTCCCATCATCCCATCAGATCACATCAAGCAGCGTCCGACCAATGCAATGCGCAATGTATGATATGCGTGCATATATGCATGGTGTAAATATTTTATGAATAAGAAAGCTGTAGATGTGAGTTGGGGAGACTTGCGACTCACTATCTACCTCAGTATAGGCTTGAGTTGTGCGTGCGGTAGGACGAATGGGGTAACTTAGGATTCCTCGTATCATTCAACTATTTCATATTTAGAGAAAAGATTTAACGAAAATGACGAAATATGTGGAAGGCGAAGGACCATTTCCCCTCCCCCCGCTTGCTTTTTTTCTTTAATTAAATTTTAAATTTGTGTTACGTGTTCGGATGCAATGCGGGGCACGGCAGGGAGGATTGAATGGCCTCTATATAGTCCTATTTATGTCTATGTACATAAAAACATAACTATAGAATTTGAATATCAAAAAGATCATTATTTTAACAAGACATGGTCATTAAATTAAACTAGGTGTGCTCGGACGCGGGTCCTTCGCCCATCTAGGTTATGACGATTTAATTAGCGACTTGGAGGTTTCGTTACATTCAGGAGCAATGTTATCTACACCCCCACGATTTAATGAATTGTCTCGTGTTTTTGTTTCAATCCATACCTTCAACCTTTCGATCTGAATACGAAGTTTCGATCCGTCTAAGCCTCTCGATTCCAACCCAAGACTGATCCTAATTTATAAACCTTTCGACTAATACAACATCCGACCACTCGCACTCCAAACTCCTTCATTCGAACCCAACAGTCCGATCCTTTTGAATCTTTCGATTTAAACACAAACATCCGATCCGAACCCTCCAAACTTCTCGATTCGAACCCGAACCTCCGATCTCTTTAACATCTCCGGATTCGAGCCCGAACCTCCGATCCATCTAACACCTTTATATTCGAACCCGAACCTCAAACCTCCGTTCCCTTCAAACCTCTTGATATAAACACGAACACGAACGAACGCTACGGAACGCCGGCAAAGCAGGAGCCAAGGAAAGAAAAAGCACACCGAACTCCGCCGCAGCAAAGTGGAATCTCTCCTCTCTGACCCCACACCCCACCCACCAACCCACCGGATTTCAGCGCAGCGTCGTCCCAAAGGTCAAGGGTCGTGTGGTTAATGAGATAAGGAGCCCGAGCTTACCTGGACACGGAAGGAGGACTGCCGACTGGAACGGCGGAGTTGAAAAAGTTGCGAGGAGAGAGTCGAGAGAGAGTGTGGCTGAGGAGAGGAGCAGAGAGTTGTTTTCGTCCGATCTTGTCCAATCCTAGATGAAGACTGAGCTGGGAAGAAAGGAGAAGAGTGCAGAGTTAAAGGGATGGAGTAACTTCTATGAGCCAGCTCTATGCTCTTCTATCAGCTTCGCTTCGACCACACACACGTACAGCACACAGTGCGTGTAACGGAATAACTGAAACAGAGTTGCGCTTTTGTCCGTTACTTACTCACTTTGTCCGTTTTTGCTTTTTGTCGGCCTTGCGTCTTTTTCTGGGGGGGGGGGGGGGCTTGGATGTATTTCAACACTCCTATGAAAACGATGCAAAAGGTTATATTTGTGACCAGCTTTTGGAAGATGCCTCGTCAACGGGTGACATTAGTGTTATGAAAATCTGGTTACAGGCATCAATAAAATTGCGATCAACAATGCGTGCGTAGCATGTCATGTTTTAAAATTATGTGTAATGTGTATGACCTACACTGGCAATGCACCAAGCCGGTAACTGCTAACCTAACCACCACCCCACAAATTTCACTGGACACATACCACATCTAACTACAATTTAATCGAGAAAATGATTTTTAAGGATTAATTTTGCGTAGAACTCTTATTCCGTGGGGTTTCGCGTTCACCCCTTGTTGATGTGCGTTTACACATCGATTTATTTTGTTAATCGGAACTATAAATAGTACTATTTAGATAAGGCAACCTCAACAATCGGGGTAATAATCTGATTTTGTAATGCTATAACGAACTATGGATTTAGCTTATAATAATTTGGTTTATTTATTGATCAAGGTAAACAATTACATTTCAAATATTGAGCCAAACTCCATTAACTAATTTTTGAATCCTCCTTCGACTCGTCCCGTCTGGAAAGATCCCAATTAAAGTTAGAAATACTTGTGATGCCATTCTCATCACTATATCAAGGCCCTTTCCATATCGCCTTGTGTTCGGGACCCCCAAACCTCAAATTCGTTATCGCCGTACTTTTAAAGACGTTCAAGTTCCCCTGAACTTCTCCAACTCGCCTGAGGATATCGATTTCTAGATTTGCAACCTGACCCCTTAAATGAGCTATATCAGACTTGGTCTTTTGAAACGGGACTTCAACTCCCGTAAGTTTAAGCCGGAGAGTTTGAACATCGCTACGGAACCCTTCAATTGGAAACTATTCACCAAGTTCGTTGCCTGTAGTCACGTCATTTAATCGGATGCATCTTCCATACAAAGAACATTTTTATTGAAATCCCTTAATATCTATATATTTGACAGAAATTAAAATGGATTTATAGTTGCAGTTTGTACTCTAAATTTAGTCCTTTCATAAATTGACAGTAATTTTGATAAAATTTCTAGCTGGGATTGTCTTGAGAGTCTTGACACATACTGTTTTAAATTCTCGATTATAACATTTCCGAGTAAAGTCATACGGCATTGATGATTTGTATTGTCATCAGAAGTAAAAAATTCCGTTTTACAGATCCTTTCGAAGGAGTTCAGATCACCGAGCATTGGAAAATTAAATTAAGCTAAATTAAAATATATTCGAATTAAAAATCAACAACAATGTCCCATATCCTACCAAACAATTTCTAACAAAAATAGGGATAGTCGAAACTTACGATCTATTGAAATTAAATGCCCGTTCGTAACTTAAAACGCTTCTTTTGTGGTTCTTTTAACTTGCGATTCTTTGCCCGCTACCAGAGGTGTCAATATGGTTTTCCAGAATTAAAAACTGTTGTTCCAAATTGTCCTTAATATATTCAATGGTGATCTGATGAAGACTTCCAGGATTCAATCTACCTTGCAACGAAGTCATTGTAACTTGCAACAGATATCGAATTACACTCTGTCTGTCAGTGTCAATTCTGAATTCCTGGTCGTGGTCCGGTCCTTTCTAGAAAGAAATTATCTATGTAGTTCAATGTCAACTTACGAATATACAATATAAAACTACTCCAAGCAGCCAATAAAGCCCAGTTAATCCGATACATCGGTTTGGCGGATAGACCGTAGAGAGGCAGAGGGGCTTAGGGCCGTCGCAGTTTTTTCGAAAATCGAATCTTAATACTTGAATACATTTTTGTGCAAATTTTCATGACTTAATTTTTAGGCCAATGATGCTGAGGTCATGTCAAAGTTTCGACTTTGTTTCAGGTCATTGCAATTCCAACAGAAATAGGTGTGGTAGATTGACCGTACGGGAATAATTAGACTTGGGGCCATCGCAAGTTTTTCAAATATCAAATCTTAATACTTGAATACATTTTTGTACAACTTTTCATGACTTAATTTTAAGGCCCATGATGCCGAGGTCGTGTCAAAGTGTCGACTTTTTTCAAGGTTTTATAAGGTTATATTTAATTCTTTCTATACATTTTCTCATAAGATTTCATTCGTTTCCATAGACCCGGTGGGGTTTTCGGACTATAACTATTGAACAGGTTGGCCAATTCATTCCAGTTTTTTGCAATGCCGTGGTTCGGTTGTGATACAATTTAATGCACAATTTCAGAGGGCTAGTGTAATCCGTGATGGAGATAATCTCTGCACAAGAATTACGGGACACACGGAAATGACGATCATAAGCCCATTTGACTGGGCTAAAACTGTTGATAAATGTCTATAAATTCAAATGATACATACATGGAAGCAAAAAAGGATACACTCGAATTTTGAGTTGTGGATTAGATGGCCATACAAACCGTTTGAATCCGCAATCAATAGTGACACTTAGAGATGAATTGACGGAATTTGTAATGCAGATAAATAAACAATGAACAAAGGGTTTAAAACCCTTAAAATGTTTACAAACAAGAAATCTTTCCGAGCTTCCAGGTCTTGTATCTTCTTGAAGAATAGTTACTTGTTCAAATGCTCGGTACATAAGATATACCAGTCCAACCGTAAACGGCCTGAATAAATCGTACAGTCGCAGCAAAAACGTTCCTCCTAAACCCAAAGAGTATTGTACCGTATGCTTAATTGCCGTTGTCATAGTTTACTTGACCTTATAATGTTCACAAACCTTCTCGAAGACATCTTAAAGCGATGGTACATTCAGCGAGAAATAACGCCTCTTGGAAAAAGACCAAAGAATTATCAGATGAATCTTTTATGAAATTATTTGCTGTTCACGATAATCACGATCAAGATGGGCCTACAATGCCCAAAGGACCCCGCCAGAAACAGCAAATGTCCTCCCCAGTGAGCAAATTTCAATACGATTTCACTCGTTGGTGCTTTGATAAGGTCCGTCTAATCTAATATTGCTTTGATCAATTTTAGGCTAAAGGTAAAAAAACCAAGAAAGGAAAAATGCAGAAAGTGGATTCCCGAATTCTAGGCTTCAGTACCTCGGTTGCTACGGATCGACTAAACGTAGGGAATCGGGACTACGGCCAACGGCAACGGAAGTACTGATTAACAGTTTACAAACCAATAACATCGACCCCACCCCACGTTTTTAGTAAATCTCTATGTAAAAAACGATCAGATCGATTTTCCCATTGGTAGAAAGAGTAGAGGAGCTCACTAGATCAGATTGATCGCGAAGCATTGGCTATTGATTATAAATAAAACTATAAAACATGAAAATGAAATGCAGAATAAATATGCGTTTCCTGTCTTATCCCCAATCTGGTTCTGGTAACGAGACGAGAATAAAAATTATATTTGCCTAAAGTTGCGTATCACCACACTTTATTGAAAACTTGGAAATACCATCTCACGGAAACAATATTGAGTTGGTATTGGCATGTAATGATGTGATATAATTAGAATAAGAATGATCTACAGCCTACACATCTGAGCTACTTAAAAGTGTAATGTACGCAGAAGAAAGAAATTGACAATACAATAATGTCACGGTATAAAGTAACGAATTTAGGAGCAAAGGCTGACCTATGTACGTAATAATATAGCAAACTCAACAACGAACGAAGATAACAAAAGAGTGTACTTAATTACTGTAAAGGATACATATTTCTTTGCTTGAAGACATTTTTCCTCTTGTAGAGGTGAAGATGACGTCGACAGTGTAATTATTAATTTGTGGATGTGTATGTTGTAGTAAGCACTGGTTTACGTTACTCCAGTTTAGGGATAGAAATAGTCAATCCCCCTAGAGAGACAGACAATAAATTATCGTCGTCATCCGAGTCAGTCTCGTCTTTCCTTACATCATCGGAACCAGACTTGTCCATGCCAGGCTTTCCACCGGCACCTCCTAGACCCTAGATTAGAATTAGAAAACCAAATAAGCTTAATGTAGAAACGAATCGTATGGGCCACATAATAATTAGTTATCATAAGTTTTGTTATCGAAACTCGACGCTATCGTTTAGAAATGTACTGACCTCTTTCAAGTCGGTACCATCACCTCCTCCCATACCACCCATTCCTGGCATACCATCCATACCACCACCTTGTTCTTCATCCAACTCGTCTTCATCCTTCCATTTATTAAAATCAATCTTGAGCCAAGGGCACTTTGCCTGTGACTTCATTAATCGGGGCCAGAAGTTTTCTTCTTCTTTTTTCAAGCAGAATTCGATATTACGGGGTCGGACTACGTGCATAGAGTTGGTGGGGTCTACGGAACCGAAAAGGTCAAGCTGGGATTCATACTCCTTTCCATCTGTACCGGCCTTCCCCTTGAAGTAGATGCCACCAGTTTCCGTCCTGATTTCAGGGTCTTTGACATCTTCAAGGCATATTGTAAGAAACACACAGTTCTTACGTTGGGCCCAAATCACACTCGGGTGAGACCTATTTTATGGCAATTTATGGTCATTAACATTTGACATTCATCATAACACATATCAAATCCATTAACTACTATCAATAATCCTATTATCCTATGCCGATGCCGCTACGCTACCCGATCTCTATGTGATATGTATCTAATCAAAATCTTTAGTATAAGTTGAGTTGGTAAGATAATTAAAACTATTCTGTAGTCTCTCCTCCGTCGAAACTACTAGCATGTACTATGTACTAGTGTGTCTGTGTACAGTTTATTTATCAGTATTCAGTACCATACACCATTTCATTTCACATTTCACATTTCATACCACTGCTACACGCTAGCGGAACCACTAACCATACCGATGCCATCAACCAACGAATGAAATTGATGTGCAAACTTCAATGCATGAATGACAAGAACCGAACAAGGAAAGTCTAGAGACTAGGAAAAAGCAAAAAGATTGAAGATGAATGTGGAATGAAAGAGAACAAAGAGCGGAGAGATTGGAGAATCAAGATTTATTTTGGATTTGAAGATTCAGATTCGATGACTTACAAACTGTTGGAGGACATGACGGCTGAAGAGGACGACAAGCTGCAGAGAAGTCGGAACAAATTGACGGGAAAAGACTGGAATAGACGATGATCCGAAATTCGGGGCTCTAAACTTGTCCGGTTTCGGTATTTTAAAATTCTTGGTCTTTCGAGAGTTGATGATGCAAATCAGTGAGACTTGTGTGTGAGTAGCACCGCAGGACAACGTGAGAAGAGTGAGTTTGAGTTGAGGGAAGCCACCGTCAACTTGTCCGGAGAGTGAGGCAGGCAGAGAACTGGAAAATGAGGAAGCAAAAGCAAAGCCAACAGGGCTCTCTTCCATTCCTCCTCTACTCTCACTTCTGCAGGGTTACCGTGTTGGATCATTCTAGAATCAAGAAACCCACTCCTTCTCCTCATTTCAAGCCTCACTTTCTTCCACTCTTTTTCTCTGTCGCGCCCTTTAGTCCCCCTTCAGCTCTTCAGCCTTTTCTCCAAGCAAAGGCGAGGGCGAGACGGCTGCATTTTAATTCCATGATACAAAAGTTAATTATGAATTAGTAAAGAAGTAATTTTAGGATTATTTCGGCTGTAAATTATTCAGTAAGTTCTCCCGGAATAATTACCCCTATCCTATCGAACCTACAGCAGAAGAGGTATCCCACTCCTTGCCAGGAGTGGGATACCTCATCTGTGCATCGAACCGGACCTGCAATAGTGAAGAAGCCTTATTTAATGATTTACACGGTCCAAGAAATGGTGAATAGTAATTGGATATATATTCAATATTGAATATAATAAACCGATGTAACGGGTGTAACCAAGTGTTGAAAACGTCACCTTAATTAAACCGAATCTTAATGTCCCCAGACTAGACGCGTGTCTCAGCACCAATGTTAAATTCTCCATAAGAGCAGGAGACCCTAACTTTTAGAGGGTCCAACATAAACTTTGTATGCGATGCTCTAAAATGCTAAAAGGACCACGCATATACCACACCCACTTGAAACAAAAAACTTCAAAATCGGTATTTTGAAACCGGACAACTTCCAGCATAGTTTCGCACAAGCTTAGGATCATAAAAAAATATAATACTGCGCTTTTAGTGCATGCACGCGCGGCGCGCGATGGTTGAACGCGCAATATAAAACATGGTATTTTGAAACCGGACAAGTTCCTATATAGTAGTATATGAGTCGCCTAGTAACATTAGTATTGGTGTATGCGCGATATACAGCATACCGCGCTGCTACGGGTTGGCGCGCGGACTATTGCTAAATCCTGAAAATTGGTATTTTGAGACCGGACAAGTTCCTATATAGTAGTATATGAGACGTCTAGTAACGTTAGTATTGGTATATGCGTGATATATAGCATACCGCGCTGCTACGGGGTGGCGCGCGGACTATTGCTAAATCCTGAAAATTGGTATTTTGGAACCGGACAAGTTCCTATATAGTAATATATGAGTCGCCTAGTAATATTAGTATTGACATATGCGCGATATATAGTATACCGCGCTGCTACGGGGTGGCGCGCGGACTATTGCTAAAACCTGAAAATTGGTATTTTGAGACCGGACAAGTTCCTATATAGTAGTATACGAGTTGCCATGTAACATTAGTATTGGTATATGCGTGATATATAGCTTACCGCGCTGCTACGGGTAGGCGCGCGGACTATTTATAAAACCTGAAAGTCGGTATTTTGAGACCGGACAAGTTCCTATATAGTAGTATATGAGACGCCTAGTAATATTAGTATTGGTATATGCGCGATATATAGCACATTGCGATGCTAGTAGATGGCGCGCGGGTAATAGCTAAAACCTAAAGGTTGGTATATTGCGTATTTGTCAATACTAAAATTGCCAGGCGACTTGTATACTACTATACAGGAACTTGTCCGGTCTCAAAATACAAACTTTCAGGTTTTAGCAATAGTCCGCGCGCCACCCCGTAGCAGCGCGGTATGCTATATATCAGGCATATACCAATACTAATGTTACCAGGCTATATAGGAACTTGTCCGGTCTCAAAATACCAACTTTCAGGTTTTAGCAATAGTCCGCGCGCCACCCCGTAGCAGCGCGGTATACGATATATCGCGCATATGTCAATACTAATATTACTAGGCGACTCATATATTACTATATAGGAACTTGTCCGGTTCCAAAATACCAATTTTCAGGATTTAGCAATAGTCCGCGCGCCACCCCGTAGCAGCGCGGTATACTATATATCGCGCATATGTCAATACTAATATTACTAGGCGACTTATATATTACTATATAGGAACTTGTCCGGTTCCAAAATACCAATTTTCAGGATTTAGCAATAGTCCGCGCGCCACCCCGTAGCAGCGCGGTATACGATATATCGCGCATATGTCAATACTAATGTTACTAGGCGACTCATATACTACTATATAGGAACTTGTCCGGTTCCAAAATACCAACTTTTAGGTTTTAGCAATAGTCCGCGCGCCACTCCGTAGCAGCGCGGTATGCTATATATCAGGCATATACGAATACTAATGTTACCAAGCGACTCGTATACTACTATATAGGAACTTGTCCGGTCTCAAAATACCAATTTTCAGGATTTAGCAATAGTCCGCGCGCCACCCCGTAGCAGCGCGGTATACTATATATCGCGCATATGTCAATACTAATATTACTAGGCGACTCATATATTACTATATAGGAACTTGTCCGGTTCCAAAATACCAATTTTCAGGATTTAGCAATAGTCCGCGCGCCACCCCGTAGCAGCGCGGTATACGATATATCGCGCATATGTCAATACTAATATTACTAGGCGACTCATGTACTACTATATAGGAACTTGTCCGGTTTCAAAATACCATGTTTTATATTGCGCGTTCAACAATCGCGCTGCGCGCGTGCATGCACTAAAAGCGCAGTATTATATTTTTTTATGGTCCTAAGCGTGCGCGCAACTATGCTGGAAGTTGTCCGATTTCAAAATACCGATTTCGAAATTTTTCAAAGTTTTCTAAAATTATTAATGTTAACGTCTTATGTGTGAGGCCCTTTGGACAATATCGACTTGATGATACTTAATTAATGAACAGCTCTTGAAAAAAGTTAGGGTATGCTGGTGCTGAGACACGCGTCTAGTCTGAATGTCCCCCAAAAGCCGGGGTTTTGCACCCTGGTGTCAGTAGGAGTGGTCCCGTATCCGTCAAAGATGTTCTATTACTCATGGGAATCGTTTAAACCCCATATCTCAATTTCCCCAAAAATCCCAGGTTTTGCACTCTGAAATATAGGTTCAGGGTATTATCATGTATAGATGATAGACATAGAGTGTAATGTAAACTACCTAAGCGTCAGTTTTAAAATGAGTAAGCGCTCTATCCTGGCGTTGGACTCCTACATATCACTATTCTGTTTGATTTAATGGTTTGTTTTGGGGTTTAATTGATGGGGGGCAGGGGGTGTGACCGATTTGACCCAAGTTCGAACTTAGCCTCACTCTTGAGCCAAGGAACAAGTGTACAAAATTTGGTGACCGTAGGTCAAGCCGTTCTCCAGTTATCGCTCGGACAGACGGACGGACGGACGGACGGACGGACGGACGGACGGACGGACAGACGGACTTGTCGTTCGCATAAAGTGTTTTCAACACTTAATAATGTTGTTGTGAGCTTGCAAGTATAGGGAATCCCGTCTGCTCCTCTCTCTCACACTCATCTCCCGACTTTAGCATTGCACGTGTAGTGAATCCCGTCTGCTCCTCTCTCTCTCACACTTCTCCCAGGCTTTAACATTGCAAGTATAGGGAATTCCGTCTGCTCTCTCTCCCACACATCTCCTAGACTTTAACATTGCAAGTATAGGGAATCCCGTCTGCTCCTCCCTCTCACACTCATCTCCCAGACTTTAACATTGCACGTATAGGGAAAGCCGTCTGCTCCTCTCTCTCCCACACATCTCCTAGACTTTAACATTGCAAGTATAGGGAATCCCGTCTGCTCCTCCCTCTCACACTCATCTCCCAGACTTTAACATTGCACGTATAGGGAAAGCCGTCTGCTCCTCTCTCTCACACTCATCTCCCAGACTTTAACATTGCACGTATAGTGCATAGGGAATCCCGTCCGTTCCTTTCCTCTCTTGACATATACTTTTCTTAGGTTGGTACCCTTTTCCTCAATTTTCCGATATTGCAAAACATATTCCAATCGCTCAAAATCAAAAACTAAAGCGGGGTAGGCCTGCCCTGGATTGTCGCAGGATTGTGCAGTGAATGTATGCATTTTTTTAATTGGAAATTAATTCGTCCCGAAATGTCGAAATGATTGACTTGACTAATTCAAAGGTTTTTCTTCGATATTTATTAAGTGTTGAAAACACTTTATGCGAACGACAAGTCCGTCTGTCCGTCCGTCCGTCCGTCTGTCCGTCCGTCTGTCCGTCTGTCCGTCCGTCTGTCCGTCTGTCCGTCCGTCTGTCCGAGCGATAACTGGAGAACGGCTTGACCTACGGTCACCAAATTTTGTACACTTGTTCCTTGGGTCCTAACACAGGCTAAGTTCGAACTTGGGTCAAATCGGTCACACCCCCTGACCCCCATAAATTAAACCCCAAAAACAAACCATTGAATCAGTTCGAAGCTCTTACTCTCATTTTAGACCTGCCCATTAAAACAGTTCAAAGCTCTTAATCAATTTAAAACTGCCGCTTAGGTAGTTTACAGTAAACTCTATGTCTATCATCTACACATGATAACACCCTGAAACTACATTTCAGGACGTGCAAGACCCAGACTTTTTGGGGAAATTGAGGTATGGGGCTTAAACGATTTCCATGAGTAATATAACATCTTTGACGTACACAGGACTACTCCCACTGACACCAGGGTGCAAAACCCCGGCTTTTGGGGGACATTAAGATTCGGTTTAATTAAGGTGACGTTTTCAACACTTGGTTACACCCGTTACATCGGTTTATTATGTTTGGATGGATTATTAATTTTTGTATGCACGTATGCCCAATTGTTGGGCTTTAGGGGGTAATTTAGGGAAAAGTCAACCACTTTATAAAGTTTTTTTATTTTTGCTGGGGGTCACATTGGTGACCTTTGGGGGGTCGTAGGTCATCAGGTCAAGCAAAGCTCACCGCATCTTGCTAACTTCACGCGCATCTAAAGACCGCCGCTCCAAGTTTCAATAAACCATTGAGAGCGTGTAAAAGGATTAGATTTCTAGATTTCATCCTCAATCGTAGAAATGATAAGCCATCCAAAAGTTGAAACTTTCACCTTCACTTTAATCTTCAAAAACACATAGAGAGAGAGAGAGCGGAGTCTGATTTATTTTACATTTCACATTCTAAAAATGTAAATGAACATAACGTAATAGAAAAATTAGCTGCCTTCCTTAATGCTCGCTATTTTCAATGGATTTAAAAATAGTAAATGAATACTGAATCCGAGTTTCGAAATTTCTATGCAAAAAAAGTATGGAATCAGAGGGATAAAAAGTTGCAAAAAATAGATTTTAGCCGAGGGGGCTTGAACACCCTGACCTTGTTCCTTTCCGGCTTTCACCGCAGAACACGCTCTATCATCTGAGCTACGGCCACGTACCTTTAAGGACAATGGTTTTGTCTCCCTATTTATCCTACACGTAAGGAAGCCCTGCCTGCCTGTACAGTACCTACTGCACCATTATCGTATATGTTACAAGGCCTTGTAAGGAATCCATCCGGGACTTATGCAGGCATTTTGGAAATCGGAATTCGATTTTGTAAAGTCGACTGCAATTAACAAATACGGATAAGTTATTCGAGGTTTAAACAAATAATATCATACTATTTCGCACGGCTAATGTTTTTAGAATCAATTTTTTACCGGCGCCGACAAATAGTGTCATTAACTTCAAAAGTGATGAAAGGCTATGATGTAAATCCATGTTATACGAAAATACCTTTGAAATCGGCCTGCACTGACTGATTATACAGACCCTGATTAATTTAGATCTATGTTTTAAAACACGAATCATAGATTAGACTAATCACTGTCCATCCTTTTCTGATATTTTGTTAAACTTGAGTAAGTTGCGAACCTATATAGGATAATATTTTTAACTATAGTACAAATCCCAATTATGTGTACATGTTTGGATGCATTAATTTAATTCATCATTTACATTACATTAACATTTAAGGACATCATTTAATACACGCAAATAGGAGGGAATAGTTATATACATATATATATAAATACATATTATATTTGGCAGTGCAGTTAGATGTTCATTCAAAAGTAAGCATAATGACGATACTGACTGGGAACAGAACATGAGAAAAATGCAAGCATGAAGAACTCGTACATTATAATTTCATTGAATTGCTATTTAAAGTAAACTTTCAATGAACTGTTGACTGTTCATCAATCATCAGTTTGATCAGCATCTCGACCTTTGCAAAATTCATGGAATCGCACATGTCTTAACATTATAAATATTTATACCTAAATAAACTAATAAGTCATAATCAATTATTCCATCCCAGTCGTTGTTTTGGGGGATTGTGCAAACTTTGGCATAATTTTCCTACTGTAGTCTTGTAGTCAGTAGTATGTGTCTAGCCTAGTGGCTAATGCAGTTATAAAAAGAATACATTCTTGATATATCCGTTTGCCATGATAAATTTCGAAACCTCAAAAGTTCTTTTTTAAGGACAATGATCAGATTAAGGAAATGCTTGACTAGGTCACATGTTACGAAATTTCGAAAGCTCATATGCACAGCAGTGCCTACGGTTTTTGGATTATTTTCCCTATCTCGCAATAATAGAACATCAAAGTTGAGAATGCGTTCTAGAGTTAGAAAAAAACGTAATCAATAGTCTCCCATTAGCTGCACTGGCAGATGACTGGAGGTAGCACGGTTTTTTCGAACTCTCCCAGGCATTTGGTTTAGCTTAACTCCGATTTAATCCTGAGTGAGTGGTGTCAAAAAATCAGGAATAAAATTAGATTTTCAAAAATGCAAATCCTGTAAAAAAAATTGTGCCTAAGGGTGGAGAAAATGAGGGGGGAAGTTGTATAGAATGAGGTGTGGGGGTGCCGGGTTTTTAACCTCTTCGATGCGAGAAGGAAGGAGGAAAGCGTAGACTTGTCCGTCTGTCTTCCAAGAAACCCTCCCGCAGGGGCCTTGCCTTGGAGAGGTTAAGAGCCAAGCGCCCTATACCACCACTTCTCATTTTATCCACCCAAAGCATAGCACCATTACAAAAACGATTTTCATTTTTGAAAATCTAATTTTATTCCTGATTTTTTGACAAGGTTCCATATGTTGTCAGTTTTTTTATATATTTTTATGTCAACCCAGCAATAAGAGACGAATGAGTGGAAAATGACATAGAACATAGTACATTTCTTCATTCTTATTCCACAATTTGTGGACATCGATTGAAAGTTATTAAAAAATTTTTTTTTTTTTTTTTTACTACAATGTGTTTTTAGTTGACTCGTTCAAACAATTTTCAACGTTTCATGGCTTGAAATGATTGACTAATTCAAAGGTTTTTCTTCGATGATTTATTAAGAGGTGAAACCTCTTATTGGGAAGACCTTGTCCGTCCGTCCGTCCGTCCGTCCGTTCCCACTCTAGCGCTTAAACGGTTGAACTTTTTCAAATTTTTTTTTCACCTTTTGGACCCTCCTTCCCTTCGCCACAAGCCTATCGTTTTTTGTAACAATCGACCACACCCATTGCTCAGAAAAAATTCGAAACTCCACACATACGATTGTTACGTATATAATAAACACAATAGTGCACGGTAACTCACGAACACTTGAAGTTTTTCAAACTCTTTTTTCGTATAATGTTCCTTATATCCAAAGGCAGAGGAAGTTCGAAGTCGGGCGAAAACGACCACACCCCCTGGTGTTTGCCCATCTACCCCAATGTTGAAAAACCACCACCATCACACACTACATGCCTTTATACGCAATACCTTCATGCCACACGTACATATTTAAATATATGAACCGGGCAACCGTGACCACACATACGGAACCAGCCCCACTCGCCCCGGGGCGCGCCCCACGGGCCATTTTGGGGCAAAATGAGATTTCAACGCTATATTGTAGCCACATACCGAGCAATGTTGTAAACACATACGGGACCACCCCCACTCGCCCCGGGGCGCGCCCCATGGGCCATTTTGAGGCAAAATGAGATTTCAACGCTATGTTGTAGCCACATACCGTGCAATGTTGTACACACATACGGGACCACCCCCACTCGCCCCGGGGCGCGCCCCACGGTCCATTTTGGGGCAAAATGAGATTTCAACGCTATGTTGTAGCCACATACCGTGCAATGTTGTACACACATACGGGACCACTCCTACTTGACCCGGGGCGCGCCCAGCATGTACAGTGTACAGCATGTACGTGTACAGCATGTACTTGTACATCGTGTACAGCATGTACTTGTACAACGTGTACAGCATGTACTTGTACATCGTGTACAGCATGTACTTGTACATCGTGTACAGCATGTACTTGTACAACGTGTACAGCATGTACTTGTACAACGTGTACAGCATGCACTTGTACAGCATGCACTTGTACAACGTGTACAGCGGGTACTTGTACAACGTGTACAGCATGCACTTGTACAACGTGTACAGCGGGTACTTGTACAACGTGTACAGCATGTACTTGTACAACGTGTACAGCATGTACCCGTACAACGTGTACAGCGGGTACTTTACAACGTGTACAGCATGTACTTGTACAAGTTGTACAGCGGGTACTTGTACAAGTTGTACAGCGGGTACTTGTACAAGTTGTACAGCGGGTACTTGTACAAGTTGTACAGCATATACTTGTACAACGTGTACTGCGGGTACTTGTACTTCCTTAACAGCATTTACTTGTACAACCTTTACAGCGGGTACTTGTACAATTTTACAGCGTTTACGTGTACAACCTTTACAGTGTTTACTTGTACAACATGTATCACATAGCTTTTGTGTAAATTTTTAATTTATCGGGTAGGTTTCACCTCTTTCTTACGTGCGTTTGCAACGGTTTATTATGTTTGAATGGATTATTAATTTTTTGTATGTATGCATGGCCAATTGTTGGGCCTTAGGGGGAATTTAGGGAAAGGTCAACCCCTTTATAAAGTTATTTATTTTTGCTGCTGGGGGTCAGATTGGTGACCTTTGGGGGGTCGTTGGTCATCAGGTCCAGGAAAGGTCACCGCATCTTGCTAACTTCACGATTATCTTGCAATCTTGCCATCTCGCTAACTTCAGGCACATCCAGAGACCGCCGTTCCAAGTTTCAATAAACCATTCAGCGCGTGTAAAGGGATTAGATTTATGATTTCATCGTCAATCGTAGAAATGAATAGCCATCCAAAAGTTCAAACTTTCACCTTCACTTTAATCTTCAAAAACAGAGATGAATACTGAATGCGAGTGTCGAAGTTTGTATGCAAAAACGTATGGAATCAGAGGGATAAAAAGTTGCAAAAAATTGATTGTAGCCGAGGGGACTTGAACACCCTGACCTTGTTCATTTCGGGCATTCCGCCGTACTAAGAACACGCTCTACCAACTGAGCTACGGCCACGTACCTTAAAGAACGTAGCTTTTGTCTTCCTATTTATCCTATAAGCCAAGAAGAAGCCCTGCCTGCCTGTAGTACCGATCATGCGTCACACGTGCATTTTCATTTTCTGTGCATCACAGAAATTTTACAAATCTCTAGACACCTAAGCATATTTTATTAAGATTTGGAATCTCTACTTAAAATAACAAAAGGATATAATATATAATATGTCGGGATTTAAAGCATATATCGTACATATTCTTCCTCGCACGTTTGCCTGGGATAAAGTAAGATATTCGATTGATTATAGGCACATACGCATTATAATGTGTTACGAAAGTCATCGGTATTGCCATACGATTGAAAGATCTTCTAAAGGCCACCTTTTTACATTTTTATTTCTTTTGCCAAAGAAACCAACGACATTCGGATAGGGTTCGAATTTTCCTCTTTTTAAGAAAAAAAATGTTTATTCTTTTATTTCAAGGGTTGACCCAGTTCGGTGAACTTATAAATATATAATGTGTAATGACAATGTAATTTATATACAACCACAAAAATGATACTATTTTTAAATATTCAATATTCCATCTTTTAAGACTGAGCCATGATTATTTACCCCTCCTAGTGCCTAGGGTCATCGCACATCTCAACAGATTATGCAAAACGTAGTATAATATCACAAGGAACGAATGTGGTAGGAACGTCTCTTGCCAAATCATAAATGGTGTACAGTATCAAATATTGCGGAACCGTGAATTATTAAAAAAAAATTAATAGGTTTCAATTTTGCAAACATGAAATAGTATAAGTTAACGGGCTTGGATGTATTTAAATTTAAACACTCCTATGAAAACGATGCAAAAGGTTATATTTGTGACCAGCTTTTGGAAGATGCCTCGTCAACGCATGACATTAGTGTTATGAAAATCTGGTTACAGGCATCAATAAAATTGCGAACAACAATACGTAGCATGTCATGTTTTACAATTATGTGTAATGTGTATGACCTACACTGCCAATGCACCAAGCCGGTAACTGCTAACCTAACCACCACCCCCACCCAAATGCACTGGATCACATGCCAGATATAACTACAATTTAATCGAGACAATTAATTTTGCGTAGATCTCTTATTCCGTGGGGTTTCGCGCTCGCCCCTTGTTGATGTGCGTTTACACATGGATTTATTTTGTTAAGCAGAACTATAAATAGTACTATTTAGATAAGGCAACCTCAACAATCGAGGTAATAATCTGATTTTGTAATGCTATAACGAACTATGGATTTAGCTTATAATAATTTGGTTTATTTATTGATCAAGGTAAACAATTACATTTCAAATATTAAGCCAAACTCCATTAACTAATTTTTGAATCCTTCTTCGTCTCGTCCCGTCTGGAAAGGCATCCCAATTGAAGTTAGAAATACTTGTGATGACATAGCCATTCTCGTCCCCATATCCAGGCCCTTTCCATATCGCCTTGTGTTCCGGACCCCCAAACCTCAAATTCGTTATCGCCGTACTTTTAAAGACGTTCAAGTTCCCCTGAACTTCTCCAACTCGCCTGAGGATATCGATTTCTAGATTTGCAACCTGACCCCTTAAATGTGCTATATCAGACTTGGTCTTTTGAAACGGGACTTCAACTCCCGTAAGTTTAAGCCGGAGAGTTTGAACATCGCTACGGAACCCTTCAATTGGCCCTTGCAAACTATTGACCAAGTTCGTTGCCTGTAGTCACGTCATTTAATCGGATGCATCTTCCATACAAAGTACATTTTTTTAAATCCCTTAACATCTATATATTTGACAGAAATTAAAATGGATTTATAGTTGCAGTTTGTACTCTAAATTTAGCCATTTCATAAATTGACAGTAATTTTTATAAAATTTCTAGCTGGGATTGTCTTGAGAGTCTTGAGACATACTGTTTTATATTCTCGATTATAACATTTCCGAGTAAAGTCATACGGCATTGATGATTTGTATTGTCATCAGAAGTAAAAAATTCCGTTGTACAGATCCTTTCGAAGGAGTTCAGATCACCGAGCATTGGAAAATTAAATTAAGCTAAATTAAAATATATTCGAATTAAAAATCAACTCAACAATGTCCCATATTCTACCAAAATATTTCAAACAATTGGGATAGTCGAAACTTACGATCTATTGAAGTTAAATTAGCATGACTCCATGCCGCAAACGATTTACACTCGGGTTCAGAGGCAGTGATGATTTGCAGTATCGGTTTCAAGATACTAATTACAGAAGACAAAGACGTTTAATTAAAAAAAACCATTCATGTGCATCTTTATTTTAAGACTTACGTAAATTCAATGCCCATATTAACACTGTAATCCCAAGATTTAACAAGCTGTTTGAGTTTTTGAAGAATTTCAGGTCTTTTGGGTTCCATGAAGACGCCTCAAGTAAATACAGAATGCAACTTGTTGCAGCATATGAAAGCTAAAAGCCAAAAGCAGGATATAAATTGATTTAAAAATACTATATTTTCACTGCTTGATTTTTAATTTCATAATTTTTATAATAATAAGCAAACACTTACTCTGTTCTTGTCTTTAATATTACTAACACATGTGAAATGGCTTTCAGATGCATCCATCATCATGAAAACAGCATTACAATACACCGGTTTTTTTAAATGCTTATGGTTCACAGGAACACTGGATGCATTCGAAAGGACGCCTTCAATAAAAACGTAGCGTTTCAAGGATGATAAAAATTGCCTTGGTTCAGTATATTTTTAACAGATACATAAACGCACCCAAAGCTGCAGTAGCTACAGGGACATCAATAGGTGTTTCCATTTTCAGTTTCAAGAACACATCTAATCCGTCGGCTTTTATGAACAATCCACAATTTTCATCCACGTCAAGAATGGAACATGTAAGATTACTCTCTGCTTTGTTAATGAAATAATATAAATGAAATACGAAAATCAAGAAAATCTTAATAATTGCGACAGCCCCAAATCGTTTTTTGTTCCCCACGGTTGCAAACACCAATTATTCGTTTCAAAAAACGTTCCTCCTAAACCAAAAGAGATTTGTACCGTATGCTTAATTGCAGCTGTCATAGTTTACTTGACCTTATAATGTTCACGAACCTTCTCGAAGACATCTTAAAGCGATGGTACATTCTGCGAGAAGTAACGCCTTTGTCCTAAGTTCTTTTCGGTCTTCATCCAAAAAAGGGGTGAGTTCTTTCTATACGTAACCACATGTAATAAAACATTTCTCATTTACACTAGGTACGTATTTTATTGATTTCAGTGTAATATTAGGCGTTGTTAAGTCTTAATTTGAAACAGATTTATAAGTTAGCGTACCCCTCCCTCCACCAATGCAAACATGGACTCCTTGCCATCCGGTTATACGAAGAACGTGCATAACAAACTTCTCGACAAATTCAAGTCGGCAAATGCTTCCATCTCCTCTGTTCCCGTTCCAACCTACAAAAATGAAATATTATTATGATATTACAAGTCGAAATAAAAACAAGTGGCATCTTATTATATTTTTCTAACCGGCCAGCGGCTCATGATTCGAACGATTCCATGGGGTAATGTCCAGACTCTTGAAGCTCGTTTTTGAATGTAAATCCAAACAATTTGGCCTCCCATTGACGTTTAGTCAGTATGTACCTGCAATTTAACAACGATAACATTGGACGGCGTTTTCTTGTATGAGAAGTTACAACAGACACCCTTATCTGAAATTAATTCTCTTAGTGAATTGAATTAGCTAATTTATTATATTATGCTTAATACAATGTTAATATACATAAACAATAATAATACGCAAAATACGTTCAACGTTCGCTGAAACAAACCCTTTGTGATCTGAAGTTCCTATTCCAATTTTTTAAATTCTATTAGTACCAGCCTTGAACAATCGTAAGTAAAACAAGAAGCAGAGTTGGCAGGCCAAAAAGAACAGAGTCGTCAGAAGTAAATGCTTATGCAACGTCAAATAGAGCAGCAAAGATAGTTGGAACAACGACATTCGGTTAGGGTTCGAATTTTCCTCTTTTTAAGAAAAAAATGTTTATTCTTTTATTTCAAGGGTTGACCCAGTTCGGTGAACTTATAAATATATAATGTGTAATGACAATGTAATTTATATACAACCACAAAAATGATACTATTTTTAAATATTCAATATTCCATCTTTTAAGACTGAGCCATGATTATTTACCCCTCCTAGTGCCTAGGGTCATCGCACATCTCAACAGATTATGCAAAACGTAGTATAATATCACAAGGAACGAATGTGGTAGGAACGTCTCTTGCCAAATCATAAATGGTGTACAGTATCAAATATTGCGGAACCGTGAATTATTAAAAAAAATTAATAGGTTTCAATTTTGCAAACATGAAATAGTATAAGTTAACGGGCTTGGATGTATTTAAATTTAAACACTCCTATGAAAACGATGCAAAAGTTTATATTTGTGACCAGCTTTTGGAAGATGCCTCGTCAACGCATGACATTAGTGTTATGAAAATCTGGTTACAGGCATCAATAAAATTGCGAACAACAATACGTAGCATGTCATGTTTTACAATTATGTGTAATGTGTATGACCTACACTGCCAATGCACCAAGCCGGTAACTGCTAACCTAACCACCACCCCCACCCAAATGCACTGGATCACATGCCAGATATAACTACAATTTAATCGAGACAATTAATTTTGCGTAGATCTCTTATTCCGTGGGGTTTCGCGCTCGCCCCTTGTTGATGTGCGTTTACACATGGATTTATTTTGTTAAGCAGAACTATAAATAGTACTATTTAGATAAGGCAACCTCAACAATCGAGGTAATAATCTGATTTTGTAATGCTATAACGAACTATGGATTTAGCTTATAATAATTTGGTTTATTTATTGATCAAGGTAAACAATTACATTTCAAATATTAAGCCAAACTCCATTAACTAATTTTTGAATCCTTCTTCGTCTCGTCCCGTCTGGAAAGGCATCCCAATTGAAGTTAGAAATACTTGTGATGACATAGCCATTCTCGTCCCCATATCCAGGCCCTTTCCATATCGCCTTGTGTTCCGGACCCCCAAACCTCAAATTCGTTATCGCCGTACTTTTAAAGACGTTCAAGTTCCCCTGAACTTCTCCAACTCGCCTGAGGATATCGATTTCTAGATTTGCAACCTGACCCCTTAAATGTGCTATATCAGACTTGGTCTTTTGAAACGGGACTTCAACTCCCGTAAGTTTAAGCCGGAGAGTTTGAACATCGCTACGGAACCCTTCAATTGGCCCTTGCAAACTATTGACCAAGTTCGTTGCCTGTAGTCACGTCATTTAATCGGATGCATCTTCCATACAAAGTACATTTTTTTAAATCCCTTAACATCTATATATTTGACAGAAATTAAAATGGATTTATAGTTGCAGTTTGTACTCTAAATTTAGCCATTTCATAAATTGACAGTAATTTTTATAAAATTTCTAGCTGGGATTGTCTTGAGAGTCTTGAGACATACTGTTTTATACTCTCGATTATAACATTTCCGAGTAAAGTCATACGGCATTGATGATTTGTATTGTCATCAGAAGTAAAAAATTCCGTTGTACAGATCCTTTCGAAGGAGTTCAGATCACCGAGCATTGGAAAATTAAATTAAGCTAAATTAAAATATATTCGAATTAAAAATCAACTCAACAATGTCCCATATTCTACCAAAATATTTCAAACAATTGGGATAGTCGAAACTTACGATCTATTGAAGTTAAATTAGCATGACTCCATGCCGCAAACGATTTACACTCGGGTTCAGAGGCAGTGATGATTTGCAGTATCGGTTTCAAGATACTAATTACAGAAGACAAAGACGTTTAATTAAAAAAAACCATTCATGTGCATCTTTATTTTAAGACTTACGTAAATTCAATGCCCATATTAACACTGTAATCCCAAGATTTAACAAGCTGTTTGAGTTTTTGAAGAATTTCAGGTCTTTTGGGTTCCATGAAGACGCCTCAAGTAAATACAGAATGCAACTTGTTGCAGCATATGAAAGCTAAAAGCCAAAAGCAGGATATAAATTGATTTAAAAATACTATATTTTCACTGCTTGATTTTTAATTTCATAATTTTTATAATAATAAGCAAACACTTACTCTGTTCTTGTCTTTAATATTACTAACACATGTGAAATGGCTTTCAGATGCATCCATCATCATGAAAACAGCATTACAATACACCGGTTTTTTTAAATGCTTGTGGTTCACAGGAACACTGGATGCATTCGAAAGGACGCCTTCAATAAAAACGTAGCGTTTCAAGGATGATAAAAATCGCCTTGGTTCAGTATATTTTTAACAGATACATAAACGCACCCAAAGCTGCAGTAGCTACAGGGACATCAATAGGTGTTTCCATTTTCAGTTTCAAGAACACATCTAATCCGTCGGCTTTTATGAACAATCCACAATTTTCATCCACGTCAAGAATGGAACATGTAAGATTACTCTCTGCTTTGTTAATGAAATAATATAAATGAAATACGAAAATCAAGAAAATCTTAATAATTGCGACAGCCCCAAATCGTTTTTTGTTCCCCACGGTTGCAAACACCAATTATTCGTTTCAAAAAACGTTCCTCCTAAACCAAAAGAGATTTGTACCGTATGCTTAATTGCAGCTGTCATAGTTTACTTGACCTTATAATGTTCACGAACCTTCTCGAAGACATCTTAAAGCGATGGTACATTCTGCGAGAAGTAACGCCTTTGTCCTAAGTTCTTTTCGGTCTTCATCCAAAAAAGGGGTGAGTTCTTTCTATACGTAACCACATGTAATAAAACATTTCTCATTTACACTAGGTACGTATTTTATTGATTTCAGTGTAATATTAGGCGTTGTTAAGTCTTAATTTGAAACAGATTTATAAGTTAGCGTACCCCTCCCTCCACCAATGCAAACATGGACTCCTTGCCATCCGGTTATACGAAGAACGTGCATAACAAACTTCTCGACAAATTCAAGTCGGTAAATGCTTCCATCTCCTCTGTTCCCGTTCCAACCTACAAAAATGAAATATTATTATGATATTACAAGTCGAAATAAAAACAAGTGGCATCTTATTATATTTTTCTAACCGGCCAGCGGCTCATGATTCGAACGATTCCATGGGGTAATGTCCAGACTCTTGAAGCTCGTTTTTGAATGTAAATCCAAACAATTTGGCCTCCCATTGACGTTTAGTCAGTATGTACCTGCAATTTAACAACGATAACATTGGACGGCGTTTTCTTGTATGAGAAGTTACAACAGACACCCTTATCTGAAATTAATTCTCTTAGTGAATTGAATTAGCTAATTTATTATATTATGCTTAATACAATGTTAATATACATAAACAATAATAAAACGTTGTAAACGTTAACGACAGCTCGCACAATTCCTATTAGCTGTTGTTGAATGTTCTTCTTTTAAACTGTTAAATAAGCTAATTAAATAATAATAACATGCCTTTAATATGAACATTACAGCTTAATATAACTGACAAATGAAGTAAAATATATTTGAACTATGAATTCTAATAATTATGACATTATAATAAATGTAAGTTGAACTGTTTAGTGAACGTGAGCTTATAGATTTAATTTCAAAGTTCAATTAATATGTAATAAATTATGATGTTGAATGTATAATGTTAGCTTATCTCTACTCTTAAATGTATTTGTTTGTACTAACACAATAATTGATTGTATTCTGGGCTGTGTTTGCTGACAAAATACCATCCAGGCAATTTGCAATTGCGACGTATGTTCTCTTCACACAGTCTTCGTTTGAAGAACGGTCGTCCAAGGTTGCAGGTGCTAGAATGATCGTACGAATTGACAATTCCTTCGCTATTATGCGAGCGAATGACGATACCTTTGCCAACGGTGGGTCATTGGAATCTTTTACCATCAATCCGTAGGTTCCATCCTGGTTCTTCCATAATAGTCCGCACCAGCAATGCCGCTCTAAGCGCTCCTTATTTTGCAGCCAACCCATTCCCACTATCTGACCAAAAAAAAAAGCTACCGCTTTATTCGCACCATTCAGTAGTTTTCGTAGTTCACGAACACCGACACTGGGCGTTGTGGAAGCTCCGGGTGGCCAGTTCTTGTCAGTTTGACTCTCTCTCTGGGTTTTATGTATTATGTATTTTGAGTACATCATGCAAGTTGGGCTGAGTAGCTCGTCGCAACCTGTGATGAAAGCTTTACGGGCTTGGACTTCTTCTTTCCAGCCATGATTATGGCTAATTTTTAGAGTTTCCACCAGCTTCAAGTGCTTTCTAGAGTCCATGGGATTTATTCCACCTCCCCTTGTCACTCTTTTTTCGCTGCCCATCTACAAAAATGGATGATCAATAATTTAGAATAAATCCTTTAACATTGTTGAAATTCATTTGCAAACATTATAATATTACAATATAAATAAGGATTCAAAATATAAAATCGTACCTTTTCAGTGGAATGTGCTATAACGTCTTCGTCGTCGTCGTCGATGGAAGCAGGTTGATTTTTTTTGCAAATTCCGAACTCCGATGAGAGAGACGATTTTCGTCAACCCATCCTTGACAACGAACATTTTGTCTAATGCAAAATGGTTGTCATGGACAACTGAAGTTCTGAGGATATCCATGGTAACGACCAATGTTAAATACCTGTAGTTGCCACTGAAGCTGTATTTGATGTTGTAGGTCGGTTGTGGATTATAAAAAAACGAGTGATTGGAATAATTTATAATTTAATAAATGATTTCATTTTAAAACCATCTGTTGGTAGTAAAAATTCCAAGAATGCCAATCTTAGGGTTAACCTACATTCTGCACTGTCAAAATTCATTCAATGACAACGACCGATATGACAATACCGAATGGTATATGACTTATATATGATTAGTAAAATTAGCTGGACTTCCATAATTTATTACCTTAAATATATCTTGCTAACCTTTTCCAATGTGATTTAAACGCCGAAATATCATGTAGTCATAAAGTTAATGCATGTATATCTAATCTTTAACTCAATCATCAATCAATAGTAATGACAATAGCTAATTATATTATAGTATTCAAGCAATGATTAAAGCACAAGATTAAAAACAAATGTTTTTAATTAAAGCAATCAATTGACCAGATTTCGTGAATATTGTTAAAAATGATTACACGGCCTAAATTGGTTAACAATGTATACCAGCTTGGAGAAGGGTTGTTAATGTGAATGTTTACAATTTCTGGCCTTGCCGGTCGAGTTCTGATTGGAACCAGGATGATAGCGCTTTAGCAGTTGGAAGATCAGGTGCATTCTTAAAAGCCAAAATAGAATTTAAAATTTTGCTATCAAAAGTGATACTAGAATGCATTTGCTAAGCATAATAGTTACCCAAATTGTAGTTGCAGCGGACGTATTGAGATTAACTATGCCATTATAATTAGTGACTCGACACTGTAGCAATCCGACTGTAGCATACTGCTTGAGAACGCCGTATTCGGCTAACGCCCCCCAGAAAGTGATTTCAAGGATAGTCTTCGATTGATCGGACACAAAGCCAGTCCTACGCTTCCATGGAATGCCAGCCAATGAAGTGCCCACCACCAGCGGATAAAGATCAACAATCACAGCCAGAATATCTATTTAAAAATATTTATATAATTTACAAAAATAATCAGTTAAAAAAACATCATTCAGGTGCCAATACCTATCGGGCTTTCTTCGTATCCAGTCAGATCATCAAGCCCAACGAAAGTAAGCTGATGATTTGGCAATCCCACACTGTTGTTGGTCTTTCTGATCGTTGTGAATTGACCAAGAGAAACCTCAAGTTTGTTGGAGACAGTAGAGATCTTCCCAAACGGTGACAGAATTTCGATTATATCGAACATCTATTCACATATAATCACAATTAAAATACATTCATATCATAGACCAAACTCATAATGTATGTACAAATTGTTACTTTGATTAAACCGTATAACTCCTCCGCTCTGGCACCAAATCCCACGATATCGACAACGCCAGTCTCGTCTACGCCTTTTACTCGAAAGTAAGTAGTTCCAGTGCTCCCTTTAGATAATGGACTGAATCCGATCACCCTTATTTTCAACTGTGCTGATCTATACATCAAGTTAAACTTGGTCATTTTATTCACGAATACATTTTACACTATACTAGAACCAGACCGTAGTTTATCTTACGGGTTAACACCAGGTTTGAGTTTGGCGACAGTTATTGGCGCAATCAGAGGCTGGTCCGGCACAACTGCGGCTCCACTGTTCGAATCCCATGAGAAGCGTGCCTTCTTAACAGCTCCTTGCACCGATTCTTCCAATTTGCTCGAGGCAGCGGAAGCTCCATTGTGGGTGGTCTGTTCTTTTGTCTGGATAACTCTACCGATGTTATCTTTCTTTTCTTCGGATTCCGAATGGTTGGTGATGCCAACATCGTCCTCTGACTCTGAATCTAGAGACATTTCTACATCATCGTCTACGGGTGGACTTCTCAGGACAGGATCTTCCTTCACCGCCGCTTTCTGTCTTGCCGTAGCACTCTTCTTCTTGTTCCCTCTAGCCATATTTATTTTGAGTTTTACTTCTGAGGAATACGAGCAAAAATAATTCAGAGGAAGCTTGAAATGAAACAATCTTTTTAGAAATGAAAATGAAATGATACGATTAATTAATTCTCGTTCTTATTGTTCAAAAGTTCAAAGATTTAGCACTATGGATACATATTTTTAATGCTTTAGATTGATGATAATCTACTAAAGTGTTCAGGTTTAATTACTCAGTCGAACAAAACGAGTGATTCAATTTTTCCTTAAATTTTTCACAGTAAATATCATAATGTCATAGATATATACAAAAAATATTGAGGACGCCAATCGTCTATTTAGATTGTAATCATGGCAAGAATCTGACATTTAATCCCGTAAAGTACCAGCTAGATTTAAAAATCTCCATGGACGCCCATAGTTACTCTATATTTGATCATAGTTGTGAAGTTGCTTACATCGAGGGGGCTATAGTTATGAATGTATTGAGAGAAAACGAGTGACTAGAATTTTTTAACATTTTGCTGGAACACATGGCATATATTCATTGATGCGCTCAAAAAAAATTGAGGATGCCAACCATGTAATTACTGTATACTAAACACCTTGACATACAAATTACTTTAGGGATAGTAGCACATAAACTTTGAGGGTTTTTAGCTGAATCAAAAAACACCTTAGTAACACGAATATGCTTTTACTAAATCGTATGACATTGTATACAGCGAAATGGCTGTGTCTAGACCCTTATTGCGAGTAAACGAGTGATTCGAATTTCCCACTATTTTGATACGACATTATTTAGAACCTACTTAATGCACAGGAAAAAATAGGAGGATGCCAATGATATGCAAAGCTTATAGTCGACCGCGGAATAATATAATCATTAATGAATAGGTTGCAAAATTCAAAGGATCGTTTTTACGTTTTATTGAGTTAGCAAGCCAAAACGAGTGATGGAATTTTTGGGATATTTTGACAGAATGTTGTGCAGTAGAAATAACGTCAACAAAATAAATATTAAAGATGCCAATGGTTTAATGATGCTGTAATCAAGATTGGCAGAAGGATGATTGTGTACAATTTTTAATTTAATTTATAAACTTTAAAGCAAGGATATGACCGTTCATCGCAGCTTACAAGTTTAGATGTATTTATACTTTTTACTGATAAAACGTTAGGGAAGGCACATGTTACAGTTACATATTTGAAACCAACTCGTACAGAATCAAGTATACATCGGATGGGTCTGGATATCCAATGGAAACATATTCATCGTCATAAATGGAATATGGGCCCGAGCCATCAGCATCACTAGGATCGGTGATTTTTAGATTAGCACCATGGTGACCTTTAAGATTATTAATTTATCCAATCTTAGTAAATTCAAGTCCAGTTGAGTTGCTGCACTTGGGACTTTAATGAGAGAGAACGCGTGATTAGAATTTTCCAATATTTTGCTACGATATGTATTAGATTATCATGTATGTACACAAAAAATATGGAAGATGCCAATCATCAATTTACTGTAAACCCACTGCAAGAAATAGACGTGTTCTTACAAAAAGTATGAGGTAGATGTAGACATCCCTATAGTTACGAGGAAGATTTCATTCTCAAGTTATCCATCTAAGCTTTGGTGCATCGGGCGACCTGTACCAACTCGGCCATTGAAACAAAACGAGTGATCGGATTTTTTTGAAATTTCGGCACGACATTTTGCAGAACCTAACATATGCATAGGAAAAAAATGGAGGATGCCAATAGTATGCTTATATGCAAAGCTTATAGGCGACCGTATAAAATATTATAAGTAATAAATTGTTGACCACATTTAAAAAATCGTTTTTACTACATCTATTGGACTAGCCAGCCAAAACGAGCGATAGAATTGTTTATATAATTTAATAAAATGTTGTACAGTAACAAAATGGTCGACAAAATCAATATTAAAGATGCCAATAGTTTGATGATGCTGTAATCAAAAGATTTGAAAAAAGATGATTGAACAGTATTCAAAAATGCATTTATTGACATCGATTCAAGTATCTGACAATTCATCACTTGTTACTAGTTATATCTCGTCAACAAACCAACTCGTATAAAACTAAGTATACATCGGATGGGTCTGGATATCCAATGGAAACATATTCATCGTCATAAATGGAATATGGGCCCGAGCCATTTTGTGTGAAAGTCACATAGTGACCGTGAGAAATGTCCGCTCCAATGTGTGATATTATGGACTTCAAACGATAAGCTTGTTGATTAGATACAGTGTGTAGATTTAATCTAGACGGGCAGGTCACTGGAAAAGTCAGTTTTTGTCCTGTAGGAGAGAATCGACTGATTTGAAGACAAAGGTAGTTGCATGCTTTCTCGATTTGAATGGTTTGATGGCAAGATCCCGACAATTGGCAGCTACTGCAATGGAAATCAGGGATAAGTCGTGGTTTGAAATACTCCTGCACACTGGATTGGAGTGATTTTGATTTATGGACCGTCAATCCCAGTTCCACCAACCGCTGAGTTGAGCGATAACCACATTTGCAGGATAAATTTATAAATCCTGAAAGGGTAAACAATTGCCGAATATTTGATTCTGGGGTAATTCCATTGATTAGAGTTGACAGAAACTCGTGAGCATCATGTTGCTGTTGGCCTGCAAATTGTGGTAAGCACAAGTCTATTACAGACTTGTATTGCTTTATTGTTCCAATGCTTTCTTCTTTGCGTGTAGCTAAAATTAAATTCCTTAGAACTTCCGCTAAAACCGTGTCACTAGTCTCGAGAGCCTCCAAATTTCCGTCACAAGCTGCTAGCAATTGAATGGTGCTATTTAGGAAACATAGAATTTCCTACATTTGGAATTCCAAATCTGACAGCGTTGACTTCATCGATCTCCATCGGTTCTGAGGTTTCATCTACTTGTTCAATGTTTGATGTTTCTAAATCCTTGAGGATGACTTCTGTGTTTCGCACATCGTGTAAAACGTCACTTAGGATTGATGGCATTTCCAATTCTTCGGATTCTCTCTTAGGCCAAATCACGCAAATGGGCTTGTGGTAACTGAAGTACGATTCATACGTCCAAGCAAATACTCGACTGAAGTTGGAAAAACAAGCATCGATCATTGTTGAGCCATCTGAGGTGGGGCGGCTGGGTAGGCATATTTTGAAGGCAAACTCTTCGAATAATTTCAGCAAATATGAGGATTTAACATCAAGGAAATCAATATTGAAGTCCCCAACAATTATCGCTTTCTTAATTTTAAGTTTCTCCAATACGGATCGCAACTCCCTTAAAAGTGTCTTAATGCTGCATTTCGGATGACGGTATAGCATCACTAACACAATGTTGTCGGAGTTCCAACTCGTCATTTGGAGGTGATGTCCATCTTTATCCTTGATTAATTCAAACGTTGCTTGTCCAGCCTCGTGTTTGGCAAAGACAGCCGATCCAAGCGAGCTTCTCGTAACAACCGAATCGTTTCGATGGACGACCGTGAAACTGGGAATGTCTATCACGTCCTCTTTTAGTGACCACGTTTCTGCCAAAGCTATGAAATCCGAGCACGTATAAACTGGGTCTGGTAAAATGTCCAGGCGGTGATTTCCAAAAGACTGGACATTATGAAAAACTAACGAATTCCATAGAGTTTGATCGATTTCTGGTAAATATGGCAAATTCCATTTGAAGCCCTGCTTCTTAAGACGATTCAGTTCCACTTTTACCAAATGGTTCTCTGGCATTTTTGTTGGTGCCTCAAATGATCCCTGAATGAAAAGTCCACCAAGCGAAGTTGCCCTGCTACATGCGACATAGAGCTCAACCCGGGTTAATCCTTTGCTAGGAACGGATACCACCACTTGTTTCAAAGAAGACCCTTGGCTTTTATGAATTGTGACTCCATTGGCAGCTGTGAGTGGAATCTGCTTTCGCACGATCTGCATTCCTTCATGTTGGCCCTTTTTCTGCAAAACTTTGGTCAGCATTCGGAGCGGTGTCCAATCATGGTTGGTGAAGCCTTCTTGTATTTGTGATCGTCTAGCTGACAAACCTATGAAAGGATTTTCGAACATGATTGAAACCATACGAACAGCAGATTCTCCGGAATTAAGTTGGCCAACGCGTATTTCTTGAAGAACCCCGGTAGCACCATTAAACAAGCCATCTGGAACATCTGAAGAGACCCAAATATTAGATAGGAACTTAAGGTTTTTTAATTAAAGAAATGTTGTAAATCGAACCGATATTTGTTGATATCATGTATCTTGATCCCACACAAAGCGTCACGGAAGTCGGCATTCCATCCGCGTCTGCTGTTGTGAACGATTTAGCATAATTAAGCATCCTAGTCTTATCGGCTTCAGATCCCCGTCCTTGGATTTGATCAATGGCTGGCGATTCAATTGCTTTATTTCCCAGTTTAGAAATGTATTCCGAATTGTATCTTTCACATTCTAAATTGCTTCGAAATAGGCGGATGACATCATCATCTGGGTTCAAGTCTGGGCTCACTTCTCTTGATTCAAAGAGCTTAATATCTTCTTCTGTGAGTTCCCCAATAGCCAACCTCCTTAACGCTAGAGCGAATACTTTGTCATCCTTCTGTCTCATTATCTCCGTTAGTTCGAACATCTGGAAAGGCTGCCACAGTGCATTTCCTATCAGGTGACACAGGGGGGCCCGGCCAATTTCAAACACGAACTGTCCAAATACCGGTCTGTACAATATAAAATTCCGGAATTGAAGTAATGAAAAGTAATTAATACAAGCATTACATTGTAGTAGTGATACCTCAATTGAAAGAAATCTCCGAATGCTATAACGGAGCACGATCCCATAGGTTCTTGTGAACCAAATATTTGGCGAAGCCGTACGTCTATTTGCTGTAGTTGTTTAAGACTAATCATTGAAACCTCGTCCAAGATCAAAAGACGCAAATTCAGATATTTGGTTCTGAGCGAGTTACAGGATCCGTGGTCCAACTGCACGAGATCGCCTCCGTACTGGTTCGGAGGCAGCCGGAAGGTGCCATGTAATGTCATACCGAGGACATTAAAAGCTGCCTTCCCTGTAGGTGCCGCCACAATGACAGGAAACTGTTCCAAACTATTTCCAACTTCTTTACCGCAATATCGGAGAATCACTTGCACCAACGCCTCTATGAGTCTCGATTTTCCAACGCCTGTATATTAACGTATTATATAGTAATAATCAGAATATTATATAGTTAATAAAACCAAATGATAGAGGTCAGAAGTTTATAGATACCAGCTTGGCCATGAACAAGATCAAACATTTGGTGAGTCCTGTGCTTAATGTTGCGCAGAACGTGAAGAAGATATCTTCGTTGTCCAGAATTCAACGTTTTCATCAAGTTCCTGTAATCTTCATCGGGGATTTGTTTTGGAGCTCTGATAGACTCGAAACTCTTGGTTGGGAGGCCCATATCCCTTCCAATGTCCTGTTCGTAACCAGAATCGTTTGTAAATTCAAACTCCGAAGCCAGAACTAATGGTGGATTATCCTCGTATTCGTGTGCCTGGTCAACCATATTTTGTAACTCCGCCTCATTCAGGTTTGGATCATATTTTTGTCTGTTCATGGCAATAGTTGTTGCATTAATCCCAAATATTACCTCCGAGTTTATGTTTAGTAAATCTTCTGTTTCGTGCCTCCAAGGAAAGTACAGCATTAACTGTTCTCTATAGTAATTACTCGGATCTTCCGCTTTCCCGTAGCGTCGATAACGAATAATTCTTGGCCGTTGGCGCTTCAAAAGGTATCCGGATTCATCAGTAAGTACCGTGGCATTTTCTGGAACGACTTCAGGTTGTTTGCGTCGGCTTCCTTTTGTTTTAACGTAATTATATTCTGCAGCAAAGTCTGCAAGACAGGTATCGTCTAAAATGTCAGGCCGTACGACGTAACGATCCAACATCCCTTTCATAGCGATGTCTTCAGAATCTGCATCAAGGTCTTCCAGCTCAGACTGGTCTCTGACTAGAATAACGCGTTGATCTGGTGGTCCCGTGTTAATGTAAACCGTGTCGCGGCTGCACATAGTCATAGGGATCCGAAGGAGATTACAAGCAGCTTCTTGCGAGGAAACTTCAGAAGATCTTGCAAATACATTTGCAAACTTCCGTAGTCTTTCCTTCACTGTAGTATTCCCTTGTTGTAGTTCCTTCTCTACTGCCCGAAGTAAATTGGATACGCCTTTGTCGCATTTCGATACGTAATTGACCACATAAGACGCACAGGAGTATCCATCCAATACAAATTGTATGTCCATGTTTGCTCCCCATGCGAGCAGAACGTCTTTATTATACTGATTGATAAATGCCTCGTTGGATTTTCGTTTTAGGTACACCTTTTGCCTTTTCAAATTTGATCGAACACAGAGGATGTATTCTTCCTCAGTCATTCTGACAACCGCTAACAATTCATCAAACGATTCCTCTTCGTCAAATTTCCTTCCTCGAACGGACAACAGGGTGTGTATTCGTTCGAATCCGGCCTTCAGCTTCTTTACTATTGCAGGATCTGTATCATTTGGTAAAGGGGCTAATATGTTGGTGAATCTCATGGGGGGGACGGGGATGTTAAATCGGCATTGGGTTTGATTTCCCTTCTTGCACGTCTGTGAGTGCTTATGCAGTTGCAGACCTATCAGGTTCTTCATCTCCTCGGAGTCGTCTCTAGCGCATGTTATGTAGTTGTCGATAAATTTTATACAGGTCTCGTGTGAATCAGGGTCGGCCGAATTATACTTTGGGGCTTCTTGCATAAATGCAAGCATATGTCCATGCAGAGACCCTCTTTGCTGCACTTCCCGCTTCCAGAAATTATCGGAAATCTCATATGGGGAGAAGACTCCTGCTGCAGGCTTCAGAAGAGTTCTAAAAAGGGCCCTTTCCCTGTGGTCGTAGGACATCGCGCAAACTATGGGATCACTTCGGATTAGGTCAGATTTTTTACGAAAGGTAAGGTCAAGAACTTGCTGGTCAGTAAGCTCAATCCCGGACTTCAGCTTGTGTAGCGATCTTAATAGTTCGGGCCATTTAGTTTCTGCAGATGAGAGGGTTATAAACAAAGAAGGTAACCCTAGCTGTCTGATCATGGCCATTAGGTCTCGTTTTCTGTCCTCCAGATATGCAGGGGAATTAGTAATGTTCCTTAGTAGGCGATAACCATCGTCCTGCTGCACCAAGTTCGCCACACTTTCTGAAGACAGCAGTTGTCCGGCTGTCACTGCTCCTGATCGTCGTTTTTTTCTTAGGCAAAGTTGGATGTTAGCAGCTAATCTATAAGTCTGCACCAGGCGATGTGAATAAAATAATTTCATCGGCTGGGCACATCTTCTGTCAAATCTTCTTGCTTCCGAGCGGGAAATATCAGCGTGACTTATCCTCGACTCCAGCAATACCCGCCGAACGCCTCCGTAAATGCTTGGAAATGATAGTTGCTCCGCGTGAAGATCATACAACAGAGATCGTGGGGTTTGGTTTTCGCCTGGTGCAATCTGGACGCAGTCCAAGTCTTCGCTGAGTAAAGTTTCGGTTAATGGTATTTCTGTACTCTGTTCGTCCTCGTCGCTTTCATCCTCGTTTGAACGTTCAGTAGTAACGTCATTGTCGTCCATATTCTTACCGTCCGAGTCACTTTGGTCTTCGTAAGTGACGTCCTGTGCGTCGATATCCTCACCGTCGTAATCACTGCTCAATGACTTAGCATCCTCTTCTTCAACAACGAATTGGAGTGTATCCTCGGAAGATTTATTCCGCCATGACTCAGATAAAATGATATTCTCGTTTGAATACAGTTCAGTTTGTATTAAGTAGTTGGCAGCAAGGTAGACCTTTAAGGGGCGTACTGTCTGAAATAAGTAGGATCCTTGGTACTTCATCCGTCGACTGAATTTGACTTGAACTACCGAAGCTTCATTAAATGATCGAGGTAGGACTTTCGCAACTACATCCAGGTCATTCGGTACGTTGACCACTCCTCCACGAATGCCGTATTGCTGATCAGCTCCCAATGAACGTATCTGCATGAACGGTATTCTCCCTGCCACGAGTCGTTCTTCCAGCTGACTTAATCCCTGCAGAGGTTCGGCAATATCTGGAAACATCAGTCCATTTGCCAAGCATATTCGGGGAATCTCATTTGCTTTGATCGTCTTGTTGCAGGTTTGGCAGAAATAGTACAATCCATTTGTCGGGATTTTGGTGGCTATGTCAATTCCAACGACGGATACAACCTACATATTAAAAGCTACCATAAAGTTTATGTGATTGATGTAGAAAACACGATACAACAACTGTATTACCTTTTCAAAGGTAATTTCTGAAACCGAAGACCTATACCACATGCCTCCACAAGAACCACATGCACATTCAGGTCTTTCCAAGACACAAGTTTGATAATTCTTCAGCAAGACCTCATATGAGGCTCTATTTGCCGTTCTTTTCTCCTGGAAAGAATTTAGCAATATGAAAATGTGCTTATAAATATTGTATGTTATAAAGTTATTGTTTATATACCTGATGGTCCTGTCGATTTTTGTCTCGTTGTTTTTCCAACAGCAATGGATCTTGTCTACTGATTGTGTGAAGTAGGCAATCTCGTTCACGTTCAGCGTCTCGGTAGTCTGGGTTCTCTCTTCTGGCCTTATGCGACGTTGTGTTGATAGCCTGTTCAGCGTCTCGGTACGCGGGGTCCTCTCTTCTCGTCTTATGTGCCATCGTATTTTGGGCTTGTTCAGCGTCTCGGTACGCGAGGTCCTCTCTTCTTGTCTTATGTGCCATCGTATTTTGGGCTTGTTCAGCGTCTCGGTACGCGAGGTCCTCTCTTCTTGTCTTATGTGCCATCGTATTTTGGGCTTGTTCAGCGTCTCGGTACGCGAGGTCCTCTCTTCTTGTCTTACGCGCCATTGAATCACGACCTTGTTCATCGTCTCTGTATTCTGGGTCCTCTCTTCTCGTTCTATGCGCCGTGGTATCTTGGGCTTGTTCAGCGTCTCGATTGTCGGGGTCCTCTCTTCTTGTCTTACGCGCCATTGTATCACGACCTTGTTCAGCGTCTCTGTATTCTTGGTCCTTACGTTTTGTGGACCGGGCCTTTGTATTCCGGGCTTTCTCATCGTCTCGGTACTGTTTCTTGTTCCTTAGTTCAGCTTTGCTAACTCGTTCCATCTCTTTCACCCCATTCGTCCGTTTAGCTGCTCTTATAGCCTTAGATACTCCCGACCTTTTTGTATTCATCCTAGCAAATACGATATAAAATACTCGGCAAAAAATGTATGTCCATACAGTTATAACTCTATTTCAGAAAAAGATTTAACATCGAAACTACAGTACGACCATCCACACCTTAATAAACTTACTAATGATATAAACCAAACTTATCTACCGCTTGCTATTTAAATATTTGTAAATCAATGAGACAATAAGATGCGATTGAATTAATTGGGCGCGGAAGACACTTTGCATATGTTTGGTAAATATTAATGAATGTGAGAAAGTAAATTGACTAGTAGAATATTCCACAAATACTCAATAAGGTATTGATTTTATATTCAATAAATTTAATGTTTCTATTGATACACTTTAAATAACTATAATTTTTAAATATGATTCAATCCAAATCGAGTTCCTGGTATTTTAAATGTTGTTACTAGTAACAAATGTATTGCAATTGCAATGCAATGCAATTTAAAAGTGGAAACGGGAATAGAAATCATATATAGATTTGGTATATAAACCAATACGATTTCCTTGAAAACCATTTTCATGTTTCACAATTCACATCAAAACTCAAAATTTCTTAAAACTGTTTTAAATTTGGAAAAGGGGATAAAACCATTTATATAAATTTGGTATATAAACCAATACGAATTCCTCGAAAACCATTTTCATGTTTCGCAATTCATATCAAACCTCAACATTGTTTTAATTTTCGAAAAGGGGATAAAAATCATATATATAAATTTGGTATATAAACTAATACGATTTCCTCGAAAATCATATTCATGTTGCACAATTCATATCAAACCTCAAAATTTCTTTAAATTGTTTTAACTTTAGAAAAGGGGCATCCAGGTCATATATATAAATTTGGTATATAAACCAATACGAATTCCTCGAAAACCATTTTCATGTTTCGCAATTCATATCAAACCTCAAAAACCTGCTTCCATCTGCTTCTGGCACTTTGCAATTTGTCTTGATTTACATTGAGAAAAAGGCCGGACGGACAGACAGACAGACGGACGGACGGACGGACAGACGGACTGGTTGACTTCATTAGCTCTAAACCCAATTTTCAATAGGCGAGCTAATAATACGCAAAATACGTTCAACGTTCGCTGAAACAAACCCTTTGTGATCTGAAGTTCCTATTCCAATTTTTTAAATTCTATTAGTACCAGCCTTGAACAATCGTAAGTAAAACAAGAAGCAGAGTTGGCAGGCCAAAAAGAACAGAGTCGTCAGAAGTAAATGCTTATGCAACGTCAAATAGAGCAGCAAAGATAGTTGGAACAACGACATTCGGTTAGGGTTCGAATTTTCCTCTTTTTAAGAAAAAAATGTTTATTCTTTTATTTCAAGGGTTGACCCAGTTCGGTGAACTTATAAATATATAATGTGTAATGACAATGTAATTTATATACAACCACAAAAATGATACTATTTTTAAATATTCAATATTCCATCTTTTAAGACTGAGCCATGATTATTTACCCCTCCTAGTGCCTAGGGTCATCGCACATCTCAACAGATTATGCAAAACGTAGTATAATATCACAAGGAACGAATGTGGTAGGAACGTCTCTTGCCAAATCATAAATGGTGTACAGTATCAAATATTGCGGAACCGTGAATTATTAAAAAAAATTAATAGGTTTCAATTTTGCAAACATGAAATAGTATAAGTTAACGGGCTTGGATGTATTTAAATTTAAACACTCCTATGAAAACGATGCAAAAGTTTATATTTGTGACCAGCTTTTGGAAGATGCCTCGTCAACGCATGACATTAGTGTTATGAAAATCTGGTTACAGGCATCAATAAAATTGCGAACAACAATACGTAGCATGTCATGTTTTACAATTATGTGTAATGTGTATGACCTACACTGCCAATGCACCAAGCCGGTAACTGCTAACCTAACCACCACCCCCACCCAAATGCACTGGATCACATGCCAGATATAACTACAATTTAATCGAGACAATTAATTTTGCGTAGATCTCTTATTCCGTGGGGTTTCGCGCTCGCCCCTTGTTGATGTGCGTTTACGCATGGATTTATTTTGTTAAGCAGAACTATAAATAGTACTATTTAGATAAGGCAACCTCAACAATCGAGGTAATAATCTGATTTTGTAATGCTATAACGAACTATGGATTTAGCTTATAATAATTTGGTTTATTTATTGATCAAGGTAAACAATTACATTTCAAATATTAAGCCAAACTCCATTAACTAATTTTTGAATCCTTCTTCGTCTCGTCCCGTCTGGAAAGGCATCCCAATTGAAGTTAGAAATACTTGTGATGACATAGCCATTCTCGTCCCCATATCCAGGCCCTTTCCATATCGCCTTGTGTTCCGGACCCCCAAACCTCAAATTCGTTATCGCCGTACTTTTAAAGACGTTCAAGTTCCCCTGAACTTCTCCAACTCGCCTGAGGATATCGATTTCTAGATTTGCAACCTGACCCCTTAAATGTGCTATATCAGACTTGGTCTTTTGAAACGGGACTTCAACTCCCGTAAGTTTAAGCCGGAGAGTTTGAACATCGCTACGGAACCCTTCAATTGGCCCTTGCAAACTATTGACCAAGTTCGTTGCCTGTAGTCACGTCATTTAATCGGATGCATCTTCCATACAAAGTACATTTTTTTAAATCCCTTAACATCTATATATTTGACAGAAATTAAAATGGATTTATAGTTGCAGTTTGTACTCTAAATTTAGCCATTTCATAAATTGACAGTAATTTTTATAAAATTTCTAGCTGGGATTGTCTTGAGAGTCTTGAGACATACTGTTTTATATTCTCGATTATAACATTTCCGAGTAAAGTCATACGGCATTGATGATTTGTATTGTCATCAGAAGTAAAAAATTCCGTTGTACAGATCCTTTCGAAGGAGTTCAGATCACCGAGCATTGGAAAATTAAATTAAGCTAAATTAAAATATATTCGAATTAAAAATCAACTCAACAATGTCCCATATTCTACCAAAATATTTCAAACAATTGGGATAGTCGAAACTTACGATCTATTGAAGTTAAATTAGCATGACTCCATGCCGCAAACGATTTACACTCGGGTTCAGAGGCAGTGATGATTTGCAGTATCGGTTTCAAGATACTAATTACAGAAGACAAAGACGTTTAATTAAAAAAAACCATTCATGTGCATCTTTATTTTAAGACTTACGTAAATTCAATGCCCATATTAACACTGTAATCCCAAGATTTAACAAGCTGTTTGAGTTTTTGAAGAATTTCAGGTCTTTTGGGTTCCATGAAGACGCCTCAAGTAAATACAGAATGCAACTTGTTGCAGCATATGAAAGCTAAAAGCCAAAAGCAGGATATAAATTGATTTAAAAATACTATATTTTCACTGCTTGATTTTTAATTTCATAATTTTTATAATAATAAGCAAACACTTACTCTGTTCTTGCCTTTAATATTACTAACACATGTGAAATGGCTTTCAGATGCATCCATCATCATGAAAACAGCATTACAATACACCGGTTTTTTTAAATGCTTGTGGTTCACAGGAACACTGGATGCATTCGAAAGGACGCCTTCAATAAAAACGTAGCGTTTCAAGGATGATAAAAATCGCCTTGGTTCAGTATATTTTTAACAGATACATAAACGCACCCAAAGCTGCAGTAGCTACAGGGACATCAATAGGTGTTTCCATTTTCAGTTTCAAGAACACATCTAATCCGTCGGCTTTTATGAACAATCCACAATTTTCATCCACGTCAAGAATGGAACATGTAAGATTACTCTCTGCTTTGTTAATGAAATAATATAAATGAAATACGAAAATCAAGAAAATCTTAATAATTGCGACAGCCCCAAATCGTTTTTTGTTCCCCACGGTTGCAAACACCAATTATTCGTTTCAAAAAACGTTCCTCCTAAACCAAAAGAGATTTGTACCGTATGCTTAATTGCAGCTGTCATAGTTTACTTGACCTTATAATGTTCACGAACCTTCTCGAAGACATCTTAAAGCGATGGTACATTCTGCGAGAAGTAACGCCTTTGTCCTAAGTTCTTTTCGGTCTTCATCCAAAAAAGGGGTGAGTTCTTTCTATACGTAACCACATGTAATAAAACATTTCTCATTTACACTAGGTACGTATTTTATTGATTTCAGTGTAATATTAGGCGTTGTTAAGTCTTAATTTGAAACAGATTTATAAGTTAGCGTACCCCTCCCTCCACCAATGCAAACATGGACTCCTTGCCATCCGGTTATACGAAGAACGTGCATAACAAACTTCTCGACAAATTCAAGTCGGTAAATGCTTCCATCTCCTCTGTTCCCGTTCCAACCTACAAAAATGAAATATTATTATGATATTACAAGTCGAAATAAAAACAAGTGGCATCTTATTATATTTTTCTAACCGGCCAGCGGCTCATGATTCGAACGATTCCATGGGGTAATGTCCAGACTCTTGAAGCTCGTTTTTGAATGTAAATCCAAACAATTTGGCCTCCCATTGACGTTTAGTCAGTATGTACCTGCAATTTAACAACGATAACATTGGACGGCGTTTTCTTGTATGAGAAGTTACAACAGACACCCTTATCTGAAATTAATTCTCTTAGTGAATTGAATTAGCTAATTTATTATATTATGCTTAATACAATGTTAATATACATAAACAATAATAATACGCAAAATACGTTCAACGTTCGCTGAAACAAACCCTTTGTGATCTGAAGTTCCTATTCCAATTTTTTAAATTCTATTAGTACCAGCCTTGAACAATCGTAAGTAAAACAAGAAGCAGAGTTGGCAGGCCAAAAAGAACAGAGTCGTCAGAAGTAAATGCTTATGCAACGTCAAATAGAGCAGCAAAGATAGTTGGAACAACGACATTCGGTTAGGGTTCGAATTTTCCTCTTTTTAAGAAAAAAATGTTTATTCTTTTATTTCAAGGGTTGACCCAGTTCGGTGAACTTATAAATATATAATGTGTAATGACAATGTAATTTATATACAACCACAAAAATGATACTATTTTTAAATATTCAATATTCCATCTTTTAAGACTGAGCCATGATTATTTACCCCTCCTAGTGCCTAGGGTCATCGCACATCTCAACAGATTATGCAAAACGTAGTATAATATCACAAGGAACGAATGTGGTAGGAACGTCTCTTGCCAAATCATAAATGGTGTACAGTATCAAATATTGCGGAACCGTGAATTATTAAAAAAAATTAATAGGTTTCAATTTTGCAAACATGAAATAGTATAAGTTAACGGGCTTGGATGTATTTAAATTTAAACACTCCTATGAAAACGATGCAAAAGTTTATATTTGTGACCAGCTTTTGGAAGATGCCTCGTCAACGCATGACATTAGTGTTATGAAAATCTGGTTACAGGCATCAATAAAATTGCGAACAACAATACGTAGCATGTCATGTTTTACAATTATGTGTAATGTGTATGACCTACACTGCCAATGCACCAAGCCGGTAACTGCTAACCTAACCACCACCCCCACCCAAATGCACTGGATCACATGCCAGATATAACTACAATTTAATCGAGACAATTAATTTTGCGTAGATCTCTTATTCCGTGGGGTTTCGCGCTCGCCCCTTGTTGATGTGCGTTTACACATGGATTTATTTTGTTAAGCAGAACTATAAATAGTACTATTTAGATAAGGCAACCTCAACAATCGAGGTAATAATCTGATTTTGTAATGCTATAACGAACTATGGATTTAGCTTATAATAATTTGGTTTATTTATTGATCAAGGTAAACAATTACATTTCAAATATTAAGCCAAACTCCATTAACTAATTTTTGAATCCTTCTTCGTCTCGTCCCGTCTGGAAAGGCATCCCAATTGAAGTTAGAAATACTTGTGATGACATAGCCATTCTCGTCCCCATATCCAGGCCCTTTCCATATCGCCTTGTGTTCCGGACCCCCAAACCTCAAATTCGTTATCGCCGTACTTTTAAAGACGTTCAAGTTCCCCTGAACTTCTCCAACTCGCCTGAGGATATCGATTTCTAGATTTGCAACCTGACCCCTTAAATGTGCTATATCAGACTTGGTCTTTTGAAACGGGACTTCAACTCCCGTAAGTTTAAGCCGGAGAGTTTGAACATCGCTACGGAACCCTTCAATTGGCCCTTGCAAACTATTGACCAAGTTCGTTGCCTGTAGTCACGTCATTTAATCGGATGCATCTTCCATACAAAGTACATTTTTTTAAATCCCTTAACATCTATATATTTGACAGAAATTAAAATGGATTTATAGTTGCAGTTTGTACTCTAAATTTAGCCATTTCATAAATTGACAGTAATTTTTATAAAATTTCTAGCTGGGATTGTCTTGAGAGTCTTGAGACATACTGTTTTATATTCTCGATTATAACATTTCCGAGTAAAGTCATACGGCATTGATGATTTGTATTGTCATCAGAAGTAAAAAATTCCGTTGTACAGATCCTTTCGAAGGAGTTCAGATCACCGAGCATTGGAAAATTAAATTAAGCTAAATTAAAATATATTCGAATTAAAAATCAACTCAACAATGTCCCATATTCTACCAAAATATTTCAAACAATTGGGATAGTCGAAACTTACGATCTATTGAAGTTAAATTAGCATGACTCCATGCCGCAAACGATTTACACTCGGGTTCAGAGGCAGTGATGATTTGCAGTATCGGTTTCAAGATACTAATTACAGAAGACAAAGACGTTTAATTAAAAAAAACCATTCATGTGCATCTTTATTTTAAGACTTACGTAAATTCAATGCCCATATTAACACTGTAATCCCAAGATTTAACAAGCTGTTTGAGTTTTTGAAGAATTTCAGGTCTTTTGGGTTCCATGAAGACGCCTCAAGTAAATACAGAATGCAACTTGTTGCAGCATATGAAAGCTAAAAGCCAAAAGCAGGATATAAATTGATTTAAAAATACTATATTTTCACTGCTTGATTTTTAATTTCATAATTTTTATAATAATAAGCAAACACTTACTCTGTTCTTGCCTTTAATATTACTAACACATGTGAAATGGCTTTCAGATGCATCCATCATCATGAAAACAGCATTACAATACACCGGTTTTTTTAAATGCTTGTGGTTCACAGGAACACTGGATGCATTCGAAAGGACGCCTTCAATAAAAACGTAGCGTTTCAAGGATGATAAAAATCGCCTTGGTTCAGTATATTTTTAACAGATACATAAACGCACCCAAAGCTGCAGTAGCTACAGGGACATCAATAGGTGTTTCCATTTTCAGTTTCAAGAACACATCTAATCCGTCGGCTTTTATGAACAATCCACAATTTTCATCCACGTCAAGAATGGAACATGTAAGATTACTCTCTGCTTTGTTAATGAAATAATATAAATGAAATACGAAAATCAAGAAAATCTTAATAATTGCGACAGCCCCAAATCGTTTTTTGTTCCCCACGGTTGCAAACACCAATTATTCGTTTCAAAAAACGTTCCTCCTAAACCAAAAGAGATTTGTACCGTATGCTTAATTGCAGCTGTCATAGTTTACTTGACCTTATAATGTTCACGAACCTTCTCGAAGACATCTTAAAGCGATGGTACATTCTGCGAGAAGTAACGCCTTTGTCCTAAGTTCTTTTCGGTCTTCATCCAAAAAAGGGGTGAGTTCTTTCTATACGTAACCACATGTAATAAAACATTTCTCATTTACACTAGGTACGTATTTTATTGATTTCAGTGTAATATTAGGCGTTGTTAAGTCTTAATTTGAAACAGATTTATAAGTTAGCGTACCCCTCCCTCCACCAATGCAAACATGGACTCCTTGCCATCCGGTTATACGAAGAACGTGCATAACAAACTTCTCGACAAATTCAAGTCGGTAAATGCTTCCATCTCCTCTGTTCCCGTTCCAACCTACAAAAATGAAATATTATTATGATATTACAAGTCGAAATAAAAACAAGTGGCATCTTATTATATTTTTCTAACCGGCCAGCGGCTCATGATTCGAACGATTCCATGGGGTAATGTCCAGACTCTTGAAGCTCGTTTTTGAATGTAAATCCAAACAATTTGGCCTCCCATTGACGTTTAGTCAGTATGTACCTGCAATTTAACAACGATAACATTGGACGGCGTTTTCTTGTATGAGAAGTTACAACAGACACCCTTATCTGAAATTAATTCTCTTAGTGAATTGAATTAGCTAATTTATTATATTATGCTTAATACAATGTTAATATACATAAACAATAATAATACGCAAAATACGTTCAACGTTCGCTGAAACAAACCCTTTGTGATCTGAAGTTCCTATTCCAATTTTTTAAATTCTATTAGTACCAGCCTTGAACAATCGTAAGTAAAACAAGAAGCAGAGTTGGCAGGCCAAAAAGAACAGAGTCGTCAGAAGTAAATGCTTATGCAACGTCAAATAGAGCAGCAAAGATAGTTGGAACAACGACATTCGGTTAGGGTTCGAATTTTCCTCTTTTTAAGAAAAAAATGTTTATTCTTTTATTTCAAGGGTTGACCCAGTTCGGTGAACTTATAAATATATAATGTGTAATGACAATGTAATTTATATACAACCACAAAAATGATACTATTTTTAAATATTCAATATTCCATCTTTTAAGACTGAGCCATGATTATTTACCCCTCCTAGTGCCTAGGGTCATCGCACATCTCAACAGATTATGCAAAACGTAGTATAATATCACAAGGAACGAATGTGGTAGGAACGTCTCTTGCCAAATCATAAATGGTGTACAGTATCAAATATTGCGGAACCGTGAATTATTAAAAAAAATTAATAGGTTTCAATTTTGCAAACATGAAATAGTATAAGTTAACGGGCTTGGATGTATTTAAATTTAAACACTCCTATGAAAACGATGCAAAAGTTTATATTTGTGACCAGCTTTTGGAAGATGCCTCGTCAACGCATGACATTAGTGTTATGAAAATCTGGTTACAGGCATCAATAAAATTGCGAACAACAATACGTAGCATGTCATGTTTTACAATTATGTGTAATGTGTATGACCTACACTGCCAATGCACCAAGCCGGTAACTGCTAACCTAACCACCACCCCCACCCAAATGCACTGGATCACATGCCAGATATAACTACAATTTAATCGAGACAATTAATTTTGCGTAGATCTCTTATTCCGTGGGGTTTCGCGCTCGCCCCTTGTTGATGTGCGTTTACGCATGGATTTATTTTGTTAAGCAGAACTATAAATAGTACTATTTAGATAAGGCAACCTCAACAATCGAGGTAATAATCTGATTTTGTAATGCTATAACGAACTATGGATTTAGCTTATAATAATTTGGTTTATTTATTGATCAAGGTAAACAATTACATTTCAAATATTAAGCCAAACTCCATTAACTAATTTTTGAATCCTTCTTCGTCTCGTCCCGTCTGGAAAGGCATCCCAATTGAAGTTAGAAATACTTGTGATGACATAGCCATTCTCGTCCCCATATCCAGGCCCTTTCCATATCGCCTTGTGTTCCGGACCCCCAAACCTCAAATTCGTTATCGCCGTACTTTTAAAGACGTTCAAGTTCCCCTGAACTTCTCCAACTCGCCTGAGGATATCGATTTCTAGATTTGCAACCTGACCCCTTAAATGTGCTATATCAGACTTGGTCTTTTGAAACGGGACTTCAACTCCCGTAAGTTTAAGCCGGAGAGTTTGAACATCGCTACGGAACCCTTCAATTGGCCCTTGCAAACTATTGACCAAGTTCGTTGCCTGTAGTCACGTCATTTAATCGGATGCATCTTCCATACAAAGTACATTTTTTTAAATCCCTTAACATCTATATATTTGACAGAAATTAAAATGGATTTATAGTTGCAGTTTGTACTCTAAATTTAGCCATTTCATAAATTGACAGTAATTTTTATAAAATTTCTAGCTGGGATTGTCTTGAGAGTCTTGAGACATACTGTTTTATATTCTCGATTATAACATTTCCGAGTAAAGTCATACGGCATTGATGATTTGTATTGTCATCAGAAGTAAAAAATTCCGTTGTACAGATCCTTTCGAAGGAGTTCAGATCACCGAGCATTGGAAAATTAAATTAAGCTAAATTAAAATATATTCGAATTCAAAATCAACTCAACAATGTCCCATATTCTACCAAAATATTTCAAACAATTGGGATAGTCGAAACTTACGATCTATTGAAGTTAAATTAGCATGACTCCATGCCGCAAACGATTTACACTCGGGTTCAGAGGCAGTGATGATTTGCAGTATCGGTTTCAAGATACTAATTACAGAAGACAAAGACGTTTAATTAAAAAAAACCATTCATGTGCATCTTTATTTTAAGACTTACGTAAATTCAATGCCCATATTAACACTGTAATCCCAAGATTTAACAAGCTGTTTGAGTTTTTGAAGAATTTCAGGTCTTTTAGGTTCCATGAAGACGCCTCAAGTAAATACAGAATGCAACTTGTTGCAGCATATGAAAGCTAAAAGCCAAAAGCAGGATATAAATTGATTTAAAAATACTATATTTTCACTGCTTGATTTTTAATTTCATAATTTTTATAATAATAAGCAAACACTTACTCTGTTCTTGTCTTTAATATTACTAACACATGTGAAATGGCTTTCAGATGCATCCATCATCATGAAAACAGCATTACAATACACCGGTTTTTTTAAATGCTTGTGGTTCACAGGAACACTGGATGCATTCGAAAGGACGCCTTCAATAAAAACGTAGCGTTTCAAGGATGATAAAAATCGCCTTGGTTCAGTATATTTTTAACAGATACATAAACGCACCCAAAGCTGCAGTAGCTACAGGGACATCAATAGGTGTTTCCATTTTCAGTTTCAAGAACACATCTAATCCGTCGGCTTTTATGAACAATCCACAATTTTCATCCACGTCAAGAATGGAACATGTAAGATTACTCTCTGCTTTGTTAATGAAATAATATAAATGAAATACGAAAATCAAGAAAATCTTAATAATTGCGACAGCCCCAAATCGTTTTTTGTTCCCCACGGTTGCAAACACCAATTATTCGTTTCAAAAAACGTTCCTCCTAAACCAAAAGAGATTTGTACCGTATGCTTAATTGCAGCTGTCATAGTTTACTTGACCTTATAATGTTCACGAACCTTCTCGAAGACATCTTAAAGCGATGGTACATTCTGCGAGAAGTAACGCCTTTGTCCTAAGTTCTTTTCGGTCTTCATCCAAAAAAGGGGTGAGTTCTTTCTATACGTAACCACATGTAATAAAACATTTCTCATTTACACTAGGTACGTATTTTATTGATTTCAGTGTAATATTAGGCGTTGTTAAGTCTTAATTTGAAACAGATTTATAAGTTAGCGTACCCCTCCCTCCACCAATGCAAACATGGACTCCTTGCCATCCGGTTATACGAAGAACGTGCATAACAAACTTCTCGACAAATTCAAGTCGGCAAATGCTTCCATCTCCTCTGTTCCCGTTCCAACCTACAAAAATGAAATATTATTATGATATTACAAGTCGAAATAAAAACAAGTGGCATCTTATTATATTTTTCTAACCGGCCAGCGGCTCATGATTCGAACGATTCCATGGGGTAATGTCCAGACTCTTGAAGCTCGTTTTTGAATGTAAATCCAAACAATTTGGCCTCCCATTGACGTTTAGTCAGTATGTACCTGCAATTTAACAACGATAACATTGGACGGCGTTTTCTTGTATGAGAAGTTACAACAGACACCCTTATCTGAAATTAATTCTCTTAGTGAATTGAATTAGCTAATTTATTATATTATGCTTAATACAATGTTAATATACATAAACAATAATAATACGCAAAATACGTTCAACGTTCGCTGAAACAAACCCTTTGTGATCTGAAGTTCCTATTCCAATTTTTTAAATTCTATTAGTACCAGCCTTGAACAATCGTAAGTAAAACAAGAAGCAGAGTTGGCAGGCCAAAAAGAACAGAGTCGTCAGAAGTAAATGCTTATGCAACGTCAAATAGAGCAGCAAAGATAGTTGGAACAACGACATTCGGTTAGGGTTCGAATTTTCCTCTTTTTAAGAAAAAAATGTTTATTCTTTTATTTCAAGGGTTGACCCAGTTCGGTGAACTTATAAATATATAATGTGTAATGACAATGTAATTTATATACAACCACAAAAATGATACTATTTTTAAATATTCAATATTCCATCTTTTAAGACTGAGCCATGATTATTTACCCCTCCTAGTGCCTAGGGTCATCGCACATCTCAACAGATTATGCAAAACGTAGTATAATATCACAAGGAACGAATGTGGTAGGAACGTCTCTTGCCAAATCATAAATGGTGTACAGTATCAAATATTGCGGAACCGTGAATTATTAAAAAAAATTAATAGGTTTCAATTTTGCAAACATGAAATAGTATAAGTTAACGGGCTTGGATGTATTTAAATTTAAACACTCCTATGAAAACGATGCAAAAGTTTATATTTGTGACCAGCTTTTGGAAGATGCCTCGTCAACGCATGACATTAGTGTTATGAAAATCTGGTTACAGGCATCAATAAAATTGCGAACAACAATACGTAGCATGTCATGTTTTACAATTATGTGTAATGTGTATGACCTACACTGCCAATGCACCAAGCCGGTAACTGCTAACCTAACCACCACCCCCACCCAAATGCACTGGATCACATGCCAGATATAACTACAATTTAATCGAGACAATTAATTTTGCGTAGATCTCTTATTCCGTGGGGTTTCGCGCTCGCCCCTTGTTGATGTGGGTTTACACATGGATTTATTTTGTTAAGCAGAACTATAAATAGTACTATTTAGATAAGGCAACCTCAACAATCGAGGTAATAATCTGATTTTGTAATGCTATAACGAACTATGGATTTAGCTTATAATAATTTGGTTTATTTATTGATCAAGGTAAACAATTACATTTCAAATATTAAGCCAAACTCCATTAACTAATTTTTGAATCCTTCTTCGTCTCGTCCCGTCTGGAAAGGCATCCCAATTGAAGTTAGAAATACTTGTGATGACATAGCCATTCTCGTCCCCATATCCAGGCCCTTTCCATATCGCCTTGTGTTCCGGACCCCCAAACCTCAAATTCGTTATCGCCGTACTTTTAAAGACGTTCAAGTTCCCCTGAACTTCTCCAACTCGCCTGAGGATATCGATTTCTAGATTTGCAACCTGACCCCTTAAATGTGCTATATCAGACTTGGTCTTTTGAAACGGGACTTCAACTCCCGTAAGTTTAAGCCGGAGAGTTTGAACATCGCTACGGAACCCTTCAATTGGCCCTTGCAAACTATTGACCAAGTTCGTTGCCTGTAGTCACGTCATTTAATCGGATGCATCTTCCATACAAAGTACATTTTTTTAAATCCCTTAACATCTATATATTTGACAGAAATTAAAATGGATTTATAGTTGCAGTTTGTACTCTAAATTTAGCCATTTCATAAATTGACAGTAATTTTTATAAAATTTCTAGCTGGGATTGTCTTGAGAGTCTTGAGACATACTGTTTTATATTCTCGATTATAACATTTCCGAGTAAAGTCATACGGCATTGATGATTTGTATTGTCATCAGAAGTAAAAAATTCCGTTGTACAGATCCTTTCGAAGGAGTTCAGATCACCGAGCATTGGAAAATTAAATTAAGCTAAATTAAAATATATTCGAATTAAAAATCAACTCAACAATGTCCCATATTCTACCAAAATATTTCAAACAATTGGGATAGTCGAAACTTACGATCTATTGAAGTTAAATTAGCATGACTCCATGCCGCAAACGATTTACACTCGGGTTCAGAGGCAGTGATGATTTGCAGTATCGGTTTCAAGATACTAATTACAGAAGACAAAGACGTTTAATTAAAAAAAACCATTCATGTGCATCTTTATTTTAAGACTTACGTAAATTCAATGCCCATATTAACACTGTAATCCCAAGATTTAACAAGCTGTTTGAGTTTTTGAAGAATTTCAGGTCTTTTGGGTTCCATGAAGACGCCTCAAGTAAATACAGAATGCAACTTGTTGCAGCATATGAAAGCTAAAAGCCAAAAGCAGGATATAAATTGATTTAAAAATACTATATTTTCACTGCTTGATTTTTAATTTCATAATTTTTATAATAATAAGCAAACACTTACTCTGTTCTTGTCTTTAATATTACTAACACATGTGAAATGGCTTTCAGATGCATCCATCATCATGAAAACAGCATTACAATACACCGGTTTTTTTTAATGCTTGTGGTTCACAGGAACACTGGATGCATTCGAAAGGACGCCTTCAATAAAAACGTAGCGTTTCAAGGATGATAAAAATCGCCTTGGTTCAGTATATTTTTAACAGATACATAAACGCACCCAAAGCTGCAGTAGCTACAGGGACATCAATAGGTGTTTCCATTTTCAGTTTCAAGAACACATCTAATCCGTCGGCTTTTATGAACAATCCACAATTTTCATCCACGTCAAGAATGGAACATGTAAGATTACTCTCTGCTTTGTTAATGAAATAATATAAATGAAATACGAAAATCAAGAAAATCTTAATAATTGCGACAGCCCCAAATCGTTTTTTGTTCCCCACGGTTGCAAACACCAATTATTCGTTTCAAAAAACGTTCCTCCTAAACCAAAAGAGATTTGTACCGTATGCTTAATTGCAGCTGTCATAGTTTACTTGACCTTATAATGTTCACGAACCTTCTCGAAGACATCTTAAAGCGATGGTACATTCTGCGAGAAGTAACGCCTTTGTCCTAAGTTCTTTTCGGTCTTCATCCAAAAAAGGGGTGAGTTCTTTCTATACGTAACCACATGTAATAAAACATTTCTCATTTACACTAGGTACGTATTTTATTGATTTCAGTGTAATATTAGGCGTTGTTAAGTCTTAATTTGAAACAGATTTATAAGTTAGCGTACCCCTCCCTCCACCAATGCAAACATGGACTCCTTGCCATCCGGTTATACGAAGAACGTGCATAACAAACTTCTCGACAAATTCAAGTCGGTAAATGCTTCCATCTCCTCTGTTCCCGTTCCAACCTACAAAAATGAAATATTATTATGATATTACAAGTCGAAATAAAAACAAGTGGCATCTTATTATATTTTTCTAACCGGCCAGCGGCTCATGATTCGAACGATTCCATGGGGTAATGTCCAGACTCTTGAAGCTCGTTTTTGAATGTAAATCCAAACAATTTGGCCTCCCATTGACGTTTAGTCAGTATGTACCTGCAATTTAACAACGATAACATTGGACGGCGTTTTCTTGTATGAGAAGTTACAACAGACACCCTTATCTGAAATTAATTCTCTTAGTGAATTGAATTAGCTAATTTATTATATTATGCTTAATACAATGTTAATATACATAAACAATAATAATACGCAAAATACGTTCAACGTTCGCTGAAACAAACCCTTTGTGATCTGAAGTTCCTATTCCAATTTTTTAAATTCTATTAGTACCAGCCTTGAACAATCGTAAGTAAAACAAGAAGCAGAGTTGGCAGGCCAAAAAGAACAGAGTCGTCAGAAGTAAATGCTTATGCAACGTCAAATAGAGCAGCAAAGATAGTTGGAACAACGACATTCGGTTAGGGTTCGAATTTTCCTCTTTTTAAGAAAAAAATGTTTATTCTTTTATTTCAAGGGTTGACCCAGTTCGGTGAACTTATAAATATATAATGTGTAATGACAATGTAATTTATATACAACCACAAAAATGATACTATTTTTAAATATTCAATATTCCATCTTTTAAGACTGAGCCATGATTATTTACCCCTCCTAGTGCCTAGGGTCATCGCACATCTCAACAGATTATGCAAAACGTAGTATAATATCACAAGGAACGAATGTGGTAGGAACGTCTCTTGCCAAATCATAAATGGTGTACAGTATCAAATATTGCGGAACCGTGAATTATTAAAAAAAATTAATAGGTTTCAATTTTGCAAACATGAAATAGTATAAGTTAACGGGCTTGGATGTATTTAAATTTAAACACTCCTATGAAAACGATGCAAAAGTTTATATTTGTGACCAGCTTTTGGAAGATGCCTCGTCAACGCATGACATTAGTGTTATGAAAATCTGGTTACAGGCATCAATAAAATTGCGAACAACAATACGTAGCATGTCATGTTTTACAATTATGTGTAATGTGTATGACCTACACTGCCAATGCACCAAGCCGGTAACTGCTAACCTAACCACCACCCCCACCCAAATGCACTGGATCACATGCCAGATATAACTACAATTTAATCGAGACAATTAATTTTGCGTAGATCTCTTATTCCGTGGGGTTTCGCGCTCGCCCCTTGTTGATGTGCGTTTACACATGGATTTATTTTGTTAAGCAGAACTATAAATAGTACTATTTAGATAAGGCAACCTCAACAATCGAGGTAATAATCTGATTTTGTAATGCTATAACGAACTATGGATTTAGCTTATAATAATTTGGTTTATTTATTGATCAAGGTAAACAATTACATTTCAAATATTAAGCCAAACTCCATTAACTAATTTTTGAATCCTTCTTCGTCTCGTCCCGTCTGGAAAGGCATCCCAATTGAAGTTAGAAATACTTGTGATGACATAGCCATTCTCGTCCCCATATCCAGGCCCTTTCCATATCGCCTTGTGTTCCGGACCCCCAAACCTCAAATTCGTTATCGCCGTACTTTTAAAGACGTTCAAGTTCCCCTGAACTTCTCCAACTCGCCTGAGGATATCGATTTCTAGATTTGCAACCTGACCCCTTAAATGTGCTATATCAGACTTGGTCTTTTGAAACGGGACTTCAACTCCCGTAAGTTTAAGCCGGAGAGTTTGAACATCGCTACGGAACCCTTCAATTGGCCCTTGCAAACTATTGACCAAGTTCGTTGCCTGTAGTCACGTCATTTAATCGGATGCATCTTCCATACAAAGTACATTTTTTTAAATCCCTTAACATCTATATATTTGACAGAAATTAAAATGGATTTATAGTTGCAGTTTGTACTCTAAATTTAGCCATTTCATAAATTGACAGTAATTTTTATAAAATTTCTAGCTGGGATTGTCTTGAGAGTCTTGAGACATACTGTTTTATATTCTCGATTATAACATTTCCGAGTAAAGTCATACGGCATTGATGATTTGTATTGTCATCAGAAGTAAAAAATTCCGTTGTACAGATCCTTTCGAAGGAGTTCAGATCACCGAGCATTGGAAAATTAAATTAAGCTAAATTAAAATATATTCGAATTAAAAATCAACTCAACAATGTCCCATATTCTACCAAAATATTTCAAACAATTGGGATAGTCGAAACTTACGATCTATTGAAGTTAAATTAGCATGACTCCATGCCGCAAACGATTTACACTCGGGTTCAGAGGCAGTGATGATTTGCAGTATCGGTTTCAAGATACTAATTACAGAAGACAAAGACGTTTAATTAAAAAAAACCATTCATGTGCATCTTTATTTTAAGACTTACGTAAATTCAATGCCCATATTAACACTGTAATCCCAAGATTTAACAAGCTGTTTGAGTTTTTGAAGAATTTCAGGTCTTTTGGGTTCCATGAAGACGCCTCAAGTAAATACAGAATGCAACTTGTTGCAGCATATGAAAGCTAAAAGCCAAAAGCAGGATATAAATTGATTTAAAAATACTATATTTTCACTGCTTGATTTTTAATTTCATAATTTTTATAATAATAAGCAAACACTTACTCTGTTCTTGTCTTTAATATTACTAACACATGTGAAATGGCTTTCAGATGCATCCATCATCATGAAAACAGCATTACAATACACCGGTTTTTTTTAATGCTTGTGGTTCACAGGAACACTGGATGCATTCGAAAGGACGCCTTCAATAAAAACGTAGCGTTTCAAGGATGATAAAAATCGCCTTGGTTCAGTATATTTTTAACAGATACATAAACGCACCCAAAGCTGCAGTAGCTACAGGGACATCAATAGGTGTTTCCATTTTCAGTTTCAAGAACACATCTAATCCGTCGGCTTTTATGAACAATCCACAATTTTCATCCACGTCAAGAATGGAACATGTAAGATTACTCTCTGCTTTGTTAATGAAATAATATAAATGAAATACGAAAATCAAGAAAATCTTAATAATTGCGACAGCCCCAAATCGTTTTTTGTTCCCCACGGTTGCAAACACCAATTATTCGTTTCAAAAAACGTTCCTCCTAAACCAAAAGAGATTTGTACCGTATGCTTAATTGCAGCTGTCATAGTTTACTTGACCTTATAATGTTCACGAACCTTCTCGAAGACATCTTAAAGCGATGGTACATTCTGCGAGAAGTAACGCCTTTGTCCTAAGTTCTTTTCGGTCTTCATCCAAAAAAGGGGTGAGTTCTTTCTATACGTAACCACATGTAATAAAACATTTCTCATTTACACTAGGTACGTATTTTATTGATTTCAGTGTAATATTAGGCGTTGTTAAGTCTTAATTTGAAACAGATTTATAAGTTAGCGTACCCCTCCCTCCACCAATGCAAACATGGACTCCTTGCCATCCGGTTATACGAAGAACGTGCATAACAAACTTCTCGACAAATTCAAGTCGGTAAATGCTTCCATCTCCTCTGTTCCCGTTCCAACCTACAAAAATGAAATATTATTATGATATTACAAGTCGAAATAAAAACAAGTGGCATCTTATTATATTTTTCTAACCGGCCAGCGGCTCATGATTCGAACGATTCCATGGGGTAATGTCCAGACTCTTGAAGCTCGTTTTTGAATGTAAATCCAAACAATTTGGCCTCCCATTGACGTTTAGTCAGTATGTACCTGCAATTTAACAACGATAACATTGGACGGCGTTTTCTTGTATGAGAAGTTACAACAGACACCCTTATCTGAAATTAATTCTCTTAGTGAATTGAATTAGCTAATTTATTATATTATGCTTAATACAATGTTAATATACATAAACAATAATAATACGCAAAATACGTTCAACGTTCGCTGAAACAAACCCTTTGTGATCTGAAGTTCCTATTCCAATTTTTTAAATTCTATTAGTACCAGCCTTGAACAATCGTAAGTAAAACAAGAAGCAGAGTTGGCAGGCCAAAAAGAACAGAGTCGTCAGAAGTAAATGCTTATGCAACGTCAAATAGAGCAGCAAAGATAGTTGGAACAACGACATTCGGTTAGGGTTCGAATTTTCCTCTTTTTAAGAAAAAAATGTTTATTCTTTTATTTCAAGGGTTGACCCAGTTCGGTGAACTTATAAATATATAATGTGTAATGACAATGTAATTTATATACAACCACAAAAATGATACTATTTTTAAATATTCAATATTCCATCTTTTAAGACTGAGCCATGATTATTTACCCCTCCTAGTGCCTAGGGTCATCGCACATCTCAACAGATTATGCAAAACGTAGTATAATATCACAAGGAACGAATGTGGTAGGAACGTCTCTTGCCAAATCATAAATGGTGTACAGTATCAAATATTGCGGAACCGTGAATTATTAAAAAAAATTAATAGGTTTCAATTTTGCAAACATGAAATAGTATAAGTTAACGGGCTTGGATGTATTTAAATTTAAACACTCCTATGAAAACGATGCAAAAGTTTATATTTGTGACCAGCTTTTGGAAGATGCCTCGTCAACGCATGACATTAGTGTTATGAAAATCTGGTTACAGGCATCAATAAAATTGCGAACAACAATACGTAGCATGTCATGTTTTACAATTATGTGTAATGTGTATGACCTACACTGCCAATGCACCAAGCCGGTAACTGCTAACCTAACCACCACCCCCACCCAAATGCACTGGATCACATGCCAGATATAACTACAATTTAATCGAGACAATTAATTTTGCGTAGATCTCTTATTCCGTGGGGTTTCGCGCTCGCCCCTTGTTGATGTGCGTTTACACATGGATTTATTTTGTTAAGCAGAAATATAAATAGTAATATTTAGACAATAATACTTCACTCAGGCTAATAGCCTTCGAGTTCATAAGGAAACGCATATAAAAATTTCGGATCTAAGTTTATTTGCTCCCAATCAAGAGTCATCGTTATTGCTCGGTAGCAATCCCAATCATAATACGAATGGAAATGTCACTGAAAGCTCTTATGCGACGAATCAGATATTAGATACCCTACCAGACTCAGCAGTTGACCAACAAAACGCAATCAATATCAATATTACTCCTCATGTTCATGGATATTAAACATCGACAACGACAATTACAATCCCTCCTCAAGACTGATATCAACTACCGAATCAACGAATTTCGGTTTCCATCTCTTTCGACACCCACAGAAATCGTTGTCAAATCATTCGTCTATATCAACACCGACAAGTTGATCTCATTGATCTTAAAATCTCAATGTAGTCGTTAAATTAGTTAATTTAGCTACAGAAACCAGATAAATTGAAAAAAAAATAAAAATTGAAATAAAATGAAAAATATACAGGTACTTTGATACAGAAACGTGTACATAGGGTTTTTACTAGGTATATTCTAAATACACAGAGATGTCAATTAGGTACTTAAAATTGCGTCCGGCTTTTTGTGAAGAAATAAACATTTTATTATCCATCCAACATTTTCAGGTCACAGAATCAAGATTGACGTGACCATCTTTAGGTAGCATTTTCTCCGTCTGATCAAGGATTTCTTCAAGATGGGCAGAAGTATTGTAGAGATTATATTCGAATATATGATTATAATTGCCAAGGTCTAAACAGGATCAACATGGAATTATTATTTTGTCATACTTAATACAAGAAAACGTGGAGTTGGTTTAAGAATGACTATGTCTAGCTTACTTGCGAGAATCTCAGTTGGAACAATCTGCAACACAACGGATTCCTTCTTATCGTCAAGCTTCATCAACTCTTGAGCTAATAATTTCACCCATTCTAAATCCTCCATTGACACTCCGTTGTAATTTTGAAGCAGAACCCCTCGGAGGGTTCGTTGAGTGTTCAAACAAACTAGCACCTAGAAAAGACAGAATAAATATGAAACTGGAAAGAAATTACAAAAAACTGTTACCCGTCAAAAAGTAATAAATTGATAAGAATGTCACAATATCACAATACCTTTTCAAACACGAACGAGAGGACATACATTAGTCCAACGTGAAGTCTTGTGAGCAATGGAAACTCACACAGAAACAACGAATGACCTATAGTCATTATGCTTACTTTACGAAGAACCTTTTTAAGTCCAACACGAGTAACGTCGATATCATTGGAGGAAAAAAAATCCACAAATTTTTCATGAGAGCATAGAATATGTAGCATCCAGCCATCTTCCTTGCTTTTATTCTATACAAACAATTAATTAGGCATGAATGAAATCTCCTTGGACAAAAATTAAATCAAATTACGAGTATCAATCCCCTTACCACAATATCAGGGTAGGCTTTTGAAAGCTCTTTAATCAGTAACGCCTCTGAGCAGCAATCCCCAGTCGGACGTGTTTTTGGCATATTAGTCAGAACTTTTGCAAATGGTTTTATTGCATCCCTTAGCTCCTGTCTCTCCAAAAGCAGTTTTCCGGAACAGAAGCGAGAGCTCAAGATGTTCGTGTACGGTTTACCGCTCGCAAAAGCCACTGCGTCTTTGCTCCCCTAGAAAAAACAAAAATAATGATATGATTAGATTACTAATTGCCTTAGCACCTTAGGTTTTATTCATATTTTATGCATAAAACATGAATATAAAAAAATACTAATTTTGATAGGGTAATACAAGAGTAATTTTCAACTTAAAATGGCAGTTCAAGTACAGGCAGAGTATCGTGGGAATCTGGAGGCTCAATACACCTCAGACTTTCGAAGTAGCTCGTTGTTTATGTTATTTTGGCTCACGGTGGTTAGTTAAAATTAAAGCCCAACCAGTCCAACTGGTCCATGAACATTCCTGCATTTTTCATTATCACATTTTTCACAAACAATTTAACCATTTGGATAATTTTTAAAAAATATACCGTATTAACGCCGAGCTACATTTGGACGTTAATACTAATTATCCAGCGTGGTCAACAATTCTGCCATTTATGACCGTTGTCGAGGCTTTACGCTTTAATTATTCTAATATTTTCCCTTCTCATCGGTTGTGGATTGATTCCTCGTGCATTTCTTTTGAGACACTGGACTCAGGGAACAGGGAAAAAATGCAAGGCTATCAAGTTAATTGTTATCAATTATATATTTTTTATGGCTACTTGGCCAATAATTCAACTATTATATGCTCCCTTCACGTATTACTAATTCTAATTTGCCCTTATATTTTAACTTGACTTCTAGTATTCACTTATCAGCCTACTTTCTATTAGCTTGGCATAATCGGCTATTCTAATAATTCAGGACTACAAACAGAGCTTTTTCGTTTGGAAAGAGTACAAATAGTATAGTATACAGCAAGGTAAATTTCCAATCTGGGCAACAGACGTTTTTGAAGTAGATTGCTGTGGATGGAACGGACCTCTTGATTTTGGACAGGAATTAAATATGACACATTTTCTTGGAACTAGTGACAAAGATGTTATGAACAAGGTGTCAAACTGTTACAATGAAATATTTGAAGTCATCGCAAATCCAGGAACAATTACAACAGAAAATAAACTAGTTTTCGGACCGAACAAGCATCTTTCAAAATTACTCATGGTAAGCAGAATGCATAATATGATTGCAAAAACCTTTGTGTTGAAGCAGACAGAGTAGCACTATACTATCTGACCCTTAATGTTTCATGTTATAATGTTACAAATACAGTCTGCTATTCGCATTTAAATAAGATTCATAATGTCAGTTAAAATTTTTACAGGGCTGTGGTACAGAAATTCTAAACAGGACGCGGACAGCTTGTTACTTTATTGCATTTGCAAGCATAACAAATATATTACTAGTAGTCCTTAACCTGCTAGTCTACACTATTCCGTCATTTCGAAGAAACAATGAAAAAGAAACACAAGTTCTCGCAGCTAAGATCAATGAAACCACCGATTTTTAAGTCCTCAATTTTATCACTGAGAAGAATGCTAAATACAATGAGGATCTCAACGAGAAATCTTACATCGAATGGATCGAATTGAGCGAATTCATGTTGATTCTAAAAAATAACCATAACCTAATTTGCTGCTAATGTGCGGTAAAATATATTTTCAATGTTTAAATTAACATTCCTTACCCAAATTTCTGATTTATTATATCTTATCCGGCCACAAGTCTTGAAAAATTGTAACTCAGTTCGTATTAACCTAATTTTCTGCCACACGTCTGCAGTATTTCGTTTTAATTTATCAAGAAAGGTTCCAGTTTCTGTTCTTTTATCGACATGAGGCATAAATCGGCGGTTCTGAAATTAAAATTAAAATGCACATTTGAATTCCAAAACCACCTACATTTTACCTTCGTAGGTGGACATTTATTTCATAGGTTAACACAGATTACCTAATAATCTGATTAATAATGTAATGAACCTAATGAAAACTTACAAAATTCTCTCCGAACAACCGCCTCTCAGCTCGAAGTTCAACTATCTTAAATTTACGGATCCATTCTTGTGCAACTTCGGCTCTTATGAGATCGTAATGAAAATACATAGAAGGATCATCGTTAGAAAGATACAAATGCATATTTCGTTTGATTATTCCCATCTGAAATGAAAAAATTCACAATTCCAGAATATTTAATCGTATCACATATGAATCATGAACTGCTGGTTCAGTATTAATTAACCTGATAGCCTGCAAACAATTTGGCGGCCAACAACAGTCTGTCAAGGAACGGGGCTCGCTGCACAATACTTTTTGGCAGAAGTGAGTGAGTTCGGGTCAGTTTATGTCCGGAGTCTTTTACAAGAAATACATTAATTCGTTCTTTAATTAACCCATATTTAGCATTGACATTGCTGGTTTGTAAATAATTATATACTATACTACCTATATTTGGTATTTAAGTTAATTCTTACCTAGAGACTTTTTAAGTTCCGCCAACGGAAACAAAAATCTATCCTTTCCAATGTAGCGGAGACAGATCAGATACACTTCAGAGTTGCCTTCCTTGCTTGTTGCTGGTTTAAAAAGATGAACCTTAGCAAATACAGCATAGAAAAATTAAAAGTAAACTTAGCGAGCAGTTCTGAAACTTCCTTCTGAAGTAGAAAAACCCGTTACTTTAAATTATCTTTGGCCACTTTCATTTACCTCTTCAAATAAAGAACACAATAAATACAAATGACTGATTGCTTGACATTCCAAAAATGTAAACATTTTTAAAATGAATGATCCACCAATGCTCAAAACAAGCAGTGCAGCAACAATTTCAGATAGGTGAAGTTGAGCCACCATAGCTTCTTGTTCCATTGGATTTGACTGGCAGTCAATACTACCATCAGCTGTTACTAGGCTCACCGGAATGCTTTGGCCCCGAGAGTTTTTGAATTTCTTCTGTACAGCTTGGATAAGGCTATCAATGTTAGTCTCATTCATAATGTTACCGGTATTATCTTTTAAGAAAGTCCAATTTTGCAGGGAGTTCAGGATTAGTTTGTCTTCGTTAATCATTGATCCCACGTCGTTTCCTTCATGGTGTGGATTTAGAGTTGTGGCAAGCCAGTCCCACTGAAAAAATCGAAGCAACGACATCATTCGTTGGGTTTTGAATACTATCCGTATAGGTTATGTTATATTTTATATTGTGCATGTTAATAATGTCGTATCTAGATTTGGTATCCTATTAAATTGAAAACAATACCTTTATCTGGGGATGATTTGACTGAATAAAGTTATTTGTCGCAGAAATAAACGCTCCGGGGGCTTCACAGAGATGTACCGTACATAAGGATAATTCCTGATCCGGGCCTTCTTGTTGGGATCGATTTATAAGTTCCTGAGGAATTATGGAGAAATTATTAAGACACTCGTAGAATTTACACCATGCTTGACTGCAGAATTCCGGGTTGTAATTATTTCGGACTGCTGGAATCACTTCTCCTGCTGTGTTTAATCTTTTGGTATGTTTATGCCAGGATTCTAGATTACAAGTATCTATAAGACACTTCGTTGCATTCAATCGAGACTTTAAAACTTGGAGTTCGTCAATCTACAAACAAGGGCAAATAACATTTAATTAATTTTAGTACGTACCTAGTGTTGCTTTTAATCTCACTCAAGAGTTAAGTTTGATTTTTGATGACGATTTATTTCGTCATTTCGAAATATTTAGTTTTCATGTTGATTTTGTGTATATGACAGGACAATTTTAAAACTTTTCAAGGTCCTAGAAGGGTCATCCTGCTATACATACAAAATCAGTCGTAAACATATTATCATACCTTCCATGCTTTTTCTCTGAAGAACGTTTTTGGAATAGGAAATTTTTCAGTGATAAATTTCAAGCTTCTCTTCTTCCTCCATATGTCAATTGATAATCTTGAAAAGTCGATTTGATCTTCATCCACTGTTTTCTCAGACTCTGTACAGCTTCTTGCCATTTTGACAATCGTTAAGTCGCATTTATTTTTGGAATCCATAACTATAAATACAAACGTCAATAATCTCAAATCTCAAAAGGTTATATTTTAATTTGCCCTTATTTATTTGGTAGTATCGAGAACCAAAAACTCACCGAATGGATGTATTGGTATTTTGTATTTAACTACATGTAACATGTAACTACAAATTATTTAATGACAAAATAAAAAATTCAAAAAACTCTTTCCCCTCGGCCTCACCAGTCAACACAAGGCTGGCATCGCAGTCAAACTATGAATTGTGAAGGAAGAAGATCAAAGATAAAAAGGGATCAGATCCAGTTTCACGACTCTATTTCTTTGATGGTGCATGGAATGAATTTAAATGTTTGCCGGCCTTAAAATCCCTTCTACCGCCACAAGAGGCGCTACGGAACGCCGGCAAAGGATGAGCCAAGGAAAGAAAAAGTACGCCGAACGAATCGGAAAGTGGAAGTGGAATCTCTCCTCTCTGACCCCACACCCCACCCAGCCACCGGATTCCAGCGCAGCGTCATCCCAAAGGTCAAGGGTCGTGTGGTTAATGAGATAAGGAGGTCGAGCTTACCTGGACACGGAAGGAGGACTGCCGACTGGAACGGCGGAGTTGAAAAAGTTGCGAGGAGAGAGAGTGTGACTGAGAGAGTTGTTTTCGTCCGATCTTGTCCAGTCCTAGATGAAGAGTGAGCTGGGAAGGGAGTTGGGTGCAGAGTTAAAGTGATGGAGTAACTTCTATGAGCCATCTCTATGCTCTTCTATCAGCTTGACTTCGACCACACGAACAGCACACAGTAGTGCGTGTAACGGAATAACTGAAGCAGAGTTGAGCTTTTGTCCGTTACTTACTCACTTTGTCCGTTTTTGCTTTTTGTCGGCCTTGCGTCTTTTTCTTTTCTTTGGTTTGTGGTTGTGGAGGGAGAGAACGGGAAGAACAAAGGAAGACCGAAAACCGCTAACTGAGTTTCAGTCATCTTAATCTCATAGTCTTGTGGTCTTGTGAAGGTGAGGAGGAAAATAAATTCAAAATTGGTATTCCTTCATTTTATTCCATACGATGTGCTCATTTTAATTTTGAATTTTGAATTTATAAAAATCAAAAATGTAAAAATCCGTTGGTTTAGTTGGATTGTCGAGTCCGAGTCCGAGTGTTGCATCAAACGCAAGGCGAGAGAGTAACGGGAGGAGGGCATTTAAAAAGTAGAGTCCTTCTCCTTCCACCTCACCTTCTGCACTGTTATCCCTTTGACCTTCACTTTACAAGATGTCAGGAGGCCAAAGACGAGCGAAAGTAAGTGCGATCGCAGGGATTTGTTGCAAAACCACAGGAGAGTCTAATATTCCCTTTGACTTGTATGAGGCATTAGAAGAGAAGAAAAGTAAGACATAAGATTTACAATCAATGTAATAATGCATGCAATCAATCCTGTTAGTTTTTATTGCTTCATAATTCATAATTTCATTTAGGTTTGAGGTCTTAGTGCTGGAGAATATCTTATCTGACGACTTCGCGTCAAAGACGTTGGAGGGGATAGAGGAACAATATGAGGAACCCTATGGCTCCTTTGCTCTGAGCCTCAAAGCCTCCGGTAAATGCTTCGTTTGTTGACCTCCGTCATTCAATTGCCATTTATAAAGGTCTAAAATTGTAAATTCAAATTTAATTTGTCTTGTTTCAATTATGCTTAGAATGGGAGGATAACCTAATTGTTGTACTTCGAAACTTGGAGCGACAAATAGAAGGGGACGACCCTGTCTTGGCTTACAGAGCCAATAAGTTGCTGAAATTGGAGATTGAGTACACTTACCACATTGGAGTGCGTGCTGTCATACTGAATCTCACATCGACTAAATGTGCGAATTTAGCTAGAACTATTACCCAGTATTTATCGGGTGGCACTTTAGACAAGTATTATGTAAGTTACAATTTACAATTGTCTTTTGTGCCTATTTGCTATAATTTCCGACAATACACCCAAAGTCGCAATTGTCTATTTTTGATGCGTGTGTTTCTTTTAGCGGCTTTTGCTCTAACGGCAAACGGGGATTGGAATATTTGGTATTGGTTAATAATTGGCAGGAAGATCCTTTACACTCACTATGCTATGCTGTTCAATTGCATTATTGTGTATTGTGTATTGTAACTTGTAACATTTTAAAACTAACAACTGTTTCTATTTTATTATTACTATTGTTTTTTCTCAAAGTGAGAATGGCTCGACGAGCAGATCAACATGAATGCCCTTGGACCATGTAAGTTCTGATGAGCTGAATTAGTAGCAGTAACTTAGTTGATGTATTACTCCAACTTAAATTTTTCAACTCGTAGATGGAATATGTTCCGAACATTTTGTGAATATCCGAGCCGGTTGTATGTCGTTTTGGAAATTACGTATACTCTTCCGAGTGAAGATGAGATATGTCGGTGGCTGGGCGAACCGGTCAAGTACATTTTTGTGTCACAAAGTAAGTCTTTTAAAATATATATTTATCTTACTTAATTCATTTAACAAAGGCGTCGAGTCAGACTTTAGCACACATTTACATATTTCATAATTCATATTTTTTCACAATCTCGTTATAGGATGTTTTCAAACGGATTCTAAAGGAGAACGTGTACTAAGATGGAGCCACAAAAAACTCATCAGGCGATTTATGCGTATTGGAGCTATCGTCGTTTTCAATTTCGACTCTTCCGAGTATTACTCTGTTAACGACATCGTTGGCAAAAGTTATCGCAAGCAAGTCAGGAGCATGTGGGCTTACATAAAAAATCAACAGGTACGTACTATTAAAAATAATCGTAATCTCATAATCTCAATCTCAGAAGTGAATTGGCTTCAGTTTGATTGACTTGAATCTTGAATCTATGGTTGTACTTAGTCTGATGCAGCATATGACCATAAGGAACGGATTAAAGCCAGCTATAATTACTTGAACTTGCCACTGGAGGCTTCAGACAATTCAAAACTTTGTGTAGGCGAAAAATTTGAATCGCAACCCTTGAAATACCAGATATATAAAGCAGCAGTTATTGACGCACTGTGTGACTTAGTTAAGAGAACCGACGTTGAATCCAAGACAATGTAAGTTTTATAAATATAAAGCGTATAGCATGACAAAAATAATTGTCCACAATACCTTATATGATAACAGATTGTAAAATGATATGTACTTATTTAGTTTGAATTATGCCGTTTCAAATGTGCTTTCTTAATTTCCAATAGCATCGCGCTAGTCCTCGGTGCTGGTCGTGGACCGCTAATTAGAGTTCTGTTGTCGGCTGCAGCGTCAGTAGAAATTAAAATCCGTGTATACGCGGTTGAAAAAAATGAGATCTCCTTAACCTTTCTTCAGCACTCAAAGTGGACAGAATGGCAAAATGAAGACCTGCATATCGTTGCTTCAGACATTGCAGAATGGGTGGCCCCTGAAATGGCGGATCTGATTGTCGCTGACATGTTTGGATGTTTCGGGGATAACGAACTGTTATCAGAGACAATGGGTAGTGCTCAACGTTTTTTGAACCATGGTGGGATTATGCTGCCGCAGTCGTATTCCAATTATCTAGGACCGACAATGTCCAGTGACTTGTATCATTTAACGAAGGACGCAACCTGCGAGCCCTTTTTTGTTTCCACAAGTCATAAGACGACCAACGGTTACCAAATGGCCGATCCCCAAAAACTGTTCGACTTCTCCCATCCTAGCGGTGAGTTAGTGGATACATATTTTTAATTGATATACACTTGTACGTTTTGTGATAAAATGGTGCTTATTTAGTTGACTGATGCTGTGCTTCAGAATAATATAAATTTCACCCAATCGAATTGAAACTTTGACACATTGACTTCGTGTATTAGTGGGTAGTATATATATGTTGCGGGCTTTAATGTTGTGTCCATAGGATAATTGTGTATTGTAATTTACTGTTGACAACGTTGTTAATTGTTAACTGACTGTAAACTTAATTCTAGGTGTGCTAGAATTGATGGAAATCAGCAATTTCGAACGTTGACCTTTCTGATTACACAGGATGCCGTCTTGCACGGATTCTCTGGATATTCAACAGCTAATATTTATGGTGCGCATAAGATTGGTAATCTGCCTGAGATTGGGCCAGGAATCAAAAGGGACGTCAGCGACTCCGGGATATTTTTCCCAACCCGGGTAATTAAATGATATAGCAACAACAAATTGTTCCTGTAGTAAAGTTGATGTTTATATTTTATTTTACTGGTATTATAGTTCCCTATGCAATTACGACAAGGGGACGAATTAACTGTCAGATTTTGGAGATGTTTAAATAAAAAATCGATCTGGTACGAGTGGTGCACTGCTGCTCCGTTCCCACAACCAATCCAAAACACAAATGGAATCTCATTCTCAATTCCATTTGAAGAATTAAAATTCCTAGTATGATTTCTGAGTTACCCCTTACCCTATGCGATATTATAATTCACAATTATTGTTGAAGTTATCTTGTCCTATCTTGTTACTGATTTTAAGTCAAAATAAAATTGTGAACAACTTGTATCAGTTGTATCACATAAATTTAAAAATCTAGACACCTAAACATATTTTATTAAGATTTGAAATCTCCACTTTAATAATATGTTGGGATTGAAAGCATATATCCTACATAATCTTCCTCGCACGTTTGCCTTGGATAAAGTAAGATATTCGATTGATTATAAGCACATACACGCATTATAATGTGTTACGCAAGTCCTCGGCATTACCATACGATAAAAGGCCACCTTTTCACTTTTTGGTCTTTTGCCAAAGAATCCAACGACATACGGATAGGGTTCGAGATTTCCTCTTTAAGAAAAAAATGTTTACTTTTTTATTCCAAGGGTTGACCCAGTTTGGTGAACTTATCCATTGTGTTAATATTATATATGCGCTATATATCGGATAGTAGCACATAAATATGATAGTTTTAAAATAGACATGACAAGGGCATAGCGAAATTGACACGGAGGAGTCGGCGAACGACGACTGTTTCCTTCCCATCATTCCTCCAACATTTCCTGACATTCTCAACAAAATCCAGGTTGAGAATGTTGAGATTTGAGATGTGGGCATTTGGCAGATAAACGGGAAATGTTCTAAGAAAGAAAGAGTTATAATAGGGAATAAGAATACGGAAACTCAAAATCGGCATGATTTCCTCTTTTGCTCATTATCCAAGGGATGTTGAGGCTGTCTGACAACGGGACCTTTTTACATGTTTAACTCCGATCTAATCGCGAGTGATGTCAAAAAATCAGACATCAAATTAGATTTTCAAAAATGAAAATCGTTTTTTAACGTCCTGGCTAAGGGTGGAGAAAATGAGGTAAGAAGTTGTATAGGCATTAAGTCAAGTGGTGGTAGTGGTATGGGGCGCTCGGCTCCTATTCAACCTCTTCGAGGCGCATTAAACATGGCAGGTTTCGAGATCCGAGATCTCTAGTATATGTTCGAGGCAGCGCGAGAAGGGGGAGATAAGTGGAGTTATCCGTCTGCATCCTCCTTATAGCCGAGGCTTCGAAGAGGAAGGATGAGACCGCTGCCCCATACCACCACCCCTCATTTTCTACACCGCGCGTCGTTAGGTAACATAATAAAAAAAACATTTTCGTTTTTGAAAATCGAATTTTTTAAGATTCTTTTCATCTGATTTCATAGTTTTTGCTATTTTCGCATAGGAATTCGGAGACTTATAATTAATTTTCATGGGTTGAAAACACCGAGATATTTAAAATCAATTAGGGCAGCTAATTTTTATTTTTTTATTTCGGTTGTTCATAAGTTCACAATCAGCAATTAATTCACTGCTACATACATCTCATATATGGTACATAATATGTCTTAGAAGTGTACAATATGAATTGTTGGACCATCGGTGTATTTATATTCATGTGGACCATTTTTTACCCAGAATTAAGACCGACTTTAGTATCAAAATCCGATCCGAAATAAAAGCCCTTGTGGGTCCTTAGTCCTTCCTTGGTCCTTCTCCTTACTGACACTTTTGGCTAAGAGAATTTAAAATCCGTCTTGCTCAATATATATGTATAGCCTGGAGATCTTGTTTTTTAGGAAAGAGAAATCAAAGGATGGGATTCGGGATGGCAGAAGAGTGATAAATGTTCCAATAATCAAATGGAATGTTTTATAATTTATAACTCCTTTCAGCCGAAATGTTCGGGTGAAAAGATAGAGGAAAGTCCGAGTCTTTAGAATCGAGGTCCTTTGAAGAAGTCAGGAACTCAAGTTGGAAATAAATCCGTTCCTAACCTTATTATATCCCGAGACCCTTTAATACCCACGGTTATTTGTCATCATCTGTGGAGGACACTTTGGATTATTCCATCCACATCGACGTCAGATTCCCAAATTTTGAAACCGAAGCCCGATTTCTTGTGTAAAACTGTATGATATGATGCTAGGTCTAGAGCCTAGCTAGAGTGTGGTATTCTCATATAATCGAATAGAATCCATGACCATGGATGTCTCTTGAAAATGTTGAGAAATGCCCGGACATTGGGGCGGAGATGTGAAAGCAATCTCATTTGGAGCATCTTCATCTTCCGTCTTCATCGTCAACCTGATTTGTTGATGTCTCGGCTGGGTTCTTTTGATATTTAGTTTTAAGCTTTTAAGCGGAGGTCAAGTTCGTTTGGGGGCCCTGCAGGTCAAAGGTCAAGGGGAAAGGTCAAAGGTCGAAATTTTTTCAAATAGCAACCCCCCATGTGTGATACATCGATGGAAAGCTATTGTCAAGGGCTATTCAATGGTGTATATGATTTGGGGTGGGGTCACCCCTTGACGGGTGGGGAGGGGTTAAAGAGGTCAAATTACAATAATATAACAATAGTATAACAGCAACTCCACCCAACGGTTGGGGAACTGGGATTACCATTTTGATGAATGACTTTCAACGTTCTCCTGCTTCCACAGCGTCTAGAATCAAAATCACAATATTAATATTAGGTAACTTGTATATGGTACATGCAGAATAATCACATAAAAATTTTCCCATCTCGAAATCGGGGTTTCCCAAACCCGATTACAGAGAAAAGGGGTGGTGCTATCCTTGACTCACTGAATTAAAACTAATTATAGCAGATGAACGCTATTCAGAAACAAATACCTTCATAAAGTCTTCGTCGAACAATGAGATCTCACGGGCTATAACGTGCCGTCCGGTAGGGTCGTCATAAATTCCTATAATTGTTGGAATAGTACATCCATACATAAATTCGATATCTTGAATGAGCGGCTGCGGCTGTCCCAGACTGAATTTGCAAGCAAAAGTAGGTACATTGTACAAATTGGTTAAATAGCTTGATTAAAGTATCCGTTTATAAACTGAAATCTGAATAATAATTGATTATTTATCTTACAACTAGCGAACCTAATATTATAAGCACGGAGTTCGGAATTGCCCTTTTTTAAAGGTATTATTTTGAAGAAGCCTTCATAGAGTCTAAGTCCTATAAATCGATCTGGTGACAAGCGTTCCTACGACATCGGTTCCTCAACGATATTCGGTCCTACGACCGTTGTTCCTAAGACAGTTCTTCCTAGCGACATTCGTTCCTACCCGACAAATGTTCCTCGGACCGTTGTTCTTAGCCGACGGTTGTTCCTACGACTATTGTTCCTAACGAGAATTGTTCCCAACAGTTAAAACAAAACGTGTCTATGACCTCGAACCAAGATTTAATTTAACTGCCTATACATTTTCCGTCCTCTGCCTCTGCTCTAAATCTATTTCCTGTTCACTCAAAAAACGTCGCGTCTAACCATTGCAATGATATTACAATGAATAATATTATAAAATTATAATGATTGTATTTTGCAAGTTAATTTCCAAGAATACTAAATGCAAATGACGTCCACTAGGCTCTTGTTTTTTCTCTAATATTTTTCTTCTCATTCACTTCAGGACACATTGCAATAATAATATTATCAATAATAAATTATAATGAAGGGACTTTGATTTTAGGAAAGTTTACTTTCAATATTTTCTGATCATTCTTTTCAAAGACATACATTGTAAATTGTAATTAAACGTTCCTTTAAATTTTAAATACCACTTTCAAATGTATATGAAGTTATTAAGTATTTATTTTCTCGTCCTCTTAATAAAACGACGTAATAACCATTGATTTTCATCAAGGCGAGTTAGGAAAATTTGTCGTTGAGAACATTTGTCGTTAGGAACGAATGTCTTAGGAACATTTGTCGTTAGGAACAAATGTCTTAGGAGCATTTGTCCTAAGGAACGGATGTCTTAGGAACATTTGTCGTAAGGAACATTCGTCGTTAGGAACGAATGTCGTTAGGAACAACGGTCTTAGGAACGAATGTCGTTGAGGAACGAATGTCGTAGGAACGAATGTCCAGGAACGGATGTCGTAGGAACAGATGTCGTAGGAACGGTGGTCGGTTTACCCTATAAATCGTGCATCTGGGTCAATTATCCCAATTATTCCCGTTTCCTTTAGCCTCCCGAAAGATTTGACCCGGACCCGGTCTCCATTGTTACCCCCTCGATTTGAATCCATGTGGCTACTGTTCTGATGTGAAATGATCGAAGGTTGTTAAGTGAATGACCACGTCAAATCTCTAAAAATTGAAGCACAAAGGGGATATGGCAGAATTCCAGCCAATCTCAACTCTATAGGGGTTGCTCAAGTTAGTCCAAATTCAAAATCAATCAATAATAGGGATGACATTCTGAGCTTAGGAGGCTGGCTGATGACAATAATAGGGAAGGTGGCATGGGAAAGTTTGGAGACTTGATTTCCTTGAGTATCTGCATACAGAGAGAGAGGGATTGTTTGATGTCAATGGAGACCTGTGAGAAATGTCGACTCAATCACTCAAGGAGCAAAAAAGGGTCGCCCTACTTCCCTTAATTACTTCCTGACATTTGATCCCAGCATCCGCCTTGACTCTCTTACTGTTTATCATCTCATGATCACACCGACTCCTCAATCACGACACCACAGACGCATTTCAAGACCCATTCTCAGCAATGCAATGGGCTCAGACTTTCACTTTCACCGACGATAAGCTAAATGCATTTCATTTCTCTGTTTAAAATTGGGATAGCTCCGGGATTCTGAAGGAAAACTGGATATGACGCGAGTATGGAAAGGTCACTTTTAATTTTTAAAGCACCTACATCTACATTTCATCTGTAGAATAGTCTGGCTGAAATGGGTCATGTCACATGTGAAAGTAGTGAAAGCCAACTTGTTTTCTTTGTTAAGCAGTGTGTCCCACAAAAAATCGCACTTACAATCAAAGGCAGGTCTGATTTCAATGAACCGATGTGATGCTAAGGACGTTTTTGCAGTGGGGACATGAATGTGGGACACCCTGTATAACGTGATTCTCTCCGTGATGACAAGAGAAAGAAATACACGAGAAGGCCTTAGGGTGCATTTTATTAAAATGTTCGTGGGGGTACGGTATTGCATAGCAGGTATCCTGCAGGTTTTTCAGTATCGGATTTGATCCATGGCAGGGTGATCTTTGTGGATCTAGAATCTCAATCTCCTTTGATTTATTTTACGGACTTGGTATAGAAGCGGGCCTTTACTTTCAGAAACAAATCTGACGCTGGTATGGTGGTTCCAAATTGTATTTACTTGAAGTCAATGCTTAAGACAAGAATTGATTTAAATCTAATAAACAGGGGGGATTAGAATATGAGAGAAATGGGGTCCATTTCACCCTTCTGTTTGCTTGTATTTTGAAACCGCTTCCGAATAAAAGAATTATGAGATGACTTTTTAAGCTTACAAGAATAGTAAACGAGATACTCAGCAGAAATTTTATCAAAGATTGTTTACATTTTTTTTAGGTTTTTGACGGTTTGGGGCGGGTAAGTTGACCCCGGAAACCGGTTTTTAGCACTGATTTAGATAGCAGAATTCCCACCGGTTTTTAACCCCTCCTTTAGTTAAAGTAACCTTGCACAACTGCAAGGGGTATTTATTTTATCCCGATCGATTTTCTAATCTGGATTTTTGGTCCATGGATTCCATGTAGTCTAGCTGGGATCCTGTTCAGAAGGGCAGAGATAATAGTCGGAGTTGAGCTGAGGATGCATTGACCCATATCCGGCTTAAGGAACGTCTTTTTCTGCCGGAGATGATGGTAATCCTTCTCTATAACAAATCCAAAGGCATGGTCAATTTGATTGAAAGCATGCCACTTTGCGTCTCGGATTACGGATCCACCTCTCCCACTTATTTCAAAGAACTGGGGCTGGGAAGTGTTACACGTCGTTCACACGATTAGTTAATGGGACTAGACGCTCCTCAATAGTCCTGACACTCGGGGATGGGATGATGGGGTATTCGGATCTATATAGCAAATTCATCGTCCGTCTGTCTGTCTTAGCTCTCGATTTCCTCCGGGGGTTCGGGTCGATGGAGTTCAAAAGTTCAAAATCTAAGATAGGGTGTAAGGTCAAAGGTTACCAGGGCTTTGAGCCCATCCTAGAGAAAAGGTATCGTGATATAAAATTAAGACTTTTCAAACGTTACAAGTTACAATACTGAACATTTTCAAGCATCTACGCTATATTGGTGTTAATATGAGTTGGATTCTTTATGGAGATGCATTATGTCGGACTCACTGGACCATATTGTGCTCCCATTGACCGTCTGAAATACAATGAACTTTTCACCCATAGAATCGTCTTTCAGTTAAGAGGGAGATATTCTGCATTCAGTTGGAAGGAAGATGCTGTAATGCAAAAGGAAGCTTCGGAGTAATACGAAATCCACTTCATACAATTTTCGAAATCTTTTCGGATTTGGACGGATCTTCGGTACTTAACACATCATCTGAGCTTGCTGAACCAGAATTTAGAGTTCAGTTCAGAGATAGCAGTTTCCTTCCGATAAGTCGGATTTTCCTCCATTCAGGATCTGACAAGCCCTGTCGTAGCCCTTGGTTACAGGCGAATAGAGCATTATGGATTCTCGAAGATAATAGTTAATTTGATCATGTATTAATTGTTCCGATTTTTTTATATTATTTCAACTCATGCACGATTATGGTCAACCACAATCGTCATATTTCTGATTTTTTTTTTGCATTAAGAAATACATTTGAATAGTGCGTATTGGTTTCAAAAATACGGTTTTAAAATGAGGCCATAATGGAGTCTTAAATGATTAGCTACATAGGAGACGATTATGATCACAATCACAACATATGACATTAATTTATTTTCACCTTTTTGACTGTTTCATGGACAACAAGTATTGACAAATAAATATATTTTTAGTGGTACTCTGTTGGTGTAGTAGTTACAGTTAAATCGATAAACGCTGGTTTAAAAAGGTACACGGATTTGTCCTACTCAACGTACAAGTAGAGTAGATGGAATGTCTATGGGTACATCGATTTAAATATTAACAACTCGTAAGTAATGTATAATCAGGCTAACATCACATTAAATATTAAAATACATTGAAGAAGTAACTAATACAGTAGTATTTCCCTGAATAGATCCCAGAAGATGAGTTTTTGAACCCGCTTTGCTTATAGCAAATAGAACACGACTTTCTGAAAGCCACGAAATCTTGATCGATTTTGACAACATTTTTTCGTTTTTTTTCTTGATCTCCAGCAATTCTTTTAGATTTTTATTCAATTATCATTTTGCATCATTATGAATGCATTTATAGCTCGGGCGATCTATTTAGAGAATTACCTTAACTATATGTACTCTAGCGGTAAATGAACTGTAATTTAATATTTTATTTAGATACATGATGTGAAACGTAAGAAGGTTGATAATTAAAACTGACCTCCAAAAACATAAAACGGAAATGTGAGAAATGTGTGGCGGTATCTTATATCTGGTGTTGTTTACAATTTAATTTGTTGCTGTACAAGGTGTTCCAAAATTAAGTACCTAATAGTTCCCAATGGAAAATTTTCAAACTTTCCATTATGTTACTTTTCGTATATCCACATAATTTTGGAACACCCTGTGTATATTCTATATTTCGTAGTTAATTATAGTAAAACCAAGAAAAACAGAGCCGTGGAAATTCTGCTTTTCGAAAAGTAACTTTGCAAGAGTAAGTACGTTTGACCACGGCTCAATTATTAATGGTTAATTAATTTACGGACGGCTCTCCATTTTCTGTTCATAATCAACAGCCCGATCCCCAGCAACCATTTAATTAACTTAATAGCATATAACAATTAATTAGTAATTCGATACAGCCGCTACACGAGCAGATATAATGCTCATACCACCTACATTTCAATTGATTTGTGCAAATACGAGTTTAATATACTTCTTATGGTAGTTGGAAATACCTGAAGATATTATTGATGAGTTCACATGACAAACAACAAAGGACGACGAAGGATATTGACATCCTCTTCATTTATCTATTTATACTTTACAGTACAATTAAATTCCTGTCACAATAACCACGTCAGAATGACGTTGGTTTGCCATTTAAATCTCAGTGCTATACAATACAGCAGGATTGAATCCCAGAATTTTAATCAAGGACGTACCTTTACATACAATATCGATGACTACATTATTTAACATTAGTACAATTAATAATCAATTACAACATTTCTCACTCTGACACAAATCTTAAATTGTAAGTTCTCTTATAATATTGACACTAAATTTTTGCGAGATTGTGAGGATAAAAAGTGATGAGGTTTTTTCCGATTTGTATTTTAAATTTTAAGTGACGTAATCTTGAATAATCCGATTTCCGATCGTTTCGTATTTATAAGCTCTGTTTTAAAATAAACTCATTTCGGTTGCAGTCGCAACAGTAATGATTAACACGTTATTAATATGCTCTATAATAACCGTTAAATGGACAACAATCAACAAAGGTACAGGTACAACATGTCACTTCACCCCAAGTTCCTAACTGCCTGCCATTTTCATTTTACATAGCATCTCTCTGTCCACTGCACTGAGCCAAATTATTATTGGCTTTTCTGGAAAAAACTCCGGATGACCCAACTTTTATGACAAATCCTACAACAATGAGTTTTATACGAAATACCAGCAACTCAACACGATTGACTTTACACCGTTATACACATACTAAACTATAACTAAATTAAACGTTTAATTGTACCGCGATAATGAACATAATGTCAAGATAAAAGAAGGGACGCATTGGATCGAGTATAAATTAACGTCATACGAAATCATACAAAAACACAATAAATTGATCTTCTTGGCAACGCCTTAAAAAGCATTTATCCCTTTCAGAACTCAAAAACATCAAAAATTCAAAATGTTTCACTACCTAGACACCGGTGGTGACATTATAGAGAGAAGTCTGATTCCTATTCATGAATGAAGACTTGGTCAGGTGGGGATGACAGGGTGGGTGTGGATTACAGCATTTAGGGAGTAGGGACTGAAAAGCTCGTCGGAATTTGACATTCAGTGCCGCATAAATGATGGGATTAAGAGCGGAGTTTGAAGAACCTAGCCACTGAGCAATCGGCGTTGCTATGGCAAACAAATTCTCTTCCCAAGGGCTCAGGGGACTTCCTAGCTTGATCCTCGCAAAAAGAAGGTATAGCGGCAACCACGAGAGGAGAAAGACAAGAACGACGACAATCAACATCTTGAGGACTCCCATTTTGGCCTTGTGATGGAACTTCTGGAGCGTTGCTACGGAATCAGTCGGGACATTTCGGTAAACGACTCGGACCCAGATGAGGAGGTAACAGAATGATATCACAGTCAGGGGGAGGAGGTAACAGAGGACGAGGTTTCCGATCAGGAAGTAGAGGTCACCATCCAGTCCTTCCGGCCATCGCTCGATGCAGAAGTGAACGGAGGGGTGGTTTACGGGGTCAGGGGTCACGAGGTCAAAGTAGAGGGCCCATGGGATGGCGAGTGTACAGGAGACGCACCAAGTCAGCAGGATGATCAGACGAGCCTTCCGCCGCGTGAACCCGCCGGCCAGAGGAAACCAAATCGCTGAGCATCTGAAAGTCAACAGAGATAAATGGAAGTTAGGTAGAAAGTAATTGATTTTTAATGGACTTCCTTTACGAGGTAATCAATCTCTAATCTCGAATAATTTATGAGGTTTCTTTAATGGCTTTTCAACTTTGAACTTTTCGGAGGGTTGAGATTTCCAAGTTTTCAAGTCTGGATTGTTGGGAAATAGGGTTCTGGCTACCCAGGGTCTTTGTATCGAATATAAAGTCAGTACAGTCCCTGTATTGGTTGACTCGCCGGGTAAAACTCATTTAAAGTGTATGTAAAGCAGCATATATAGCATAGCCCCTTTGGGGGAAAGGAGTTTTATCCGGCGAGTTTACGAGGACCGGGTTTTAGTTGAAGTACAAGGGATTTTTGCCCTAATCTACAACTCTGCCCCTTTCCCTATCTATCTTTATATGTATAAGGGGCATAGTGAATCAATGCTATTCCTTGCTCTCGAAATAAGTATCACAACAATGCGCAATGGCAGCTTTAAATTGGATGCATGTTGAACACAATGAATGATCCATATTGTCAAAAATATACACTACGTATAGAACAAAGAATTAATACTGCGTGTCAATAATAAGAATTCATTTTGTTGAAAGAAATATGGCGATATTATAAAATTAAATATTGTAGTTTCCATGGCAATTTCAAGGGACATTCCGCCAACAATATGAGAAACCTTCATGTATTTTCAACAATCCTGCAATCTGGGACTACAAAAAAAGTCCCAAAAACTCTGTCCCGGTACTTGCTTACATTTGTATTAGAAATAGATCAAGTTGATCGGGTAGACTGGGAAGAAATCCGTTTCTCATTCACTTTTTTTGAACAAATTTGTTAGTGTCAAAGGGCATCCTTCCTATTTCCTACTTCTTCTCGAACCTTTCAATCCTTGATTTTTTCCCGAACGTTCTTTCTTTTTATAATTCATAGTTCGTTTAGCTAGCATTGACTTAAGCACAATGATCATATGCACCAGTTTGGCATGATTTTTGTTGAAACTTTGTAATTTTAAAAGTTATTCACGATAAAGATAAAAGGTTTCTAGTCTTTCACTGGATCTGAAGGACGGACTTTTTATGTCAAACCTCCAAGTCTCGTAGCATCGAGAATCGAGATAACGTGCTTTTTAGATTTAGAACAAGCAAATGATATTCATTTCATCAGTGAGGATCTCTTTGTAATCAATTCACTTAATTGGAAGATGCTGGATTTTTATAACAGTACTCATAAATGAAGTTGATAAATAAAATATGTCTGCTTTACAGTCGCCCTTGAGAAATGTATAAAAGTTCCTATTGCAAAAGTTTCAAGGCCAGGTAAAGAGTACGAGGCTTTTAAATGGGTAACACAAACATTTTCAGATATATATTGGAATAATACTTCATCATCCCCCCATTTTTAGAAGGCAACTTTCCAACACGAGTGGGAATGATTCCGAGGGGGTGTGGTTGAATTCCTGTGGGGGCATTTTACTTTTAATTGGGGACATCATTTACATTTATAAGTGGCAATTAATTAAGACCTGCCCATTTTATGCCTTTTTAATGTATCTCTGAAAGGATTCACAGATAGAAAGTACTCGGTATTATCTAATGATTAAAACTAAAAATATAAAAACAATTGTCCATTCTGTGCTATCCAATAATAAGAGCTGTTGGTTGATAAGGAAAGTGTTACTATAAAACCTCATATTCCTACTCAATTAGTTGAGAATATCTCAAAAACGGTGTGGAGTAATTCGGATTTCGTTACAGTATACATATATTTTGCATTTTTTTCTGTTTTAATAATTTACGCATTGTATCCGTCATTCTTAGAGTGTTGCTCAGATATTAGTCAACAATGCAAAACTACAAATATTTACTACAACTAACGAACTAACTGACGCGGACTTATCGATATTTTGACTGTCTAAGGAAAGTAATGCTGATTCTGAGACTTACATTGGGAAAAAAGTAGGTGAATTACTTGGAGAAAAACGAGACTCCTTTATCTTCCCACAACTTTTTGGCCGTAAAGAGCATGTAAGCTTCAAACTTCTTGTTTTCTAAAAAAAAAATCTTGCTAGGAGACATTCCATGAATCCTGTTCTACTTCATTACAAAATAAGAGAAATAGCAGAGAAATAATAAGTCAATATAAAATATCTAATAAATGATTAAAGTTGTTGAATTTCTCCTCATATGATTTCGAGTTGATTGTCGCAAAGAAAATGCCCGGTGTAGATATGCGGAGTAGTCTATGAATGATCTGTGCTGTTTAGTTACCCATAATATAATGTGAAGATTCTGTACATAAATGCGTTTTTTATCATCCTCTGGTAATAAATTATTTCCTTACATTTCTATTTCCATTTCCCTTCTCCGTCTTTTTTAAAATCTGTTTTTACGTGAAAGTCTGCACGGCCTTCCTACAGGGTGTTCCACTCATGATCTACAAATGTGCCAACGTCAATGCTCAGTTGTCTTGTCTGTATGTGTTCATTTCTACATGATTGATTACTACAGGGTGTTCCACTGGTAACAAAAATCGTCCTTACCGAACATTGACGGATATGATAACATATTTGCCAGGACTTCCATACTAAGCACGATTTTTCTCGGAAGTGGGCACATAATTATGGGACACCCTGTACAAGCATCTTTTATAATTAGTATAAACAGCATAAGATTGCACAATTATAAGTACACGAGAACGTATTAAGAGTGAAAGCCTACTTTAAAGTATTTTAAACATTTCCATCTCCATATCTAACTGTGCTTTTGAAGCGGATTGAATTCCGTAAATAAGAGACATGATCTTATCCTGAAGATGAAGGATTGTGACTTTCTCCGCTCTAAAGTTTGGGAATCGAGTTGATGGAGATGTGTAATGCACCAAAAATCTCAATGAAAAGTAAGTGGTGATGTAATACGTCTTAGGAACTGTAAGTACTAAATAAGTCAAAGAGAATGAATAAGATGGAAAAGGCTTGTATTCTGAGATCCAACAAATCCTATCTTGCTCCGTATCTGCAAACATCATCACTTTTCATTTCGTCACTTCTCGACAACTTTCTTTGGCGACGACGATATGATTATCAACTAGGAACAAGATAAGGCATTGAAATGCAAAATCCCAATCCCATTCATGTTCTATTAGAGGGAGGGGAACTTTTTAGCTCTTGGATGATAAACCTTGACGTTTTTTTCCAGCTCTCCTATCGTTAGTAATTTTCGAGGAACGTCTATGGGATCGAGACAGCAGAGATATAGGCATGCGAGTTTACTACGAAGTACGAGTTACAAGAACTTGGATGGACGTGGAGCTGTTTTTGCCCAAAAGGGGATCGGAATAATGGGAGCTGTCCATAAGGAAGATCGTAACCATGGCAATCTTGAGCATTTTGGTAGGTTTAAAACCTGGTGAAAGTCCGCTCCCTGAAACGAATGCCAATGTTTTTGGAGGATTTAAAAAATTGCCACATCTACTATTTAATTGTATCTTGGAATTTATGACGAACATAGATAGAGACATAAATTTGATAAAGATTGTTATTAAAAAATAAAAAAAATTGTTGAAAATGGGTCTCAAATTTTAAGTTTTTGAGTGGGATTGTATTAGTTCTGAACCCCTTGAAAGCTGTATCTTTTTCGCGCATTTATCAGGCCCCCGAAATAAAATTCCTCACTCTCTAAATAAAATGGTTTAAAAAGTTCATCTCTTGGAGAAATCAGGTTTACATTTGAATGCCGGCCTTAAAGTGTCGAGTTTACCCATTTCTAGCTGTTCCTATTACTTAAGATTAGTTAGACGACGATTATGTTTAGATTGCCTCTCTTCTGAGGAAACTTGAACGAAGTTTACGAACAGCTGAAGATGGATGAAGGAAGTAGATACTTGTTCCCTAGATTCCGGAAACATTAAGGACACGTTTTCCATCTGAAATTCCGAACTCCCTGTCTCCTACTTTCCAACCAATTTCTTTCCTTATTTATGAGCTTTTGACAGTATGGAGATGATGCTAGATTAGCTGAGAATAATATACACGCACCTTTTCGTCCATGTTTACTTTCTATTTAGAGACATTTGCAAATTAAAACGCTTTATCTCACTTTGCCCCAAATTCACTCGTTACTTATTTATTACTAAAACGTCTCAATGTGAACGAAGGCAAAGGAATGAATTCTGAAGGAGAGAAAGGTTTATCAATTAATGTCACTTTACCGTGGCCAAATAAATGTCAGGTCTAATAAAAGCATTCAATCTTAACTTTAGGTAACAAGATTACAACATGGTCCTGACCGCATTCTCTCACCAAAATGGTAAAGTTGGGCTTCAACCAACAACCCACCTTATTACACAACGTTGAAGCTGTTGATTAAGTCTGCATTAAAGTATAGTCTTAAAATGCTGCTTTTAACAAAACGTTTGCTGTTTTTTACATGACAATTCTGGGAAAATTTTGTTATTTTTTAATTATATTTTAATCCTCTTACAATTAGTAGACAAAAAGGTTAGTTATTGTAACTAACCTATTTGTCTCTTTTCCCAAAATGTTGACATACAATTCAATTTACAAGGATCTGTCTGCTACTTTGCACTCACAAAGAAATGTACTTCAAAACTGGGTACGAATTCATTATTAGCTTTCAATTTCATAACTTTCACTTAATTATTATCCTGCAACTGTTAGATCTGTATTTGATGTTGTATTTGTGCATTTATGTTTTAATAAGCTAGCAGGAGTAGTTTCCTTTGACAATGGAATTACTAATTAAGTTGTTTAAATCAGCTATTTGTTATTTCCAAGTATTTACAACGAATTTAGGAGAAAAACATTCACAAGTTCATTGGGTATAAAACTCTACGTCGCAAATGTCAAAACATCGTCAATTTACTTAATTAGTGTTTTTGCGACTCGAAAAATGAGTTCCTCTATATTTTAAACTCTGATCGCTGTGCTAAAAAGTTCGCAATTTTAAAACTCGCTATTTTCCATGGCACTTGGCTTTTAACTTAACGACTGTCAGCATGGGTTCAACAAGGTTTGAAGAATGAGAATGAATTTATAATAATAATATAAAGCATTTTGAACCCCTTTTAAAGTCCTAGCTCTTGTTGACAAGTGACAGGGCTGCGGTGGTGTCAAGCGTACGTAATATATTTTGTGAGGTGATTTATTACACGGGAATATTGAATATTCCAACTTTGACTTGCGAGACGGATTACAATAGGGATCCTTCTCTTGGGTCTTGAACTGACAGCCAAGTTTCCAGCCTCGGATATTCGTAGACGGAGAACCCATCAGACCCTGCTAACCCGATCTTGTTAAACCGTAACCTCATTTTTTAATTGATTTAACAGACAAAGTGCATGGGATTTAAAAAATGAGTGTGTTCTACTATGCATTAAATCCTTATTAGAAGAAGTTAAGCAATTTACTTCCGTAATAATTGAGGTCTGGATAACACTCTGTCATTCACTAAATCCATGCATTTGATGTACGTTCCCTGTGATAGTTGACTCGCTGGGTAAAACTCATTTCGTTCATATGTATATGACAGCATAGATGGTCCATTGTTGAAACATGGGACTGGCTTTGGAGGAGGAAATGAGTTTTATCCGGTGAGTCAAGTAGGATGGGGACTTTAGAATCCAAAAACTCGCAAAATCATCAACAAATGCGGTTTTTGGTAAAACCCGGGTTTATCTAACCTTAAGAATAGCTCTGCCCTCCCATGATTTTCTTAATAGTACCTTTAAGTTTACAACCTAAAAACCGTTAAAAAATTCGTCTCGGGTAGGTCAATTTAACAACCTATACTTAGTCTTGTCTAATTCTTGGACTTCCAACAACGGGATACCAATTAAACGATCTGGTGACAGGCGTTCCTACGACATCGGTTCCTACGACATTCGTTCCCCGACATTCGTTCCTACGACATCCGTTCCTCAGCGACATTCGTTCCTCAACGACATTCGTTCCTACGACCGTTGTTCCTAAGACAGTTGTTCCTAACGACATTCGTTCCTACCCGACAAATGTTCCTCGGACCGTTGTTCCTAGCCGACGGTTGTTCCTACGACTATTGTTCCTAACGAGAATTGTTTCAAACAGCAAAAAAACGTGTCTATGACCTCGGACCAAGATTTAATTTTACTGCCGATACATTTTCCGTCCTCTGCTTCTGCTTTAAATCTATTTCCTGTTCATTGAAAAAACTTCGCGTCTAACCATTGCAATGATATTACAATGAATACTATTAATTGTAAGTTAATTTCCAAGAATACTAAATGTAAATGACGTCCCGGCTCTTGTTTTTTCTCTAATATTTTTGTCTCACTCACTTCAGAATCTACACATTGCAATAATAATACTATCAATAATATTATAATGAAGGGATTTTGATTTTAGGAAAGTTTACTCTCCCAATATTTTCTGACCATTCTTTTCAAAGTATATGAAGTATTTATTTTCTCGTCCTCTTAATACAACGACGTAATAACCATTGATTTTCATCAAGACGAGTTAGGAACATTTGTCGTTAGGAACGAATGTCTTAGGAACAACTGTCTTAGGAACATTTGTCGTAAGGAACATTTGTCGTTAGGAACATTTGTCGTTAGGAACAACGGTCTTAGGAACGAATGTCGTTGAGGAACGAATGTCGTAGGAACGAATGTCCAGGAACGGATGTCGTAGGATCGTAGGAACAGATGTCGTAGGAACGGTGGTCGGTTTACCCAATTAAACTACTTTGAAATGTAACCGTTCTACCTCCAGTCTACCCCCGCTAAAATAGTTTTACATTCAGATCCCGTAAATAATTTTCCAGCTAATCAGTTAAAATTCTCAGAACCACTCCCATCCCGCAAAGAAGCACGCTCAGCAGTCCCCTCTTGACAATCTGTAAACACGTTTTTTCCTATTTTTTCGGACCAAGGACACCGTAAAATCGACTGGAATAGAAAATAGTTGCAAAAACGACGAACCTGTCCAAAGAAACGGCGACGAGAGAGTAAACGGAAGCGCAGACGGAGACGCCCTGGACGTATGGAACCGTCTTGCACATCCACCATCCCAGGACCCAAGCTGAAAGAGAGAAAAAAAAAGAAAAAAACGGCGGATTATTATTATTGAAAGTTGAAAAGGCTTTGGGATGAAAAATATTTGAAAAATGTGTAGTTGTAGTAAATAAGGAGGGCAAGGCCTGGATTCCCGATCAACTTGAACGCTCCTGTCTCGGCCCTAAAGTTCGTCGGCTGACGGGGAATAATAATAACCTCCAACCAACCGTCCCTAACTTCCACGGACATGATTCATCATTTATCTCCTCTCTATTCAAAATCCATACATTCCAAACGGCAACAAAGCCTACACTCCCTACTTACAAGTACAGCAACATTTGCATACGACGGCCTTTAAGGCTCCTTCATAAACCATAGATATTCTAAAGTCGGGGAAAGTTTGTAGCAGTTTGCCCCCTTTCCTACTACCGTTTCCGACCCTCTTTTCATCCGTTTCTTAGAATATACTTCCTTTCAACTGAAGTCTCGTGTAGTATCTTTCCGAAACCAACTCTCCTGTTTGCATTACATTAGTTCAAGGAGGGGAAATGATATTTACAATTTGTCTCGAGTCTCTTGGGATGGGATTAAGATGATTTTACTGAGGATTTTAATTATAAATGGATTTTAATGTCATTTTAAGTAAGTGGAGACGATTAATTATACGTTCTAGCTCTCATCCCCTGCTTTGAACTTGAACGACAACATTTAATGAGGTTTGGAGGCACCGTTTCTGGTAAAAACAAACAGTCACATATTGTTTTGATTTGTTAGTGGCCTGTCTTCATAAGGAGAGATAAAAGAGTTGTAGTGGGTGTGGTTTAGTAGAGGAAGGACGAGCTTCCTAGTTTATATTTAAAGTTATTTCTTCACTATTAACATTTCCAGTGATCTCTAAAAGACTCGAACTTTCCGTTTATAATATACAGGGTGTTTCAGAATTATGCTTACATATCGAAATTAAGGTGGAAAATTTTCCATTAGCAATTGTAAAAAAAATTTCTTAATTGGAGCCTTTGATATTTTGTATCGTTGTAAACCAAAACTTTGCCAATGTTATTTTCACAAAATTTCGAAACACCCTGTATTATGTGTAGCACTATAGAACGTAGAAGAAATACATAGCTTACACATAATCCCTTAAGGAAGCCCTATAGAACAAGAGAGGAATTGTTGGGATATTGAAATGGTCACATGATATTATTATTGAGAGTTGGAGTGGATATCTTCCTTTTCCAGGCTCTGGAAATGCCTAAATTTGAAGCTCCTTCACGAAATGACGTAAAATAGAAAGCGGAAATCTACCCACAACAAATCCCCACATGATGATGATCGGATTCGCAAACAGGAGAAATTTATATGTATTTAGTACAATAAACAAAATACATATATGTTTTATCCATGAGCTCACATACGAATTGAGCAAGACTGCGAAGAATCCACAAGGTCCTTTGACCTTCCTCCTGGCTTCTGATAATTATAGTTTAAATCCGCTGCATTAATTGCAAAAGATGTAACTATAGTGATCTGGGTTTTAATTAAGTGGTTATTTACTCAAACCCAACTGCCTGTCTAATTAATTTATATGCGTACCACAAAATCAATATAAATAAACCATAATTGGAACTAGCTTACAGTTCCGTGTTTTGCTGTATAGAATTCTAGAAGTAATTAACCGTTGCAAACGCACGTACTAAAGGGGTGAAACAACACGAACAACTCAAGACGAATAACATTTTTTAGCGCTACAAGACAAAGAACATCCCATATCGTCCTATTTATTGCGGGCACACCCTCTAGTGTTGGTATGGGGTGGTCCCATGCGTTGCACTGCTATTTCCTGGCCCGTAGAAGGCATTTGACACAAAAATCTAAACTTGCGCTATAGGGCGCGGGCACACTCCCTGGTGTCACTGAAAGTGGTCCCATAAGCATTAATGTTGTATTAGAAGCATAGCTAGATTGCGATATTAAATTTACTTTAGTAAATTCAACGGTTATAGTTCATTATATATACTGTACAAGTAGACAACAAACAGTTATACTGTAATATATAGGCAACTGTTATATGAATGTGAAGTTTCGAATTTTTTGTGAACCATGGGTGTGACCGATTTTATCAGAAAACGATAGGCTTATGGCCAGGCGAACGTAGATCCAAAATGTAAAAGAAAAAATTTAAAAACTTCAACCGTTCGACCGCTAGAGTGCAACCGGACGGACGGACGGACGGACAGACGGACAGACGGACAGACGGACGGACGGACGGACGGACGGACGGACATGATGAAAGCATTAAGGGGTTTCATCCCTTAATAACTGCATTTCATCTGAAAATGCTGTTCTTGGTGACATATAAAATATAATGAAGGAATCAATTCTTGTATTTTTCATGAAATAATATATTTGCGTTTAAATTTAGAATTAGAAGTTAATAGATCATTGTATTGACTAACGACTTTGACGTACTATATTAAACAATTAACTGTTTATTTATAGCTGTATTTACAAGCAATTTAACTTGAAAATAAATGACGTGATATAAACCTAGTCGTTGGTTTTAAATAAACAACTACAAAGAAAAGCCTAAAGGTGAAAGCAATAACTTCACCAAAATTGGTAAATAAAGTCGAACAAAACGGCATAACCGTCCGGTACAATTAATAACTAACAAAAGGAACCACATCAAGTGCGTACAAATAATACGTTAGTCGGGTTAGAAATGCCTGTTTAAAGTTAACTCTACTCATTAGTAGTATAGACATTGTATGAATAGCTTTAAATTAGGCTGGGGAACAAACATAACTATGTATTATAGTTTAGTAAAAATAGTAGAACTATCGTAGTTGCGGCCTGTGGTTCTTAAACGGAAGTAGTTTGACTACTTGAAAGTTGTAGTAATTATGGTAATGACATTTGGATCCTGGCGTTTTACCACCCTGAATAGAGCAGATTTCCCACCCGGACATTTTCCGTTTGCACATTAACCACCCAAGGCAGATGTTTTATCAACCAGATTATTTCAACGCTAACCTATGCTAACGACATAACCGCTCAATTTTATAACTTAATATTTTTTCGTGCTAATTTATCCACGCAGTTTAGGAACATAAATACCTTTAAAAAATTCCCCATAGTGAACTCGCACTACTTTCTCCAAAGCAAGTCGTTCTAAAGCTCTCGTAATCAACACCCCATAGTAGTAAAATGTTTTTGTATTTTCTAGGCCATACAATCTACGTACGGGTTGCACTCCTTCAGTATGTGCGTTTGCAACAGCAGACGGGCTACGTTCTTTATTAAGGCCGAAAGGTCAGAGTTGATACTTTGCTTTTTCTGTCTCAAAATAGTTCTTTGCCGATTGTCCGCCCCCTTTGCCTTGGGGAGTGGAATGGAATGAATTCCAGTCACTGAATACAAATGAGAAAGTGTGTGGGTTAAGTAAGTATACAAAGATCTAGGCTAAAATAATTCAGTCCCGATTTACTTTTTATTAAGTTCCAGCTCCCATATCCGGCATCAAGAGCTTCTTTCAAATTCCCAGCATTTCCATAAAAGCTTGTGCTCTTTTTCGGAAACTTTGGAATGTTTCCCAGGCGGCCGAGTCCTGATTACACAGTTTTTAAACACTACCCTTCAATCTCAACTATTATTTTAGAGTCAAAGTTGAGGAGTTTTTCTTTCTTCACAAATTTAAAGGAAAGAAGGCTCGGGTGTTTTTGGGGTCACTTTGGAATTATTCAATGAACTAGAAGCGATATTGAACTATTAGAATATTATTTTTGACATCAGGACCTCGCTAAGCTACGGACTCTAGTGTAACGCACTATTGATTATTGGATCTCTTTTAAGTACTATAGAAATATATTGCAAAGCTTTGTAGAATGAAAGTTAAAAATATCATAGTTACGATTTTTTTAATCCGTTTGCGTCAAAACCGGACAGTTCGTCGTTAGATAACTCGTTAAGTCACAGTGGGAGTAGATTTTTTTGAAAATACAGATTTGTATGGGCTTGGTTTTAGAGAAATTGTTATTCAATACAGATCCGATTAAAACGGCGTATTTATTGACTCATGGGGATATTGTATAGCTCTGATTTCATTCAGATCTGTTTGTGACGTTATGACATTATATTATGACAACTTGAGAATTACGATAACTCCATCCAGGTGCCATAAAGTTCAAAGGTATAAGCCTCCCAAAAAGCCTATTCAAAATAAGACACCCATATTTTTTCAGAACAAATTGAGTTCAAAAGAATGGAAAATCCCCCCGGAGGACTTATCTAAACTATTTACTAATACTTATACATAGATTTACGTCGAGGGAGCAAAAATTTACTAAATTATCAACTATGTTTTTATGAGAAGCAGAAGTTCTGGGATATGAAATAAAGTAGAATGAAATTCAAATGTTGAATAGGGAGTCGGATGAACTAATTATTTAAAAACAACAAAGAAGAAGAACAAGGAGCCAAACGCACATCTAAAAGGGGTGAAACGCGCAACAAGGCGTCAATTATCATTGAGCGTTCCATTGTTGTCCGACATCTGGGAATCATATTACAAAAACATCTCACAATTCCCCAACAATCGCATTTGCAGGATTGCCATTTTAAAAAAATGTTATATTTGACCAAGCCCTCCTTGACCTTTGACCTTTGACAGATACAATCCTCAAACAAAATTAGCCTCCGCTTAAATTTTTTCTCGAAAAACGAATTCCAAATAGTCAACCGCTCGAGAGTTGAAGCGTAAACGGACGGACGGACGGACAGAGTCTTCCCAGTAAAGGGTTTCCGCCCTTCATAACAACTGTACATGTTCGTAACAAAGCTATATATTATAAGAACTCGTCCTAATACCGTCTTAAAAGATTGCCCTATCATTTCCAACACTTATTAATTTTTGAAGGGAAAGACCTTGAGGATCTAAAAACTCGACCTTCTCCCATTTTAAAGCAACTGCTCTTCATTGTCTTACAAATAGCTGGATTATATCCGTATTAGATTGGGCATAAAAGTGCATATAGTGATGAAATCCTTCGTTTCAAAACCCCCCCGATTCCCCTGTCCTTTCCGATAGTTTGTAAAATTTCGGGTTAAAGAGAAGAACATAGCTCCTCTTTGGAGTGTTGTTTTTGTTTTCGACAGTTTGGAGTGTGGCCAAATTTGCATGTATGGAATAGGAGTGTCAGTTCTGCCCGGCTCTGATAAAAAAGTTTGATAAATTGCCATTATTTTGACGTTTATCAACTTTCTTTGTGCTCCACTTTGGTTTTGGGGAAAGACAAAGGCTTTGGTTTGGGCCTGACCTATTTTGAGGTCTTGATTCCCCTCGTCTCACCTTTCCCAGACTCTTGTCACTCATTCCCCCACAACGACACTTCTCCGACAAATGATGCAGGATTCGAAACCGTAGGAACTGTCATCGTTGACAGTTCTTATGGAACCCCATACTTGTCTGAGTTTCAAAAACGGCTTGCTGAATGAATATCCGCATTTTATGACAGAAAGTAACGACTTTAAAAGCCAGTGTAGTTTGTCAGATGCAACAACAGACAAATCATTTCGAAATGGCTTTTGTTTGTTGAATTTAATATCCAGATTTCGATACCAGAATCCGACAACTATTTGTCATTTGTCCTCAATTTGACATTTTATTCTGCCATCAAATTTTTTAATGAAATCTGGAATCCAGAGGGACTATAGAAGATTAAATGAAAAACCTAAATAAATCCCCACCCAACCGAAATATTTTAATTCGTATCTTTTGAATGATAAACTATCCGATTTTTTTTGGGTTTGAAATAGTATTATCTAACTCCCGATGGGGACTTATTTCAGTATTTTCGGTAGCTTCAGTAGATCTCCTGCCACTAAATAAGCTTCATCAATCTCACCGGGTTGAATATGTGTATAACATGGAGTTATTTTAACATTGAGATTTGTATTATGAAAGACCTGTTATAGCAAAGAGCAAAATAAGATTCATGATCCTTGGCTGCAAGTTCTTACAACTGGTATATAGAAACTAAAAACAAGAAATCGGATATTATATTGAGTCCATACAATATTTGATGAGTTGGAAATATCCCGTTTCAATTCCTTTACAAATATTTGTTGGAAAGACCACTATACAAGAAAAACAACGACAACAACAGCCTTTGTCACAAGAGGATTAGATAATCTAGAGCTTATACTACGAACTGGGCTTATGAGACAGATTACATCTTGGAAATTTGGAATCCCATAACAAACGGAATAGTTAAATTTTGGTTGAATTCCAATCCCAAGAAAATGTTGAATTAGGACAATCTGCTTCAATTTCAGAGATAATTAAGCTACAAAAACCAACTTCCACTTCCACCTCGATTCCTTGCAATACTACTGCCTCTGTAGTAAACCAAATATAACTTTGCAAACGTACACCGCAAAAGGGCGAAACCACATACAAACAGACGTCAAAATAACATTTATGGTCGTGTTCCGGCATATTGTATATGGAGTCTTTTCCTACGAGAGTCTCACAGTCCCCCAACCATATTTTAAAGTCGTATTCATCAATTAACAGCACTATCATATTGAACCGTTCGAGAGTTATAGTGCGAACGACGGACGGAAGGACAGATAGAGTAAACCCATAAAAGGGTTTGGGAAAAATGTTGTAAGTATGTAATTAGTAGCTCGTGTTTCTCTGAATTCCGAATTCCGTGAAAACATCTCGATTTTCTACTGAAGAGTCATGAGTAGACTTGTAGTTTGAATCTTGTAATATAACAATTACGCGTCTGTGCCTCCATCAATGGATTGACTTCAAATAGAACGGACGGATGTTTGTAATTACTAATTACCGGTAAATCGAATCAAAGATCCGGAGCCGCTGTATTTTAATGGGATCGACGAACTTAACGGAGTGTCAACAACATCTTCTGAATGAAGGACGGGATAAGAAGCTCTGAAAAGCGATTTCAAGTCGAGAAGCAAGCTTGTTTAATTTTACAAAGCCCTCGTTCCGTTCACCCCTGAATCCCATTGTGTCCCATTTTAGCTTAAAAGTTTCAAATTAATTTATTCCACTCCGTTTAGATTGAATTGGCAAGGATTACTGGATTAAGCTTCGCCAAATTGAGCATTCTACTACAACGTAAAAAAGTTTATAATCTGAAAAATGTGCGTGACAATTGATGCTTCACCTTATTAAACAACATGTTCCCAATTATTTCTGCTGTTTTTGTATGAAATACAAGCTTATTTTAAGTAAATTGGATAAAAGTTGGGAAAAGGATCTAGAAAAATGTAGAACTGAATTTATCCCTCAGTTAGTTTTTCATGTCAAACTTTTTCTTTGATTCGTGAACAAATCAGCCTTAAAATAAGTGTTTTCAATTAGGTTTTTAGGTTCGTAGTCCTATGAACCTCCCAACAGGTGATCACAATTGGAACGTTTTCTTGCAATTTCTTGCAACAAAAAAATTAATTTTAGAACACATTCTTGATTTCGTGCTAAAATAACTTTTAATAACAATACCAACTTGGGGAATTATTAAAATATTATAAGTACCCATTATGCAAGGCTTCATATCTTGAAGTTTTCGGGAAAATTGTTTGTCAACGTTGTCATTTTCTTGCCAATTCCCTGACACGTTCACGCAAATTTCAAGCCTACTACTTGCCATTTCAAGCCAACTGTTAAATTTGATTTCACTTCTATTTTGTCAAGGTAAAACTGGGGAAAATTATTTATAGATTTTTAGTCGAGCGGCCGTTGTCAAGCAGTCTTGGCATTTCACGTTATGCCTACAATGTATCAAGACTTTTCAGCAATTTGTTTTTTAGAATGTTTAAACCCGTTTCAACAGCAAAATAACAAGAAAAACGAGATAATATAAAAATAATGGGAAAAGGTTTCAAAGTTTCAATAATACGAATTAGTGAGACTCTCTGAGCAGTCCAATCATTTCTTCAGCAAGATTAATTTTTCTCTTAACTTTTAATGCTTTAAATTATCTTTATCCGGATGGATGGATAGGACCGTTGGCCGCTTGGAAACCCTCATCAAATTAGATTTATGCTCCACATTTATCCCTTTGTGGAACTTACTGAAACTCCCACCCGAACTCTCGAATTGTTAAATTGTATTAGCTATAGTTGAGCAAATATGCTTTCGCAAAATATATTGCTTATATTTGTTATACTGGATATTTGGAAAATAAGATGAAAATTGTAAGAGAAGCCATTCCATTCCCGTAAAATTAAACCCAATTGGAAGAAATAATATTCGTGAGGGTATGGAAATGGAAGAAAGTTTATTTAAACGTCGTATCATTCCAATCATTTTAGGTACTTCCATGGTTTTAAGGTATTTTTTTCATGTGACTTTTAGAAATTTGACATTGAAAACAAATTGATTTATATTGCAACAACCAGCCTCCAAATAATTTCGATTTCTGTCAAAAATCGACTAAAAATGCGATGTTGAAATAACGAAATGTGTTTGAATGGCCAATAAATTTCTACCGATGTATCGCACGTAAAAAGTTAAAATTTGAAAAACTTTGACATTTGACCTAAAGCCCCTCTTGACCTTTGACCTGCGTGGTTCCGAAACAAACTTGACCTCCGTCTGAAGGTCATAAATGAGTTCTGAAAGAAAAAAATTCAGAAAGTTGAGCCGATTTCCCGTAATGGGGCGGACAGACGTACACCAAGTCATTCCCATAATGTATCTACGTTGCACAATAATTGGCATAACTTTTATAAGAAAGTTTGAATTTACAATTGATTTTGAAAGAAGGCTGCTGTGGAATTTTTTGCTTTCTTGTCCGAAATCAATTTAACATTACATTACAACGTATTTTCTGTTTCCTTGAGCCGTCCAAAATTCCAAAAACCGTGAAAACACATACTTCAAATGAAGAAAGTACTTTTAAACTAGTCTAAAAGCGACATGATCGGGATAAGTAGCGTAGCTGTGAAATTGTTAGTAATTGACTTAAAACATGACATAATTGTCCTAATTCTGTCGAACCATCTTCCAGTTCATCTCAGCGGATGAAGTAAGTAAACTCGGTCGATTAATCATTCCACTTTCTAGTCCAATTTCCAATCAAGAGTCATCAGACATTAATATCCTCTGCAGAGAATGAACTCGGAAAGTTAGGCGGACTCTACAAAGGGGTGGTGACGATAGATTTAATGAGTCTGATGACGGAGGCTTGTTCATCAAATCAGTCCAGCCCGATTTCATGCTTTCTGCTCAAATCTCTCATAATTTCTGCCATGAGACAAGAGGCAAGAAATACGGGACTAACTTTTCCACCAACTTCAAACTTGTTTGAGATGTGAATTAGGAGCCAATAATGACTCCGGAACCTTCTGCCGTTCAATTCTGAGCATTAGCAATATTAGCATCACATGGCTTTGTAATTCCAAGACTGGTTTCTTGACATTTCCCAGTTTGGGCTTTAATAACGATGGGACAATGGATTTTGAACAAAGGACCCATGCCACAGCTTTATGATTGTTGTATTACGTAGTTTAGATACTATTCCGCTAGAGGTTGGGCATCTAGAAACAACCACTGCAAATTGGTATAAACCGGTATCTATCTCCTATAAATAACTCTTCGTATGAACATACGAATTGATGGTTTTAAGTTGAATGACGATTAAAAAGGGGGATGTGCGATTCGAAACCCTGTCATATTTGGCAGGAAGAGTCTTTAAAATCTTCAAGTCATCGACAATATTTTATATAATAAAAAGTATTTTGATTAAGTATAATAGCTCAAGGTTGAAAAGCACTCTTTTCCGTATGAAAGTATGTAGGTCAAGTTAAACTAAAATCTTAAAATTTCAATTCAAGAGTTTAGAACCAACGCGAATAATTAAAGTCGAGTTTACTCATCTAATTTCAATTATATTTTTCCGTTTATAGTTTGGATCTATAAGAAACAACCTTCAAAAACTTGGATTGCAAACTGGACGAATTACTTGATTAGATTACAAACTTCTCAAATTATACGAAGGCCACCCTTCCGCTTCTTTGTCTTCCTTCACCTCGAAGAATCATGTAATTTTGACTCGGAATAAGTCAAGCTCACAATCTTTGTTTTCATTAAATTCCGATTCATGGTATTAATTATAGAAATATTTGCATAACTTATTCTGCCGTAGATAATTAGACAATACTAACGAGTTATTGTGAAGGGATTCTGGAAATCGAAACAATAATTCCCTTTAAAGTTCCATCCGCTTCCGAACTTATAAAACAAATACGTATTGTTTACTCAGCACTTTGAAGAGGATGAGAGGGGAACATTTGGACGACAAAGGGACTGGGAAGGTAATTGTTTTGTTCTGACTTTGATTATTCCAAATCCCGAGTCTGTTGTCATTTAATAATTCCTAGGTCCCCTTTTGGAGCATTAATAAAAAGCCTAATTCGAATGGGAGTTGTTTGTGATGCCAAGTTCTAATGGACCAGACAGCATCAATCTTATGGAAATATGCGGGTAAGTCAGGAGAGAGGATAGAGCTCATCATCTCGAACTTTGGGAGCGAGAGAGATGTTCGTTTGTTTGAAGCCTTGACGCCGGAATACAAAGTAGGAGACGGATATGGAGAATGACAAACTGTAAATTTAGACGAAATTGACTTGAATTACGGAATGGAATTCCGTGTTCGAGATTACTTATATAAAGAGGAGAGAGTGGGACCACCACCACCGCCACTTTCGGCACAAGAACCGGGAGTACCTCCTCCTTCTCGGAATTCTTAAGATCCGAATTCCCCGATAACTTATTCCACTTTTCTTCGCCTATATTGGATATTGGGTTTCAAAGGCAGTCGCTCGCCTGACACACCCACTTTGCCGTTTCATGTTACGGAACAATTAATTTCGCAGACACTGACTGTGTGAGTGGGTTGCAGGAGGTCGAAAATATAACGTTGCAAATGCATTTGCACATTTAAAAGAGGTGAAACAAGGCGTTCATTAAGATTGAACGGCGTTGCCATTGTCCGATTCAAGATCGTTTGATTAAGAATCTCAAAGTTCCCCAACCATAGAGCGAATTGCTGTAGGTCGCTGAATTGATTCAATACTAACTTTATAACAATGAATCACACATGTGCAGGCTGTGCAGGGCTGCTATTTTAAAAGATGATGCTTATATTAAGGTCTAGTGAGCGATGTTTAATAATCTTCGTTAAAGATGTATATAATTCTGTGAAGTATACTTTATGGTGGGGGCAAAGTGGGATTTTAATTATTGTGAGTTTTCAAATTCTCCTCAAGTTTTCATTCATCAGAATCGAATTTCTTCGATATTTTAGAATAATATAAAATTGTGATCTTGTTGATTATTTTGTTGTAAAAAGTATGCATATGCTGATTATACAACTAAATGTTTAGGTTAAAACCTAGAAAAATATTTTGCGCAATCCTTTTGATAACTTACAATTACAGTACTGTCAAATTTTAACATGTTTCAACTGTTTTGTTTTTGAGGTTTTCATCTCGGTGCACAGTGTCGTAAGGCACAATTGCCTCAGACACCACCGCAGAATCATCGGGCTCGAAATTGATATCCTCATTTGTATTTGTGCGTTGGTTAGTTGTTTGCGAACGACAAACTAGCAGGCCAATAATACGGACCACAAATTGAAAAGCAACCTCAAGGTATTTGTCTACTGTCTAGTCAGAGTTGCTATGAAATCATTTCCAAGTGGGGGCCAATTGCTCGAAATGTAAAATGTTTGATTATTAAGAAATATATGGATTATTATATGGATGAGAAAAAATCACCTACAAATACGGAATAAAGACCAATAAATATATGCTACTAAAGAAGAACATACAATAAGCTGCATAAACTGTAATAAAAAAATAAAATAATCACTATTTAATAAAAAAAACATTACCCCAATTAAAACAGTAAATTTTTATTTGCTAACTGTTTTAATTTATTCCCGATTACGTTTGTACATTTTAAAATAATATTGATTCAAGCCAATAGTCACAAAACTCGAAGTTATTGGCCGCTAGTTCTTTAAATATTCAAACAATGAATCCTCCAAAAATATTCGTTATTGAAATTTTTTGTTAATCATTTTATAAATTGAAAGGTTTCCAAGACTTTCGTTAGACATGAATAAATACAGATTTTCCATGCATTCTCATCCCTGATGAAATCGATTAAACAATAATAAGGTTTGAAATACGAAACCCTGTTGAATTTTTTAATTATATTTACACTGTCTAAGGAATGTCCCTCGGGTCCTTGCTATTCTCATCAAAGCCAATCTGGTCATTAACCATCTGAGTTCTCCTTTTTTCAGGCTGACGATCACAATATCCAATTCCCATTCTATTGCAATATTTCAACCTTCTATCTTGAGTTTAATTGAAACTTGAACCGTCAAAAAGAGGTCCATTCGGTTTTATTAAAACTTGATGCCAGTTTTAAGGCTTAACATTGCTTCTGGCTAACAGGATCGTCCGATTATTAGGCCAAGAAGCTGGGAATTAAGATTTAAAACCCAATTCTCCAGCTCCACCTTTGCAGTAGTGACCCACTGATTTAGTTGCTAATATTAAATACAAACACCTTCGGGATTTATACGTGGGAAGCATTCTATGACTAAAAACGCATTAAAAAACTCAGTACAATAATAGTATTTTAAAGAGTACAAAATAAATTAGGAGCCCACTACAACAATAACTTGCTGGGAACAACAAAATTCTACCAACTATAGAACAATTAATTTACAGTATTACCGGACTAATTTATTACCACTTGTAGAGGACAAGGATTCGAAAAAATATGATGGTGTTTAATCAAAGTAGTAGAAAGTACACAAAGCTGGCACTACTTTACCGGTTTCATGGATGCTGGAATTCATCAGACATTATTGTTTTTTGTGACAACAAACCTCAATAATCTACTATAATAAAATTGAACCGTCTATACACAGTCTGAAAAATACGATCTGACCTTGACTGAACTACGAGATAAACCCGGGGGTAAAAATATGGGTTTTTAAATGTTTATGATAAAAGCGGCTTTTGTGACGTGAAGTATCACATTTGAAAGCAGAAATCCTACACTTCATAAATTCGAAATTGGATCTTCAAATCTGAGTTGAAAGAGCTTTTCAACGTTTTTAATTGTACTTGGAGTCTCCAAGAACTAGAAATCATTTGTGTTCTTCGGTGAAAGCCTTGTTTGGCAATAAAATTTACAAAGGCTGACATTTTAGTATTGAGCCTCTTCTCTATAGAGTATAGATCAATGACAAATGACAATCGGTCACTTTAAATTAATTGCAACATAAAGTGCAGAAACCTGACCTAAAACACAAATGAAACTCGACAGTTAGAAGGTCTGTTTTAAGCTACAGCTATGAAAGGCGAATTCCAAGACAATTAAATCTAATGAACCAATTTAAAGTTATTGAATTAAAGTTAGGAGAGGTGTGTTTTTTAGACGGGCTTGATTGCTCTCAAAAAACAATGTATAGAAACGTCCTGTATATTTTTAATTTTCTACCCTTGACAATTGGACTTCCAATTTCGTGTTATTGATTAATTCAAACAAAAACTACTTGTTAAGCTATTATTATTACATTTTTCTACATAGTTTGGATTTTCGTCAATATTTATAGATTCTAGTTCACCAATTTCAGTTATTTCTTGGATGTTTGCTCCAATCATTATTAAAATTACTAGCTGATTCCTATTGTAAGTCGATTACGAGACAAATATATGAAAAAATTCCTTATTTTTCTGTATTATTGGATTTTTTTGTTGTAAGTTATTTTTGTGAGGGCAAGATACTGAAGATTCCAATAGAGTATATATATTATATGTACATGTATCCCATCGTCAAGATCTTTGGAAACGAAGCATGGAAACCGTCATGCCAGAGTTGTGTTCATACCTGAAATTCTTGAGCTCCCCTCATAGTAACTTTTGCAAACAACTCATCCACTCTTACACTCCGTTAGATTTTATTAAATCAACCGTCAAACCTGGCCCTTCAACTTAACTTACTGTGTAGAGAACAGAGATATTTATCAATTGGATAATTAAGGAGGATAAGTTATAGTATTGATTTCCGAATTAAGTAAAAAATAACACTGCATCACGGTATTTGTTCCTCTGAGGAGTTATTGTTATACAAACCCTATGAAATAAATGAGTTAACTCCGGAGGATTAATGTTAACAATGAAAACAATTGTGTTGCTAGCATTAAATATTGCCTTTAGTTAATTAAAATCGATCTTTTTTTAATTTTTCACTGTCATTTTTCTTATGGGGTTGTTATTTAGGGGGCGCTTATACAGGGATTTCCGGTAAATGAATCTATTTTCATATTATTGACTAACATTGCAAATGCGTTTGTAGGAGAGAGCTTGAGTTTATGCTTGCTATGTATAGAGTATAGACAGACTTATTTTTCATCTTGCATTTTAAAAGTTATCTTTCAATGAAACCTAATTTTTTGCATGAAAGAATCGATAATTTTTTAACAAGCACTTGAATGGAAAGATCATATTGAAACGAATCATGTGATTTGAGAATTACATCAGAAACCCAGACAGAGGTATCGATTTCTATAAAAATAATTTAGTAAAAATTCTCTGGCGACGTTTCTTTCAAAATCGCAAGTTCAGCACTTTAAGAAAACGATTTCTGACATGAGGCTAGATGTTGTTTCGTTGAAATACTGCGAAAAACGAAGAATAAGCCTTAGAGTATATAATAAAACATAAGTTTATACTTTTATTATATACTCTAAGGAATAAGCAAGTAATATCCTTCATACAATCATTTAAATAGAATTATCTCCAATCTCCATGACAAATTGGCAAAGCTGAACACAAAGCACAATAACGATTTCGTTCATGTAACGAGAAGGTTCGTCAATCAGTTTTTGGTCCTTTTAAAAGATACCAATTTTAGACATTTTTTTTTACCTTTCTCAACTGTCCTTCAAGAGAAATGAAGGGGCTAATAATATAACAAAATAAGTATCCATGGCTAAACCATTACATTAAAGATGTAACTTTTTTGAAAGCAAAAGTTTTCGAAAAGTCCGTCATATTAACATGCGGCTGCTTCGTAACAGAAATTAAGCCCCTGGCTTATTTCCACACTAATGACCAAGCTGGTTCTTTTTGTGCCAACTTAAGATATATTGTGCAAAAAATCTTGAAAAATACCCACTGGTCCAAAAAACTTGTCAATTTTCTACCGTATGTACTGTCATTGAAGAATTTTTCTGCTACCAGTGTCAATTAATTGGCAATTAATTTTGTTTCCCTAAAAAACGAATGCCAATATGTTACTAGCAATCACTTCAAAACATTCACAAAAAACGACATACAACATATACCATCCCAATCCCAACAGTCCTTCTAGAGCAAGAGCAACTGAACTGTTGTACTATGGGATTTGTAACTGTTTCATAGATCCATGTTCTCTCTTGGATTTAAGACTACAGTGTCATTAATACATTGGAAAAAATATGATAAACAAGAAAAAACCAATGCTCCTGAAAATCAATTAGTTTGCCCAACAAACTGGATTTTCCGTACCAATTCGTAGAGGATTATGCCAAAACCAACTCGTTGCTAAAATGCTAAAAAAGGGTAAAGTGAGACAACTTACGGACAAGAATGTTGGAAAGAAGAGTCGGTGGAAGGCAGAACAAGATGACAAGTAGGTCTGCAACGGCGAGGTTGAGTATGAATAGATTAGTAACCGTCCTCATTCGAGGTGATCGGAGAACCACACCCACAACCAGACTATTCCCCGTCACCCCGATCGTCAGGATGAGGATGTAGGCCAGGAGCAGGACGAAGGTGACGGTCCTGGAGTGACGATAGACTTCGTCACCCTCATCCCCCCGCCACCAGCCATCGTCAGGGGGCGTGTCGTTGAATACAGTCAAATATTTCTCATCTTCCCCCGTCTCGTTACCCTCGTGAGTTATGAGACGAACTTCACGAAGACTCGAACCCGTCGTCCCCGAATGGAACAAGGAGGAATTGACCGAAAAAACCGTCATCAGTTCGTGTAGCATTCTAAACTCTAAAGAACAGACCGTCTCGAAATCCGTGTGGTCTGTCTGCAAGAATATCCTTACGATTTACTTCTGAAAAAGTCCATCCGAACTGACATTTCTATCCGAGATTCTAGCCTATCTAAATTCCTAACTTGCAAAAAAAACACCGACAGCCTGTTCAACTTTGTTGTTGGTTATGTTATGTTATTGTAGCAGGTTCTTGGTTCAAAACGATAGGAACAAAGAGAGATATCGGATGTCGTGTTTCAGAAGCCACATGGCCACTTTGGCATCCGCTACACAGCTCATTTACCAAGTTACTAAAAAAATCAGCCAAAAGAACCGTCTTCACGGATTTAAGAACGAGAAAGTGGATCGGAATGAGGCTATAGGGTGGTCCGCAGTAAATAGCTCCCTCCGATTCTTTAACGGCTTAATTTTTAATGACTTGATGGCTTAATGGTTTAACGGTTTAATAGTTTAATGGCCTAATGTTGAGGAGGTTGGGATTCGGGATGATGAATCCCATCTGGAACTTGAGTTTTATCTTACGGTTTTTTTAGATAATTTTTCGGATGAGGAAGAGTTACGGCTTGAAGACGTTTAGGTCGTTCCGGTTTTCAGGAATTTGGCGAATAATATTATTCGGTGTTCAGATGAGACGGGCTTGGGAATTTGAGACGAGAGATTATGAGCTAATTGCTCCAAGTCTAAACTAAGGTACTACTTAAAACTTAACTTGTTCCTTCAGAGTAAATTGTTTTTCTTTTTTTGAACTATTGTTTAGGCATTCCGAACTCACTTTTACGTTTTAAAAACACTGCTTTAAAAACCTTTGAAATGGATAGTAATAATAGGGATGTTTTTTTGTACAAGGAGAGAAGATGAATTTTGGAGAAAGCCGTTGGTCGGACTGAGATTGCATTTAGCCCTCCGTTCTATTTTATTCCCAGCAAATATCAGATCTTTTAAGCAATGTTACGCAAGCGTTCGTATGTTCAGCACCCGGAATATGATATTCCCCCTGGTTAGAACCGGGTGTAAGTGCAGTCTGATGAGATTTCTTCAGATCCGAATTCCCCAGAAGCTCTACTCTTCACTGCTTTAACAGGCAAATCCAGGCTCCAGAGCAAGGAGGTTTGGATTTCAGAGAAATTTTGAAATTCGAATTCTCATCCAGCAAATCCTCTCCAATTAAAGAATTCCTGAGAATTTTTTTTCAGGCAAATATCGAAGCGATGAAAATTTTACGAAGAATTGCAATTCATAATTCTTAGTAATAGTTTACATTCCTTGAATGATATGTGTTACATGAATTTTTTCAATTCCGGCATTTATCTCAAAAGTTCATTGAGAACTTACACGGATTTCAACCTTGTTAGCAATATAATTGAAAATTTTATCAAAAATACAGTGGTTTTCGTGGAAAAAATTAATTTTAGAATTAAAATTGTGTAGAAACAATTGTAGATAACCTTCACTCTCAGGTGGAATACAGCTACTGTGGTTGGTTGGTATAATCAGGAAGTCTATAATGCTCGATTAAAGCCTATTAAGATAAATTAATCGGTTTTCTGAGAAAAACTTCGGATTTGGAAACAAAACCTTCAAACTAAATCAGGCCAAAATGAGGCTTTCGGTATGAAGTATTTCTTCAGTTTTTTGTATCTTTAGCCTCGTGTGGTTGAATAGCTTACAAGATTATTAGTTGCATTACGGTACGGTATTATTTTGTTGTATTGATAGAAGGCGAAGATTGCTATGGTCTTGATCAAAATTAATATATGTAATTTTGATCGGTAAAACGAAAAAAATAAATTTTTAAAAACTTATAACATAATTTATTTTTTATTCAAATTGATGTTTTCAAAATATAAAAAACTTAAAAAATCTAATTTTTTTTTTATTAAAATTGATTTCAGCATTTCATTTTTAAGCGTTTAATGCCTCCATCTTTCAAATAGTAGTATAGGACACTTTTAAAGCATTATTTAGTATCTACGTGCGATTAAAATTAACAGTAAAAAGTCCTATAACAAGCGGAGGCTGTGGGTTTTTTGATAAGTGTCTAAAAAATATGATCTAATAGATAAGAGGATAGTGTTGAGAGTTACCTAGGTATTTTAGCGGACAAGGAAGGTTATCTTCTCTCAGGTAAGGGCTTCAAAACAGAAAACTTTATGTCCAGACAATGCTTTCTCATAGAGAGTTCAGATTGAGAACAATGAAGCTTTCAGACTCCATTATTATTTTGCTGTCAAAATCCACCTCTGTCCAGTCCCTACGTGTCGTTTGTGACAATGGAGACCGGCTAGTGTATTGTCTAGTTTGCATTGTCTGACTGAACACTGAATTTCTTAGGATCCTTTGGATGTGGGAATGTATTGTGTCTTTTGTCTCTCGTCACCTCAACAAATGACAAGTCAAAGTACAAGATTTTTCAATCTATTCTTCAAAGTCGGAGTGCAAATATGAGTTTTCGGTCCGTTCTCAAACGGCATAGGCCTTATGATATTGCTCAGAGTTGTTCGACTTTAAATTTAAATCCGGTGTGACTAGTAGTTTGTACTATATTGATGTGAATTCAGCTATTTCACGGAATAAAGCCCCCTTTGCACGTGACAATTCCGTGTTTTGCAACCAATCCATAGGCACAATGCAAAATAGGAGCCGAATTGCCATAAGGTTATAATAGTGATTTGCATAGCCCCTTCACAAAGGTTACTTTTGTACGTGAAAGCAGATCCTACTCGGAGGGGATGAACATTACGTTTAGTTGAGCAGTTGAAAGTGCAGATCCGCGATTAGGAGTTGGTTTAAGGATTTCGTCGAGACTCTTGGGATTTTTTAGCGTATTTTGAGACTTGAGAAGATCGTGTAATTGAAGAGAGGAAAAACAATTTCCGCTCTAGCTCCCTTAACTTTACTAGCATCCATATCCCTTTATTTTGATGATGATAGTAATGATGAGGGGGATAACATCAAAATACTACCTTCCTCGGTTCATCAACTAGAGAATAGTTGCAATAATGATCATCTTCCGACCCTACAACAGCTTTCAGGGCATAAACGGCAAAAATCTGGAAATCCGGACGTTTTAGGCAAATTCTTAGACCCTTGCATGTTGTAAATATTACAGAAGGGACACAGTTTCAGTTTTTAAATTAAGGTAAATTAAGTAACCTCAGGAACTATTAGTTTCTCCTTTCTCCTGTAAGTAATAATGATGTTAAAGAGACCACGGGGTACTTTGAGATTTCCGAAATTTGCCAAATTGTCCTTCGACAAAACGGAGAAATATTGCAGACTCTAATAAAAGATAAACCTATAACGATAATAATAATAATAATCCTATCATTTACAACCACATTATCCCATACATAAATAGAACATTGAAGTTCAAGTATCCTGAGATTACAGTTCACCTTCCATTATACAACCTTAGCGTTTTTCTGCCTTTATTTCAATCTACAGAGTTTGAGGTCACTGGACCAACTAGGTTTAGTTTGTATCGTGAATTCATTATGCGAATGATTTTGTGTACCTTCACCCGTTCGTCCATCCGTCCTTAAGGAGGAGCGACTCAACTTTTCGAAATTCTTCATTTGGAAACTCATTTAGGGTCTCCAGACGGAGGTAAATTCGCTAGATCAATTATCAAGGAAGTAAGGTCACAGGTCAACATCATTACAAATAGAAAACCCCCATATAAAAGGATGAAAAGGTGTTTGTAAGAGGTTGTTTAACGGGTGATTGGTATAGTTTGGAGGTGGTATGTGGTATCAGATCACCCCCTGACCTGGGTTGGGGCCATGGTAAAATTACAATCGCGTACGTATGTTAAGTGGTTTAAAAGCTAGGGTCAAACATTTTGAAATGATGTAGGTAATTTTGTCTCAATAAAAGGGGTTCTTTAAGATTTTTTTTATCTATTTAAGGGTTCCAAACACAGTTTTTATATTAACAATGCTTAAAACAGTTTAAATACATACAACATTTAAGAAACGATATATCAACGATAAATTTATACATTTGTTGCATGGCATGTATTAGTGAAGGACTCTATACAATCAATATGTTATATATCCTTCTGCCTAAAAGGAATTAACTAACAATTTACGTTTCATTTTATTATTCGATTTGCCAATAGTTAATATACGCTACTAAATACACAATTAAAATTGTTCATGATAATTTTTTTCAATTCAGACAAATTAAATCACGAATATACATATAGTTTTCAAAGTGCTGATATTTTCTAACAAATCCAGACTTTCATCCAACAAAATAACGAGGTTGGATCACGTTGAGAGATCCTGATCAAAGCAAGCATTGTTATTACATGCACTTGGCAGATTACCGAGGTATCTGAATTATCGAAATGCCCACCTGTATCAAATCAAACGAATTCCATAGGAATTCTAAAAATACAATGTTCTGAGATCTGTTTGTAGATGAAACACTGCATAAGTTCACTGGGATCGAAACAAGTCATTATATTGTATGAAACAAAATTCCTAAACTACAAGAGATAATCTCAAAGTATTTTGTAAGAATGGATCTCCCACCTTCATAAAATCTAGTATGCAGTACTTAATAGTCAATGTATTCTGTCTCTTCAAATTCATGCATCAACTGTATGTATTTTACATTTATTCCTTTGGCAAAACATTTGGATGACCTTCCACGGGTAACCAGTCATTCTGTCCTATATTTGAACACTTCGAAATATACAATTATTTCAAATTTCAAGTCGATCGGTTCAGCCGTTTTAGCCCTATCGTGTCACTGAAAGACGGACAGACGAACGGACAGCACAATTCCATAATCCATGTCGCACTAAAACGAAGAGATTTTTTGATCGGGATTCCTCGATAAATGTTTTATTATTCTACCCGAGTTACCTGAGTTACAATTTTGACGCCAACCTCTGGCTTTGACAGGAGAGGTATTGTCCTCTGACACGAGTCATCCGCCGCATTTACCGGCTTCACCTTTTCAATGACCGGTCAGGGTACCGAACTTTCAGGGTCCAAGGCTAAATTAAACAAATGCCAACCTGCCTTTTCATTTCCAAGGAAGAGTGCTTACTTATCTTCCTGTATTTTTTGAGACAGTCCGACTTGCCTTGATATAATTAAGCTGTTAATTAAACGTACGACTTCGAAAAATCCGGTTTTGTTCACTTTCAGATCTTTTGTTTTCATTGTGTCAATGTAATTGAAGCTAATGATATTCAATTATTCCTGTCTTTTTGAAATCATTTAAAGCTGAACTTGAGTTGATACAAAGGAAATTAAAAAATGATACGTTAGAGCATAAGAACCTGTCAAGAATTTAAAAGTAAATCCCAGCAAGGAACTGGATGGTTACGATACGAATGCTCATTTCACGGAAATTACATCAAGTGTTCAAGTCCATGAAAACCGAATATTTATTTAATATGTTAATAGAACAATTTATTTAATTGTTTCTAATCAATTGAACTGAAATTCGTAAATAAAATATCCAATTTAACGTTAAGTCTCAAATCGTAGCTTTTTCTAGTCACAGTACTTTACTCTATAAAAATGCAGCAAGGAAATGGAAATTCAGTTCAATATTTAATTGGTTTTTTCCATCTCTTCTCCAAAGAGCTAAGAAGCTTTTCATTCTTTTAAGCTAGTTAGCATAAAAATGTTTTCAGAATTACTCCGGATGTGAAGAGTAGTACTAAACTCCTAATTAGTACAAAAGCTCAAAGAAAAAAATCTTAATTCTATAGGAAATTGGAACCTTCTGCTCTAGATATTTTGTTAACTTTTACATGAATTATAGCTATTTTTTAAGTTTTCTACTGGAGTTTAAGCTCAATAATAATGAAGTAATAGATCTAAACCTTCAAAAATAGTACAACATTTATAAGGACTTCCATCGATAATCAGCCCGAGTCTTATAATTAGGAATTTGAACAGTTCCTGACAAAAAACTCGTGTAAACAAAGCCGCCAGAGGTACAGGTATCCGGTTCCGTTTATAATATTTATGTTTAAAAAAATAGGCATTTTGACCATTCATAAATAGAGGAAGTATCATCTCAAGGTCATTGAACATTGGCTCCTTCTGTCCTCTACCTTAATATATTATGAGGATACCAAACATATGTACTCTTAATGCACATTTAATTTTGATTCAAAATACCTGAATTTTACTCAAACATTTCGGTTTTATCAAAATTACAAGTTCAGAAACTCCTAAAAATCGGGCCTATACTCCCTAACTGTGTTATTAACAGCCATTCTGAACGATCCTAAGACGATGATTTGGTATATAAAAGTAAATATTCCTTGATTGCCCCATTTCCCGATAATCTTCATCGAAAATGACCACGTCGCGACCCCGAACTTTACTCATTAGAGTCAATTAAAGTCCACCTTCCGTTGGCCAACTCCAAGGTAATAACTAATTCGTTCTCTTATCGGGGACAACTAGAAGTATGTAAAGGTTGACCCCGGAGTACAGTTTGTCCTTAGAACGAGGACTTTTGTGTCTTAAAGTAGATTTTAATAACAGAGCAACTGAACAAGGAAATAATCATTTGATAAATAACGCTGCAATAAATGATTCCTCTTCCTCTTACTTCATTCTAAAGGTTATGCAAACATTTTGCTTCCGGAATGGAATTCCCTGGCGAACTGGAAAAAAGCAATGAAACAAATTCAACTAAAACCTCGAGTCTTATTTGCACAGGACAGAAATGCCAATTCTAAGAACGAGGAGTAAATAGGCCATGCCTGGTCTTGGAAATCACTTCAAGGTTTCAGAAAATAGGAATAATATAACTCGGAAACGGGAAGTAAATTCAGCCTCCGAACTTGCAGAATTCTAATCAACTCGTTTTTTTGCATGGTTTTTTATTAATATCTGCTTCATTTAAATAATTCCAGACTCCTTAGATTCTACATATAGTGGCACTGAATACAAATATTTTGCCGAAATAAATTATAATATTATGGTAATGACGCAGAGCAGATTGATAAACTTAGCAACTCATCTGACTTTAACCTTGGCAATCTGACTGAATGATGAAGAGTGACCAGTCTTACGATTTCTCAGAATTAAGTATCAAACACGCAGAGTCAATAGACTATTTTCTATACTTTTCTGAACTTGATGTTTTAACGCAGAATGCAAAGGCTTGTTACACGTTATCAACCCATCTTAACATTTAAATATTCCATTCATATAATGATTTAACGATTTCTATTTACATATTACGACAATTTTCACCATCATCACGATGACATCACATACAGGGAACGAAAAACATTTTTTGCAACCGAATTTTTTTATTACTCTTTGAGGTTTTCCTTTAAGTTGTTTATTATTCGATTGAATTCACACTTCTTAGGAGTTTGTTGACTCATGCAAATACCAGATATGATATATGAATGAATATACACACGAAAATAAACTGGTATTCCCAAACTACACTATGTATCTAACATCTAAGGAAAATGCAAAAAAATTACAAATACTTGTCCAAGAAAATCCGGATTTTTCCAGACTTTCTACTTTCTTCTCTTTTCCTACTATCCATATCTTTAGTTTTTCTGCATCTTCTGACTTGAGAGTTTGGAGTTTTGTCGTCTGTTCAGGCGAGCTGTTTCTTAAGTCTCCAAAACTTTACTACAATTTCCCTGTCGGGGTAATAAAGGAGAGTTTTGAACTCCAGTTCCAATAATATTACTACTGCATACGGCTACCTACAGTTGTAGTTTGGACAGGAATAGAGTTAAATATATCGAGGGAGTCAAGGGCTCTAGGAATCAAAACTCGGCTCGTGGTTCTGGGAAAGTTGATCAGTGAAAGAGTCAATCTATCTGGATTCGGGTAAGGAATAAGAACAAGTCCATTCCACTTGATAAGTTATTACAGAGTACTTTTATTTCGTTCCATTTACTCCGTATAAATTCATGTTCTAGACAAAGTTTAGAATCTGGTAGGATTGGAAATTTAAGAAATAAACACAGGGAATCTTGAAATTTTAAAGTATAAGTTAAATAGTCAGGTCTAGCAGTCCAAATCTACTCAATTAGTTAAAATCCGCTGCTTTAAACGAAACTTTTAATTACAAAAGTTTGTGGTGTTAATGCTGAAATAATTTCCCCTCGAAATAACTCCCCATTCTTATGCATTCAAATAGAAACTGTATCTACTGCAAAACCCGATTTTGGAATGCAAAACTTGGATATTTATGGCAAACTAATTTGTAGACAAGAGGTTGAACACACGGGATAATATATTGTGGTTTCAGTAGTCTGAATATTGCATTTTAATGGCTTTTATGCTTAAAACAGAGGTCAATTCTGTTTAAAGGATTAAAAGTCACCACAACTCAAGCCTGCTATCCATTAAAAGAGATTAAAAGCGAACCATAAGTTCATTTTACTCTAGCCAAATTGATCGGGCTATAGAAGGACTGTAATTTAATTAAATCGACATTGACGGATTTCTAAAGTGGACGGTAACATATTTTTTCTACAGAATAAACATTGTAAATAATAGGTAGTCCGGTCCAGTTTCCTCGTCCGATCTCTAAAGAAGGAAGGAAAGAATCGGAAAAATCACGAGAACCTTTACGGCCCATAAAATGAGTCTTGTTGGTCGAGATTTGAGTTTGATATTTGCATTATCGCTGTTCCTCTCCTCCTGTCCTCTGGGATCGACATCTCCGGAGATTAAGGTTCAGAGTGTGGAGCCACAACAGTACTTCCCCGAAACCGAGATCCTGGACAATGAATTGATTTTGGTGACCAATGTCACTCGCCTTGTCCTCCATTGCCAGGCACACTATCCCGTTCAGTGGCAATTTAATGGATCTACAGTAAGTTAGCTGCCTCTTTATTTCAGACCAAAAACGAAGCTTGTGAATATCTGGGTCATTTTTTCAGAGTTACTGACTGGCAATCTACGGTGAAATACATTACTTCGATACTTTTTATTAAGGGGTTCAATCTCCTTATGAGAACACCTTATCTGTCCGTCTGTCCGTCTGTCCGCTAGAGTTTTTACGCTCTAACTTCCGAACGGTTTTCCGATTTGAAAGCTACATATGGATTTTAGCGAAATAGAAATTCAAAATAGTCGGTCACACCCTAAGATAATTTAAATTTAAAAAATTCTATAAAGAGAATGTTAGTGTTATGACTCAAAAAATGTGTCGTTTTGGTTTCCGCTGTTTTTTGCATTTCGTTTGTAACGGTTTATTGTTTTATTGGAGAAATTACACATTGAGTTGGATATATTGCTCAACTCTCGAGCCCTGTTGACGCTTAACTTCCCAGTTTTTGTAATTAATTAATCAGTCTATAAAGGGAAAAGGAAACCCGTTTTTCGGAGACTTGGATATTTTTTCTCGCGTTGAGTATTATTATAAACACATTGAACTAAAAAAAGACCTGTCGAAAGCTACGTAGTTGGTTAAAAGAAGCGCAAAAAACATTCGTTATGTTTTATTGTTACAAATATAAATTGACTGTTTTTTATTGTTTCGTCAAATTCGGTGTTCACAAGCACCGACACTGCACATTTTTTAACTATGGTTGCTACGATCTTTTAAGAAACATGACGGGACAAGCAAAAATCGAAACAAGTAAGCTACACATTGGCCATTGTTTATGAAAGATCCCTACAAATTTCTTGTAGGAGTCACTAACGTTTCACTGAACTTCACAGTAACATAAAACGGGCTTGAGTGGAAACGGAACTTAATTCTCGATCCTCTGAAACTCTAGGTTAAAATGCTTATTAAACTACTGAAGGAATTTATCCGCTAATAATTTAAATGCCTCCTCTTTCTTATTAAATTTATTTCAAACCTCCTGCTCACTAATATTATTACGTTGGTTTTTCTTTATAGTCTTTAAATGGAACTCCAACAATAACATGGCTCAATTAAATGTTTGGAAATGCATATTAATCTGCTTAAATCTCAATAACGCCTCATTCGGACTGAGTCTCCTAATACTCTAAAATTGTTGATTAGTTTGATACTCAAAACGACAGTTCCTGTTTCGCAACTCGGGAAAATAAAATTTCAAAATATCTGTAAAATTAATTGCGTTTTAAGTCCAAACGTGCTTAAGATTAAGATGTGAATTAAAGAAGCTTCCAGAATAAGTTCCTCACCGAAATAAAACAAACGAATTATTTTGCAAACAACAATGAATTGTTGATAAAATCCAGTAATAGAAGGAACGTGGGTATAAGCTTGAGTAATCCCCCTCGGTTCTTTGACCTTAATAGTAGTCTCTTCTCTAGCACCTTTCATTGATTCGGATATACAAACTAACTTAACGAACATTGAAATTGAAAACATTGTACGACAAGTCGTAACAGAGAATCATAGCAGCTTATAATTGAACAATATTATTTTGTAAAAATAGTGTAAAACTAATATATTGTCTATTTGACAAATATTATGTTCCCAGGAACAAAAGAACGTCAACTCTTATCGATGTAAGGAAATGGATATTCTTGGTATAGATTTTCGAAACTTTTAGCTATTCCCCCAAGTCGAACTACTATATAGAATCCGATTACTAGGATTAATTTTGAAACTACTCTATCCCTAGTGTCGCTGATTATTCTTGAAATGGTTCAACGGTCCACAGTCTCGGTCTATAATTTAAAAGACGGTTTGCTGACGATGGTTTGCTTACTTTTAATTTAATCTTGTCCGAATTTTAGATCAAATTTTTGGTTTTGTTCTTCGAATACCCCTTCTTCACGCAAGCGATCACAGAGAAGGTGTAGATTTAGCAGTCCAATATCCGGATTATTGTCGTTTTGAACAAGCCAGATACGGGAATAGCAAAGAGATTCTAGATAAAGCTGAACTTCAAACGTTCAAAGCAACCCGAAGCGCCGTAATAGTAGTGCCCTTGTTTAAATAAAATCCGAATAGTAGTAGTTATAGTATGACCATTAAGCCCATAAACCCCAATTTATTCCTTCCGATCCTGATTTTAGATTCACAAACAAAGTAATTTAAAATCAGGGACAAGGATCATTTATGGATGAATTCATATTCATGCCTGTCTCTGCTTCCCACTTCGTCGGAGTAAACAGAAATTATTCCAAAAAGTTGGTCCCACATATCAACGATTTAAATTTCTGTATAAATAATATTACAATTTTCAAAGTTCCCTATCCCTAAAATAGACGCAATTTAACCTAAATAAAACCGGAAACCAAAATAAGAGACACAAACCCTTGCGTAGCACGCCTGATCCAAACTCCTGTACATAATAGTTTTGGTGTCCTACAATGTAACTTGAATTTCAATGAAAAATGTTCAAAAAAATTGAGGAAATTGCAATTTCCGCAATTTTCAAACGATTTTAAGTGATGAAATCCGACTGGTCATCCCCGCCCCTGACCCTCGGGCTCGTCCTATCTTTTTATGAACATCTCCTAAGCCGATGCTGGTGGTTTGTTTGGATTTGCAGTCACCATTACAAGTGGAACTACGAGCCTTCCGTAAATCCGGTCCGAAATTGAGTGATCCCACATTTATAGCGGAACTGGTGATATTCCGTGTCTCTGCAGCCATAACCGGCTCCTACCGATGTCAGAGTGTCCAGAATCCGAACAAGGAAGAATTTGTCCACATCTTCGCCCAAGGTACAATGTTAAATAATACGTATATTTTTGGGAATATATAGGAGCGGAACTTGCTGAATAATAGTCAATCTGATGTACGGAAAGGGCTCAGTAAAAGTCCCAACAGGGTCAAACTGCTCATTAAATCCAACCTTGTCATAAAAATATTCTTTTTATTCCATCTCTCCTTTCGTCATCATATTATGTTTCTTTTGTGCCCTTTCTCGGCCAATCTACATTTTTTATATCTCAAATCCACGTGCAGATCGGAATACAATGCCTCTCTCTTTTATTCACCGGAGTAAAACACGTACTAGAATTCAATTTCCGGATTTACTTTTAGTTTTTGAGCTAAAAAATGTCCCGAATCGAAATGCTCTGATTTGACTATTTTGGATTTGGGGATAAAAAGTTGAAAGGAAGTAGATCATGCCTTTCAGCGTATCTATTATTATTACACGGTTCTTTCTGTCCTTAGAACTCCAATTGTTGGGTATTAATATTTCATTGGAGTTTTTGCCAGAAACTCCCGAGTTTTGTGTATATATATCCGTGTTGATATCGACATCTCTTAGCTCACGTGTTTTTAATAACTGGGATTATAGATAAAGGATACCGAGGACAGGACCCGATCCTTTTGAAGTATGGAATGACAGTGGACGTATTCGGTGGAGATGGAAAGTCGATTGTGACATTCCCATGTGCAGTTTGGGACCCTAGGCAACCCGTTCATCTGTACAGGTTGTCCGAAGTTACGGTAAGTAAGAAAGTAGACTATTATAATCTCTTGTTGCCCACAGCCCACAGCCGAGATTTGGCCGAGGTATATGTAAGGGACATTAAATCAGGGTGTTCGGTTAGATTTTAGATTTCATGGGAATACGGGTTTTATGTGAGTGTTTATGAAAACTCAAGTTTGAAATTAATAACTTTCATGGTTAAGCTAAGATTAGTGATTGATAATTAGACAAAAACAGAAAAATAGACAAGAACCCGTGGAGTTTCGGCCTACATTAAAAATTACAAGCTTTAAAGTCCCTGAAAAGTTTGTCTCCCCGGAAGAATGTTTTAAAAATTCCAGAAATCGTGAATTACTGGGTAAACAACATTTCGTAAATCGATTTAAACCAGTGCATTGCACCCGTTCAGTATTGACAAGGGAGGGAGTGGTGGACGGGACACCCTGTAAGAACGACATAATTAGCATCAACGTGCAGAAATCAAATCGGGGATAGAATGCCGGGGGAACAAGGCTGGGATTTAGATCAGATTGGGATCGAGACGGACAACATATTTTTACGAGGTTTATTTATGGGGACCCGAGACTTTCCAATCTCCAAGACCACAAACCAACGGGTTGTATGGTTCAATCATTTTTTGAGATCATCAAACTTTTCCCATTTCCACTCAAACTCATAATCATAACTAATAAAAGTTCTAATAGTAAACAGTCATAATTTCCTGAACTTTGCACCGCCACCCGTGCCTCCTGTACCACCCCATTTAGGTAGCCCTTCTAGGCATTTAGTAACTCATCCTTGGTTATGTGTTTCTGTTGCTTGTTCCTGGTGTACAGGACATTACGCAGATACTTATTTATGTTTTTCTAGGGCAAGTACGAGTTGGTAAAGAGTGATGGGGGAGATGAGACGTTAGTATTTGACCCGAAGGTTGGGTTCCGGATGAACTTGAATAAATTCGATAAGCCGTGGGGAAAGTATCTCTGCAGCCCCAAACTGGAACGAACCTTTGACCGGGTTTATGTGAATCTGCACCCGAAACCAGGTTAGCTTTACTCAGACTTTATGGCTTCTCAAAACATGTCGTCAGCATTCCCCGATTTGTCTTATCTTACCCTCTTCGCTTCTCTATTTATTCCTACATGCTACAGTTAATCCCCCTCAAATGGTATTATTGGACATGATCTATCCCTTAAAATAAACAGTTACAAACTAACGTTAAGAAAGAGATGAAAAGACCGCTGTACAAAACATGGGAGTCGTTTTATACAAAAATCTCACAATCCCCCAACCATAGAGTAAAATTATACACACTTTACTTTTCCAACAATGGATCAGAAAGGTAGGATTGTGCTTGTAAAAATGACCTTTGACCGGTTCACTCGTTGATCTACACGGTCTTTAAACTAACTGGGTCTCCTCTCCTCTGAAAGGTCATAAATAGATTCCGGATAAGCGAATTTCAAAATATTTAACTGTTCAAAATATCAGAGGGTGTCGCTCTTTAATACAAAAAAAAATATTTTAAACGAAATTCTCAAATAGGCCAAAATACAAAAAAATCGAAATAGACTATTATTGTGGTTAGTCCACTATGGAACTAAAATTAATATTTCCAATTCCAATCGTACTCGCAGAAGGTAATTAAAGTATTGAAACCCCGAGTTAATACATACGCATTTTAAACTGATGTTAAAGTAAGAATCGAGATTTTAACAATTAAAAAACTCCACTTCTACAACAAATCGGTCTATTAATCCCACGTTTCCGGATAAAAATGTCTTGTTATGGGGAGAGGACTGTAGAGTGGGTAAGTATATAGAACATGTCCAATGTTCTGATAATGACATTGATGAGGATGATGAGAAAGGGATGAGAATGACAATAAAATCTACAAGGGCTGCAACCAACCTTCGGGCCCTTCTTCATAACATCCCGTCATAAAGAATTCTTACTTTTAATCTACGACTCTGTTACCCCTCCTTAACCTCCTCCTTCACAGACTTTTCGGCAAAAGCCAAATCGGCGGAAAAATAACTTTTACGAGTTTTGTCAATAGCTTCCAAATTCCTGGATCGGTTATTTTGTATTTTCCAATTTTTTTAAAACACTTGGAATTCTGAAGCTTGAAATTCCATAAAATTGTAGTTTTTATGCGATAAATATTATCGACCACTCCATTTCTCCTATATTATCCTCTCTTCCAGTTAAGAGCAATACGTGGTTCCAAAAATCTATTATGCTTCTATCAATAAGACGTCGTGATCCTGTGTTTTCCCCACGCTAAATAATATTGTCTTTGTGCTACGAGTCTTTGTCTTACTTCACGTCAAAAGCCATTCGCTGTTTTGCTCTTTGTATCCTTCATATGAGACAATAGCCTTTTTGTCTTTGTTCAAAACTGTCTTTGCTTCATCGATTTTTCCCCAAGATGAAGTAATGGATCCAGCCAAGAGGCTGTTGAACTACTTATATCTAACTTATATCCATTGTTTTTCTCCAGATTACAAAGTAAGTCCTGCAAACGATCTTGTTGAAGTTCCTGAGGGTCAAGTCCTCGTCTTAAAATGTGAGGCTACTCAAGGACTGAAATGGAACATTTTGGGGGGTTTGAATAATGACAGTCGAATTGAAATCAAGTACGAAACAGATCCAGAGTCATTTTATTCGCAAGTATCAACTTTGACCTTCTCTGACCTCACCGTTTCGGATGAGTCCCGGATCCAATGCCTTAAAAAACAGGACTCATCTCCTATTCATACTTGGAGTTATCAAGTTGTTGGTAACTTATTTTGTTTATTTCGATGGGAATAAATATGAGGTTGCTAAATATTCAATAGTCAATATTCTGTCTAAATAAAAACAAGAGGAAAAAGTTTTAACAGGAGAAATGTTTGCTTTTCCTCTAGCAGAAAAAACTTGAAGAGACACGGTTATAGTTTGACATTGCGAATAATATTTATGAAACTTTTTGATAAATTTTCAGGCACTCATGATATTAAAAGACGGGGATTCGTAAGATACTTTTCTCGACGGACAAGAACATACAATTTTGCCTGTTGGGCCAGAACAAGCAAGTCTCCAGACGTCAACTTTGTGGAATGCAAGAACCCGATGGAATGCCAAATTCGGGGGCAATGTCTTAAAAATGTAAGCCAGAGTTGACAATAATTTAGAGTTCATTTTTAAACATGATTTACAAATTTAAATGGTAGTCATTTTGAAACCAAACTTTCACTCCTCAGTTCTGGAGTTCCGAGGTTAATTTACTGCTCATTAATGATTACAGGCCGATACGTGTGACGCTGCCGCGATCCGGAAAGGATCTGGCGGGACTATTGTTGCGCAAATTGAAAACAGAACGGGGATTTTGGTATGCAACGGGGATGGAGTGTCACAAGAAATACGACAATTTATCGGAGTTTCTGGAGTAAACTGTGAGTCTTAAAAATTCTATATACTTCGATCTAGCACCTACGAAAAGGTGAGTTAGGTTAGGTCACATTGATATATATCCAAACCCAATTAATCAACCAAAGTGTCAACTCATATTATGTGTCAGTGGCAAAAGTGTCAGGACAAAGTCATCAGGCGATAAAGAAGTCAGGCGACAAAGGTGTTAGTTAACATAGTTAACGAAACACCTCAAATTAAGCTCGGTTATTAAAACCTAACATTTGTTAATAATTTTAAATAAGTAGTTTCACCTCAAAACCCACTGAACTTTTTAAATCAGGCATTTCCTTCAGTATTTATCTCAAGATACCTTTTATATATACTAACCACGACACGATCTGAGTCTCTATCTCTATACAAAATACGACAGACTGTTCAATTTCAACCCATAATATCCTGTGATTCCATATTTATCGACGATTGTATTTTAGAGTCTCAAAAAATGCAGTTGGGCCAATGCAATTTAATACAACCCCGTATAATTTATCATTTCCATGCAGAAGCAAAAATCCCAAACTCGGAATACGAATTCGAATACGAATTCGAATACGAAGTTTAATAAAATATTCATGTTGCGTAATAATTCTGAATTTAGTTTACGATTCAGTGGAGAACGTTCCTCAGGAGGAGAGGCTCCTTGTCGAAGGAACACATGTCCTGAAGGAGGACTCGGTTGACGAATTCCGATGCACAGGATCTTCATTCCTCTATGCTGGAGGTTTCCGGTGGGGCCTCAAGTCCCATGGCAATTCCGTCCGTGTCCTTGAACCCAGTAAGTTCAAGCAAATATATTAAACTAAAGGATATGACCATATGACTGTGTTAAAGTTAAGGACCCTGGCTGGGCCAAAGCACTAAAATAACCTTATTCAAGGATACTTTACCTATCCACTAACAATTGTAAAATATAAGGGCTAGGGCCACTTCGTTTCAATTTCAACCGTATGGAGCTGAAATATCCCGTCCTTCTGAATTAGATCCTGACCAGGGTTCGCAAATATTTTTTTGAAGTAGCGAGAATCGAGTAACCACACGCTAAATTAAATGCGGTTTTGCGAATGCTTCGAAATTTAAAATACCTCTGTTTTGCAGCATTTTGAAAGTTTTACAGTTTTAAAGCGCTTTTAAAACATATTTAGCTCGGTTTTACTATTCAGGGACTCGTTTCTCGCATTTTTAATCATGATTCTATCCTACGTTTTACATGATTGATACCTATAGTTTAGCTTTTAAATTTTGGTTTAGACTTACATAAATATGCCTAAAAATCAGAGTTCAAAATCCTGAAAAAAGATGACAGATATTTAGCCCTCTTCTCACAAACCCTAAAATTACAAAACTATGTTGACCTTCTCCCCTTTTCAACTGTCTTCTCATTGTCAGTTGCATTCCCATTTCGAATTTAAAGAACCTCCGCGAACAATAAGTTACCGAAACAGTAGTTTAAGTAAAGTTGTTGGGATGTCAAGTTTATTTTTCCAACTTGCGGCAGGCGGGTAGGAAATGGTTAACTGATGTGCAGTTGTGGATAATAGGACCGTTTCTATGCCAAATCCACTTAAGTTGATGACATTCGAAAAGAGCTGGGCTACTAAATGAGGATTCTCATTGTTTTGCTCTTATTTTTACAGCCTCTTCGGAAGTGCTACGGTTCGAAGAGACCTTCCTCCCTTCCGGAAACATCCTAGCCAAGGCTCTTTTAAAACTAAAGTCATCCAAGTTCACTGAACTGACGTGCTTTGCTCCGTATTGGAATACGACGGACTGGGACTCAAGAACTCATCGTATCGTTGTCCACGGTTGATTGTTGGAATACGAAAAAAAAATGGATTGAAACGTTGGTTACGATGTTCGAGTATTTAAGAATGCACAACTTTAAATTTATTTATTTATGAAATTTAAATTTAAAGGATAAATAATTAAATTATTACTGTAGAACCGTTGAACAATTGGGCATAGACGCATGCAAAAATTAATAAACCATTCAAACATAACAAATCACCGGAGAAAAACCTTTGAACATTGAATTAGCTAATCATTTTCGAGCCAGGAAATAACTAAAATCGTTTCTACCAGCCAACTAAAAACACACAATAATATTAAAAACTGATTGCATTAAAACCTCACCATCGATGTACGTACCACAAAATGTGGAATAAGATTGAGGAAATGTAGTATGTTTTTTATGTCATGTTCCACCCATACGTTTCTTGCTGGGTCGAGATTTAAGAAAAACTGACAGTGGAAAATTGTGCAAAAATCAGAAATAAAATTAGATTTTCAAAAATGCAAATGGTTTTTACTAACAAGGGACGTAAGGGAAAGACAAATGTCCGATCGTCTTGAAATTTTTACCATGTTATAACACACTAATGTGAACCATAAAACCATAAAAATTAGCTGCCCTAATTTGTGTTTACTATGTTTAAAAAATTCGCGAAATAAAAAAATCGATGAAATTAACATTTTCAAATCCATGCCAAATCATCAGTTTTGGTCCGATTTTCAAAATTTTTGCATTTTTGTGATGCTAAAGAGTGAAATTTTACAGAAATGTAAAAGTACCCTTTCCTAACTCTCGAACGCATTCTCCACTTTGATGTTCCATTATTGCGAGATAGGGAAAAACATCCAAAAAACCGTAGGCACTGTCGTGCCAGTCGTGCATATGAGCTTTCGAAATTTCGTGACATGTGACCTAATCAAGCATTTCCTTAACCTGATCATTGTCCTTAAAAAAGAGCTGTGAGGTTTCGAAATTTATCATGGCAAACGGATATATCAAGAATGCATTCTTTTTATAACTGCATTGCATTTGCAATATGAACGTATATATATTCATATGTACTAGCACTAAGGCTAGACACATACTACACACTACACAGTCAACAGTAGAAAAATTATACCAAAGTTTGCAAAATCCCCCAAAACAACGACTGGACTGAAATAATTGATTATGATTTATTAGTTTATTTAGGTATAAATATTTATAATGTTAAGACATGTGCGATTCCATGAATTTTGCAAAGGTCGAGATTGCTGATCAAACTGATGAACAGTTCATTGAAAGTTTACTTTAAATAGCAATTCAATGAAATTATAATTTTATAATGTACGAGTGTACTTGCATTTTTATCATGTTCAGTTCCCACTTTCCCAGTATCGTTAATGCTTAATTTTGTATGAATATCTAACTGCACTATAAAATATCAGATAGTACTTATCTTCCTTGTTTCTCGATAATACATATTATATGTAGCTATTCCCTCCTATTTACGTATTAAATCATGTCCTTGTGTTCAATTTCAACTTGATTTATTAAAATTAATTCCTTCAAAGATGTATACAGAATTGGGATTTGTAATTTAGTTAAAAATATTATCCTAGGTTCACAACTTACTCAAGTTCAACAAAGTATCATTCTTAATAGCTCTAAAAGGATGGACAGTGATTAGTCTAATTTCTGATTCTTGGTTTAAAACATCTAAATTAATCAGCGTCTACAAAGCTCATTCAGTGCAGGCCGATTTCAAAGGTATTTTCGTATAAAATGGATTTACATCATAGCGTTTCATCTCTTTTGAAGCTACTGACACTATTTGTCGGCGCCGGTACGAAATTGATTCTAAAAACATTAACCGTGCGAAATAATATCATATAAATGTTTTTTTCATTTCTCTAAACCTCGAATAACATATCCGTATTTGTTAATTGCAGTCGGCCTTACAAAATCGAATTCCGATTTCCAAAATGCCTGCATAAGTCCCGGATGGATTCCTTACAAGGATGGGAAATGTTTCAAGATTTTAGAGAGTCGCCTTCCATTTGGGGACGCAGTTGCAGCCTGCAAGGAACTTCTCCCTTTCGAAGAACTGACCGGTTGCAGTCATCCATCAACCCTCTTGTCCATCTATTCCTACGAGGAACAGCATTTCATCAACAGCAATATTTTGCCACTTCTGTCCTCAAACAATATATGGATAGATGTTAAGCAAAATCAGTCTAATCATAATGCATCAAATCAAACAGTATCGGAAGATGGATACTCAAATTGGGCTTCTGGACAACCCCGTCGGACGTCCGATTCTGATTCTAATCTGTGTGCCGACGTAGAAGTGAATGCACTGGACAAATCGACAGAAGGGAAATGGCGAAGCCTCTCTTGCCTTAATAGCCGACGCATCGTGTGTCAAAATCTACAGCGTCTTCCAATCCAAGATATTCAAAATGAACTGTTAAACACCAGACGGGATTTATCGTTCCAAGCAGTTGAGATTCAAGGACTAAAGGATTTAGTCCGGCAATTAATGATTTCTCACGAAAAGATATCCACCACCGATCAAAGTTTGGAATCTACAAATAGGCTTATTCAACAGCTAGAAGGTAACTGCATTTCCACCCAACCATTCGATCTCAAACCTGACAAAACCAATCGATTGGAAAAGGAGGTCGAGGCTCTGAAGTCGGAACTTAAAATATTGACAAGTCCATTAAGTCAAGTACAAGATCTAATTGTGGAACTCCGTGGAACAGTTGTGGGAGTCAAAGATCAGTTGGGTGGCCTTAGAGTTCAAACGGATTCATTCCATATACAAATGAAGACCCTATCGGAAGCAATTAAAGAGAGCACAACAGGGCTGACTCGTGGCGTAGAACAGGCAACGAACTTGGTCAATAGTTTGCAAGGGCCAATTGAAGGGGTCCGTAGCGATGTCCAAACTCTCCGGCTTAAACTTACGGGAGTTGAAGTCCCGTTTGAAAAGGCCAAGTCTGATATAACACATTTAAGGGGTCAGGTTGCAAATCTAGAAATCGATATCCTCAGGCGAGTTGGAGAAGTTCAGGGGAACTTGAACGTCTTTAAAAGTACGGCGATAACGAATTTGAGGTTTGGGGGTCCGGAGCACAAGGCGATATGGAAAGGGCCTGGATATGGGGACGAGAATGGCTATGTCATCACAAGTATTTCTAACTTCAATTGGGACGCCTTTGCAGACGGGACGAGTCGAAGGAGGATTCAAAAATTAGTTAATGGAGTTTGGCTCAATATTTGAAATGTAATTGATTACCTTGATCAATAAATAAACTAAATAATTATAAGCTAAATCCATAGTTCGTTATAGCATTGCAAAATCAGATTATTACCTCGATTGTTGAGGTTGCCTTATCTAAATAGTACTATTTATAGTTCTGCTTAACAAAATAAATCGATGTGTAAACGCACATCAACAAGGGGCGAACGCGAAACCCCACGGAATAAGACAGCGTTGACAAGGCATCTTCCAAAAGCTGGTCACAAATATAACCTTTTAATCTTTTTATATAATCTTTTTTCATATGAGTGTTTAAATTTAAATACATCCAAGCCCGTTAACTTATACTATTTCATGTTTGCAAAATTGAAACCTATTACATTTTTTTTTTTAATAATTCACGGTTTCGCAATATTTGATACTGTACATCTTAGCAAGAGACGTTCCTACCACATTCGTTCCTCTGACATTATACTACGTTTTGCATAATCTGTTGAGATGTGCGATGACCCTAGGACGGGTAATCATGGCTAAGTCTTCAAAGATTGCATATTGACGAACTATTAAAAAATAGTATCAATTTTGTTGTTGTATATAAATTACATTGCCATTACACATTATCTATTAACACAATGGATAAGTTCACCCAACTGGGTCAATCCTTGAAATAAAAAAGCAAACATTTTTTTTTCTTAAAGAGGAAATCTCGAACCCTATCCGTATGTCGTTGGATTCTTTGGCAAAAGACCAAAAAGTGAAAAGGTGGCCTTTAGAAGATCTTTCAATCGTATGGCAATACCGACGACTTTCGTAACACATTATAATGCGTATGTGCCTATAATCAATCGAATATCTTACTTTATCCCTGGCAAACGTGCGAGGAAGAATATGTACGATATATGCTTTAAATCCCGACATATTATTTATCCTTTCTTTTGTTATTTTGAATAGAGATGCCAAATCTTAATACAATATGCTTAGGTGTCTAGATTTGTAAAATTTACGTGATACGAGTTGTTCACAATTTTATTTGGAGTTTAAATCAGCATCTAGATAGGTACAAGATAACTTAAACAATAAATGTGAATTTTAATATAGCACATGATAACTCACGAGACCATATTGGGGATTTTGAATTCTAATTGAGATTCAAAAGTCACTGAACCCCTAAGCAGCATCTTCAAATGGAATTGAGAATGATATTCCATTTGTGTTTTGGATTGGTTGTGGGAACGGAGCAGCAGTGCACCACTCGTACCAGATCGATTTTTTATTTAAACATCTCCAAAATCTGACAGTTAATTCGTCCCCTTGTCGTAATTGCATAGGGAACTATAATACCAGTAAAATAAAATATAAACATCAACTTTACTACAAGAACAAATTTGTTGTTGCTATATCATTTAATTACCCGGGTTGGGAAAAATATCCCGGAGTCGTTGACGTCCCTTTTGATTCCTGGCCCAACCTCAGGGAGATTACCAATCTTATGAGAACCATAAATATTAGCTGTTGAATATCCAGAGAATCCGTGCAGGACGGCATCCTTTGTAATTAGAAAGGTCAACGTTCGAAATTGCTGATTTCCAGCAATTCTAGCACATCCTAGAATTAAGTTTACAGTCAGTTAACAACGTTGTCAACAGTAAATTACAATACACAATTATCCCATGGACACAACATTAAAGCCCGCAACATATATATACTACCCACTAATACACGAAGTCCCTGTGTCAAAGTTTCAATTCGATTGGGTGAAATTTATATTATTCTGAAGCACAGCATCAGTCAACTAAATAAGCACCATTTTATCACAAAGCGTACAAGTGTATATTAATTAAAAATATGTATCCACTAGCTCACCGCTAGGATGGGAGAAGTCGAACAGTTTTTGGGGATCAGCCATTTGGTAACCGTTGGTCGTCTTCCGACTTGTGGAAACAAAAAAGGGCTCGCAGGTTGCGTCCTTCGTTAAATGATACAAGTCACTGGACATTGTCGGTCCTAGATAATTGGAATACGACTGCGGCAGCATAATCCCACCATGGTTCAAAAAACGTTGAGCCCAGCCCTACCCATTGTCTCTGATAACAGTTCGTTATCCCCGAAACATCCAAACATGGCAGCGACAATCAGATCCGCCATTTCAGGGGCCACCCATTCTGCAATGTCTGAAGCAACGATATGCAGGTCTTCATTTTGCCATTCTGTCCACTTTGAGTGCTGAAGAAAGGTTAAGGAGATCTCATTTTTTTCAACCGCGTATACACGGATTTTAATTTCTACTGACGCTGCAGCCGACAACAGAACTCTAATTAGCGGTCCACGACCAGCACCAACGACTAGCGCGATGCTATTGGAAATCAAGAAAATACATTTCAAACGGCATAATTCAAACTAAATATGTACATATCATTTTACAATGTGTTATCATATAAGGTATTGTGAACAATTATTTTTGTCATGCTATACGCTTTATGTTTATATAACTTACATTGTCTTGGATTCAACGTCGGTTCTCTTAACTAAGTCACACAGTGCATCAATAACTGCTGCTTTATATATCTGGTATTTCTAGGGTTGCGATTCAAATTTTTCGCCTACACAGGGTTTTGAATTGTCTGAAGCCTCCAGTGGCAAGTTCAAGTAATTATAGCTGGCTTTAATCCGTTCCTTATGGTCATATGCTGCATCAGACTGAGTACAACCATAGATTCAAATCAATCAAACTGAAGCCAATTCACTTCTGAGATTACGATTATTTTTGATTTTTCATAGTACATACCTGTTGATTTTTTATGTAAGCCCACATGCTCCTGATTCGCTTGCGATAACTTTTGCCAACGATGTCGTTAACAGAGTAATACTCGGAAGAGTCGAAATTGAAAACGACGATAGCTCCAATACGCATAAAGCGCCTGATGAGTTTTTTGTGGCCCCATCTTAGTACACGTTCTCCTTTAGAATCTGTTTGAAAACATCCTATAACGAGATTGCGGACAAAATATTACAAAACTGGATGCCTGCTTACGTCTGACTCGACGCCTTTGTTAAATGAATTAAGTAAGCTAAATATATATTTTAAAGACTTGCTTTGTGACACAAAAATGTACTTGACCGGTTCGCCCAGCCACCGACATATCTCATCTTCACTGGGAAGAGTATACGTTATTTCCAAAACGACATACAACCGGCTCGGGTATTCACAAAATGTTCGGAACATATTCCATCTACGAGTTGAAAAATGTAATTTGAAGTAATACATCAACTAAGTTACTGCTACTAATTCAGCTCATCAGAACTTACATGGTCCAAGGGCATTTGTGTTGATCTGTTCGTCGAGCCATTCTCACTTTGAGAAAAAACTATAGTAATAATAAAATAGAAAGAGTTGTTACTTTTAAAATGTTACAAGTTAAAATACACAATAATGCAATTGAACAGTACAATTACAATTGTAATGCATAGTGAGTGTACAGGATCTTCCTGCCAATTATTAACCGATACCAAATATTCCAATCCCCGTTTGCCGTTAGAGTAAAAACGGCTAAATAAGAGAAACCCACGCATCAAAAATAGACTTATGCGACTTTGGGTGTATTGTCGGAAATTATAGCAAATAGGCACAAAAGACAATTGTAAATTGTAACTTACATAATAGAAGTCTAAAGTGCCACACGATAAATACTGGGTAATAGTTCTAGCTAAATTCGCACATTTAGTCGACGTGAGATTCAGTATGACAGCACGCACTCCAATGTGGTAAGTGTACTCCTACTCCAATTTCAGCAACTTATTGGCTCTGTAAGCCAAGACAATGTCGTCCCCTTCTATTTGTCGCTCCAAGTTTCGAAGTACAACAACTAGGTTATCCTCCCATTCTAAGCATAATTGAAACAAGACAAATTAAATTTGAATTTACAATTAGACCTTTATAAATGGCAATTGAATGAGTGAGGTCAACAAACGAAGCATTTACCGGAGGCTTTGAGGCTCAGAGCAAAGGAGCCATAGGGTTCCTCATATTGTTCCTCTATCCCCTCCAACGTCTTTGACGCGAAGTCGTCAGATACGATATTCTCCAGCACTAAGACCTCAAACCTAAATGAAATTATGAATTATGAAGCAATAAAAACTAACAGGATTGATTGCATTAGTACATTGTGATTGTAAATCTTATGTCTTACTTTTCTTCAAATGCCTCATACAAGTCAAAGGGAATATTAGACTCTCCCGTGGTTTTGCAGCAAATCCCAGCGATCGCACTTACTTTCGCTCGTCTTTGACCTCCTGACATCTTGTAAAGTGAAGGTCAAATGTCAAAGGTGAAAGGAATCTACTTTTTAAATGCCCTCCTCCCTCCGGTTACTCTCTCGCTTCTCTGTCTTGCTTGGGTTTGATTTGATTCAACACTCGGACTCGACAATCCAACTAAACCAACGGATTTTTACATTTTCATAAATTCAAAATTAGCATATCATATGGAATAAAATGAAGGAATACCAATTTTGAATTTATTTTCCTCCTCACCTTCAATATCAAATATCACAAGACTATGAGATTAAGATGACTGAAACTCAGTTAGCGGTGATAATCAATATCAATAATAAATGTACAAGTATTTAAGAATGCACAACTTTAAATTAATTTATTTATGAAATTTGGATAACCAATTAAATTATCAGCTTATCACGGAGACTTAAACCCTTGATACATATACATACATGCAAAAAATTGATCAACCATTCAAACATAACATAATAAATTATCGGAGAAAAACCTTTGAATCAATTCAAAGGTTTTTCTAATCAAAGCTAATTAGCTAATTATTTCGAGCCATGAAACGCCTAAAATTGTTTAAACAAGCCAACTAAAACACATATTAAAAGATTAATTGCGTTAATAACTTTCCATCGATGAACCACAAAATATGGAATAGGGTCATAGAATTGTAGGGTTAAGGAAATTTACTATGTTTTATATGTTATTTTAGAGTCACTTGTCTCTATAATACGTCTGAAACTCTGACTATATGATTTATGTCATGATCTACCCATAAGTTTCTTGCTGGGTCGAAAAAAAAATTTGAAATTTTTTTTTTATAAAAAAACTGACAATGGAACCTTGTCCAAAAATCGGAAATAAAATTGGATTTTCAAAAATGCAAATCGTTTTTTGTAAGGTGTATGGTGTGTTTGGGTAGAGAAAATGATTAGTGCGCAGTGGTTGTATGAAAATGGAGCGCTGGGCTCTTTTTTAACCTCTCCAAACTCCAAGGCCCCTGCGGGAGGGTTTCTTGGAAGACAGACGCACAAGTCTATTTTCCTCCTTCCTTCTCGCCTCGAAGAGGTTAAAAACCCGGCACCCCCACACCTCATTCCATACAATTTCCCCCCTCATTTTCTCCCCCCTTAGGCACAATTTTAATACAGGATTTGCATTTTTGAAAATCTAATTTTATTCCTGATTTTTTCACACCACTCACTCAGGATTAAATCGGAGTTAAGCTAAACCAAATTCCTTGGAGAGTTCGAAAAAACCGTGCTACCTCCAGTCATCTACCAGTGCAGCTAATGGGAGGCTATTGATAACGTTTCTTCCCAACTCTCGAACGCATTCTCCACTTTGATGTTCCATTATTGCGAGATAGGGAAAAACATCCAAAAAACCGTAGGCACTGCCGTGCATATGAGCTTTCGAAATTTCGTGACATGTGACCTAGTCAAGCATTTCCTTAACCTGATCATTGTCCTTAAAAACGAGCTTTTGAGGTTTCGAAATTTATCAAGACAAACGGATATATCAAGATCAATGTATTCTTTTTATAACTGCATTATTAGTCATTAGGCTAGACACATACTACTGACTACAGTAGGAAAATTATGCCAAAGTTTGCACAATCCCCCAAAACAACGACTGGACTGAAATAATTGATTATGACTTATTAGTTTATTAGGTATAAATATTTATAATGTTAAGACATGTGCGATTCCATGAATTTTGCAAAGGTCGAGATAGCTGATCAAATGATGAACAGTTCATTGAAAGTTTACTTTAAATAGCAATTCAACGAAATTATAATGTACGAGTACTTCATGCTCGCATTTTTCTCATGTTCTGCTCCCTGTATCGTCATTATGCTTAATTTTGAATTAATATCCAACTGCACTGCCAAATATAATATGTATATATATATAACTATTCCCTCATAATTGCATGTATTAAATGATCCTTTTCAGCTTGATTTAATAAATTAATGCATCCAATGTATACAGAATTTAGAATTCTGACGTTCGTTCGTTTTCTAATCAAATCTTAGCTCTGCAAGTCTGACTTGCTGTTCCTCAGCCAATCGTCTTTGTTCCTATACAGTGGATAATATCAAGGGTAATGATGCAATTCAGCTAAAGATAAATTCGAACAATAAGGTAAACAATTAATTCATAATATGTAATAAAAATCGTACGTCTCGCAGTTGTCTTTGCTGCTCTATTTGACGTTGCATAAGCATTTCCTTCTGACGACTCAGTTCTTTTTGGACTGCCAACTCTGCTTCTTGTTTTACTTACGATTGTTCAAGGCTGGTACTAATAGAATTTAAAAAATTGGAATAGGAACTTCAGATCACAAAGGGTTTGTTTCAGCAAACGTTGAACGTATTGGGCGTATTATTATTATTTATGTATATTAACATTGGATTAAGCATAATATAATAAATTGGCTAATTCAATTCACGAAGAGAATTAATTTCAGATAAGGGTGTCTGTTGTAACTTGTAACTTCTCATACAAGAAAACGCCGTCCAATGTTATCGTTGTTAAATTGCAGGTACATACTGACTAAACGTCAATGGGAATGGGAGGCCAAATTGTTTGGATTTACATTAAAAAACCAGCTTCAAGACTCTGGACATTATATTACCCCATGGAATCGTTTGACTCATGAGCCGCTAGCCGGTAAGAAAAATATAATAAGATGCCACTTGTTTTTATTTCGACTTGTAATATCATAATAATACTAGGCAGCCACAGCACAGGCCCGATATCGGGCCTTAAAATGGGTTGTAATTAATCGACCTCCTACTTAAAAGAAACCCCCTCCTATTTTTTACTGAAAGTGTCCTCCACTGTCCTGACCTCCTACTTAACCAAAATCCCCTCCCCATTTTAACTTAAATAAGCTCCTACAAAATGGTATAACCTCCTCGATATAAAATGTTAATAAATAGACTTTTTTAATCGAGTTGATAAAATTATATATGCCACTCATGTGGTGGGTCACTTGTCAAGGGTCACGAGTGTGATTTCCAAATACAGACTGAAATGCGTTGGTAATTGATTCAGCGCAATCCGCAATTAAAATTGTTGGTTGTTCTCCTTCCCCAACTACTGTCTGGAGTAATTTGAAGACGTTTGTGAAATCCTCTTCAGCTTCTCCGCTAGTTAAAGCGATTCCGATCGGATGAAAAGTCCTATTTTTATCGGATGTACCTATTACGATTACGGGAAACCCTTCCCATACTAACTTATACGTAGCATCCGCATGTAAAGCCCGGCTCATTGTTGCAAATGAAAGAAGCCGTTTAGTGGACACCATGAGCCGAAATCTCTTCTCTTCAAAATCTATGTCGTTACCAACGATATAAGGTTGATCGTCGTCTTCTGGAACGTTGCTGTAACCTTTACAAAGGGCTGATAACTGACCCAAGGATACACATGGAGGAGCCTCTTTAGCTCGTTGATATGCCTTGTAGTTGCTGATTTGTCTAGTTTTAGGGTCGTATCCTTTCTGGCGAAGATCTGACAGAATGGCCTTTGTTGATTTAAATTTCATTGAATCATCAATAATTCCCTTCATGTCGTTATATGATTACTTGAACTTTGCCTTCATTTCATACCATTTTCTTCGGAGGAGGTTATACCATTTTATAGGAGCTTATTTAAGTTAAAATGGGGAGGGGATTTTGGTTAAGTAGGAGGTCAGGACAGTGGAGGACACTTTCAGTAAAAAATAGGAGGGGATTTCAGTTCTAAGGAGGTGGATAAATAATAATCCCCTTAAAATTATAGATAAACTGTTAGTGGCAGCTAATTTCAAACAAAAAGTTTCAGGCGTGAGGTACAGCAATTTTTACGATTGCACCCGTAGGTCAAGACACGGACACTTCTGAACGTTGCCCTACTCGTTATTAGTCGTTATTAAGTGTTGAAAACACTTTATGCGAATGACTAGGCTGTCTGTCTGTCTGTCTGTCTGTCGGTGCGATAACTGGCGAACGGCTTGACCTACGGTCACCAAACTTTGTACACTTGTTCCTTGGGTCAAGAGTGAGGCTAAGTTCGAACTTGGGTCAAATCGGTCACACCCCCTGTCCCCCTTAAATTAACCCCCCCAAAAAATTATTAAATCAGTTCAAAGCCCTTACTCATTTTAAAACTGCCGCTTAGTTAGTTTACATTACACTCTATGTCTATTATCTATACATGATAATACCCTGAAACTACATTTCAGAGTGCAAAACCTTGGCTTTTTGGGGAAATTGAGATACGGGGTTTAAACGATTCCCATGAGTAATAGAACATCTTTTCCGCATACGGGACCACTCCCACTGACACCAGGGTGCAAAACCCGGGCTTTTTGGGGGAAATTGAGATATGGGGTTTAAACGATTCTCATGAGTAATAGGACATCTTTGACGTATACGGGACCACTCCCACTGACACCAGGGTGCGACACCTGATGTTTTCAACACTTGGTTACGCCCGTTACATCGGTTTATTGGTTATTTAAACCCACGCCGTTGTTTAAGGGTTCCGATCTAGAACCCTTAAAACATCCATTCCCCAAAAAATCCCTTCCCCGCCACTGTCTTATCTAAATGCAATCATTGAACTCTGCCCCAAACACCCTCCATTCCTATTAACATACAACACTACCCCCTTCTAATCACTAATTCACATTCAAAAGGAGATACGTGCTCACTCGGCAAATTTTGCAATGACCAAAATTAGACCTTTTGAACGTTTTAAGGTCAAGGTGTGAAAATTTCAAAATTCCAACTCGACCAAAAGATTTCTCGGCGAAAGAAGTTCTTAATAGATATGTCACACGATGATTTCAAAATTTCGACGACTTTGACCGTCTCAAGGTCAAGGGGTCAAAATTTCAAAATTTCAACATAGCCAACAGATTTATCGATGAAAGGCAATGCAAATCGGTGTCTCACACTACCGGCTTACGAAAAAAATCTCGTTAGGTCACGTTAGTCCAGGGGAACAGAGGAGATGGAAGCATTTACCGACTTGAATTTGTCGAGAAGTTTGTTATGCACGTTCATAACTGGATGGCAAGGAGTCCATGTTTGCATTGGTGGAGGGGTACGCTAATTTATTAATCTGTTTCAAATTAAGACTTAACAACGCCTAATATTACATTGAAATCAATAAAATACGTACCTAGTGTAAATGAGAAACAATGTTTTATTACGTGTGGTTACGTATAGAAAGAACTCACCCCTTTTTTGGATAAAGACCGAAAAGAACTTAGGATAAAGGCGTTACTTCTCGTAGAATGTATCATCGTTTTAAGATGCCTTCGAGAAGGTTCGTAAACTTTATAAAGTCAAGTAAATAGCATTATAAAATCAGATTATTATCTCGATTGTTGAGGTTGCCTTATCTAAATAGTACTATTTATAGTTCTGCTTAACAAAATAAATCCATGTGTAAACGCACATCAACAAGGGGCGAACGCGAAACCCCACGGAATAAGAGATCCACGTAAATTAATCCTTTAAAATAATTTTCTCGATTAAATTGTAGTTATATTTGGCATGTGATCCAGTGACATTTGGGGGTGGTGATTAGGTTAGCAGTTACCGGCTTGATGCATTGCGGTGCAGGTCATACACATAATTGTAAAACACGACATGCTACGCACACATTGTTGTTCCCAATTTTATTGATGCCTGTATGTAACCAGATTTTCATAATACTAATGTCATGCGTTGACGAGGCATCTTCCAAAAGCTGGTCACAAATATAACCTTTTGCATCGTTTTCATAGGAGTGTTTATATTTAAATACATCCAAGCCCGTTAACTTATACTATTTCATGTTTGCAAAATTGTAACCTATTAAATTTTTTTTTTTTTAAATAATTCACGGTTCCGCAACATTTGATACTGTACACAATTTATGATTTGGCAAGAGACGTTCCTACTACATTCGTTCCTTTGACATTATACTACGTTTTGCATAATCTGTATGTGCGATGACCCTAGGACTAGAACGGGTAATCATGGCTCAGTCTTCAAAGATTGCATATTGACGAACTATTAAAAAATAGTATCATTTTTGTAGTTGTATGTAAATTACATTGTCATTACACATTATATATTTATAAGTTCACCGAACTGGGTCAACGCTTGAAATAAAAGAGTAAACATTTTTTTTTCTTAAAATGAGTAAATCTCGAACCCTATCCGAATGTCGTTGTTTTCTTTGGCAAAAGAAATAAAAATGTAAAAAGGTGGCCTTTAGAAGATCTTTCAATCGTATGGCAATACCGACGACTTTCGTAACACATTATAATGCGTATGTGTCTATAATCAATCGAATATCTTACTTTATCCCAGGCAAATGTGCGAGAGGAAGAATATGTATGATATATGCTTTAAATCCCGACATATTATACATCCTTTTGTTATTTTGACTAGAGATGCCAAATCTTAATAAAATATGCTTAGGTGTCTAGATTTGTAAAATTTCTGTGATGCACAGAAAATTAAAATGAAAATTAAAATGTACGTGTGGTGTCGGTGTGACGCATGATCGATACTACAGGCAGGCAGGGCTTCTTCTTTGCTTGTAGGATAAATAGGAAGACAAAACCTATATTCTTTAAGGAACGTGGCTGTAGCTCAGTTGGTAGAGCGTGTTCTTAGTACGGCGTAATGCTCGAAAGGAACAATGTCAGGGTGTTCAAGTCCCCTCGGCTACTATCAATTTTTTGCAACTTTTTATCCCTCTGATTCCATACGTTTTTGCATACAAACTTCGAAACTCGCATTCAGTATTCATTTATTATTTTAAAATCCATTGAAAATAGCGAGAATCAAGTAAGGCAGCTAACTTTTCTATTACGTTTGTTCATTTACATTTTTAGAATGTGAAATGTAAAATAAATCAGACTCCACAAGTTAGCAAGATGGGGTTGACATTTCCCTAAATTCTCCCCTAAGGCCCAACAATTGGGCATACGTGCATACAAAAATTAATAATCCATTGAAACATAATAAATATCTAACAACAACCTTTGAATTAGTCAAGTCAATCATTTCGACATTTCGGGACGAATTAATTTCCAATTAAAAAATGCATACATTCACTGCACAATCAGTACATTCTGCGACAATACAGGGCAGGCCTACCCCGCTTTAGTTTTTGATTTTGAGCGATTGGAATATGTTTTGCAATATCGGAAAATTGAGGAACCTAAGAAAAATATATGGCAAAGCACATAATTACCGTGACAGTTCGATTAGGTTATTGGTACACTTTTTATTTTTATTAAGTATGGAATTTTAAATTTAGTTTCACATCCGCATAAATATGCCTAAAAATCAGAGTTCAAAATCCTGAAAAAAAGATGACAGAAATTCAGCCCTCTTCTTACAAACTGTGTTGACCTTCTCCGCTTTTCAGCTCCGTTGCATTCGGGATTTCGAATTTAAAGAACCTCCGCAAATAATAAGTTACCGAAACAGTAGTTTAAAAGTAATGTTGTTTTGATGTTAAGTTTGTTTTTCCAACTTGAGGCAGGCGGGTAGGAAATGGTTAAGTGATGTGCAGTTTGTATGCCAAATCCACTTAAGTTGATGACATGAGCTGGGATCAGTCATCGACCATCTGTGATTATGGAGAATTACGTTACGTACAAGGGGTATTGTGGTTTGCGCATGAGGGTCAAAGAATAGGGGATTGTGGATCAATTAGGCCATTTATGATTGCCCAATAGTGGATTAAAAAAGATCGTATAAGCATCGGTCCGCTGGAAGCGCGTTAGATGCCAAAGAAATCTTAGGATTTGCCTGGGGCGACTTCCGGTCGCGCGCCCAGCCTTTATGAAATGAAAACCGGAAAACCTATATATTTTTGGCTTTGGCTTATATCATTAGATGACACATGTGCCAGGTCAAGGTCAGGCATGTGTCAGCGATTAAAGGGTCAGGAGAGTCAAGCATATATATTGATGGTCCTTGGCGGAGGTCAAGTAAAGTCAAGAAGAATTAGGATGATAGTAATCTTACATGTTCTATTCTTGACTTTCAGAGGCTCTGTGCCATTATGGAAACTTCTATCTTGAGGAATGCTCTTGAGCATATGTTAACGAATTGGATATTGCTTGAATATCTTACTGATAACGTGGATGAAAATTGTGAACTGTTCATAAAAGCGGGCGGATTAGATGTGTTCTTGAAACTGAAAATGGAAACACCTATTGATGTCACTGTAGGGTAGCTACTGCAGCTTTGGGTGCGTTTATGTATCTGTTAAAAATATACTGAACCAAGGCGCTTTTTATCATCCTTGAAACGCTACGTTTTTATTGAAGGCGTCCTTTCGAAAGCAGCCAGTGTTCCTGTGAACCACAAGCATTTAAAAAAACCGGTGTATTGTAATGCTGTTTTCATGATGATGGATGCATCTGAAAGCCATTTCAAATGTGTTAGTAATATTAAAGACAAGATCAGAGTAAGTGTTTGTTTTTTATTATAAAAATTATAAAATTAAAAATCAAGTCGTGAAAATATAGTATTTTCAAATCAATTTATATCCTGCTTTTGGCTTTTAGCTTTCATATGCTGCAACAAGTTGCATTGTATATTTATTGAGGCGTCTTCATGGAACCCCGTCAAACCCAAAAGACCTGAAATTCTTCAAAAACTCAAACAGCTTGTTAAATCTTGGGATTACAGTGTTAATATTGAATTTACGTTAGTCTTAAAATAAAGATGCACATGAATGGTTTTTTTTAATTAAACGTCTTTGTCTTTTGTAATTAGTACCTTGAAACCGATACTGAAAATCATCACTGCCTCTGAACCCGAGTGTTAATCGTTTGCGGCATGGAGTCTTGCTAATTTAACTTCAATAGATCCTAAATTTCGACTATCCCAATTGTTAGAAATTGTTTGGTAGAATATGGGACATTGTTGTTGAATTTTAATATAAATATATTTTAATTTAGCTATGAGATATTTTCCAATGCTCGTTGATCTGAACTCCTTCGAAAGGATCTGTAAAACGGAATTTTTTACTTCTGATGACAATACAAATCATCAATGCAGTATGACTTTACTCGGAAATGTTATAATCGACATTTTTAAAGACATTAAATTAAAAATTCAACGTTGAGTATTTTTTTTAAATGTTCAAATTATAATTTTAAATGGATTTATTTTGAAAATGTTTAAATAATTATTATTATTAAATAAGTATTTTGCATGCATATTAGAGTATCTAAAATTCATTTTTGTAAGAAGTTTATTTCAATGTTTTTTAAATATTATTTTAACCACATTCAAAAGTATTTTAATTTATTCCTTAAAAATTACTTTGCTTTGCCTTTGCATTTACAAAATATAAAAATCAAACTGTTGATCCTTCCAGTCGTTTGGGGTCTATCGTGTCACGGACTGACGGACAGCATGATTACATAACCCGTCAAATTAACGTCAAATTGATAAAAATCAAGATCAAGTCGAATATTTCCCATTTTCCAGTCTGGGAGCAATTTCCCAGGGCAGGGATTTCTCGGACAATATTGCTATTTCCCATTCCTGGGAAATACCACTGACGAACCCTGGCTTGGTGTGCGAATATCTGGTTCTTCGTCATCGTCAATTTCAAAAGCCACCTCTTCCGTAGACTGTGCATCTGTCGAAGTGTCATTCAGAAATTGTTGTTGTTGGTTCCGATTCAAATTAAGCCCCGCTTTCTCCTGATCTGCTCTAATTTTGGACAGAACTTCAGGGATATTGATGATGTAAGGAGCAGAGTAACTACTACTGTCCAGCATTTCATTCAAATCGGTGTCTGTTATTACTATATAATTGAAATAGTACCTACGTTACTTTTGAGTTCAATGCTTATATTTGATTCATGGAATTTTAATTCTCTAGATTTATAGCAAAAGAAGTACGTATTTAAATATTAATGACTTACCAATATCATTATCCGTTAGATCGGCTTTCAATTTTTGATTGATACTCTTAACGGACTCTTTTCCAGCTGTTTAAATAAATATAAATACGATTATGTATTCTTGTGGTTTTGTTTAATTTAAAAATATAATTCCAATTCAGGATGTACAGTATCAGTAAGTATATGCACGTACCAAGAATTCTGCTAATATGCTGTTGCGTTATAGTTTTTTGCAGTCTTGACAATACATCTTCGAAGTCACATATGTCAGTATTTAAGCCCCCCGTCTCATAGTTATCAGGTATATCCATTTCCAAGTCGTCTTTGGTTAGTACTATTAACACATAAAATAAAACGTTGTAAACGTTAACGACAGCTCGCACAATTCATAAAGATTGTTGTTCAATATTACTTGAAATCGTGTTGCTTTGCTATAACAAGAAAAACTATTAAAAATGAATTGTATAAAATCAAAATATCATAATTTGCGTTCACCTAGACGACTGCGTTTTAATGTTAATCCCTAAGCTTAAGGGGGGGTTTTAAAAACTATGGAAATTTTGATTCCCCTATCTAAACCAATGTTAAAAACCGATTTGCGGGGGGACTAAACTCGACGAGCGGATCAACACGAATGCCCTTGGACCATGTAAGTTCTGATGAGCTGAATTAGTAGCAGTACCTTAGTTGATGTATTACTCCAAATTACATTTTTCTATTCTTAGATGGAACATGTTCCGCACAGTTTGTGAATATCCGAGCCGGTTGTATGTCGTTTTGGAAATTACGTATACTCTTCCCAGTGAAGATGAGATATGTCGGTGGCTGGGCGAACCGGTCAAGTACATTTTTGTGTCACAACGTAAGTCTTTAAAATATATATTTATCTTTCTTAATTCATTTAACAAAGGCGTCGAGTCAGACGTTAGCAGGCATCCAGTTTGGTAATATTTTATCCGCAATCTCGTTATAGGATGTTTTCAAACGGATTCTAAAGGAGAACGTGTACTAAGATGGGGCCACAAAAAACTCATCAGGCGCTTTATGCGTATTGGAGCTATCGTCGTTTTCAATTTCGACTCTTCCGAGTATTACTCTGTTAACGACATCGTTGGCAAAAGTTATCGCAAGCAAGTCAGGAGCATGTGGGGTTACATAAAAAATCAACAGGTATGTACTATCAAAAATAATCGTAATCTCAGAATTGAATTGGCTTCAGTTTGATTTATTTGAATCTATGGTTGTACTCAGTCTGATGCAGCATATGACCATAAGGAACGGATTAAAGCCAAATATAAGTACTTGTACTTGCCGCTGGAGGCTTCAGACAATTCAAAACTCTGTGTAGGCGAAAAATTTGAATCGCAACCCTTGAAATACCAGATATATAAAGCAGCAGTTATTGACGCACTGTGTGACTTAGTTAAGAGAACCAACGTTGAATCAAAGACAATGTAAGTTAAATAAACCGATGTAACGGGTGTAACCAAGTGTTGAAAACGTCACCATAATTAAACCGAATCTTAATGTCCCCCAAAAGCCCGGGTTTTGCACCCTGGTGTCAGTAGGAGTGGTCCCGTATCCGTCAAAGATGTTCTATTACTCATGGGAATCGTTTAAACCCCATATCTCAATTTCCCCAAAAATCCCAGGTTTTGCACTCTGAAATATAGGTTCAGGGTATTATCATGTATAGATGATAGACATAGAGTGTATGTAAACTACCTAAGCGTCAGTTTTAAAATGAGTAAGAGCTCTATCCTGGCGTTGGACTCCTACATATCACTATTCTGTTTGATTTAATGGTTTATTTTGGGGTTTAATTGATGGGGGGCAGGGGGTGTGACCGATTTGACCCAAGTTCGAACTTAGCCTCACTCTTGAGCCAAGGAACAAGTGTACAAAATTTGGTGACCGTAGGTCAAGCCGTTCTCCAGTTATCGCTCGGACAGACGGACGGACGGACGGACGGACTTGTCGTTCGCATAAAGTGTTTTCAACACTTAATAAACATAAAGCGTGTATAGCATGACAAAAATAATTGTTCACAATACCGTATATGAGAACACATTGTAAAATGATATGTACATATTTAGTTTGAATTATGCCGTTTCAAATGTATTTTCTTGATTTCCAATAGCATCGCGCTAGTCGTCGGTGCTGGTCGTGGACCGCTAATTAGAGTTCTGTTGTCGGCTGCAGCCTCAGTAGAAATTAAAATCCGTGTATACACGGTTGAAAAAAATGAGATCTCCTTAACCTTTCTTCAGCACTCAAAGTGGACAGAATGGCAAAATGAAGACCTGCATATCGTTGCTTCAGACATTGCAGAATGGGTGGCCCCTGAAATGGCGGATCTGATTGTCGCTGCCATGTTTGGATGTTTCGGGGATAACGAACTATTATCAGAGACAATGGGTAGTGCTCAACGTTTTTTGAACCATGGTGGGATTATGCTGCCGCAGTCGTATTCCAATTACCTAGGACCGACAATGTCCAGTGACTTGTATCATTTAACGAAGGACGCAACCTGCGAGCCCTTTTTTGTTTCCACAAGTCGGAAGACGACCAACGGGTACCAAATGGCCGATCCCCAAAAACTGTTCGACTTCTCCCATCCTAGCGGTGAGTTAGTGGATGCATATTTTTAATTAATATACACTTGTACGTTTTGTGATAAAATGGTGCTTATTTAGTTGGCTGTGCTTCAGAATAATATAAATTTCACCTAATCGAATTGAAACTTTGACACAGGGACTTCGTGTGGGTAGTACATGTTGCGGGCTTTAATGTTCTGTCCATAGGATAATTGGGTATTGTAATTTACTGTTGACCACGTTGTTAACTGACTGTAAACTTAATTCAAGGATGTGCTGGAATTGATGGAAATCATTGACATTTGTGATTGCACAGGATGCCGTCCTGCACGGATTCGCAGGATATTCAACAGCTAATATTTATAGTGCTCATAAGATTGGTAATCTCCCTGAGGTTGGGCCTGGAATCAAAAGGGACGTCAGCGAATCCGGGATATTTTTCCCAACCCGGGTAATTAAATTTAAATGATGTAAAAAGAAATTTATTCTTGATTTGCCAATTAGTAAAGTTGACGTTTATATTTTATTTTACTGGTATTTTAGTTCCCTATGCAGTTACGACAAGGGGACGAATTACTGTCAGATTTTGGAGATGCTAAAATGAAAAAAAAAATAAATGAAAAATCAATCTGGTACGAGTGGTGTACTGCTAATCCGTACACTCAACCAATCCAAACACAAATGGAATCTCATTTGCTATTCCATTTGAAGATGCTGCTTAGGGGTTCAGTGACTTTTGAATCTTCAAAATCTCTAAAATTCCAAATATGGTCTCTAAATTATCATGTGCTATATTAAAATTCACATTTATTGTTTAAGTTATCTTGTACCTATCTAGATGCTGATTTAAACTCCAAATAAAATTGTGAATAACTTGTATCACATAAATTTTACAAATATATAGACACCTTTTAGCATATTGTATTACGATTTGGCATCTCTACTCAAAATAACAGATAGGTAAGATAGTATTACAGATATGTAATATGTCGGGATTGAAAGCAGAAAGCATATATCGTACCTATTCTTCCTCCCACGTTTGCCTGGGATAAAGTAAGATATTCGATTGATTATAAGAACATACGCATTATAACGTGTTACGCAAGTGGTCGGCATTACCATACGATAAAAGGCCACCTTTTCACTTTTTGGTCTTTTGCCAAAGAATCCAACGACATACGGATAGGGTTCGAGATTTCCTCTTTTTAAGAAAAAAAAATGTTTACTTTTTTATTTCAAGGGTTGACCCAGTTCGGTAAACTTATCCATTGTGTTAATATATAATGTGTAATGACAATGTAATTTATATACAACCACAAAAATGATACTATTTTTGAATAGTTCGTCAATGTGCTAATGTACAATCTTTGAAGACTATCAGCCATGATTACCCGTCCTAGGGTCATCGCACATCTCAACAGATTATGCAAGACGTAGTATAATTTCAAAGGAACGGATGTCCAGGAACGCCTGTCACCAAATAATAAATGGTGTACAATATCAAATATTGCGGAATTGTGAATTATTAAAAAAAAATTTTCAATAGGTTACAATTTTGCAAACATGAAATACCTAGTATAAGTTAACGGGCTTTGATGTATTTAAACTTAAAAACTCCTATGAAAAATATGTTAAAAGTTATATTTGTGATTTGTGTCCAGCTTTTGGAAGATATCCCTTCAACGCATGACATTATAGTGTTATGAAAATCTGGTTACAGGCATCAATAAACTTGCGAACAACAATACGTTGCATGTCATGTTTTACAATTATGTGTAATGTGTATGACCTACACTGGCAATGCACCAAGCCGGTAACTGCTAACCTAACCACCACCCCCCAAATGTCACTGGACCCATACCACATCTAACTACAATTTAATCGAGAAAATGATTGTTAAGGATAAATTTACGTAGATCTCTTATTCCGTGGTGTTTCGCGCTCGCCCCTTGTTGATGTGCGTTTACACATCGATTTATTTTGTTAAGTAGAACTATAAATAGTACTATTTAGATAAGGCAACCTCAACAATCGAGGTAATAATCTGATTTTGTAATGCTATAACGAGTAAAAGCTTTAGCTAATAATAATTTAGTTTATTTATTGATCACCAAGGTAAACAATTACAAGTCAAATATTGAGCCAAACTCCATTAACTAATTTTTTAATCCTCGTTGCCTGTAGTCACGTCATTTAATCGGATGCATCTTCCATACAAAGTACATTTTTATTGAAATCCCTTAACATCTATATATTTGACAGAAATTAAAATGGATTTATAGTTGCAGTTTGTAACTCTAAATTTAGTCCTTTCATAAATTGACAGTAATTTTGATAAAATTGGGCTTGGATGTATTTAAACTTAACAAACTTATCGATACAACTCTATTTAGCCCGACTCTTTGGGGCACTTTAAATTTTACTAAACTACTTCTTACTACGTAAACTACGTAAACTACTAACTCTTTCACTAAAAAAAATCCGTTTAACAGATCCTTTCGAAGGAGTTCAGATCACCGAGCATTGGAAAATATCTCATAGCTAAATTAAAATATATTCTTATTAAAATTCAAAAACAATGTCCCATATTCTACCAAACAATTTCTAACAATTGGGATAGTCGAAACTTACGATCTATTGAAGTTAAATGCCCGTTCGTAACTTAAAACGCTTCTTTTGTGGTTCTTTTAACTTGCGATTCTTTGCCCGCTACCAGAGGTGTCAATATGGTTTTCCAGAATTAAAAACTGTTGTTCCAAATTGTCCTTAATATATTCAATGGTGATCTGATGAAGACTTCCAGGATTCAATCTACCTTGCAACGAAGTCATTGTAACTTGCAACAGATATCGAATTACACTCTGTCGGTGTCAATTCTGAATTCCTGGTCGTGGTCCGGTCCTTTCTAGAAAGAAATTATCTATGTAGTTCAATGTCAACTTACGAATATACAATATAAAACTGTTGATAAATGTCTATAAATTCAAATGATACATACATGGAAGCAAAAAAGGATACACTCGAATTTTGAGTTGTGGATTAGATGGCCATACAAACCGTTTGAATCCGCAATCAATAGTGACACTTAGAGATGAATTGACGGAATTTGTAATGCAGATAGATAAACAATGAACAAATGGTTTAAAACCCTTAAAATGTTTACAAACAAGAAATCTTTCCTAGCTTCCAGGTCTAGTATCGTCTGGCCGAAGAATAGTTACTTGTTCAAATGCTCGGTACATAAGATATACCAGTCCAACCGTAAACGGCGTGAATAAATCGTACAGTCGCAGCAAAAACGTTCCTCCTAAACCCAAAGAGTATTGTACCGTATCCTTAATTGCCGTTGTCATAGTTTACTTGACCTTATAATCTTCACGAACCTTCTCGAAGACATCCTAAAGCGATGGTACATTCAGCGAGAAATAACGCCTCTTGGAAAAAGACCAAAGAATTATCAGATGAATCTTTTATGAAATTATTTGGTGTTCACGATAATCACGATCAAGACGGGCCTACAATGCCCAAAGGACCCCTCTAGAAACAGCAAATGTCCTCCCCAGTGAGCAACATTCAAGACGAATTCACTCGGTGGTGCTTTGATAAGGTCCAGGCCATTGGTGGCGGCTCTGTTGATATCCCCACTTTCGTGGGATTTCTCAAGGAAGTAGAATCTCCATACGAAGTTAGGGATTATGTCCGATCTTATTTGGGAGTTGGGATATGGGAAAGGGGCTCGAGATTTCTCTCGTGGATTTCTAGAACGTCGATCCCGATGGAACAACGTCCGGAAGGATGGTGGGGGATCCTTCAAAGACAACTTGTGTCGCCCTGCTAGTGCTGTCAACCCTAACCAGAATGGCTTTCAGGAGCTGAAGGTAATTAATTACAAACGACTTATAAATGCGAATCTATGTCTCTAATCTAACATTGCTTTGATCAATTTTAGGCTAAAGGTAAAAAAAAACAAGAAAGGAAAAATGCAGAAAGTGGATTCCCGAATTCTAGGCTTCAGTACCTCGGCTGCTACGGATCGACTAAACGTAGGGAATCGGGACTACGGCGACGGAAGTACTGATTTACAGTTTACAAACCAATAACATCGACCCCACCCCACGTTCTCTATGTAAAAAACGATCAGATCGATTCATACTCAAAACAACGTTTTCACTTTTCACTGCTGCTGGTTTAGAGAGATTACTAAACTAAATGGATACGCGTACGTCTAAATAGCAATGGAAGCAAAAATGCATCACGATTTAAGATAATACAGAAAACAACTACAAAGCAGGAATGGAGCAGAATTACACTAATTCTGCCAGCAACAAACAACATGTCACTTTAAATATTCAATAAAGAATTTATAAAATATATATACGAAAAAATATTTGTTCTAGATGCATTTTTATCGACGGATCCCGTTTATTTATGAGACTCTTGACTAAACTATAAAGCATTGCATTGGGTTTGGGGAGCGTTTAGGTTTGGCGAGTCAAAAATTCATGCAAGTGAACAAGCCCAAGCCGATTTTGATTCGTAGTGACCAGTAGAGTTGAAAAGAATACTGATTTTAGGCTATCTCGTCCCGTCCAAGCTCGTCCCCGTCCACTTTCGTCCCTGGCCAATCTCTTCCCCAAACCATTTCGTCCCGACCTATTTCGTCCCCATCCAATCTCGTCCCCAATTTTTTTTTGTTAACATCATAACAATGAATTGAGAGGTTATTCCTAATGATGTCCTCTATTTACGTTTGATGATGACCTTTTGATAAGTGACCTCAAATATTCTTCTGGGGTCGGACTCGGCTTATATGGAGACCCAAAAAATAGTTCCATCTTAAGTACTAAAAAAATTATTTCTCTTAATCAAAATACCATAAAACCAACCATCTGCGGCCAATAAAGGCCAGAAACCCTTAAAATTACTTAAAAATATCAAAAGTACTCTAAAAGTCACCATTGAAAATAGCATTCTATGATGTATAGTTTTTATGAATCATTTCATGTCTCACGAATTCCTTTGTTTTCTGAAATGTTATTTCCAATTCATCAATTCCAATAAATGAAATTTGCTTGTGAAGTCACGGCACAGGGAGTGGATTCAGAGAAATTTTTTTTAGTATTTTAGATTTTTTTTTTTAAACTTGGAAATATATTCGAGGTCTACGCAAGCAGAGTCCGACCTCCAAAGAATATTGGAGGTCAATTATCAAAAGGTGAAAGGTCATCATCAAACGTAAATAGATGACATCATTAGGAATAACCGAATAACCTCTCAATTCATTGTTATGATGTTAAATAAAAAAAAATTGGGGACGAGATTGGATGGGGACGAAATTGGTCGGGACGAAATGGTTTGGGGACGAGATTGGCCAGGGACGAAAGTGGACGGGACGAAAAGTGCGGGACGAGATAGCCGGACACCAAGAATACTAATTGTTCAGCTGTTGCCAAATAAGGCTTAAAATTAATATCCACAATCTTACCGAACTTGGCCCCAGCTATAAATTTATCCAGTAATGACCAGTTTGAAAAGGATTTGCACACTGTCAAACTACAAACTACTAATCAAAGTACTTGGAGATTCATACATTTTAGACCGTGCAAGTACAATAAGAACGAACAGTATGCATAATTATAAAAATTATAAAATATTCGTGATACGCGATTTGAAGTACTGACATGAAAACAAAGTTGTATTGCTGTACATTGTTAATTATTAATTACAGATGAAGACGATGAAGTTGAAAATTTTCCCATTGGTAGAAACAGTAGAGGAGCTCACTAGATCAGATTGATCGCGAAGCATTGGCATTGATATAAATAAAACATGAAAATGAAATGCATTCATTTGAGTAAATATGCGTTCTTCCTGTTTTATCCACAATCTGGTGCTGGTGATGAGATGAGAATAAAAATTATATTTGCCTAAAGTTGCGTATCACCACACTTTATTGAAAACTTGGAAATACCTTCTCACGGAAACAATATTGAGTTGGTATTGGCATGTAATGATGTGATATAATTAGAATAAGAATGATCTAGATCCTACACACCTGAGCTACTTAAAAGTGCAATGTACACAGAAGAAAGAAATTGACAATACAATAATGTCACGGTATAAAGTAACGAATTTAGGAGAAAAGACTGACCTATGCACGTAATAATATAGCAAACTCAACAACGAACGAAGATAACAAAAGAGTGTACTTAATTACTGTGAAGGATACATATTTCTTTGCTTGAAGACATTTTTCCTCTTGTAGAGGTGAAGATGACGTCGCCGGTGAAATTTTAAATTTGTGGATGTGTATGTTGTAGTAAGCACTGGTTTACGTTACTCCAGATCAGGCATATCTTCGTCGTCATCCGAGTCAGTCTCGTACTTCCTCAAATCTCCGCAACCAGGCATTCCACCGGCACCTCCTAGACCTTCTATTTTTCTGATAATCTAGATTAGAATTAGAAAACCAAATAAGCTTAATGTAGAAACGCATCGTATGGGCCACATGAATAATTAGTTATCATAAGTTTTGTTATCGACACTCGACGCTATCGTTTAGAAATGTACTGACCTCTTCGAAGTCGTCATGGGTATCATCATCATCACCTCCTCTTTTACCACGTATACCCCCTATGCCTGGCATACCACCCATTCCTCCCATACCCCCCATTCCTGGCATACCACCCATTCCTCCCATACCCCCCATTCCTGGCATACCACCCATTCCTCCCATACCCCCCATTCCTGGCATACCACCCATTCCTCCCATACCCCCCATTCCTGGCATACCACCCATTCCTCCCATACCCCCCATTCCTGGCATACCCCCCATTCCTGGCATACCACCCATACCACCACCTTGTTCTTCATCGGACTCGTCTTCATCCTTCCATTTATTAAAATCAATCTTGAGCCAAGGGCACTTTGCCTGTGACTTCATTAATCGGGGCCAGAAGTTTTCTTCTTCTTTTTTCAAACAGAATTCGATATTACGGGGTCGGACTACGTGCATAGAGTTGGTGGGGTCTACGGAACCGAAAAGGTCAAGCTGGGATTCATACTCCTTTCCATCTGTACCGGCCTTCCCCTTGAAGTAGATGCCACCAGTTTCCGTCCTGATTTCAGGGTCTTTGACATCTTCAAGGCATATTGTAAGAAACACACAGTTCTTACGTTGGGCCCAAATCACACTCGGGTGAGACCTATTAAAACCACAATGACAATTTATTGTCATTAATATTCATCATAACACATCAAATACATCAACAATCCCATGCCGCTGCCCGATCTTTGATCTTATGTATCTAATCAAAATCTTTAGTCTATGTTCAATTTGTAAGCCAACTCTGAACTCACAATTAAAACTATTCTGTAGTCTCTCCTTGGTCGAACTGGAACCTACTAGAGTGTATACAGTATATTTATCAGTATTCAGTACCATACATCATTCATTGCATTTCACATTTCATAGCACACTACACCGGAACCACTAACTAACCATACCGATGTCATGTCATGACACATGATGCATGATGTCATCAACGAACGAATGAAATTAATGTACAAACTTGAATGAATGACAACGGAACAAGGAAAGTCCAGAGATAGAGATTAGATGGAAAAAGCAAAAAGATTCCAGATGAATGTGAAATGATCGAGAAGAAAGAAGATTTTGGAGAATCAAGAAGATTTGAGATTGGATGACTTACAAACTGTTGGAGGACATGACGGCTGAAGAGGACGACAAGCTGCAGAGAAGTAGGAACAAATTGACGGGAAAAGACTGGAATAGACGATGATCCGAAATTCGGGGCTCTAAACTTGTCCGGTTTCGGTATTTTAAAATTCTTGGTCTTACGAGAGTTGATGATGCAAATCTAGTCAGAGTTTCAGACGTATTATAGAGACAAGTGACTCTAAAATAACATATAAAACATAGTAAATTTCCTTAACCCTACCATTCTATGACCCTATTCCATATTTTGTGGTTCATCGATGGAAAGTTATTAACGCAATTAATCTTTTAATGCAAATCAGTGAGACTTGTGTGTGAGACTAGCACCGCAGGACAACGTGAGGAGAGTGAGTTTGAGGGAAGCCACCGTCAACTTGTCCGGAGAGTGAGGCAGGCAGAGAACTGGAAAATGAGGAAGCAAAGCCAACACGGCTCTCTTCCATTCCTCCTCTACTCTCACTTCTGCAGGGTTACCGTGTTGGATCATTCTAGAATCAAGACACACACTCCTTCTCCTTATTTCAAGCCTCACTTTCTTCCACTCTTTTTCTCTGTCGCGCCCTTTAGTCCCCCTTCAGCTCTTCAGCCTTTTCTCCAAGCAAAGGCGAGGGCGAGACGGCTGCATTTTAATTCCATGATACAAAAGTTAATTATGAATTAGTAAAGAAGTAATTTTAGGATTATTTCGGCTGTAAATTATTCAGTAAGTTCTCCCGGAATAATTACCCCTGTCCTATCGAACCTACAGCAGAAGAGGTATCCCACTCCTTGCCAGGAGTGGGATACTTCTTCTGTGCATCGAACCGGACCTGCAAGAGTGAAGAAGCCTTATTTAATGATTTACACGGTCCAAGAAATGGTGAATAGTAATTGGATATATATTCAATATTGAATATAATAATGCATTTAGATAGGTATTCAAATTTTCGGCTATAAAATAGTTTTCAGACTACTGTGGATTTCAATAATGTTGTTGTGAGCTTGCAAGTATAGGGAATCCCGTCTGCTCCTCTCTCTCTCACACTTCTCCCAGGCTTTAACATTGCAAGTATAGGGAATTCCGTCTGCTCTCTCTACCACACATCTCCTAGACTTTAACATTGCAAGTATATGGAATCCAGTCTGCTCCTCCCTCTCACACTCATCTCCCCTAACATTGCACGTATAGGGAATTCCGTCTGCTCTCTCTCCCACACATCTCCTAGACTTTAACATTGCAAGTATAGGGAATCCAGTCTGCTCCTCCCTCTCACACTAATCTCCCAGACTTTAACATTGCACGTATAAAGAATTCCGTCTGCTCTCTCTCCCACACATCTCCTAGACTTTAACATTGCACGTATAGGGAAAGCCGTCTGCTCCTCTCTCTCACACACATCTCCCAGACTTTAACATTGCAAGTATAAGTATAGCGTTTTAAAATCAACCCGACGCTTCGTTTTTAAGTCATTTCCCGTCCCGATTTTAAGTTTCAAGTTCCAATAAACCATTGAGAGCGTGTAAAAGCTGATTAGATTTCTAGATTTCATCCTCAATCGCAAAAATGATAAGCCATCCAAAAGTTCAAACTTTCACCTTCGTTTTAATCTTCAAAAACAGAGAGAGAGCGGAGTCTGATTTATTTTACATTTATGGGGAATTATTTAGGGTATACCGAACCCGTAGGACTCCAATTCCTCATGCGATTCTAATTCCTATTATGGGTGGAATTACCAACCCCGAGTTGTGAAAGAATGATTCCTATTTACATGCAATGCAATCCCAAGTAGAAGGGGATAGTTAATTTTACGTTAATTTAAAGTGTTCATGGTTATTTTAATGTAATGGTTAAACCATTGTGAGTAAAACATCAGAACCAACGTTAGTACAACGATAAATATTAACGCAAAATTAACACACCCAGTTTTAACGTAAATCCAATGATATAAAAAATGAGTTAAAGTTACACACATAAAATCAACGTTAATTTTACTCTAATAAATTTGAGATAAATTAACGTTGCATATGTTTACGTTAGATTAACAATCATTTTGCTATTCAGTCATCACTTCTAAATCACATTTAGGTTTAACGTCATTTTAGTGTTAATTCAACGTTCAATACGTCCGCCATTTTCCAAGCTGTCTAACCGCCAAATACACTTCGCATCATCACTCCACACTCGAGCTCAACTTCAACTAGTTGCAATTTCAAATTTCAATAAAATTAAAATTTCATTACTACATAATAATTGCATAAAACTATCATGGATTTTGTTGCTGAATTTTGTGAAGAAGATCCTGTCAAGGTAGATGAGGCTTTTCCTACAAAATTCATAGTATTCGGTAAGTAAAAATCACGAATTCACAAGTACTTCTACATTATTTGTATTTTTGATTTTCATTAATTGTATTATGTTGTGATGTATACATATAATTCTCCTTACGAACTATAGCACATCAAAGCCTCAATTCGAGCCGAAGAATCTGACATGGACAACCAACTTCAAATGAAATCACTCTACGGAAGAGAAAATTACCGAGAAGATTTCAAAATGGGCCTCCCGAACCTTGCGATTCTTCACCTTCAAAATCTGCAAGGTCCGACAGTAATGGAAGTATCATTGACACACGGCATTAAAACAGTCCGGATTTCCAATTTTCAAGTAGTTACACCAGTCGGAGTTTTAGAACCATGTAAGTGAAATAATATGAAAAAGTTTAGAAAAAAAATATTATAATCCTCTCCGTCTAGTACTTTTCGTTGATTTTATATTACAATTATTCGTAGTTGATTTCTATTTTTTTTACAGCTAGCTCAAAACAAAAACATAATCAGACGGTTAATGTGACATGACATTCTCTACCGCAATTTCCGATCCCCAAGCAAGTGGGACTGATCTTGTGACCTTCAACATCGATGACTTATCAAGAAACTTATTAGAGGACAACAGCAGCTCTCGGTACACTCACTCACCAGTGACAGGAAGGTCTGACCAAAATAACTCAATAGATTTTTACTCTATTATGTGATCACAAATAGTTTAACAGAAATGTTATTATTTGCCCATTCAAGTATTGTGTTTTTTTCACACTTTGCAGGGTTCCAAAGAGACGTACTGAGACAATTAAGAGCTATCCGTCAGGGTCAAAAAGACATTCTTGAACTGCTCCATACCGCCTCAACTCTACACAAACAGCATCGGCATTGGAAAACAAGACAGTGGAGGTACTTGAGCTTCCAATGCTGCCGATCATTACTGAGGACCAATTAATTTCTCTTAATAATGACCTTAATGTTGAACAGCCTCGTAAAAATTTGGTAAGATTATCAAGTGGGATTTTTAGAAAAATTTATTAAATTATTTTGTAATATGTAATGTCTATTTTTTATCCTGATTTCCTACAAATAGTTGCCAATATTTCTATAGATCCAGTACTTGTCAGGAATCGGAGAAATTACTGTGGAGGATACCGTCAACAAGATTTTGAAGCGGATTTATGAACCAGAACTTCGAAAAAACCTGAGCTACACAGGTTTACGTACCATCAAACTTGTGTACATGCAATACATGAATATAAACAGCGTTCTCATAGGTAGCAACTATGTTTTTTGATTTTGTATAATATTTACAGAAATAACTTCGAGACATTATGTACAAATGATCAATAACAAAATTATTGTACTTTTCAGACGCCACAAGAAGAAATAGGCAAATGAAGACGCAAGGGATTTCTGGAACTGATACTACTCAAGAGGAAATCAAGGAAGCTGTCATGAAGTGGTTCAGATTTGCCCCTAAGCCGAAAATAGCCATGAACTAGGATATTGAGTTTTAAAATGTCTTCAAATAGATCTAAACGTAGAAAAATTCAAGTGGATTTAGAAGAATTGTTAAGTGAAGTAGATAAAATCGATAACGGCGCAAATAGCGATGACAATGATGATAGTACCGATCGATTTCTAACGGTAAGTAATGATGTCATTCTCAATAATTTGCAATCTATTAACCTACATGGTACAACTGATGACTTAAGTATTAGTTACTGTGAAAGTACAAATGAACCTTTTAGTAATGATAATAGTACAAAAATTATATTAATGACAGTTTAAGTGATATATTTAGCCATATTAACGTTCAAATGTAGAAGAGAATATTTCAAACTGCGAATTCAAAAATGAGAGCTTCAAAAGTGGTATAGCAAGTTGAGCGGTCACGCATGGAATAACTGCCATAGCATTAGACGAGCTTTTGAAGTTAATTAGGTCACAATTAGAGGAAGTTCAGCTTCCTACATGCTCAAAAACTTTGTTAAAAACTCCCACTAGTTATGAAATTATCAAGATTTTGGCTTGGGTGCACAGATCATTCATCTACTCGCAACTGGTAAACTTCCACCCGCTCTTGACATAACTATTGGGTTAGAGGGTTTGCCAAAAAGCAAAAGCTGTAAAAGTCAATTCTGGCCATAGTTATTTAGGAGACTCCCCCTTTATTATTGGCTTGTATTACATTAGTGTTTCTAAACCTCAGTCAATTAATAATAACTTCCTTTCACCGCTAGTCCTGGAAATCAAAGAGATAAAAAGGAAAGGCTTCTGTGTAATAGTAAAAGATTTGATATCAAAATTAAATGTACCATAGCAGGCGCACCGGCTAGGAATTTTATAAAATTGTCAGTTGCATTTAATAGTTATTATGGGTGTGACCGTTGCATACAGAGAGGTTTTTGGTCGGGTAAAGGTTTATATAAGAAAAATGATTCTAAATTAAGAAGTGATGAAGAATTCATAGCACAGATAGAAACGTCACATCATGTTGGAATATCTCCACTTATTGATTTAAATATAATATGATTAGTTGTCTTGTTGTCTTTCGCTTGTCTATATAAGTCATCGTCATTGTCGTCCGTTTGTTTTCCTATGTTACAAATAATGTATAAAATATATTGTATTTATCCTGTACGAATATTCTAGTCGTAACTTTATATATTTAAACATAGTTGTTTGTTATGGATAATTATTATTTCATCATCTGTTGGTTTAAAGTGAAAATAAAATTATAACCCTGAATTTTAAGTGATTTTTGATTTGAAAACGCATTAAAATTACCTTAATTTAACATTAGGATAACATTTATTGGAAGTAGATTTAACGTTATTTTTGGTCATGCTTCTGAAGAAATATTACATTAAAACAACGTTAAATCTAAAAAGACTTTATGTAAGTCAACGTAACTATTACGTTATATTACTGTTAGCATTTTGGGCTTTGCAACGTTAATTCAGTTAGGAAAAAGCGGCCAAGCCTTACAGTAATTCTAATGTAATCCAACTTAAATGGATTAACGTTAAATCAACACAAAATTTCTACTTGGGATGTAACTATGAGTTTTCTGGCAAATTAAGTGTTTTAATTAAGCAACCCAAAAGGAATCTCTTTAAATGTAATTTATTGATGGCTTTAAGAGGACCTTAATTAGTAAGTAGTTACCGCAGTTTTATCTGGGTAAGAGGAACCAAAAGTAAATAGACGAAGTAAATTAACGATATAAATCTAATTACGCTCCGTAGTTATGTTTCGTTTACTAACTATATCGTAACCGGAAATGATAGGGGAGTAAAACCAGGATGGTCACGGTGCCCCACCGGACTTAGTTAATATTTAATTAACTAGCTACTAGATTAATATATATATAAATCTGCCGACCGTTCGCCGGAACTTTGAGGATTCGATGACCCGGTCAACCGGAATCCCAAACCCTCGCAGTGGCGTTGATGAGGTCTGATCCAACAACTTACACAAGTACGTTGGTGATGGACCCGAAGTAATAGCGAGGAGAGGATACGGAAGACGCTGACACGCTTGACAAATCCCAACTCAAAACTCTCCAAAATAACCAAGGGGCAAGGCCACGGGGGCAAACGCTCCGACAAATTAAAGTATAAACTTTTAATTAGGAAATAGCATCTAGGGAAGAAATAAACTTATTATTAAAAGAGAACAATAATTATATTTTCCCTGAAAATATACTTTCTAGAAATACCGAAATAGGAAATTAAATAGAAATACCTTACCCAATAATATTGGCTGCAAATCTGAAGTTTTAATAACTTACTTAGAAGAAATAATATAAACTAAATTAAAGATAAATTTTAAACTAAAATAAAGTTAAACTGACAGCAACAAGGCAAAATGACAAATAAAACGAGGAATGGGAATCGGGGCCCTTAAATAGCCCAAGCCTCCCTTTGAGTTTAACGTGGACAGACTTTTTAAGGAAATTAGGGATTTGTATTCCAGACACTAATTTACTTATAGTAAAGTCGCTGAAAAAATCCTATGGGGACTTAAATGGGAGTTCTGGACTTTCAATTAGTCTAATCATGACCTGTCTGGAGACTTACTATTTTTAGAATCGTAAGACTTTTTCCTGTAAGTTTTTCCATAGTTTTTATGATATTAAAATAGGCAGGGAATGAACTATAATCTTTTTACTATTGAAGGTATGGATAGACTCGACCTTCCGCATCCTCCCTACTAATTATAATCACGGATTAGGGAGATAGGAGATTTTGTTATGAATGACAACACAAGATTCAAACAAGATCTTCCTATCTTCATAATTTTAATAATTATACATGCATGTCAATCTCTTGTAGATAAATCCTTTTTTAATTATTACACATAATATTACATAAAGTAACATAAAGAATAAATACATTGGCGTATGGATTTATTCTTTATATCCACGCAGCCTTAATGTGAAGTGAGTCAGATACGGAGTCATACTTTTATATAGTACACAGATTGCTTGACATTACTAATTTGATTTACACAATTTCTTTTGTAATTTGTTATGATAATTGATTGGTTTCAACCCATTATTAACCCTTACTTGGTTTTTTAATTTTCTATTCTTCTCAAGACACATTCTTTTAGCATAGTTGCGACGATTTTTACCAATCCGAATTACCGTCAGGTTGTTGTCGTTATACTTGGACTCAAGCTTTTCTGGTTCACAGTATTCATTTTCAATTACGAATTCTATATCTTCAGGCTCAAATTGCCTTGTTTCAATAACAGGAATTTGGTGCGCGATACAATTAGGCAACGGATGGAAATGCTTAATAAGATCTTCTTGTAATAAAAACGACCAATATTTACTGGGTTTTAACAATGAATGGAGTGACTGAATTGTAGCTGGCTGTGCCCTAGCAAGTAGGCCTAGCTTGCCATTAGGAATAAATATATTGGGATTCATATCAAACTCTACACACTTGTCAAAGCGCCACTTACACAATCCTTCAAAGCAAGTTCTCATAGTCTCGGTATCAAAAATGTACCGTACTGATTGATGTAAGTCCGAGAGACTGATATTCCATAACTTTAAAACAACTTCATGTTTAGGGGGAAAGAACAGCTTTGATGTATCTATTTTAGAACGAATTAAAGAGAATTCAGAAAGTTGGCGTTCCTCAAGAATTTTATACCAACACTGTTGTAGCAAGAAGGAATCATTAACCGCATATCCGATTAGTTCCCTATTGAGAGGTCTAACACGCCAATCAGCCTTCTGTGGGAGCTTATTGATATCTACTTTGAGATACTTTGCGACAATTTCTTTTAAACTGGTCTTAGGTTTTGATGAATCAATTTGGAAATAAATATCTTGAATATCTATAACTCCTAGACAATAGATTGAAAAGTCCCTTTGCAAGTCTTTGAGATCTGTTGTATCACAGACTATTTTTAGAATCTTGGGGCTAGAAAATACCGGATTGAGAACTCGATTTATGGATTCGTAAAGGCGAAGACAATCGATGACATAATTGTGCTCGTAGGTAGATAATTGTAAAATACAGATAAATCCCAAAAGTGAACCTTCATTATGAGACTCTGAGTCGACAGCTATAACGACCTCGTTCTCAAGGTTTTTAGCAAGTTGCTCCAAGGCGACTGTAGTACTGATCCAAGTGTAGTGCTGTTTTTCGGGAGCGGGTAACTGCAATGCCATCGTCTTTGTAGGATGCCATGAAAAGATCTTATCTTCGAACGGGTGCTTAAAGATGCTTTGAAATGGGCGTTTGTTAACCTGTTGTCTGAATGCTAGGAAGTTTGGATCGCTATCTTGTGGACGAGTATCGACTGTGCCCCATTTACTTAAGGCTTCTTGTTGTTGCATTCGATATAATTTTCCTTTACTTATACTGCCTTTACCTTACAAAATACAATATCATTTTTATTTACAATTTTTTTATTAATACATATTATGTTAATATTATTATCATAGTTGAAACTCTTTATCAACTATCCAACTGAAGAATAAACCAATCATCTTAAATGAATGAAACTTATTAAGTAGGAACAAAGTATTTTAATTGAAGACGGCTTGGAGAGATGATTTCCGTGCGATCTGGTGAAGGGAGATAAGCAATTGTTGAGACTGGGGAATTTAGAACAGGAACAAGGGAAGGTTGTGGACTATTATGATGCGGCGGTGTTGCATTAATTGGTGAAGACCGAACGCTAGGAGGTGTGAGAATATGATAAGGGCGTGGTGCCCGAGCTATTCGACTAGTTGATGGCCGTGGTGGAACTGTGGATCGAATGAATCCTGGATTCAGTGGGTCATAAGGCTCGACTACGATTGGCCTAATTCTAGGGAACTCTGAAGTTACCACACCATCTCTCATTGTACGCCCTGAAAAACGGGTACGCTGGGTTCGAGTGCGTCTAACGACCCGACGCCTGGGGGCTAAACTATTGATTTGACTAATCCGTCTGCGAGCTGCGTTTAGAAATCTTTGACTTATTCTAAGGGGTTCGGCATTTGTGACCCTAGTTCTAGGAAATAATGGGGGCTGGACCCTTGGAATAGGGGATGCCCCACATCGTGGGGATCGGTTTCGTGGAGAAAGAAGTCGGCCTTGACGAGTATTCCTACCCAAATGCCTATCAACTTTCCACCCAAACTTTAACCGACATGCTCTAAATCCGGCTTTAAACCCTTTCTTATAATCTAAGAATTCACCCTTGATAAATTTATTTAATGTTTCTCCATTTGAATTTGGACAACTAGTGGAAGCTATAGGCTTATTACCCTTTAATTTAAGAAAGTCGTCTAATGGGAGTAATGTGTGCCGAGCTAACAAAGGTTGTCTTGGTGGAGACGGAAAATAAGGGATGGGAGGCGTATCAAATATAATTTCCCGAAGGCAAGTGGATGCGTCTTTTATGTTCTTTGATAAGCAGTCATAATAGGAAGGAGGCAAAGGATTACTGATAAGAGTAAGTGGACCATGGTTAGGGAAGATGAGCAAGGTATTGTTCGGATCTCGAACGGAAGTCGGTTGGTTATCGACGTAGGAAATGCATCTGGCTGAACAGTTGCTTGAAAAGGTTATTTTAATAGCCTTGGGACAGAATGGCGTGATATTTTCGTCATTTGTACCTTCGTCTTCGGACTTAGCGACACCCTGGTTAGACATTCCAGCGGACATTGATTGTTTAGACCAAAATCTCCACTGCTTAAGTTTTTGGTGGAACATCAATTCCTTCTCTTTATAAGGACGTACGGCCTGCATTTTATCTGTAATTTTAAAGGCCGTAATGTCTCTTAGTTTAAGGTATAATTATTATTGCATAATTTTTACTGGTTTTACTCTCCCTATTTTGACGATTTTATTTATTATAAAAATTCTAAGACAAATTTTTTTTTAGTACTATATACCGGGTACAGAAATAACTAAATTTGTACAATACTTAATCTTATTTATTTACTATTCGTGGTAAGTTGCCAAATCATTGATATGGACTTTATTAATCACGGAATCGTCCAATGTGTGGGTTATATCAAAAGAGCATCTAGAATTTTTAAATGTGATAGTGTACGGGCCTTCCCACTTCGGCGCAAATTTAGCAGTAAAGCCTTTATCTTTACAAGATAAATAGTGTGTTCTGTAAAGCACCCTGTCACCAAGCTCAAGCTCTCTACTTTTCGCATTTTTATTATAGTATCTACAACTTGTTTCTTTACTCTCTGAAATGTTATCACGTGCAATATTATGTATGAGATTCATTCTCTCCTCTAATTTTGCGGGACTGACGCGTGCAGGGTCTAAAACACCCACGAGATTGTCAAAAGGGTTCCGTAACTCACGACCAAAGCACAGAAACGAAGGAGTAAATTTACTCGAATCTGAAACTGCCGTTCTAAGGGCAAAAGCTATCTCATGCAAATTAGAGTCCCAGGTCCTGTTATTAGCTAAGAGACATGCAATGGCTGAAATTATTGAACGTTGACACCTTTCAGATTGATTAGCCTGAGCATGATAAGTTGAGATATGGAACGCGGAGATACCTAATTTTTCACACCATTCAAGATACAGTTTGCTTTTGAATTGAGAACCGTTATCGGAAACTAATGTTTTGAAAATTCCCCAACGGCAACATATTTCCCAAAGTTTTTCTACGACTTTAGCGGATGTTGGGGAGCGAAGGGGGAAAATCTCAACGTATTTAGAGAAGCCACAAATAGCTACCAGTAAGTGAGTGTTCCTTTTGGAAGAACAAGGATAAGGGCCTAATAAGTCGGTAAAACAAACGTCCCAAGGAGCCTGAGGGGTAAATGACGATGCAGGGGCAACGGGAATAACTTTTGTCTTCGTTTCCTGACATTTAATGCATTTACGAACAAATGAAGAAATATCTTTTCGCATGTGTGCCCAGAAAAATTTAACTTCTATCCTTAAATAGGTTTTTCTTATCCCTAAATGACCCGAAGTTGGAGATTCATGAAATAATTGCAATACCCTTGTAACCAGAGTTGAAGGAAGCCAGATTTTCCAGTATACGGATTCATTGTCCCATGGTTTATCTGAGCTTCCTGCATATCGCATTAACATACCATCATCTACCATTATAAATGTGCGTTCGGAAATTAATCTGATACGATTAGCCAAAGCTGTGTCTTCCACCTCAACTTTCTCGAGTAAAAATTGTTTAACCTGTTGCATAAGGGGATCCTTTGCCTGCTCGTCAAGGATTAATTTCCGACAGAATTCGCTTTCTAAATCTATGAAAAAAACTTCATTCACCCGGCTAAGAGCGTCGGGAACTTTCATAATTGAGCTCGTACCTGGTCTATGAACTATCTCATAATCGTATTGATTTAATTCAAACAGCCATCTAGCAAGTTTTCCTGATGGGTCTTTCATCTTTTTTAACCACAAAATAGCAGAATGATCTGTTTCTAAAATAAAATTGGTGTGCTCTATGAAATGAGCGAACTTCCTAATTCCCCAATTTACGGCTGCTAGTTCTAGAATGCTAGACCCTTGAATGGATAATGGATAATTTACTGACTTTGAAGCAAACCAAACCGGATACCTTATCCCGTCTTTCTCTTGGGAAAGTACTGCTGCCAGACCCAGTGCCGAAGCATCTGTAGATATTATGAACGGTAGGTTTAATTCTGGAAGATAGACGCTAGTTATATCAGATAATGACGATTTTAATTTTTCAAATGACTCCTCACATTCTGAGTCCCATTTAAATTTTACATCCTTCTTTAAGAGGTTTGTAATTGGTTTCGAAATTTCTGCCATTTTTGGTATGAATTTCCTGTAAAAACCTATAACGCCGAGAAATTTCTTAACTTGTCTTGCAGTTTTCGGAGCTGGGTAATTTTTAATAACTGCAATTTTTGCCGGGTCGGCGCAGCAACAACCATTCTCAATTATGAAACCTAAAAGTTTGATTTTGTTCCTACAAAATTGAACTTTTTTCGGGTGGATGGTTAAACCTGCTTTTTGAAGCCTACTCAAGACTTCGGTAACATCTCTCATGTGATTTTCAAACCCCTTTGAGAACACAACTAGATCGTCAAAGAAACCCATCCCAGATTTATATTTTAATTCACCTAAAACATGATCAATCATACGTTGGAAGGTGCTTGGACCGTTGCAACAACCTAACACAAGTTTTGTATACTGATAGAAACCTCTGTGAGAAATAAAAGCAGTGCGTTCTCTGTGCTCAGGAAATATAGGAATTTGATGAAATCCTTTGGCTAAGTCAATTACTGAGATGTAATCACAGCCACCCAGACAGTTAATTATGTCATCAATAGTTGGAATTGGATACTTATCCTTAATTGTAATTTTATTCAAGGGCTTAAAATCTACAACTAAACGACCTGTACCATCCGGTTTTGGAACAATAAATGTATTTGCGCTGAAGGGGGAGCACTTAGCTGGCTCTATAACACCTAAGTCAAGAAGCTCGTCGAATGCAGCATCGAATAGCTTCCTGTGACCTATACTAATCGGACGTAATCTGGCAGTGGGAGGTTTAGCCCCCTCTATAATATCAATCCTGTGCTCATATAAGTTACAGAGTCCTGGTTTTTCTGAAAAAATAGACCGGAAGCGATCTATAATTGACCGAAGGCGATCTCTCTGCTCTGAAGTTAAATAGTTAGGAGCTTCGAGAAAGTCTGGTAGGTCCTTATAGAGTGGAGCTTGTGGAATTTTTTCCTGTTGTGGTTTATAATTGTCGTAGTCCTCATACACCCATGAAGAAAGTGCTTCTTCTGGAGTAGAAGATATTTCTTCGTCGTTGCAAAGAAAAAGTACTTCCGCCCACCAATCATTTTGACTTTGAACCTTATCTTCGTGATTACTTGTATTTAATTGATTATAATTATCTTTCCAAGGAACTAATTGCAAATTCAAAGGATCAGCAATACTATAAAACATGGGTAGATCCGAACATAACTTTCCTTGGAGCGAAAAGGTCATCCAATTGGATAGGGGAGACTTAATCTCTAATCTTGCCTCATCTTTATTCATAAATGCACATACTTTAACTTTTGATTCCTTCAAGGATCTATGGCTAGCTTTCTCATCATTTTTATCTACAAAAGGTTGAATTGCGAGGTTTGGATCAAACTCTGCATAACCTCCTAATTTAATATTTATTGTTAACCCACACTTTCTTAAAAAGTCTCTACCCAAAAGAATTGGATTTCTAGACTTTTCCACTAAATAGAATTGTTGATTGTATTTTACCGTACTAAATTCAATGGGAAAAGTAACTTTATATTTACATGGCACTTGACCTTCTAACAATTTAATGTTGCTACGTAATTCCAAAAACTCAATTTGGTGCTTTTTTAAATGTGGAACTAAATCTTTATTAATTATAGAGCAGCTTGCTCCAGAGTCTAGAAAGGCTGTACAGTTTTTCTCAAAAACTTTAACCTTTATATAGGGGTCTCTACTACATTCTATTCCTGTTTCGGACATTAATGCCTCTGCCCCAGTCTCACTCCTGGCGAACTGGGGCGGTTCTCGTTTCCCGAAGCTCTTGGTGACTTGGGATTATTTGGGCAGTCTGGTCGAAGGTGATCTAAAGCTCCACATTGGTAACATCTTCTTTCAGATGATGTTGACCTTCGAGGTGATGTTGCAGGGGTCACATTATTAGGTTGAGGTCCTGGGGTAACGGGGCGTACAGGTGGCACAATCGTTCTTAGCTCTTCTGTGGGTGTGGACTTGGTTTCTGAAAATTGAACTTGCTTATTGTGTTCCGAATGATAGAACTGGTATGGATCAATTGCGTGCGGGTGAAGCTTAACATTTTGCTGTTGTCTGTAATCGCTATGAGAAGGGTAACTTGGTCTGTTGATGTCTTTCCAGGCGAGGCTAGGTTCTACCCCTTTGGTGCTAGGAGGAGGTTTATAGTTCCTGTAGGCTTTTATAATTTCCTGGGCTTCGTAGGCCGCAATCGTGAGCTCTCTAAGTGTAGTTATGTTACGTCCTTGGAGTACTTGAAGATATTCGGGGTGCATATTCCTCCGAATTCGTCCACAAACCTCTTCTTCAGAAGGATTTGTCCCGAGCCGTGCAATATAATCTTGAATTACTCTAATATAAGCCGACAATGATTCTGTTGGACCCTGCGTTCGTAACTCTAATTCCCTAGCTAATTGCGTCTCATACCCCAGAGTTTGAAACTCTTGCCTAAACCGTTCTTTAAAATTACTCCAAGACAGGAAGGGATCGTAGCTAGCTGTATACCTATACCATTCAAAAGCTTCTCCTTCTAGACCGTATGGAACTACTTCCCTAAGCATAGCATCTTCGGAGGTTTGAGAAATAACCTTGTACTTTTCTAATTGTACCAGATAGTCGTACGGTGTCTTTGATTCCGCGAATCCCGAGTATTTCGGAACATCGATGGATTTTGCCAAACGAGATGATCGGTCTGATCTGAGTTCTGCTGATCGCGGTGTAGGAAAACAATTTGTAACTCCTATTTGCTGTGGATGGCTAAGTTGGGCATAATCATTTTGCTGTGGATTGATTGACGGTTGTGGCTGATTAACTTGGTAATATGTCCCCGGAGGTTGGTAGGCAGGAACAAAAAAAGTCTGAGGTTGAAATGTTTCATGTGAAAGGGTTTGATGGGGGTGAGGTTGATACATTCCGTTCGAAACGGTTTGTTGCTGTTGAGGTTGGTACACTCCGTGTGAAACGGTTTGTTGCGGGTGAGGTAGGTACATTCCGTGTGGTACGGTTTGTTGCGGAATCGGGTGATAAGACGCTTGTGGCTGACAGTCCTGATAAATGTACTGAGGCTGAGAATTGATATGAGCTTCAGAAGGGAGTGAAGTTATCGGAAGTCCGGGAGCCGGCTGTTGCTGCTGTAAATAATGCTGGCTTGGATATCCTGTTTGTGAAGGTTGCGAGCTGTACATAACATGACTCGAAACGTTGCTAATAGGCTGACTAACAGTTACAACTGGAGTACATATAGAACTCTGCATCATTTGCGTGGAATATGGCAAAGCTAATGAATTATTCACCATTGGGGGTTGAGCCTGAATTTGTCCCCTAGTATCAATCGGTTCTGACGAAGAATAAATAGGATTATCAACACCCGATGATCCAACCTGACTTAAGAAGGGCACCATATTACTTGAATGAGTATAGGATTGACTAACCTCATTAGGCTGGCTGCATAAATTAGAATTCGAAACTTGATGATCAAGCGAAATTGAATTTGGAACTGGGACATTGTGTGAAGGAACTGCCTTTTGTAACTGAGAGCTAGCGATTGATGTTGAGTGGACATGCAAATTGTCTATTCGATTATGTAAACCATCTATAGCGCGTTGATTTTGGCTAGCCGATCTAAATTCCGGACTTGTAATGCCACGGTTTTTATTATAATGACGATCCCTATTATTCATGTCATATCGTGGGGTATAATAGTCCCTATTTCTTGGTCCCTGGTAGCTGTACTTATTATTCCTACCTTCGTTTCTACCTCTGAAATGAGTGACATCCGAGTCCCGTGGACGATTTGGCCTTGCATTAGTTACTTCTTCTTCCCTTGACCCTGTACTGACTGACTGTGAATTCGAAGCTAAGACTTGTCTATTGTCAGACGAAACAACCGGAGTACTGTTGCTATTTGAAGTAAATATAGAACGTCGTGCGGAATCTCCTGCGAAGTTTATTCCTGGCCTGATTGGGGTTTACAGGTCGGAGATAACATCTCGCGGAATACCATCACCCGAAGTTGGAGGCTCCATGTATTCGTTTCTACGTGTATTGACCATGGACTTAGCCTCTATGACAATTGTAATTCCTAAAGTAATTACGCAAAATTAAGGAACCTCTAATAACAGATTCTAAAGTTGACTTGAATCTAAAAAACTGAACCGTTTCCTGATGATCTAAATTATTAATTTTCCGATTCTCAATGAAATGCACGAATTTAGGAAATCCAAAATCTGGATACAGAATTCTATGGATGAAGTGATGGATCCTTATTAAACGATTAAACACGGTTGGGCGTGGTTGACTAAAGAGGAAGTACCTTTGTTCGTTACTAATAACGCCAGCCTGTACTAATTCTTCTAGAAGAGCGTCTGTGAGAGGAATATCCAGAAAATCGGCTCTAATGTCATACAAACAATTGAAAAATTCCAACCGTGTTTCCGGATTTAATATCATTAAATTCCGTTAAATTCAAATAGATGATGGTAATTGAAATGTAGATACCTCCAATTAAGGGAATTTTACTTTAGTAATACGGATTTGCAATTATTTTACAATCTACTTTTTATAATAAATACTATATGATCAGTTAGAGGTTTTTTTTTCTATTTACTGCAAGCCCTTATTTACAAGGCTGAATAATTATCACGGAATGCTAATTTGACGTAACGTTTAAAATGATGACATCATCGCCATAAACACACAAAACGAGAAGAATATTATTCCAAGCCCAGGCAACTGCTCCTGATTCAAAATATAACCTATAAATGAATCTGAAAACTATGATTTTAAACATAGGAACGGCGATGCAAATATCTTGCAGAAGCTTGCGAGAAGTTTTAAATTGAAAACTATTTAAAGTAAATGCACTATTAGTTAACGAGAAGGGGACTGAAAAATTAATTCAATTGATTTTAATTAACTCTATCTTAAATACTAGAACACATTCCTTATGAATGGACCAGTAAATCGTAACCTGTAACTGTATATTAACACGTTAATTGAAATCAAACTCAATAATAACTGTGGATGAAGTACTAAACATTATATGTGAACAGAACCCTCTATTCACTGCTAAATAAATAATAGACAAAACTTCGTTATCTATGAACGATCCTTAATTATTTAACTCAAGTTAGAGGCTAGACCCCCTCATTAATTATGAACCACCCTTACTAGTATTACTTGAATTAAAGGCTAAATACCGAGTATAAAAACCGTATTCCTTTAATAATTTATATGATATAAAGACCTTTCTATTCTTAAGTGTGATATGTTATTTTCAGAAATTTCCAGGATAGAAAGTATCAAATGTTCAATCTTGTTTCTTTCAGCTTAATATAACCAATACCAATGCAGAAAAAATATAATGCGTGAATTATGTGAAGTCAAATAATCTCCGTAATCTCATTAATTTCCCTATTCAATTATTGAGTTCGTGATTCTAACGGTTTAACATAAATCCGAACCTTTTATCAATGAACACTATATTTCAAGTTTAAGCAAATCATGCAAACAGACACCGAAGTTCACTGAACATGAACAAAGCTTCAAAGATTATATTCGAAATTCTGAGCAATGTTTATTTCCCCAACTTAATTTTATAATGATTGAACTTAATTCTGAATTCCACACTACTAAAAATCTTAGTTTAACCTTTAACCTTAAATACAAAAGCAAAATTGTAGTGTTTTGACCCTACTTCATACTCTCTATCACCCCGATATTAGAAAGCAATCCAATGAATGATGGACTTAGCAAAAGCTGAAACTTGAGGGTTTTATTATTGGAAAATTGTTAGTAATAGTACGTGCACTATTTTTAATTTGTAATTAAAAAAAACACAGGGGTCACCAGTCTATGGGGAATTATTTAGGGTATACCGAACCCGTAGGACTCCAATTCCTCATGCGATTCTAATTCCTATTATGGGTGGAATTACCAACCCCGAGTTGTGAAAGAATGATTTCTATTTACATGCAATGCAATGTAACTATGAGTTTTCTGGCAAATTAAGTGTTTTAATTAAGCAACCCAAAAGGAATCTCTTTAAATGTAATTTATTGATGGCTTTAAGAGGACCTTAATTAGTAAGTAGTTACCGCAGTTTTATCTGGGTAAGAGGAACCAAAAGTAAATAGACGAAGTAAATTAACGATATAAATCTAATTACGCTCCGTAGTTATGTTTCGTTTACTAACTATATCGTAACCGGAAATGATAGGGGAGTAAAACCAGGATGGTCACGGTGCCCCACCGGACTTAGTTAATATTTAATTAACTAGCTACTAGATTAATATATATATAAATCTGCCGACCGTTCGCCGGAACTTTGAGGATTTGATGACCCGGTCAACCGGAATCCCAAACCCTCGCAGTGGCGTTGATGAGGTCTGATCCAACAACTTACACAAGTACGTTGGTGATGGACCCGAAGTAATAGCGAGGAGAGGATACGGAAGACGCTGACACGCTTGACAAATCCCAACTCAAAACTCTCCAAAATAACCAAGGGGCAAGGCCACGGGGGCAAACGCTCCGACAAATTAAAGTATAAACTTTTAATTAGGAAATAGCAGCTATGGAAGAAATAAACTTATTATTAAAAGAGAACAATAATTATATTTTCCCTGAAAATATACTTTCTAGAAATACCGAAATAGGAAATTAAATAGAAATACCTTACCCAATAATATTGGCTGCAAATCTGAAGTTTTAATAACTTACTTAGAAGAAATAATATAAACTAAATTAAAGATAAATTTTAAACTAAAATAAAGTTAAACTGACAGCAACAAGGCAAAATGACAAATAAAACGAGGAATGGGAATCGGGGCCCTTAAATAGCCCAAGCCTCCCTTTGAGTTTAACGTGGACAGACTTTTTAAGGAAATTAGGGATTTGTATTCCAGACACTAATTTACTTATAGTAAAGTCGCTGAAAAAATCATATGGGGACTTAAATGGGAGTTCTGGACTTTCAATTAGTCTAATCATGACCTGTCTGGAGACTTACTATTTTTAGAATCGTAAGACTTTTTCCTGTAAGTTTTTCCATAGTTTTTATGATATTAAAATAGGCAGGGAATGAACTATAATCTTTTTACTATTGAAGGTATGGATAGACTCGACCTTCCGCATCCTCCCTACTAATTATAATCACGGATTAGGGAGATAGGAGATTTTGTTATGAATGACAACACAAGATTCAAACAAGATCTTCCTATCTTCATAATTTTAATAATTATACATGCATGTCAATCTCTTGTAGATAAATCCTTTTTTAATTATTACACATAATATTACATAAAGTAACATAAAGAATAAATACATTGGCGTATGGATTTATTCTTTATACATTTCACATTCTAAAAATGTAAATGAACAAACGTAATAGAAAAATTAGATGCCTTACTTGATTCTCGCTATTTTCAATGGATTTTAAAATAATAAATGAATACTGAATCCGAGTTTCGAAATTTCTATGCAAAAAAACCTATCCAAGCAGCTATTACGGGCCCGTTGTATTAAAGTACCGAAACAATTTGACAAATGCCATTCCTTGCTTCTAAAGTTCTAACTTATTTATCCATTTATCTTTATCCATTGCTAGTGGGGAAACTAAACTGCTAAACACCCTGTATACTCTAAGCAGTAGATCAGGATTGCTTGACAACCGGCGGTGGATCCTGGAAGTAGATAATACCCTGTATCTCAAATCGTATCCATAACGAAGATTTTACGATAAACTAATGGGAATTATCGAATTCCCAATTTTATAACAGGTTTAAATTACAAACAAATTGGAAATGACCCCCACGGGTCAATCAATAGACCGATTTCACCTATCTTCGAACTTAGCCTTTGGTTTTGGCCTAACCCCCGGTGTATCAAATTTGGAGGATCTAAGTTAACCCTAACGGAAGTTATCGAGTTAACAGACGGACAGACGGACAGACAACGGCATCCATATAAGCCCTGCATAGTAACGGGCTAAAAAACCTATCCAAGCAGCTATTACGGGCCCGTTGTATTAAAGTACCGAAACAATTTGACAAATGCCATTCCTTGCTTCTAAAGTTCTAACTTATTTATCCATTTATCTTTATCCATTGCTAGTGGGGAAACTAAACTGCTACCCTTTAAGGGTTAAACTGGTTAAACACCCTGTATACTCTAAGCAGTAGATAATACCCTGTATCTCAAATCGTATCCATAACGAAGATTTTACAATAAACTAATGGGAATTATCGAATTCCCAATTTTATAACAAGTTTAAATTACAAACAAATTGGAAATGACCCCCACGGGTTAATCAATAGACCGATTTCAGCTATCTTCGAACTTAGCCTTTGGTTTTTGGCCTAACCCCCGGTGTATCAAATTTGGAGGATCTAAGTTAACCCTAACGGAAGTTATCGAGTTAACAGACGGACAGACGGACAGACGGACAGACAACGGCATCCATATAAGCCCTGCATAGCAACGGGCTAAAAAGTATGGAATCAGAGTTGCAAAAAATAGATTTTAGCCGAGGGGACTTGAACACCCTGACCTTGTTCCTTTCCGGCTTTCACCGCAGAACACGGTCTACCATCTGAGCTACGGCCACGTACCTTTAAGGACAATGCTTTGTCTCCCTATTTATCCTACACGTAAGGAAGCCCTGCCTGCCTGTACAGTACCTACTGCACCATTATCGTATATGTTACAAGGCCTTGTAAGGAATCCATCCAGGACTTATGCAGGCATTTTGGAAATCGGAATTCGATTTTGTAAAGTCGACCGCAATTAACAAATACGGATATGTTATTCGAGGTTTAAACAAATCATATCATATTATTTCGAACGGCTAATGTTTTTAGAATCAATTTCTTACCGGCGCCGACAAATAGTGTCATTAACTTCAAAAGTGATGAAACGCTACATGATGTAAATCCATTTTATACGAAAATACCTTTGAAATCGGCCTGCACTGACTGATTATACAGACCCTGATTAATTTAGATGTTTTAAAACACGAATCAGAAATTAGACTAATCACTGTCCATCCTTTTAGAGCTATTAATAATGATACTTCGTACTTTGTTGAACTTAAGTAAGTTGCGAACCTAGGATAATATTTTTAACTAAAGTACAAATCCCAATTCTTAATTCTGTATACATCTTTGGATGCATTAATTTATTAAATCAAGTTGAAATTAAACACAAGGAGGGAATAGTTATATATATATATATATATATATTATATTTGGCAGTGCAGTTAGATATTCATTCAAAATTAAGCATAATGACGATACTGGGAACAGAACATGAGATAAATGCAAGCATGAAGAACTCGTACATTATAATTTCATTGAATTGCTATTTAAAGTAAACTTTCAATGAACTGTTCTTCATTTTGATCAGCATCTCGACCTTTGCAAAATTCTTGGAATCGCACATGTCTTAACATTATAAATATTTATACCTAAATAAACCAATAAATAAATCATAATCAATTATTTCAGTCCAGCCGTTGTTTTGGGGGATTGTCCAAACTTTGGCATAATTTTCCTACTGTAGTCAGTAGAATGAGTCTAGCCTAATGGCTAATGCAGTTATAAAAAGAACACATTCTTGATATATCCGTTTGCCTTGATAAATTTCGAAACCTCAAAAGCTCGTTTTTAAGGACAATGATCAGGTTAAGGAAATGCTTGACTAGGTCACATGTCACGAAATTTCGAAAGCTCATATGCACGACAGTGCCCAAGGTTTTTTGGATGTTTTTCCCTATCTCGCAATAATGGAACATCAAAGTGGAGAATGCGTTCGAGAGTTAGGAAAAAGCGTTATCAATAGCCTCCCATTAGCTGCACTGGTGGATGACTGGAGGTAGCACGGTTTTTTCGAACTCTCCAAGGCGTTTGGTTTAGCTTAACTCCGATTTAATCCTGAGTGAGTGGTGTCAAAAAATCAGGAATAAAATTAGATTTTCAAAAATGCAAATCGTGTATTAAAATTGTGCCTAAGGGTGGAGAAAATAAGGGGGGAAATTGTACGGAATGAGGTGTGGGGGTGCCGGGTTTTTAACCTCTTCGAGGCGTGAAGGAAGGAGGAAAGCGTAGACTTGTCCGTCTGTCTTCCAAGAAACCCTCCCGCAGGGGCCTTGGAGTTTGGAGAGGTTAAAAAAGAGCCGAGCGCTCCATTTCCATACAACCACTGATCATTTTCTCTACCCAGATGCGCTATACACCTTACAAAAAACGATTTTCATTTTTGAAAATCTAATTTTATTTCCGTTTTTTGACAAGGTTCCATTGTCGTTTTTTTTTTAAATTTAAAATTTTTTTGTCGACCAAGCAAGAAACTTATTGGTGGATCTTGACATAAAACATAGTAAATTTCCTAAACCGTATTCCATATTTTGTGCTACATCGAAGGAAAGTTATTAATGCAATAATCTTTTAATATGTGTTTTAGTTGGCTTGTTTAAACAATTTTAGGCGTTTCATGGCTCGAAATAATTAGCTAATTAGCTTTGATTAGAAAAACCTTTGAATTAATTCAGAGGTTTTTCTCCGATAATTTATTATGTTTGAATGGTTGATTAATTTTTTGCATGTATGTATATGTATGCCCAATTGTTCAACGGTTTAAGTCTCAGTAATAATTTAATTGGTTATCCAAATTTCATAAATAAATTAATTTAAAGTTGTGCATTCTTCAGTGCTTGAACAACATAATCAACGTTTGAATCAATTTTTTTTCGTATTCCGAAAATCAGCCGTGGACAACGATAGGATGAGTTCTTGAGTCCCAGTCGGTCGTATTCCAATATGGAGCAAAGCACGTCAGTTCAGTGAACTTGGATGACTTATGATCACTGATCCCTGAGTGATACCAGCCCATGTCATCAACTTAAGTGGATTTGGCTTACAAACTGCACATCATTTAACCATTTTCAACCCGCCTGCCTCAAGTTGGAAAAACAAACTTGACATCCCAACAATTTTACTTAAACTACTGTTTCGGTATTCAATTGTTCGCGGAGGTTCTTTAAATTCGAAATCCCGAATACAACGAAAAAAACAGCTGAAAAGGGGAGAAGGTCAAAACAGTTTTGTAATTTTAGGGTATGTAACAAGAGGGCCGAATTTCTGTGATCTTTTTTTCAGGATTTTGAACTCTGATTTTTAGGCATATTTATGCGGATGTGCAATGTGAAACTAAATTTAAAATTCTATACTTAATAAAAATAAAAAGTGTACCAATAACCGAACCGAACTGTCACGGTAATTATGTGCTTTGCCATATATTTTTCTTAGGTAGGCACCCTTTTCCTCAATTTTCCGATATTGCAAAACGGTATGCGGAGAAAAGCGCCCCATTATAAGCGCCCCATCATAAGCGCCCCCAGCATTAAGCGCCCATTACAAAAAGGGCCCCAACAATAAACGCCCATACATTAAGCTCCCCAGGAAATAAGCGCCCCGTACAAGGAGCTCCGTTTTCTACGTTTTGGAATTTTTAAAAGTAGTTGCACAGATATAACTTGGTTAATTGAATAATTAATTTAGGTTTAATCTTTAAAAAATGCCTGGAAAAAGTACTTAAGAATATCGACCTTTAATTACTAAAATTACAAAAGGACAAAATTATATTAACTTCAGGCTGACTTAAACCTCAGCTAAAAGCAACCTTTTAATTATTTGTATTATGGCTTTCCCAATAGGATTAGAAAAAGGCAGGGATATTATTATATTTTACCTTAGGGACAATTTATTGCATCAGGGTATCCATAATACTTGTACTTACTATTTGGTATTTTAATCTCTAATCTAATTAAGTGATCAGACAAAATGACCAGGGTGATTTTACCTTTTTCGAGGTTGGTTCCAACTCAAAATAAAAATATTCCAATAGTAATTTAAATTATTCTAGAGGAACAGGGGCACTTTTTGTACGGGCGCTTACTTCCTGGGGCGCTTTATGTAAGGGCGTTTATTGTTGGGGCGCTTTATGCTGGGGGCGCTTATTTTTAGGGCGCTTATGATCGGGCGTTTTTTTCCGCAAATCTTGCAAAACATATTCCAATCGCTCGAAATCAAAAACTAAAGCGGGGTAGGCCTGCCCTGTATTGTCGCAGAAAGTATTGATTCTGCAGTGAATGTATGCATTTTTTAATGGGAAATTAATTCGTCCCGAAATGTCGAAATTATGGACTTGGAAAAGTCAACCCCATCTTGCTAACTTGTGGAGTCTGATTTATTTTACATTTCACATTCTAAAAATGTAAATCAACAAACGTAATAGAAAAATTAGATGCCTTACTTGATTCTCGCTATTTTCAATGGATTTAAAAATAATAAATGAATACTGAATCCGAGTTTCAAAATTTCTATGCAAAAAAGTATGGAATCAGAGGGATAAAAAGTTGCAAAAAATAGATTGTAGCCGAGGGGACTTGAACACCCTGACCTTGTTCATTTCAGGCATTCCGCCGTACTAAGAACACGCTCTACCAACTGAGCTACGGCCACGTACCTTAAAGAACAATGGTTTTGTCTCCCTATTTATCCTACAAGCAAGGAAGCCCTGCCTGACAGTACAGTACCTACTGCACCATGACCATCGTATTATCGTATATGTGCCATCGTGTATGTGCCATGCTAGTGCAGAGTCTTGGCCTTTTGAAACGGGACTTCGACTCCCGTAAGTTTAAGCCGGAGAGTTTGGACAGCGCTACGGAACCCTTCAATTGGCCCTTGCAAACTATTGACCAAGTTCGTTGCCTGTAGTCACGTCATTTAATCGGAAGCATCTTCCATACAAAGTACATTTTTATTGAAATCCCTTAAAATCTATACATTGGACAGAAATTAAAATGGATTTATAGTGCAGTTTGTTCTCTAAATTTAACCCTTTCATAAATTGACAGTAATTTTTATAAAATTTCTAGCTGGGATTGTCTTGAGAGTCTTGACACATACTGTTTTAAATTCTCGATTATAACATTTCCGAGTAAAGTCATACGGCATTGATCATTTGAATTATCATCAGAAGTAAAAAATTCCGTTTTACAGATCCTTTCGAAGCAGTTCAGATCACCGAGCATTGGAAAATATCTCATAGTTAAATTAAAATATATTCGAATTAAAATTCAACAACAATGTCCCATATTCTACCAAACAATTTCTAACAATTGGGATAGTCGAAACTTACGATCTATTGAAGTTAAATTAGCAAGACTCCAAACGAACGATTTACACTCGGGTTCAGAGGCAGTGATGATTTTCAGTATCGGTTTCAAACAGTTACAGAAGACAAAGACGTTTAATGAAAACAAACCATTCATGTGCATCTTTATTTTAAGACTTATGTAAATTCAATGACCATATTAACATTGTAATCCCAAGATTTAACAAGCTGTTTGAGTTTTTGAAGAATTTCAGGTCTTTTGGGTTTGACGGGGTTCCATGAAGACGCCTCAAGTAAATATACAATGCAACTTGTTGCAGCATATTAAAGCTAAAAGCCAAAAGCAGGATATAAATTGATTTGAAATACTATATTTTCACGACTTGATTTTAATTTTATGATTATTATTATAAAAATCAAACACTTACTCTGATCTTGTCTTTAATATTACTAACACATGTGAAATGGCTTTCAGATGCATCCATCATCATGAAAACAGCATTACAATACACCGGTTTTTTTAAATGCTTGTGGTTCACAGGAACACTGGCTGCATTCGAAAGGACGCCTTCAATAAAAACGCAGCGTTTCAAGGATGATAAAAATTGCCTTGGTTCAGTATATTTTTAACAGATACATAAACGCATCCAAAGCTGCAGTAGCTACAGTGACATCAATAGGTGTTTCCATTTTCAGTTTCAAGAACACATCTAATCCGCCTGCTTTTATGAACAATCCGCAATTTTCATCCACGTTATCAGTAAGATATTCAAGCAATATCCAATTCGTTAACATATGCTCAAGAGCATTCCTCAAGATACAAGTTTCCATAATGGCACAGAGCCTCTGAAAGTCAAGAATAGAACATGTAAGATTACTCTCACCTTTGTTAATGAAATACGAAAATCAAGAAAACCTTAATAATTCCCGCAGCTCCAAATCGTTTTTTGTTCCCCACCGTTGCAACCTTGCAACACCAATTATTCGTTTAAAAAAACGTTCCTCCTAAACCAAAAGAGTATTGTACCTTATGCTTAATTGCCGTTGTCATAGTTTACTTCACCTTATAATGTTCACGAACCTTCTCGAAGACATCTTAAAGCGATGGTACATTCTGCGAGAAGTAACGCCTTTATCCTAAGTTCTTTTCGGTCTTCATCCAAAAAAGGGGTGAGTTCTTTCTATAAGTAACCACATGTAATAAAACATTTCTCATTTACACTAGGTACGTATTTTATTGATTTCAATGTAATATTAGGCGTTGTTAAGTCTTAATTTGAAACAGGTTTATAAGTTAGAGTACCCCTCCACCAATGCAAACATGGACTCCTTGCCATCCGGTTATACAAAGAACGTGCATAACAACCTTCTCGACAAATTCAAGTCGGTAAATGCTTCCATCTCCTCTGCTGCCGTTCCAACCTACAAAATGAAATATTATTATGATATTACAAGTCGAAATAAAAACAAGTGGCATATTATTATATTTTTCTAACCGGCTAGCGGCTCATGATTCAAACGATTCCATGGGGTGGGTAATGTCCAGACTCTTGAAGCTGGATTTTTAATGTAAATCCAAACAATTTGGCCTCCAATTGACGTTTAGTCAGTATGTACCTGCAATTTAACAACGATAACATTGGACGGCGTTTTCTTGTATGAGATATATTTCTTGTTTATACGTTCAACGTTCGCTGAAACAAACCCTTTGTGGTCTGAAGTTCCTATTCCAATTTTTTAAATTCTATTAGTACCAGCCTTGAACAATCGTAAGTAAAACAAGAAGCAGAGTTGGCAGGTCAAAAAGAACTGAGTCGTCAAAAAGAAATGCTTTTGCAACGTCAAATAGATCAGCAAAGAGAGTTCAACTGCGAGACGTACGATTTTTATTACATATTATGAATTAATTTTTTACCTTATTGTTCGAATTTATATTTAGCTGAATTGCATCATTACCCTTGATTTTATCCACTGTATAGGAACAAAGGCGATTGGCTGAGGAACGGCAAGCCAGACTTGAAGAGCTAAGATTTGATTAGAGAACGAACGAACGTAAGGAAAAAATACAGGCGGAACGAGAGCTGAAAATAAGACAAGAGCGAGAAGGACAAGAGCAAGCAAAAATTCAACAGTTTTCATGGAACGCATCCATCCAGCCCCAAGCACCTGTGGTTATTTCTAAGACTCTTCTAGAAATCCAGCAGGAAGAAGCGGTCAAACAAGAAAAAGAGGCTTAAAAAGAAACAACAACAGGAGCAATTGCGAATACAACAACAACAGCAGGCTCAGCAACAAAAATCAATCAATTTAAAATGGGCCCAGGGGATCATCCTTCAAGCTAAAGTAGCGATTAAATCTCTGACTGAAATTCAAGCCGAAGAGCAAGCAAAATTGCAAAAGGTACTTAATTTCTCTACTAAAAATACTTAAAACAGATCATAATAAATTGATCAGTCCATTTCATGATGATTTTTTAGCCCGGAATGAGATTTTTAATGCACTATTAAAATAATTTATTCATATAGTGCACAATTAACTTTGACAAATCGAGCGTCTATAAATACTGCGAATGCTGCTGCGGCTAGCAAGTCAAATGGTAATTTACATTTAATTGCTATATAACTAATTCACCTCAATGTACAAGTGAGCAAGAACAAAGTCATAGTTACGTTTTAGATATGTTTGAAACAGGAGGTGTGTGGGATGAATCATCCATGGCTTCGAAGATTAAATCGTCAAGCAATAATCAATCTGCCTCGAGCAATAATCGAATCCAGCAGTCTTCCTCTAGGAAAAAGACCAAAGAATTATCAGATGAATCTTTTATGAAATTATTTGCTGTTTTCACGATAATCACGATCAAGATGGGCCTACAATGCCCAAAGGACCCCGCCAGAAACAGCAAATGTCCTCCCCAGTGAGCAAATTTCAAGACGATTTCACTCGTTGGTGCTTTGATAAGGTCCAGGCCATTGGTGGTGGCTCTGTTGATATCCCCACTTTCGTGGGATTTCTCAAGGAAGTAGAATCTCCATACGAAGTTGGGGATTATGTCCGATCTTATTTGGGAGTCTTCATCCGATATTTAGTTACGAGTTTCATTTAAAGTTTACTATATGCAAATTATGAATAAATTAATTAGCCCACGTATTCTAATTGATTTTTTTATTCTAGAAATATATAATTAATATAATTACATTATAGAAATTGGCTGTACAGCCAATTTACCAGTACAGTACATACTGGTTCTAGACTATTATACTATTCAATTCTATATTATATGATCAAATGTTCGAAAATAAAATTCCATATGGTTAGATTTACTGCCGTAGAATGGTATTGCTTTATTTTGGTTAAAAGCATTTAATTGTCGTTTGTAAATACTTCATTTCTTCTTGATACCACTGCAATGCAGCCATTTCCATCTAAATCGCTTCTTACGGCTACAGAATAGCTTTAACATGAAATCACAGAGTCCGGCAGCCTGAAATTTAATATTAAATTTTGATTCCTCACCCTTGATTATTTTTAATTTAGTTTCAAATGAAATCGATAACAAAAAATTATGCAGAAAAAATACCAATCCGAAAAGTCCCATTCCAGCCCAGATGGCCAAAACGAGTCTAACAGAGTCGAACTTCCGTCTTTCGCTTTCAACATCAATGACTATTTTCAGTCCGTAATTTCCGATCAAAGTTCGTCGATTTTCTTCATGAAAAACTGCAGACCTTATTATTAAGCGAAACCTTATTTAAAGCCTTGACATCATAAAATACCAATACATTTTAAAGCCGACATTCAGTTACCTGAAATTGAACCCCGGGGATACAAAAGCATTGGGATTGTCAAGTCGACTAAACGAGTACTTTGGTCGACAATCGTTAATGGAGGCTCCAAAATCGAAGCTATAAAACCAACCGATTTTTAGGGCAAAGGCCCCTCCGGTCCGGGCAACGTGCTCAAAATTAGCCTACAGCTCCCGTCACAATATCTCCGATTCAAAACGTAGGACAGTAGGGGTCCGTTTTGGCATTATAAATACAGGTCTGAAGATGCTCTTGTGTTGCACTATCCATTATATTCCGTCTTTTATAGTATGACCCAAAACCTGGGAATTCGATTGAGTTCTTTACCAGAACCGTAAAGTCCTTGGTCCCTTCCAACAGCGCTTTTTGCTCATTTCTAAAAAAACGTTATGGAAAAAATCTTTATAGCGCTTAAAAGTTCTAAAAATGGTCGTAATATATGAACAGTTGAATTTTCGAATAAAAATTCAATTTACAAAGGAAGTTTGTCCTCCTCAACCGGACACCAGCCTTCTATTTGACAAGTCTTAATTCTTGGATTTGAATCACTGGGAGGGAACGCATTTTCCGATCATGGGACCATTTCCCAGGGGTTTTACTTGATCGACTTGACAGTCTGAATCTTTCGTACATTTTGACTTCTCTACCGACAGGCTCTGTAAATCCAGTTCACTTGTTAGATTCACAAATTAACAGGCCGGGTTAAACAAAAGTTTTACCCGGCAAGTCAACGGGTCTGTGCAAAACCCATTATATGCCATTTTACAGTAAATCTTGGCATTATATTAGACCCCCGAATAAATCTCTCCGTCTTCTGCTAAGTCTTTCATCCTCTAATATCAGATTATTGCCCGATTTTAATGGTTAAATAAAACATATATTTCCGGGGGACTTATACTTACACCAAGATTTGAACTATTTGAAGTAGTTTTGTATAGTACCTCGGAACAAAGACCTCGTTTTTGACCCGGTGTAATGACCACATTCGTCAAAATTACAAAGCCCCCAGACTGATCCCCCAGTGAGAGGATGACCACATCCGAAGCGTCCCAAACACGTCGATAAAACTGAGGATTTGGAACCCCCAACTGAGCATCCGTATATTTTGTTGTACTAACCACGCCCTTGACTTTGCCCACCGCCACTGACTCTATAGGACTTGTTCCTTGATAACCTCTGCAGTACCAGAGTCCATACCTGCAATATGTTATTACAAATATTCTCATTAAAAAGTACATGTTTTAAATTGATTAAAAAATGAAAGTAGGAAAAACTAGAGCTTTCCTACACTCCGATATAAAATATGACAAATAGGCTTATGACTTTATTCGTAATGGCCAAACATTTATTTGGAAGTTGGACAACTCGTTGAGTATGGTAACCAAGTCCCATTTCGGTTAATGAAAAATATATGATTTTAGCGTTTTTTGCGTTTTTTTCTGCAAAGAATTATATAGTGCAATTATACAGAATCATAAGAATTATTCTAAATTCATACACCAACAAATAAGACAGTTTTACAAGTGAATGATTCCCTAATTAATTTAATATAGCGAGTTATAATATAAATCAAATAATCAAAAAGTAAATAAATTCTATACAATTTTCTAAGTCCTAACGTTCCAGTTTAAGGTAACATTTAAAAACCGAAACCGATATTATAGCTAATATTCACTCTTTTTATTGCGATATTTTATATCGATTGAATTAACCATTTTTAGCAATTTAACAAGTTTTAATATCACATTCAGTAGTAGTATGTAAATGGTAAGTTAAAACAATAACAAATCCACGTGTAAAATCCCCTCTGACTGAATGTATCTCTTTTCCTTCTGTATCTGTTATTATACTGCATATATGAACACACTCTTAAAAATCTTAATCTGTTTATCTGTCTGTACTACATTTTTCAATACATATATGAGATCACATCACAAATTACAACAAGTATCCCCATTTATCTTCGTAGAATCCATGATTTTATTTTTTTCATTGTCATTCATCACTTCATCAGTCTCATTAGTCATTCATATTCATTAAATTTTTAGATGTAAGTATGCCTGTATAATATATTATAGTGGATGGTAGTTACACGTATAAGGATTTTACCTTCAAATGGACAACAATAATATTGTCTGTCAGGGTTTCTCACTCTCTCATCTGTGATCAAATGGCTGAAAAATAACAGCTAAAAATATTCCGTAAAATAATTAGTTAATTAATTAACAAGGTTAATTTTATAACACAATTTAGTTTAGTATTTAAGTCTACAGAGTATTTAATCAGTCAATGTAGCGGCGCTACGGATGCTGCATATGAGTGAACTTGTGGACTGTATATTAAATGAGGATGACTTTTTCCTTCCCAAAAATTCCCGTCTAAAATCTCAAATCACTAACTAATCCGTAAATGATAAGCTAAGACTAAATCCCTGACACTTTGCTAAGTGTATGGTGAAATGAGTGGACACAATCGTTTACCAACTAAAATAAACTAATTTAATTTAATAAACCGAATTGTGAATTTTGGAAATAATAAATTTGGACATATGGAATGAATCTCGTTCATTCCTCCTTGAATCCTAGCCGAATAATAATATCAATACAAAATCTTGAACTCTTCCTCTCCAGAAAAAAGGTTCCACGTCTGCAGTCATCATTTCATGACTCGACAAAACTGAGAATATACATATATAAATTCTAATACATTAATATCATTACATACACTCGTATATATCTTAAGTTACAATTATTAGACACAACCTTCCCAATGATAAAGTAAGTTTTGCCATTCGATTTCTGACCAATAGACTCAGTTCATGCATCTTTCTACTCCAAGTTAACGCCCTCCCAAGTCAGGCTAATATTACCCTGTTGCATTTCTTACGAATGTGGAATTGCAAATAAACCCATTCCCATACATAGTACATAGTAAGACTAGCTAGTGACAAAACTAGGGGAACCCGAGTTGGAGTAAAATAGAGTCGCAAATTTCCCTATACTAATTTAACATTGGATAGGAATCTCAAATTTACTAATTTTGTTGTAACTTTAGTTCCTATCGAGGAATTTTTCTAATTTTTTGATATGTTATAGGTAACTACATTATCTACAACTTTAAACTAAGGTTCTTCTTCTTGTATCGTCTCCTTCATGCTCTAATATTGATTTTTCATAGTTAGCCTATGCTTAACTATACGAAAACTTATAATTTTCATAAAATATTCTTGATAAATGTCAATAAGTCTATAAATTATGCCTCATCAATCTGACATATAATTACGAGTAAACTTTTCATAATTCCTAACCAAAATACTTAATCTAAGCTGGTTAACTGGTTATGCTCGAATACATACTGGCCCCCGATGAGGCGCTGCCGCAGTGTCTCATCTAATCCCGTATTCGAGCCTTAAGTCTTCGTGTCGGATCCCTTGTGGTAGATTCCGATTTGACTGGTTGCATGATCTTGTGTGGTTGGAGTCGAGTTGTCACTTCGGGTCTGTATATACCAATTCATGATCTCATCTCTGGTCATGTTCTTGATTCCGTTGCTCGTTCCGGGTTCATCAGATTTTACTTCTGATTGAGCAGTTGGGTTTGATCCTGACCCCCGTGCATGGCCCCAGGTACTCCTCAGGATCGACTTCTGGTTCACGGGTTTCTCTATTTTTACCGGCGTCTCGGTCTTCGTTCCGGTGGACTTTCTCTCGGCTTCTATAGGTTCCGGCTGTCGGTGGTTGCTTCTGGCGTTGCATTTGAAGACTATACATTCTTCTCCACCATCATGACCGGAATTCAGCAGCGTCCATCCTAACAGGGTTCTTATTCCGAATGGACTGTTTGGTGGACCAGCTCTTAGCTCCCTCGTAATTGTAAGTTCAAGGTGTGAATTACCAATTAGAAGTCTGGGCTTTGCGTTCTCATAGGATTGAATTCCTAATCCTTTTATGTGGTTCCATTTTGCTAAGGTTTTCTTTCGAATGGACTGGATTGGCAGCGACAACTTCTTGAGGGTTCGCACATTCCTCATTGGATATTTCTCCGGTCCGTTAGCTGGCATGATATTAAACTCCACGGATCGAGAAAATATATCTTGGTCCATGGGTTGAATCCCTGATAAGCTCAACGGTCTTATCGGTCCATCAAGTCCCAATTCGTCAGCTAAATCTGACTCGATTAGGCTGACCGTCGCTCCACTGTCCAACATTGCGAATGTATCGATGATGCCATTCGGTCCTTCCAGACGGACCGGTAATATTTGAACATTTACTTGTCTATCTCCGATAAATGTTTCCTTGGACTGGAGGGCTGTTCCGACGAACTCTTCCTCCTCGGTGCTGGTGGTTGCAACCACACCGTTGTCCTGTGGTCTGTGGAGGCATCGATGGTGTGTATTGTCACACTTATCTATTCCACATTGTCGTTTGCTTTTGCAATTTTGGTTTTCGTGACCAAAGATAAGGCATCCAAAGCAAAGCCTTTTCTCCTTCACGAATTTCCATTTCGAATCCAGGTCTTCTTTCTCGAACTTCTTGCACTGGGCAACTCTGTGGCCGATATCAGAGCAGAAACTGCATTTCTTGTCCTTTGGTTGGGATGAGTTCCGATAACTCTTTTCACCTTCTTGGCCTTCTGTCGCTAGGAACACGTTTGGATTTGAACGCCTTCGTCCCTGCTGGTCCTGTGACATTCTCCTGTCGTCTTCTATTTTTGGTGGACACAATTGACAAGCAATAATTGTTTCTTGTTCCAACCATTTCGAGAAGTAAGTCAGGTTCTTGATTCTCGTACTGTCAGCAATTATCCATCTCATCCAATTCATCCTGTAATTGGCTGACAGCTTTGATTCCAATTCCCGTAGCAGTTGCGGGTTGCTCAGGTGTTCTTCCCTATTCAACGCTGCTATGGTGGTGGTGCAGTTCTGGACTGCAATTCCAAATTCAATGAGGGTTTCCAGTCGATCTTCTTTGATGGCTGGAACGGCTTTGGCTTTAAATATCATCGCTTCGATGATGTGTTCGGGCTGTCCGAACCTATATTTGAGGGTTTTGAGAACTTTCTCCAAGTTCTCCGGTGTCACCATGAGGCATTGGACTGCTTTAAAGGCTTCGCCTTTGAGACATTTTCTCAGGCGTGACATGTTCTCTGAGTTTGAGAAGGCACAGTCCGTGCTCGACCTCTCAAACTCAGCAATAAATGTTGGCCATTCCTCCGGCTTTCCTCCGAAAAATGGCAAATCTTTGGCGTGAGATTGACGGGCCAGGAAATGCGAATTATTCGCTCTTGGAACTTGATTTCCGGTTTCCATCGACTTAATTTGCATCTGAAAAAACTGGTTCATCAGAGCCTCTGTAGTTTTAATTTCTGGCCTACTCCCGTGAGCAGACTTGGCTTGTGCTGTTGCAGTTACAGCTGCGGTTGAGGTTTCGACTTCCTTCAGCAGCTGAAGTCTTTGCTGTTCCGATTCTTCCTCTCTACGGATTCTCTCGGACTCAAATTTGAGAAGTCGGTCTTTAGCATTTTCAGCCGCTTCTGTCATTTTCTTCAAGATAGAATCCATCTCCGTGTCTTGGAGGTCTTCTACTTTGCCTGGATCTTCGTGACCTGTTACCCAATCATGGCAACGGTCTTGTGTGACAGCGTCCACTTTGTCACAAATAATTTTGTTAATTGGAGGTTCTCCATTTTCTTCTTCAAACAGAATTTTGTCTAATTCCAAATCAGCAACTTGAAGAACGACATTCTTCTTCTTTTCGATAGAACGAATCTTGCTGTTGGTTTTAATTTCGAGTTTCTGCATCTCGAATTCCATTTTCGCTAGTTCTTGTTCTTCATGCCTGATGTTTCTGTCAAATTCCTTTATTCGATAAGAATTTGAATCGTCCTCTTCACCCATCTCGTCCCGTTCTTTTCGAAATCTTTCGATTCTGTTTTTTCGGTTATCTATTTCGATTTCTGCTATTCGAAATTCGTCTTTCAGATCAGTCTCTTCATCTTCCAGTTTATTTATTTCGGTCTGTGCTGTTAGTTCGGCTTGCTTTCTTTTAATCGTTGCTGTACTGGTCGATGTGGATGTGGTACTAATGACTGATTTCGGCCGGATGGAAGACGGTGGAAATCTGACATGAATATTGCTAGAAGAGCTTGCCTCTTCGTTATCTGTTCTGCTCGGTACTATGGTGCGGTCTGCATCTTTAGTCTTCTTCCTGCCGAGAGTAAATTCGACAGGATTTCCAAATAGAGGTCCTCGTTGACCTTTGTTTAGCCGGTCGCTAATTCTGAGTTCCGGGCCTTTGGCTCCTAGAACTTCGGTAGGTTTGTCTTGGGGAACTTCTTCCTCCAAGTTGTCGTTCTCAGGAACTTCATCTCGTTCTGTGCCTTCCATTTTACTTTGAAATTGGAAGACAAGGATTAGTGATAATTCCAATATAATTCAAATTAATTTGAATAAGGATTTCCAATTGTCGATTAATCACAAATACGTGTAAATTAAACGATCTTGCCTAATTCGAAGTCCTTGTTTTAGGTGTGGGACTCTACACACGCATTAGCAAGTACTGGTTGGTTCAGTAAGACCGAATCCACTGGGTTGATACGGTGTGCAGGTACTGTGCTGCTTCCTCCGTGTCCTGATCCCAGGATCTCGAAAAATTTGGCGATGACCTTCGGGCGACGGGACGTCTCTTATCAAGAAAACTGAACGCCCACCCGATGTCCAAATATAGATCCCCACCCACTCCTCTGCTCAATTCTCGTTCAATAGTCCGATCCTTGTCCACTTGTCCTGTTCCCTGTGGTCTCCGTTGCCGTGACCTTCAGTCCGGTTAGAGAGGGCTAGGACATAAATCCACAACGTCGAAAGCGACAATTAGATTTATTTCCAATGAAAAGTGGAACGATTCTGACCTGAGGAGGAGTCTGTAGAGATTAGCGTGTGAGACTCGACGCACACTTCAACAGTTGCTGGTCTGTTCAGCAAGACAATATGAGCCACGGGGATGTAATCCTTCAATGTCCGTGGTTATCCAAATGAAGATTCGCACAGGCTTCTTTCAAATAATTATTTCCAATGGGCCGTTTATGGTCGAAAAATGAAGTCCTCTACTCCGATCAGTGGAATGAATCCAAAGAACTTGTCGATTGCTAGTCGAAGTGCCAAAATGTCACGTTTTGGGCTTATGTCAGTCCGTTGAATCCACTTTCACTTTCACTGGTTAATATCCGGTTGAAAGGACCAAAATGTAGCGGCGCTACGGATGCTGCATATGAGTGAACTTGTGGACTGTATATTAAATGAGGATGACTTTTTCCTTCCCAAAAATTCCCGTCTAAAATCTCAAATCACTAACTAATCCGTAAATGATAAGCTAAGACTAAATCCCTGACACTTTGCTAAGTGTATGGTGAAATGAGTGGACACAATCGTTTACCAACTAAAATAAACTAATTTAATTTAATAAACCGAATTGTGAATTTTGGAAATAATAAATTTGGACATATGGAATGAATCTCGTTCATTCCTCCTTGAATCCTAGCCGAATAATAATATCAATACAAAATCTTGAACTCTTCCTCTCCAGAAAAAAGGTTCCACGTCTGCAGTCATCATTTCATGACTCGACAAAACTGAGAATATACATATATAAATTCTAATACATTAATATCATTACATACACTCGTATATATCTTAAGTTACAATTATTAGACACAACCTTCCCAATGATAAAGTAAGTTTTGCCATTCGATTTCTGACCAATAGACTCAGTTCATGCATCTTTCTACTCCAAGTTAACGCCCTCCCAAGTCAGGCTAATATTACCCTGTTGCATTTCTTACGAATGTGGAATTGCAAATAAACCCATTCCCATACATAGTACATAGTAAGACTAGCTAGTGACAAAACTAGGGGAACCCGAGTTGGAGTAAAATAGAGTCGCAAATTTCCCTATACTAATTTAACATTGGATAGGAATCTCAAATTTACTAATTTTGTTGTAACTTTAGTTCCTATCGAGGAATTTTTCTAATTTTTTGATATGTTATAGGTAACTACATTATCTACAACTTTAAACTAAGGTTCTTCTTCTTGTATCGTCTCCTTCATGCTCTAATATTGATTTTTCATAGTTAGCCTATGCTTAACTATACGAAAACTTATAATTTTCATAAAATATTCTTGATAAATGTCAATAAGTCTATAAATTATGCCTCATCAATCTGACATATAATTACGAGTAAACTTTTCATAATTCCTAACCAAAATACTTAATCTAAGCTGGTTAACTGGTTATGCTCGAATACAGTCAAGATATACAGTATTGAAATTCGGAGAGTCAAGTTTACTTTGGTATTTTTAAATTCTATTTAGCTCTAGTTCCAGAAAAATTTTAGTACGATATTCAATGGAAAATAAATAATTGTATCAATAATTTAAAGCAAATACATTTAGGTTACGTTTCCAATAAGATCAGGTATTATGAATAATTCTCACCCTTCCCTTGCTGATAAGTTTGTAGGTTTTTATGTTTTAAAATCATCACATCACTTATTATCAGAATTTCAAACTCAATACGATAGAGGTGTTTAAATATCATTTAGATATAAATGAGTCGTCATGATTTATCGCTTGACCTAGTTTAAAACGGTTAAATCCTCCATACACTCCTGCAGTATAATTTCAGCTAATTATGCAAAAATTCTCTGATTGTATTTTCTAAAAATTCACATTTTTAAAGAGGTAGGCTGTTTAAAACTGTTCCAGCAATTCAAGAGTTCATGTATTAAATTGTAGAATGGTTAAAAAATTATTAAAATCTCGGAGTCTATCCGAGGGTCATCAACGACCTCGGAGGTCAAAAAGACTTAGAAGTCGAAATCAAGTCTCTATCGTGTCTCATCGACAAGGTAATTTAGGTACGAATAAAGATAATTTAAATCAATTGTTAGATCATATTCCAATTGATTCATGCCGATAGGAAATCAGAAATGCATTCGGTTTTTGCTATTGGACTGTTTGTAATTTATAAGATTGACAACCGGCGAAGTATACGAAAAAAGCCAGGTCAATTGCTTCCGATACACACTGGCCAGTTTCAAATGCATATGTCTATAGTCGATGACCTTTAGTCCTGATGACCTTTTGTCTAGGAAACCTCAATAAGTCAATTCACAAAAATTACCCAATCCCACTCCTTGGCATCCATTAGTTTGCATATTAGCTCTTAAATATAGATACGAAGGGTGTTACAACCGTTACAAGAACAATTAGCATACTAAAGTTTTAAAATTCTATATATTATTGTATTTAATCTTCGATTTCTTAAAGATTAAACGTTTTAAACTTTTAAAGCAATTTAAGAAGGGGTGAAATGCAATGAAGTAAAAGTTGAAGACGGTATTTAAATGATATTTAGCCTGGTGTCCTAATAATAATCGCATTTATCGAAAACAAATAATATGGAAAGATTCTTGACTCCATTTCCAAGTAAAAGCCGTATGTGTTGCCTCCAGTTAAAGGGGGTTAATTACTTTACTCCTGCATCCAGCATGGAAGGTCAGACAGAGGGTCGTATTTGTATAAAATCCGCTTACTTTTATAAATTAAACGATCGAGCGATCAAATATTAAATCCTGAAATACATTCCAATTCTATATAGGAATCAAAAGCAGTAAAGATTTATTTTATTAATTTCAGACTTGTTGGGCAACAGTAGTATTAATACTCTTGATATAATACTCAAGGAAGCGGCCCCAGTCGTTTGGAGACGCGGAGGATTAGCCGGGAATCTACGAATTGTAGCGATTTCGAGGGAGAAGAGTTCGACATGAACCGTTCTGAGGATTACACGCGTGAAGATAGCAATGAGTTTGACCTATTATTAGCAAGCTCAACATCCACCTCATTTCCACCATCTTATCTTGTCCTTCGGTTATCTCCAAATATCCAACCTGCCGCCCTTTCATGGCTCGTCAAGAAAATTTCGGGGAAAAAACAGGACGGAGGGGCAGAGCTGCTGGTTCGTTCTGAACCCTTCGGAGGCCGAAAACGTGAAGTACTTATAAAAGATTATCATGATTTTGAAATAGGAGTCTTTAACCCTGTATTTAGCCATTCTAATTTACGTATTTTAATTACAATAACCACAGAGTCTGGTACTTCATGTCACAGCATCGAAATTAAAATTCCTGGAAGTTGCGGAGTACCTTGAGCTTAAGAAGGCTGATAGCGAGGGCCAGCTTAGGGAATTCACTGTTGGGGACTTGGATAACTTTTTATATCGAGATGTGAATTTGAACAATTTGCTAACGACGGCGGAAAAACAACTAATTGTTCTTCAAGAACTGGAAAATATACGGGCCCTATCGGGAGAAGACTGCGTTCCGGGATATCCTAGTCTGACCGTTTATACTGGCCAATCCTTGTGTGAGTTTTTACAGTTTAGACTGCCGGATCTTTTTAACCTTTTAACGGGCTAAATTAATAAAAATTGAGTTTAATTACACGTTCAATACAGTTCAAGTTTACCTGACTGAAAAGCTTATAACATCTCATTATCCTTTACACGATGAAATGGAACATAAGTGCTTGGGTGAAAAATGGTACTGGGCATTTTTTCAAGCACAACCGTTTGGTAAGATCAGCATTTGTAACACGTTTGGTAACTGCAACGATTAATATTCCAGTTAATTAACTCTTTACATAATTAGATGATTTATGTTTTTCCAGAGGACATTAGGAAATACTACGGGAAAGCGATTTCGCTATACTTCTCCTTTCTTGGGTTCTACACAACTTCATTATTTGCCCCAGCGATCCTAGGCATCCTGCATTTATTCTTTCCGGAATCGGCTTCAAATTACAGTCTAATATTTTTCTGCGTTTTCAACGTGATCTGGGTGACAGTAACTCTGGAGTTGTGGAAGAGGAAATGTTCGGAATTGTGCTTGGGGGACTCTTCGAATGACGAAATGGGAAGAGCCTCGGTCTAATTATCGGGGGACAATCCACGTAGACCCTGTGACGTTAAGATATTATCCGAAATACCCGTGGTGGAAGACTTGTCAAGGTTCGGTTTTTTACATAATTTTTAGAATTTAGATTAGATTCCAAAAAAATACCGTGTTTTTGAAATCCTACGGCATCTGTTTTAGAAGACAAACTGTAATGATACGTAGTGGATTTTTATTTCTGTTTCCAGACTTACGGAGTGTCGTTTTAAATAGTCCTCGTCTGTCTGTTTGGAGCATTCTATATCATGTTGTACTCCTTTTGGGTCGAAGAGATGCTCATCGAAATGCAACATCGACATGGATCCCAGTTAGCATCTTACCTTGTATTTCTGCCAAGCATTGTCTATGCTATTGTCATTGTCGCAGTTCGAGCGACACAGAGTTACGAAATTGGTCCTTTTCGAATTCGTAAATAACTTTATGAGTCTTTTCTACATCGCCTTCTACCTTCAAGATTTTGAGATGCTGAAATATGTGAGTTATTGTACTTCTTTAATACACGATGAGTCGAAAGAAAGATGTAAAGCTATGATGCTTTTTTAATGTTTTTAGCAAGTTTTCGATATGCTCATCATCCTTCAAGCCATAAACCAATTCCAGGAAGCGATTCTACCTCTTGTACTTCGAAAAGCCTACTCTGCGGTATTTTAACCTAAACACATTTTGATAAGATTTAATTATGTCAAAAGAAATCTTAACCCTTTAAATCCTTATACTTTTTTCAGGGATTGAATTACTTGATTCGTAAGTACCCCAGAGTGGCCAGCTTGATGACAGACGAAGACTTGACAAGGGGAAGTTCGAAGGAAAATAACAACTTATCGAACCAGTCAGCGGACAGTATATGGAGTCCTGCTTCCCTTGGACTTCAAGTTTTAGATGCTAACGATCGACGAATTGAAATGTCAAAGGCTGAAGGGGACATGGACCCTTACGAGGTAGTTTTACTGCCTGGCTTAATTAAAATTTTCCTAATTAAATTCAGTTTCAATTTCTAAAGACATTTAAAATCTTTTTCGACAGGGAACTTTCGATGACTACTTAGAAATGTTCATCCAGTTTGGCTACGTCTTCCTATTTTCATCCGTCTACCTTTTAGCAGCCTCCTGGGCCATCTTCAATAACGTCTTAAAAATCCGAGCCGACGCCTTCAAACTTTGCAAAGTATTTCAACGACCTTTGCTCGGAGAGTGAAGGACATCGGTGCTTGGCAAATTGCCTTTGAAGTCATGGGTGCCATCGCAATTATGACTAATTGTGGCCTTTATTTGTGTCTGGCAACGGAGCTCCCATCCTTAGCACCTAATCTTCAACCTGCCGAGTGGCTTCTCCTCTTCGTTGGAATCGAGCATCAGCATTGTCTTCTGGCGTTGACTTTGGCTCTCCGTCAACTGATACCGGATGTGCCTAATGAAGTAAAAATCGCGATGGCGAGGCTGGAATTTCAAAGTCGACAAGCCCTTAAAAATGAGGTATCGTTGTTTGCAAATTAGGAGATGGGCTATTGACACACGTGTGTATAGTAACAGTAACTATTTTGTAAGTAGATTCCCTCCCCCCGAAATGTATCCCCTACCTAATTTAAAAATACCCCCCCCCCTCCTCCACCCCTTAATGCCCTTTTCGGGAATATACGTCCCAGAGAGAAATGAATCAAACTTGAAATGGGTGAATTTTAAGCAATTTAAAATGTATCTAACATGTGTCATTTAATTTATAGCAAGCAGTCAAATCTCGACGGCAGCTAACTAGTCGATTCAAAACGATTCATGGACAAAGGGGCAGAACAGTGGAAAGTTCAGCCACGTCCAGCCCATGCCCTTCCCCTGCATTGACCCGACCAGTTACAAAGTCAACTGAAACCAAGGGCCTATCTGCTAACAGAAGTGCTGAATTTCCTGACTTACTAATGAATCCAATAATGAAGTCACGTCGTGCCTTCAAACTCTGCTTATTTTTCAGAGCCGATTTTCAACGATAAGTTCTAGTCAACTATAATTAATATATCGTTGTGGGAAGTCACAATGCTTGACATTTTTATGCTCACATAAACTAGCTAGCTCTTTAAAACTGATATTCCCAGGCTAATTAATTTTATGCATTATGCCTCTTCATGTCGCGAGTTTGTGAAAATTAAAATAAATAATTTTTAATTTGTACATCCATATAATCTAGCGAACTTTTGAGTTTATTCAGCATTATAAATAATGATGACATAAACATACAGATTTCAAGTGTGACTTTTTTATTGATTTCAATATCAGTCAGCCAGTTCAATACAGAACGTGGAACAATGTAAATGTTCAACATTTATTTATAAATATGAACTGTGAAGTGGAGTAACATCATAGAATTTACTCAAAATTTAACTTTCATATTCATTTATATTTTATGTGCACTTTACTTATTGTATGGTTTCATAATTTAATAGCCTATCTATTACTTTACAACAGTTCTTGGCGATTTATTGACCAAGTGTCCAATAATAAGTTAATAATATGACAGTCTAGATTGGTAGAGCCGATTAACGAAGCATGTGGACTTATCATCAACTTTAGTATTTAGTATTCCATTTTGTAATCGATTATGATACACCTTCATATGATGGAAAAAGCTTCTTCTCGAGATGACAGTATAAAGACACAGCATACAACGAATTAATCCTTTTTCAAAGTAGCATTGCTGAGTCATCTCAATACTTTGGTGCTTTTGGTTACAAATTTCACAAAACAGTAAACCGTTGGCCAATTCGAGAGTGGTTTCATCAGATGGTTTGGTAGCGCGACAACTATAGCAATGAATTGTTAACGGAATCGGATCTTCGAACATTCGGAGACACTTTCCACACCGAAAGTGCGGATCGACTAATACTTTGCGTCCAAAGTCTCGATGGAATCCAGTTAAATGTTGTCGTAAACTAGTCCTCGAGTCGTATGATTTGTTGCAAATTCCACATGCCAAAGGTTTCACAGTACTTGGAGCCACCTTAATTTTATCGAATGCGTCATCAAATGGGACATTTGGGAGACATGCCATGTGATGGTCCTCTTTGTTATTTAATATCATTCCATAACACTTCCGGCATTTGTACCAAGCATCGGTTCTGATTTTTGATGACTTAATATTTGCATCATCGACTTCAATTGAATGCTCGAATATACTATAATAACTCGAGTCAGAAGACTTGAGCCCTTTGCCCTCCTCTGGCTCTGAACCAGAGGGTAATCGGCCCTCTTCTGACATCAATATTTTTACAACGAGTTGCCCCATAATGACCGACGTAGTCAAGTTTAAGCGAAAACTTAATAGTTCAGATCCTGATCCTGATGGACCACCAAAACTTCGACCCCAAGTAGACCTAGATGATGACATGGCTGATACTCAAGTCTATCAAAATGTTTCGGTCGGCAATGATGCCGATAATAATGAAAATCGAGAACCAGTAGCTTCTGTAACTGGTTTCAGCGGACAATTTAGCGCCGCTCCCGGTATTAGAAAACGAGGAAGGAAGAGCTATAATTTAGACATGCTAACGGTGTCAAAAAACTAAGAAAGTGATTGATACTCTACCGATTGATAATCACATAATGCATATTGTATAAGATTTGTGACCGAAAGGGATTTATAACAATAAAATGGTCGATTTTCACATTAGGAGACCAATTTGTATAGCGATCTTATTTTTCTAATTTCCGATATCGAGATTTTGACCTAGCGAGATATTGCCTATCGACATTTTGACCGCACGACATTTAAAATGCGACGTTTTGACCCTGACCCGCCTTTCCAGACGAGACGAGTCGAAGAAGGATTCAAAAATTAGTTAATGGAGTTTGGCTCAATATTTGAAATGTAATTGTTTACCTTGATCAATAAATAAACCAAATTATTATAAGCTAAATTCATAGTTCGTTATAGCATTACAAAATCAGATTATTACCTCAATTGTTGAGGTTGCCTTATCTAAATAGTACTATTTATAGTTCCGCTTAACAAAATAAATCCATGTGTAAACGCACATCAACAAGCGGCGAACGCGAAACCCCACGGAATAAGAGATCTACGTAAATTAATCCTTAACAATCATTTTCTCGATTAAGTTGTAGTTAGATGTGGTATGTGTCCAGTGACATTTGGGGGGTGGTGGTTAGGTTAGCAGTTACCGGCTTGTTGTTCGCAATTTTATTGATGCCTGTAGCCAAATTTTCATAACACTAATGTCATGCATTGACGAGATATCTTCAAAAAGCTGGACCTTTTACATCGTTTTCATAGGAGTGTTTAAGTTTAAATACATCCAAGCCCGTTAATACTATTTCATGTTTGCAAAATTGTAACCTATTAACATTTTTTTTAAAAATAATTCACGGTTCCGCAATATTTGATACTGTACACCATTTATGATTTGGCAAGAGACGTTCCTACTACATTCGTTCCTTTGACATTATACTACTTTTTGCATAATCTGTTGAGATGTGCGATGACCCGAGGAGGGGTAATCATGGCTCAATCTTCAAAGATTGCACATTGACGAACTATTTAAAAATAGTATCATTTTTGTGGTTGTATATAAATTACATTGTCATTACACATTATATATTAACACAATGGATAAGTTCACCGAACTGGGTCAACCCTTGAAATAAAAAAGTAAACATTTTTTTTCTTAAAGAGGAAATCTCGAATCTTATCTGTATGTCGTTGAATTCTTTGGCAAAAGACCAAAAAGTGAAACGGTGGCCTTTAGAAGATCTTTCAATGGTATGGCAATTGGCAATGCCGACGACTTTCGTAACACATTATAATGTGTATGTGCTTATAATCATTCGAATATCTTACTTTATCCCAGGCAAACGTGCGAGGAAGAATATGTACGATATATGCTTTCAATCCCGACATATTATTTATCCTTTTGTTATTTTGAGTAGAGATGCCAAATCTTAATACAATATGCTTAGGTGTCTATAGATTTGTAAAATGTATGTGATACAAGTTGTTCACAATTTTATTTAGAGTTTAAATCAGCATCTAGATAGGTACAAGATAACTTAAACAATAAATGTGAATTTTTATATAGCACATGATAATTTAGAGACCATATTGATAATTTTAATTGAGATTCAAAAGTCACTGAACCCCTAAGCAGCACCTTCAAATGGAATAGCAAATGAGATTCCAGTTGTGTTTTGGATTTGTTGAGGGTACGGAGCAGCAGTACACCACTCGTACCAGATTGATTTTTCATTTAAGCATCTCCAAAATCTGACAGTTAATTCGTCCCCCTTGTCGTAACTGCATAGGGAACTAAAATACCAGTAAAATAAAATATAAACGTCAACTTTACTAATTGGCAAATCAAGAATAAATTTCTTGTTGCATCATTTAAATTTAATTACCCTGACGCTGACGTCCCTTTTTATTCCAGGCCTAACCTCAGGGAGATCACCAATCTTATGAGCACCATAAATATTGGCGGTTGAATATCCTGCGAATCCGTGCAGAACGGCATCCTGTGCAATCACAAATGTCAACGTTCGAAATTTGTGATTTCCATCAATTCCAGCACATCCTAGAATTAAGTTTACAGTCAGTTAACAACGTGGTCAACAGTAAATTACAATACCCAATTATCCTATGGACAGAACATTAAAGCCCGCAACATGTACTACCCACACGAAGTTCCTGTGTCAAAGTTTCAATTCGATTGTGTGAAATTCATGTTATTCTGAAGCATAGTAATAGCATCAGTCAACTAAATAAGCACCATTTTATCACAAAACGTACAAGCATATAAATTAAAAATATGTATCCACTAGCTCACCGTTAGGATGAAAAAAATCGAACAGTTTTTGGGGATCAGCCAATTGGTAACCGTTGGTCGTCATCCGACTTGTGGAAACAAAAAAGGGCTCGCAGGTTGCGTCCTTCGTTAAATGATGCAAGTCACTGGACATTGTAGGTCCTAGAAAATTTGAATACGACTGCGGCAGCATAATCCCTGTAATCCCACCATTGTTCAAAAAACGTTGGGCACTATCCATTGTCTCTGATAATAGTTCGTTATCCCCGAAACATCCAAACATGTCAGCGACAATCCGATCCGCCATTTCAGGGGCCACCCATTCTGTAATATCTGAATCAACGATATGCACGTCTTCGTTCTGCCATTCTGTCCACTTTGAACTCTGAAGAAATGTTAACGAGATCTCATTGTTTTCAACCGCGTATACATGGATTTTCATTTCTACTGACGCTACAGCCGACAACAGAACTCTAATTAGCGGTCCACGACCAGCATTGAGGACTAGCGCGATGCTATTAGAAATCAAGAATGTACATTTCAAATGGCATAGTTCAAATTAAATAAACCGATGTAACGGGCGTAACCAAGTGTTGAAAACATCAGATTTCGCACCCTGGTGTCAGTGGGAGTGGTCCTGTTTGCGTCAAAGACGTTCTATTACTCATGGGAATCGTTTAAACCCCAAATCTCAATTTCCCCCAAAAGCCCGGGTTTCGCACCCTGGTGTCAGTAGGAGTGGTCCCGTATCCGTCAAAGATGTTATATTACTCATGGGAATCGTTCAAACCCCAAATCTCAATTTCCCCAAAAAGCCCGGGTTTCGCACCCTGAAAGGTATTTTGAAGTTGTAACCATGTGTGGATGAGAGACATAGAGTTTATGTAGACTATGTAAGCGGTAGTCTCAAAATATGTCAGTGATTTCTATGATTTTAATGCTTTTTGTGGTGGGTTTATTTTATGGGGGTCAGGGGGTGTGACCGATTGTACCCAAGTTCGAACTAAGCCTTGGATATGACCCAAGGAACAAGTGTACAAAATTTGGTGACTCTAGGTCAACGCAGTCGAGAATTAAGCTTTGTAATGTGTTTTGGGGGGGTTAATTTTATGGGGATCAGGGGGCATGACCGAACTGGTCCAAGTTCAAACGTAGCCGTTGTATTACCTTGCACAACATGTGTATGAAGTTTGGTAACTCTAGATTAATCCATTCATTAGATATTGTTTAAAATGTGTTTTGGGGGGTTTAATTTATGGGGGTCAGGGGGTGTGACCGATTTGACCCAAGTTAGAACTTAGCCTGTGTTAGGACCCAAGGAACAAGTGTACAAAATTTCGTGATCGTAGGTCCAGCCGTTCTCCAGTTATCGCTCGGACAGACGGACGGACAGACGGACGGACAGACGGACGGACAGACGGACAGACGGACTTGTCATTCGCATAAAGTGTTTTCAACACTTAATAAGTACATATCATTTTACAATGTGTTATCATATTAGATATTGTGGACAATTATTTTTGTCATGCTATACGCTTTATGTTTATATAACTTACATTATCTTGGATTCAACGTCGGTTCTCTTAACTAAGTCACACAGTGCGTCAATAACTGCTGATTTGTATTTCTGATATTTCAAGGGTTGCGATTCAAATGCTTCGCCTACACAGAGTTTTGAATTGTCTGAAGCCTCCAGCGGCAAGTACAAGTACTTATAGCTGGCTTTAATCCGTTCCTTATGATCATATGCTGCATCAGACTGAGTACAACCATAGATTCAAATCAATCAAACTGAAGCCAATTCATTTCTGAGATTACGATTATTTTTCATAGTACATACCTGTGGATTTTTTATGTAAGCCCACATGCTCCTGACTTGCTTGCGATAACTTTTGCCAACGATGTCGTTAACAGAGTAATACTCGGAAGAGTCGAAATTGAAAACGACGATAGCTCCAATACGCATGAAGCGCCGGATGAGTTTTTTGTGGCCCCATCTTAGTAGACGTTCTCCTTTAGACTCCGTTTGGAAACATCCTATAATGAGATCGCGGATAAAATATTACCAAACTGGATGCCTACTCACGTCTGACTCGACGCCTTTGTTAAATGAATAAGAAAGATAAAAATATATTTTAAAGACTTACATTGTGACACAAAAATGTACTTGACCGGTTCGCCCAGCCACCGACATATCTCATCTTCACTGGGAAAAGTATACGTTATTACCAAAACGACATACAACCGGCTCGGATATTCACAAAATGTGCGGAACATGTTCCACCTAAGAATAGAAAAATGTAATTTAGAGTAATACATCAACTAAGGTACTGCTACTAATTCAGCTCATCAGAACTTACATGGTCCAAGGGCAGTCGTGTTGATCTGCTCGTCGAGTCATTCTCACTTTGAGAAAAAACTATGGTAATCATTAAATATAAACAGTTATTACTTTTAAAATGCTACAAGTCAAGGTACGTGAATTGAGATCGTAGAGATCTCTACGATCTCAATTCAGGTACCTTGGCTACAAATAAGCACAAAAGACAATTGTAACTTACGTAGTAAAAATAAAGCCGGCCACCCGATAAATACTAACAGATTGTTCCAGCTAAATTCGCACATTTAGTCGACGTGAGGTTCAGTATGACAGCACGCACTCCAATGTGGTAAGTGTACTCAATCTCCAATTTCAGCAATTTATTGGCTCTATAAGCCAAGACAGGGTCGTCCCCTTCTATTTGTCGCTCCAAGTTTCGAAGTACGACAACCACATTATTCTCCCATTCTAAGCATAATTGAAACAAGACAAATTAAATTTGAATTTACAGAACCATTTGACCTTTATAAATGGCAACTGAATGATGAATGAGGTCAAACGAAGGATTTACCGGAGGCTTTGAGGCTCAGAGCAAACGATCCATAGGGTTCCTCATATTTTTCCTGTATCCCCTCCAACTCCAACGTCTTTGACGCGAAGTCGTCAGACAGATATATTCTCTAGTACTAAGAACTCGAGCCTAAATTAAATTAGGAAGTAGTAAAAAGTAACAGGAATGATTGCATTTTTACATTGATTGTACATGTTATATGTCTTACTTTTCTTCTAATGCTTCAAACAAGTCAAAGGGAACATTGGACTCTCCCGTGGTTTTGCAGCAAATCCCTGCGAACGCCCTTACTTTCGCTCGTCTTTGTCCTCCTGACATCTTGTAAAGTGAAGGTCAAAGGTCAAAGGGATAACAGAGAAGGTGTGAGGTCAGTGAGGTGGAAGGAATCGACTTTTTAGATGCCCTCCTTTGTCCTCGTCAATGAGGTTGTGGTGGTGGTCGTGGACTCTCTCGCGACGAAGATGTGGGATCCGATGATGGGCCCCCAAAGGAGACGGAGATGCCGAGCCGGAACGTCCTCCCGTTTATTTTCCCGTGTTCCAATGTCAAACAAGATTTTCTGCAAGTAGTACGAGCAGAAAAACGAGGCCATCTGCTTGATATGTTGAAGGACTCGCCAACCGAAGAGAAAGTACTAGTTTTCTGCAACAGCAAGAAAGGAGCAGACTTCCTGGTTGCTTCTTTATCGACAAGTGGAGTGTACACTACCTCGATACACGGAGACCGTCTCCAAAGCCAGCGAGAGTTGGCTCTAAAGGAGTTCACTCAGGGAAAAAGGAAGGTTCTTGTGGCTACAGCTGTGGCTGCAAGGGGTCTAGATATCCCTATGGTTGGATTAGTGATCAACTACGATCTTCCTTCCGAAATTGACGAGTATGTTCATAGAATTGGTAGAACTGGCCGAGTTGGACACTCTGGAAGGGCTATTAGTTTCTACGAGGAAGGTAATGATAGCACACTTGCAGCGAGTTTTCTGGACATATTGAAGAACACAGGCCAAGAAATCCCCGAGTTTCTGGAAGGTGCAATGGGTTCCTCCGGCTTTGGTGGTGCCGGTGAAAATGATTTTCGTCTGTAGATGCACGCGGAAAGTCTGGAGGTGCTCCAAAACCTGTCGAGAATGATGAAGAAGATTGGGGATAATAATTTGAATAATTTTCATTAATTCTCATGTAATTGTAATTCTAATTGTTGAGTTGGAACAATAGTTTTATAGTTTACCGGACTAGCTGGTTTTTAGCCATACTGAAAAACAGATGCTTTGTAAGAGTTTTACGTACCGGTTTTTAACGAATAAATGAATCTTACATAACATTTCGGCCTGCGTTCTTCAATATGTCCAGAAGACTCGCTGCAAGGGTGCTATCATTACCTTCCTCGTAGAAACTAATAGTCCTTCCAGAGTGTCCAACTCGGCCAGTTCTACCAATCCTATGAACATACTCGTCAATTTCGGAAGGAAGATCGTAGTTGATCACTAATCCAACCTTAGGGATATCTAGACCCCTTGCAACCACAGCTGTAGCCACAAGAACCTTCCCTTTTCCCTGAGTGAACTCCTTTAGAGCCAACTCTCGCTGGCTTTGGAGACGGTCTCCGTGTATCGAGGTAGTATAAACTCCACTTGTCGATAAGGAAGCAACCAGGAAGTCTGCTCCTTTCTTGCTGTTGCAGAAACTAGCACTTTCTCTTCGGTCGGCGAGTCCTTCAATATATCAAGCAGATGGCCTCGTTTTTCTGCTCGTTCTACTTGCAGAAAATCGTTTTTTCTAAAGCGAAATCATTTCGCTTTAGAAAAAAAAACAAAAAATGGATTAGTCAGTGCACAGTGGGATTAACTAGATAGGGATAAAGTCAAGGGGTCACTACATACATATTGCATTGTGTTTTACAGTCTACACATACATAAAATTAAAAAATTGATCGGCCAGTAGTCACGGATTTTTACATTTTTATAAATTCAAAATTAAAATTGGCATATGGACTAAAATGAAGGAATACCAATATATCTTCCTCCTCAACTTCAAGATCCCAAGCAAGATGATTCCCATTAGACTCTCCCGTGGTTTTGCAGCAAATCCCTGCGACCGCGCTTACTTTCGCTCGTCTTTGGCTTCCTGACATCTTGTGTCTTGTAAACTGTGAAGTGAAGGTCAAAGGCAAAAGGTGAAAGGAATCTACTTTTTAAATGCCCTCCTCCCTCCGGTTACTCTCTCGCAACTCTCGCTTCTCTGTCTTGCTTGGGTTTGATGTAATGCAACACTCGGACTCGACAATCCAACTAAACCAACGGATTTTTACATTTTTATAAATTCAAAATTAAAATTAGCATATCATATTATGGAATAAAATGAAGGCATACCAATTTTGAATTTATTCTCCTCCTTAACTTCAAGATCATAAGATTTAGATGACTGAAACTCAGTTAGCGGCTTTCGGTTTAGTATAGTTCCTCTTGGCTCTTCCTTTGTTCTTCCCGTCTCTCCCTCCACAACCACAAACCAAAGAAAAGAAAAAGACGCAAGGCCGACAAAAAGCAAAAACGGACAAAGTGAGTAAGTAACGGACAAAAGCTCAACTCTGCTTCAGTTCGTCCGTTACACGCACTACTGTGTGCTGTAAATGTGGTCTAAGCGAAGCTGATAGGAGAGCATAGAGCTGGCTCATAGAGGTTACTCCATCCCTTTAACTCTGCACCCAACTCCCTTCCCAGCTCACTCTTCATCTAGGATCGGAACAGCTCGGACCAGCAGATTCTTGTCTCCACACTCTCTCTCTCCTCGCAATTTTGCATACTCCACTCCACCTCACCGTTCTTGGCCTCTCCTTCGTTCATCGTGATCAGGTAAGTTCGACCTCCTTAACTCCTTATCTCATTAACCACTTGACCTTTGGGACGACGCTGCGCTGAAATCCGGTGGGTGGGTGGGGTCGGAGCAGTGATCTTTGCTGCGGCGGAGTTCGGCTTGGTTTTTCTTTCCTTGGCTCCTCCTTTTCCGGCGTTCCGTAGCGCCTCTTGCGGCGGTGGAGGGGATTTTAAGGCCGGCAAACATTTAAATTCATTCCATGCACCATCAAAGAAATAGAGTCGTGAAACTGGATCTGATCCCTTTTTATCTCCTTCCTTCACATTTCACAATTCATAGTTGTTGTTTGGTCCATAGAGTTTCGGTAAGCATATTCAATATTTGATATTCCATGTTGCAACAAATACTTGAAATTTTTTTCGAATGTGGCAACAAAACTTTTTAAGCTTTTCACTTTTCACTTTTAGAATATTGAAAAAAATAATATATTGTATATGTAGACCAACAGTTTGGGTTATTTACTTGGGAAAAAATTGTTTTCTATGTTCTAAAAGCACATGATTTTCTTTAAGATTTAAAGATTCAAGGCTCGAGTTTGGAGTTTGGACCGGGAACTTTGATTTGGAATTGGATTGGGGTGAGTTGGAAATTTGTTTTTATGGGTGGATTTTGGAATTTGTGTGCATGTTCATGTTCATCGTCTTAATTAAATTTTGAATTTTATTATTCATTACACTGCATTAGGTTGTAGGTATTTCATATTTTAAATAATATTCAATATTTGATATTAAATCTTATTCATCATTCATTATTTATTGATTGTATGTATTCTGTGAGTTGTATTCAAGTGTTGCATGTTGCATTGTTTGTATGATGTACAGAAACGGGATTGAATATCAAATATGGAATAATATGGATTCAGGATTAATTTGTAATTAGGTTTTTTTTTTTGGGTTTGTTTTTTTATCGATTGGATTATAATTTTTCCTGTTTTTTATTTGTAGTCTTCATAGAACATAACAACAAATAATAACATCATGTTGGTGCTGGATGAACTTATTGAACCTGGAATTGCACATGGTGATGTTGACGGTCTACTTAAACATGCACAGGACGTATTTGGATTGAGTAAGGAAAACTTTGAAATAAATCATAAATATCAATATGAAATATGCCATGTATTGTTGTTGTTGGTCTAATAATCGTGGTCTTCAGTCCTGGCGTCTCAGTAAGTATTGCATACAGGCACGAGGCACGACTGTCCCGTGAGGTAGAATGGAATTGTCGGTTGGAGTAAGGGAAAGGGGACCATTTCTTCAGAGTCCCTTATTGCCACCAAAACGTTGCCTTGCCACCACGGGACTTAGAAAAATAAATGTGTAGCCACCAAATGTTGTCACCGTATATCTTGTAGCCACCGAGGGTCACATTCATGCATCGATGGGTAATTGAGTTCGGCTAAATTGTAATGACAACATATTTATTTTTTCGAAATCCGATGGTGGCAACAATGGTGCCAGGTGTGTACTGATGATGGAAGCGTACACTTGTATACTAAATGCTAATTATTTTATGTGTTAATAGTCCTAACCGAAGACGACTTTGAACTCGACATACCTGATAACTATGAGACGGAGGGTTTAAATACTAACATATGTGACTTCGAAGATGTATTGCCAAGATTGCAAAAAAATATAACGCAACAACATACTAGGAGAATTCTTGGTACGTGCATATACTTACTGATACTGTACATCCTGAATTGGAATTATATTTCTAAATTAAACAAAACCACAAGAATACATAATCGTATTTATATTTATTTAAACAGCTGGAAAAGAGTCCCTTAAGAGTATCAATCAAAAATTGAAAGCCGATCTAACGGATAATGATATTGGTTAGTCATTAATATTTAAATACGTACTTTTTTTGCTATAAATCTAGAGAATTAAAATTCCATGAATCAAATATAAGCATTGAACTCAAAAGTAACGTAGGTACTATTTCAATTATATAGTAATAACAGACACCGATTTGAATGAAATGCTGGACCAAAGTAGTTACTCTGCTCCTTACATCATCAATATCCCTGAAGTTCTGTCCAAAATTAGAGCAGATCAGGAGAAAGCGAGGCTTAATTCGAATCGGAACCGACAACAACAATTTCAGAAGGACACTTCGACAGATGCACAGTCTACGGAAGAGGTGGATTTTGAAATCGAAATTGAGGATGACGAAGAACCAGATATTCGGACACCAAAGCGATCTAAACGTAATTACCTATTTTTATTTTTAAACTAGGCCACCTTAGTCTTATGACTTGTCATATGGCTGTATGCCTAGTCTGCGATAAGCAACAGTAATCAATAACTTCAAACAAAGTACAAAATAAACGTTAGCGAAATTAAGATATACCTATATCTCGCTCACGATTCAAGGTTACTACTAAGCGTTGGATTAGCTCCTGTGACCTTGCTAAGTCATACGAGTCTACTTTTTTTAAATTTTCAAATTGCCAAAGCCAAAAGTCCGACTCCTAACCGAGTAATATAAATATATATATAATAAACTTAGTAAACAATCTGCTGTAGCATGATCTATATGACAACTGCTAACCAATATGTAATACCCCCATTCCCTAACCCCCGCTACCCCTCTGGGGTAAAAAAAACCCGCTAGCTACCCCCCTACACTCACACTGCCATAGAACTCACTCTGTCCTTTATACATAAATCATCACTATCCTATGACGCATGTTGCAAGAGAGTTCCCGACAAAATAAAATTCGTAAAACAAGTAAAACTCTGCCTTTCTGACCGTCATAAAGGTTATTATAAGTAAAAATATAAAAAATTCAACATTCCATTTATCAAGAATTTCTTGATAAATGGCTGTGAATAGATATACAGGCCAAAGATTTTCTCGAAGCCGAAGGATGACCATGTAAATGATGTGATTAATAAACGAAACGTACCATTTTGAATCTGCTCAGGTTAGCCGAGGTCACAGGTCACGACATTTCAAAAGGTCATTATCCTACACAGGTTCCGGGCGTTTTTGGGAACTTTTAATTTGATTTAAAAGTTTAAGATTAAGATTACTATCATCAGTATCATCCTAATTATTCTTGACTTTACTTGACCTCCGCCAAGGACCATCAATTAGTGCTTGACTCTCCTGACCCTTTAATCGCTGACACATGCCTGACCTTGACCTGGCACATGTGTCATCTAATGATATAAGCCAAAGCCAAAAATATATAGGTTTTCCGGTTTTCGTTTCATAAAGGCTGGGCGCGGGACCGGAAGTCGTCCCAGGCAAATCCTAAGATTTCTTTGGCATCTAACGCGCTTCCAGCGGACCGATGCTTATACGATCTTGATCCACAATCCATTATTCTTTGACCCTCATGCGCAAACCACCATACCCCTTGTACGTAAAGTCGCTACCGAGATAGGGAGTTAACATTGGAGGAACCCCCAAATTAGTATTACACTAAACCAGCCTTTTCACAAAATTTAAAGGGGGATTTAACATTGGGAATCCCGAAATAGCGCCCGCTTCTTTACCTTCATTCCAATTTTACTATGTTAAAACGACTTTATTCACCGATATGGTTCTAATGTTAAAGTTTAATTTTTGCTTTCTCTTTCGAATGAGGCAGGTTAACAAAATATCGGGATTTTACATCTGAAAATGTTCCCTTGTAAGTCCTCAACGTAGAGGGACATCACTCACAGACCTTGTATACTTTTATTAGAATAGATTATAAATTTAATTATCAAATTACAATAACTACATTATTAATCCAAACTTAAGCTTTACACTAATACAATGAATTTTGTCAACTACTTATTCTTGCACGTCTATACATTGAAACTAACCACTGGGTTTGTTAAATAATTAACAAGTTTTGCGGAAACAAGGTTCCCCCTATATCCGCGGTATAACAAACTGCCCCTAATAATCAGTCAAGTTTTCGTGATATTCCTGGATGAAGTCAAATACATGCATTTTCTTTCCAAACTTTGCCAAAGGACTCTCGATAATCTTGTCACGTAAGAGGTAGTTAAGAATCGTGCAACAACAATTTAGCCTTTTTTAAGCTTTATGATTATCATGTATTTACAAATTTAAGAATTCAAAAAAATATAAAAGTTATTCCAGAATAACTTTTGTGCTGAGAATGAGATATCGGGATACAATAGCAAAGCAGGATGAAAGATTTCTACTTCCTAATATACTAATAAACTTCTAACAAGTATTTTCTTAATTAATTGCTAATTGTCTTTTTTTAAATTACATATAGCAAATGATAAGTACTTGGGACAAGGAATATCACTAGCCACTCCGTTTGCGGCTTCAACATCAAGATCAAATCAATCAAAAGGTCAAAATAAAAGGCCACCAAAAAAATCTCCTGAAGTGCGAAGGCTTGTCGAGGCTGAATCTAGGCCTATCATATCAAATGTGAAGTCCTTAGCTCCAACTGAACCACCTAAGGTTTGTATTGTACTTCCTTACCTTACATACTCAATTCCGTTTTTTCGTTGCCAGTTATATTATTGGTACAACTATATAATAAATCTACATACAAACTAGATGCATCATCGTACCAATTGGCGGTTAACAACTATTATAGTTCCTTACTTATTTTCATTAACTTATTATTACAGCCATTACTCTTGCCAAATTACGCACGCTTCAATAATCCAGCCGCAGCAACATATGGAAAGAAACTGAAAGAAGCGAATACGAGAGAAAGACTAGTTTCGGGAATTTTACCTGTTTCGCAACCAATGTCAAGCGTAGACCAGAACAGTGGAGAATCATCTAGTGTCGCTCGAATTAATCCTGAAATGGTTCAAATAAAATCAGCAACTCCAACCGGATTCGTTCTTAGAGGCGTTCATCCACCTACAAAAGAAAATTCTGAACAGTTCACCTCATATGCAGCTCAGAAAGCCAAATCTGCTTCGGAAATCAAGCTTCGAATGAGTTTGGCTCAGGTCCACATCGCTGAAAAAGCTCAAAGTCCAACTAGGAAAACAGTTGCAGGGGTGGAATACCTCGGATGCCGTACCTGTGGAAAGACTTTTCCATCCGGTTGTGATGTCATGTATCGAAATCACATGATGGTAAAGCATTCAATTGAAGTCGATGATGCAAATATTAAGTCATCAAAAATCAAAACCGATGCTTGGTACAAATGCCGGAAGTGTTGTGGAATGATATTAAATAACAAAGAGGACCATCACATGGCATGTCTCCCAAATGTCCCATTTGATGACGCATTCGATAAAATTAAGGTGGCTCCAAGTACTGTGAAACCTTTGACATGTGGAATTTGCAACAAATCATACGACTCGAGGATTAGTTTACGACAACATTTAACTGGATTCCATCGAGACTTTGGACGCAAAGTATTAGTCGATCCGCACTTTCGGTGTGCAAAGTGTCTCCGAATGTTTGAAGATCCGATTCCGTTAACAATTCATTGCTCTAGTTGTCGCGCTACCAAACCATCTGATGAAACCACTCTCGAATTGGCCAACGGTTTACTGTTTTGTGAAATTTGTAACAAAAAGCACCAAAGTATTGAGATGACTCAGCAATGCTACTTGGAAAAAGCATTAATTCGTTGTATGCTGTGTCTTTATACTGCCATCTCGAGAAGAAACTTTTTCAATCATATGAAGGTGTATCATAATCGATTACAAAATGGAATTACTTGCCAATTTTGCAATAATGGTGAACTTCTACACCTTCGATTACTATTTGAACACATTGTCGAATTGCATTACAACCCAGCTCTGGAGGATGCAGCTCGAGTAATAGTTCAACCTCCCCAAGCCACACGCCAACTTAAACTAGGGCCTCCCCAAACTCAAGAAAAGCGGTACAGACGAATCGCCCAGCAGCCGACGAGTAAGGCAGTAAATATTCTACCATCAGGAACGGCAATTCCTCCGGGAATAATTATTAACACTAATAGAGTAAGTACAAATTCTAGCTCTGGAGCAATAATCAACACAAGTCGTATCCTAGTAGTTCCGCCATCTCGTAATATGATTACAAGCACTCCGGGCATGGGCAACATCAACTTAGCTACCGTCACAACTGATAGCAGTGGAGGTGGAAATACGTTTTTTCATGGACCCGGTGGTGGTCTTCAGGGATATCACGTGATTCACCAAGTTGGAGGATAGTTTTCACTCCCCCCTGGGATGAAGATTATTAGAGCAACAGGCCCAATGATTAGCGGAAAACCAATGCAAATTATGAAACCTGTTTCATTAGTATCTCAGAGCACTTCAATGCCTATCGTTACAACTATGACTGCTACGAGGCCGGCCTTTGTTACTGGAGCAAGACCATTAATGGTTGCTTCGGTAAGTGGTGCAAGCCCTGCCGGAGCCACCAGTATTCCCGGACTTTGCGGACTTCGAGCAGTTTTTTTGCAACCTAATCTCTCTGTTGGTCAAGCGGCACCAGTGGCAATCCCTATCTCACATAGACCTGTCCTGATTACTCCAACGATTCCCAAAACAGTAGCAGTTGGGAGTAATGCACAACCTGTCAGTGTTAATACACCACTTTCATCTGACACTGACACTACTGTTGCTGGTGGGTGGAAATACTAAAGTTGATGATAAGTCCACTGCTGACAATACTGAAAAAGACATCTCAGATTCAGATTCCATCCTTGGCTTCTAGTGATTAACGGGTAAAGTGGGTTTGTAAATTCAACTTTCTTTACTGAGGATCCCGTTTGTTTTTTTATTATAGTTTAATTATGTCCTTTTCTGACCAGTTGATTTGTTTATACTCGACGTAAAACTTCATTGACATCAATTGTCACTTGTAAAATATATCAAAAATATACGTCAAACATGCTTCGTTAATCGGCTCTACCAATCTAGACTGTCATATTATTAACTTATTGTTGGACACTTGGTCAATAAATAGCCAAGAACTGTTGTAAAGTAATAGATAGGCTATTAAATTATGAAACCATACAATAAGTAAAGTACACATAAAATATAAATAAATACGAAAGTTAAATTTTGAGTATTCTATGATGTTATCCACTTCACAGTTCATATTTATAAATAAATGTTGAACATTTACATTGTTCCACGTTCTGTATTGAACTGGCTGACTGATTGATATTGAAATCAATAAAAAAGTCACACTTGAAATCTGTATGTTTATGTCATCATTATTTATAATGCTCGCTAGATATAAAGTTCACTAGATTATATGGATGTACAAATTAAAAATTATTTATTTTAATTTTCACAAACTCGCGACATGAAGAGGCATAATGCATAAAATTAATTAGCCTGGGAATATCAGTTTTAAAGAGCTAGCTAGTTTATGTGAGCATAAAAATGTCAAGCATTCTGACTTCCCACAACGATATATTAATTATAGTTGACTAGAACTTATCGTTGAAAATCGGCTCTGAAAAATAAGCAGAGTTTGACACGACTGGACTTCATTAGTGGATTCATTAGTAAGTCAGGAAATTTCTAGGAAGCACTTCTGTTAGCAGATAGGCCCTTGGTTTCAGTTGACTTTGTAACTGGTCTCCTTCGGGTCATTGCAGGGGAAGGGCATGGGCTGGACGTGGCTGAACTTTCCACTGTTCTGCCCCTTTGTCCATGAATCGTTTTGAATCGACGAGTTAGCTGCCGTCGAGATTTGAATGCTTGCTATAAATTAAATGACACATGTTAGATACATTTTAAATTGCTTAAAATTCACCCATTTCAAGTTTGATTCATTTCTCTCTGGGACGTATATTCCCGAAAAGGGCATTAAGGGGTGGAGGAGGGGGGGGGGGGGTATTTTTAAAATAGGTAGGGGATACACTTCGGGGGGAGGGAATCTACTTAAAAAATAGTTACTGTTACTATACACACGTGTGTCAATAGCCCATCTCCTAATTTGCAAACAACGATACCTCATTTTTAAGGGCTTGCCGACTTTTAAATTCCAGCCTCGCCATCGCGATTTTTACTTCATTAGGCACATCCGGTATCAGTTGACGGAGAGCCAAAGTCAACGCCAGAAGACAATGCTGATGCTCGATTCCAACGAAGAGGAGAAGCCACTCGGCAGGTTGAAGATTAGGTGCTAAGGATCGGAGCTCCGTTGCCAGACACAAAAGGCCACAATTAGTCATAATTGCGATGGCACCCATGACTTCAAAGGCAATTTGCCAAGCACCGATGTCCTTCACTCTCCGAGCAAAGGGTGGTTGTAATACTTTGCAAAGTTTGAAGGCGTCGGCTCGGATTTCTAAGACGTTATTGAAGATGGCCCAGGAGGCTGCTAAAGGGTAGACGGATGAAAATAGGAAGGCGTAGCCAAACTGGATGAACATTTCCATTTCTAAGTAGTCATCGAAAGTTCCCTGTCGAAAAAGATTTTAAATGTCTTTAGAAATTGAAACTGAATTTAATTAGGAAAATTTTAATTAAGCCAGGCAGTAAAACTACCTCGTAAGGGTCCATGTCCCCTTCAGCCTTTGACATTTCAATTCGTCGATCGTTAGCATCTAAAACTTGAAGTCCAAGGGAAGCAGGACTCCATATACTGTCCGCTGACTGGTTCGATAAGTTGTTATTTTCCTTCGAACTTCCCCTTGTCAAGTCTTCGTCTGTCATCAAGCTGGCCACTCTGGGGTACTTACGAATCAAGTAATTCAATCCCTGAAAAAAGTATAAGGATTTAAAGGGTTAAGATTTCTTTTGACATAATTAAATCTTATCAAAATGTGTTTAGGTTAAAATACCGCAGAGTAGGCTTTTCGAAGTACAAGAGGTAGAATCGCTTCCTGGAAATGGTTTATGGCTTGAAGGATGATGAGCATGATGAATTCGAAAAGGACCAATTTCGTAACTCTGTGTCGCTCGAACTGAGACTGAGTTCTGTGATTTTCTGCATTTTAAAACAACATATTAAATTACCATATAGTTTAAGACCGTTTTAAAACAAAAACATAATTAAAGTTGCCCCATTCTGTAAGATATATAGCTAGTTGTCGATAATACACGTTCATGATGTAGACTAGAATAGCATAGACAATGCTTGGCAGAAATACAAGGTAAGATGCTAACTAGGATCCATTTCGATGAGCATCTCGTCGACCCAAAAGGAGTACAACATGATATACGAATGCTCCAAACAGACAGACGAGGACTATAGGAAACGACACTCCGTAAGTCTGGAAACAGAAATAAAAATCCACTACGTATCATTACAGTTTGTCTTCTAAAACAGATGCCGTAGGATTTCAAAAACACGGTAATTTTTTGGAATCTAATCTAAATTCTAAAAATTATGTAAAAAAAACGAACCTTGACAAGTCTTCCACCACGGGTATTTCGGATAATATCTTAACGTCACAGGGTCTACGTGGATTGTCCCCCGATAATTAGACCGAGGCTCTTCCCATTTCGTCATTCGAAGAGTCCCCCAAGCATAAGCCAATTCCGAACATTTCCTCTCCCACAACTCCAGAGTTACTGTCACCCAGATCACGTTGAAAACGCAGAAAAATATTAGACTGTAATTTGAAGCCGATTCCGGAAAGAATAAATGCAGGATGCCTAGGATCGCTGGGACAAATAATGAAGTTGTGTAGAACCCAAGAAAGGAGAAGTATAGCGAAATCGCTTTCCCGTAGTATTTCCTAATGTCCTCTGGAAAAACATAAATCATCTAATTATGTAAAGAGTTAATTAACTGGAATATTAATCGTTGCAGTTACCAAACGTGTTACAAATGCTGATCTTACCAAACGGTTGTGCTTGAAAAAATGCCCAGTACCATTTTTCACCCAAGCTTTTAAGTTACATTTCATCGTGTAAAGGATAATGAGATGTTATAAGCTTTTTAGTCAGGTAAACTTGAACTGTATTGAACGTGTAATTAAACTCAATTTTTATTAATTTAGCCCGTTAAAAGGTTAAAAAGATCCGGCAGTCTAAACTGTAAAAACTCGCACAAGGATTGGCCAGTATAAACGGTCAGACTAGGATATCCCGGAACGCAGTCTTCTCCCGATAGGGCCCGTATATTTTCCAGTTCTTGAAGAACAATTAATTAGGTGTTTTTCCGCCGTCGTTAGCAAATTGTCCAAATTCACATCTCGATATAAAAAGTTATCCAAGTCCCCAACAGTGAATTCCCTAAGCTGGCCCTCGCTATCAGCCTTCTTAAGCTCAAGGTACTCCGTAACTTCCAGGAATTTTAATTTCGATGCTGTGACATGAAGTACCAGACTCTGTGGTTATTGTAATTAAAATACGTAAATTAGAATGGCTAAATACAGGGTTAAAGACTCCTATTTCAAAATCATGATAATCTTTTATAAGTACTTCACGTTTTCGGCCTCCGAAGGGTTCAGAACGAACCAGCAGCTCTGCCCCTCCGTCCTGTTTTTTCCCCGAAATTTTCTTGACGAGCCATGAAAGGACGGCAGGTTGGATATTTGGAGATAACCGAAGGACAAGATAAGATGGTGGAAATGAGGTGGATGTTGAGCTTGCTAATAATAGGTCAAACTCATTGCTATCTTCACGCGTGTAATCCTCAGAACGGTTCATGTCGAACTCTTCTCCCTCGAAATCGCTACAATTCGTAGATTCCCGGCTAATCCTCCGCGTCTCCAAACGACTGGGGCCGCTTCCTTGAGTATTATCAAGAGTATTAATACTACTGTTGCCCAACAAGTCTGAAATTAATAAAATAAATCTTTACTGCTTTTGATTCCTATATAGAATTGGAATGTATTTCAGGATTTAATATTTGATCGCTCGATCGTTTAATTTATAAAAGTAAGCGGATTTTATACAAATACGACCCTCTGTCTGACCTTCCATGCTGGATGCAGGAGTAAAGTAATTAACCCCCTTTAACTGGAGGCAACACATACGGCTTTTACTTGGAAATGGAGTCAAGAATCTTTCCATATTATTTGTTTTCGATAAATGCGATTATTATTAGGACACCAGGCTAAATATCATTTAAATACCGTCTTCAACTTTTACTTCATTGCATTTCACCCCTTCTTAAATTGCTTTAAAAGTTTAAAACGTTTAATCTTTAAGAAATCGAAGATTAAATACAATAATATATAGAATTTTAAAACTTTAGTATGCTAATTGTTCTTGTAACGGTTGTAACACCCTTCGTATCTATATTTAAGAGCTAATATGCAAACTAATGGATGCCAAGGAGTGGGATTGGGTAATTTTTGTGAATTGACTTATTGAGGTTTCCTAGACAAAAGGTCATCAGGACTAAAGGTCATCGACTATAGACATATGCATTTGAAACTGGCCAGTGTGTATCGGAAGCAATTGACCTGGTTTTTTTCGTAATATATTAAAAATATTAGAAATATTGAAAATATGCTACACTCAAAGCGCATTTGGGCTAAAAGCGATTTTTACTACTTTTTTGCTCGTTTACTTTTGTTTATACTTCTTTAACTGATTAATATTAATATTAATAACTGATAGTTTAATTATGTCCTTTTCTGACCAGTTGATTTGTTTATACTCGACGTAAAACTTCATTGACATCAATTGTCACTTGTAAAATATATCAAAAATATATGTCAAACATGCTTCGTTAATCGGCTCTACCAATCTAGACTGTCATATTATTAACTTATTGTTGGACACTTGGTCAATAAATAGCCAAGAACTGTTGTAAAGTAATAGATAGGCTATTAAATTATGAAACCATACAATAAGTAAAGTACACATAAAATATAAATAAATACGAAAGTTCAATTTTGAGTATTCTATGATGTTATCCACTTCACAGTTCATATTTATAAATAAATGTTGAACATTTACATTGTTCCACGTTCTGTATTGAACTGGCTGACTGATTGATATTGAAATCAATAAAAAAGTCACACTTGAAATCTGTATGTTTATGTCATCATTATTTATAATGCTCGCTAGATATAAAGTTCACTAGATTATATGGATGTACAAATTAAAAATTATTTATTTTAATTTTCACAAACTCGCGACATGAAGAGGCATAATGCATAAAATTAATTAGCCTGGGAATATCAGTTTTAAAGAGCTAGCTAGTTTATGTGAGCATAAAAATGTCAAGCATTCTGACTTCCCACAACGATATATTAATTATAGTTGACTAGAACTTATCGTTGAAAATCGGCTCTGAAAAATAAGCAGAGTTTGAAGGCACGACTGGACTTCATTAGTGGATTCATTAGTAAGTCAGGAAATTTCTAGGAAGCACTTCTGTTAGCAGATAGGCCCTTGGTTTCAGTTGACTTTGTAACTGGTCGGGTCAATGCAGGGGAAGGGCATGGGCTGGACGTGGCTGAACTTTCCACTGTTCTGCCCCTTTGTCCATGAATCGTTTTGAATCGACGAGTTAGCTGCCGTCGAGATTTGAATGCTTGCTATAAATTAAATGACACATGTTAGATACATTTTAAATTGCTTAAAATTCACCCATTTCAAGTTTGATTCATTTCTCTCTGGGACGTATATTCCCGAAAAGGGCATTAAGGGGTGGAGGAGGGGGGGGGGTATTTTTAAAATAGGTAGGGGATACACTTCGGGGGGAGGGAATCTACTTAAAAAATAGTTACTGTTACTATACACACGTGTGTCAATAGCCCATCTCCTAATTTGCAAACAACGATACCTCATTTTTAAGGGCTTGCCGACTTTTAAATTCCAGCCTCGCCATCGCGATTTTTACTTCATTAGGCACATCCGGTATCAGTTGACGGAGAGCCAAAGTCAACGCCAGAAGACAATGCTGATGCTCGATTCCAACGAAGAGGAGAAGCCACTCGGCAGGTTGAAGATTAGGTGCTAAGGATCGGAGCTCCGTTGCCAGACACAAAAGGCCACAATTAGTCATAATTGCGATGGCACCCATGACTTCAAAGGCAATTTGCCAAGCACCGATGTCCTTCACTCTCCGAGCAAAGGGTGGTTGTAATACTTTGCAAAGTTTGAAGGCGTCGGCTCGGATTTCTAAGACGTTATTGAAGATGGCCCAGGAGGCTGCTAAAGGGTAGACGGATGAAAATAGGAAGGCGTAGCCAAACTGGATGAACATTTCCATTTCTAAGTAGTCATCGAAAGTTCCCTGTCGAAAAAGATTTTAAATGTCTTTAGAAATTGAAACTGAATTTAATTAGGAAAATTTTAATTAAGCCAGGCAGTAAAACTACCTCGTAAGGGTCCATGTCCCCTTCAGCCTTTGACATTTCAATTCGTCGATCGTTAGCATCTAAAACTTGAAGTCCAAGGGAAGCAGGACTCCATATACTGTCCGCTGACTGGTTCGATAAGTTGTTATTTTCCTTCGAACTTCCCCTTGTCAAGTCTTCGTCTGTCATCAAGCTGGCCACTCTGGGGTACTTACGAATCAAGTAATTCAATCCCTGAAAAAAGTATAAGGATTTAAAGGGTTAAGATTTCTTTTGACATAATTAAATCTTATCAAAATGTGTTTAGGTTAAAATACCGCAGAGTAGGCTTTTCGAAGTACAAGAGGTAGAATCGCTTCCTGGAAATGGTTTATGGCTTGAAGGATGATGAGCATGATGAATTCGAAAAGGACCAATTTCGTAACTCTGTGTCGCTCGAACTGAGACTGAGTTCTGTGATTTTCTGCATTTTAAAACAACATATTAAATTACCATATAGTTTAAGACCGTTTTAAAACAAAAACATAATTAAAGTTGCCCCATTCTGTAAGATATATAGCTAGTTGTCGATAATACACGTTCATGATGTAGACTAGAATAGCATAGACAATGCTTGGCAGAAATACAAGGTAAGATGCTAACTAGGATCCATTTCGATGAGCATCTCGTCGACCCAAAAGGAGTACAACATGATATACGAATGCTCCAAACAGACAGACGAGGACTATAGGAAACGACACTCCGTAAGTCTGGAAACAGAAATAAAAATCCACTACGTATCATTACAGTTTGTCTTCTAAAACAGATGCCGTAGGATTTCAAAAACACGGTAATTTTTTGGAATCTAATCTAAATTCTAAAAATTATGTAAAAAAACGAACCTTGACAAGTCTTCCACCACGGGTATTTCGGATAATATCTTAACGTCACAGGGTCTACGTGGATTGTCCCCCGATAATTAGACCGAGGCTCTTCCCATTTCGTCATTCGAAGAGTCCCCCAAGCATAAGCCAATTCCGAACATTTCCTCTCCCACAACTCCAGAGTTACTGTCACCCAGATCACGTTGAAAACGCAGAAAAATATTAGACTGTAATTTGAAGCCGATTCCGGAAAGAATAAATGCAGGATGCCTAGGATCGCTGGGACAAATAATGAAGTTGTGTAGAACCCAAGAAAGGAGAAGTATAGCGAAATCGCTTTCCCGTAGTATTTCCTAATGTCCTCTGGAAAAACATAAATCATCTAATTATGTAAAGAGTTAATTAACTGGAATATTAATCGTTGCAGTTACCAAACGTGTTACAAATGCTGATCTTACCAAACGGTTGTGCTTGAAAAAATGCCCAGTACCATTTTTCACCCAAGCTTTTAAGTTACATTTCATCGTGTAAAGGATAATGAGATGTTATAAGCTTTTTAGTCAGGTAAACTTGAACTGTATTGAACGTGTAATTAAACTCAATTTTTATTAATTTAGCCCGTTAAAAGGTTAAAAAGATCCGGCAGTCTAAACTGTAAAAACTCGCACAAGGATTGGCCAGTATAAACGGTCAGACTAGGATATCCCGGAACGCAGTCTTCTCCCGATAGGGCCCGTATATTTTCCAGTTCTTGAAGAACAATTAATTAGGTGTTTTTCCGCCGTCGTTAGCAAATTGTCCAAATTCACATCTCGATATAAAAAGTTATCCAAGTCCCCAACAGTGAATTCCCTAAGCTGGCCCTCGCTATCAGCCTTCTTAAGCTCAAGGTACTCCGTAACTTCCAGGAATTTTAATTTCGATGCTGTGACATGAAGTACCAGACTCTGTGGTTATTGTAATTAAAATACGTAAATTAGAATGGCTAAATACAGGGTTAAAGACTCCTATTTCAAAATCATGATAATCTTTTATAAGTACTTCACGTTTTCGGCCTCCGAAGGGTTCAGAACGAACCAGCAGCTCTGCCCCTCCGTCCTGTTTTTTCCCCGAAATTTTCTTGACGAGCCATGAAAGGACGGCAGGTTGGATATTTGGAGATAACCGAAGGACAAGATAAGATGGTGGAAATGAGGTGGATGTTGAGCTTGCTAATAATAGGTCAAACTCATTGCTATCTTCACGCGTGTAATCCTCAGAACGGTTCATGTCGAACTCTTCTCCCTCGAAATCGCTACAATTCGTAGATTCCCGGCTAATCCTCCGCGTCTCCAAACGACTGGGGCCGCTTCCTTGAGTATTATCAAGAGTATTAATACTACTGTTGCCCAACAAGTCTGAAATTAATAAAATAAATCTTTACTGCTTTTGATTCCTATATAGAATTGGAATGTATTTCAGGATTTAATATTTGATCGCTCGATCGTTTAATTTATAAAAGTAAGCGGATTTTATACAAATACGACCCTCTGTCTGACCTTCCATGCTGGATGCAGGAGTAAAGTAATTAACCCCCTTTAACTGGAGGCAACACATACGGCTTTTACTTGGAAATGGAGTCAAGAATCTTTCCATATTATTTGTTTTCGATAAATGCGATTATTATTAGGACACCAGGCTAAATATCATTTAAATACCGTCTTCAACTTTTACTTCATTGCATTTCACCCCTTCTTAAATTGCTTTAAAAGTTTAAAACGTTTAATCTTTAAGAAATCGAAGATTAAATACAATAATATATAGAATTTTAAAACTTTAGTATGCTAATTGTTCTTGTAACGGTTGTAACACCCTTCGTATCTATATTTAAGAGCTAATATGCAAACTAATGGATGCCAAGGAGTGGGATTGGGTAATTTTTGTGAATTGACTTATTGAGGTTTCCTAGACAAAAGGTCATCAGGACTAAAGGTCATCGACTATAGACATATGCATTTGAAACTGGCCAGTGTGTATCGGAAGCAATTGACCTGGTTTTTTTCGTAATATATTAAAAATATTAGAAATATTGAAAATATGCTACACTCAAAGCGCATTTGGGCTAAAAGCGATTTTTACTACTTTTTTGCTCGTTTACTTTTGTTTATACTTCTTTAACTGATTAATATTAATATTAATAACTGATAGTTTAATTATGTCCTTTTCTGACCAGTTGATTTGTTTATACTCGACGTAAAACTTCATTGACATCAATTGTCACTTGTAAAATATATCAAAAATATATGTCAAACATGCTTCGTTAATCGGCTCTACCAATCTAGACTGTCATATTATTAACTTATTGTTGGACACTTGGTCAATAAATAGCCAAGAACTGTTGTAAAGTAATAGATAGGCTATTAAATTATGAAACCATACAATAAGTAAAGTACACATAAAATATAAATAAATACGAAAGTTAAATTTTGAGTATTCTATGATGTTATCCACTTCACAGTTCATATTTATAAATAAATGTTGAACATTTACATTGTTCCACGTTCTGTATTGAACTGGCTGACTGATTGATATTGAAATCAATAAAAAAGTCACACTTGAAATCTGTATGTTTATGTCATCATTATTTATAATGCTCGCTAGATATAAAGTTCACTAGATTATATGGATGTACAAATTAAAAATTATTTATTTTAATTTTCACAAACTCGCGACATGAAGAGGCATAATGCATAAAATTAATTAGCCTGGGAATATCAGTTTTAAAGAGCTAGCTAGTTTATGTGAGCATAAAAATGTCAAGCATTCTGACTTCCCACAACGATATATTAATTATAGTTGACTAGAACTTATCGTTGAAAATCGGCTCTGAAAAATAAGCAGAGTTTGAAGGCACGACTGGACTTCATTAGTGGATTCATTAGTAAGTCAGGAAATTTCTAGGAAGCACTTCTGTTAGCAGATAGGCCCTTGGTTTCAGTTGACTTTGTAACTGGTCTCCTTCGGGTCAATGCAGGGGAAGGGCATGGGCTGGACGTGGCTGAACTTTCCACTGTTCTGCCCCTTTGTCCATGAATCGTTTTGAATCGACGAGTTAGCTGCCGTCGAGATTTGAATGCTTGCTATAAATTAAATGACACATGTTAGATACATTTTAAATTGCTTAAAATTCACCCATTTCAAGTTTGATTCATTTCTCTCTGGGACGTATATTCCCGAAAAGGGCATTAAGGGGTGGAGGAGGGGGGGGGGGGTATTTTTAAAATAGGTAGGGGATACACTTCGGGGGGAGGGAATCTACTTAAAAAATAGTTACTGTTACTATACACACGTGTGTCAATAGCCCATCTCCTAATTTGCAAACAACGATACCTCATTTTTAAGGGCTTGCCGACTTTTAAATTCCAGCCTCGCCATCGCGATTTTTACTTCATTAGGCACATCCGGTATCAGTTGACGGAGAGCCAAAGTCAACGCCAGAAGACAATGCTGATGCTCGATTCCAACGAAGAGGAGAAGCCACTCGGCAGGTTGAAGATTAGGTGCTAAGGATCGGAGCTCCGTTGCCAGACACAAAAGGCCACAATTAGTCATAATTGCGATGGCACCCATGACTTCAAAGGCAATTTGCCAAGCACCGATGTCCTTCACTCTCCGAGCAAAGGGTGGTTGTAATACTTTGCAAAGTTTGAAGGCGTCGGCTCGGATTTCTAAGACGTTATTGAAGATGGCCCAGGAGGCTGCTAAAGGGTAGACGGATGAAAATAGGAAGGCGTAGCCAAACTGGATGAACATTTCCATTTCTAAGTAGTCATCGAAAGTTCCCTGTCGAAAAAGATTTTAAATGTCTTTAGAAATTGAAACTGAATTTAATTAGGAAAATTTTAATTAAGCCAGGCAGTAAAACTACCTCGTAAGGGTCCATGTCCCCTTCAGCCTTTGACATTTCAATTCGTCGATCGTTAGCATCTAAAACTTGAAGTCCAAGGGAAGCAGGACTCCATATACTGTCCGCTGACTGGTTCGATAAGTTGTTATTTTCCTTCGAACTTCCCCTTGTCAAGTCTTCGTCTGTCATCAAGCTGGCCACTCTGGGGTACTTACGAATCAAGTAATTCAATCCCTGAAAAAAGTATAAGGATTTAAAGGGTTAAGATTTCTTTTGACATAATTAAATCTTATCAAAATGTGTTTAGGTTAAAATACCGCAGAGTAGGCTTTTCGAAGTACAAGAGGTAGAATCGCTTCCTGGAAATGGTTTATGGCTTGAAGGATGATGAGCATGATGAATTCGAAAAGGACCAATTTCGTAACTCTGTGTCGCTCGAACTGAGACTGAGTTCTGTGATTTTCTGCATTTTAAAACAACATATTAAATTACCATATAGTTTAAGACCGTTTTAAAACAAAAACATAATTAAAGTTGCCCCATTCTGTAAGATATATAGCTAGTTGTCGATAATACACGTTCATGATGTAGACTAGAATAGCATAGACAATGCTTGGCAGAAATACAAGGTAAGATGCTAACTAGGATCCATTTCGATGAGCATCTCGTCGACCCAAAAGGAGTACAACATGATATACGAATGCTCCAAACAGACAGACGAGGACTATAGGAAACGACACTCCGTAAGTCTGGAAACAGAAATAAAAATCCACTACGTATCATTACAGTTTGTCTTCTAAAACAGATGCCGTAGGATTTCAAAAACACGGTAATTTTTTGGAATCTAATCTAAATTCTAAAAATTATGTAAAAAAAACGAACCTTGACAAGTCTTCCACCACGGGTATTTCGGATAATATCTTAACGTCACAGGGTCTACGTGGATTGTCCCCCGATAATTAGACCGAGGCTCTTCCCATTTCGTCATTCGAAGAGTCCCCCAAGCATAAGCCAATTCCGAACATTTCCTCTCCCACAACTCCAGAGTTACTGTCACCCAGATCACGTTGAAAACGCAGAAAAATATTAGACTGTAATTTGAAGCCGATTCCGGAAAGAATAAATGCAGGATGCCTAGGATCGCTGGGACAAATAATGAAGTTGTGTAGAACCCAAGAAAGGAGAAGTATAGCGAAATCGCTTTCCCGTAGTATTTCCTAATGTCCTCTGGAAAAACATAAATCATCTAATTATGTAAAGAGTTAATTAACTGGAATATTAATCGTTGCAGTTACCAAACGTGTTACAAATGCTGATCTTACCAAACGGTTGTGCTTGAAAAAATGCCCAGTACCATTTTTCACCCAAGCTTTTAAGTTACATTTCATCGTGTAAAGGATAATGAGATGTTATAAGCTTTTTAGTCAGGTAAACTTGAACTGTATTGAACGTGTAATTAAACTCAATTTTTATTAATTTAGCCCGTTAAAAGGTTAAAAAGATCCGGCAGTCTAAACTGTAAAAACTCGCACAAGGATTGGCCAGTATAAACGGTCAGACTAGGATATCCCGGAACGCAGTCTTCTCCCGATAGGGCCCGTATATTTTCCAGTTCTTGAAGAACAATTAATTAGGTGTTTTTCCGCCGTCGTTAGCAAATTATCCAAATTCACATCTCGATATAAAAAGTTATCCAAGTCCCCAACAGTGAATTCCCTAAGCTGGCCCTCGCTATCAGCCTTCTTAAGCTCAAGGTACTCCGTAACTTCCAGGAATTTTAATTTCGATGCTGTGACATGAAGTACCAGACTCTGTGGTTATTGTAATTAAAATACGTAAATTAGAATGGCTAAATACAGGGTTAAAGACTCCTATTTCAAAATCATGATAATCTTTTATAAGTACTTCACGTTTTCGGCCTCCGAAGGGTTCAGAACGAACCAGCAGCTCTGCCCCTCCGTCCTGTTTTTTCCCCGAAATTTTCTTGACGAGCCATGAAAGGACGGCAGGTTGGATATTTGGAGATAACCGAAGGACAAGATAAGATGGTGGAAATGAGGTGGATGTTGAGCTTGCTAATAATAGGTCAAACTCATTGCTATCTTCACGCGTGTAATCCTCAGAACGGTTCATGTCGAACTCTTCTCCCTCGAAATCGCTACAATTCGTAGATTCCCGGCTAATCCTCCGCGTCTCCAAACGACTGGGGCCGCTTCCTTGAGTATTATCAAGAGTATTAATACTACTGTTGCCCAACAAGTCTGAAATTAATAAAATAAATCTTTACTGCTTTTGATTCCTATATAGAATTGGAATGTATTTCAGGATTTAATATTTGATCGCTCGATCGTTTAATTTATAAAAGTAAGCGGATTTTATACAAATACGACCCTCTGTCTGACCTTCCATGCTGGATGCAGGAGTAAAGTAATTAACCCCCTTTAACTGGAGGCAACACATACGGCTTTTACTTGGAAATGGAGTCAAGAATCTTTCCATATTATTTGTTTTCGATAAATGCGATTATTATTAGGACACCAGGCTAAATATCATTTAAATACCGTCTTCAACTTTTACTTCATTGCATTTCACCCCTTCTTAAATTGCTTTAAAAGTTTAAAACGTTTAATCTTTAAGAAATCGAAGATTAAATACAATAATATATAGAATTTTAAAACTTTAGTATGCTAATTGTTCTTGTAACGGTTGTAACACCCTTCGTATCTATATTTAAGAGCTAATATGCAAACTAATGGATGCCAAGGAGTGGGATTGGGTAATTTTTGTGAATTGACTTATTGAGGTTTCCTAGACAAAAGGTCATCAGGACTAAAGGTCATCGACTATAGACATATGCATTTGAAACTGGCCAGTGTGTATCGGAAGCAATTGACCTGGTTTTTTTCGTAATATATTAAAAATATTAGAAATATTGAAAATATGCTACACTCAAAGCGCATTTGGGCTAAAAGCGATTTTTACTACTTTTTTGCTCGTTTACTTTTGTTTATACTTCTTTAACTGATTAATATTAATATTAATAACTGATAGTTTAATTATGTCCTTTTCTGACCAGTTGATTTGTTTATACTCGACGTAAAACTTCATTGACATCAATTGTCACTTGTAAAATATATCAAAAATATATGTCAAACATGCTTCGTTAATCGGCTCTACCAATCTAGACTGTCATATTATTAACTTATTGTTGGACACTTGGTCAATAAATAGCCAAGAACTGTTGTAAAGTAATAGATAGGCTATTAAATTATGAAACCATACAATAAGTAAAGTACACATAAAATATAAATAAATACGAAAGTTAAATTTTGAGTATTCTATGATGTTATCCACTTCACAGTTCATATTTATAAATAAATGTTGAACATTTACATTGTTCCACGTTCTGTATTGAACTGGCTGACTGATTGATATTGAAATCAATAAAAAAGTCACACTTGAAATCTGTATGTTTATGTCATCATTATTTATAATGCTCGCTAGATATAAGTTCACTAGATTATATGGATGTACAAATTAAAAATTATTTATTTTAATTTTCACAAACTCGCGACATGAAGAGGCATAATGCATAAAATTAATTAGCCTGGGAATATCAGTTTTAAAGAGCTAGCTAGTTTATGTGAGCATAAAAATGTCAAGCATTCTGACTTCCCACAACGATATATTAATTATAGTTGACTAGAACTTATCGTTGAAAATCGGCTCTGAAAAATAAGCAGAGTTTGAAGGCACGACTGGACTTCATTAGTGGATTCATTAGTAAGTCAGGAAATTTCTAGGAAGCACTTCTGTTAGCAGATAGGCCCTTGGTTTCAGTTGACTTTGTAACTGGTCTCCTTCGGGTCAATGCAGGGGAAGGGCATGGGCTGGACGTGGCTGAACTTTCCACTGTTCTGCCCCTTTGTCCATGAATCGTTTTGAATCGACGAGTTAGCTGCCGTCGAGATTTGAATGCTTGCTATAAATTAAATGACACATGTTAGATACATTTTAAATTGCTTAAAATTCACCCATTTCAAGTTTGATTCATTTCTCTCTGGGACGTATATTCCCGAAAAGGGCATTAAGGGGTGGAGGAGGGGGGGGGGTATTTTTAAAATAGGTAGGGGATACACTTCGGGGGGAGGGAATCTACTTAAAAAATAGTTACTGTTACTATACACACGTGTGTCAATAGCCCATCTCCTAATTTGCAAACAACGATACCTCATTTTTAAGGGCTTGCCGACTTTTAAATTCCAGCCTCGCCATCGCGATTTTTACTTCATTAGGCACATCCGGTATCAGTTGACGGAGAGCCAAAGTCAACGCCAGAAGACAATGCTGATGCTCGATTCCAACGAAGAGGAGAAGCCACTCGGCAGGTTGAAGATTAGGTGCTAAGGATCGGAGCTCCGTTGCCAGACACAAAAGGCCACAATTAGTCATAATTGCGATGGCACCCATGACTTCAAAGGCAATTTGCCAAGCACCGATGTCCTTCACTCTCCGAGCAAAGGGTGGTTGTAATACTTTGCAAAGTTTGAAGGCGTCGGCTCGGATTTCTAAGACGTTATTGAAGATGGCCCAGGAGGCTGCTAAAGGGTAGACGGATGAAAATAGGAAGGCGTAGCCAAACTGGATGAACATTTCCATTTCTAAGTAGTCATCGAAAGTTCCCTGTCGAAAAAGATTTTAAATGTCTTTAGAAATTGAAACTGAATTTAATTAGGAAAATTTTAATTAAGCCAGGCAGTAAAACTACCTCGTAAGGGTCCATGTCCCCTTCAGCCTTTGACATTTCAATTCGTCGATCGTTAGCATCTAAAACTTGAAGTCCAAGGGAAGCAGGACTCCATATACTGTCCGCTGACTGGTTCGATAAGTTGTTATTTTCCTTCGAACTTCCCCTTGTCAAGTCTTCGTCTGTCATCAAGCTGGCCACTCTGGGGTACTTACGAATCAAGTAATTCAATCCCTGAAAAAAGTATAAGGATTTAAAGGGTTAAGATTTCTTTTGACATAATTAAATCTTATCAAAATGTGTTTAGGTTAAAATACCGCAGAGTAGGCTTTTCGAAGTACAAGAGGTAGAATCGCTTCCTGGAAATGGTTTATGGCTTGAAGGATGATGAGCATGATGAATTCGAAAAGGACCAATTTCGTAACTCTGTGTCGCTCGAACTGAGACTGAGTTCTGTGATTTTCTGCATTTTAAAACAACATATTAAATTCCCATATAGTTTAAGACCGTTTTAACACAAAAACATAATTAAAGTTACCCCATTCTGTAAGATATCCAGCTAGTTGTCGATAGTACACGTTCATGATGTAGACTAGAATAGCATAGACAATGCTTGGCAGAAATACAAGGTAAGATGCTAACTAGGATCCATTTCGATGAGCATCTCGTCGACCCAAAAGGAGTACAACATGATATACGAATGCTCCAAACAGACAGACGAGGACTATAGGAAACGACACTCCGTAAGTCTGGAAACAGAAATAAAAATCCACTACGTATCATTACAGTTTGTCTTCTAAAACAGATGCCGTAGGATTTCAAAAACACGGTAATTTTTTGGAATCTAATCTAAATTCTAAAAATTATGTAAAAAAAACGAACCTTGACAAGTCTTCCACCACGGGTATTTCGGATAATATCTTAACGTCACAGGGTCTACGTGGATTGTCCCCCGATAATTAGACCGAGGCTCTTCCCATTTCGTCATTCGAAGAGTCCCCCAAGCATAAGCCAATTCCGAACATTTCCTCTCCCACAACTCCAGAGTTACTGTCACCCAGATCACGTTGAAAACGCAGAAAAATATTAGACTGTAATTTGAAGCCGATTCCGGAAAGAATAAATGCAGGATGCCTAGGATCGCTGGGACAAATAATGAAGTTGTGTAGAACCCAAGAAAGGAGAAGTATAGCGAAATCGCTTTCCCGTAGTATTTCCTAATGTCCTCTGGAAAAACATAAATCATCTAATTATGTAAAGAGTTAATTAACTGGAATATTAATCGTTGCAGTTACCAAACGTGTTACAAATGCTGATCTTACCAAACGGTTGTGCTTGAAAAAATGCCCAGTACCATTTTTCACCCAAGCTTTTAAGTTACATTTCATCGTGTAAAGGATAATGAGATGTTATAAGCTTTTTAGTCAGGTAAACTTGAACTGTATTGAACGTGTAATTAAACTCAATTTTTATTAATTTAGCCCGTTAAAAGGTTAAAAAGATCCGGCAGTCTAAACTGTAAAAACTCGCACAAGGATTGGCCAGTATAAACGGTCAGACTAGGATATCCCGGAACGCAGTCTTCTCCCGATAGGGCCCGTATATTTTCCAGTTCTTGAAGAACAATTAATTAGGTGTTTTTCCGCCGTCGTTAGCAAATTGTCCAAATTCACATCTCGATATAAAAAGTTATCCAAGTCCCCAACAGTGAATTCCCTAAGCTGGCCCTCGCTATCAGCCTTCTTAAGCTCAAGGTACTCCGTAACTTCCAGGAATTTTAATTTCGATGCTGTGACATGAAGTACCAGACTCTGTGGTTATTGTAATTAAAATACGTAAATTAGAATGGCTAAATACAGGGTTAAAGACTCCTATTTCAAAATCATGATAATCTTTTATAAGTACTTCACGTTTTCGGCCTCCGAAGGGTTCAGAACGAACCAGCAGCTCTGCCCCTCCGTCCTGTTTTTTCCCCGAAATTTTCTTGACGAGCCATGAAAGGACGGCAGGTTGGATATTTGGAGATAACCGAAGGACAAGATAAGATGGTGGAAATGAGGTGGATGTTGAGCTTGCTAATAATAGGTCAAACTCATTGCTATCTTCACGCGTGTAATCCTCAGAACGGTTCATGTCGAACTCTTCTCCCTCGAAATCGCTACAATTCGTAGATTCCCGGCTAATCCTCCGCGTCTCCAAACGACTGGGGCCGCTTCCTTGAGTATTATCAAGAGTATTAATACTACTGTTGCCCAACAAGTCTGAAATTAATAAAATAAATCTTTACTGCTTTTGATTCCTATATAGAATTGGAATGTATTTCAGGATTTAATATTTGATCGCTCGATCGTTTAATTTATAAAAGTAAGCGGATTTTATACAAATACGACCCTCTGTCTGACCTTCCATGCTGGATGCAGGAGTAAAGTAATTAACCCCCTTTAACTGGAGGCAACACATACGGCTTTTACTTGGAAATGGAGTCAAGAATCTTTCCATATTATTTGTTTTCGATAAATGCGATTATTATTAGGACACCAGGCTAAATATCATTTAAATACCGTCTTCAACTTTTACTTCATTGCATTTCACCCCTTCTTAAATTGCTTTAAAAGTTTAAAACGTTTAATCTTTAAGAAATCGAAGATTAAATACAATAATATATAGAATTTTAAAACTTTAGTATGCTAATTGTTCTTGTAACGGTTGTAACACCCTTCGTATCTATATTTAAGAGCTAATATGCAAACTAATGGATGCCAAGGAGTGGGATTGGGTAATTTTTGTGAATTGACTTATTGAGGTTTCCTAGACAAAAGGTCATCAGGACTAAAGGTCATCGACTATAGACATATGCATTTGAAACTGGCCAGTGTGTATCGGAAGCAATTGACCTGGTTTTTTTCGTAATATATTAAAAATATTAGAAATATTGAAAATATGCTACACTCAAAGCGCATTTGGGCTAAAAGCGATTTTTACTACTTTTTTGCTCGTTTACTTTTGTTTATACTTCTTTAACTGATTAATATTAATATTAATAACTGATAGTTTAATTATGTCCTTTTCTGACCAGTTGATTTGTTTATACTCGACGTAAAACTTCATTGACATCAATTGTCACTTAAATATATCAAAAATATATGTCAAACATGCTTCGTTAATCGGCTCTACCAATCTAGACTGTCATATTATTAACTTATTGTTGGACACTTGGTCAATAAATAGCCAAGAACTGTTGTAAAGTAATAGATAGGCTATTAAACAAGACTGGTGGATAGGCCACGAAAAGTTGGGCAGGGGCCATTTAGTTTTGCCGGAGGGCCAGCAACGATACAATCCGATTCATACGTTCAGATACCTACCTCGCATAGCTCGGTACCCTACCCCTACCTACCTCGCATAGCTCGGTATCCTACCCCTACCTACCTTGCATAGCTCGGTATCCTACCACTAACTACCACGCATAGCTCGGTATTCTACCCTTACCTACCTTGCATAGCTCGGTATCCTACCCCTAACTACCTCGCATAGCTCGGTATTCTACCCCTACCTACCTCGCATAGCTCGGTATCCTACCCCTACCTACCTCGCATAGCTCGGTATCCTACTCCTACCTACCTCGCATAGCTCGGTATCCTACCCCTACCTACCCCTACTTACCTCGCATAGCTCGGTATCCTATCCCAACCTACCTTCTTAACCTGGATCAACTGTTTTCATGACATTTTGGCGCCTGCCGGCGGGGCCCCTGCCGGGGGCAGGAGAGTGGGGTGTTAAATGCTATACTGTCCAGCATAGGAGGCGAAAATTAATAAAATCATATCTTGTAAAAACAATCGAATGTTACAACAATCAACATCTAAAATACCTTAAATTGAGAAAAACTCGTACAAAAGTGATTTTTAACCGTTTTTTGGGTTAGTTTTTGGCACATATCTTACGAACGCTTCTGAGATATGACAATCTAGTTAGTGATATAAACTCATATTTAAATTGTTAACAACAATTTGCATCATTTTTTCCACACATATAATCATAAAGGACCTTAAAATAAAGAAAATCCAAAAAAATCCGATTTTAACCCGGTTTTCGGAGTTTATCTCAAAAACGCTTCTTTGATACGGCACTTTTTATTGCAGATTCGGATTCTACGTCAAATTTGCCACAAAATGGTATATAATATGTCTAGATTTAAAAAATTGACCTGAATATATGTAATGGTAGTAGTGTATACTAATTATGAAACCATACAATAAGTAAAGTACACATAAAATATAAATAAATACGAAAGTTAAATTTTGAGTATTCTATGATGTTATCCACTTCACAGTTCATATTTATAAATAAATGTTGAACATTTACATTGTTCCACGTTCTGTATTGAACTGGCTGACTGATTGATATTGAAATCAATAAAAAAGTCACACTTGAAATCTGTATGTTTATGTCATCATTATTTATAATGCTCGCTAGATATAAAGTTCACTAGATTATATGGATGTACAAATTAAAAATTATTTATTTTAATTTTCACAAACTCGCGACATGAAGAGGCATAATGCATAAAATTAATTAGCCTGGGAATATCAGTTTTAAAGAGCTAGCTAGTTTATGTGAGCATAAAAATGTCAAGCATTCTGACTTCCCACAACGATATATTAATTATAGTTGACTAGAACTTATCGTTGAAAATCGGCTCTGAAAAATAAGCAGAGTTTGAAGGCACGACTGGACTTCATTAGTGGATTCATTAGTAAGTCAGGAAATTTCTAGGAAGCACTTCTGTTAGCAGATAGGCCCTTGGTTTCAGTTGACTTTGTAACTGGTCTCCTTCGGGTCAATGCAGGGGAAGGGCATGGGCTGGACGTGGCTGAACTTTCCACTGTTCTGCCCCTTTGTCCATGAATCGTTTTGAATCGACGAGTTAGCTGCCGTCGAGATTTGAATGCTTGCTATAAATTAAATGACACATGTTAGATACATTTTAAATTGCTTAAAATTCACCCATTTCAAGTTTGATTCATTTCTCTCTGGGACGTATATTCCCGAAAAGGGCATTAAGGGGTGGAGGAGGGGGGGGGGTATTTTTTAAATAGGTAGGGGATACACTTCGGGGGGAGGGAATCTACTTAAAAAATAGTTACTGTTACTATACACACGTGTGTCAATAGCCCATCTCCTAATTTGCAAACAACGATACCTCATTTTTAAGGGCTTGCCGACTTTTAAATTCCAGCCTCGCCATCGCGATTTTTACTTCATTAGGCACATCCGGTATCAGTTGACGGAGAGCCAAAGTCAACGCCAGAAGACAATGCTGATGCTCGATTCCAACGAAGAGGAGAAGCCACTCGGCAGGTTGAAGATTAGGTGCTAAGGATCGGAGCTCCGTTGCCAGACACAAAAGGCCACAATTAGTCATAATTGCGATGGCACCCATGACTTCAAAGGCAATTTGCCAAGCACCGATGTCCTTCACTCTCCGAGCAAAGGGTGGTTGTAATACTTTGCAAAGTTTGAAGGCGTCGGCTCGGATTTCTAAGACGTTATTGAAGATGGCCCAGGAGGCTGCTAAAGGGTAGACGGATGAAAATAGGAAGGCGTAGCCAAACTGGATGAACATTTCCATTTCTAAGTAGTCATCGAAAGTTCCCTGTCGAAAAAGATTTTAAATGTCTTTAGAAATTGAAACTGAATTTAATTAGGAAAATTTTAATTAAGCCAGGCAGTAAAACTACCTCGTAAGGGTCCATGTCCCCTTCAGCCTTTGACATTTCAATTCGTCGATCGTTAGCATCTAAAACTTGAAGTCCAAGGGAAGCAGGACTCCATATACTGTCCGCTGACTGGTTCGATAAGTTGTTATTTTCCTTCGAACTTCCCCTTGTCAAGTCTTCGTCTGTCATCAAGCTGGCCACTCTGGGGTACTTACGAATCAAGTAATTCAATCCCTGAAAAAAGTATAAGGATTTAAAGGGTTAAGATTTCTTTTGACATAATTAAATCTTATCAAAATGTGTTTAGGTTAAAATACCGCAGAGTAGGCTTTTCGAAGTACAAGAGGTAGAATCGCTTCCTGGAAATGGTTTATGGCTTGAAGGATGATGAGCATGATGAATTCGAAAAGGACCAATTTCGTAACTCTGTGTCGCTCGAACTGAGACTGAGTTCTGTGATTTTCTGCATTTTAAAACAACATATTAAATTCCCATATAGTTTAAGACCGTTTTAACACAAAAACATAATTAAAGTTGCCCCATTCTGTAAGATATATAGCTAGTTGTCGATAATACACGTTCATGATGTAGACTAGAATAGCATAGACAATGCTTGGCAGAAATACAAGGTAAGATGCTAACTAGGATCCATTTCGATGAGCATCTCGTCGACCCAAAAGGAGTACAACATGATATACGAATGCTCCAAACAGACAGACGAGGACTATAGGAAACGACACTCCGTAAGTCTGGAAACAGAAATAAAAATCCACTACGTATCATTACAGTTTGTCTTCTAAAACAGATGCCGTAGGATTTCAAAAACACGGTAATTTTTTGGAATCTAATCTAAATTCTAAAAATTATGTAAAAAAAACGAACCTTGACAAGTCTTCCACCACGGGTATTTCGGATAATATCTTAACGTCACAGGGTCTACGTGGATTGTCCCCCGATAATTAGACCGAGGCTCTTCCCATTTCGTCATTCGAAGAGTCCCCCAAGCATAAGCCAATTCCGAACATTTCCTCTCCCACAACTCCAGAGTTACTGTCACCCAGATCACGTTGAAAACGCAGAAAAATATTAGACTGTAATTTGAAGCCGATTCCGGAAAGAATAAATGCAGGATGCCTAGGATCGCTGGGACAAATAATGAAGTTGTGTAGAACCCAAGAAAGGAGAAGTATAGCGAAATCGCTTTCCCGTAGTATTTCCTAATGTCCTCTGGAAAAACATAAATCATCTAATTATGTAAAGAGTTAATTAACTGGAATATTAATCGTTGCAGTTACCAAACGTGTTACAAATGCTGATCTTACCAAACGGTTGTGCTTGAAAAAATGCCCAGTACCATTTTTCACCCAAGCTTTTAAGTTACATTTCATCGTGTAAAGGATAATGAGATGTTATAAGCTTTTTAGTCAGGTAAACTTGAACTGTATTGAACGTGTAATTAAACTCAATTTTTATTAATTTAGCCCGTTAAAAGGTTAAAAAGATCCGGCAGTCTAAACTGTAAAAACTCGCACAAGGATTGGCCAGTATAAACGGTCAGACTAGGATATCCCGGAACGCAGTCTTCTCCCGATAGGGCCCGTATATTTTCCAGTTCTTGAAGAACAATTAATTAGGTGTTTTTCCGCCGTCGTTAGCAAATTGTCCAAATTCACATCTCGATATAAAAAGTTATCCAAGTCCCCAACAGTGAATTCCCTAAGCTGGCCCTCGCTATCAGCCTTCTTAAGCTCAAGGTACTCCGTAACTTCCAGGAATTTTAATTTCGATGCTGTGACATGAAGTACCAGACTCTGTGGTTATTGTAATTAAAATACGTAAATTAGAATGGCTAAATACAGGGTTAAAGACTCCTATTTCAAAATCATGATAATCTTTTATAAGTACTTCACGTTTTCGGCCTCCGAAGGGTTCAGAACGAACCAGCAGCTCTGCCCCTCCGTCCTGTTTTTTCCCCGAAATTTTCTTGACGAGCCATGAAAGGACGGCAGGTTGGATATTTGGAGATAACCGAAGGACAAGATAAGATGGTGGAAATGAGGTGGATGTTGAGCTTGCTAATAATAGGTCAAACTCATTGCTATCTTCACGCGTGTAATCCTCAGAACGGTTCATGTCGAACTCTTCTCCCTCGAAATCGCTACAATTCGTAGATTCCCGGCTAATCCTCCGCGTCTCCAAACGACTGGGGCCGCTTCCTTGAGTATTATCAAGAGTATTAATACTACTGTTGCCCAACAAGTCTGAAATTAATAAAATAAATCTTTACTGCTTTTGATTCCTATATAGAATTGGAATGTATTTCAGGATTTAATATTTGATCGCTCGATCGTTTAATTTATAAAAGTAAGCGGATTTTATACAAATACGACCCTCTGTCTGACCTTCCATGCTGGATGCAGGAGTAAAGTAATTAACCCCCTTTAACTGGAGGCAACACATACGGCTTTTACTTGGAAATGGAGTCAAGAATCTTTCCATATTATTTGTTTTCGATAAATGCGATTATTATTAGGACACCAGGCTAAATATCATTTAAATACCGTCTTCAACTTTTACTTCATTGCATTTCACCCCTTCTTAAATTGCTTTAAAAGTTTAAAACGTTTAATCTTTAAGAAATCGAAGATTAAATACAATAATATATAGAATTTTAAAACTTTAGTATGCTAATTGTTCTTGTAACGGTTGTAACACCCTTCGTATCTATATTTAAGAGCTAATATGCAAACTAATGGATGCCAAGGAGTGGGATTGGGTAATTTTTGTGAATTGACTTATTGAGGTTTCCTAGACAAAAGGTCATCAGGACTAAAGGTCATCGACTATAGACATATGCATTTGAAACTGGCCAGTGTGTATCGGAAGCAATTGACCTGGTTTTTTTCGTAATATATTAAAAATATTAGAAATATTGAAAATATGCTACACTCAAAGCGCATTTGGGCTAAAAGCGATTTTTACTACTTTTTTGCTCGTTTACTTTTGTTTATACTTCTTTAACTGATTAATATTAATATTAATAACTGATAGTTTAATTATGTCCTTTTCTGACCAGTTGATTTGTTTATACTCGACGTAAAACTTCATTGACATCAATTGTCACTTGTAAAATATATCAAAAATATATGTCAAACATGCTTCGTTAATCGGCTCTACCAATCTAGACTGTCATATTATTAACTTATTGTTGGACACTTGGTCAATAAATAGCCAAGAACTGTTGTAAAGTAATAGATAGGCTATTAAATTATGAAACCATACAATAAGTAAAGTACACATAAAATATAAATAAATACGAAAGTTAAATTTTGAGTATTCTATGATGTTATCCACTTCACAGTTCATATTTATAAATAAATGTTGAACATTTACATTGTTCCACGTTCTGTATTGAACTGGCTGACTGATTGATATTGAAATCAATAAAAAAGTCACACTTGAAATCTGTATGTTTATGTCATCATTATTTATAATGCTCGCTAGATATAAAGTTCACTAGATTATATGGATGTACAAATTAAAAATTATTTATTTTAATTTTCACAAACTCGCGACATGAAGAGGCATAATGCATAAAATTAATTAGCCTGGGAATATCAGTTTTAAAGAGCTAGCTAGTTTATGTGAGCATAAAAATGTCAAGCATTCTGACTTCCCACAACGATATATTAATTATAGTTGACTAGAACTTATCGTTGAAAATCGGCTCTGAAAAATAAGCAGAGTTTGAAGGCACGACTGGACTTCATTAGTGGATTCATTAGTAAGTCAGGAAATTTCTAGGAAGCACTTCTGTTAGCAGATAGGCCCTTGGTTTCAGTTGACTTTGTAACTGGTCTCCTTCGGGTCAATGCAGGGGAAGGGCATGGGCTGGACGTGGCTGAACTTTCCACTGTTCTGCCCCTTTGTCCATGAATCGTTTTGAATCGACGAGTTAGCTGCCGTCGAGATTTGAATGCTTGCTATAAATTAAATGACACATGTTAGATACATTTTAAATTGCTTAAAATTCACCCATTTCAAGTTTGATTCATTTCTCTCTGGGACGTATATTCCCGAAAAGGGCATTAAGGGGTGGAGGAGGGGGGGGGGTATTTTTAAAATAGGTAGGGGATACACTTCGGGGGGAGGGAATCTACTTAAAAAATAGTTACTGTTACTATACACACGTGTGTCAATAGCCCATCTCCTAATTTGCAAACAACGATACCTCATTTTTAAGGGCTTGCCGACTTTTAAATTCCAGCCTCGCCATCGCGATTTTTACTTCATTAGGCACATCCGGTATCAGTTGACGGAGAGCCAAAGTCAACGCCAGAAGACAATGCTGATGCTCGATTCCAACGAAGAGGAGAAGCCACTCGGCAGGTTGAAGATTAGGTGCTAAGGATCGGAGCTCCGTTGCCAGACACAAAAGGCCACAATTAGTCATAATTGCGATGGCACCCATGACTTCAAAGGCAATTTGCCAAGGACCGATGTCCTTCACTCTCCGAGCAAAGGGTGGTTGTAATACTTTGCAAAGTTTGAAGGCGTCGGCTCGGATTTCTAAGACGTTATTGAAGATGGCCCAGGAGGCTGCTAAAGGGTAGACGGATGAAAATAGGAAGGCGTAGCCAAACTGGATGAACATTTCCATTTCTAAGTAGTCATCGAAAGTTCCCTGTCGAAAAAGATTTTAAATGTCTTTAGAAATTGAAACTGAATTTAATTAGGAAAATTTTAATTAAGCCAGGCAGTAAAACTACCTCGTAAGGGTCCATGTCCCCTTCAGCCTTTGACATTTCAATTCGTCGATCGTTAGCATCTAAAACTTGAAGTCCAAGGGAAGCAGGACTCCATATACTGTCCGCTGACTGGTTCGATAAGTTGTTATTTTCCTTCGAACTTCCCCTTGTCAAGTCTTCGTCTGTCATCAAGCTGGCCACTCTGGGGTACTTACGAATCAAGTAATTCAATCCCTGAAAAAAGTATAAGGATTTAAAGGGTTAAGATTTCTTTTGACATAATTAAATCTTATCAAAATGTGTTTAGGTTAAAATACCGCAGAGTAGGCTTTTCGAAGTACAAGAGGTAGAATCGCTTCCTGGAAATGGTTTATGGCTTGAAGGATGATGAGCATGATGAATTCGAAAAGGACCAATTTCGTAACTCTGTGTCGCTCGAACTGAGACTGAGTTCTGTGATTTTCTGCATTTTAAAACAACATATTAAATTCCCATATAGTTTAAGACCGTTTTAACACAAAAACATAATTAAAGTTACCCCATTCTGTAAGATATCCAGCTAGTTGTCGATAGTACACGTTCATGATGTAGACTAGAATAGCATAGACAATGCTTGGCAGAAATACAAGGTAAGATGCTAACTAGGATCCATTTCGATGAGCATCTCGTCGACCCAAAAGGAGTACAACATGATATACGAATGCTCCAAACAGACAGACGAGGACTATAGGAAACGACACTCCGTAAGTCTGGAAACAGAAATAAAAATCCACTACGTATCATTACAGTTTGTCTTCTAAAACAGATGCCGTAGGATTTCAAAAACACGGTAATTTTTTGGAATCTAATCTAAATTCTAAAAATTATGTAAAAAAAACGAACCTTGACAAGTCTTCCACCACGGGTATTTCGGATAATATCTTAACGTCACAGGGTCTACGTGGATTGTCCCCCGATAATTAGACCGAGGCTCTTCCCATTTCGTCATTCGAAGAGTCCCCCAAGCATAAGCCAATTCCGAACATTTCCTCTCCCACAACTCCAGAGTTACTGTCACCCAGATCACGTTGAAAACGCAGAAAAATATTAGACTGTAATTTGAAGCCGATTCCGGAAAGAATAAATGCAGGATGCCTAGGATCGCTGGGACAAATAATGAAGTTGTGTAGAACCCAAGAAAGGAGAAGTATAGCGAAATCGCTTTCCCGTAGTATTTCCTAATGTCCTCTGGAAAAACATAAATCATCTAATTATGTAAAGAGTTAATTAACTGGAATATTAATCGTTGCAGTTACCAAACGTGTTACAAATGCTGATCTTACCAAACGGTTGTGCTTGAAAAAATGCCCAGTACCATTTTTCACCCAAGCTTTTAAGTTACATTTCATCGTGTAAAGGATAATGAGATGTTATAAGCTTTTTAGTCAGGTAAACTTGAACTGTATTGAACGTGTAATTAAACTCAATTTTTATTAATTTAGCCCGTTAAAAGGTTAAAAAGATCCGGCAGTCTAAACTGTAAAAACTCGCACAAGGATTGGCCAGTATAAACGGTCAGACTAGGATATCCCGGAACGCAGTCTTCTCCCGATAGGGCCCGTATATTTTCCAGTTCTTGAAGAACAATTAATTAGGTGTTTTTCCGCCGTCGTTAGCAAATTGTCCAAATTCACATCTCGATATAAAAAGTTATCCAAGTCCCCAACAGTGAATTCCCTAAGCTGGCCCTCGCTATCAGCCTTCTTAAGCTCAAGGTACTCCGTAACTTCCAGGAATTTTAATTTCGATGCTGTGACATGAAGTACCAGACTCTGTGGTTATTGTAATTAAAATACGTAAATTAGAATGGCTAAATACAGGGTTAAAGACTCCTATTTCAAAATCATGATAATCTTTTATAAGTACTTCACGTTTTCGGCCTCCGAAGGGTTCAGAACGAACCAGCAGCTCTGCCCCTCCGTCCTGTTTTTTCCCCGAAATTTTCTTGACGAGCCATGAAAGGACGGCAGGTTGGATATTTGGAGATAACCGAAGGACAAGATAAGATGGTGGAAATGAGGTGGATGTTGAGCTTGCTAATAATAGGTCAAACTCATTGCTATCTTCACGCGTGTAATCCTCAGAACGGTTCATGTCGAACTCTTCTCCCTCGAAATCGCTACAATTCGTAGATTCCCGGCTAATCCTCCGCGTCTCCAAACGACTGGGGCCGCTTCCTTGAGTATTATCAAGAGTATTAATACTACTGTTGCCCAACAAGTCTGAAATTAATAAAATAAATCTTTACTGCTTTTGATTCCTATATAGAATTGGAATGTATTTCAGGATTTAATATTTGATCGCTCGATCGTTTAATTTATAAAAGTAAGCGGATTTTATACAAATACGACCCTCTGTCTGACCTTCCATGCTGGATGCAGGAGTAAAGTAATTAACCCCCTTTAACTGGAGGCAACACATACGGCTTTTACTTGGAAATGGAGTCAAGAATCTTTCCATATTATTTGTTTTCGATAAATGCGATTATTATTAGGACACCAGGCTAAATATCATTTAAATACCGTCTTCAACTTTTACTTCATTGCATTTCACCCCTTCTTAAATTGCTTTAAAAGTTTAAAACGTTTAATCTTTAAGAAATCGAAGATTAAATACAATAATATATAGAATTTTAAAACTTTAGTATGCTAATTGTTCTTGTAACGGTTGTAACACCCTTCGTATCTATATTTAAGAGCTAATATGCAAACTAATGGATGCCAAGGAGTGGGATTGGGTAATTTTTGTGAATTGACTTATTGAGGTTTCCTAGACAAAAGGTCATCAGGACTAAAGGTCATCGACTATAGACATATGCATTTGAAACTGGCCAGTGTGTATCGGAAGCAATTGACCTGGTTTTTTTCGTAATATATTAAAAATATTAGAAATATTGAAAATATGCTACACTCAAAGCGCATTTGGGCTAAAAGCGATTTTTACTACTTTTTTGCTCGTTTACTTTTGTTTATACTTCTTTAACTGATTAATATTAATATTAATAACTGATAGTTTAATTATGTCCTTTTCTGACCAGTTGATTTGTTTATACTCGACGTAAAACTTCATTGACATCAATTGTCACTTGTAAAATATATCAAAAATATATGTCAAACATGCTTCGTTAATCGGCTCTACCAATCTAGACTGTCATATTATTAACTTATTGTTGGACACTTGGTCAATAAATAGCCAAGAACTGTTGTAAAGTAATAGATAGGCTATTAAATTATGAAACCATACAATAAGTAAAGTACACATAAAATATAAATAAATACGAAAGTTAAATTTTGAGTATTCTATGATGTTATCCACTTCACAGTTCATATTTATAAATAAATGTTGAACATTTACATTGTTCCACGTTCTGTATTGAACTGGCTGACTGATTGATATTGAAATCAATAAAAAAGTCACACTTGAAATCTGTATGTTTATGTCATCATTATTTATAATGCTCGCTAGATATAAAGTTCACTAGATTATATGGATGTACAAATTAAAAATTATTTATTTTAATTTTCACAAACTCGCGACATGAAGAGGCATAATGCATAAAATTAATTAGCCTGGGAATATCAGTTTTAAAGAGCTAGCTAGTTTATGTGAGCATAAAAATGTCAAGCATTCTGACTTCCCACAACGATATATTAATTATAGTTGACTAGAACTTATCGTTGAAAATCGGCTCTGAAAAATAAGCAGAGTTTGAAGGCACGACTGGACTTCATTAGTGGATTCATTAGTAAGTCAGGAAATTTCTAGGAAGCACTTCTGTTAGCAGATAGGCCCTTGGTTTCAGTTGACTTTGTAACTGGTCTCCTTCGGGTCAATGCAGGGGAAGGGCATGGGCTGGACGTGGCTGAACTTTCCACTGTTCTGCCCCTTTGTCCATGAATCGTTTTGAATCGACGAGTTAGCTGCCGTCGAGATTTGAATGCTTGCTATAAATTAAATGACACATGTTAGATACATTTTAAATTGCTTAAAATTCACCCATTTCAAGTTTGATTCATTTCTCTCTGGGACGTATATTCCCGAAAAGGGCATTAAGGGGTGGAGGAGGGGGGGGGGTATTTTTAAAATAGGTAGGGGATACACTTCGGGGGGAGGGAATCTACTTAAAAAATAGTTACTGTTACTATACACACGTGTGTCAATAGCCCATCTCCTAATTTGCAAACAACGATACCTCATTTTTAAGGGCTTGCCGACTTTTAAATTCCAGCCTCGCCATCGCGATTTTTACTTCATTAGGCACATCCGGTATCAGTTGACGGAGAGCCAAAGTCAACGCCAGAAGACAATGCTGATGCTCGATTCCAACGAAGAGGAGAAGCCACTCGGCAGGTTGAAGATTAGGTGCTAAGGATCGGAGCTCCGTTGCCAGACACAAAAGGCCACAATTAGTCATAATTGCGATGGCACCCATGACTTCAAAGGCAATTTGCCAAGCACCGATGTCCTTCACTCTCCGAGCAAAGGGTGGTTGTAATACTTTGCAAAGTTTGAAGGCGTCGGCTCGGATTTCTAAGACGTTATTGAAGATGGCCCAGGAGGCTGCTAAAGGGTAGACGGATGAAAATAGGAAGGCGTAGCCAAACTGGATGAACATTTCCATTTCTAAGTAGTCATCGAAAGTTCCCTGTCGAAAAAGATTTTAAATGTCTTTAGAAATTGAAACTGAATTTAATTAGGAAAATTTTAATTAAGCCAGGCAGTAAAACTACCTCGTAAGGGTCCATGTCCCCTTCAGCCTTTGACATTTCAATTCGTCGATCGTTAGCATCTAAAACTTGAAGTCCAAGGGAAGCAGGACTCCATATACTGTCCGCTGACTGGTTCGATAAGTTGTTATTTTCCTTCGAACTTCCCCTTGTCAAGTCTTCGTCTGTCATCAAGCTGGCCACTCTGGGGTACTTACGAATCAAGTAATTCAATCCCTGAAAAAAGTATAAGGATTTAAAGGGTTAAGATTTCTTTTGACATAATTAAATCTTATCAAAATGTGTTTAGGTTAAAATACCGCAGAGTAGGCTTTTCGAAGTACAAGAGGTAGAATCGCTTCCTGGAAATGGTTTATGGCTTGAAGGATGATGAGCATGATGAATTCGAAAAGGACCAATTTCGTAACTCTGTGTCGCTCGAACTGAGACTGAGTTCTGTGATTTTCTGCATTTTAAAACAACATATTAAATTCCCATATAGTTTAAGACCGTTTTAACACAAAAACATAATTAAAGTTACCCCATTCTGTAAGATATCCAGCTAGTTGTCGATAGTACACGTTCATGATGTAGACTAGAATAGCATAGACAATGCTTGGCAGAAATACAAGGTAAGATGCTAACTAGGATCCATTTCGATGAGCATCTCGTCGACCCAAAAGGAGTACAACATGATATACGAATGCTCCAAACAGACAGACGAGGACTATAGGAAACGACACTCCGTAAGTCTGGAAACAGAAATAAAAATCCACTACGTATCATTACAGTTTGTCTTCTAAAACAGATGCCGTAGGATTTCAAAAACACGGTAATTTTTTGGAATCTAATCTAAATTCTAAAAATTATGTAAAAAAAACGAACCTTGACAAGTCTTCCACCACGGGTATTTCGGATAATATCTTAACGTCACAGGGTCTACGTGGATTGTCCCCCGATAATTAGACCGAGGCTCTTCCCATTTCGTCATTCGAAGAGTCCCCCAAGCATAAGCCAATTCCGAACATTTCCTCTCCCACAACTCCAGAGTTACTGTCACCCAGATCACGTTGAAAACGCAGAAAAATATTAGACTGTAATTTGAAGCCGATTCCGGAAAGAATAAATGCAGGATGCCTAGGATCGCTGGGACAAATAATGAAGTTGTGTAGAACCCAAGAAAGGAGAAGTATAGCGAAATCGCTTTCCCGTAGTATTTCCTAATGTCCTCTGGAAAAACATAAATCATCTAATTATGTAAAGAGTTAATTAACTGGAATATTAATCGTTGCAGTTACCAAACGTGTTACAAATGCTGATCTTACCAAACGGTTGTGCTTGAAAAAATGCCCAGTACCATTTTTCACCCAAGCTTTTAAGTTACATTTCATCGTGTAAAGGATAATGAGATGTTATAAGCTTTTTAGTCAGGTAAACTTGAACTGTATTGAACGTGTAATTAAACTCAATTTTTATTAATTTAGCCCGTTAAAAGGTTAAAAAGATCCGGCAGTCTAAACTGTAAAAACTCGCACAAGGATTGGCCAGTATAAACGGTCAGACTAGGATATCCCGGAACGCAGTCTTCTCCCGATAGGGCCCGTATATTTTCCAGTTCTTGAAGAACAATTAATTAGGTGTTTTTCCGCCGTCGTTAGCAAATTGTCCAAATTCACATCTCGATATAAAAAGTTATCCAAGTCCCCAACAGTGAATTCCCTAAGCTGGCCCTCGCTATCAGCCTTCTTAAGCTCAAGGTACTCCGTAACTTCCAGGAATTTTAATTTCGATGCTGTGACATGAAGTACCAGACTCTGTGGTTATTGTAATTAAAATACGTAAATTAGAATGGCTAAATACAGGGTTAAAGACTCCTATTTCAAAATCATGATAATCTTTTATAAGTACTTCACGTTTTCGGCCTCCGAAGGGTTCAGAACGAACCAGCAGCTCTGCCCCTCCGTCCTGTTTTTTCCCCGAAATTTTCTTGACGAGCCATGAAAGGACGGCAGGTTGGATATTTGGAGATAACCGAAGGACAAGATAAGATGGTGGAAATGAGGTGGATGTTGAGCTTGCTAATAATAGGTCAAACTCATTGCTATCTTCACGCGTGTAATCCTCAGAACGGTTCATGTCGAACTCTTCTCCCTCGAAATCGCTACAATTCGTAGATTCCCGGCTAATCCTCCGCGTCTCCAAACGACTGGGGCCGCTTCCTTGAGTATTATCAAGAGTATTAATACTACTGTTGCCCAACAAGTCTGAAATTAATAAAATAAATCTTTACTGCTTTTGATTCCTATATAGAATTGGAATGTATTTCAGGATTTAATATTTGATCGCTCGATCGTTTAATTTATAAAAGTAAGCGGATTTTATACAAATACGACCCTCTGTCTGACCTTCCATGCTGGATGCAGGAGTAAAGTAATTAACCCCCTTTAACTGGAGGCAACACATACGGCTTTTACTTGGAAATGGAGTCAAGAATCTTTCCATATTATTTGTTTTCGATAAATGCGATTATTATTAGGACACCAGGCTAAATATCATTTAAATACCGTCTTCAACTTTTACTTCATTGCATTTCACCCCTTCTTAAATTGCTTTAAAAGTTTAAAACGTTTAATCTTTAAGAAATCGAAGATTAAATACAATAATATATAGAATTTTAAAACTTTAGTATGCTAATTGTTCTTGTAACGGTTGTAACACCCTTCGTATCTATATTTAAGAGCTAATATGCAAACTAATGGATGCCAAGGAGTGGGATTGGGTAATTTTTGTGAATTGACTTATTGAGGTTTCCTAGACAAAAGGTCATCAGGACTAAAGGTCATCGACTATAGACATATGCATTTGAAACTGGCCAGTGTGTATCGGAAGCAATTGACCTGGTTTTTTTCGTAATATATTAAAAATATTAGAAATATTGAAAATATGCTACACTCAAAGCGCATTTGGGCTAAAAGCGATTTTTACTACTTTTTTGCTCGTTTACTTTTGTTTATACTTCTTTAACTGATTAATATTAATATTAATAACTGATAGTTTAATTATGTCCTTTTCTGACCAGTTGATTTGTTTATACTCGACGTAAAACTTCATTGACATCAATTGTCACTTGTAAAATATATCAAAAATATATGTCAAACATGCTTCGTTAATCGGCTCTACCAATCTAGACTGTCATATTATTAACTTATTGTTGGACACTTGGTCAATAAATAGCCAAGAACTGTTGTAAAGTAATAGATAGGCTATTAAATTATGAAACCATACAATAAGTAAAGTACACATAAAATATAAATAAATACGAAAGTTAAATTTTGAGTATTCTATGATGTTATCCACTTCACAGTTCATATTTATAAATAAATGTTGAACATTTACATTGTTCCACGTTCTGTATTGAACTGGCTGACTGATTGATATTGAAATCAATAAAAAAGTCACACTTGAAATCTGTATGTTTATGTCATCATTATTTATAATGCTCGCTAGATATAAAGTTCACTAGATTATATGGATGTACAAATTAAAAATTATTTATTTTAATTTTCACAAACTCGCGACATGAAGAGGCATAATGCATAAAATTAATTAGCCTGGGAATATCAGTTTTAAAGAGCTAGCTAGTTTATGTGAGCATAAAAATGTCAAGCATTCTGACTTCCCACAACGATATATTAATTATAGTTGACTAGAACTTATCGTTGAAAATCGGCTCTGAAAAATAAGCAGAGTTTGAAGGCACGACTGGACTTCATTAGTGGATTCATTAGTAAGTCAGGAAATTTCTAGGAAGCACTTCTGTTAGCAGATAGGCCCTTGGTTTCAGTTGACTTTGTAACTGGTCTCCTTCGGGTCAATGCAGGGGAAGGGCATGGGCTGGACGTGGCTGAACTTTCCACTGTTCTGCCCCTTTGTCCATGAATCGTTTTGAATCGACGAGTTAGCTGCCGTCGAGATTTGAATGCTTGCTATAAATTAAATGACACATGTTAGATACATTTTAAATTGCTTAAAATTCACCCATTTCAAGTTTGATTCATTTCTCTCTGGGACGTATATTCCCGAAAAGGGCATTAAGGGGTGGAGGAGGGGGGGGGGTATTTTTAAAATAGGTAGGGGATACACTTCGGGGGGAGGGAATCTACTTAAAAAATAGTTACTGTTACTATACACACGTGTGTCAATAGCCCATCTCCTAATTTGCAAACAACGATACCTCATTTTTAAGGGCTTGCCGACTTTTAAATTCCAGCCTCGCCATCGCGATTTTTACTTCATTAGGCACATCCGGTATCAGTTGACGGAGAGCCAAAGTCAACGCCAGAAGACAATGCTGATGCTCGATTCCAACGAAGAGGAGAAGCCACTCGGCAGGTTGAAGATTAGGTGCTAAGGATCGGAGCTCCGTTGCCAGACACAAAAGGCCACAATTAGTCATAATTGCGATGGCACCCATGACTTCAAAGGCAATTTGCCAAGCACCGATGTCCTTCACTCTCCGAGCAAAGGGTGGTTGTAATACTTTGCAAAGTTTGAAGGCGTCGGCTCGGATTTCTAAGACGTTATTGAAGATGGCCCAGGAGGCTGCTAAAGGGTAGACGGATGAAAATAGGAAGGCGTAGCCAAACTGGATGAACATTTCCATTTCTAAGTAGTCATCGAAAGTTCCCTGTCGAAAAAGATTTTAAATGTCTTTAGAAATTGAAACTGAATTTAATTAGGAAAATTTTAATTAAGCCAGGCAGTAAAACTACCTCGTAAGGGTCCATGTCCCCTTCAGCCTTTGACATTTCAATTCGTCGATCGTTAGCATCTAAAACTTGAAGTCCAAGGGAAGCAGGACTCCATATACTGTCCGCTGACTGGTTCGATAAGTTGTTATTTTCCTTCGAACTTCCCCTTGTCAAGTCTTCGTCTGTCATCAAGCTGGCCACTCTGGGGTACTTACGAATCAAGTAATTCAATCCCTGAAAAAAGTATAAGGATTTAAAGGGTTAAGATTTCTTTTGACATAATTAAATCTTATCAAAATGTGTTTAGGTTAAAATACCGCAGAGTAGGCTTTTCGAAGTACAAGAGGTAGAATCGCTTCCTGGAAATGGTTTATGGCTTGAAGGATGATGAGCATGATGAATTCGAAAAGGACCAATTTCGTAACTCTGTGTCGCTCGAACTGAGACTGAGTTCTGTGATTTTCTGCATTTTAAAACAACATATTAAATTCCCATATAGTTTAAGACCGTTTTAACACAAAAACATAATTAAAGTTACCCCATTCTGTAAGATATCCAGCTAGTTGTCGATAGTACACGTTCATGATGTAGACTAGAATAGCATAGACAATGCTTGGCAGAAATACAAGGTAAGATGCTAACTAGGATCCATTTCGATGAGCATCTCGTCGACCCAAAAGGAGTACAACATGATATACGAATGCTCCAAACAGACAGACGAGGACTATAGGAAACGACACTCCGTAAGTCTGGAAACAGAAATAAAAATCCACTACGTATCATTACAGTTTGTCTTCTAAAACAGATGCCGTAGGATTTCAAAAACACGGTAATTTTTTGGAATCTAATCTAAATTCTAAAAATTATGTAAAAAAAACGAACCTTGACAAGTCTTCCACCACGGGTATTTCGGATAATATCTTAACGTCACAGGGTCTACGTGGATTGTCCCCCGATAATTAGACCGAGGCTCTTCCCATTTCGTCATTCGAAGAGTCCCCCAAGCATAAGCCAATTCCGAACATTTCCTCTCCCACAACTCCAGAGTTACTGTCACCCAGATCACGTTGAAAACGCAGAAAAATATTAGACTGTAATTTGAAGCCGATTCCGGAAAGAATAAATGCAGGATGCCTAGGATCGCTGGGACAAATAATGAAGTTGTGTAGAACCCAAGAAAGGAGAAGTATAGCGAAATCGCTTTCCCGTAGTATTTCCTAATGTCCTCTGGAAAAACATAAATCATCTAATTATGTAAAGAGTTAATTAACTGGAATATTAATCGTTGCAGTTACCAAACGTGTTACAAATGCTGATCTTACCAAACGGTTGTGCTTGAAAAAATGCCCAGTACCATTTTTCACCCAAGCTTTTAAGTTACATTTCATCGTGTAAAGGATAATGAGATGTTATAAGCTTTTTAGTCAGGTAAACTTGAACTGTATTGAACGTGTAATTAAACTCAATTTTTATTAATTTAGCCCGTTAAAAGGTTAAAAAGATCCGGCAGTCTAAACTGTAAAAACTCGCACAAGGATTGGCCAGTATAAACGGTCAGACTAGGATATCCCGGAACGCAGTCTTCTCCCGATAGGGCCCGTATATTTTCCAGTTCTTGAAGAACAATTAATTAGGTGTTTTTCCGCCGTCGTTAGCAAATTGTCCAAATTCACATCTCGATATAAAAAGTTATCCAAGTCCCCAACAGTGAATTCCCTAAGCTGGCCCTCGCTATCAGCCTTCTTAAGCTCAAGGTACTCCGTAACTTCCAGGAATTTTAATTTCGATGCTGTGACATGAAGTACCAGACTCTGTGGTTATTGTAATTAAAATACGTAAATTAGAATGGCTAAATACAGGGTTAAAGACTCCTATTTCAAAATCATGATAATCTTTTATAAGTACTTCACGTTTTCGGCCTCCGAAGGGTTCAGAACGAACCAGCAGCTCTGCCCCTCCGTCCTGTTTTTTCCCCGAAATTTTCTTGACGAGCCATGAAAGGACGGCAGGTTGGATATTTGGAGATAACCGAAGGACAAGATAAGATGGTGGAAATGAGGTGGATGTTGAGCTTGCTAATAATAGGTCAAACTCATTGCTATCTTCACGCGTGTAATCCTCAGAACGGTTCATGTCGAACTCTTCTCCCTCGAAATCGCTACAATTCGTAGATTCCCGGCTAATCCTCCGCGTCTCCAAACGACTGGGGCCGCTTCCTTGAGTATTATCAAGAGTATTAATACTACTGTTGCCCAACAAGTCTGAAATTAATAAAATAAATCTTTACTGCTTTTGATTCCTATATAGAATTGGAATGTATTTCAGGATTTAATATTTGATCGCTCGATCGTTTAATTTATAAAAGTAAGCGGATTTTATACAAATACGACCCTCTGTCTGACCTTCCATGCTGGATGCAGGAGTAAAGTAATTAACCCCCTTTAACTGGAGGCAACACATACGGCTTTTACTTGGAAATGGAGTCAAGAATCTTTCCATATTATTTGTTTTCGATAAATGCGATTATTATTAGGACACCAGGCTAAATATCATTTAAATACCGTCTTCAACTTTTACTTCATTGCATTTCACCCCTTCTTAAATTGCTTTAAAAGTTTAAAACGTTTAATCTTTAAGAAATCGAAGATTAAATACAATAATATATAGAATTTTAAAACTTTAGTATGCTAATTGTTCTTGTAACGGTTGTAACACCCTTCGTATCTATATTTAAGAGCTAATATGCAAACTAATGGATGCCAAGGAGTGGGATTGGGTAATTTTTGTGAATTGACTTATTGAGGTTTCCTAGACAAAAGGTCATCAGGACTAAAGGTCATCGACTATAGACATATGCATTTGAAACTGGCCAGTGTGTATCGGAAGCAATTGACCTGGTTTTTTTCGTAATATATTAAAAATATTAGAAATATTGAAAATATGCTACACTCAAAGCGCATTTGGGCTAAAAGCGATTTTTACTACTTTTTTGCTCGTTTACTTTTGTTTATACTTCTTTAACTGATTAATATTAATATTAATAACTGATAGTTTAATTATGTCCTTTTCTGACCAGTTGATTTGTTTATACTCGACGTAAAACTTCATTGACATCAATTGTCACTTGTAAAATATATCAAAAATATATGTCAAACATGCTTCGTTAATCGGCTCTACCAATCTAGACTGTCATATTATTAACTTATTGTTGGACACTTGGTCAATAAATAGCCAAGAACTGTTGTAAAGTAATAGATAGGCTATTAAATTATGAAACCATACAATAAGTAAAGTACACATAAAATATAAATAAATACGAAAGTTAAATTTTGAGTATTCTATGATGTTATCCACTTCACAGTTCATATTTATAAATAAATGTTGAACATTTACATTGTTCCACGTTCTGTATTGAACTGGCTGACTGATTGATATTGAAATCAATAAAAAAGTCACACTTGAAATCTGTATGTTTATGTCATCATTATTTATAATGCTCGCTAGATATAAAGTTCACTAGATTATATGGATGTACAAATTAAAAAGTGAATTGACTTATTGAGGTTTCCTAGACAAAAGGTCATCAGGACTAAAGGTCATCGACTATAGACATATGCATTTGAAACTGGCCAGTGTGTATCGGAAGCAATTGACCTGATTTTTTTCGTTTACTTCGCCGGTTGTCAATCTTATAAATTACAAACAGTCCAATAGCAAAAACCGAATGCATTTCTGATTTCCTATCGGCATGAATCAATTGGAATATGATCTAACAATTGATTTAAAATACTTTTATACGTACCTAAATTACCTTGTCGATGAGACACGACAGAGACTTGATTTCGACTTCTAAGTCTTTTTGACCTCCGAGGTCGTTGATGACCCTCATCAGTTGAATCTGACGACGCTTGAGGGTCAGGCCGTGGGGAACAGCCGGATAGACTCCGAAAAGAAAAATTAGTTGTTTTTCCGCCGTCGTTAGCAAATTGTTCAAATTCACATCTCGATATAAAAAGTTATCCAAGTCCCCAACAGTGAATATTTTAGCACTATTTCTGTAAAAATATAATCGCATGAACAACAGTGTAGTGAAAATATGCTTGAAGTAAATACAGCGCATTTTGGCTAAAAGCGATTTTTACTACTTTTTTGCCCGTTTACTTTTGTTTTTACTTCTTTAACTGAAAGTAAAAGTTAACGAGTTTTAACAAGTTAACACGGTCTGATTTTAATGACAATTCATGATCAAATTCAATTAGAAAACATATCCAATATTGAAGGACCGCTTACAACTTCAAATGATCATGGATGATGCGGGGTGCCGAAAAAATGGCCGACGGAGAAAATAAGGATTTTATGCTGTAAATATCGGCATTATAGTCCGCTTGGAGAAGTTTTATTTCAATACGCTCTTGATTTATTAAACAGAGGTGTGTATACTTACTATTTCTTAGTTTAGTATTTCTGAAAACGAAATCATTCTCACAAAAACTATAATTGTGATTGATATTGTTGTAAGCACATTTACCATATTCCAAATCCAATGGGGTGCTTATTTTATTATGGTTCAGAAAATCACACGACCACTCATCAACACATACGACAAAATATAACCAGCCTATACCCATTCAATCCGATTTTTTTAGACATCAAACAATTAGGGATATTCAATATTTTGAATGTTATCTTAATTATAATTACATTTTGTCTAAACTCATATAATATTAGTCATTTTACGATCCCTCATTTCTCTTACCTTATTTTCCCCGTGAAATTGATTCTGATATTTTTTATATGGGAAGCTCGGATGGGTTGATCAATTAAGAAACGAAAGTGTACATTTTAAATAAACACTGACGACACTTTAAAATTAAACTTGCACGACTAAATGCTTTTTATAACTGTTTGTTAAAGAAGGGCTATGTTGAATAGACTTTCATCATGACAGAATATTGACAGCATGAACAAACGCTCGAAGGTCATGTTGCTTTTAATTATAGTGTCAAGGTCTTCTTGTTTTGTTTTGCGATAGCTTTAGGTCCAACAGAGATGATATGATTTACACATCGTTTTCACAACGAGGACAGGATAGATTACTAATGAAAACCGACTACTGAAACTGAGATAGTCAGAACTGATTAGGATTTCTAAGATAGAGACTAGAGGCGAAAGGGAGAAATGAAATTAAAGGGAAGGAATGGCCATCTGAATGGAATGCAATAGATATGCAAACCACTATAGATAATCTCAGAATTTCTATGCAGATTTCCTGCCAGGGCCAAGCAACTTTACTGTCGTCAGTCTGTACATCTGCCACGTGTACTTTTTGCTGAATAATTCGGACCTTTGAGGGATCCGAACCCCAGTCCAATGGCAAAGTATTGAACACCTTAACCACTGAGCTGGATGACTGACTTATTAAACACTCTTAAACACCCTTACTTAATTACACTTAAAAAGTGACACGTTTTCTCCAGATGTCTATCGATAATTAAAATAAACTACTGTCTAGGATCAGAAGTCGTTTTAAACGTCGGAGACAGAGCCAGAACCGGGTATTTGATCTTTGCAAGAATTCGGTGTGAACATATTCAGGGTTGGGATACGAATAATCTGTTATCAAAGCCTAATTTACAGCTTTACAACTTTATTTCGGTAGATTATAGTATGATTCTATTTGAGCCTCAAATAGACTTATTTGAGGTGCCTAATATGGATTCAATCATTTAAACCAGGATATGGTCCTGATACAGTTTAGGTTAGTTTAAGAGATGATCTAATTGTGAAGTGGAAGTGATCCAACTCTCGCTACACTTCCCCGTTTTAAACTGAACTGATCTTCGAAGGTTTGGTTCGAGTCTCGAATCTCCAATCGAAATCTGCTCAAGTTGAAGCAGCAACCAACGAAAAAAAATTGCTAAACACTCGAACACACTTCTGGCCTCTACAAGTCTATATACCAAAAAAATTGGCAAAGTTCGCAAGCCGGGTAAATGTGGTCCATTTTTGCATGTTTTTTACCGTCAAAAACTCGAATCCAAGCTGGAAAAACAAATAATCATTCCCCATAGGTTTATATAGCTGCATACTCCTTATCATTGGATAAGGATCATATAGATAACGATTTAACGATATCCCTTTGTAGATTTGTGGAATTCTTAATGCATATAGATAAAGTCACCGCAACGAAAAAGGTAGATACGCTGCTAATAAAGCTATTATAGACTTTTCACAAACTGAAAGTAAAATGACCATAGTATTCTATTTTATGCATATTTTGACTCACAGAAATATAAAACTTCTGATTCGTATTTTTTAGCGTTTACAATTAAAAGTGTAGTATTTAAATTTTTCATCGTAGTTTTACTTTTTGTAAAATGGTCTCCCAACGATTTTGGAAGTTACATGTATTTTAAACAGACAATAATATGTTCTTATAACCTGTAATGTAAAGAAACGGTAGTTATGATCAATCTAATTTTAGCCCATTCATAAATTACATGTTTGCAATACTTCATTTGTGTGATGGTTTTAAAGCCCCCAAAAGAAAGTGGTTAATCGTATGTACTCGTTCAGAATTAATTCAATAAACAAAGCCAAAAAATCAGTGAAAATTTATTTTAAATTTAATGCGCAATTTAAAAGGGTTACCATTACAATACATGCAAACGTTATTTCTAAAAATATTAAAATTGAAAGAAAAATAAATAGGTCCATCGTGAAGAAGCTAATCTCCTAAATTCGTTTTAAACCCTTACCCTTCTTCCTAGCTTTTGTACAAAAATTGTCAAAACTCAAGATAGGTTGGCAATGGACTTTGGCCCGAGAAGATTACAAAAGCGATCCGAATTTAAACAGAAATGAATTTAAAAAGCATACACTACAATATTCATCACATGAGACACAAGCCCTGGATTCGAAATTTTCAAAACTAGGTCTAGGTTTTTAATGAGAATATTTGTAAAAACATATTGCAGGTATGGACTCTGGTACTACAGAGGTATCAAGGAACAAGTCCTATAGAGTCAGTGGTGGTGAGCAAAGTCAAGGGCGTGGTTAGTACAACAAAATATACGGATGCTCAGTTGGGGGTTCCAAATCCTCAGTTTTATCGACGTGTTTGGGACGCTTCGGATGTGGCCATCCTCTCACTGGGGGATCAGTCTGGGGGCTTTGTAATTTTGACGAATGTGGTCATTACACCGGGTCAAAAACGAGGTCTTTGTTCCGAGGTACTATACAAAACTACTTCAAATAGTTCAAATCTTGGTGTAAGTATAAGTCCCCCGGAAATATATGTTTTATTTAACCATCAGAATCGGGCAATAATCTGACATTAGAGGATGAAAGACTTAGCAGAAGACGGAGAGATTTATTCGGGGGTCTAATATAATGCCAAGATTTACTGTAAAATGGCATATAATGGGTTTTGCACAGACCCGTTGACTTGCCGGGTAAAACTTTTGTTTAACCCGGCGTGTTAATTTGTGAATCTAACAAGTGAACTGGATTTACAGAGCCTGTCGGTAGAGAAGTCAAAATGTACGAAAGATTCAGACTGTCAAGTCCATGAAGTAAGACCCCTGGGAAATGGTCCCATGACCGGAAGATGCGTTCCCAGTGATTCAAATCCAAGAATTAAGACTTGTCAAATAGAAGGCTGGTGTCCGGTTGAGGAGGACAAACTTCCTTTGTAAGAAAAATAATAATTTTAGTTGCAACTAAAAATGTATCCGTCTATAAAGTCGAATTTTTATTCGAAAATTCAACTGTTCATATATTACGACCATTTTTAGAACTTTTAAGCGCTATAAAGATTTTTTCCATAACGTTTTTTTATAAATGAGCAAAAAGCGCTGTTGGAAGGGACCAAGGACTTTACGGTTCTGGTAAAGAATTCAATCGAATTCCCAGGTTTTGGGTCATACTATAAAAGACGGAATATAATGGATAGTGCAACACCAGAGCATCTTCAGACCTGTATTTATAATGCCAAAACGGACCCCTACTGTCCTACGTTTCGAATCGGAGATATTGTGACGGGAGCTGGGGCTAATTTTGAGCACGTTGCCCGGACCGGAGGGGTCTTTGCCCTAAAAATCGGATGGTTTTGTAGCTTCGATTTTGGAGCCTCCATTAACGATTGTCGACCAAAGTACTCGTTTAGTCGACTTGACAATCCCAATGCTTCTGTATCCCCGGGGTTCAATTTCAGGTAACTGAATGTCGGCTTTAAAATGTATTGGTATTTTATGATGTCAAGGCTTTAAGTAAGGTTTCGCTTAATAATAAGGTCTGCAGTTTTTCATGAAGAAAATCGACGAACTTTGACCCGAAATTACGGACTGAAAATAGTCATTGATGTTGAAGGCGAAGGACGGAAGTTCGACTCTGTTAGACTCGTTTTGGCCATCGGGGCTGGAATGGGAGTTTTCGGATTGGTATTTTTTCTGCATAATTTTTTGCTATCGATTTCATTTGAAACTAAATTAAAAATAATCAAGGGTGAGGAATCAAAATTTAATATTAAATTTCAGGCTGCCGGACTCTTTGATTTCATGTTCAAGCTATTCTGTAGCCTTAAGAAGCGATTTAGATGGAAATGGCTGCAGTGGTATCAAGAAGAAATGAAGTACGACTTAACTCATATGAAGCCCGTCACAAAACCTTCAGCTTCAAGAAGTTCTCCAAGTGCCAACCCTTCATCGAGAAATACGCATGAACTTGATGAGATCAAGACCCTGAAGTGACGAGACGAATGTATTTACAAACGACAATTAAATGCTTTTAACCAAAATAAAGCAATACCATTCTACGGCAGTAAATCTAACGATATGGAATTTTATTTTCGAACATTTGATCATATAATATAGAATTGTATAGTATAATAGTCTAGAACCAGTACAGCCAATTTTTATAATGTAATTATATTAATTATATATTTCTAGAATAAAAAAATCAATTAGAATACGTGGGCTAATTAATTAATTCATAATTTGCATATTGTAAACTTTAAATGAAACTCGTAACTAAATATCGGATGAAGACAAATTTACGGACATCAAAGGCTGGACGTAGCTGAGAGGATTGTCTTCATATGGGTCGTATTGCTTTTCCAGAAGATATTCAACCAATGGAGATTTTATCACTGTAACATTTTTGCCATAAAATCTATTACTTTTATTTTAAAATCATCGTAAAGTTAACTAAAGTCCTACGTACCTTCAGCTTGAGCTTCCTTAATCTCAATTTCCTCTGCCATTTGCTCGATACTGATAGTTTGCTCACATGTCGCTTGTTCTTCGTACTTTGCCAAAAATTCTTTGTAATGTTTGCTTTTTTCAAGCTTCCCTTTCTTGTTATTATGCCTTTGAGATGGTTTAAAGACGTGCTGATAAAAGGCGAGGTGGGCTTGAGCGATGTATGGAGTTCTTGTTCTCATCTCGTAAAACAACGATTTCTTGTGCTGCTGACAAATTTTCAGCGCGTCTGATTCGTCCAGGAAGTTAATCCAAGCTGCTTTAACTGAATCCCGTGGATGACCTACGATTGATAATAATGCCATTTTAATCATCAACGAACACGACATCGAAGTTAACCTTGTT